>OY728147.1:1869102963-1870549550 GCA_963277665.1 Viscum album
TTGTTTCTGAATTATTCATCACTATTTCAGTACAATGTTTTTACTGTATGCATTATTCTATAGAATTTATGGTTATAGAAATGAATTATATTGTCAGTATGTTTTTTTAGTTTGGGATTTTGGTTGTTAATATATATAATATTTTGAGATTTTTCTTGACCATTGTATTTGTTTTTTTAAGATGGTTTTGTGATTTGGGGAGAGTGGTTAGTGGAATTGTGGAATGGTAAGGGTGTTAGTCATTAGATGATCATCCCCCTAGACTTCATTTGGGATACAAATTCATATATTGGGGATATGGTAAGAACCCATGTCCACAATGAAGTACTTTAAGAACAAATCTTTTTTTTCATGGGAATATGATCAAAGGAAATTCATTAATATTTTACTTAAGCTTCTATAGAGGAGTAATTTTTATTTTTTTTGGATTTAAAATAGAATTTGAGTGTATAATTGAGAATTTTTAGTGTTTTTTATTATTTTTAAAGTTTTTATAGTTTCAGTGGAAGTTCAAGAGTTTTAAGAGGTGGTTCTACTTATATTTTTGAGCTACAGGTGCCATCGGGGACCTAGTAGAGTTTCACCTACTTCCAATATAGTTGAATTAAGGGTTTGGTTTCTTAGAGGTTCCACCATGTACCCAATCTCCCTTACTAGGAACCTGGTATTTAAATACAATTTTTTAAAATTAAGTCTTTATTTCTTTTCCTCTATACTCTTTTATTCCCACATATTTGATCCCTCATGTTTAACATCATCCCATATCAATGTGACTATCTCATTCCCTCTCATGGATTTGTTCCCCTATCTATCTTCCATATGATACAAGGTTTATATAATTTCATTTTTGAGACCTCATATAAGGTGATCAAAAATTATCTATTTGCCCTTATTCTTTTATATCTATATCTCTTAATTTTCCATACCTGAAAAAGGAAATCTATAATGAATTACATTATATGATCAAATAATTCTTCTAAGAGGTTGGGGGCTATTATCTTTTTTGTGTGAGGTATATCCTTGGTGATATTTTTATAAACAATTCGATTAATTTTGAAATAATAATATTAAAATAAGTTTTATTCTCATGATTCTATGTATAAATGGTGGAATTATGGGATTACTATATTATTATAGTAGGATATTTAGTGCTTTATGATCATGGATTTATTTTATAGGTTATCTTTTTCGGATTTCATTTTTATTTTATTCTCTTTTGTCCTCTTTTATTTTTTTTTAGATTTATATGTTTATACAATTTTTTCTAATGGTTAAGAAAAGTTATATGGATGTTACAAGGATGTACTTTTTTATCATTGAATTAGAAAATATTTCTCATGGTTATGAAAGGTGTCTTTACCGTATAATTAATTCTCTTGTTATGATTGGGACATTCAAATATATTTTTTACTAAATTATTATTGTTTTTATATTATATAATTTAAATATAAACAATTTGTTTTTATGAGGATATCTTATTTAATTAAATTAATTTTTTTTCAATGATTTCATACAGTCCTTAGTAAGAACATTTATTTGTAATATTTTATTTTGATCACTTTTCTATATAGATTTATATTTCACTAATCACATCTAATACTTTATCGTTATTTGTATTTTTATATTAAAGTATTGGTTGGGGGACCACGTATTAGTTATGACACATAATCCTATTTTTTGAACACATTAAAACATTCCCTTGATATTGAGCATTATTTTAATTGGAAAAAATATGTGGGAATTTTTTAAATTCACATTTAGGTGCACATATTTGGTCAGAAATGATTACGGGTGTAAATATTCATTATTTGTCATAATATGGATTAAATAAATTTTATAAGTTCACATTTTTAACCAATAATAGAATTATCATATTTTCATTTAAACATTAATTGTTTATAACTCAATGAACAACATATAATTTTTTGTAAGATTGTATTTTCAGGGTAATTTAATGGATGATTTGACCTAATTATCATGGGTGAGTTCACATGAATAATCTAATTTGTATTTAATCTCTAAAATAACTAACATATATAACATCAATAATGGTTTTCCCAATAATTCAATAATGGAAAGAGTTTTTATATAAAGGAGTTTTGTGTTATAAATAGTTCCTTTTGACAGACTAACGTGGGTGGATTTTATTGTTATATTTAACATGTTATTTAATCATAACATGATTTCAGGAAGCATTCTCTCTCTATTAATTCCATTATTTCTAAATGTGGTGTCATATATATATATTGTGTTAAATATTTTTAATATGTCGGATATATATGGATGTTTTTAAATTATTTTTTAACTATAATAATTTTGAATCATCATTATATCACATGAAGGACTTCAAACGATGTATAAATTAAAAAATATTACATTTATTAGGTTAATTTATGGTTTATATACCATAATAATACCATTGGAATAATTTGGGTTCTTATACTAAATAGATATGTAACTATTGTTACTTCAAGAAACATTTCCCATACATTTACATGGATTTATTTGGAATCTAACTAGAATGTTTTCTTATTTGAGTATGAATTTAGTTTGTTAAGATTTGGACTTGGACATGCATTAATTACACCTAAATTGTTATATTTATTATATGAGTAGATTATTATATTTACTATTACTAAATATCCTATAAATTTATTATTAAAATTTTTATATTATGATGGTATATTTTGAGCATGTGTATTTTGTTTCTATATAGATATTTTTTATTCATTTAAGTTTAAATTATTTTATTTTATCCTTTATAAAATTTCTAATATTTATTGTCTAAAATGGCTATTCCTTAGATTTTGAAAATCATTATAAACAAGATATAAATCGTGTTTTTGATTTGGGGTGGTATAATATTATTAAAGAAGATTTTATTAATTATTCTCAATAGTTATTTATATGTTTGAATGGAATGATTTTATGAAGATGAGTAATCTATAAAACTTTATATATTCTC
This sequence comes from Viscum album, assembly GCA_963277665.1. NCBI lineage: Eukaryota > Viridiplantae > Streptophyta > Magnoliopsida > Santalales > Viscaceae > Viscum > Viscum album. The sequence continues at coordinate 1,869,105,929 of OY728147.1, forward strand.
AAAGTGATGGTCCGACATTCCCTAAATCTAGTATAAAACTCCAATTTTAATGGGTTGGTGGTTTCCCCTTTATTGATGTGATATGAGTTTCAATAATAATTTTTTAATGGTTATAGAACTTATTATCCCTACCATTTTCATCTTAGATTACACATGTCATCAAAAAGAAGAATGTAGAGCTTTATGTATTCCCAGTATAGAGAGTAAATAATTATATATGACACCAATATATGAATTTATTAACTACTAATATACTATTATATATTTTTGTTATGTAACAAATAATTTTTTACAATATTAATAGGTAATTGTATTAACATTTTCTTGAATGTCACTATTAAAAATTTTATTTGAGACATCAATGATTGTTCCTTGATTAGTATTTATTCTCATATAATTCATAGAAACTTTAGGGAATATTTATATTTATATACTACTTCTTATGTATATAGAGATATGTAAGGAAGAGAGAATTATTATCTGTATTTGATTAATCATACAATGTGGATGGATAGCCACCAAAATCATTTTAGTTCTAATGGTGTGATGGATAGATTTGTCACTTGAAACCGTCCCCGTTCATTATTTATTATTCATTGTCATGGAAACTATATATAATTAAAATTATTCATGGTATATTTTTTGTATTTTAGACTTCATGCCGAATTGGTATAGTGTGTACACATATAGATAGCTGTGTTTTGTTTTTATTCATGAGGGTTCATAGTAAATAGAGTATGACATTGATCAACTATGGAGTAAATCTAATAATTATATGAACTCTAATAATTCATGATCATTCATTTTTGGTGAATAAACACACCCCCCAAATATAGGTACATAAAAAATTTAGTTTTTAATGAATATATATATATATATATTTATAAATATATATGCGTATTTTTATTTAATATCTTGATACAATGAAATATTTATATATTTCTTGAATTATATTTATAGATTGTAATGGAATACCGGAATGAAAAGAAGATGTATAAATAATAAATTAAATTTGATTTTTGGATTCATTAAACATAATTTGTTACCATACTTTCACCAATAATAATATATTTGTTAACCTTTAAGAGGATATGATTGTTAACTAATGTCAAATGTCCATGAAAATAACAATATTTTATATATTTTTTAGACTAATAGGTCATTATTAGTGGATTTTAAATATTCTTTTTAACTAACTATTTTATTAAGAAAGATAGAATATTAAGGGGCTAAATATACCTCCTTAATGAAATGTATAGAATTTTTTGAATATTTAAATTAATTATTAATAAATAGAAAATTTTTATCCATCATAACAGGGAATTATAATTTTTTAGCTATAGTGATGTATAAAGATGTTAGTATGTTTAATTTTTACAAGGAATGAAATGATTGGGGAATATGAATCATGAGAAAAAATAAATTAAAAGGAATGAAATGATTGGGGAATAAGCATCATGAGAAAAAATAAACTTGAATATAATTTTCAAATTCATTATTTGGACTTTGAAAAAGGTAAATTCTAAGATTGATATTTGGAAGAAAATTTTTTGTGGATTAAGTTGTGTTATTTATGAATTTTATAGTAGAAATTTATATATGTAAATGAAAATTTCTAATCATGGGGTCAATGATGTGATAGTAATTACTCAAAAACAATGACAATGAAATATTATACCTATATAGTAAAGGAAAAAGATAGTCGATGAATTGTGGTGGATGGATTGTAGATCTTAATAAATTATGATAATGGTTAATGATATAATACTCAAGGATATAGTGGTTATGGGCTTAGAGAAATTTATATTAGTGGAAACATATATAAACCCCTAAATTTTATACGTAAATATTACAAATTAATAATGAATATCCATTAGATAACATTAGGATCCATGACAGAATAGTAATTATTATTTTTACTTTTGAGACTTGACACACGAATGTATTATTTTTTTAATGGATCATGAATACCAACCATTAAGTCTTTTTACATGATAACATTCTTCAATATACTCTACACAAATCTATCTATCAAGACATGTTGAAAGGAAACATAAGAATCGGTGAGGTCGGAGGATCAATAAAGGTAAACTAGGGACATATCAATCAATGGTCAAATGAAATAAAAATATAATCAAGGAACCATAAGAACTTGAAAATAATGTATCAAATAAATGAGTGGATAAGGATAAATTTTTTTATTCTATAATCAGTAAACTAATGATTATTTTTTCATCTTTAAAAAACTAAAATAATTTAAATTTAAATCATTTTTGTAAAAATTAAAAAATGGTTAAAAATTAATTTCCAAAATATTTTAAACCTATAAAAATCAATCTAGAAAAATTTTTAATAATCATGCATATGGGAGAACAAAATTCTAACTTAAAGTGTAGAAATAAGACCATATTTTAATAATATTTTATTTTGAATCATTGTAAGCACCAACGAGTGGGAAATGATACTAAATAAAAAAATAGAATTCAATATAGGATAATAAAAACTAAATTATTTTATCAAATAATGATTATATAATTTTATTTAATGTAAAATAATTCATAACGAATCAGGATAAAAATTAGATTAAAGAAATTTTTTTAACCACATTTGTAATATTTGAATAAAAACATCCTAAAATAAAAAATCATTGTTAGATTCTTAAATCATAATAATTTTTTTGAGAATCTAAATAAAATATATTCATGAGTAGTATATATATTATATGAAATAATCAATTGGGGAAATGATATTTGTCTTAGAGTAATATAAGTGAGATAAGAAATCACATTACCTTAAGTATTGTATTGTTTTATACATGATTAAATATCTTGTATAATAAAAATATAATTATTATAAATCTCTTAAAAATGTATAAAAATATATATCATAAAACATATGATTTACTTATAATATCTTTTGACCTTATTGTAAACATTTAATTATTAATATAAATATTCCAGGTGGTAATAACATTGTTTTTCATTCATGTTTATATTTACTTATTTCAGTCATTATACATAGATCATGGTTTCCTAATGTATAGAATTTTATCCATTTCATGATAATTATATTTAATAATTATATATAGTATTATATTATTCAAAAAATTTACTAAGAAAAAATTAATTACATCACATTATAGAGACAATTGTTTGTACGTACGAATGGGTGATGGTTACAATTTTCAATTAGAGGAATAAAATAAAAGTAAATAATAATTATCATTTGTTGAATAATTATTATATCATATATAACATATATATTAATTAAATATATCCATATTTATGTCCACATAGAGATTAAATGAATGAAATTTTAATGCTTTTATAAGGTGGAAGTCGACATGTATGCACAAGTGAATTTATCATTTTCCCATATATGAATATATAAAAAGTATATGAGATATAAATAATCTAGAAGAAATATTATTTGATAAATATTATATGTAAATAAAAATCTATCATTTTCACCATCAATTTAAACGGGGTATGTAAAATTAAATGCATCACTTCGTGGAGGAGGTAGTCTACATGTTTAGAAGTGTAGTGTTTTCCTCATTGGATACCAACATTATAAATATAATTTAGTAAATTTTATATAATAAATTATTTATTTTATAGTACATAACTAATATTTATAGTAGGTATAAAAAAGTAAAACTGAATGTACTAATTTATGTTTTATATATAATTATTTGAGAATCTTGTTTCATCTTATATATTATTCCTTTACTGAATCGACTTTTGGATATACCCTAAGATCAATGACATGGTTAAGGAAACACGGAAGGTATAATAGAAGATATTTAATGATATAGAAGGATGAAACATTTTGAATAATGAGAAATTAAAGGTGCCTTTTATAAATGAGGGGAAGCTTACAAATTGAATTACATAAAAGATTAAAAATATCTATATATCATAATCATGTCATGTATCATAATGGAATGAAAAAGTAGAATATAATATGCAATATGGTAAAAATTTAATCATCTACAAAAAGTTTTGAAAGAGTTGGATACATTTTAATCCGTGTATTGTTTTCAATACAGATCGAAAAATTTAAACATTAACCTATATAACCTATCTTTATACCATGATAACTTAATGATATCTCAAAACAAATGGAGCATATAATTTTTTTAGAATCAATTATTAAAATAAAGTAATCCATTTTCTTATATTTTATTTAAACATTACTTATAAATTTATTTTAATACAAGGACATTAAATGTATGAAAAAAATTCTGATGAAAATACTATATTTTGGGTCAAAAATCGATTTTTCTTAAAATAAAGTAATATCATAGTTTCCATAGCTTTAATTGGTTAAATAATTAATCAAGAAACTTTTTTATATGTTTTTTTAAAGTGAAAATGTAATAGATTCTTCCAACCATTCTATTATTTTAAAATACTCAAAAATAGTTTTTAATTTGAATAAAATATAACTTATCCTTCAAAAAAAATTCTTATGGTTCCCAAAATAAAAAAAATATTTAAATTATATTATTTAACTCATTAACCATATTTTTCGATGAATTTTCATAAAATTTGATAATGGAATGTGTTATTGATATTTTAATGTTTTACCCCATAGTTTTTACTGAACATTACCTTTATAAAAGAAGTGAAAAATATTTACATTGGTAAGTTTTCATAATTAGAAAAAAATTAATTAAAACCTATTAAACTTTATCAATTATTCTGATTTAAATTGTCAAGTTTTTATAATCAAATTCAATTAATATAATTTGTTGATTTTTTTAAAAAAATTATACATGTAAAATGCGATGAAAAGATTTTTTGAGGAAAAATATCATTGTATATATAAAACGTTTTCATGTGAAAATATATCATAAATTTGTTATAATGGTCTCTGTTGTATTTTCATAATTTTAATGAACTAATTGTAATATGAAACAACATTAAGACCTAATTCATCTTTGAAAATTCATTGAATAAAATAAGACATTCACTAAAAAACAATATCATCTAATATTCACTGAAAATTTAATATTTTTAGAAAAATATAAAAATTTCAACCTTAGTAAAACTTGATTTAAAAATTTAATAAATGATTTAATTTTTATCAAAAAAAAGTTTCGAGTAGTGTTAAAAATTATGTATTATAATATCAAAAAATATAAATAAAAATCTTGTTTGAAGCATTACATGAATTTTATAATAATTGAGTACTTATATATTATTCATTAATAAATACATATAAATAAATTAAAACACACACACACACACATAGATATATATATATTATAATGTTTTTAATGATGTTAAAACCTTTAAATTTTATGAATTTTATAATTTTTCATAGTACTTTTTAACCTCGGTGTTGTTTGTTGATCAAGATCTCAAACAATTACGATTTATTTGAAGGGAAATATATTCTAAAATCTTAAGGTGTAATAAAACATTATACAACCCCATTTAATTTTCTAACTATATTTATTGAACATGATAGAAAAGGAATAAATAGAGAAAAAAAATTATAAAATAAGTTTTATGTTAATGTATATTAAATGTTTACAAGCTTTAATATTAATGAGAAAAAAAAATGTGTTGTTTATATTATATTTTTACCATTGGAAATAGAGAGAAGGAAAGTGTTTTTATATTAATATTATAACATAAAAATATCTATACACCATGGTAAAACTAATATGTATAAGAATATTTGATAACAATTCAATTAGGAAAATTTAAAATCTAGACTTACTAAATCCACTACAAATGAAAAACATATCAATAAGTATAGGTTAGAGAAAATTACCCAAAGGTGTTATGTATACTATGTTTGTTCAAATATTGAAGTGGGATAATATAATAATTGAAATTGTTAATATTTTTCCTTTGTGTGGTATGAATAAAAAAATCCTTAATATTAATTAAATAGGGTTGGATAAATGGATCAAAAACCTATATTTCCTCTATTAAAGATGAAAATTTAATTGGAGTCATTTAGAATAAAGTCGAAAAAATGATTTTTTGGAGTTATTTTGTTTTTACATCTACCTTTTTTAATATCTGAGTTAGTAATTATGCTTTCCCTATAAATATTAGTATCCCAATGTATTCTTATAACAAGTCCAAACCATATTAGTATAGTTATAATCATATTATTTCCAATTAGATCCACTCTGATTTTCAATAGAATGCATGTTAATCTCATCATATCAATCTTAGTATATCAATATGTCCATATTTCTGTCCACCACACCATTATTGTTTGTTGAGTATATCTAGTTATTATACAACACTCACTACCATATAGAATATTAGGTCTCATAAAATCCTTATAAAAATTACACTTCAATTTCAAAGTAATTTTATGATCACAAATCATTCTATAAGTTATTCTCTATTTTTTCCATCTAGTTATAATCTTATAAGATAAATTTGTATTAATATATACATCATATTGAAAAAATTGAAAAAAAAATATTTGAAATGATCAACTTTCGAAATAATGTAGTCACCCAAAGTCACCTACAAACAATTACTAAAAATATATTTCTAAAACCATACTCTATGTATTCAATCATATCCCTCTTAACATTTAAACCTTTCATTTATAAAAAATCTCTCAAAATATCTAAATTTAAATTGATTTCTTATTTATATTCTTAAATGAGAAAGTTATCATCCATTGAAAGTATTAAATTAGTTATATCATCTTGAATATTTTTGTATGTTCATCTTGGATAAAATAAATGTGGTACAAAATTAATTACAAAACATGATACACTTATATCTTGAAAATTATATAATTACTATCACCTAAACGAACATAATATTTAGTAAACATCCCTTCACACAAGTCTTAGATGAGTTTAATATATGGAACCTACAACCCTTTTCATCCACGATCATTCTATAATACCTCAATGATAATTTTATCCTATTCATTTTCATAATAAATGTAAAGAATATGAAAATCATGTGAATATTTTCAATAATACTCCATCACACCTCTATTCAAATAAATTTCATAGTTAGTTCAATATCTTGAGAAAACGAATTTATTATTAAAAACATTTGTTTCCCTTTGAATCATCATTTCAATCACTATCTACAAAATATTAATGGAATGAATCATAATATTTTTGCTTCTATAATTACCACAAAACAAAATACCTCTATTTTTTTATACATATTGACTAAATAACTCATTCTCAATTCATCATGAATTTTATTATGTATCATAATTTTATTAAATAAAATAGGTGGATAATTAATATCGTATCCCATGACTATTTAAAAACATTAATATAACTATGATCTATAGATTCAAAGAAAAATAATTTCAAATGGGTTGACATATGAAACCTTAATATGTATACTTATTTAATTGTTTTATGATAAGATATTTATATTTTGAAGGATGAAGAATTCTAACATATTTTGGATTCTATTTTTCTACAAACAATAAATGAAATAATTAAAGTGGTATTTACCCTTTAAAAAAATATTCTCCATGAAGGAATATTTCAATGAATTCATAGTAAACAAAAAAAATTATCATATTAGTAAAAATCCTTATTCCATTGAATAAATTACTGTATTTATTTGTCATAATCATGTCATAATCCCCATTAAGGTATAATGTTTCCTTATGCTTTCTTTGTTTAAGGCCTTGGTAAACATATCTTTTATATTTTTATTTCCTACATTATTCTATAGTTCTAGAACTATATCTTCTAGTGACATCTATATTTTATGATACGATATACAAATGTTATATATCAATGAATAAAAATAGTATTCTTCAGTGTATGAATCATAATATAACTAGTATATAACAATAACCAACATTTTAGACTCCTTTCATATTTTTCCAACGACACCTCTAGATAGATGACTTCCATTCATACATTCATAATGCCTTCGAAATTCTATTCAATAGTTCAAAATATTAATACTAGCTATTTTATTGAAATCCAACATATGGATGTTCCTAAAAAAGTTAACACATAACAAATGGTACTCTACATCATGCACATATACCCTCAATATTTTATATCAACCCTCAAATATAACAAATATACTATTTTTAATCAAGAGGCTATATTTTACAAACCATTATTATATTAGATAATCCAACTCAATAAATCTCACTAATATGTTCATATATTCTCCATCATATGAATTAAAACTTCTACATTATGATTATTGTCTGGCCTCATGAAAACAATCATATACATCAATATTTTGACTACATATGAATACATAACCGTTTCTATATTTTTATTCACTTATTTTATATAGAATGTTTCGCTTTAAACATTTTGGTTATTTTGGATGTAGGGTTACTTATTTTTTATATAATATATGTTGAAACATTAGTGTTATTGTAGAAATTTTGATGTATAGTGTATTTTTTACATATGAAGGACTATAACTTCTAAATATTATCATAAATTATGTAAACTATTTCAGTATTTGTTAATTTATAATTATATTGAGAATATATTGTTCTCATTTTGGGGATTATGAGATCTGTTATAAATTTATTTTAGTTCCTCATATATAAAAATCATCATTAATACCCATTATTTGGAGTATAAGAAGTGATTATGGTGGAAATTTATTAATGGAAGGAATTATACTTGTCAGGTATGTATATTTCATTATAATTATTGTACAAACGGTAAAATTATCATTCAAAACCAATAGAAGGATCTAAAAATAAAAATTTTATACCACTACCATCATTTCTAAAGAATCATTAGAATTTTCCACAATAATGTATTTAAATATTAGTGGTTGTTATATTTCTCTTACCCATGTAATATGTTGCTCTATATTAGTCTTTGGTAATTATTTTTCTCTTTAATTTATATATTTTAACTTCCCATTACTATTATGTAATTTTTATTTTTTTTCCTGATATTATAAATGATAGTCATATTCCAATTTCCCTATTTTTAAGAGAAGTTTTATTAACCATTTTAGGATGATTATTTTCTGTAAAGGATATTTCCCATAGAAAAACCATTATTTTAGAGGGTAATTTCAAATTTTAAGGATGATATTTATTATAGGTAGGTACAATATAACAACATAAAATTTTATAATTAGAACATTATATTTGATAGAAAATTGAACACACAACAACAATCTTAATAGACACAAAAAATATAATATTTAAATATGACCTTTATGATCTGGAAATTGAATTAGTATGGAAAAATAAGATTGATTAAATTATAAAAATTATATATAAGGGTCCTAAAAAATAAAATTAATTTACTAAATACCATTAGATACACACACAATTTTCATTAAATTTATCTTATGCCTCAATAATAAGTTTTCTTAAAAATGTTATTTTTTATATTATGTGAACTAAATATATAATTAATTTCTAACGATTTTAGTAATTATATTTTATAAAAATGTTATAATTTTTTAAATCGGTAGATCAAAATTATCTCTAGGGAAAATTTTCATGTTTTTCTAAAAATATTTTTTCTTCAATGAAGAGTGAAAAATATCAATTTTTTTAAATCTTTCATTTATTTCAACAAATAAAGTAATATAAATCACAATTATAATTTTTTCATATTATTTTTAAATAAGAACAATTTTATTTATATTAATAAAATTAATTACACATTAATTCTAAATTTTTATTATTTTTTTATAAATATAACATTATGCTTATAAACCTATTTTCCTGAAAGATGATTTTAGCTGAATAAATTTTTTAAAATTTTAATTATTTATAATAACCCATAATGGGAAATTAATTAAATAATAGTTAAATATTATATATATGAATATGTATGAATTTATATTATTATAATGTATATTAGTAGTCATAGAGTTAATGAAATATAATATTTTTCTTCAAAAATTCAGTTGTCCAAAAAACATATTTTTGTCACACTTTGTGAGTTGAATTGTAAATTACATTCTTGAAATTATTGAAATTAAATTTAGAAAAATGGAATAAATATTAGGAATCATTAGTAAAAAATTCCATAAATAAAAACCTTTTATTTTTTGTCACCAGTAATAGTAACTATACTAAATAATTATCTACATGGTAAGGGTAAATTAGGTAATTACGGCTAAAAATAATATAATAAGGACACAAAATTTACCCTAACACTTGGTTAAACCTAATTTATGAGTATATTTTATCCATTTTCATTAAAGAATCAAATATATTGCCACATGGTTATATATTTCCATGATTTCATCCTTATTAATAATTAATTACGAGATATGGATGAAAATTTCTCATACTTGTTTTTAATTTCAATAATATTTTTAGTAGGAATAATGAAAACAAATGTTTAATATAAATACATAATTTAAAGATATATTGTTTTTTATAATTTTAATTTACATTTAATTGCTTACAATATCTTAAATTATTATGCGATGATTACATAATATTTAATGAATTAATTAAAAAATAAAATAAATAATTTTAAAAATATTAAATTTAATTAATTACTATGTTCATTGATTTTCCTTGATATATATATATATATTAAATAATTATATTATAATTCAATTTCCTTCATGTTGTTTTGAAATTCAATTTAGATGAATAGTTTCAAAAATTACATTAGTGATATTTTATAATAAATAATATTTTTTGCAATGATTAAAAATACCTAAAAACTATATATTACACCTAGTTATTTGGATATTGTTTTAAAATTTTACCATATTCTATGTAATTTTTGAATTATACTTTTATAGTGACTATCTTGACCCTTATCGAGTAAAATATTTATTTTCATGATAGTTTTCAAAAAAGGATAACAATTGTTTAACCAAAATGATTCATTAAAAAATAATATTAATATATCAAAATTTTATTTTATGATATTATTTAAACCCATAATAATATTATATTCATATTATATAATTTTTATCCATTTTAATTTGAATATTAATTTATAAGAATTTAATATTTAAAGAAATTCAAAAACTATTGCATCCCTCACCTACAAAAGGGAACATCCTATCATCCTTTAATCACAATTCATTAGTAATTTTTTAGATGATAACTGGAAAAAATTCCTTAAATAAGTCTCATAACATGTCCTTGAATCATTCGTTTGTTTATAAAACCCTCCTAGGAAGTATTTTTCTGTAAAACATAAGAGGTTGTACGTAGAAGAGGTATCATTCATAACCATGATTTTTTATTTTTTTTATTCTTTCACCTTCATAAATAAATTTTATTCTAGGGTAATATAATATTATAAATATATCACATACATTGAGATATTTTTATGTTAATTATATAACCAATATCCATATCATATTCCATTAAATGGGTAATGAATCCACTATTTCATTTTTTTTGGTGGACCTCCGCATCATGAACCGATTTAGTTTGTTTTTCATCACCAAAATTCATGGATGTTTTTAATGTTGGATTTACTACAAATATATATATTATTGAAATATTAATTATTAGGTATTAATAATATATAGCATAATTTCTTACATTTCTATTCATTTAAAAATCATAATATCATTCATGTGTACATACTCATGACCACCTTCATGAAGCGATGGGATTCATTTTTATCACCACATCACATTCCATCTATTGAAATGTGTATTAAAAAAATAAACTATTTTTTTTATAAATAAAATTATTTAATTATATATCCACACTTATTCTATTTCCATGATCATTGTTGAAAAATGGAAACGTTATTCATGAGTACACACGACTTATCATCTCTATGATTGTAACATAGTTCATTTTTCTTAAATTTTTTCAATGGATTAAATATTAAAATTTATTTTTAAAATAGTAATTATTTTAGAATAATTATTATGGAGATAATTGGAAAATGATCTATTTTACCATATTCAAACATCCAATGTCATTTTGGAAAAATGAACTGAATGTATTCAAAACACTGGACAAGATCTTAATATATTATGTAATTAAACACAATATAGTATTAAATAAAATAAAAGTAATTATAAAAAATAAAATGGTTCTTATGAAATTAAATAATTAATATAATATTATTATTTACAAATATAAAAAATATACATGATAATTTGAAACTATGGTAAAGGATTTCATCTCAATTTACATTGATTGAGGAATATATTATTGTTATGTACCAAATTTATTTTATATGGTGTATCTACAACCAATTATATATGTAATACCATGAATATATAATACATAATTGTATATTGGGATTCAATTTAAATTATTTCATCTAAATATTGTTTGAATTGAACGTTACTAACTGGTAAAGGGATTTCATAACTCAACTTTTTTTCATTAGGATATAGTACTTCTTCATTGTATATGATATTTTGTTTTATATGTTTAATGTATTTTTTTTATTTTATGTAGTATTTAAATTTTTGTGTGGTTTTAAATTTTAAACAGAAAATCATTTAATTTATTAATTCTTAGTTTAACATAATAATTTATATAAGAAATGTTGTCTCAATTTACACAACTATGTGACATATTTGGTATTATGAAAATATTTATTTTTTATGAGGTGTATATAATCCCCATTTGATATGTTATATCAAGAATATTTTAATTTTACAGTAATTTAATGTTTCATATGATGTTATTTATTAAAAGTGTGTTATGATTCAAATTATAATGAAGTGGTAAGGTTTTATTTCATAATCACATAATTATTCAGGATTAATTATGTTTATGTCTCTAATCGGGGAATTATTTGACATTTATATATTATAACCTAACTATTTTATTATACTATGTTTATTTATATAAATATTATTTTTTTCATTATCATTCCACTAATTAAATACTCATGATACCAAAATCATGTTCTTAACAAAAACTGACTTTTTTACTCGATGAGAAATCATTTTCATGCATATCCATATATTCCATAAACTATTTTAAATAATGTTTCCAATATTCTACAATAAATTATATTTTTTTTTTAAAAATTTATACCTTTCAAAAATGATTTTAAAAGGAATCTTCTGGTCATTTTATGGACAAAGTACTTTTCTAGATTTTACCAAATTTGAAAAAGGAAAATTTTCTTTAATGTAATAGGCATGAACATAATTTTCCAAATATCTAGAATACCGATTTCATGGATTCTTGTTTTATAAGAATTTATGATTTATTTCAATGAAATTTTCTTATGAAATATTCTCTGAATTTTTAGTTTTTAATACGGGGTTTAAAATGAAAATTGTATATTTCATAAGGATGTTTTAATGATCTTTTTATGATATTTATATTAATCAGTGTCAGCAATCCTTTATTTTTATTATACTTATCTATGGATATTTTGTAACCATAAAAACAATATTCATCCTCTGCATGGTTTGTGAAAATATAGACTGAGGAAATATTAACATTTTGTTTGTCATTATTTTCAATGAAAATGACTATGTTGATTATTTATTGAATTATTATTCTCCCAATTCCAATAATGAGTGAATTATACATGTTAATTTATGAGAGGCGGGACACTATATGACCTCGATGAAATGATTTCTCCAATTAGAAAAAATAGTTTTATATTTGGAAATGATCTTAACCATTTATGTAACATGTTTTGGCACCAGGTCTTGAAGTTATGTTTATAATGTACATTATTATGCATTATATCAGTTTGAAACTAGTTATTCTTATCCCTCTTGTTATTTTTTATATGTATATTTAATCATCTTTATATGTATTATTCATATTATATTATTAGATCAATATTTATTCCTAAAATATTATTCTTGATTATTATGTTATTTATATAATGAAATATGTTTTTAGTTATCTACCTTTCCATATTAATTATGTAATACTTACACATGATAGATTCTACTATATGTAAAACTAACTAAGTATAAGAGATTAACCTTCTTTTTTCCCTTTACTATGATATGAATAATTAATCATTGACTGTGTTTAATTATTAATAATATTAAATTTTTTTTTGTATTTTATGTTTTCAAATAAAATATGAGATTCATGTATATATCTAGTTTTCTAAGACTACTAAACTATTCGATACTTTGGTATATGATCTCTTGTATATTATTACATTATAAAAAATTAACCCATGGATACATGATTCTATGAATAGTGTCTTTAAAACATATCATGAATTATTCCTTATATAGTGTTTTCTATGACACAACACAAAGCTGTCTGAAATGGGCCCATGAATAGTAAATTATAATTTATTTTTTATAATGGAAGTGACTAAATAATTCCCATCATCAATGTGTGTTTTTATAATTTATTATTGGTATTTATATATTCTTATCTCCATGTATATTATGATGGGATTAAGAGAGATATATAGAGTGTTCATGGGGTTGGTTACCCGTTTACTAGTGCATTATCATGATGGAATGGACCCAATATATATTTATTTTGGTAGTTAAACCCATGTTATAGTGGGTGATGTTTCATATAGTAAATAATATTAACCCCGTCATTCAATTTATACCTAACATAGTGAGGTTTGGGTCCTCTATAAGGGTTGATGAGCCCTTAAAATTAATTACACTCTCCCACAAGGTGTGGGACACCACTGAAATAGCGATATACAGTGTATAAGGTTAGATGTATGTTTATATTTAGTTTTGGTGATTCTATATGTGATAAGTCATGGTTTTGCATTCTAGATTTTGTTGCATCCCACAAATGTGGTCATAATCTCCCATAGAGGATTTTATCCCCTCTAATGATATTCACATCTATGATGATTTATAGTTCTACACTTCATTTTTTTACTGAAAATGTTAAAGATTTATATTTCTTGATTATTTATACATTCGTAGTCCTGTTATCGTCTTTGGTACATTTTATATGTGGTATTAATGGAGTTGTAAATCATCTAATGGATGTTTCCATCAATTCCCTATAACACCATCGAGGTGTGACATATAGTTATTCTATAGAATTTGAACTCTTCAAGACAAACACTACCATATGTGTTTGTGTTTCATATATATATTAATATATAACAAGATGAGATATAATGATATAAGTCTTACCTATATTTCTACGTTATATACTTATTAAACATAAAATTTTTCTTATTACTTTATACATGGTCCTTTATTTTTCTATCATTTGAGTATACTTGATATTATTAAACTTTTATACATTTCTATGGTGTTTAACTTTATATGTATATTCTATCACCAACAATGTACTTATTTACACATGTAATACAAATATAAAAATGAAACACTATTCAACGGTTTCCTTAGAGGTTGTGGATATAGGGATATTTATATAGATAAAATTATTTTTATAGAATGATTGATCTTGAAATTGGAAATTTATATTGGGTGGATATTTAAGGGGTTCTATTCAACGAGGAAGTAATATTTGATATCATATTTCTCATATAATTTATAAAATTATCATTTTGGTTAATTACATATCAAGATTAACAATGGGGGATTGTCTTCCAAAGTTATTTTCAATGTATCCACTTTTATATAGTTTTGATGTTTTCATATATTGATAGTGGGATTTAGTTATATTTTAGATATTGTAGTGTATATATGTTTTAGGTATTCATAGGTGAAGGCCTTTCATGTATGGTTTTCCTTAATAGTTTTATTTCCCATCTAATGATTATTAGAGAAATGTTTTGGGTGGTACAATCAGATTATCATGGGACTAAAATGGTTTATAGCTGGTCAGTTCTTGTCAAGGAAGAGTAAAACATAGTGATTATGTAGTCTCATCACATTAAGGATTCTAGTTTAGATGGATTTATATACTTTTTTCATTATATTATCTCAAACTATGCTAGGTTTTCCAAATATGTTATTTTATTTCCTTCATCAATCGACATTTCATTATATTTTTATCATTTTTTCGTTATTTATATTGTTATAAATTATAATTATGAGGAAGCATGATATAAATATATTTATTTATTTTAAATAATCCACTATTTAAAAGATGAGAATGTAAATTTGAAATGAACATGTTCCATGGTGGGTTCCTATATATATCCCAATAATGGTTCCATTATATTTTTTATCCATCCCTTGAGTATTTATTCATGGAATTGAATAATGTATTTTTAACTTTATAACATATTTTCTATTATAGAATGATCTAAAGATTAATTATCAAGGATTTCAAATATATTTATTTAAAAATGATTTATTGTTATTTGAATGGATTTTTTTACTTGATTACATATAATGAAAATACTTATAGTAAATTTTACATTTTAAATATTATCACCACTAATGATATAATATAAGTTATAGATAGTTATAATCTATAGTAGTAAAATATGGATTTATTTCTAATTTTTATACACAATTAATTTTGTAGAATCTGTATAGGTATTATATTTTATAGCTAACATACCTAAAATTATTTTTTATATTGATTTGATGTATTTTTATATATACTTAGTTAAATTACTCTTTTGTCACAATTAATGATTGTCTGTTCCAAATTCAGGTTATGGTGGATATGGAATGTTATTACTATTTAGTAAAAATATAAATGGGTCCCTTTGGATTTTAATTTGGTCTATTTTATAGATCATGTGTCATGGGTTGTCTCTTATTTACCCATACATATACTATAAACTAATTTTCATCATGTTGATTTTGTGTTAGTTAGATATTTTGTATGAGATCCAACAGGTTTTTTATAGATTTTGGTTTTGTTAATTGACATTTGATATTTATTATCTATATGAATATTTTTTGTTACCTTTTATTATAAATATTATTATTTCCCATTCAAGATTCTTCAATATAAACAACAATAATGTAAATTTACTGAATGGAGGTTTCACTTTATATTTTTTCTTCATGAATAACCATTTCCAATTGAGTACGATTTGATGCTCTAACACTTATTTCTAGTCTGTGGTGAGCTTTAATGATAATCAATCATCATAGTGGGCTATATAGGGTTTTAGATTTTAAAAGACTGTTTTAGTTCAGAAGAAAATATTATCTATCACCATTATTATTATTTTTATTTGGAATGTAAATATAGCTAGGATATTGTATTATTAGAACTAATTAGGTAGGTATGAGTATGCGTATTTATAGTACTTTTCACATTGAACATTATGTAACCAAGACTTTTTTAAATGTGATTCTCAAATTAAATCACTTTCCTCTTATAATGTTGATATTTTTTATCTTAATTTATTATTCATGGATTATATTTTATTTTAATGAAATGTATTGAAAAAAAATCTTGGAATTGAAAATTGAAGAAAATTAATTGGTGTAAGGTTATTGTGTATGGTTTGGAAAACCAAAAACAGTCCAAGAAATATATCATGGAAAACATTAGTGTATATTTGATGATTGGTAAAAATATTTCTTTTTCATGTAATCCAAAAATGATTAATTATAATTCATTACAATATTTTATATTTTTGTAATTTATTCAATCAAGTTACCATTAATATTACTAATTTCTAATTGTATTGAATATGGGTAAATTTCATTAGGTATTAATTTTTTTCAAGGATATGTGGTATAGTATTTTTTTATTGTAATTTTTTAAATCACCTTTCAATTTTTTAGTTATTTGGTCAAAAGGGGATTTATTAAAAAATATATTCTCGATCATATAGTTGTGCTAAATTTTATTACTCATTTATGAATTTTTGATTTGGCTGTACAATAATTTTCTGTTGTGTTTTTCTCAAATATTTGAAATGCCATTAGTTATAATAAGGAAAATGATTAGTATTTCATTTTTGATGCTATTGTTGCATACCTTCAATCATATATATTAAAATTTTCAAATATTGTACTTATTTATTTCAATGAAAATATTAAAAATCATTTAAAAGATATTATTTCTTTTTAATGAAAATAGTCTACATATTATAAAAATATTATTAATATTTTTTTAATAAATTTTGGAATTATATATATTATTTATATCATAAATGTTATTATGTTAAAAATTACTTTTCGTTATCCAATATATAAATACACATATGTCCTATATTCATTAAAAATAAATTGTGGGTACATATTACATTGAATATTTTATATTTTAATATTTTTTTGTCTTCTTTAGGTTTCATATAATGTAATGTTGATTGTTGAGGTATGTTTTGATTTTTTTTTAATTTTTGAATGATCCTCTAAAAGAAGAAACTATGGATTGTGTTAAGAAGTTATATAATTTTGAAAAACAATTTTTCTAAGTATATAGATGTTCCCACGAAGAAAAAATCTAGTTGAAATAAATTTAGAGGTTTTTACACATTTTTGATATTATGGATTCCCTTAAGATCATGTTTACACATTTATACATGAGGTTATATGATATAAGTCATGTAAGACAATTATATATTCTAATCTAAAGAAGTAAATTTATCAGGAATGATCATCATTATTTTTCATTGATTAACATTACCTAAACATTACAGTAGTGTAAAAAATAAATGATGTGGAAATATGCTGAAATTATTGATTAGATAATAATTTATAATCTTCATCACTCTACTAATATGACATCATATTGAAAAATTGTAATCATAGATATTTTATTGAATACTTATGGTTTGAAAAGGGGTATCCAATTAAAATTTTATTTTTTAATTATTTTTATTTAATCAAACCAATTATGTGGAGGTTATGAAGAAATATGAAATAATTGAAGAAATTATGATTGGAGTTTTTTATATGGATAATGATTCTTCTATACGTAGACTTATTTAAGGGAATTCCATTAGAGAAAACTAGAAATATGGAGATATAAGAGGATGACTCGGGTTTGAATTATGGGACGATCCCTAATAATCTCATTGGCTTCCTACAATAATTTTTTTTATATTCCTCCAACATGGTAATAGAGGGAATAATACAACTTTTTATTCATTGGAACTTATATCGTACTATTATTATGGTGGGATACATCATATTCAAAGGTTATGTACAATATTATCATATATGGAACATAGGGATGAAAAATTCTATTAAATTGAACCTTATTTTGTACTTAAAATAGTATAGGTATTTATGAGATATGATAATCTTATATAACATAAAGATATTGTTCTAGAAACATGAGTTATTATTATAATTTTTAAAGTCATGTTTCATTTTGTATTATATATTTCATAGATATTATTGAATGAGGTGATTTTTTAAGGTATATTTTTTCATTGTAATTAAATCCCTAAGTGCATAAATCTAGCGAGATTTCTAAATAATATTAAAAATTTGAGTTTTTTAATATTATTATTTAATACATAATGAAATAACATGGAAATTACCTTTAATAAATTGTGTTCTCATTTTATTATACTTGTACTTACATAGTTCAGTGATGAAATAACAAAGTAAGAAGCATTAACTATTAGATCATGCCCTGTTCTTTATATTCATTATTTGTGGATATTGAATTTCAATATTAAATATATTAGAAAAAAAAATATTGTTTGGATAAAAATATAGATTTATATCCTTTTCTAATAATAACATGTGAATTTATACCTTTTGATGTTTTATCGTTCTTTGAAAGACTGTTGTCGGTTAAGATAACCTTTCTCATTTGTAAGAATTCCATTTATATGATTATATATTTACACTCTAATGAAAATAATTATTACATGTATAGATAAAAGGATGAAATAAAACGAAATTATATTTTTTTTCTCTTATCAGCTATTATATATATTTCTTCCAATACACATTGATACCTTGAGGGGGATTTAAAGACCTGTTCGGTTGAATGAATAATTTTTTGTTTTTTAGGTTTAATCATATCCTATTCCTTCTTAAGTCATTGATAATTAATGTTATTGAGTAAAACTATTTTTACTAGACCTATATTTATATAAAACATATCATGGTTTTTTCCTCTATTCAAGAAGTATATTCTAATTATTATAATTGCGATTAATGACAAAACGTCATTACTGATTGAAAGATCTTTTGTAGAGAAATTTTTTTAAAGTGATTATGAGTTTTTATTACTTATAAGATTCATAGTCATATCATTTTCTTCCTATATATTGTCTATATGTGATGATTAGATCCAATATTATTATTTTAGGATTCTAAATTAAATTAATGTTGTGTATTTAATGATAAAGTTAATCCTTATCATTCCTCCTCCAATTATATCCAAAGAGAATTTTATTAAATTAAAAATTGATATTTCATGGAGTATTTTAAGGCCTACAATATCATTTTTTTGAGGTATAATTTCGTTATTTATGTTTATTTATTTACCTTTTAAAATATGATATGGAAATTTTTACCGTTTAGAAAGAAATTAAACAATTCATGGTTATGGTTCATTGTTACCCCAACAATTCATTACACCATTATAGTCATCTTATAGAATATAAAAATTTTATCCATAGTATTTAAATTTTTTACCTAATTATATATCCCAAAAATTTATAGTATCCATA
The DNA here is from genome assembly GCA_963277665.1 of Viscum album. Taxonomy (NCBI): domain Eukaryota; kingdom Viridiplantae; phylum Streptophyta; class Magnoliopsida; order Santalales; family Viscaceae; genus Viscum; species Viscum album. Next base: position 1,869,126,333 of record OY728147.1, read on the forward strand.
TAATTTTTGTGAGTCAGTATGGTTAGATAATGGTTTGACTAGTGCTGCATCTAAATCATTCTATGTGTTAAAAATTTGTGAAATTTTAAATTATATATATTTATTATTGATGATGGGTTATGTTTTCCCTTTATTTAATCATTATGTACTCTAGGTGATGTTAACTAATGTTCTCCCCATTATCTAGGATTCTTATTGATGATCCTTAATTAAATATTATTGGATCATTAATGTAGGGATTAAATAACTATTCTTCCTTACCCACCATTCTATATTCTTCTTTTCCTATTGAAGAATTTATCTCTCCATGACCATGGTCAAAAAGTCTTCATCATGGAAAAAATCATTTCCTAGGTTCTCTATTTGAATGACTATATATCCATATATAAGGGTCCTTGTATTATTATTATAGTTCATTAAGGCCTGCATATAGTTTTTTTATTTTTCATAATTGATTTCATTCCATGTTTCCAAATATTTATGAAATAATGAGTGTTTATAGTATTTAACCTGTGTCCTTGACTTAAACATGTGTTGTAATATTTATCTATAATGTGGTTATTTATTTGAATTGTTTTTATAAATATCCTTTGTCATCAATGAATAATTATCCATAATAATATTTATTTAATGATAAATAAAGAAACATAAAAAGATACCTAGTTTTTCATAAAACGATATTCTTATTTTTTCATGAAATAATTTTGGTGATTTTTTATATGAATTATAATGAGATATAATGACATAAATACATGTTTGTATTTATTTTTTCAAATGATAAAGACATGTTTTCTTCTTTTATGATAATATTTATTAGATTAATCTATTTTATGTTATCTTTTTATTATTTATAATAAATATACTTTATTAGTTTTATTTTGATTGTAAAATTAGTTTCATTCATCATGTGTTTAGAATATACAAGTAATAGGATATTTTATCAAAAAATAGTATGATATTTTTTATTATTGATCCCTTCAAAAAAATACCTTTGATTTATTTTTGTGAAAATAAAAATGTAATATGATATTTATCGATTATTCAATAATACATTTTAGAATAATGACATTAATTTTACCAGGAATGAGTTGTTTCTTTCTGGGGAGGTCATAAGTGGGGGTCAGTATATAATTTTTACATCAAAATATTTTTTTTACTTGTTATATATTATTTTTCACCTCCCATTATATTTTATGGGAATACATGGGTATATAGGTTGAAATTCATGGAGCATGTTCTCCAATAAATATAATGACACTCTATCTAGTAGTCACCCGTTAAAACGTTTCTCCATATAGGTGGTCTTCCCTCTCAATTTGTCTAAAAAGAGTATAATTTGTGTTTTAATAGTTGAACCACATGATCCATATAAGTTTATATATACTACACTACCTTTTCCTATCATATATATAGATATCCTAGTTTTCCTCAATATGATTTAGTTACTACTCTTATCTTTTGTCATTTTAAAGAAATGAATTTTCTTTTTTTGATATTTTTCTAAATTATATTTATATTGAATGCTGATAATGGTTTTTCTTATTTTGTAAATGAAACCATTATTTCACTATTGAGAAGGTTAATTTCAAAAGATTCCATTTTTCGGTGGATTATTCTATACAACTTGATAATGTTTTCATTAGAAACAAGTCTTTATTTTAGAAGAGATATTATTTAGACATTTAATATTTTTATTGAGTACATAGGAACATATTATATTTTATGGTATGATATAAATATGTGTTAAAATTGATTAATCATATCTTTAAATTTCAAAGAGGATTAATTATTATTTTTCATCAAACTAATAAATATTTTATTGATTTTTAATGATTAGAAAAAGGTTAATTAAGTGAATTCCAAAAATAAATTATCACTCACTCCCAACATATATACACTACATCTGTATATATATTTGATGGTTTATGATGTAGGTTCACATAATATTCAACATGGTCATATTTGAGGATCATTATCTCACAATTTGGGATATTAAAGGGATAGAAAGTGACTCTTTGTCACTTTTAATGTGGATTCATGCCCTTTAAGGTTTTATTTATTTCCCATGCATAAATCAAGATTTTTTAACTATCTCATGTGTACCACCACATATTCTTCCCACACAATTTATATAATATTTTTATTCAAATATGAGTATATATACGTGAATATAATTTTTTTATAGTTGTTGATTTTTAAACCATGAGATTTATTTTAGGATGTTATGACTTTTTTAGTAATCATTTATTATAAAACCAAATATTTCTAATTTTGGATTCATTAGTCTATGGAGTAGGTATATTGATCTTCCTTGTAATGATTACCTTTTAGTTATTTTTTATTGGAAAAAAATTATTCCTAGTTAATATATTTTGATTATCTAGATCTAGATTCTAGCCTATAGAAATTTGTAACATCTTTTTCACTTGCAGTATGTAGACTCAAATTTCATATTTGGATAACCCATATTAGTTCAATACATGATCTGGAAATATTATTTCATTATAATAAATTGATAATCATATGAATATACTATACTAATAAGAATTAATTTAATAAAACCCATTTTATATAAGTCTCTAAAATTATCTATATTATTGTTTTTTTATTTAGAATTTTTTAGAGTATAATATATCTATGTTTGTATGATATATATCTCCTTTATCCAATATGTTGACATTAATGAGTGTAATCCTTATATTGATGTAATAACATATTTAAAATCGGTTCCTATTGTTTAGACAGTTCATTGATGAATGGTTTTGTAAAGGTGAAAAACTATTTTCATATATACATATATATTAAATCATTATAGATGAATTTTAAAAAAAATAATAACAATACACTCCCTAAATACATAATGGTTTATTTTATTTAGATAGTATAATAATTATTATCTTATTTTAAAAAATATATTTACAAACTCCAAATAATTACTTCTTCTATAGTACACTATATAAGAATACCCTATATAAATCATTCATCATAGCATGGGAAAAGTAAATATTAAAAAGTGTGATGTAAAATGCCCAGTAATTGTAAAAAAATAGAGAAATAAAAAAATTTAAAAGTGAAATTAAGTTAAAAATATTTAAAGATGGTTACATATAATAATAATTCCCAATCCATCAAAAGTCATTAATCATAAATCATTAGATAATTGTTTACTATAATAAATTCAAAAGTTATAAATTGTATTAATCATTAATAATCAATAATGATTCGTGAGAAGATATCATAAGAATTAGAAATAAATTTTTGGAGCACTCATAAGAATAAAATAAATCCTTATTCAAGGATCTATATTCTGAAAACCATAATGGATTCAGTTCACTACCCATTCCATCATTCCCTTAGTCAAGTATCACTCCCTAAACTATGTTGCTTTGAAGTGTCACATACTAAATTAGGCCAACCACACATTCATGTCTTTCGTATCTCATGATATATTCATATTTACCTAGTATATTAATGAGATATTTAACTATAAAACAACCTATCAAATAATTAAAACACTATATATGTGTTCAACAGGATCATAAGAAATTCATTACATCATTATAACGTAACCATTGTAAATTATGGTTTTTATAATCATTTTATCATTTAATCATGACATAATCCATGTATAGATAATGAAGTTTCACATTGTTTTCATCATAACATAATTAACCAACATGAAGAAAATGTGTTTCATAGAATAATACTTAAATAATCATCATAAGAAGATAACTAGAGAAATAAAGTGGATGGTATGGAAATAACTTTTACCCAAAGAAGTCTAAAAAACATTCAAGGATGTTTAAAAATTGAAAAATACATTTATGTGAATATTGAAATAATTATGTTAAAACATGATAAAAATACAATTTTTTTTTGATAAAATTTTAACAAAAAATTCAAAAAATATTAGAGAAATTAATTTCATTTAAAAAAATAGTGGGAAATTTTAATATAATATTCACAAAAATCAAATAAATGGAAATGGGAATTTTTTCCATATCATATATGTTAAAATATAACATTTTTTTCAATTTTTTGTAAAAAGTAAACAAATTAATTGTTAAGAAGCCATTTCAATGAAAATATTCATGTTGAAATTATTTTAATAAATTGAAATGTAATGAAAATTATTTAATTAAAACATTAAAATTATAGGTAAAATATTTCATAAATAATTTTTATAATAATTGATATGGAGGAAATGTGTCATCAACCAAAAAAGAAATATGATTGAATTTCGATTAAAAGTATTTTCATTAATATTTTATGTAAAAAGTGCGTAAAATGGTACAAATAAGAAAGGAATAAATACATTTGAATAAAATATATGGGGTTCAAATGAAAAATAATAATATAATTTCCCCCCAATATAAATCTGTCTTAGATAATCTCAAAAATACAAGATAGTTTTACATAACCCCTTACCTACAGCCTCATCTTGTTTCATAAATCTTCAACTATCATGTATAATAATGTTATATTTATTATATATTTACTCTAGAACCATATTAAAAAATAATCTATTATTTACCTTTTATTTATAGATTCGAAATATCCTTTTATTTAAAGTTCTTCTTTAAAATTAATATTTTGATTAAAAAATCAATATTTTCCATTCATGATTCAGTTTGATTGATTTAATAACTATACAAAGGTTATCATTAAATAATATATAGATTCAAAATCATGAAATAAGAATAATAATTATTCTATATAAACAATAATATAAATAGTCACATAAACTAGAGATGAAAAATAAATTACATAACTCCATGGAGATGCTTGTCTATACATATAGACAAGTGATGTTTCCACTTTCAAATAGACAAAATAAATGAATGCATAAAAATAAATAAAATTTTATAGAATAATTTTTATGTATATAATATCATATATATTTATTAAATATATCTATATTATTAGGAATGTAAAATAGAAATGCAATTGAATCACACTGGTTAGTGGAGGTGGTAGTCCACACATATGCATGAGCGATATTATCTTTTTTAACATATAAGAAAAAAAAATGTTAGATAAGATATTATAAATACATAATCATAATTATGTCAAAAATGTAATTTATAAAAATTTATATCAAAATTATAACCAATCATGAATGTTTTTTATGAAAATAAAAATACATCCCTTTGCAAGGGGTAGTCTATGCATATATGTGAATGGTGGATTCATTCCCATTAGATTACGAAAGATAATATTGAACATTGAAAATAACCATAATAACCTAATAGTATATAAGATATAATAATGTTTTTATATTATCATTTTTATCTTATAATTAATGTTTTTATTAGAAAAATAAAAATTAAAACACTATGTTAAATGATATATATATCGTTTTTTACAACCTCGTTTTCCATACTCATTAAGAATTATATGGTTATAATTTTGATCAAAACATGAACAATATGCCATAGAAATGTATGAAAGAATAGTAATTTATAAGTTATTTCCTAATATAGTTGGATCAGGATGTGCGAGGAAGATCGTATTTGTTTTTTTAAAGGGATGTAGATTTTAAAATAGAATATTTCAAAAGATTGAAATATATTAATGATTCAATCAAACAATGTGTAATTAAATTAGAATATTTGAACATTTTAGGAAGGAATATGATGCAAATTAATAGATAAAATATGATTTATAATGTTTTTATGTAATTTTACCCATTATAATTTTAGTTCAATCCCCCATCAATCTCTTTTAACCATTACTGTAGTAATGAATTTTTAACATTGGTTACTATTCATAGTGTCAAAAAATGAAACTGGCCAAATTAAAAATATATTACATGTTGATTCAAAATATGGAATCAATTTTATGGAATTAAATATCTATATGGTAGATTAAAAATAGAACCATAAATCGGGATAAAAATAGTTTTTTGAAAAATGCATTTTTTTATCAAAAAAATGAATTTATAAAAAAATCATGTATATTTATGATTCGTATATAACTAATATGATAATTAATTATTATATGAAAATTATCTTTAATTATTATGTAATGAAAATAATATTTATAACTTTAAAATAAATTATTTAATGAAAAAAAATTAAATTTATAAAAAAATCGATATTTTTATCATTATTCACATAAAAATAAATATTTTCAAGAATATAAAAAAATCACCTTAAGATAGTATTAACAATCTAATTTAAATAATTACAGAAATTTCCTCAAATAAATATTCTATAAAATTTTTAACTGATTTATAATTTTTGTTCACAAAATAAAATAAAAAAAATTTATGAAGATAGAAAATTTTTTACAAATAAAATGACTTTACGAAGATTGCATGTTTTTTTATGAATTTACCTTCGTACATATTTTTAATAATTTTTTTAATAAATTTTAAACATGATATACCAATGGAAAGGCTATAATATAATTTTATATCACAATTTGTTTAGTCTCAGGGTTTTATGTAAAAAAAGTTGTATAACACTTCATGTTTATCTCAAAAGTAATATATATATATATATATATATATATATATATATATGCAACCTCACAAAGTTCCATTTTTCCCCTTATTTAAATAAAATATGTCAGATTATTTTTAATATCCCTCAATATATATGTAATATTTATAGTTTAATATTAATTATATTACTGTTTAAAATACTATTTTTCATAGTTAGTGATAAAGAAGGATAATTTTGAGATTTATTTAAATCTGAAGTATTTTAATTTTTATCTTGAATAAACAACATTGTGATTAATTATATAGTATATCTTACTGTCATTTATAAGAGAAAAATACATTATAAATGATTATAAAGGAATTTTTTTAGTTCTTTTTCTAATAAATGATTTTTGTGGAGATTGATGATTTTTTATACAATGAAAACAAAAGGTTTCATGGTTTTTAAAAACTAGTATATTTTATTGAAAATAATCATTGAGTGCATCATGGGTTTTTTTATGTTGTTAAAATTTATTTATGTTTTTCAGAAATATACCATGATTGGATCTTTTGGGTTATTTGTGGTCTTTTGTTAAATGATTTAATAAAATTTATCGAGTGGTGAAATGATGAGTGGAAAATGAGGTTAAAAATGGTTGACCCTGATCTTGAGGTTTTGGAAACAACATGGTGGTTTTTTAGAGAATTGTTTTTTTGTTTTGAAAGTATAATATTTTTATAATATTTTCAAATATAACAAACACATGGAAAATACATTTTATTTTTTCAATTTTTAATTGAGTATGGGAAACAATTATTTTGTCTCAAAATCATTATCATATTTTTTTTAGTGTAATTTTTTAACATGGGAATTTTTTTATTTTTTATTAGACATTTGAATGAAATATTTAATCATGATGATTAGTAAAACACCTATTATATCTCGCTAAACACCTAATTTATCTCCATAGTAATTTTAGTGATTTCGTATTCATTACATAACATATTCTAAATATTTAAAATGTATAATTATACTAATGTAATATTCTTCATGTGTTTTATATTTCTTTTAGAAAGCATTAATATTTTACTAATGATTTTTTCTCATCCATTCATTTGTTTATAGTTTTTCAAATTAATGGTATTCTAGTTTTTTTAATTAGTTATATATACATTATAGATATATATTGGATAAGTAAATGTATGTGATCATTTTTATTCCCTTATTTTTTAATTGAATATTTCAATTTTTAACTAGGGTTTCTTATTAATATGTGTGAGAAATATTTTTTAAGATGAAGATCTATTATTTGAAAAACATTAAGAATTAATTTATATTAATTAAGTGACATTATAGTAAAAATTTAATTCAATTATAATATAATATTTGAATACTTTTTCACTTTGGAAAAATTATTGATTAAAAATTAATGAAATATGTTATAATTATATTGAAATTATTAATGATGTTTTATTAAAAGTAACTAATGTTTTATTCTTTACCAAAATTTTAAAACAATATTTGATTTAGTTTAATTTACATTATTTATATAAAAAACATATAATTGATTAAAAGTTAATTTAATGGTTAAATTTATGTTATTATATAGTGAAACAGGGTATGAATCCAAGAATTGTTTTTTGAAATAAATTTAATAATGGAATATAATGGTATTGAGTTAAATATATAAATTTGGAATCAGAACATATTATAGGGGAAATAAATTATAATTAATCTTGAATAATCTTTGACATGATTATTATGATAATTATTTAGGATATTATGATGTATTAAATTATGATACATAACATAATGTTTGGATAATATAAAAAATAACACAATTTGGACATTGGTTCAACGATTTATAATGTGTTTATAATATGGAAATATGGATTAATTGTGATTGGAAATGGAATAATGATATTTATTTTTTAAGATATAATTTACCAAATATCTGGACCATTAACCCATTTCAAAATTTAATGGGACAAATGTTTTTGGGAAAATAATTAAGGGTGATGTTGTCTAATTAGAGATATCCCAATGATCAATTTTATATTTTTATTTCAATTATAACCCACACGCCTTGTATTGATTTTTTTTGTGTTGAAAAATTATTTCCATTTATCTAAAAAACTAACTATGATAAATATTTTTTTCAAAATGAACTATGGTTTTTTTCTTTTAATGTAGAAATTATGATTTGTTTATATTACGAGATGGAATTATTGATCCATGTATTTGATTTTAACATGTCACGTTTTATGTTGAAAAAAACAAACATGATTGTCTATTGTAGGTATATATATTATTGGGGTGCCATAGTTAGAACATAGACCTTTATTATGAGTGTTATTATTTATTTTAAAAAATTAATTAATTTTATTACACAAATCACATAAGAAAATATTAAAACCTAGGTGATACTTGTAGTCATTATGGGTTTTACTGAAATTAAATCTCACAACCACTATATACACACTTTATGTGTATACATATATTATAGATATTTATATTGGTAAATAAAATGGACCTGTGTAGGTGGGTGATGATTTTAGTTGAAATCAAAGAGAATATTTCCATATATTTTTTATAAAACATATTAAGGCCAAATTTTTATTTACATTTAGATTTATTCAAATTTTTTATGAAAATTATAGGTGATATATTTTTTAAATTTATGTGACAAACCCACATTGTGTTTTAATAGTATTTCTAGTAAAATTAAGATATAAATACAAATGCTCTCAATATATGATAATTTTTGATAACATGGAATGAAAATTATAGAACCCAACATATTGATAACGTTAATGTTGTTCCCATGAGATTTATGATGTTTTTTATGGATAAAAGGAATACCATGAAGCATGAAATTGTGGATTCTAGTAAATATCTATTAATTATTCATAAATATGTTTGCATTGAGAGTTGGAAGTTATGTTTTTCAATAATAAGACAAGAATGATTGATGACTAAACATATTTTTATAACATCAGGAAATAATACATAAACATGATCACTTAGAAGTGTGCATTTACGTAATCATTATAACATATTTCTTATGCACGAAGTCATCAAATATAAAAATTATTAATAACCTATGTATATATCATTCCAGGTTTAATGGGTTTTATATCAAATATATCTATTGTTTCTTCACGTGGTAGCTTTAAAATTGTATGGTAATTTAGAAATGGAATGATCAGTCAGTGTCTCATGTAGTTAATGGGGTTTCTATATGTGTTTAATCTATATGGTAACTTTTTTTCTTCACATGTTTGATACTCATGGACTTTTGGAATGATCGCGGAGTCGATTGAATATCAAAATGTGGTTAAAAGTAAGATGCACATGATAAATTAAATTATAAAATTAATGATCAATTAAGGTTATTAGGAATTTGGAGGAGTTACTATGGTATGGTGATAAGGATTTAATGATTTATAATGTAGTCAGAAAGATATGTAATTAAGATGATTATCAAATAATCCTTTATTAAATTTATATCCTTATGATGTTACTAAGGGTTCATGATAAAATATCATTTTCAAGAAATAAGAATAAGAATAGACATAATGAAAAACAAAATAAATAATTTTAGTTGTCATGGTATGATAGATATAGGAAAAATGGTTCATTACATGATATTAAACTGTAGTAGAATCCAGAGTTTGTGTTAAATAAGTATCATATGGGGGATACACACTAGTGGTCATCGAGGTGGTTTGTTAAACTATCTTGAATAATGAAAAATTTAAAGAAAAATTAAAAATGATTATCCTAGATTCACCATGATTCAATGAAGGGTGTAATGTATTGAGTTGACATTATGGATTGCTCCTCGTCATAGAGTATCCCATGGAGAAATGAATAGATTGGAAGAATGTGTTGTGCTACAAGTCAAAGAGAAACCTTAACTAAAAATTCATGATGTATATTACACACATGGAATTATAATAAGAAAATATCATGGATGAATTACATAAAATAAGATATTGTGGATCATAGATATTTTAAATAAATATAAAATTATGAGACTTTTTGAATGATAAAAGGAAACTTGTGAAATATGGAGATTGACGATTTTGAGATTTTGAATGAGTGAGATTTCATGAATTTTTTATACACAATGTATTATTGAAAATGAGTTTTTAATCTTTATGATGACAAATAAAGAAGAAGAGTATAATTTTGACATAATAGTAGTATGAATGAGTGATATTTATAAGGGAAATATTCGACATGATAGAGAAATATGGATTAAAAATTTGGAGGATTCTCTGGCGAACCTCTGATGGACATTCACCCCATAGAATAACAATGAAGACCAGAAGAACTTCATCATCATCAATTCCTTTTAAAGATACGATTCGAGAAGCGACATTGACATCTTAAATCCCTTTAGGATGTATATTGGGACATCAAACATCATAAGGGGTAGGGGTTATTTGATTTTAATGTTTTTCTCATCCATATTTTATAATGATGAGCGTGGATTAACCAACAAACATGTTAATCTACATACTGTGTGTTCATGTGGGATGCTGAATTCTTTGGAGTTTCTTTATCTGAGATTGAATTATGATTATTGTTTGAATTAAAATACCCATATCTCCCTTGGGTGGTAAACTTGTAACACGGAGGGAACTGGCTGTCACGAACTAGGCTCAAGACACTCCACCATGGGATATCCTCATGGAAGAACTCTTGAATCTATAGAAATAAGGATTTTTTAACCTTATATTGAAGAAAACATTCCTCGAAGAATTCAGGTTCAAGAGAGACGAAGAATATACCACCAGTGTGGACTCGGTGGTCCGCAGAAGAATTTTTTTGCACGTTAGCATCGATGGTGTTGTAAGGGTCTATAGGTGGTCATGTGTGGGAGGTGGCGTGCCATGATGGTGCACTGGAGGAAGGATGGTGACTCACTAGGCTGCTGCACAGCCAACGGCTGGAGGTTACAGATGCGGTCGCTCGACCACGATAGTGGAGGCACCCCACAATGACCCATGTGGGGATGGTGGCAGACATATGTGGCATCCAACCAAGTCCAATGAGGCGGACTGGTCCACCTCTTGCAGACCGACCTTGATGCGAACGACCTAGTAGACCTGAACCGCACTCAGCAGACCGGATCCACACCCAGTGGGTCGGACATGCGTCCTCTTCAGGCTGGGCCGGACTAAACTAGGTTGTCGGGCGACTCGGTAGGATAGACCGTCGACCCACCAGGCCATGTTCAGCAAGGCATATTAGGCCTAGTCCACAGGCCATGTTGGACCAGACCAAGCCCGACCCACAGCAGGATGGGTCAATTCCATCTAAATGAACTAGGGTATGTCGGACACCAGAGCTAGGTTGGTCAGGTTGGTGTGACCGAGTCGGACCAGGCTCTGTTACAACCGCTCCCAGGTTACTATAACACATGTATATTGCAAACTGTGTGTCTGATAGAATATTCGTTTTCAGAATTGGGATCCCCTCTATGAGGAAGAACTTTTGACACACTATATGGTGAAATTCGTGATAGGTGAGATGTCATTAAGGTCATGAGGAGCGGTTCTCCCAAGAGAACTACGTACAGAACCCTATGATTGGCTGAGACCTGAAGACTACTGACTTTAGGCCCAGTGGGAAGCACCTATCTAGGACATAGCATTCCCACAGTTGGAAGCACCTATCTAGGACTTTGATGGCCTAAGATATGTGATTATAATGAGTTCCACAGTTGGATATGTATAGTGTAAATTACCTCAATATGAAATTTTATGCCCACAATACGCAATGTGGGAGGAGTACATAAGCAGTCCAAGGTTACTGGGAATCACCTCTTCATGACATGGAAGGCCCATAGTACTCCCTATATGAGTTTTTATTAAACAAATGAGGTGTTCGATGATGCTACTGATGATGATATTGTTGCTACCCTCGAATATAGCTCTTCTGAGTTCTCTTGTTTTTCGTATTTTACATTGTGGAATTGATGTGTGGTTTTTCCTTTTTTGGGGGTCCCTATAGAGTAATGTGTTACACACCCTTCCATGGGCTTTGCCTGCACGTGTTGCGTAGGGTACAAATGAACGACATTATGAATGGGGTGCTCAATAAGATGAGACGGACAGACAGTTCAAAGGTGTACGTAGTCGACTAGGACTAGGCGCGTCCTAGTAGGACCGGGCATATAGGATTTACTACATCGTCTTCTAGTAGCTTCACTACTCTACTAATCAGGTGGGGGCTCTCTGCATGTGTTAATCAATGATTTCGTCTTCTTTTTTAACTTTATATTTTTATTTCGTTGTTGGTTTTTTATTCTGGACCACTTACATTCAGTGTTACTGGAACTCAGCATTGTTTTAGTGGTAACTGTTCCCCTTTTTTGTGTGTTGGGATGTTGTTCAGTGTGTGTGTACGTACATGTACCCTAGAAAATTTTTCTCACATGCATGTTGATGCCTTCAGTGATAGTCGCCAGCGCCTGGCCTTCGAGAGGCAAGATTTGGGTAGTCACGACACGAGCCCAGGGGTAAGGGTCCTGACAATGTTGAATTAGAGGGAGGTTGGTTCCCCCTCAAATACTGAGAGTATAATGTTTTTTGTTGGGGAAGCAATGTTAATTTTTGTGAGTTTGACTTCCAGATTTGTGGAGTCCAATACTGGTGCTGCGACTGACGTATCCATACCCCAAGACCTTGATATTTGTTTTCAACTCAATACATAAAAATATTAGATTCATAAGTGTCTCCTTATTTTGAATATGAGTCATATCACTAGGTATTACCTTATAATCATGGTACAACATGATCTATATTAGGATGACTCCACATAGATGACCAGTCAGGATCCTAATACGAGGTCGTGAGGATAGAACGCCTAGAGATGAGGCATTCTTATAGGGACTAGTTCTAGAGATGGCCCCACAAGGTGGTCCACCAGTGCTACCACCCCTCTATGGTCAATATCTACTTCTGGCTGTTCCGGTAGATGATATTTTTAGGCTTAGTTCCTTACACATGTTTCAGCGATAGAGACCTCCTAGGTTCAGGGGAGAGACAAATCCTTAGGTTGTTGAGGACTGGGTGGGGGCTGTGATGCAGGTCTTTTGCTTAGTAAGGACACCTTCTGACTAGAGGGTGTTCTTGGTAGAAAACCTTCTATAAGAATTAGTAGAGAGTGGGTTGAATTTGACCATCCAGACTCATGATGAGGCAACCCTCACATGGTATGACAATTAAAGGCTTTTCGGGGAGGAGTTTTCCCCACGACCTTGTGCTCTGTGGGCATCCAAGATCTATTTCACATACATCAATACAACATGACAGTGACCAAGTACTCTTATAGTTTCACGGAGAATTTCCTTTACTCCACAGGTATGGTGCGAGACCCTTACTTATAAGACCAAGCCTTTGAGAAGGGACACCGTTGGTAGATTAGGGCTTCAGTGGTGTATCTTAGCAAAACTACCCAGGACAGGGTGTTAGAGAAATCCATTCAGATTGAGATCTTTTTGGAGGAGCAGGCCCCCGCAGTTAGAGCTATCAGTAAACCCCAGGCGGAAGAGTCTTCGGCAGGTAGCAGACAGTAGAAGCATGGGCCCTTGTGGGCTAGGCCTTTCAAAGGTTGACCCAAAAACACAGGGTTGGAAGTGCGAGGCTCCCATTCTATAGGGTGTCAGACGGTAGACAAGCTTTTCTACTCCTGCGATATAAAGGGACACATGGCACGTGAACACCCTACCTTCCATACACATGACCATCATAAGATCAAGGCATCACCAAGGGAGCAATAGCGGTTCGAGTGAGGAGGTCCGCAGGACGAAAAGCTTGGTAAGGTTGTTGTCTTAGCAGCATGAGGTGGGAGATGGTTTACTATGGGTATCCCTCATGCTTTTTTCCAAGAAATAAAATTAGATTTTGAGGTTGAGCGTGGACTTCCAGCGCCTGAACTAGGAGATTGTGAAGAACAAGTACCCACTACCAAGAATTGACGACCTCTTCAACTAGCTGAAGGGAGAATAGTGGTTATAAATGATAGACCTTTGATTAGGCTATCGCCAGCTCCAGGTATGAGATGAGGATGTACCGAAGACAACCTTCAGGTGGTGATGTGGCCACTATGAGTTCCTGGTGATGAATTTTGATGTGACTAATTCACCAGAAGTGTTCTTGTGCCTCATTAATAGGAACTTATAGACCTCCCTTGACCGGTTCATCATGGTATTCATCGATGAAATCTTGGTGTACTTAGTGCAGGAGGAGGAGAATGGTGTACAACTACAGATAGTCTAGGATTCACCCTAAGAGAACCAACATTATGGTAAGCTCTCAAAGTGTTAGTTTTTCATTCGAGAGGTCCATTTCTTAGGAAACGTCATCTCATAGGCTAGAGTTCCATTACATCTAGTGAATATAGAGGTGATTCTCTCTTGAAAGCCACATATGACTGTGATTGAGGAACAATGATTTTTAGGATTGGCTGGTTACTATAAGAGGATTGTGCCCAAATTTTCAAGGGTAGCATCTCATTTATCGGCACTGACACGGAAGGGACAAACAATCTTGTAGACGTAGAAATTCCAGGAGGATTTCCAGGAGTAGAGGCGAAGTCTGACTAGTGCCTTCATATTGATACTAATAGAGGATGTCGTCGGGTGTGTAGTTTACTGCGATGCATTAGGGACCAGACTCAGTTGTGTCTTGATGTAGTAGAAATCGGTGATCACCTACGGCTCATGGAAGTTGAGGTACAATGTGATGAAATATGCAAACCATTACAAAGAGATGTTAGCAACGACCTTTTCCTTGAAGATGTGGCTATACTACATGATGAGGAAACAATTTATAGTTTACTCCGACCACAAGAGTCTCGAGTATATCTTCTCCCAAAGGGACATGATCCTAAGACAATGACGATGGATATAGTTTCTAAAAGACTATGATTTTGAGATATTCTATACTCCTAGATAGGGGAATGTGGTGGAATACTCACTCAAAAAGTGGACCAGATTGCAGTTGCTGAGTGAGACGATAGAGTAGTTAGCTGCGATGTGGTTATCCATCATTGATGGCGGTGAAGCTTCTTACATCCATTATATAATAGTTACTCCTCCACTCTGATACAAAGTCACGGAGGCATAGATAGGGGATGATGACTGTGAGGCTCGACATGATCATATTTTCTAAGGAGAGGTTCATGATCAATTTTTATTAGTGGTGAGCACATCAACCTTTTCATAGGGAGAGCCTTAGTACTAGTGAAATTGAAGGAGGAGGTGTTGATGGAGCTTTATACAACTCAGTTGTCTGTTCATCAATGAGTGGAAAAGATGTACCAGGTCCTCCGGTGTTAGTACTGGCCGAGTTCATTTCAGGATGCCTCACTATTCTGTAAGTGAAGACTGAGAACTAGGTTCTAGAAGGCATGAATCATCCACTTGATGTACCGTTGTGGAAATGGTATGGTATCTTAATGGAATTTTTTTTGGGGTTACCACATAATAATCGAGGTCACAACTCTATTTGGGTGATCTTTAACCGACACACTAAGTCGGATCACTTCATACCCGGGATTGGGATGCCTCTACATCTAAGAGATAGTTCATCTTCATGGGGATCCTTCGACAATAGTTTCATATCACAACACATTATTTACATCATGGTTGTGGAAGGGATTCCAAGAGGTTTTTGGGATGCAATTGCGTTTGAGCACATCTTTTCATCCCCAGAGGAATGGTCAGACAGAGCGGAATATACTAACCTTGGAGGACATGCTTTATGACTACTTCATAGACTTAGGTTATAGTTTGGAGGACAAATTTTTACTGGTGTAGTTTTTATAAAACAATAACTATCACTACACCATCAACGTGGCACTGTTTGTGACCTTGTACAGGTGGCCTTGTAGATCACCCATATGCTAGACAGACCCAGGGGAGTCGAAAATCATGGGTCTAGTGTTGGTACAGGCTACCACCGAGAAGGTGCAGATCATCCAGGAGTTGATGAGGACTGCACAGAGAAAGAAGAATCCTTATGCTGGAAGGATTCAGAGATCCTTGGAGTTTGAGGATGAAGATCATGTGTTCCATTGGGTCTCACCCCGATGAGGATTGTGGAGATCTGTCTAAGGCAGAAAGCTATCTCAGAGGTTTATAGGAATTTTTCATATGCTGTGCAGAGTTGGCGAGGTAGTGTACCACATAGTTTTTCCCCCACAGATGTATTGGGTGCATGATGTTTTCCATGTGTCACAGTTGAGGAGGTACATTCATGATCCAACACACGTCATCAACTGGGGTGATCTTGATATTAACGATGGGGTGATTTTTATAGAGTTCCCATTGATGATAGTGGATTGACAGAAGCAGGTCCTACATGGTTTCTTGGTTAATATAGTGCATGTCTAATGGCATCACGAGAATCTCTAGGAGAGCACATGTAAGAGGGAGACTCAGATTTGTGCTCAGTACCCCTATTTGTTTGTTTATTTGTTGTTTTGGATTCTGAGGAAGTAAATCTATAATGTGGGTAGAATGAAATGTCTTGGAATTTACATGTAAGATTTTCATTTATATGGAATTATTTAGAGTCCATGAAATACAACGTTATGTGATACCGAGGTTTGGAGAGGCCAGAACGTAATTTTGACCTTTTTATGCTATGATCAGTAAACATGTGAGTATGATTTTCTATCTTTGGAACCATTGAATAGATTGAAAATCTGAGGGAACTGTTGAATTTAGAACACGAAGATTCACCTAGATATTACTTAACTTTGGCTGCACAGGACCGATCAGAAAAGATATTTTTTAGAATTTTCAAGAAAAATAATAGAAGAATTTAAAAAAATTATTAGATTTTATTTCTAACATTTGAGTGGAAGATAGCGATGCTACAGGGAAGAGACAAGGTGGAAACAATGTGTATCAATGAGGATCATTAATGCCTTATTAAACTTATAGTGTAACGATTCATCAATGATGTGTATCATCAACGCCATTTGTAGAATAAAATAATGTACCGATGTGACATCACATCATAATGTAAATTCTATGACAAGATTCTATTTATATTTTGATGTGCTAGGGAAATATGGATTACAAATTTGGAGGATTATAGGGTGAACCACTGACAGACTTCCACCCTGGCGATGAAAGATAAATTCCAGCAAAACATCATCATCTTTGATTCCTGTTGATGATCTGAGTTGGGAAGAGAAATAAACATCATAAGTCATTTAAGGATTAATTCCATGGCATTAGATGTCATAAGAGGTTGGGGTTATTTGATTTTAATGGTTTCCCTATCCTTATTTCAAAACGATAAACGCGGAATATCCCATGAAAAGGATAATCCATATATCTTTCATTCTTGTGGGATGGTAAATTAATTTGGATTTCTTTAACCCTGATTGAATTATAATTCTTGTTCAAATTAAAATCCCAAGAGATCCCTTGTGTTGTAAACTTCTAATGTAGAGGGTGCTGGCTGACACAAACAAGGCACAAGCCCCTCTGTTGTGGGTGTTCTTCATGGAAGAACAATTCAATAGACGACAACATGGATTTGAAACCTTCACGGTGGAGAGTAAATTCCAGGGATAATAGTGGCATAAGTGGCATGAATAACAGACCATCGGTATAGAATCGGTGGTTGGAGGAAGAATCCTCTGGCGTGATGGTCTCAGTGGTGGCATGTGTCAACAACTGTAGGAGGGTGGCATCACCCCACTAAGGTGTTACAGAGGAAGTGTTATGGATCACTGAGATATAGAACAGCTGAAGAAGCCACCGGATGTGCCAGCGGCCGGAGACAGTGAATGCAATCACTCAACTAAGTCAGAGGGACGAAGATGCGACATCGAGTCGCGTCCTGTGAGATGGGTTGTGGTCGCTTTACCATGGAAGATGAGGTACCCCACATGGTGATGGAGGTTGATAGACACAAGATCTGGCCCGTCCATCAAGGAGGACCAGTCTTCCTCTTGCGGACTTAGTGCGCAGCGAACTAACTAGCAGGCTGGACCCGAGGCTCCCTATGTCGGACTCGCGCCAATAGCTAGGACCCGCACCATGTGGACGAGTCCCACATAAGTAGGCTGGACCTGCGACCTCTTCGGGTTGGGTGAGACTAGACCGGGTTGATGGGCGACTCGGTGGGCTGGACCCTCGACCAACCGTGTTGGGTCCATCTAGGCCTATAGTGATTGGCCCACTTGCCAAGCCAGACCAGACCGACCCAGACCTGCACTAGGTCGGGTCGAGTCAGTCTAAATGAACTGTGGTATGTGGGACCCCTAGGGTGGGTTGTTCGGGTCTTTCTAACCGAGTGGGACCGGACCCCATCACAACCATCCCCCTGGTTACAAAAATTCTTATATTATGAAAAACGTGCTTCTAATTGATGATCCATTTGCAGCGTTGGGACCCTCTCGATGAGGCAGATCTTTTGACACACTCTAAGAAGAATTTCCTGATAGTTGAGATGTGACGAAGGGCTTGAGGAGTGGTTCTCCCAAGCCCACTATGTACAAAACGCTGTGACTGGAAGAAAAATAAAGACATATTACTTTTGGCCATGTGGGAAGCACCTCTATATGACATGGTAGGCCCACTGTGGGAAGCACATCTCTGTGACTTTTCATGACCATGGTACGCAATTAGGAAGATTATTTGAGTTTTCCATGACTAATGGGATGCACCTCCATGTCACTCTGTAGGCCCATGGTACGTGATGGTGGAGGAGTACCTGAGCAGTCCATGGTTAGTGGGAAATACCTCTTCATGACTTGGCAGGCCCACTGTAATCCCTATAGGATGAGTTCTCCAATATCCATGGTGTTTGACAATGTGACTGGTGATGATACTATTGCTACCCTAGAATATACCTGGTGTGAGCTGTCTTGTATTATATGATTTACATTGAGAAATTGTTTTGTGGTTTTCCCTTTTTGTTTTGGGGTCCGTACGGAGTACTATGTTACGCACCCCTGCATGGGCTTCAAACACACATGTTGTGTTTGGTGCAGACGACCGACGTTACGACATGGGTGCTGAGGGAGACAAGACTGAAGGATGCTACAACAGTGGACATGGTGGACTTGGACCAGGCATGGACTAGTAGGACTAGGAGGACATGACATACTACTTAGGGTTCCTGTATCATTACTACTCTCACGATCAGGTTGGGTTTTATTCAGATGGCCATCCGAGTATCCTTTTTGTGCTTTCCATTTTCAATTATTTGTTGGGTTTTTATTTTGGCCCACTTACTTTCAGTTGTACATTCAATCTACATTATTTTAGTGATACTTGTTTCCCCTTTTCAGTGTGTTTGGATTTGGTTTGTTGTGTGTGTTCATAGAGGTACACATGAAAATTCCTCACACTAGCAGGTTGATGCCTTCAGCGCTAGTCACAAGTCCCTAGATTTTGGGACGCCTTCATGGGGTAGTCATGGCATGGGCCCCAGGGTATGGTTCATGAATGATATAACATCCACATAATATAAATAAGTATATTTATAGTGAAAAATAATTGAAATTATTATATAACTCTGGAATTTTTCCCATTATAGTGAACAAATCTATGTGGCACGGAAGTATAAATCATTCAAGCATTCAACTAATGTTTTAAAAGAAATAAAAAAAATATTAATAATAAAGACACATATAATTTGTGGAGAAATCATTAGAAAACTGTTGAGAGGAAGATTCCGATGACATTTAGGGAAAATAATAGTGAGTTATCATTAGGTGATAAGTATATAAAAATTTAGTGTAATTTCCACTAAAGAAAATCAAGAATGGTGTCACAAAAAAATGCATAATATTATTTATTTGGGTAAAATGATTACAGAACATTAACACTAGAAAATAAAAATGAATATTAAAATTCAAATGAATAGGATGAAATCAAATTGAAGAACAAAACAAGGGAGAAATGAGAAGATTGTATAGATATAAATAACATCCGAAAACCACATTAAAAAATCAAAAACATTGAGCACATTGATAATGTATTTTTTTAAAATTGATAAATATAACATAGAGAATTAAACATAATTGGAGGCCCAAGAGAAGGATGGATCCAGATGGAATGAAAAGGTTCCACATGAACATTATATAAAATTTCCTAATATGTTAACAAATGGTGACACCCTATGATATCATGAGGAGTTGTTTAGGAGGTATAATGACACAAGACACAACTTGTTTAATTTTATAATAGTAATTGAATCATGGGAAATAATATAGAAATATATTAAAAAAACATCAATTACTTTATGCTACTTTTTGGTCACGCTAAAAGGATGTTACTACATGAGGAGAGTTTAAAATGACCACTGATGAAAAAAATTCAAATTTAAATAATATTTTCTCAATAATGAATTCTTCAAATGGAAATGATGCTAAATTGAAAATGAAAAATTGGTTGAGACGATATTTTCTATCCAACTACTCCCATTTATGAATAATGAGGTATAAATTGTCCATTAATAATTTTTATGATATTAATTCACAATAATGCATTTAATTATTGAACACACAAGTCATAAAATGGGATACTAATGAAGTTATTTAAATTATAATGACTATTCGATATCAAAATAATTCATGATCATGTTATGATTTTCAAATCTAATTCCTGAGAACATCTAGAGAAGTGTATAATCTTGATGAAGGTTAAAAGGTGATAAAAACTATATATTAGAGTTATAAATGTACCCATCAAGTAAGGAGTGAATGGAATGATATCCTACAGTGTATTTTATAATGTTAATTTCCCCTAATTAATAAATAATTAATGTCCCCATATTTATTTAATCTCAATTAATTAAACTATAAAGATCATTTTATGATTAGAATACTCTTAATGATGAGAATATAGATATAATATCTTAATTGGGAGTGTATGTGGAGCATATTTATATATTAATCTATTATTAAAAATATTAAAATTGTAAACCTTTCAAGATGGAAGGTCAAAGAGATGTAATGATTTCATACTCTATGATAATTTTTCTCAATTACTATTATTTTTAATATTGAGGAGGAGAAATTTCATTTTACAAATAATAATATGTTAATGAATAATTAATTTTTATTTGGTTATCTAAAATCATCACATGTTAGTTTCACATGAATATTTTTAACCTATGTGTTCAGTTAGTACCATAAATATAGGATAGAAATTTCTTAAAATAATTTCAACAGTTGATATAAATTTTACATATCATAAAATATCCATGTAAATATACTCGGAGGAAGATAATTGATTATTTTAGTAGTTGGTATAATATATTTTTAATATGTAATACCATTTTGATTAATTCAAACCACTCAATTTATAAAATTAGAACTACATAAATAGACTATTTATGTAATGATTGCCGATACATTGCTTAAGAATAAAGTGAAAACATCTTCTCTGAAAATATTTGTATTGTTTATTAATAAGGGGGATATAAAAAGTAAAAGTAGATATTGATAAAAAATATTATTGAAGGAGGAAATAAGTTCACATATTAAAATTCTATTTCCATGATTTTGTATTTAAAATAAATATTCTTTGGTAGATTGATGAAACCATTTTGTTATTGAGTTATACTACTTCTCAAATGATGGAAGAAACAATAATGATAGAAATATACACTTAATTTTGGCATATTGGATGTGATGCTTAAAAAATAATCATATCAATATGATTTACGATGTTTCTAGGAATGATGTGACTCTTTGTATTGTTTCAAAAGAATAACATGATATTTATAATCATTTATTCCAACAAAGATCAGATAATGGGTAAAAAATACGTTAGAATTGTGTTTTATTAGTTGAGATACACAAATATATGATAATCTAGGAAAATTATTGACAATATTTATGTAATCATCATACAATACAATATAAACATGATTTTCTAGAAGAGTTCCTATGTGTAAAAATATTGTTATACAATTTATGAATGAATCAAAAAAAAACTAATGGTTATACATGAACTATATAGACATCAAACCAGAGATAGTGGTTTTTATATTATATCAATCAAGATTTTTTTCATGTTACAAAATCAAAATGTTGTAGTTCACAAGGAATGATGCAGTTAATCAGTAGTTAATGTAATCAATTGACTCTCTACATATGGTCAATCTATAAAGTCACGTGAATTATTTAAAAATATGATACTCATACTATATTGTAATGGTTTTTTAGTTGATTGAATATAAAAATATGGTCAATTAAATCTTCACTTTATATGGATGATCATGAAAGGAATAATCCATATAGGACATAGTGAATTTTGATGAGTTGGTAGGGGGTTTTATGATTTACCAGATAGTGATAAAGATATGTAATTCAAGAGATATTCTAAAACTAATTTATTTAAATTATATGATAATTATTTATTAAAAGATTAATGAATGAATGAAAATAATAGTGATGAAAAATATGAGTGAGAAAATTGAGAAATTGGTTCCATTATTATAGAAATCATAGCAAGAATGGATTCTGTAAAATTGGGCTTTAGAGGAGACCATGACATAGTAAAACCAATAGGATGTGAAAAATAGAACATGATTGGAGGATACACAATAATGTTGACTGTCATGGTATTTCATAGTTGGTTGAATTATAATATATTTAAAGAAGAAAAATAGTGGATTATAAGTAACCATGCTATAATTATAGACATGTTGAACTAACAAAAAATTATCAATTTCGTAGAGGAAATCTTAGTGGAAGGAAGAGATTTTTGGTGGGTCATTCACCTCAAATAAAGGGGACATGACTATTATTACAAGAGATCTCATACAAAATAGGAAAGAACATATGAATATTTCATTGTAGGATTTTTAAAAATTAGATTCTGATGATTATATATATATTTATGAAGGATTAAATATCAGGTCCTATGGGATGATAAAAGGAAACTTTTTTAACATGAAAACTAGATATTCTATGAGTTTTAAGGAGTGATATTTTAGGAAATGTTAAACTATGTAAAAATATTGAAACATATTCTTGAGATATTATGATGAAAAAAATTTACAAGGAGACCCAAATTTTGGGATTTCGGGAGTTTTAAAGTGTAATATTTATTGTGAAAAATATTCAAAAAATATTATAATTATATATGAAATGAAGAAATGTGAAAATTGAGATTATATATGGAGTATCAGTACTATAAATATTTTATTTTTTAAATAAAATAATATAAAGATGAAAGTAAAATACAATACCTATTGTAGACCTTAAAATATTTAAGAGAAATAAATAGGGAACCAGTGTTATATGTAAAGGAGAAATATAATTATCTGAAGAATAAGTAGATGAAAAAAGAAATCAGGAAAAGGGATTGTAGATAGTATACATCAGTTAGTTATATGATTTATTATGTTTTGTGATAGATCACCTACCCCATCCCATAGTATATGTTTGAATATTTTGAGGCAGACCATATGATTTCCATAAAATAGGAATAATCTCATTCCATATGTTCTAGGAGGGACTCGAGCCACTATAGACGGTCTTTATTAATTGACGTGTAAGTCCCTTACCTTTTACAAAGTGATAATAATCCCTCACCTGAATTTAAATATTTATTGATACAGAAATGACTTAAATAACATACAAATTCTTAATATTCTCTTGATAATAAATAGGAATCGGTGTGTTAATGAGATAACAACCATCATACACTAGTGTCATAATCATTCTTTGAGAGGTGAATTCCATTAAAGACCCATGTTATTATCCAATATTTATTTCTTATTATATATCCACATACATATCAATAGAGACATAAATAGATATAGGGAGTGACATATACTCACTAAATAATTAAATAGGTTCAAATGGATAAAGAGGAATATTTTAGTAAAATTATAGAAACACTGATTCTTCCAATCTATAAGTCAGGGAAAAATCCCAATGCGATCCTAATGCATTGATTTCCATTTATTATAAAGAATGTATGTAATTAATCTTAATAGTTTATATTTTATGATATTAGTTTATTTTGCTACTTTTGTTTGTTTAAATTTTATATTTTTTAAAATAATATTTGTGACAATTCATTTTTAGTTAAATGACTTCCTATGTGATAATAATTTAACATTTGTTCTTGTTTCTCACATTTTTATTTTGAGGATCACAATTGTGACATTGTTGTGTTTCAAATATATGGAATTGTAATGTAATGGTAGTATATTAAAAAATATAATCATATGTTGTTTACATTTTAGATATTTTATTTTTTAGAAATGTTTTAAAGGAGGTAGTGGCTGAAAAAATGGTACAAAAAGTATGTGTGTGTTCTTGGAATTCACAAACACAATGAAATTTATAGTTATGGGAAATTTATGAGATTTAATTATTTTTTTATAATAGTTATCAGAAAATTGAATAAATTTGTATTGGAAGTGTATTTTGGGGACATAAAGCATCATTTTCCCACCAAGGGACATGATGTATTATATTAATCATGTGAATATATATGATTTGTAATTTTATTTTTATAAATTAATTTGTGTTATAAAATTGATTTATTTGTATTATAATTAGTTTATTCTTGAATAGTTTTTCATTCTTGAATTATTTATATAGAGTCATGAATATTAATATAATTAGATCATTTTGTTATTTTATCTTTATTAATTACCTTTCTTAACTATGAAATCAAGGATGATTAATGTGTTCATTTATGTGACCATGTGATAAATGGTTAATAATTGTTGTTTTTTTAGAACTATGGATCTATCAATGTTTCTGAATTAATATAATTATAATTATGTATGGATATAATAATTAGATGAGGTGTATATTAACATATTGATTGACTATTTTAATTATATTGTTGTTGGTGTGATATATTATGGAGGGGATATCATCACTACTAGTAGAGGTGAGGTAAGATGCAATTCATTATTTCTAATTAAAAACACCACTTACATATAGATGAGTTATATGATCTTGTGGTGTGGATAAATGGGTATGAGATAAATTTTCAATTGGATTAATGAAACTATAGAAAATAACTAAATGTTCACTATTTTTTTATATGAAGAACCAATAAACAACATTAAAAATTATTATTTATGAAAATAATGTTGAATTTTTAATATTGGAGGCATTTCAAGATTAAATTAAAAACAATTATTATACTAATATTTTTAGAATTTGTCATTTTCATAAATTTATTTGAAAAATTAATAAAGACATTCCTTTTAATAATTAAGTTGCATATCTCATATATTTTATTTTATTTTTTACATATATAAGTTATGATGAGTACTCTTTATATCATTGATTTGACTATGTTTTGGGAATAAATATATATTATTAAGTGATCACTTTTTTACCTATAATTATAGAAATGTTAATTTCCATGATATATAAAAAGGATTTATAAGACAAAAATAAGGCAAACACATCTTCTATTAGATCAAATTATAGTAAGATTTGGATGATTAATGATTATCATTAAGAATTTGAGTGTTAATGTTGTCTAGTGAATAATTTTTCTTCTCTTTATTTATTTAGATAATGTACCACTCTCATGTTTTTAGTGTTTCTATAAAGACTATACTCAATATGTATGTCACAGAGAGGAAAATGAATTTTATTCTTAGGGATATATAAAAATCATTTAATGTTTTTGTTATAATGTAGCCCAAAAGTGGTGAGGTAATTATATTTTTCCACTCAAGCATGTTATGTATTTTGAAGTGCACCACAATTGGGATGTAGTAGATTATTATCTTTGAACTCGAGCTATAGAACTATTAGTTCTTATGGGTGTTTAATATATGGGGATATGTTTTTGAATATATTTATTTGACTTATGAGAAAATAAATTGGATAGGTACAAATTAGTTATAAGTTATAGAGAAGGCACTAGCTAATCTTAGTGAGTGATTATCTATTGTTAGAGGTATGATACTAGTGAATTGTAATTTGAATTGAATACTATTAGACATAAGTGAATCCTAAAAAAATATTTATTTATGAATTATTCAAAAGTTTTTTTGTATGAATTATATTTTATTAGGTATTTAATTTTTATACTCCATTTGAAAAAACATAGGATATTATTAGACGGATTACATCTTGTTTTATTATCGTTAGTAGACATTGAGTATTTGGGGCATATTTACTCTTTATAAGTGGAATGTATTTTGAGATTAATGGGATGGAATATTGAACCCATTTTAATGATCACATTGGATCCCACCAAAGGTGAGTTACAATATATTTTTATACTAAATATTTTTATATTTTTTGAATAATGGGATCTTCATGATAGTAGAGAGTGAGTTAATTCTATAAAGTTAAAAAAAATAACTCTAAAATTTCATGGAAGGCATTTTTATCCATATAAGTCATTATAAATTTTCATTATTTTAGTGGTTTTATTTATATATTTGTTTCTAGAGAACATTGTAAAATATCTCCTAGAGAGTGAGGTAGATTTTTTAAACGGAAAGGTGTATGATATATCGACAATATTTATTTATCCTTATAAAATAGAAGTACCTATTTAGAGAGAATTTATAATTCAAATAGAAAATCAAATGTGTAAATGATGCATTTGGTAAAACATTTATCCATAGGTTTATGTAGTTAATTTTACCTTGAGGGACAATGTGAGTATGTAGTTATATACTAATTAACTAATTATTTTTCATGTAACCACATGTAATTGATATTAACTAAACATGATTGATGATCTATTTGAATATGGATTTGTATTCTTAAATTAATGTACATTTGATAGGAATTTTTTTACTAAGAGGTGATATTTATTGATATATACAAAACATCTGTCCAAACACATTATTATTATTTTTATTTTTTGTAAATATCATTCAGAGTGAAAAATGCTGGATTTTTCATCATATATATGATGAACAGAGACATTTATCTCTATCTATATTCATTTAGTATTATATTTATTAATTATATATTCATAAATTCATAATATTATGAAGATCAAGGAGATAAATATTTTATATTCTCTAATTCAATAAGAAATCCAAATATATTTTTTGATATGTAAAAATACAATTTCATTATATGCAATCTGTGAATAAATTTTTCATGTTATAACAATTTTTTAGAATATACATAGATATTAAAATTGAGTTGTTATTTATTTCTTGGTTGATACCGAAATTGTTTTTCTAAATTTAATTATTATAAATAATTCCTGATGTATATATTAATTCTTTCAAGACATATATTTTTTAGAAACACCAATAACAGAATTGACTAGATATGGATGAATGTTTCTTCTTGGGCGACTGATATAAGGATTTATTTTAATAATTAATGAATATATTGATATTGAAACCCAATACTGTATTACATGAAATATGTTTTAATTAATATTATTATTTTGATTCAAATAGAGTGGGTCTTACTTGTGTGATTATACTAGAAGGTCTTGTTGTGTACTATAGTTATGTAATGATTAGGATATATAATAAGTGTTTTTCATTCCATAATCACTAATTAAAGAAAGTTTTTTTAGGAATTAGTAATTTGTGGGAATTATTTATTTATTGAGAAATTTATTATTTTCACTAATCATAAAATTCAGAAGTATATATTCTATCAATGATATATTATTTCTTAATATAGAATAAGGATTGAATATCAATGATCAATTGAATATTTATTGATATGTACTATAGAAAGAGTGAATGTATTCTTTGATAATTTAAGAATAAATTTATATATTTTTTGAGAGTTTATATAAAGGTTATGTTTATGTACTTTTATCATTAATGTTATATTTAGATGTATTTCTAAAGAAGTTTCAAATATACATTGTACTCATGAATATCCTAGAATCATTGATGGATCATGTGAAAAAAGTGCTTAGTTTAGATTCATATTACTAGATTTTTATGTTAAAATATATATTTCTTAGTGAATACATTAATCTAATTTAATTAATGATTATTTAATATATTTTAATAGATAAATATTCATTCAAACGTGATTTAGAGAATAGGTGATGAGAGATTTTCATATTTTCTAGTTGGTATTATTTTTCTAATTTGGATTAAATGGACTTGAGGTTTAAATGATTCATTTGATGTCTAGGTATGATGTTTTGTGAATTTATCTCATGGTTACTTACATATAAAATTTTAATAGAATAAAATTTTCGTCTAACCAGTTATCTCTAGCATATAACTATTTTTTATAGTTGAAATGGTATTCCATAACTATTGATTTTATTACTAGTTTTCCTATGTAACTGATTGTAGGAGATTTATTTTTTAATGTTATTAATCAATTTAATAATGTTTCTTATATTTTACTCATCAAGGAAAGTCAGAAAATTATATATCTATGAGAGATTTATTTTTTAGAGGTTTTAAGTTTTCCTGGATTACCAAATAGTATTATAGTGGATATAGATTTATGATTCATTTTTTGATTTTAGAAAGGAATATAAAAGGCATTGGGCTCTTAGTTTTTTTGCACATGAATTATTACCCTCTATCCTAAAATAAATCATAGAAAGTATTTCTTTGGGAATATATACTTCATGCATGTGTTATTTATTACAAATATTTGTGGGAATATCATGGAAATTAAGGAATTTTTTTATAACAATAGTTCCAAAGATCCTTCATAAATGGGTCTATTTGAAACATAGTATGAGTGGGATTTTCCCTCACCATTACATTATACAGATATTCTGGAGTCATCATTAATTATTCCTAAAAAAGTTTAGGACACTTCAAAATGGTTTTCATTGAATTGAAATATATTAACTATAGTAAAGAATAGAAAAATGTCATACTATAATCAATGAAATTGTTATTGTGGGTTTATTGTTCAATATTGTCACATTATTTATGCCTAATATCAACTGGGTTATTTCTTAGAGTGGGAAAGAAATGTAAATGGTATTCCTGTCTTGTAGAATTTTTTTGATTATAAATTTGATTTAGATGATTTTTTATCATTACTATTTTTCTATGAAATTTAATAGAATTTATAATTCTTTTTACCTAATTTAATTTACAATTTGAGAAAAAAATCCATCTCATGTAGTTCAATTTCATGAGGTGAAATTTGAACCAAAAAATTCCATTATCGAGAATAATATTCACATCAATGATCATATATTTACAAAATTTAAGGTAAGATATGTACCGTATGACTATGTCTTATTGCATCATGGTAATTCACATTATGTTTTTTGGGAGTGTTGAGTGGATATTTGGTCTTTTACTCAATGATATTCACTAGAGGCATTACATATATCTTATAGAGTATGATACAATTTATATTGTTTATATTTTTAATATATAATTGTATTCTGATATGTTTTACTATTATATTTTCATTTAAATATTTTTGTTAATTGTATTTTATATATGTCAGTGTTAAGAAAGTGGATTTGAAATAAAAAATCCTCTATAGTTTTTAATTGAATTCTAAAGTAAAATAATATGTGGTGACATGGAGACCTTACACTATTTTTATTGATTAGAGAAAACATAATTGGAAATAAATTTTTTGTTATAGTTTTGGCAAATTCCCACTTATTATTTCTTTTAGTAGAGAGAAGAATAATTTTTTAAACATGAGGATAATACATACCATGGATAAAAAAGATTTTCTTTGTGGAAGATTTTTATAGATGGATACATAGTTTCTTAGAAAATTTCATGAAATCCTTGTATGCCTTGTGGAAGGGAATTAATGTTGTGATTTTTTATTGTACATGGTTTATTTCATAATAATGTGTTAAACCTGAATGAGGATGAAGATGGGGAGATTGATAGTGTCTTGGGGTATAAATATTTATGAAACCATGTTATGGTTTTTTAAAGATCATGAAATTGTTTGGTATATATTGTGATTTGATTGAGTTGAATAAAATGAATAACTCTGGAAAAATTATTGAGGTTTTATTCGCGACTCCAACATTTTTGGAAAAAAAAATTAAGATTTTAAAAACCAAAAAATATGTTCTATCTAGATTTATTTTATTATATAGGTACCATGGTTATTTTAATTTAATTTATAATGAACTCATTGATCTATGAGAACAGTTTATCTAATATTTTCCGACTCAAAGTGTTCACTTTCCCACCTTGACTCATTGGGATATTTACTCATTAGTTTATAATGTATTTGGAATTTGTGAATTATGTTATGATCCACAGGTAAATAAATTCATGTATCTTATCATGTTGTTATAATTAATTGATTTTTATATATTTTTCTCCTATAATCTATTCATTTTATTTTATCTTGTTAAAAAGCTTGCCTTCCTCTTGTTTTAATGAAAATAGATATCCATTCTTGATTAATATTTAGAGGAAAACTAATCTTTGGTTATACATTCCATTTTATTAGTCTTTAATTTAATATTTCTATTCTAATTATTAATTTTATTTAAAATTTTAAAATGACTATGATAAATATTTTTTGAAGTGAATTTATATTAATTAATAGGAATTTGACAGAATTTATTTCTCAATGTCCTTAAAATTATCATAAAAATATAATAATTTTCTATTATAGTTTGAGAGAAGTTTAATATTTCAGATTTTTATTGATTGTATATTAAGGAAAAGTGGTATCATTACCAATGAATTTTATATTGTTGTCCAGTGGTTAGAAATAAAAATTTCATAGATTAAGGATTTTATAAAAATTTATTTGAGGAGATATTAATTTTATTTTATGTTATATTAAATTATATTATTGGTTTGATGTGAGTTAAAAGTGTAAATAGTTTCATAATATATTATTATGGGTATTGAAATAATATTTTATACTACAAAACATTTATATTTATGGAGACTCAACGGATTTACTTTGAGAGAAAATATATAATGTAATTATATCACTATTGAATTATATAAAAATGATTTTTAAATAATTATTTATTTGATGAATTAAATAATGATCTTTATTTATTTTGATAAATAAATTATTAAAATAAAATATCTATGATTATTTCTAATATATAAGTAGTTGTTTATTTAAACTATTATTTAATTATTTTCATTTATTTTAGTAGAGGGAACAATGAGTAACATGTTTTTTGAAGAGAACATTGATCTCCTTGAGTTTGGGAAGGGAAATATGATTTTTATTTGTTAGATAATGAAACTAATATTTTGATGTTATAAGAAAAGTAACTATGATTTATATTTTAATGGAAATGTAAATGTGATATCTAAGTATTTTTAAAGATAACTATTAATATACTCATTTGACTACAAAATTTTTTTGACATTTTTTTAAATTTTTATTTAAATTTGATAATGAAGGTATATATAATATATGTTCCCCATTTCCTATACCCAATTCTTTATGATATGTATTATTCTCTCTATAAATTATTTCTAATAATTAATCATTTTATATATGAATATGATAATATCAATGTGATACTTTGGATCATTGTATATTATACTAAATCTATTTCTCCCAGAATCCATGTAAACACTTTACATGCATTCAAAAACCGTACATATTATTGTAAATAATGTTAAAGAACCACTATAATTTGATGATTATATTATATACATAGATGAAATTATTTTCTTATTGTTTTTAGAGATCATTTAAGGGATGTTTTTGAATTTTTCATGACATTAATTAAAATTATTTTTATATTATATTCACATTTGAAATGTTTTCATCTAATTTGGATTCATGATATAAATTATTATTTTATAGAATCAACATTGTAATCCATATATGATGATCTTAAAAAAATTCTAATTTTTTTTGTTTAAATTTATTATTTTTTAATAATTTTTATGTGAATTGTTATTTTAGGGAAAATTTATCTAAAATGTATTTCTATATTATCATGGTACTTGTCTCTAGCCTTTAGTGATGAAGGAAAGACTTCTTGAGATGTAAAATTGTGCCTTAATAGAACAATTTTTATAGGGATCTACACTACATTTGAAATACTAATTTAAAATAATATTTATTTTTATGTGTGTTATAGTTTAATTTTGGGAAATATATGTTTTTATTTTGTCATTATTATTTTTTAGTTTCACACGAGGAATTTGGACTGGGATTGAGAGAACCGATATAGAATTATAGTTTTTTAGAAATTTCATGTAGGGTTTAATGTAATGAATTAGTCTTTAATGTTATGAAATTTAGGGGAATAAGTAATGAGAATGATGCCTAAATGCATTCAAGACATGAAACAAGGTTTATCCTCATGAATTTATAATGGGGTATTTTTAAGGGTCAATGAAATTTTTTTTATTTGAATACCCTTATTTCATCCCCTTTTTCATATCCAACCCCATGCGAATTAGGTGGTGTTAGGGGATCTTTCATAATAATTCTCGATTTTCCCCTACGATTTCAAGGTCATTTTATGTTTTTTTTTCTATGATATTGATTTATCTTAATATGTATAAGATAATTATTCCCTACATGATTCTATTTTACTTTCTTTTATGGTTTATATTATGAAAACATAGTATGTTTGAATAAAATGGTTTATCTTTAGGGATTCAATGTTGTTACATTATTTTTTATAGTGATTCAGGTATGTATATCTTTTTCGTGATTGTGGCAGGAAATAGTTATGACTCTATATCATTTGTATAAAATTGTTTTCCTTTATATTTATAAGGGTATATGGGTATCCCTATGATGTATATTCTTCTTTTAAATGAGAGTGGAAGAGGTCTACAGGAGTATAGTTAGTCCCTTTCAGGGGGAGTGTGTCTTTTATGTATTGAAAAAAATGAACTAGACACTTTTATTAGGTATGTTGTTAAGGTTACATGCAAAGCTATTTGGGAAAATAATTAGCTTTTCAAGATCACATGATGAAAGTTTGGTTTGGTTAAATGATGTAGCTATCGATTAGTGAATATTTTTGGTTTGGTACCATTAAATCGTTAAATGGGATGTTTTTTTTTAAAAAATATTTATAGGTCTATTTGATTTGTTGTTTTAGTTTGATAATCATCATTTGGGTTCAATGTGATGGAATAAAGTGTTATAGAGAGATTTGTGTTTGAGATAGGATGTAAGACTCCCAAAGAAAACATTTGTTATCTAAATATATAATTTCATCATGACTATAGAGATATAGTTCTACTACATTATTATGATTATTATCATAGTGAGTAAGGAATTACAATAGGGTTTGGTTGTATGAGTTTCCATTTCATATGCATCATTTAATTTCTATGGAGGTTTTCTCATGATTATTGCTATGAAATCACTAACATCTATGGTGATGGGTCAAAGTTTATTGGGAGAACTCTCCATATTATTTGGGGATTGGTAAGTGTGTTTTCTGGACCTCCCTAGAGAATACAGTTATGGGAGACTGTGTTTGAATGGACATCTCCATTGTATATGGGTATTATATAGTGTACTTGAGATGAAATATCTGGATTGAGAAGGGAGTTCTCAGGTTGTTGGAAGAGGTGGGCCCTGGTTTGAGGTTCAATATTTTTTATTCAATTATTTTCAAGATTCCAAAAGATCATTCTTCTTGTCAGAAGATGATGCAAGTAAGGACATGTTTTATGGTTTCCTGGTTAGAACATTTTAACATAGTGTCTGTGTTTTATATTTATGTCTTTACAATCCATCTTCACATATAATGTAATATTACTAATGAATGTATGTTGAGGACAGGTTGGTGGTGTTCTACAGGGATTATCCTCAATCCCTAAATGTGTATTTCGGTGCACGTAAAATATTTATTTCTAGGGTTTTAGATGAAAACTATTTCCTTTCTTATGGAAGGTTTGTAAGAGGTTATGATTGGTTAAGGTGGTGTTAGCATGGACTTTAGTAATTTATGATGATATTCCTTTATTATAATTATTTATTTATTATATATATATATCTATCTATTATATGTGGGGACCTTTAATTTAATAATTGTATTAGTTAGTTTTTTCAATTGTGATAGAGAATGAGATTTTATTAACATTTCATTATTTATGTGACATTTTCCTATTATGATATTATAATTTAGTCTATCATTGTATTCATCCTTCTATGTTTTTCATGTATCAGTGGTATAGTATCTTGATAGTTTCGTTTAGCTCTTCACTACTAACAAGTATCCTATGGAACATGGGGAGGTTCACATGAGGTGATCTACCACCTTGCCCAGACCTAGGTAATCCGATTTAGTGAATAAATAAAAAAACATGATTACATTTGTTTTTTCTTACTATTAGGACATGGTAGATAAATTATGAGGCATTATTTTGACATGGTACAAAACATGTTCTTGGGATTAGCAGACCCATGTGGGTAGAAATTCCTTATTAGAAGGGGTGAGATTGTAATTTAAATTTACCCATTTATCATTGAAACATTTAACAATGAGTGATTCACAATATTTTGGTATTTATCATTTGATAGATATATTATTATATTATTTGAAAAGAGTGAGAGAATTCACATATCAGGGATATGAACAAAAGTTGATATGTCATGTACTTGGTTGCCTAAGTTTGATAGTGGATTAAATTAAATAAATACATAAAAAAATAAATACAATGTTTTCCTTAATAAATTTTTAATTAAATTATATTAACTTGAATTAGATATATTTTTTATGTATATACAACTATTATTGACATTCCTATGTTGATTATATAGAATAAATTCAGGAGTAAGTGGTTAGTTAAATATGAATATTTTTTCATTAGTTTGTTGTTTATTTCATGATATTTTAGGTGTATTTAAATTTAAATTCACTTTGTGTAAAAGTTCATAATTTTTTTTCAATTTGATTTTAAATTTAAAAAGGTATTTTTTAATGAAATGTGTTTATGAAATGTAATACATGAGATTGATTGTGGTTGAAAATAATTATGTTTAATTCTTGAGGGAAATTGATTTTAAAAGAGTATTTTTATTTTAATTTTTTAAATGTGGTTTCCCAAATGTTTTGGTTTAATGGTTGGTTAGAAATGTTACTTTAGAATGGTGTAAATGGATCAATATACAGAACTATGATTTCAATGAAACCCATTTAGGATTTAGAAATTGTGGTTTTATGGTCTGCATGTGATACCACATCAGAATATTTTTATTTATATATTGATGGGAATTATAACTCATGGGGAATTATTTATGATGTATGGTTTAGAAAATATTCAACTACAAGTTATGGGATCATAAGTTGTTGGTCGAACATTTATAGAGAATGAGTTACTGATAGACACTTAATGGTTCCAGGTTAAAAAGTGTGGTTTCCTTGTGATGGAAATGTGGTTATCTCAATTGTTAGTACAATGGGGTTATGGGTGGGATTTCATTTTGTGACCCACTGAGCTTGGTTTTAACCCTGTAGTGGTTAGGATCTTCATGTATTGTTTTTTGTAGAGTCCCATGAGTAATATGGGTTTTTTTGTCTCTTTTTGTTTTTGAGATGTTTTAATAAGTGTGAGAGATTGGTTAGTACTAGTGTATGAAAAGATTTTTGCTTGAAGACTATTTGTTTTATAGTGATTCGATTGATTGACGGGATTTCTAAGCCATAAGGGGCATAGAATTTGGTTTTTCTTCATTTCCAGGAACAATAGTTGAACATACATTATGGATCCAACTAAATGGTGGTGTGTGTTATAGGTTTTAGAGGCCCTATGTGGTGATTTTATATTTGTACCTGACCAATAATTATGATTTTTTTTGTTTTTAACAAGCCTGAGAGAAGCTCGAGGGAGATTTTTGAGAAATTATACCGACCACTAGATGATGTTTTATTATACGGAATTGTAAAAAGTTTGAATAAATCTACCATGAAAATACTGTTTCCAATAGAGGATCCTTTTTTGAGGGAAATTATCGATAAGTCAGAGGGTTTGTATTTTGGTTTCCTCTTAGAGATTAATGCATGTCCTTAATGTTAGAGAAATCTTATACCGGTTCCCTAGAGTAGTAGATGCCATTAGAGGAATGATGGTATTGAATTGTAAAAATATGTGAAATTCATGTAAATATGTGCTAAATACCATTAATAATTAGGGTTACATGGTATGTAGAAGCTTGATATTTTATATAGGTTATTATAGATTGAAAATCTGGCGAGAAATTTGTGTTTGTAAGAAAATATACTGGGTAATTTTTTCTTTGGAGTTGGTTTTAGTTGGATATTCCTCCAATGGTCAATATAGTAGTGAACTACCCTATGATATGGCATGCTTTGAATCTTCTAATATCTCCATTTTTTTCAAAGAGTGGAATGTGTTGAAGTTTCATTTTGTTTTGATGGAACTTTTTCTAGGTTCATCAATGAGTGTCATATTTCTATGATGATCGTTTATTTTTCCATTAGCATGATGTTTTTCTTGGAAGAAGATAATCCATTATTCTAGTTGATTATAAATGGAATGTATGGAATTTCCATTATAGGGGGTCATCATTTTATTATGTGTTATGGGGAATTTCTTAGCCAACGTTGGAATGATCATTGTTGAATCTTGTTTTTTCCTCTATATATAAGGCATAGATTATCACTGTGACCCATCGCGATGTACATTTTAGGTGTTGGGGACTATCAATGATATAAATTTAGGCTCTTTTATGGGGTTTTTTATCCATTTGATGTTTTTCAATGTGGTTGTTTGGTAATGACGACCATAGATTGAACCAGTCAAATTAAGGTTGTTAAGATGTTTGGACTGTATACAATGAAATTAATTCATTGGTTTATAGTTCCCCAATATGTTGGTAGAGTACCTAATAGATGATCATCTTTGTGTACAGAGGAAAATAATTGGTATCCCAACTAGAAAAAAGGTTTATGTCCATGGTTCAAAACTGTGTCTAAATGAAACATCCATAGTTTTCGCCAAACATGGATGCTATTTTTGTGGATGTCATTCCTGTCCTATTACTAAAGTTTTAACTGTGGCTATATCCTTGGAAAACTGGGGGAATAAAAAAGTTAAAAAAACGTTCCCACTGAGTTTTGATCCATGCACCTCCCATTTTCCATCCTATGAAGCTTATCACTAAAACCCCAAAGGATTCACGTATATATAATGATATATATATATCATGGAAATATCCTCAAAATGGTGGCAGTATGCCTACGCGCAAATGTTTTTGTTCGATTTTTTTCTGTGGAAGCGCGGGAACCTTATAGCCACGGATTTTGAAACCCCTGGCTATAAGCCTTCAAGAAAATGTCACATAGACAATGTTTTGAAAACCGTCGATATAGGAAACATAACTGTGGATATAGTTGTGGGATATAGCCACGATTATGAAAAAGGGGTCTATAGGCCACCAAAAAAACACATGTAGCCACTTGTTTCTGATGCTTTCGCTGGGGTGCGCACGTCCATCCGCTTGATTGTGACAGGCGTGGATTTGTTACCCCACATTCCCATATTCAAAAGGCGGGCCACATCCATTCTTTATTCATGGAAATTTGTTCCTTGATTGAAATGAGATGACGGGATGTCATTTCTTCTTTCCATGGATTCCTCCTCAGAACATATCACTTAGTTCGGGTCTCCCTCATAGATTTAATAAGTCGTTTCTGAAACTCTTCCTGGTGCCATATCTTTATGGACCCCAATTATTTATGTTGCTTCTGTCAGGACATTCCATGGGGTGTGGTCATGGCCGCGACCTTCGGTTAGGGGAGTACTCATGTGGGGCATCACTGGCTTGTCTGGACGCTGGGGGGTTGGCATGTCTGTCTTATGTCCCTTATTATAGGGATTCTTGAGGGTGCGGATGCCCGAGGCATACGGAATCAAACATGTGGAATCATATTCCATGGGCATGTATTTGAGATTTCCCTCACCTTCTTATGTTTAACACAGGGTATGCTGCAATTTTAACTCCCACCGGAGATGGATCGAGCTGATCAGAACACTAACTAGAGTGAATCAGATGTAGGAACCCCATGTAGGGAACACCGATATTGGGTCCATCACATGGGCAGCCTCTTGAACGATTTTAGAAGTGATGGGGAATGTAATGGAATGATCCCACCAGGATGTGGTGGCCTGGGTAAAGATCAGGAGGGATGATGGACTAGGTGATAGGGATGGTGAATGGGATGAGACCTTCATGAAGATGATTGTGGTTTCATTCTTGAGCTTCGAAGAGTCTTCCTACGTATCCCCATGGCACGGAATCAAAGTCCATGTAGTTCATCTGACGACAGCTTTCTACTAAATGGTGTCACAATGGATTAACACTGAATGGGGTCTACAGTTTAACGTTATGCAGGACGGGGTCGAACAGACGTGAAATGAGCCGAAACAGCAGTATGTTGGGCTTGAACCACATGGGGGGCTTCCTACATACATTAAATTGTCAAGGATCAAATACCACATAGTTCAGATGGTGTGGGGCTTACACTCTAGGCTGCCGAATGTGTTGCTGAACCGACGTGAAGGAGGTCAGAATTACAGTGTAGTGGGCTTGAACCACATGGAGGCTTCTTATGTACCTTGCCTTAGCAATGAACAAATACCACATTGTTGAGGTTGGGAAATACAATTTAAGAGCATTCAGGATGGGGGAATTTGAGGATTACACTATGAGGTGGCCCAAGGCGTTTGGTGAACCGACATGGTTGGAATGATCGGGTGGTGGGGATTTAACCTCATGGATGATTCCTACGTACCATGATTTGATATGGATCAATGTCGACATAGTTCGGGATGGTATGGGGCTTGAACTCCATGGAGGCTTTCTACGTACCATTCCTTGACATGGATCAAACTCCCCATAGTTTGAGATGGGTTGGGGCTTACACTCTGAGGTGGTCCAAGGTGACGGGGAATTGAATCTCGTAGAGGCTTACTATATACCATGCATTGACATGGATCAAAGTCCCCATATTTCGGGATGATTCGGTGAACCAGCGTAAAGGAGGTCAGAACGACTGGGGTGGTGGGGCTTGAACCTCATAGAGGCTTTTTACATACCATGCCTAGACATGGATTAATGTCCCCGTAGATATGGATGGGTCAGTGAACTGACATGAATGAGGTCATACTGACAGGTGTGGTGGGGCTTGAACCTCGTGGAGGTTTGCTACGTACCATTCCTTGAAGTGGATCAAAGTCCTAGTAGTTCGGGATGGGGAATGCTATTTAATTTCATGCGGGACGAGGTTATTTGGGGCTTACGCTCTGAGGTGTCCCAAGGAGTTTGGTGAACTAATATGGTTGGAACGACCTGGTGGTGGGGCTTGAACCTCGTGGAGGATTCCTACGTACCACGACTTTACATGGATCAAAGTCCACATAGTTCGAGAAAGTAAGGGGATTTTACCTTGTGGAGGCTTCCAACGTGCGATGCCTTGACAAGGATCAAATTCCGTGTAGTTCGGGATTGAATGGGGATTGAACCTCGTGGAGGATTCCTATGTTCCATGCCTTGACATGGATCAAATTCCTTGTAGTTCGGGATGGTTTGGGGCTTACACTCTAAGGTGGCCCATGGTGATTGGGGATTGAAACTCTTGAAGGTTGCCGACGTACCATGCTTGGACATGGATCAAATTCCTCGTAGTTCGGGATGGGACTGTGAACTGATGTGAAAGAGGTCGGAATGTTCGGGGGTGGTGGGGCTTGAACCTTGTGGAGGCTTCTTATGTACCATGCCTTGATATTTATCAAAGTCCCCATAATTTGGGATGGGTCAGTGAACCAACGTGAAGGAGGTCAGAAAGAACAGGTTGGTAGGGCTTGAACCTCGAGGAGGCTTCCGACGGACCATTCCTTGACATTGATCAATGTTATCATAGTTCGGGACGGTTAGGTGAACTGACATGAAAGACGTCGGAATGACTGGGGTGGTGGGGCTTGAACCCCATGGAGGCTTCCTATGTACCATGTCATTGGATGGATAAAAGTCCTCATAGTTCGAGATGGGAAATACCGTTTAACGTCATGTTGGATAGGGTTAATGTCATTATCGATGCGTACTCTAAGCCCACGTGATTCATGCACCATGTGATAAACAAGAGGTAGCAATGGTCAGAAGACCATGTCGCGAAAGGTGAGTATGCGGTAACTGGGGTGGGGCTTATGAATGGAGAAGCCTAGGAAGAGAAATATTGGGATTTACTTCCAGATGGAGGCCCAATGGTGACGAAGCCCAGTGGGAAAGGGAAAGGACGAAAAGAACCCATGTCACAATCTCCCCTCTTGGTCCTTGGCACCAAGGAAGTGAAGAGGATTATGGATGCTATGTAACACCCCGATATTTTATGAAAAATATTCTTTTTAATTAATGACTTGTGTTTTACGCTACACCAAAAGGAGCTTTCTCAACACTCATCCTTGACTTGCCTTGCATTACACGCAATCGCGACCTTCCACGATAGCGTGTGTAGTACGCAATACTGAGTTTCACTAAACAACGATATGCTATTAAAATATTATTAAAACTATCCATTATGAATAGTAATAACCACTTTTTGAAATTTTGTAAATTTTATTTTTCAAAATGGACTTCATTTTTGGATTCGGAATATCTAAATTAGCTTATGGTAAAATTTTGGTACTTTTCTGATAACTTTCATATTCTGATGAATAGTGAAAATTACTAAATTTTAATTAAAAACAACTTTTTTAATAGAAATAATTAATAGTGATAAATTATTAATTTGAGTGGTTTTAAAGTATATTTAGAATATATTTTTACAATTTAATACAATGATGGTCAATGGATATAAGTTCACATTTAAACCAGACATGAACAAGTGTCAATCTTTTGATAGTTATTATCTCTCAAAAACACGCTATTTGTTTTGACGACAGGAATTAATTTTTTAATTAATTAATGTTACTGATATGTTTTGAATTTGGTAAAATAGACGTCATTTTTGAATTCATAATATCAAATATAGCTTAGGCCTAATTTTTTTTATTTTTCTGGAAACGTTCATTTTTTGATGAATAGTGAAACCACTAAGTGGTAGTTAAAAAAAATTGAATTTTTCATAAAACTTAATTTTACCGCTTCTGTGAGTGGAATTTTGAAAATCCGAGAGACACGGTTAATATCAAGGACTAAAATGTGGTTCAATGAGATGAAAATAATTTTTGGTGAATAGTAACTTTTGACTTTTTTTACCACCGTTAAAAGTAAATAGGGTAATTAAGGGTAAAAAAGAAATTATTATTATCTTAACACATGTCCTACTTATATTGGATAAGTGTAATTCGACCAAAAAAAACATTAGGAATAATATATGACCATTTAAGCCCACTTGGATTAGATTAGGACATTTATTATTAATTTATTTAAAGAAGGGTTAAAATAGTTAAAATCAATGTTTAATAAGTAAATAATTTTTAATATAGGGTTATAAATAAGATAAATTCGACTATAAATATTCATTAGAAATCTAAAAAGATTTACTACATAATTA
Source organism: Viscum album (assembly GCA_963277665.1). Classification (NCBI taxonomy): domain Eukaryota; kingdom Viridiplantae; phylum Streptophyta; class Magnoliopsida; order Santalales; family Viscaceae; genus Viscum; species Viscum album. Next base: position 1,869,168,177 of record OY728147.1, read on the forward strand.
TATTTTATTTGTAATTTTTAGACATTAAAAAATTTAATTTATTTATGACACAACGATGATGCAGTAATTACCTTTTTAAGACATTATTAACATAATTGATGTTATAAATGCCCAAATAAATGTAATTTGAGACTTTTTAGGACTTACACTAATTTTATAGGTTAATATGACATGTTATTGTTGATTTAAGTAACTTGGTTCAAACCTATCATTCTGTTATGAATTTTATAAAAATCGTGTACCAAATAGTGTCAAAATTGACATAAATTAGTTTTTAAAATAAATATTATATTATTAATTGTTATTTTATTCCTAAAAATCTAAGGTTAGAAAAAATGACATAGATAAGATTATATACATTAATAATAAACAAATTGGGGTTAGTTTGTCTTGATATAGTAATTTTATTAACCATATAGTGTAAGAAAACAAAAAGACACGGTAAAAGTTAAATTATTTAACTTAGAGTTAAATCTAATTGATAAGGTTAACATAATAACCTAAACTTGTCTAAATCCTATTGGATAAGATTATTGCGACCCATCCCCACTTTAGCTTCGAAATAAGACCCTTTGGAACCATTATAAACCGAATTTGACCTTAATATAAAATAATATTTTGAGATTTTCCTAAGGTGCCCCTCTCCCCCCTTATAAAAGGGTACCTCCTCCCTCTCCTCCTCACACCAATTTGAGCATTCAAGATCATCCAACCCCTGGAAAAATATCTTCTCCACTTCCCTAGTATCATCCTAGAGGTCCTGGTCTTCTTCAAAGACCATCCTTAGTTCATTAAGTGGAGGTTAAGAAAAGGCGCGTCAAAAAAAACGCAATATCCATTACCGATCTTTTTCAATTTATTTTTTCTTAAACTTCTTCTTCTTTAGTTGTTTCGTGATAAAGTAATAACATCAGTATTTCTTATATACTGATATGTTATTATAAATATGAAACAACTCTAATTCACCTTCTATCCATCCTACGGAAAAAGGAAATCACCGCGCGTGCGTACGTACGGAATATCGTCTCCATGCCGTGGTGTAATCTACTTTCCGCCACCACCTTCATTGGATCGGTATAATGGTTTAATTAGTAACTATATATGATTATTATAAAGTGATATTGATACTGAAATAGTATACATACACTTCAACACAAGTTCACGATCATGAGAATGATATCATCGCTCGTGCGTACGTACGGACTACCATCTCCACGACGCGATGAGATTCATTCTCCATGTTAACCATTTAAGAATGATTATAAAGTATATATAAGCAATAATAATGAAATATATGACATTATAAACCTACTGGATTTATGTATATATGTATGTCATCTACTTACTTCCATTCAAGACAATAAGGAAAGGAAAACAGCGTTCATGCGTACGTACGGACTACCGTCTCCATGAACGGTGTGTTTCATTTCATTTATCTATCTATTATATATATATATATACTGAATATATATGATATATAAATCATGTTTTATATTCTGTAAGTAAGTAAATCATGATATAAGTAATAATAATTTCAAGAACAACAAGTCCAAACACCTGCGATAAATGAAACGATTTTACCCAAAACGCTTCTTTAACATGGAATTTACAAAAGAACGGGTAATATAAAGTCACAAGTGAACCATATAAGATATCATAACAATGAATATGATTCTTTAATAAGTTAATGACATTATTTAAATCATTATACCGGAGGTTCGGACACTTACGATGCAAAGCAGACCTAAGGTAAGGGAAATATCACAATCTCATTTTTATCCGAGATTGTTTATACTTTGGTATTTACTGGGGTGTATTTTATCATCCAAAACCATGTTTCATCAATATGTAATATTATTTCCATCCATCTACAATTGTTTAAATCCAATTTTACCCTTCTTTGAGTTTTTAGTAAAATATATGAAAGGAATCTTTTGTCGTTTTTCGTACGAGGTACTTTTTAACTTTTCAGACAAAAGTACGAGAATAATGTTTTTTAACTTATACGGCATGAATGGATTTTTTAAAACATTATTTCCAAGAAGATTCCTTTACAAGTTTTCAAGTTTATTTTTAATCAACATCTTTTATTTTAGAATTGTATGACATGTTATGAAAGGAAAAGTGTTTTTGAAGAAGAAAGGATATTTTCCTCAAGAATGGAGTTCAAGTGTTTTATCAAAATTATTTTTCATCTAAGAAAATAAAGGGTTTTGTTTATATCCCTATTATTAAATTGATTTTATTATATTGTGATGGAATTATTTTTATGAATTCCTTTATCTTATATGAATTGTTTTATGATGTCACGATGTTTAAGATTCCCATTTTTATTACATGGGTTATGCAATGATGTATGATTTATGATTTTGTGTCACACATAAGAATGGTATCATTATGAGATGGGTGGGACCTATATCTCCCTCCAATGCATTGGGTAAAGATTTTATATCTCATGAGATAGACATGGCTGGAATGGTAGGTTATACCGGTTCAGTGAAACAGGACTGAAACGAGGAATGAACTCGGTTCAGAAAGTGACTTTGTCTACTAAGATAGTCTTGGCAATGAGTCTTGACTAACAAGAAATGATTCTCTATGATTATTTGTGTATGTCACAAAGTTTCATGTTTTATGTTATGATTATTGGGATTACATTTCACTACTGTGATTTATCCCATGTTATGAAATTTTGATCTCTTTTGCAGATTAAGATTTCCAAAATGATATGTTCTTATGAATATGATGTAATTGATATTTCTTTTTTTTACCCTTACTGAGCATTTGAGATCACCCTTTTATGTTTTCTTTTCCCCAGGATATAAAGAAAGTTTTTAGGTAAGAAAAAAAATGAAGATATTTATGGGAGATGTTGAAGATCATTCTCCATGATTAGAAGATTACGTTCCATGTTTCCAAAGACACTAAACTATTACGGTCCTCATGTGTGTGTTTTTATTATGTACTAAGTATTCCGCAAAATTAATGTAATTTCATGTACGTCAAGCTTCGGGTCTCTACCATTGTTATCAGAGGAAAGGTTTAGTCAACCTTTGGAAACTAGGATTTGAGAACGTTAGCGAGATCCCTAGAGATGTTTCTAAGGTATGTCTAGGGATGTCTCTAAGGATAAGTATACGTATAGGATATAGTCCTAGAACTACGGTAATGATCATAGAATTTAACCTAAGATGTTAGATATTAAGGGTACTCCCCCTTTATTATGTTGTTTTCCCTAGCATGATTTATGCCTCTCACGCTATTCTTTTTGGGTTTTAGACGATGGCTGGAACCTGAAGGAACGGTGTTGATCACTGTAATGGACAATGAAATGATTTTCCTCCTGAACAAACAAATGTTATGGGATATGGAGTGCAAAATCTTATTGCTATACTTACAGAAGCTATGAATCATTCTGGACTTCCAAATGAGCATAGAAGGGAACAATATTCTATTGAGTCCTTCATGAGGCAACGTCCACCTTCTTTCAGTGGGTCTTCCGATCCACTTGTTGCTGAACAATGGATCAGTACCACTGAAAAGATATTTTCAGTTCTTCAATGATCTGAACATGATAAAGTCATCTTAGCAGTATATCGTTTGGAAGGTGAATATGATCAATGGTGGAATCTTATCAAGAATACGAGGCCAAGAGATGAAATTGTGTCCATGGAATGGGATGAGTTCAAGAACTTGTTTTTCAGTAAGTAATTCCCTCATATTCTTCGAACAAAGATGGAAAAGGAATTTCTTGAGCTGAAGCAGAAGGATGATGAATCTGTTGGTATATACGAAGTGAATTTTACAAGACTTGCAAGGTATGCATCTGGCATTATCATCCAACCTGAATGTAAAGTTGATCGATTTTTCAGTGGCCTAAAACCAAGTCTTCGAAGGGAATTAGCTATAAGATACTTCAGTAGCTATGATGAAATTGTGCGTTGTGCTATCAAGGTAGAAATGGAAGTTGGTGTTACATATCCATCTCATGGTTTTGACAAGAAACGAAAGATGGAGTTCAAAGAGAAATCTCAGAATAATGGTGAAAAGAAGATGAATGTTTCCTTATGCACAAAGTGTAGAAATAAGCATGGTAGAGATTGTCTTAAAGGGACTAGAAAATGTTTTAAGTGTGGAAAAGAAGGTCATCGAGCAGCTGAGTGTGGAAGTAATGGAAAAAGGGTTTCCAATGATGTGAATAAAGCAAACACTATAGAGAACGCACCACCAACACTTCAATGCTTCAAGTGCAAGGAAATGGGGCATTATGCTAATAAATGCCCTAATCCAAGGGTTAATGATGATCGACATGAGAAACCGCTTAAGGTAAAGGACAAAGGGAAGTCACATGCGATCACTATTGCCGATGTTGAATATTACAACGATGTGGTGGAATGATTAAGTGTTTATGTAATGGGATTTCAAAAAAAAGTATCATGGAATCTCATTTATGGTATTGTGGAATTTTGGAATATCTATGTATTGGTTTTCAATTTTTATATGATACTGGTAACCAGGAAAAAAAAGTGATTGAAATATTTTTGGAAAGTAGATGATATGTGCATAATGAAGGGACAAGAAGATAATGAGATGTTTGATTGTATTCATGAGCTCATTACTGATATAAGGACTAACTATATAGAATTTTGAGGATTTTGGTATGTGGAAAGAGTTATATTTTGACCGCACTCATGTTTTCACTAAGGTTCAATGAGTATTCAAGAGAATACATGATTAAGGCCTTTGAATGTTTGGAATGTGACCAACAAGACATATCTTATGATATATGGGGATCAACGATGGTATTAAATCTCTGGTAATCGTTTTCACTATATTATGAGAGTGGACTGCAGTATTATGGATAAGCCTAAAGATTGGAATGTATTATGTTGGAAATAAGTTAGTATTGTTTAAGGATAGAAGTTTTTTCGATATTATTTATGTGATGTTATAGTAATGTAGTTTTAGAAAAAGGACAACCTGCAGGATGGGCGACATCCCATCGCGTCGGACAAGGCCGTGGGAATCGAACCCACAACCGAAGTGCGACTGGCCTTTATTTCCTACCACTGGCCTACAGGAATTCCCTATTTAGTAGAAACTAGTTTTATTATATTAAGCAGTATGATATAAGAAGTATAAGACCATTTTAGAGACCATATACGATTAATATCACTATAGATGGACTTATGTATTTTTTTGATAACTTTTCTAACCTTTTGTTTGAGACGGATGGAATGACCCATCATTCTATCACATGATATGCTAACACATCACGAATGACAAATTCAACTTCATTTCATTAAGAGATGAAGTGGAAATTGTCCAAAGAATGACAAACGGTGAGACTATACAAAAAATCCCGAAAGTATTTATTCTAATTCCAATTTCATCAACTTTAGGGAAATGATCTTGAAAACCAAAAATGTTGTCCTAGTGATCATATATCTGATGAATCAGATGGTACCCTAGATCATCACAAATTTATGGCTTTGTGATTGCTGGATTTTCTATAGCCATGTTCTCTACCACTCTCCATCAGAACATGATGGTTAGATTTCTCTTCCATATCCATATTTTCACCTATGTGGAAACCCAGTGATTAGTTTATTTGGGTAACCGTTACGTTTCATACATTTGTTTTTAAAAGTTGGTTTTGGTATTCATTTTTACGATGTGGGTTTCTATTAAAGAAACTTTCGAATATTAAACCATTTATAACCCCGACGAATTTCGAGGTTGAAATTTATTTTTAAGGGGGGTAGAATGTAACACCCCGAGATTTTATGAAAAATATTTTTTTAATTAATGTCTTGTGTTTTACGCTACACCAAAAGGATCTTTCTCAACACTCATCCTTGACTTTACTTGCATTACACGCAATCACGACATTCCTCGATAGCGTGTGTAGTACGCAATACCAAGTTTCACTAAACAACGATATGCTATTAAAATATTATTAAAACTAGCCGTTATGAATAGTAATAACCACTTTTTGAAATTTTTTAAATTTTATTTTTCAAAATGGACTTCATTTTTGGATTCGGAATATCGAAATTAGCTTAGGGTGAAATTTTGGTACTTTTCGGATGACATTCATATTCTGATGAATAGTGAAAATTACTAAATTTTAATTAAAAACAACTTTTTTAATAGAAATAATTAATAGTGATAAATTATTAATTTGAGTGGTTTTAAAGTATATTTAGAATATATTTTTACAATTTAATACAATTATGGTCATTGGATGTAAGTTCACATTTAAACCAGATATGAACAAGTGTCAATCTTTTGATAGTTATTATCTCTCAAAAACACGCTATTTGTTTTGACGACGGAAATTAATATTTAAATTAATTAATGTAACTGATATGTTTTGAATTTGCTAAAATATACGTCATTTTTGAATTCATAATATCAAATATATCTTAGGCCTAATTTTTTGTATTTTTCTGGAAAAGTTCATTTTTTGATGAATAGTGAAACCACTAAGTGGTAGTTAAAAAAACTGAATTTTTCATAAAACATAATTTTACCACTACTGTGAGTGGAATTTTGAAAATCCGAGAGACACTGTTAATATCAAGTACTAAAATGTGGTTCAATGAGATGAAAATAATTTTTGGTGAATAATAACTTATGACTTTTTTTTACCACGGTTAAAAGTAAATAGGGTAATTAAAGGTAAAAATGATATTATTATTACCTTAACACATGTAATAATTCTATTTTATAAGTATAATTCGACGAAAAACAACCTTAGGAATAATATATGACCATTTAAGCCCACTTGGATTAGATTAGGACATTTATTATTAATTTATTTAAAGAAGGTTTAAAATAGGTAAAATCAATTTTTAATAAGTAAATAATTTTTAATATAGGGTTATACATAAGATAAATTCGACTATAAATATTCATTAGAAAGCTAAAAATATTTCCTACATAATTATATTTTATTTGTAATTTTTAGACATTAAATAAGTTAATTTATTTATGACACAACGATGATGCAGTAATTACCTTTTTAAGACAATATTAACATAATTGATGTTATAAATGCCCAAATAAATGTAATTTGAGACTTTTTATGACTTAAAATAATTTTATAGATTAATATGACATGTTATTGTTGATTTAAGTAACTTGGTTCGAACTTATGATTCTGTTATAAATTTCATAAAAATCATGTACCAAATAGTTTCAAAATTGACATAAATTAGTTTTTAAAAAAATATTATATTATTAATTGTTATTTTATTCCTAAAAATCTAAGGTTCGGCCAAATGACTTAGATAAGATTATATAAATTAATAATAAACAACTTGGGGTTACTTTTACTTGATATAGTATGTTTATTAACCATATAGTGTAAGAAAACAAAAAGACACGGTAAAAGATAAATTATTTAACTTAGAGTTAAATCTAATTGATAAGGTTAAACTAATAACCTAAAATTGTATAAATCCTATTGGATGAGATGATTGCGACCCATCACCACTTTAGATTCTAAATAAGACCCTTTGGAACCATTATAAACCGAATGTGACCTTAATATAAAATAATATTTTGAGATTTTCCTAAGGTGCCCCTCTCCCCCCTTATAAAAGGGCACCTCCTCCCTCTCCTCCTCACACCAATTTGAGCATTCAAGCTCAGCCAAACCCTGAAAAAATCTCTTCTCCACTTCCCTAGTATCATCCTAGAGGTTCTGGTATTCTTCAAAGACCATCCTTAGTTCTTTAAGTGGTGGTTAAGAAAAGGCGCGTCAAAAAGAGGTAATATCCATTACCGATCTTTTTCAGTTTCTCTCTTCTTCAACATCTTCTTCTTTAGTTGTTTCATGATAAAGTAATAACATCAGTATTTATTATATACTGATATGTTATTATAAATATGAAACAACTCTAATTAACCTTCTATCCATCCTACGGAAAAAGGAAATCACCGAGCGTGCGTACGTACGGAATACCATCTCCACGCCGTGGTGTAAACTATTTTCCGCCACCACCTTAATTGGGTGGGTATAATGGTGTAATGAGTAACTATATATGATTATTATAAATTTATATTGATACTGAAATAGTATACATACACTTCAACACAAGTTCACGATCATGAGAACGATATCATCGCTCGTGTGTACGTACGGACTACCGTCTCCATGACGCGATGAGATTCATTCTCCATGTTAACCAATTAAGAATGATTATAAAGTATATATAAGAAATAATAATGAAATATATGACATTATAAATCTACTGTATTTATGTATATATGTATGTCATCTACTTACGTCCATTCAAGACAATAAGGAAAGGAATACAACATTCATGCGTACGTACGGACTACCGTCTCCATGAACGGTGTGTTTCATTTCATTTATCTATCTATTATATATATATATATACTGAATAAATATGATATATAAATCATGATTTATATTCTGGAAGTATGTAAATAATGATATAAGTAATAATAATGTCAAGAACAACAAGTCCAAACACCTACGATAAATGAAACGATTTTACCCAAAATGCTTCTTTAACATAGAATTTACAAAAGAACGGGTAATATAAAGTAAAAAGTGAACCATATATGATATCATAACAATGAATATGATTCTTTAATAAGTTAATGACATTATTTAAATCATTATACAGGAGGTTCGGACACTTACGAAGCAAATCAGTCCTAAGGTAAGGGAAATATCACAATCTCATTTTTATACAAGATTGTTTATACTTTGGTATTTACTATGGTGTATTTTATCATCCACAAACATGTTTCATCAATATGTAATATTATTTCCATCCGTATACAATTTTTTAAATCCAATTTTACCCTTCGGTGAGTTTTTAGTAAAAGATAATAAAGGAATCTTTTGTCGTTTTTCATACGAGGTACTTTTTAACTTTTCCGACAAAAGTACGAGAAGAATGTTTTTTTTAACTTATACGGCATGAATGGATTTTTTAAAACATTATTTCCAAGAAGATTCCTTTACAAGTTTTCAAGTTTATTTTTAATCAACTTCTTTTAGTTTAGAATTGTATGACATGTTATGAAAGGAAATGTGTTTTTGAAGAAGAAAGGATATTTTCCTCAAGAATGGAGTTCAAGTGTTTTATCAAAATTATTTTTCATCTAAGATAATAAAGGGTTCTGTTTATATCCCTATTATTACATTGATTTGATTATATTGTGATGGAATTTTTTTATGAATTCCATTATCTTATATGAATTGTTTTATGATGTCACGATGTTTAAGATTCCCATTTTTATTACATGGGTTAGGTAATGATGTATGATTTATGATTTTGTGGCACAAATAAGAATGGTATCATTATGAGATGGGTGGGACCTATATCTCCCTCCAATTAATTGGGTAAAGATTTTATATCTCATGAGATAGACATGGCTGGAACGGTAGGTTATACCGGTTCAGTGAAACAGGACTGAAACGAGGAATGAACTCAGTTCAGAAAGGAACTTTGTCCACTAAGATAGTCTTGGCAATGAGTCTTGACTAAAAAGAAATGATTCTCTATGATTATGTGTGTATGCCACAAATTTTCATGTTTTATGTTATGATTATTGGGATTACATTTCACTACTATGATTTATCCCATGTTATGAAATTTTGATCTCTTTTGCAGTTTAAGATTTCCAAAAAGATATGTTATTATGAATATAATGTAATTGATATTTCTTTTGTTTACCCTTACTGAGCATTTGAGCTCACCCTTTTATGTTTTCTTTTCCCCAGGATATAAAGAAAGGTTTTTGGTAAGAAAAAAATGGAAGATCTTTATGGGAGATATTGAAGATCTTTCACCATGATTAGAAGATTACGTTCCGAGTTTCCAAAGACACTAAACTATTACGGTCCTCATGTGTGTGTTTTTGTTATGTACTATGTATTCCATAAAAGTAATATAATGTCCATGTACGTCATGCTTCGGGTCTCTACATGCTACGTCTTGTAAGAAGGTCTAGGGGATTACACCATGGTGGCTTCCTTTCCCCCACGATCAAACGCCACTCCCATAAGGAGGATATCATTCCCTGTGGAGACCAGGGGGTGTGGAGAACGACCAAGGTGGGGGCACCCCACATGAGAGGCACGACGCCAAGTCACAGTTTAACGTCATGTGATGAGGACGATAGTTCTTGTCTGTTTAATGTCCTACAGCTCGGACGAGGTGGGTGTGCTCCACATCCCTAGGACTTATATAACCGGTACCCTCTGCTTCTTGTGGGGGGGAAGGCACCGGCAATGCCGTGGTGAGAGGGTGTCATGGAGCGAACCATCGTGGGGTCCACTTTAGCATGGCTATGTGAAGAAGCAATATACATTAGTGTTCCAATGCGAAGAAGCATTAGGCGAAGCAATGAAACAGGTGGTATCATCCAGGGGACTTTGAAGTCACATAGTGAAATCCTAGAGGGTCGCACGGGAAAAGGAATTGCCAAGCAGAGGTGTCCATTGGTAGGGGCCTTGTGAAACTCTGTTTCTCCACGTGGCAGTGGGTACTTGTGAAGGTGTGTGCTTCGCGAAGTGGGGTACCATATCCTTATCTTGGGGTGGAGGTACATATGGGAGTTGCTTCCTGAAGTGGATGGTAATTCATGGAGCACTACCTCACGGAGCAATGGTTCCTTATGAAGCAAGGTGTCAGGAACCAATGTGCTTCGCGAAGTACAGTGACCCTACCTTATCAAGGTTTTTCGCAAAGCATAAATGCTATGTGATGACCCGGGTCCCCTTGGGGATCCCCTTCCTTCACGAAATCCCTTAGGCTTCGTCAAATACATCCCACTCGAAAGAGAGGATCAAATCGAGACAAACGAGAGGCACTTCATGAAGCGGAAGTACCTCTCACAACTCATGGTTCGCAGAGCAGAAAGATGCTTCGTGATTCATGAGCTGGGAAGTTGAAAGGTCATATTTTCCATCTCTAGGGATCAGGGGGTGCCCGGTATTTATAGGCGAGAGGCACCGTGGAGCGTTCTGCCTCTTGGCTTCGTGGTGGGCTCGCAAACATCAATGGCGGTTGCAAATCATCCTTCTTCCTGGCTTTGTGGTGGGCACGCTAACTTCAAATACAGTTGTGGACAATCCTGCCTCATGGCTTTGTGGTGGCAGCGGTGCTGGGGGATCTACACAAAGGGGCTTCGTGAGGAAGTTCCATGGGGACTTCTTTGGGCCTCTTCTTTGTCCCGATTTTTTGACACCAATAAATTCCCCCACACCCCCTCAGACATGGAGCCGTATAGAGATGAAGTGTCAATGTATAAGGGAAATATCCAAAATCCTCGGCCATTCATGGAAATTACTCACGAAGAAGGCTCGCATGGAGAATGGGGGACGCGCATGCCAATCGCTCCGTGAAGCCTCGCTCGAACTAGATGTGCCACGAAGCTCCGAAGGTTATCGCCTATAAATAGGAGGTGTGACCTCCATTTTTTCCTTTTCCTTATCTGCCATTTTGTATTCTTGGGCTCTTGATTCATGAGGATCTGCGTACTCTGTGAGTGTTCTCTTTGAATCGAGTCTTCGTGGCGCACATCGAGTCCTCAACTCCACATTTGTGCTCCGCAATCCGTCGTTGAACACCTAGGAAGCGCTCTGCGAACAATCTTCATGAGTGGACTTTGTGAACGTGCTCTATGGACGAGCTTCGTGATCCAACCATAGAAATGTTTATGTTCCAGAAACAAATGGCCCACCAAGAAGCTTCCTAAGCGGTCCTTGCGGATGCAGCTAAGAGTGATGAAATAGAAAATGGTCTGGGGCTAGGAGAGTTAGTCCGGAGCCACACGGACCATAGTTCATTGGTGGAGTTAATGTTGGAGATCAAGAAGAACTAACCTCTATGTAGGATTTTTATCTTGTACGGATTCGGGATGATGGATGACATCTTCAAACCTGAAGTAGGTAGGGACGAGCTAGCTTACTGGTTCTGGAGCACGCCATGCCAGCACCGGTGGTTCAGGGATCCCAATGGTCATGCTCAGGAGAACTTCACGTCTGTCATTGCCGACATCTTATAAAATCATTTGAACAATGTCTATGGGAAGGAATTTCATCAGGAGACGTCACCTCCTCTGCACCGAACCATCCTCAAGGCGGTGTTGGGGAACCCAAAGAAGGGGTTTTTCGAGAAATGGGACCTACGCCAGGGTAGCAACATTAAGGAAGATTGGATCTGGGCCTACTAGGTAGGTTCCTGGTGCGAGGAGTTCGGAGCAGAGTCGAGATGAGTGGGAATGTAAGAGGAATCTTGTGCTTCCAAGTTCCATATCAACTAGCAGAAGTAGCTAATGTCGGAGCTATTGAGTCGGTGGTCACCGAGGACCAATACCTTCCACTTGCATCATGGGGATGTCGGCATCAGCCTATGGGATGTTCATCAGATCTCGGGGGTCCCGATACTGGGGGTGATGTATAACGAATTCCTCCCGGCTATGGGTGCGTGGGAGGATCCGGAGAAGATACCACATTTGGCACTGGCATTGATGGAGCTCGTGCCCGAGGAGGATAATGAGGAGGTGAGATGTTCACTTCATGCATTGGTTCAAGAAGATTCTGAACATCCTAGTAGACCTTCAGTTCCCTATGAGGCCTCGAACTTACCCAAAGGGGGCTCAGAGGAAGGAAAACTCATACTGGAAGCTGTTGGAGAATAGCCAGTGGAAGACCTGGGGGTTCGGTGTTAGCACTAAACAACAGCCAATAGCCAAGATTTCGGAATTCATCGCAGCTCTTATATGTGGTTGGATTCATTCGTTGAGGTACACAAACATGGGAGTTCGTCCAATTACATTCATCATGGCATCCTCATTGGCGACAGGAGGGAGGGTCAACCTAGGGATCCCAATACTCGCCAAGTTGTACAAAATGTTATCGAAAATTAGCGATGGGAAAAGGCCATAGAGGGTATTTGGGTTGTTCCATCTCCTATACGGGTCGATGGTGGTGCACATCAGGGGGATCTATGAATATCCAAACCCAATATCGCATCTTGGTTCAAACTTCCATCCCTCGATCTTGAATGTCGTGGGGAGACTTCCGACCAAGCTGACCACACCATTGGTTCTGAATCGAGTGTGGAAAATGTAGGAATTCTATTTCCACCCGTTCCCATTGCTGACGGGGTCATTCACTAGTGACGGTCGGGGGACAGATGAGTATTGGGCCTATCTCCTGGCCTTTAGAATGGAGTCTTGGTGGCCAGGGTGGATTGCGAGTGTCTCTGCGAGCCATACACCCCACACCATTTTTCAAGGCAATTAGGGTGCCTACAGCGGCTGACCCCGCAGGTCTACCTAGGGGTGTGCTATGAAGAGCACCTGTGTGTGATGAGTCAGATGTGGCTCATGTTCACATGAGAACATGGGATGATGAAGAATGTACTACCTCCACCGACTGTCGTCCTTGGGCTGGTAATGGAATATGCCCAGAGGTGGGAGACGGCCTATCCAAGGGAGATACTGAAGTGACCAACCATCCTGGTTGGTGAGGGTGAGCTTCCACAATCTTCGAGACGAGGCTGAAAGACGTAAAGGGAATCCCGTCATGGCGGGACTGTTGTGGCGGCAACGCCCATGCTAGTTGAGGGGGACATAGTGGTGACAGATCCAGTAGTGGCAGTAGAGCCGGTGGTGCTAGGAGGATAGAGTCATCTAGAGGGGAGACCACTGAGGGGATTCTGTAGTATTTCTACTTAGAATCCGGGGAAATGGATGTGCCATATTGACATGTCAGAGAACACTGTCTTCCCAGAGGCTTGAAAAATCTGGGAAGTGAACCGTCAATTCCTCTTCCCATACAAGTTATGGCAGCACCTTAACTGCCTCGGGATGGGCTTGTCTGGGATTGGACCTATTAGAGAAAATAGTATCCCAGGAAGAGGCGGAGCAATACATAGCTGATCTGGAAGACATTATCCATTCCCAAGGTTCCCTGTACCCGATAATAGACCGAGTTAGGGTGATGCTGGGTCATAGGGTCCCTCCTCAACTTTTCATTGTTGACCTAAGGGAACACTTCTCTCTACCAGTAGAATCGGATGAGTCCTGCTGGGGAGACGAGGCTCGTAGACGGAGTCTTCCGGAGGAGGGTGAGGTTGGCAATCAGTCCTTGGATCTCAAATATTTCACGGAGTCCCTTGAGGTAAAATCCCAAGTTCCTTCTTCAGAGTCTGCCCTTAGGTTACTATGTATTTCTCATCAGCGTCTGCACTGCTCAGGAGGACCTTGTGCATAGATCTTGTTCCTGACCCTCAGTGGGTGCTAACGCGGAACCGTCAGGATCCATGACCATGGCTACATCGACTCCCATATCTGGCGGGGCTCGGAAACTTGAGGTGGCTCCCCCGGAGTCTCCAAATCTACCAACCATATACGGGGGGTCTCATCTCGGGGTTCCGATGACATCAACCTGGGAGCGAGACCAGGGATTTGACCTCTATTAGTCTTCTCTACCAAATATGCAACTGACATCCCATGAACAGGGTTACTGACATCTACATCCCCTTTTGGCATGTTTAGTCTTTCAATTGGCCTGGGCTGTTGCGGCGAAGTTGTTCGGGGCTTTTGGTAGCACCCTTCCCAAGTGCATGTCAGGGGTCAAGGAGGTGGACATCCAACATGACCGGACAGCAACACTCATGATCGCTGGAGGGGATTCCAATGGGACCGTTCTTGGGATTATCGAGGTGGGATCCGTGGATGAGGACCCACCAGACCATCTCGGCCCCACCACGCCTGATCCAATGCCAGTTGTGGACTCGATTGAGGAGTTCCTGGGGGAATTCCCTACATACGAGCCTGCCAATCAAGCCAACTGGGACAAGATGACCTATGATGGGGAGGAAAACAAAATAGTCCCCCACCAATCGTGGAAGATGATCACACACTTCTTCAATAACACCCCCAAGCTTTATCATTGGATGAGATAGATAGAATTTTCTTGTGGCTACATGAATTATGTACTGGGGGAGTGGATGCCAAGCGCCCTCACATGCTCTTATGAGATCTTATGGTAGAAAAAATTCAGGAGTTTGATCATGGCCTCAGCATAGGCTGGTAGCCGAGCAAGGCTATGAACATGAAGAGGCGTCGGGTGTCCGAAAACAAGGTTGAATCATTGCCGGCCCGGGAAGATGAGCATTCTACTTCTCTTGAAGCGAAATCAGAGATCGTCTCGCAGCTGATAACCCACCTAGCATAGGCCGAGGAGGGCATGAAATGATCCTCTGAAGACATGGCTGTTATACGTTCTACTGTGGATCGGGCTTGGGTTGTGGCCGGTGAACTGCGCCCTCTCGCTGTCGAGGAGGAAATGGAGGTAAAAAAGAGGAAGTAACTCTTGCACGCCACCAGCCAGAGGGTGGCGGAGCTGCAACATTCCTTTGATGAGGTCAATCTGTCCATGGGTAGAGTTGATCCCTTGGTACAGTAATGATTACAAACCCCTAAATGCAATTTCATTCTTTAATTGTATGAATGTCGTAGCATGCATGAGTTCTGTTTTTTACATTGGTTTATTTCATCTTTATGTTGTTCATGGAGCATCCAACGATCATTCCCTAAGCTCACGTGGGTTAGGCCCAATGTGAGAAACAAGGTATGACCACCTTATAACCCCATCCAAACGTTAGAGTGAAAACCAATCATCAAGCTTCCGGGGTTTGGACAACCGGTCTGGATTTCAAGGAGGAAATTGGAGAGAACTGACTGGAGAATTAAGCTCTCCAAACAGCCGAATTTATGTCTTCCTATTGTGCTCTTGTGAACAAATGGGGTAACAAAAAGGGGCGCTGAAATCGATCCTAACAGATGGGAATGGGATGCATGAATCATGATACCCATAATTTGGAACATTTAGGTGTGTAATGACAATAAATAATAACTGTTGACCACATTAGAAACACATCATTCTAATTACATTAGCCTGGAGTGGGGATAACAAATGTGGGTCGACCTTTGACCATGTTTGAAACACGAGACCATACTCAAAATGTCATCCGTTAGTCTTCTGGAGCATTGGCACCAGACAATAGGTGGTCCATAGGCTGAGCAGCCATACAGTTAGGGGGTTTCTCCAAACGTGAAAGAGGATGAGGGTCCGAATAAGGGGCACCCAATGTGTGGAATGTGGAGTCAGGATTTGTTCAAACACAATCCAATACTCTTGAAATTATGCCATCGTGGTGGAAGAAAACTAGATGGATGTATCTGTTTTATCATGGATCATTCTTTCTTTCATATAGGTCCTCTCTGGAGATAGATCCATTTCTTCCCAATGTCATCTTGGGGCATCCTGAACTAGTTCAGGGAAAAGTTGCAGTTACACGGTTCCCCACAAGGGGTTAGGCTAGGGGGCCAGAAATGGGGTGAAACAAGATTTATGATTCCTGGGGCTGGACCAAAGGTAAAATACCTAGGTGTATACATAGTTCTGGAAGCACAATTTAACATCATGCAGGATGATGAGAAGCCTGGCTACACTGGTCCACATCCTAAAAAAACTACTAAGCCCACATAAGTCATGCTCGATGTAGGAAATAAGAAGTAATGGGGAATTCCCGACATAGGAAGGAACATTTTAGGGAAAGGGGACGCTCAATAAATGCCAGCCCAAAGATGTTAACCCATCCATGTAGCGCACCTCAACGCACGAAGAGATAAAGCCAAGTATGTTGGAATTCCACTTGAACTTGAAGAAGTGGAAATGTGTGAATCATGAAGCTCAAAATCTGGACCACAATGATGGTGGCGTGACGATATAGGAAAACTGGTGATCGTGGAAAAAATGCAGCACCCACATCGCATTATCCTGAAATGGGAATAGACAAATGATGGTCGACTATTGAAAATGTTCGAAACACAGGAGCTGTCACAAATATCAGTCGAGATCCTTAGGGGTGATGGCCCATGATGGTAGGTGAGCCGATGTGGCTTGTGACCAGGTCGTTAGGGTGTCCTTTTAGATGTGTAAGAGGATGAGGATCCAAATAGAGAGCTCATGAAAATTGGACATCGAATGAGGGGAATGTCCCCATGAAAATTCCACATTTAGGGATCTTTGTCAAATGCATCTAAATACGACAATGAGGCAAATTAGATAGAGGGATTCTATTTCCTTCCCATAGGGAGATCTTAGTTTATGGTTGTAGAACATGGACCATGGATGGTAGGAAACACGGGAGACACATGGTGGGGTATTTACAAAAACCTGACGTGAATGGGAACTAGGGGTTCTGACAACCAGATGTTCCTTGGAGATGTTTTAGGTCGAGGGACCGAAAATGAGTGTTGAGTTGGGCCTGAGGAAAAGTGCACAGGTGTTCCTACGTACCCCATGAAGATGGGGATCAAGCTGTACGTAGTTCTAGATGGTGGCATGGTAGCGTACCGATGCGAGGGATAAAAGGGGTGTGTGGGTGTGGACCTCGCACTAAAAGATGTTGTATTTGATAAATCTTGTGTGTCTGTTAAGGTTAGTGTTTGTTTTGTGAAGCGAAAGGCATATGTTAGTAGTCCCTAGCATCACCACAAGAATCAAAACATAGAAGGAAATGGAATATGGTATGGAATGTGACCAATACCAAACATGGTGTCCCCTCGAGTGATGAAATCACAATGTAGTGCCTTTTTTCATCGTACGACCAGGATGATAATGTCATAGTTTAGGGTCATGTTATAGGACTAGGCAGTATAGTTTAAATTCGTATGGCTTAGACATGAAGGAATGTGCACGACTTGATACATCATACCTGACATGAATGGGGACATAATCACACACCACACCATACGTAATTCCAAGAAAGTTTCCTATGTCCAATGAGCCTGAATAGAGGTAAGAAGGCGAGGGGTAGGAGAAACTAGCTCCCAACTGAGCTGGACCCAAAAATGAGATGTCTGGGTGTTCCTACTTATCCCATAATGATTAGAATCCAGCCACACATAGTTCTGGAACAGATCTTAGTTTAAGGTCTTAGAGCTCCGACCATGGAAGGAGTGAAAACCCTCCATGTATGTGCAAACCTCAACCCGATCCCTAAGCACAAGTGAGTTAAACTCGATGTGGGAAACAAGGGAGGAAGATGTCTATTACAATACCTAGAATGCATGCAAAAGGGAAATCAGTGTGCAACCCCGAATGACTCCTCTATCGTGGCTTTGGTCCTCCTAACACATGGATGTGCAATGAGGAATAATACCAAGAGTTTTGAAGTTCTAATTAGACATGGTGAGGTTTAGAAGGATCTGAATCATGTAACTAGCCTTTTGGGATTAATGGGGTTGTCATGGTGATGGAGGATAACTGTTGATTGTGTTCTAAACACAGTATCCATGTCACGTTAGCCTGAAATGGGAGAAACAAATGAGCATTGACCACTGACCATATTCGCAACGCGGGATTGGTATCGACTTGTTGTCTGCGACCCTCAAGGACGTTGGCTCGTAATGGTAGGGGGCCCTTAAGCCTAGAATCTGTACCATTCGGGGGCCCTTCCGTGTGTGAAAGGTTATGGAATCCCTAATGAAGGGGAACACAAAGCCTTAATAGCGGGTGGAATCATGTCCGAGCATAGTTCAACATTCCATGTACTAAACCAGAGTACCCTTAGGCACAATGAGGAACCGCCAAAAAGGGTCGATGAGGGTGCTCAGGAGGGAGAGGCACATGACATGGTCGTTACGAGCCCGATGTGAACGATGACATTATCCCATGCCATGCCCTATATTACCCTCCTTGGGGAAGGGCGTGCCAAGGGTCCAACGTGAAAGGGAGATTTCTGGGAGATGAGGCTAGACCAGAAGTCTAGACATTCGGGTGGTCCTACGTATCCCATGAGGATGAGAATTAAGACACATGTAGTTGTTGAAGGCACCCATGGGTTAGATTCCCTAACGAGTGTGGTGTACGACATGGCTAATAACCAAATGTGAATGGGGACATAATCCCGCACCACACCGTACAATCCCATAAGAGCGAACCTGGGATGGGGGCCCGAAAAGGCCAGGGGGGCCTGAGGCTAAACCTTGGTCGTAAAGGCCCGTCTAGTCTGTAGTTTAACGTATTGTCGTGAGGATGAAGTCTAGGGGCCGGAGAAGGACAAGGGTCCTAAGGCTATGCCTCAATCAGGAATTCCCAACTAGTTTGCATTTTAATGTCTTGCAATGAGGACGAAGGCCAGGGGCCCGAGAAGGCCATGGGGCCTGAGGCTGGGCCTCGGTCAGGGAGGCCCGACCAGTTTTCCGTTTAATGTGTTGCAATGAGAATGAAGAATAGGGGAAGGTGTCTCATCTATGGATTTGTACGGCATGGTGAGAAACCCTATGTAAAGGAGGACATAATCAAATACCACATCGTACAATCCTATAAGAAAGAACCTAGGCCGGGGGCCGGAAAAGGCCAAGGGCCCTGAGGCTGGGCGTCGGATGGAAGACCATACACCCTCTTGTACGGTTACTTCCTCATCACATCTTCTAAGCCCATGTGACCAGTGCTCGGTCTGGGAAACAAGGATCCAGTCTCGGCTCTTCCCGTCAAATGGGGGACTAAAACCTGGCTTTTCCCAGAGGGAGTTCATCGCATGGAGATACAATGGGGAAGAATGAACCACTACACTCGATGTTTTGGACATCTTGGAGTGGTTTTTATGACACAGGAAAACTTTTGACCATGTTTGAAATAGATCGTCCCTATAGTAACCTGAAATGGGCGCAACAAATGGGCATCGACAGCTGACCATAATTGAAATGCGGGACTTGTATTGGCTTGTTGCTCAAAATCCCCAAGGGAGTTAGCATAAAGTGGTAAGAGAGCCCCTAGGTTTGACATTAATACCATTTAGGGGACCTTCGTGATGGGGAAGATGATGGAGTCCCAGTCAAGGAGTGGGTACAGCGTAGTTGTACCCACCTATGAAATAGGAGAACGTCTCCAGGGAGTGGGACGTATAACCGGATCGATGTTAGCTTGACATGAATTGGGTAAAGAGTCTTCATCCAGCCATATTTCTTGACCTGAGGGGAAGATTATGCCTTTGGTATGGTCTAACAGACAAAATGTCTGGGTGTTCCTACGTATCCCATGAGGATGGGAATCAAGCCATACATAGTTCTTGAATTCCATACAGTTTAATGTCATGCAGCGAGGACATGGGAGGATAAAAGAACAGGGAGTGGGAACATGGTACGACCATTAAAATAATAATATGAGTGGGGATAAGGAAGCCTTCACCGTATCGTGTAATGATCCTCCAAGAGAATTATACCCAGGGGGATCGTTAAAGAGAAGAGATTGGTGGTTGGCTCAAGACGAGGCGTCTGAGCATTCCTACGTATCCCATAAGGATGGGAATCAAGCCATACATATTTCTAATAATGCAGTTTCATGTCATGATAGATGATGCACGATTTAAAGTTGTGGATGAATAGATAGTTTAAGGTCATGCAGGACTGGCTTGTAGTTTAGGGTCATGCGGGACCGGCATGCAGTTTAGGGTCATGCAGGACTATCTAGTTTAAGGTCGTGCAGGACTAGAATGCGGTTTAGGGTCATGTGGGGTCATCCAGTTTAAGGACATGAAGGACCATCATGATCAAGAAAAGTATTGGATGAGGAACTTTTCATTGGTGGGAGGAGTTATACGCTCACCATCCATGGTTTTTAGGTAGTACGTTCTATTGGGGTAAACCCTATAGACTATGTAAGGTCCTTCAAATTTGGGCTCCAACTAGGGTGGTTTCCTACCAGGGATCATTGGTGCTCGGAGGTCCAATACATGGTCGCCTTGTAGAAAAGAGCGGAGGAGAACCTTTTTATTGAAGATCTATCCATCTTATTCTAATGCCTTTGCAGATTGTGCAGGGCACGAAGCCTATTCTCGTCAAGTGCTTCTAATTCAGCTAGACAGATTTCGGCCACCTTATCGGGTGCCTTTTAGTCGTAGACCGTGGTGTGTAATGAAGGAAGTTGGATCTCAATGGGCAGGATGGCCTTAGATCCGTACACCGAGGAATATGGGATCACCGAGGTGGAATTACGAGTCATCTTCCGATAGGCCCAGAGGGCTTTGTGGAGTTTATCCAGCCAACTCTTCTTTTTTTTAACATCCATTTCTTGTTGGATGTTTGATAGGTTTTTTTTGAACTCCATGATCTGCCCATTTTCCTGTACCTGATAGCAGAAGATATGGTTTGAACATATGTCATACCTGGCGTAAAATTTCATCATTTTGACCACTCGAATGTTGGAGCCGTTATCGGTGAGGACCACTTGAGGGACTCCAAACCATTGTATGATGTTGGAGCTGACGAAGTCAATGATGGAACGGGCCGTGACATCCTTGAGCAAGGCTACTTCTGCCTACATGTAAAATAAATATGTGGCGGTCAGGATAAACCTGTATTGGTGAGCTATCACTGGTGGGTATGGTCCCATGACATTGAGTCCTCACAACGCAAATGGCCAGGAGTACATTGTGGAGTGGAGAGGTTCTGGAAGCTTAGGTATAAAGATATAATGAACATATCACGCGTGACATCTCCAGGAGAACTTGATACAATCATGGACCATAGAGGGCCAAAAGCACCCCAGTCACTGGATTTGGTGGGACAGCTTTGGTCCATCCTGATGGGCACCATAGGAACCGACGTGATCCTCTTGCATGACCTATGGAATCTCCACCCCCTGAATGCAACAGAAGGGAACAACATCATATCTCTGCTTATAGAGGATTTTCTCAAGACTTTGACCACTCTAAAGGGTAAACTACAGCACGTGGTGTCAGATTCGCTTGTGCTCGGCCCGATCTAGTAGGAGATTTCCATTTTAGAGATACTCACCAAAATGGGCTCTCTAGTTGGGAGTTGCTTCAACCATTGCATCTGATGATCTTAAAAGTCCTAATGTGGAGGATTCGGTGGTAAGATGGCTTGCCCGCAGGTAGTCGTCATCCTCTGGGGTGATGGGGGTAATGACTCTCTATTCTTCCATTTGTATAATCAGATCATCCTGTTCAGGCTCTGCAAGTGATGCAGCCAGGCTGGCCAAAGCATCCACTCGACCATTCTGTGAAAAATGGACAAGGGTAACCTTCGGTTGAGAATGGAACTGGGCCATTAGCTGGAGGGTGCATTCCAAAAATGGTATGAGCTCTGGGTTTTTGACAACATAGCCATCGTTGACTTTCTCGATGACTATTTCAGAATCCCCTTTCACATGAAAATGGGGTACATTGATCTCGAGAGCCATCTTGAGGCCAGTGATAAGAGCCTGATATTGTTTCTCATTGTTGGTGAAGCCTTTTGATAATAGAAATGAGTATGGTAGAATAGGTTGTTCTTGGGTAATGAAGACAATAACCATGCCCACTTTCATGAGTCGATAATCATTGAGCCTCCTACCGGTGGGCCTCTGGGAGGCACCGTCGAAGTGAATCTGCAAACATGGGATGACATGATCTACCGAGAGGATCACCTTGTCGGGAAAATCCAAGTCCAAAGACTGGTCTGCAGAGGTTGTATGGGCAGTCAGGAATTAATCCAATGTCTATCCCTTGATAGCCTTCTAAGGAATGATCCTGATGTTGAACTTCTGGAGGATTACCACCGACCATGCTAGACGGCCGGTCAACATGGGGAAATTGAGAATGTACTTCAGCGGGTCTACCCAAGACAACCACTTTAACTCATTGTAATGGCATGGACCCCTCTAATCCATTACATTGTGAAATTTTGGTGTTGGAGGTGTTCCAGGAGGTCAATGGGACTTATCCCCAACACATTGCCAATTTTCCAGTTCTGTGAACAGTGTTTCTAGTTTTATGACCAGTAACAGATCGGTCTCATAGATCGGTCTCACAGATCGGTCTCACAGATCGTTCTGATAGAGTGGTCTCACAGATCGTTCTGACAGATCGGTCTGATAGATCGGTTTCACAGGTCAGTATAACAGATCGGTCTGACAGATCGGTCTCACAGATCGGTCTGACAGATCGGTCTGACAGATCGGTTTCACAGATCGGTCTGACAGATCGGTCTGACAGATTGCTTTCACATATCGGTCTGACTGATCAGTTTCATGTACAGTAATGGTGGGTGAACAGTGTTTCCATATTCCTACAGTTTTGCCCCTTTTTATGTTTCCTTTGACGTAAAATACATTTAAAGCGTTATTTTAAGGTCTCCTAAGGTTTTTTAAAAGTCCATATATCCTATATTAATTATTCCTATGTCTTGGAATGTTTTACGTGGTCAAACCACGTGGGTTAATGTGATCTGTTTTTAATGGAGAATTAAGTGCATCTTAAAATGTCGCCCCATTAAATCATTAAAAGGGACAATATACCATTCTTCTTTGTTCTTACTCTTTGTTCTCGGCTATGAGACGGTAGAACCTTTCGATCCTTCCCATAGGATTTTCACAATCAAACATTACTCCTCAGATAAGTTCTTCTCTGTTTGATGCAACTAAGTTGTGTCGATCATTCTTCGATATAAGTTATGTTTTATCATCGTTCCTTCTGGAATCACCTTCTCTTGTTCTCCTTTTATTTTTGGCATGTAATTTCCATGGTTATAATGGGGTTTTCTTGGGGTTTGGTTGGTTGGGACATACCGTGGCATCCTCGGGTGGATGCCGCTGTCGCGAGAGAAGGATCGTGACCCATTGTGTGGATAAAGAATGTGAGGAACTATTTAAGGTAGGGGATTCGTGGCTTCTCTAATTATTTATGTGAAATCATAGAGTTAGAATGATTTATCACTTTGGATCACAATGACATTGACCTAATTAAATATTTGAACCACATAAAGAAATTGTTATCGCCCGTATGTTACTGCCTCATGTTTTGCTAGATAGTGTGATATCTATGCTTACTTTGATTAATTGTTCGTTCTGGATGGAAATTGATAAAGAACGTAAAGCCAGAATTAATTTATATTTTATTGGCTAAAGATAAAGAGGCATGTAAATGAATATGGATCTTGTTGTAAATTGATGTTAATCAAAATAGTTCAGTAAGAATGTTTATTTAATTTTGATAGCTTACTGATTAGGTTTCATGAATTTGGAACCTACGTTTAATTCAAGATGGATTAAATAATTGGTTGGTTGATAAAAGATAACCCCTGATAGGGTTCTAAGTTACCCTCTTATTCGTAAGGCTGAGTTCCTTGTGACTTAGATCCATGAGTTCTCATTTTGTTTGATGGATGGATGCCTTGTTAAAGGGCCAAGAGCCCATTTGATGTGATGATTGATTTCCTACTTCTTTTGCTGTGATGTGGCCCTAGAGGGGTGTTGTGATATGTGGAGGAACGATGGCCTTGTGTTTGTGGTAGTGGATGATGCCTAGAGTGGCGAGATGCATCAGTTTATGCATGTGGGTGTCGGGGAGGACACTAAGGATGATGGTATGGGATGGACGTGATGGATGGATGTTGGTGGTTTTGTTTGGTTGTTTATCTGCTTTAATTTTCCCCATTGATCAAGGCAGCTGGTCTTGCTCACCCTTCTTCCGAAAGAGGCGAAGACACGCGGGGTATGCCACGTGCTTTCCGTGTTTAGCCTCTTGAGGGAGAATGGGTCTATGCTCTTACTGTAGGTGGAAAAGACTCGAGGGGTAGTATATCTACTCACCGTTTTGAGCCCCCTTTGTGTTTAGTAGCATAGGATGCTTTTCTTGAATTCTTGTGATTAAGGGAAAGTATTTCTGTAATGAAAGTTTGATTAAATGGTGATAATCCACAGGGAGGGAGATACTGGTATTTAAAGGTGATGTTGAATCTTAAAAAGGAGCAGTTGATTTTGAATGTGATGTCAATTCAGTTTAATGTGGAATTGTTAATGGTTAATTAATGTTTACAGAATTAATTCACATACAGTGGAACTGATAAAAATAGAATGAAGTAATATAATAAATCTCTTCAAATGGTTGTGTGCTTATAGGATACCTAGTCCTAGAAGTACCAGCACGGTGTCTCAGAGCCATTAGCTATAGTTGTGTCTAAGACTAGGTAATACTCATAGTGTGGTTGTAATTTATATATATTCTGTAATTTTTGGGTTCCAATACGCTACTCCACCCAGTCAGCAAGGGAAACTGACACCCCAGGGATTATGAGCCTTTGGGGGTGTTTTCCCCAACATTCTGATGGGAGGTTGAATGGTTGACTCAGCCTTTATCCCCACTCTATTCTCTTGGTAGATACTAGTGCCTTTGGCGCAGCGGTTGGTTTTCCCCATATATGTGTGTAGAGGGCTGTAATGGATTGTGGTTATTTCACACACATATATTCTGGATATAGTATCCTATGGACTACTATAGGTGTAACGTGTATAGGTTGTGTTGGCCTGAGGATCCTTACTCGGCGTATGGGATGTGATGGATTGAGGTATTATAACCAACATATGATACACATTATGTGAGTTGTGGTGGCTCCTAGAAACTACTTGGTTACTTTTGGTGCGAGGTTGCTATGGTGTATATCCCAAGTGTCTGTGGGCAAGCCTTTGTGGTGCACGTGGTGTAGATTGTGGAGCTTAGCCCAAGTTTATACGGGCAAGCCTTTGGAGAGATAGGCAATGACGTATGTCATTGGGGAAAAGCAGAAAACTAGATGGGAAGTAGTAGCAGGGTACCCTTGATATTCTTTACTATATGCTATATTCTTGTATGTGTTACTTGGTGAGAGTAGCCATGGTGTGGTTGGGAACTTAGTATACCTGTTTAGGTGATGAGTTAGTTTCACTTGTTGTTCACAGTGCTTTATCATTCTTTCTTTACTTTTGCACGAGAGGATTCGGGGAGGATCCTACTGAGTATACTGTTATACTCACCCTATGTATATATAAACTGTTTTTCAGGTAACTTGGAGTAGGTTGGAGATCTGGCTGATTACTACTAGCTTGTGGTTACAGGAGCTGTTCGGGCTTGTGGTTGCTACTGTCCTTTTCTTTTGTTTTGGGTAGTTGTAGTTTTCCCCTTTCTATTGTAGTACTTTTGCATGAAATTACATATGTGCACTTGGGTTTTCTTTTATATTTCAGTTTTGAGTTGAAGTTGGTTGGTGTCTATTCTATCTCTCTCTTCTGCATGTGTTCTCTTATAGGGTCACTACTGGAATGTGGGTTTTTCACCACAGTTACATACCAACGGTTTCATAGAACCATTGGTAAAGGAGGTTTTTCCCAACGGTTCATTAGAACTGTTGGCATAGATGTTCCCTGGGAGGTTTTTTGCCAACGGTTCATCAGAACCGTTGGGATAGATAGCTTTTCCCAACGGTTCATGAGATCCATTGAGATAGAGGTATGCTTTGGGGAGGTTTTTCCCAACGGTTCTAGAGAACCATTGGGATAGATATGCATATGCCAACGGTTTTAAAAAACCGTTGGCAAAGGTTCTCCCCAAATTCCCAGCCGCCTGTTCTCTCCCCCATTCGCGATACACAACCCTAAAACAGGAGCAGCAGCCGATTTAGGCAATTTTGGAGGTACTGACAGCCGGACCTTGAATCTTCCATCTCTTCTTCAGGTTATTCTTCTTCTTTATCTGAAAACGTATTCAAATGTTTGGATAGTATTTAAACGTATTTTCATTTTTTCCATCAGTTTAGGCGATTTTGGAGCTACTGCCGGCCGGACCTGCCTAAGGGTGAGTTTTCTTGAAAATTCCTTTTTGGATTTTACCCCTTGAACATGGGATGTCATTTGTGAAAGGTTATATAAATCGAATTGATTGTTCGATTTCTGAATTGAATTGTAAATTAAATTAATTAAGGGTATTTTATGGTTTGCATTCCCCTTTTAACACATGAATGCCAATTATTTTTTAACACATGTTTTAATTGTATTGCCTTGCCAATGTGAGTAAAGTAGAGACTATGCTATGAATCTATGAAATTGGATTGAATTTATCTTATATTTTATGTTACTATGTTAGATATATTATAACTAATGCATGTGATATCTTTATAGTCTTGTTAAGAGTGTTCTATTAAAAATTCCCATGTGAGTGCTTGAATTTTCATTGAATTGCTAGCCATTATGAGTTATGTTGAGACCATGATATGGAATTGATTGATTAAGAAAGGGAATCTCATTATCTTTTCATTACAACATGAGTAAATGAAGCTTCATTCTTTTCAGGTTATTATTTGATTGAGTCTCCATTTTGAGGTGAGTTGTATTAAATACCTTTGTTTTTGACCTTGGTATGTTTAATGAATTGTTTAAATGAAATGGAATTCATTAAATGATTAATAGTAAATAGTGATACATGGATTCTATTAGGATTCCAGGTATATAATCTTGTTTCTATTAACTTATACGCTTTATGTGATAAATGGATTCACAGTGGAATTCCACGGATAGACTCATTTCTTTGAATATTGATTAAGCCATGGGTGATACATGGATCCAAGGGAGGGATTCCATAGATAGACTTATTGAATTTAGAATTATATTCCAATTGATACATGGATTCTTATGATAATTCCATAGATAGACTTATTGAATGTAGAATTATATTCCAATGCTATGCATCTTGTGTGGTGGTGGTGTGGTTTATGTGTTTTATGGTAGTAGTGAAGTGTGTGATTATGTAGTTAATGTGAACCCATAGGTTGAGTATTTTGTGCTATCTATATATCATGTATTTTTATGTTATTTCTACACATCCCCAACCAGAGTTGGATAAACTTACCAATGATCAGAGGTTTTGAGTTATGAGTATTTTTTCTAATATCTAGGATGGTGGTTATATGTTTGGATAGATACCATGTCTTCCCTACTCTTCCTTCAAAAGTGATTGACCATGTGTTTTTAGGCAAGATGCGATGTGATTGTCCATGTGTCTTCAGGTGAGATGTACTATGATTTCCCTAGTGTTTTTCGGTGAGGTGTGATGTGATAAGGCTATAATAAGATGTGGCATGTGGTTGGGGTCATGTAGGGTAGGAGGATGGCACAAGGTTGATGTTATTCATGTTCGTGATACCCTACTAATATGTTTATGGGATGAGTCATGCTGTTATGTGATATAACACATTATGTTCTTGTTGGTTTTACATTTTTTCAATAACACATTTGTATGTTTTTTTGACATGTGTAGTTGATACCTTGATTATTTTCTTCCTTTATCGTTTACTTAAATGTATTTTCTATTATAGTTAATTCCTATTGAATTGTTTATGACAAAATGAATTATATAAATTCTTTTTACAGAATGGACAGAAGTAGGATATATGAAACCGATCGGATCTCAGACGATTTTCAAAACAATTTGGAGAGCTTTATAGATTTTGCATTTCACAATGCTTCAGATAGTGGTCGCATACACTGCCCATGTTCCAATTGTGTTGGTAGACCTTGGTTGAGCCGTGAAGAAGTCAGCTACCACATAACCAAAAATGGGTTTCAAGCAAACTACTTTCTGTGGTATCACAATGGGGAGAAAACGAAATCTCAAATTGGTGATGATCGAAATGAAAAGACTGGAATGGAGAATTTGTTAGATGATCGGTTTCCATTTATTCGTCATCATGAAAAAGAAAGGATTTCGACTCAAGAAGACTTCGATATGAGGACAGCTGATGCATCTAGTGAAAATGATGATATTTATAGGGTGAAAAAATTGAATGATGCTTCCACGACTCCAGTATATCGACAATGCGATAAAATGAAAAAGGTGGAATTTTTAATCCGATTATTTCATGGGAAAACTATGTATGGGATTTCTAATACCGCAATCGATTACATTCTTACCCTCTTGAAGGATTTACTTCCAGATGATGCAGATATTCCCTCAAACCACTATATGGCATGGAAGTTAGTTGAGGAACTTGGATTTTCAAGAAACAAAATTCATGCTTGCCCGAAAGATTGCAGTTTATTCTGGGAGGAAACCGCTGAATGAAATGAATGTATAAAATGTGGCACATCCTGCTGGAAGTCAAAATCTGATGGAACACCATCTCGCATTCCACAGAAAGTAATGTGGAACTTTCCATTGATCCCCAGACTCCAGAATCTTTTTATGTCTGATGACATATCAATAAAAATGAGATGGCATGATACCGAGAGAAAGAAGACTGATGATGAGTTGGTTCATCCTGCAGATGGATTTGCATGGAAGAGATTTGATGCTCGACATCCTGATTTTGCAGCTGACGTGCGTAATGTGAGGTTGGGTCTTTCATGCGACGGTTTTAATCCGTTTGGGCAGATTCTTACTTCGCACAGCACATGGCCAGTTTTTATACACATTTATAATCTTCCCCCATGGTTGTGTATGAAAAAATATTTCACTTTCATGAGTATACTCATATCTGGTCCTTCTGATCTCGGCATTGATATTGATGTATACATGCAACCTTTAATAAAAGAGTTGAAACTTCTTTGGGATGTGGGTGTGCGCACATACGATGCATGTTCGAAAGACATATTTCAGATGCACGCTGCGCTTATGTGGACAATCAATGATTTTCCGGCTTATGCAATGATGTCTGGATGGAGCACGAAGGGAAAACTGTCATCTCCAGTTTGTATGAAGAATACACGATCCAGAAGACTGAAACATCGTTGTAGTTTCAGTTTTATGGGACATCGACGATTTTTGCCAAAGGATCATCCATATAGAATGAATCGTCGAAGATTTCATAATACTATAGAGACCGATGATCCACCTCAGCGTATGTTTGGAAGTGATGTTCTTAATGAATTGAAAGATTTCAGTTTTTCATTCGGGGAGGGTCAAATGAAATCTGGAAAGAGAAAGAATGTTTCCACAGAAACCTGTTACAATTGGAGGAAGAGGAGTATCTTTTTTGATTTGCCTTATTGGTCAACCAATTTGCTACATCATTGCTTAGACGTAATGCATATTGAAAAGAATATATGTGAAATGTTGCTTTCAGTTCTTCTAAATGTCAAGGGGAAGACAAAAGATGATTTACGATCTCGACGTGACTTGGTGGATTGGGGCATCAGACCAGAATTGCATCCTGTGCGTATCAGTGAAAATAAATGGCAACATCCATGTGCTTCTTATGTGATGAAACCTACTGAAAAAAACAATTTTTGGAAGTATTAGAGACTATTAGAGTTCCTGATGGCTATTCAAGCAACATATCTAAACGGGTTAACAGAAGAGAGTTGATGATAAAATCTTTGAAGACTCATGATTATCATGTTCTACTGCATGAGTTGCTTCCAATAGCAATCCGTCATCTTTTGTCCAATAATGTAAGGGTGGGTGTTATTCGGTTGTAACATTTGTTTAGAGATCTTTGTGCTAAGAAGTTGTCCAAGTCTTTCTTGTAAAAAATGTTGACAGATGCCCCATTAAGTTTGTGTGAGTTGGAGAAAATATTTCCCCCATCATTTTTCACATGCATGCTGCATTTGACTGTCCATATTCCAACTGAAATACTTCTAGGAGGACCTGTTTCTTTTCGTTGGATGTATCCAACTGAAAGAAATATGTTCACATTAAAGTCTTATGTTCGAAACAAGAATCATCCTGAAGGTTCTATCGTGAACGGTTACTTAGCTCAAAATGTATGGATTTCTGTTCAATGTATTTGTCTGATCTTACTACAAGAATGAACAGACCAATGAGAAATGAAGAAGAACAATATGAGAAAATTGAACCCAGTTTTCCATCACTTCGTCAAACAGGAGGAATTCCTGGATCATATACATTGAAGACATTAAGCCATGAAGAGCGGGAGATGGCACATCGCACAGTTTTGTTCAACTGTGATTTGTTCGATGACTATATCAGGTAACAAAATTGAATATGTATATCTTACATATATATCTGTTAAACTATTCATATTTTTTTATCTACAGGGAACATAAAACAATGATAAATAGGAAGCATCGTTCTTTATCTTTGAGAAGGAGAGAGACTTTGCATAGCAAAGAGTTTTCTGCTTGGTTAAAATTGAAGGTAAAAATATTACTGTTTAAATTAATTATTTCAATATTTACTTAAGTTTAACTGTCATTTATATTGCAGGTATTGAGTTTGTCTGCTGACTCTGTCTCTGAGGAAATAAGAGCTTTGGCTTTTGGTCCTAATACCATGGTTCGTGACTGTAAATCAATTGTTATCAATGGGTACAAATTTATTGTCACTGAACGAGCCAAAAACATGAGAACACAACATGATGGTATTATGGTTACTGCCACAACAGATTGTTATGCCAGTGCATCAGATAGTAGACCGCGACTTGAAAATGTGGGTTATTATGGAGTCGTTGAGAAAATAATAATATTGGATTATTACTCTCATGGACGAGTCACAATGATGAAATTCCATTGGTTTGATTCGATGACGAGACATGGCACATTTATTGATGATTGTGGATTTCGAGTAATTAATATGACCCGCACTCTTGCAACCGAAGAACCATATGTGTTGGCATCAATGGCTAAACAAGTTTTTTATGTCAAAGATCAACTTCAACCTGGATTTGGTGTCATAGTTGAAGTAATTCCAAGACATATTTTTGATGATGCTGATGATGGAATTGACACTGTCCCTATTGCCATTGGAACCAATCCATTTATATCTTTTGATGACTCTAATAGATCAATTGTCAGAGTTGATTGTGAACCTGAAGTTGT
Organism: Viscum album; assembly: GCA_963277665.1. Lineage (NCBI taxonomy): Eukaryota > Viridiplantae > Streptophyta > Magnoliopsida > Santalales > Viscaceae > Viscum > Viscum album. The sequence goes on from OY728147.1 coordinate 1,869,199,840, forward strand.
GGTTGGAAATATATAGAATCATTCATCCATGTTCTCAATTCTTTTGGTTTACCTCGAGTTGGGTTGTTAAGGTTGGTAATATTCATATTTATTTAGTATTGATCACAAATATGTTTTAGCTGACTTGACCGTTATGTGAATTTTCAATTTTTATTGGTTGCTGTTTTATTTGAATTGCATTTTCTAATTTGGAATTGAACTTTATTCAAACCAAATGAAACAATATTTCTAACTTGGTGAACATTACAACTTGTATGTTTTATTAAATTCATTCAAGCTCTTCTAAAACAATTGATAGCTAAATTACCAATGAATCCCCTCATTCCCTCATATATTTAGTTTTTTGGTTTACACATTAATTTTCTTTTTCTAATTAATTACATATTTGTTTTCCAATGCAGGAAATAAAGCCAATTGAAGAGAGACGAAGAAAAAAAATGGCGGAGAACAATCGTCGGATCGAGGAGATGGGAATTCCACCATTAGTGCCTACAGTGAGTACTTTATTTCAAATATATATATATATATTTACATAATATATAATGTCATGTGATTAATTTTTTTTGTAAACTTTTTTGTAGGATCCACCATTACGTCGACAGTTATTCGACGAGGAGCCTAGTACTAGTCCTAGTACTCAGGCCGGTGGTACGAGGAGGGTTCGTACCAGAGGTGGACGTAGAGCTGTGCATTCCCGACTAGACCCTGCCCCTCCCACTGACATTTCAGCCTTCCCACATTCTGATCCCGGTGTGTCATTAGGGACACCCGGGATATTTAGACCTTCCATGTTTTCGCTACCTTCTGCATCTTCTGCCCCATCATTTTCACATCCCATGATGATTCCCACTCCCCAGTCAGCATCAGGTCATACAACTGTTCCATCTTCTTTTCCTTCTACTTCTGTCTCTCTGAGATTTTATATTCCATCGTCTTCGACTCCTGTTCCACCAGAGGGTGTTCCATCAGGTTCTGTGGATCTGGCGCCACTCATTGATCAGACTAGCGCAGGTATATTTATAAAACCCTAACAAATTTTTATAGCAATATTTATTTTCATTATAACATGTTTTGATAAAATATTTGTTTTTCTTTCATGACAGATACATCTACTGACAGGAGGCGGGGGCGGAGCCGTACATGCATGCGTTCGGTGTGGAACCGTCGCACACAGGTTCTGGTGGAATATAATGAAGACACTCAGATGGTTGAGAAAACAGGGCACCAATGTCGGAGTTTTATGGCGACGCTTTCCAAATACTCCCACATCATTCCCGTCAGCCCGCTGTCGTGGAGACATTTGCCACATGAGGTCAAAGATAGAGCTTGGGCAGAGATATGGGTAAAAAAAATATGTTGTATTTAATGCCATGAATTATTTTTGTATTTATATGAATTAATATTTTTATTTCAGCTTCGATTTAATTTTCTTGATGGTGAGGGTGCACGACTGGCACGTCTAAAGGATTTAGGCGAGCTTTGGAGAGCCTAAAAGCATGAGATGTATATTGGTTGGCGTTCTAGAGTTGGCACTGAGTTAGAGGCCGTACCAGTCGTGGATGATTGTCCTATAGAGCAGTATCGTCAGATGATTACTCATTGGACGAGTACCCAGTTTAACGTATGAATTACATTTGAGGTATTTAAATAATAACCTTAAAATTTTGCATTAATATTATCCTTTGCATTATCGAATTTTATTTAGGAATAATCTGGAAAAAAAAAACATTGATGCAAAAAAATACCTCCATACACTAGGACGCACGACGATGTCAGATCATGAGAGGCAGCAGGTATGACAATTGTTTATAAGTTTTCTTTACGACTTACATTTTCTTTTGTTTCCTCAATTATTTAATCATTTGCTAAAATTTTTATATAACTTTTGTTTTCAATGTCATTGTAGAGGAAAGTACAAAATATTGAAGGACGTGTGCCTCGAGAAAAACTGTTTTGCTCGAGTTGACGAAAAAAGGATGGAAGTGCTGTCAATGAAGCGACTCAGCAGCAGATTGTAAGTTTTAATCTGTTGATTTTATATTTTAATATCTATTTCGTAACTTAATAATATATTTATATTTGTAACAGGATTCTTTAGAGGCCATCGATGCCCAAGAAGCAGACAATTTTGGGCCATCTGATCACTTACATCAGGTGTTGGGAGATGATCATTCTAGCAGAGTACGCTGCCGACCTAGGATAGCCCCGACGAGGTATTGCCCTACCTCAGGTACGAGTTGTAGTTTCACCGAGCTGCAGCATGTTAGGGCACAGGTAGAACAGGCTGAGAAAAGGGCCACAGAGACGGCAGAATAGTCTGCTAGGGCAAACAGTGCATTTATGAAATTTATTGAAGTTCTACGTCCAACACTTCCAGTAGAGGCCAGCCCAGCGATTGATGAAAACATGTCGTCGATAAATTCTATATATGGTGCACCAGGTGGCAATTCCAGTAGTGGTCAGGCCGATGTCCAGCTTGAAGATGATGATGGCGAGGAGTCTGATGCAGAAGAGGAGGGAGATGAGGAGGGCGAGGAGGAGGGCGAAGGCGAGGAGGAAGGCGCTGTGGAGGGTGAGGACGATGAGGAGGATGATGACGAGGGTGATGATGATGATGACGACGATGGTGATGGTGATGCTGATGTGGGACATATTGATCCGTTAAATTTTTGACTTATATTACTGAGATTTGATGTTTAATCTATTCTAGTTGTTGGTTTTATCTAGACTCGTAGTATAGTATTGGAGTTGAGTTATTTTTATATATTGTCTGTTTTTATGGATGTTGTTGTCTTTTAGTGGTTGTGTGTTTGAAAACTCCCTGGACAACCCCCCTCATTCTTGGACCCTGTACAACCCCCCCTCCCCCTTGGACCCCGAACACCGCCCAAACACCCTCCGGACATCCCCGCGGACAGCCCCCTGGGCAGCCCCCCGTACAGCCCCCAACCCTCCACACTGGACCCCGGATAGCCCCCCGGACAGCCCCCCAGACAACCCCCCCCCCCCCACCCTCCCCCTTGGACCCCGGACAACCCCTGAAACACCCCCAGACAACCCCCTGAACAACCCCGGACAACCCCCTGAACAACCCCTGAACACCCCCTGAATAACCCCTGAACAACCCCCTAAACAACCACCGGACAGCCCCCTAAACAACCACGGAAAACCCCCTGAACAACCCTCAAACACCCCCCTGACAGACCCCGCACAGCCCCCCCCCCCCCCCACCCTCCTCCTTGGTCCCCGGACAGCCCCCCGGACACCCACCGGACAGCCCCGCGGACAGCCCCCGCGGACAGCCCCCTGGACAGCCCCCCGTACAGCCCCCCGTACAGCCCCCCGTACAGCCCCCACCGGACAGCCCCCGCGGACAGCCCCCTGGACAGCCCCCCGGACAACCCCCCCCCCCCCACCCCCCCCCCCCCCCCCTTGGACCCCGGACAACCCCCCAAACACCCCCCGGACAGCCCCCTGAACACCCCCGGACAACCCCCTGAACAACCCCCGGACAGCCCCCTGAACAACCCCGGACAACCCCCTGAACAACCCCCAAACACCCCCCGGACAGACCCCGCACAGCCCCCCCACCCTCCTCCTTGGTCCCCGGACAGCCCCGCGGACACCCACCGGATAGCCCCCCCGGACAGCCCCTTCACCTTCCTAATTTCATTAGCTCTGAAATGTTTCATAGCACGATCAACTAAAATCTAATCCATACTAAATATGATATAAAAATATTCTATATGAATTTCCATAAGATTTTAAGTGAAAACAAAAAGTGGCATACGAAAAACTGACCAAACGCATTCAAAATGTGTTGATGCTTTAGGACAACGATCCATGGGTCATATGTGACGTGTACGAATCAACCCCGCCTCAATCCGAGTCGCGGTGTGGCCGGGATCAGTCTATGTGGCTCTCTTTTGATTAAAATGGACATCATTTTAAGTACATACAGAGAACCGACCAAACGCATTCGGTTTCCGTTGAGAACGATCCATGGGTCATATGTGAGGTGTACGAATCATCCCCGCCTCAATCCGAGGCGTGGTGTGGCCAACACCGCTCTAACTGTGTCGGTTTTGTTTAAAATGGGTAGGATTATAAGTGAAAAGAACAGGCATACGCAAAACCGACCAAACGCATTCGGTTTCCATTGAAATTTTAGGAGAACGATCCATGGGTCATATGTGACGTGTACCAATCAACCCCGCCTCAATCTGAGGCGCGGTGTGGTCGGAACAACTCAAACTGTATGTCTTTTGTTTCAAAAGGACATCATTTTAAGTGAAAAACATTAGCTGGCATACGGAAAACCGGCCAAATGCATTCGGATTGTGTTGATACTTTAAGACAATGATCCATGGGTCATTTGAGACGTGTACGAGTCAACCCTGCCTCAATCCGAGGTCGTTCGCTATGAATTTGACCGTTTGACGCCCGTTTTGGCCGTTTATGACACCAGAACTGCGTTGTCGGTCACCGCGCGCACACGGCACGTCCGATTGACGTGCCGTCTGCTTGACCACTTCATAAATCACACACCCTTATTTGTCGTCCGATTTCAGGCCATTCTGAATTCGTTCGGCCCGTTTGGACCCCCCTCACGCGCGTTTACGAAGCGCGCGCATCACTTAAAACACGAATATTGAGCCGTACCGCGCAAACCGCACGTCCGATTGACGTGCCGTATGCGCGTACACGTCACAAATAATAATTATAATGTTGCACGGTGGTTTCATCTCAATCCGGAGACGTGGTGTGGCCGGCACCACTCAAAGTGTCTGTCTTTTGTTTCAAAAGGACGTCATTTTAAGTGAAAAGCATCAACTGGCATACGGAAAACCGACCAAACGCATTCCGAATCTGTTGATAATTTATCCCAACAATCCATGGGTCATATGTGAAGTGTACGAGCCAACCTGGGATGAATCCGAGTCGTGGTGTGGCCGGGATATGTCTAAGTGGCTCTCTTTTGTTTAAAATGAACACCATTTTAAGTACATACGGAAAAACGACCAAACGGATTCGGTTTCTATTGAAACTTTAGGAGAACGATCCATGGGTCATATGTGACGTGTAAGAATCAACCCTGCCACAATAGGAGACGCGGTGTGGCCGACACCACTCAAAGTGTTGGTCTTTTGTTTCAAAAAGACGTCATTTTAAGTGAAAATCATCAAGTGAGATACGAAAAACCGACCAAAGGAATTCAGACTGTGTCGATACTTTAGCACAAGGATCCATGGGTCGTATGTGACGTGTACAAGTCAATCCCGCCTCAATCCGAGGAGCGGTGTGGCCGACACCGTTCTAACTGTGTATCTTTTGTTTAAAATGGACATGATTATAAGTGAAAAGGAAAACTGGCATACGCAAAACCGACCAAACGCATTCCAAATCTGTTGATAATTTATCACAATGATCCATCAGTCATATGTGACATGTACGAGCCCACTCGGGCTCAATTCGAGTCGCGGTGTGGCCAGGATCAGTCTAAGTGGCTCTCTTTTGATTAAAATGGACATCATTTTAAGTACATACGGAAAACCAAACAAACGCATTTGGTTTCCGTTGAAACTTTAGGAGATCGATCCATGGGTCATATGTGAGGTGTACGAATCATCCCCGCCTCAATCCGAGGCGCGGTGTGGCCAACACCACTCTAACTGTGTCTGTTTTGTTTAAAATGGGTAGGATTATAAGTGCAAAGAACTGGCATACGCAAAACCAACCAAACGCATTCGGTTTCCATTGAAACTTTAGGAGAACGATCCATGGGTCATATGTGACATGTACCAATCAACCCCGCCTCAATCCGAGGCACGGTGTGGTCGGAACAACTCAAACTGTATGTCTTTTGTTTCAAAAGGACATCATTTTAAGTGAAAAACATCAACTGGCATACGGAAAACCGGCCAAACGCATTCGGATTGTGTTGATACTTTAAGCCAACGATCCATGGGTCATTTGAGACGTGTACGAGTCAACCCCGCCTCAATCCGAGGTCGTCCGCTATGAATTTGACCGTTTGACGCCCGTTTTGGCCGTTTATGACACCAGAACTGCGTTGTTGGTCACCGCGCGCACACGGCACGTCCGATTGATGTGCCGTCTACTCGACCACTTCATAAATCACTCACCCGTATTTGTCGTCTGATTTCAGGCCATTCTGAAATCATTCGGCCCGTTTGGACCCCCCCTCACGCGCGTTTACGAAGCGCGCGCATCACTTAAAACACGAATATTGAGCCGTACCGCGCAAACCGCACATCCGATTGACGTGCCGTATGCGCATACACGTCAAGAATAATAATTAGAATGTTGAACGGTGGTTTCATCTCAATCCGGAGACGCGGTGTGGCCGGCACCACTCAAAGTGTCCGTCTTTTGTTTCAAAAGGACGTCATTTTAAGTGAAAAGAATCAACTGGCATACGGAAAACAGACCAAACGCATTCCGAATCTGTTGATAATTTATCCCAAAAATCCATGGGTCATATGTGACGTGTACGAGCCAACCCGGGATGAATCCGAGTCGCGGTGTGGCCGGGATAAGTCTAAGTGGCTCTCTTTTGTTTAAAATGAACATCATTTTAAGTACATACGAAAAAACGACCAAACGGATTCGGTTTCTGTTGAAACTTTAGGAGAACGATCCATGGGTCATATGTGACGTGTACGAATAAACTCCGCCACAATCAAAGACGCGGTGTGGCCGACACCACTCAAAGTGTCGGTCTTTTGTTTCAAAAAGACGTCATTTTAAGTGAAAATCATCAAGTGACATACAAAAAACTGACCAAAGGCATTCGAACTGTGTTGATACTTTAGCACAAGGATCCATGGAATGTATGTGACGTGTACGAGTCAATCCCGCCTCAATCCGAGGAGCGGTGTGGCTGACACCATTCTAACTGTGTATCTTTTGTTTAAAATGTACAGGATTATAAGTGAAAAGAACAACTGGCATACGCAAAACTGACCAAACGCATTCCGAATCTGTTGATAATTTATCACAACAATCCATATGTCATATGTGACATGTACGAGCCCACTCGGGATCAATCCGAGTCGCGGTGTGGCCGGGATCAGTCTAAGTGGCTCTCTTTTGATTAAAATGGACATCATTTTAAGTACAAACGGAAAACGGACCAAACGCATTCGGTTTCTGTTGAAACTTTAGGAGAACGATCCATGGGTCATATGTGAGGTGTACGAATCATCCCCACCTCAATCCAAGGCGCGGTGTGGCCAACCCCGCTCTAACTGTGTCTGTTTTGTTTAAAATGGGTAGGATTATAAGTGAAAAGAACTGGCATACGCAAAACCGACCAAACGCATTCCGTTTCCATTGAAACTTTAGGAGAGCGATCCATGGTTCATATGTGACGTGTACCAATCATCCCCGCCTCAATCCGAGGCGCTGTGTGGTCAGAACAACTCAAAGTGTATGTCTTTTGTTTCAAAAGGACATCATTTTAAGTGAAAAACATCAACTGGCATACGGAAAACCGGCCAAACGCATTCGGATTGTGTTGATACTTTAAGACAACGATTCATGGGTCATTTGAGACGTGTACGAGTCAACCCCACCTCAATCCGAGGTCGTCCTCTATGAATTTGCCCGTTTGACGCCCGTTTTGGCCGTTTCTGACACCAGAACTGCGTTGTCGGTCACCGCGCGCACACAGCACATCCGATTGATGTTCCGTTTGCTCGACCACTTCATAAATCACTCACCCGTATTTTTCGTCTGATTTCAGGCCATTCTAAAATCGTTCGGCCCGTTTGGACCCCCCTCACGCGCGTTTACGAAGCGCGCGCATCACTTAAAACACGAATATTGAGCCGTACCGCGCAAACCGCACATCCGATTGACGTGCCGTCTGCGCGTACACATCACGAATAATAATTAGAATGTTTATCGGTGGTTTCAGGTCAATCCAAGGGCGTCCTCTATGAATTTGACCGTTGGACGCCCGTTTTGGCCGTTTATGACACCAGAACTGCGTTGTCGCTCACCGCGTGCACACGGCACGTCCGATTGATGTGCCGTCTACTCGAACACTTCAGAAATCACTGTCCCGTATTTGACGTCTGATTTCAGGCCATTCCGACTTCGTTCGGCCCGTTTGGACCCCCCTCACGCGCGTTTACGAAGCGCGCGCATCACTTAAAACACGAATATTGAGCCGTACCGCGCAAACCGCACGTCCGATTGACATGCCGTCTGCGCGTACACGTCACGAAGAATAATTAGAATGTTTCCCGGTGGTTTCAGCTCAATCCGAGGTCGTCCTCTATGAATTTGACCGTTGGACGCACGTTTTGGCCGTTTATGACACCAGAACTGCGTTGTCGGTCACCGCGGGCACACGGCACGTCCGATTGACGTGTCTTCTGCTCGACCACTTCAGAAATCACTCACCCGTATTTTTCGTCTGATTTCATGTCATTCCGACTTCATTCGTCCCGTTTGGACCCACCTCACGCGCGTTTACGAAGCGCGCGCATCACTTAAAACACGAATATTGAGCCGTACCACTCAAACCGCACGTCCGATTTACGTACCGTATGTGTGTACACATCAAGAATAATAATTAGAATGTTGCACGGTGGTTTCATCTCAATACGGAGACGCGGTGTGGCCGGCACCACTCAAAGTTTCCGTCTTTTGTTTCAAAAGGACATCATTTTAAGTGAAAAGCATCAACTGGAATACGGAAAACCGACCAAACGCATTCCGAATCTGTTGATAATTTATCCCAACAATCCATAGGTCATATGTGACGTGTAAGAGCCAACCCGGGATGATTCCGAGTCGCGGTGTGGCCGGGATAAGTCTAAGTGGCTCTCTTTTGTTTAAAATGAACACCATTTTAAGTACTTACGGAAAAATGACCAAACGGATTCGGTTTCCGTTGAAACTTTAGGATAACGATCCATGGGTCATATGTGACGTGTAAGAATAAACCCCGCCACAATCGGAGATGCGGTGTGGCTGACACCACTCAAAGTGTCGGTCTTTTGTTTCAAAAAGATGTCATTTTAAGTGAAAATCATCAAGTGACATACGAAAAACCGACCAAAGGCATTCGGACTGTGTTGATACGTTAGCACAAGGATCCATGGGTTGTATGTGACGTGTACAAGTCAATCCCGCCTCAATCCGAGGAGCGGTGTGGCCGACACCGTTCTAACTGTGTATCTTTTGTTTAAAATGGACATGATTATAAGTGAAAAGAACAATTGGCATACGCAAAACCGACCAAACGCATTCCGAATCTGTTGATAATTTATCACAACGATCCATCAGTCATATGTGAAATGTAAGAGCCCACTCGGGCTCAATCCGAGTCGCGGTGTGGCCGGGATCAGTCTAAGTGGCTCTCTTTTGATTAAAATGGACATCATTTTAAGTACATACGGAAAACTGACCAAACGCATTCGGTTTCCATTGAAACTTTAGGAGAACGATCCATGGGACATATGTGAGGTGTACGAATCATACCCGCCTCAATCCGAGGCGCGGTGTGGCCAACACCGCTCTAACTGTGTCTATTTTGTTTAAAATGGGTAGGATTATATGTGGAAAGAACTGGCATACGCAAAACCGACCAAACGCATTCGGTTTCCATTGAAACTTTAGGAGAACGATCCATGGGTCATATGTGACGTGTACCAATCATCCCCGCCTCAATAGGATTCCACATATAATTGTCATCTAAATTTTAAATTGAATTATATATGAATTATGTATGTTTATGAATTGTAATTTAATTATGTATGTGTATAGTTTCAGGATCCATTATATGTTAAATGTGTATTAATTTGTTCGTAATTTTATATGTATGTTTTATTTTATTACAGGTATAATAGTTGGATCGAAAATGAGGTGGAAATGAGGCCTGATGAGATGAGAGGTGCCTGATGTACAGGGGAGAGGGTCTGTGAAAATTGCAGGCTGCTGCAATTTGCAGCATAGGGTATGCCAACGGTTTTAAACCGTTGGCATGTAATCTTAAATAAGTTTTTACCAACGGTTCAGTGAACTGTTGGTAAATATATCTTTTCCCAACGGTTTAGAACCATTGGGAAAGAGTTCACCCATGGAAAACTAACCCAACAGTTTTGAAGAACCGTTGGGATAGTTAAGGTATATTTGGTTTTCCCAACGGTTTGAGAAAAACCGTTGGGATAGAGTGCCTTCTGTCAGCCTACCCCAACGGTTTCCAATAAACCATTGGGAAAGGTTTTCCCCACGGCTTTCTTCCTTACAGTTGGGAGAACCGTTGGTATATCATATACCAACGGTTTGAGGGGCTTTCCCAACAGTTGTGAACTGTTGGGAAATAGTGTATTTACAGTAGTGGGTAACGCCTCCCAATTGTGTGTTACTATACCCTCGGTTCTAGTCGCCAACTCGGGGCCTACTGGAGGTGGGACTCGATGGTCATTATCTCCCTTCTCACATTTCCGGCCTAGGATGGGTAAACTTTGTGGGGAGGGGGTCATGACAGAGTGGTATCAAAGCTCTGGTTGAGGGATTAGATGGAGTTTGGAGTTAGGCACAAGTGAGGATTCATGGGATGGTAGGGAAACAATGTCATTCATGTTTAGCAAGTGGGGTAAACACTGGAGACCAGCAGAGACATAGGCGTTTAGGGCCCCCTATGATCTGTTTCACGTACCTTTAAGTTTAAAATGGTTACAAAACAAGGTGATACTGGTTTTAGGGTAGAGACCTAGGAAAGGATCATGGATCATTCTTCTTTGTTCCTATGTTTGAATGGGTATACCTTGGGATAGGTTAACCTAAAATGAATAAAAGAAAAGAATTTATTTATTAAGGTTGAGTCTTCCATATTCCATGTTTAGGAGCTCTAACAGTTTTCTCTTTTGTATGTATGGCTCCAGGTCTCCGTCCTCATCATGTTTGTACAGAAAATGTCTAGCAGGTCGTTCCATCAGATTGTCGTCGGGTAGAGGTTGATGAAGATGAAAGTTGGAGGAAGACACTCTGAGAGTTTCAGTGCAAGAGTCTACAGAAGTATGAGGGCTCCGTTTCAGATGCAGTCATGGAAGACTGGTTAGAGGAGGTCGAGATCAGCTTCAGTTCGATTTGTGCTCGGAAAGAGAACTGAGTTTCCTTGGTTGTGACGATGCTACGTGGAGCAGCGAGGAAGTGGTGGATCTTGTTCCTCGAGGATCGTGAGGAGTCAGTGATCTCATGGGAGGAGTTTCGAGACATGTTCAGATTTGAGTTCCTTTCATCGATCGCGAAGGCGTCCAGTTGTCAGGAGCTTCTTACCCTTCGAAAGGGGAGCTCTAGTGTTCGAGAGTTTGGAATCCGTTTCAGGAACCTTCTACGATATGCTTCAGACCTCTTACCAAATGAGGAGGCCAGGGTGAGGAATTTCGAGGAGGCTTTGCATCTAGAGATCCAGCTCTAGGTCACCCCATTTATGTTGAAGACATATATTGATGTACTGGAAAGGGCAGAGGTTGTTGAGAGTACTTTGGCCAGGACTGTATCGTCACGAGAGGGGAATCATCATGATTCCTAATGAAGAAGATATGTGGTCTGAGGTTGTCAGTTTTTAGGGCAGAAGAGTTTTCGTTCACCTGGGGGTAGGTCCGATCCCTTCCCATCTCGTTTCTCCATAGGCAGCAACTCTCAGACCTATGCCAAGGGATCAGGTGCTTGTTTTTCTTGTGGTGTTCGTGGTCATTAGCAGCAGGAGTGCCCGAATTTCAGAGCAGTCATCATGCACGAGGCGCTCCTCTCTAGGTTCCTCCATTGAGGCAGTTCTAGTCGAGGTAACAGCAGCATATTGCACCAGCTTTAGATCACCAGAGGGTATATGGGGCAGGCAGAGGACAACCCCATGACTCTCTCCTTCCTCAGAGAGCAGAGTGCGACCATGGTGGTGGTCGTCATCAAGGACATAGAGGTCATGGAGGTCGTCTTGGTCAGCTTCATGCTCTAGCATTGCCAGTCCCAGACGAGCTAGATGTCGTTCGAGGTACCCTTTGCTTGTTATCTACCTTGGTGTATTCCTTGTTTGATTCAATAGTGACACACTCCTTCATATCACCTACCCTTGTCCATTCTTTGGGAATTGAGGTAGAGAGGCTTCCAGTGACCTTGGTGTTGACTACGCCATTTGGAGGTTGAGCTAGTTTGTTTGAAGTATTTAGAGACTGTGATCTAGTGTTGGGGAAACACCGCTCTTGGGAAGATTTACTATGTTTACGGATACAACCATATGATGTCATCCTCGGCATGGATTGGTTGTATTCAGTGCAGGCTATCATGGATTACTTTAGGAAGAAGGTCATCCTCTTCGGTGTGGATGGAGAGCAGATGGTGTTTGTTGGTGAGTGAGATCCTCGGATGGGTCATAGGTGAGTTCTATCCTTATCATCCGTGATGGCAGAGTTGATTTTGAGTTCTTCAGAGGTTCAAAAGTTTTCATTTCTTAGGGTCCTGGAGGAGTACCCTAATGTCTTTCCAGAAGAGGTAGTATCATTACGCCCTTGATGATAGATCGAGTTTGGGATCATGCTACAACTAGGAGAGTCTCCTATCTCTATGTATCTTTATAGGATGGCCCATTCTTGAGTTATGAGAGCTACGTATACAAATTGATGGTTTGTTGCAGTGTGGTTTTGTTTGGCCAAGTGTGTCACCATGGGGTGCACCAGTTTTGTTCGTGAAGAAGGCTGACGGCAGTTTGCGGTTGTGTGTCGACTATTGTCGCTTAAACAAAGTGACATTAAAGAACCGCTATCCTCTTCCACAGATTGATGATTTGTTCGATCAAATAAAGGGTGACAGTGGATTCTCAAAGATCGACTTGCGGTCAGGATATCATCAAATGCGTGTGAAGGATGAGGATATCCCGAACACTACTTTTCATTGTCGTCATGGGCATTATGAGTTCGTTGTAATATCGTTCGGCGTGATGAATGCTCCAGCTGTTTTCATGGGTTTGATGAATGTTGTGTTCCATGAGTTCTTGCAGATGTTTGTGGTGGTTTTCATCAATGACATCCTTGTCTATTCCATATCTGAAGAGGAGCATGCAGAGCATCTACGAGCTGTCTTAAGAGTTCTTCGCCAATATCAGTTGTTTTGGAAGTTGTCGAAGTGTAAGTTTTAGGCTCGAGAAGTCCGTTTCATGGGGTATGTTGTGTCCCAACAGGGAGTATCCATGTATCCATCGAAGTTAGAAGCTGTTGTGTATTGGGTAGCCCCCAAGATAGTGTCAGAGGTGAGAAATTTCCCTCGTCTCGCATGCTACTACAGACGGTTCGTAGCCAGTTTCTCCCAAGTTACAACTCCTCTGATAGATTTGACCAAGAAGAATCAAGCGTTCATATGGACTGATCAGTTTCAAACAACGTTTGAGTATCTAAAACAGAATTTGGTAAGTGCTCCAGTCCTTTGTCTTCCAGCTGAGGGAGTCCAGTTTGATGTTTTATGTGATACTTCACATCTGGGTTTATGCTATGTTCTCATGCAACACATGTCAGTTGTTTCTTATGGGTCTCTCCAGTTGCATCCCCACGAACACAACTATGCCACCCATGATCTTGAGTTGGTAGCCATGGTGTTTTATCTAAAGATGTGGAGACATTACCGCATTGGTGTGCGCTTTGTGGTTTTCACTTATCATAAAAGTTTGAGGTATGTTTTCCCCCAGCGTGACTTGAACCTATGACAGTTTCGGTGGATGGAGTTCTTGCAGGAATACGACTTCAAAATATCATATACACCTAGAAAAGGGAATGTTGTAGCTGATGCGCTGAGCCGATATTCATGTAGTGATGTTGTGCGTGAATCCGGTTATTCCTGGAGAGTAATGGAGGAACTGTCAGCTTTGTATCTTGATATGGAAGAGGTTGGAGGTAGAGGTTGTCTTTTCCAGATGACTCTGCAGTCATCCCTGATTCAGAAGGTGGAAGAGTCCCAGTTGGGTGATCCATAGGTGGATGTTTGGAGAGAGAGAGTTGTTTGTGGTGAGGCCCCTGATGGTTGGTCGGAGGATGAACAACATCGAGTGTTGTATCATGGTAGGATTTTTGTTCCCTTGGTGATGCGTGATACGGTTATCGGAGAGTTCCATAGTTCACCCTTAGCAGTACATCCTGGTGTGACAAAGATGTACTGATCCTTGAGGAGTCAGTTTTGGTGTCCTCGGCTAAATCGTGCGGTCGTGGTGTTTGTTTCTTGTTGTTTAGTATGCCAGAAGGTGAAGGCCGAACACCGTGTTGCTGGTGGTCTTCTCTAGACATTATAGATTACTCAGTGGAATTGGGAGGACATATCAATGGTCTTTGTTACTGGTTTACCTTAGGCTCCAGGAGTACATGATGCTATTTGGGTGGTAGTGGATCATTTGACAAAATTGGACTACTTTATAGCGATCTAGGAGTCGAGCTCAGAGGAAGTTTTGTCGAGGCAGTATCTAGAGGTGGTAGTGAGATTTCATGGATTCCCTAAGATGATCATTTCGGATCGAGAACCTAATTTTACATCCATGTTGTGGAGAGGTCTCCAGCATGAGTTTGGTTATCAGCTATGCCTTAGAACTACATTTCATCCTCAAACGGATGGTCAGACAGAGCAAACCATCCAGAGTCTTGAAGGCATGTTGCGCTCTTCTGGTCTTGACTTTGGAGGTTCATGGATGAGGCACATACCATTGGTGGAGTTCACATAATATAATATCTTTCACTCCACCATCAGTATGGTGTCGTTTGAAGACTTGTATGGTCGGCCTTTCCGTTCTCCGTTGTGCTAGACTGGGGTCAGAGAGTCAGCAATTCTCAGACCAGAACTAGTGTAGAATACAACATAGATGGTTCATGTGATTCATGAGAGGATGAAGAGATCACAATATCGTCAAAAATCATATGCTGATCAAAGGAGGAGACACATGGAGTTTAATGTTGGGGATAATGTGTTTCTGAATGTGACTCCCCATCGTGGGCAGTGAAGGTTTGTTCATGGAAGTAAGATTTCTCCCCGGTTTGTTGGGCCCTTTGAGGTATTAGCTCGTGTTGGAGCTGTTGCATATCAAGTAGCACTTCCCCCACAGATGAATCAGATACATGATGTTTTTCATGTATCACAGCTCCGTCATTATCTTCATGATGACTCTCACATCATCGATTGGGGAGAGATCGATGTTAATGATGATGCAACCATTGAGGAGAGACCTGTAGAGATCTATGATTGCAAGGAGAAGCTGTTGTGTGGGCATTCTATTCCATTAGTTCATGTCTTTTGGCGACATGGTGGCATGGAGGAGAGTACTTGGGAACATGAGTCACATATGCGTGTTCAGTACCCAGAGTTGTTTTACGTTGTTGTGCTGAGTTTTATTTGATCCTTTATTTTATATACCTTTAATGTGATGTTATTCCTTAATGGTATGGATATGGTTTGTTTGTTCCATTAATCTCGGATTTCGTGGTTTTTTCCCATCTTTATAACAACTTATGGTGGTTTTCCCCTGAGAGGTATCTTATGGGGTGGTTCTTTGGACCCCTCTTTTCCTCAGGTTGGTTTTCAATTCTTGAGGACAAGAATGTATTGAGAGGTATCTGATGTAATGTCCCCGAACTCTCTGGTCCATTACTTTGTGAAATTTTGGTGTTGGAGGTGTTCCAGGAGGTCAAGGGGACTTATCCCCAACACTTTGCCAATTTTCCAGTTCTGTGAACAGATTTTCTAGTTTTATGAATAGTAACAGATCGGTCTCACAGATCGGTCTGACAGATCGGTCTGACACATCGGTCTCACAAATCGGTCTGCCAAATCGGTCTCACAGATCGTTCTGACAGATAGGTCTCATAGACTGGTCTGACAGATCAGTCTCACATATCGGTCTGACAGATCAGTCTGACAGATCGGTTTCATAGATCGGTCTGACAGATCGGTCTCACAGATCGATCTCATAGAACGGTCTGACAGATCTGTTTAATAGATCGGTTTCACAGATCTGTCTGACAGATAGGTTTCACTGATCGGTCTGACAGATCGGTTTCACAAATCAGTCTGATAGATCAGTTTCACAGATCGGTCTGACAGGTCGGTTTCATGTATAGTAACGGTGGGTGAACAGTGTTTCCAGATTCCTACAGTTTTCCCCTTTTGGAATTTACTTTGACGTAAAATACATTTAAATCTTTATTTTAAGGGATATTAAGGCCGTTTCAAAGGACATAAATCCTATATTAATTTTTCTTAAGTCTTGGAATGTTTTACTTGGTCAAACCACGTGGGTTAATGCGATCCGTTTTTAACGTAGAATTAAGCGCATCTTAAACCGTCGCCCCATTTAATCTTCAAAAGGGACAAGATACCATTCAACCTTGTTATTCCTCTTTTTTATCGGCTATGAGATGACTTAACCTTTCAATCCTTCCCATAGAAGTTTCACAATCAATCATTACTCCTCGGATTAGTTCCGCTCTATTTGATGCAACCAAGCTCTGTCGATCATTCTTCGATATAAGGTATTTTTTTTCATCGTTCCTTCTGGGATCACCTTCTATTGTTCTTCTTTTCTTTTTGTCATGTAATCTCCATGGTTATAATAGGGTTTTCTTGGGGTTTGGTTTTTTGGGACTTACCGTGGCATCCTCGGGTGGATGTCGCTGTCACGAGAGAAGGATCATGACCCGTAGTGTGGATAAAGAACGTGAGGAACTATTTCAGGTAGGAGATTTGTGGATTATCTAATTGTTTATGTGAAATAGTAGAGTTATTATGATTTAGCCCTTCGAATCACAATGAAATCGACTTAAATAAATATTTGAATCAGATAAAGAAATTGTTATTGCACGTATGTTACTGCATCATGTTTTGCAAGATAGTATGATATCTATGCTTGCTTTGATTAGTTGTTCGTTCTGGATGGAAATTGATAAAGAATGTGAATCCGGAATTAATTGATAATTTATTGGCTAAAGATAAAGAGGTATGTAAGTGAATCCGGCTCAAGTTGTAAATTGATGTTAATAAAATTAGTCCAGTAAGAATTTTTATTTAATTTTGATAGCTTACTAATTAGTTTTCCCAAATTTGGAACCTAAGTTTAATTCAATATGGATTAAAGAACTGTTTGGTTGATAAAATATAATGCCTTTTAGGGTTTTGAGTTACCCTCTTGTTCGTAAGGCCGAGTGCCTTCTGCTTTAGATCCATGAGTGCTCATTTTTTATAAAGTCTGGATGCCATGATAAAGGGCCAAGAGCCCATTTTATGTGATGATTGATTTCCTGCTGCTGGTGCTGTGATGTGGCCCTGGAGGGATGTTGTGATATGTGGAGGCAGGGATTTTTTTTGTTGTGGTAGGGGATGACACCTAGAGTGGCGAGATGCATCGGTTTATGCATGTGGGTGTCGGGGAGGACACCAAAGATGATGGTATGGGATGGATGTGATGGCGGGATGTTGGTGGTTTTGTTTGGTTGTTTATCTGCTTTAGTTTTCTCCACTGCTCAAGGCAGCTGGTCTTGCTCACCCTTCTTCCGAAAGAGGCAAAGACACGCTGGGTATGCCACGTGCTTTCTATGTTTAGCCTCTTGAGGGAGAATGGGTTTATGCTCTTGCTATAGGTGGAAAAGACTCGACGGGTAGTGTATCTACACACTGTGTCGAGCCCCCTTTGTGTTTATTAGCATAATATTCTTTTCTAGAATGCCTAGGAATATGGGAAACTATTTCTATAATGAAAGTTTGATTAAATGATGATAATACACGGGGATGGAGATACTGGAATTTAAAGGTTATGTTGAATCTTAAAAATGAGTAGTTGATTTTGAATGTGATGCCAATTCAGTTTAATGTGGAATTTTTCATGGTTAAATAATGTTTACAGAATTAATTAACATACAGTGGAACTGAAAAAAAGAGAATGAAGTAATATAATAAATCTCTTCCAATGGTTGTGTGCTTATTGGATACATAGTCTTAGAAGTAGTAGCCTGGAGTCTGAGAGACGTTAGCTACAGTTGTTTCTAAGACTAGGTAATTCCCATAGTGTGGTTTTGAGTTATATATATTCTGTACATTTTGGGTTTCAATACGCTACTCCACCGAGTCGGTAAGGGAAACTGACACCCCGGGGATTCTGTGCCCTGGGGGGTGTTTTCCACAACATTCTGATGGGAGGTTGAATGGCTAAATACCCCCTTTATCCCTTCTCTCTTCTCTAGGTAGATACTTGTGCCTTTGGCACAATGGTTGGTTTTCCCCATATATGTGTGTAGAGGGCTATAATGGCTCGTGGTTATTTCACACACATATATTCTGGATATAGTATCCTATGGACTACTATAGGTGTAACGTGTATAGGCAATGATGGCTTGAGGATCCTTACTCAGCGTATGGGCTATGATGGATTGAGGTATAATACTCGATGTATGATACATGTTATGCGTGTTGTGGTGGCTCCCGGAAACTCCCTAGTTACTTTTGGTGTCAGGATAGTGTGGTGCTTAGCCCAGGTGTCTGCGGGAAAGCCTTTTTGGTGCACATGGTGCAGATTGTGTAGCTTAGCCCATGTTTATACGGGAAAGCCTTTGGAGAGAGATGCATAGGACGTATGTCGTTAGGGAAAAACAGCGAACCAGTTGGGAAGTAGTAGCGGGGTACCATTGATATTCATTAATATATGTTATATTCTTGTATGTGTTACTTGGTGAGAGTAGCCATGATGATTTTGGGAACTTAGTATACCTATTTTGGTGACGAGCTAGTTTTACTTGTTGTTGACTGTGATTTAGCATGCTTTCTTTACTTTTCCACGAGAGGCTTCGGGGAGGATCTTACATAGTATACTGTTATATTCCCCCTATGTATATATAAACTTTTTTTCAGTTCACTTGGAGCAGGTTGGAGATCCGGCTGGTTACTACTAGCTTGTGGTTGCAAGAGCTGTCCGGGCTTGTGGTTACTTCTGTCTTTTCCTTTTCTTTTGGGTTCTTGTAGTTTCCCCTTTCTATTGTAGTACTTTTTCATGAAATTACATATGTGCACTTGGTTTTTCTTTTATATTTCAGTTTTGAGTTGGAGTTGGTTTGTTTCTATTCTATCTCTCCCTTCTGCATGTGTTCTCTTAGAGGGTATTGACTCTCATTTGTGTGTTACTATACCCTCGATGCTAGTCGCCAACCAGGGGCCAACTGGAGGCAGGGCTCTGGGGTCATTATCCCCCTTCTCACATTTTCGGCCCAGGAGGGGTACACATTGTGGGGAGGGGGTCGTGACACTCATGGTGTTGTAGGTACTGTTGCAACTTAGGTACTGAGAATACTAATGAAAGGAAGCTCATCTCGATGGGGGATTATCTAGTTTCCGTATGGATGAGCATAGGACTGAGGTAGTAAAGACTGTTCTTCGTCCCCTCATTGTTCGTCTCGGCGTGAAGGGCGCCAAGAGATTGTTCCAGGGCAGTCACGTATAGGGCCAGTGGATTCCCGTAGATGGGGGGAATCAAGACTGGGGACTGGAGAAAGTACTGTTTAATTTCTTCAAACGTGGTCTGGAACTCTTCATCCCATTCGTAGGCACAACCTTTCTTCATTAGTCGATAAAAGAGATAACACTTTCCATCCATATTCACAATGAATCGGCATATGTAGGATAAGTGGCCTTAGAAAGCTATACGATTATGAACATTGATCATGGGAGGCGTATTGCAAATTTCCATGATATTCTCTAGGTTGATCTTGATGCCTAGGTACCTGAAAACAGGTGACACAAAAGGAATACTTTAATTGGTTAATCTTCAAGTAGCAGGAGTGATGGAAGCCAATCACTTCCTCGAGATACTTGAGATGGTCCTGGTGTTGGAAAGACTTGACCACCATGACTTACACACATAACTCCACCAATGTCTCAATAATTGGCTTGAATATGCGTTGCATGGACCACTGATAGGTGGCACGTGCATTCTTCTAACTGAAGGGCATAACCTGGTAATAGAAAGTACCTTGGGGCACTCTGAAAGCGGTGGACTCCTCGTCCTCGGGGGACATCCATATTTGGTTATACCCAAAGTAACCATCCATAAATGATATGGCTTGGAATCCAGCCATAGCATTTATCAATAATTATATCACTGGAATGGGAAAATCATACTTTGGGAAATGATGGTTGAGATCTCATAAGTCGATACAGACTCGAATCTGCCTGTTCTTCTTCCTGACCAGCATAATGTTGCCTATCCACTTGGGGTACCAGACCTCCTTGACAATGTTGGCCCTGAAGATCTTGTCAAATTTGGCCACAACCATGGAGCCTTGAGAAGGATGAATCTTTATGGGAGGTTTCTTGAACCCGTGATGGTTTTTTGGGATATCGAGGTGGTGGACGGCTACCTGAGGATCTAGTCCTGACATCCCATTCTAACTCCAGGAAAACACGTCACGGTGCTGTTTAAGGATGTCCATGTACCGCTGCTGCTCCTCGAAGTACATGGCGACACTGATCAATGTGGGTCTAGGATCTGCCTCTCTACCAAGGTTCACCTCTACCTATTCATCGTCCATGGCAGAGATGCCTTATTCATAGGAAGGTAGAGCATCCTTCAGATCCTCTTATTTGCTTGCGGAGGTGGTATTCCCAGCAGCTGGAGCTTCTCTTGGGTCGGAATAGCGTGTCAGGTGGCTGGTACCGGCTTGGACAGTAGTAGACAACAAATCAAGAGATTCATGTGCCACTATGACCATAGCGACGAAGGCAGTCGATCTGATCCCATCTGGTCTTCGGCCCAAGGGGCCACACATGATGATAACAAAGCAATAGTGGAGTGTTATCTTGAGGTGGTTGATCCCATCCTAGAGAAACAGACACATATGATGTGTCGGTGTTTCCATGCGGTGGACGTCCAGGTATCGTACGGGGGTAGGAGGTTCCGGGATCACCTGAGCCTGGTTTGTGTAGGAGTACGAAGTGATTTTCTTCCATATCTTGGACATGGGAACATGCCTTCCTCTTGTACCCAAAACAACAAAGCACTGCCCCATATTGGGAGTCGGGGCCTCTAATTGATGGATTGGGAAGATGTAGGTGCCATCCAGACCGGCCCAAGGGTCACTTATGAACATGGCGGGCTCAGCCTCACATGCCAGAATCTGGTCATCCTTTCTCTTGTAATAGTCAGCGTCTAGATAATGAGCTTCACAAGAGGAAAAAGGAGACGTATCACCGTAGAGTACGCCTACTTGACCATTCAGGGAATACATGAGGCATTGGTGATACGATGAGGGGACCGCCACATGCAGGTGGAGCCATGGCCTACCTATCAATGCATTGTACGTGGTGTCCTGTGAGACGACCAAAAATTCAGTATTGGTAACTAGGCCACCGAAATGGGTCTTCAAACAGATCATACTAACCAGGGTCTTCTTTATCCTGTCGTATCCCCGAATCCTTAAATCAGAGGGAGTTAGGTCATCCTTGGATAACCCTAGCATCTGCATTGTCCGCATCGGGATAAGGTTGATCCCGGAGCCGGTGTCAACGAGACAGCAGTGAACCTACACACAGATAAATTGACAGGTGATGAACAGTGGGAGAATGTTCCCATGTATGGGAGAGCCTTCATCTTCTCCAGAGAATGAAATGATGGACTGACATTCAACATTCTCAACTGCTTCATCATTAAGGGCTTCTGCAGCTACCACCTCTGTCTCAAACTGGAGGGGGCTCCTTAAAGTCTTAGTGAGGGCCTCACACATATTTGATGACAATAAGAGGGCTTCAAGGATGGAAAACCTTACTTGGTTGCCAGAATGTTTCTTGAGGACATCTTACTTCCATTCCAAGCGTGACATTATGATTACAAGATTCCACTTTGCGATTCGAGACATGGAGGGACCTACCGGTAGGACCAGCGACTGGATGGTGCTTGGCATATCCTGCTGCTCACTCATGGAAGCATGAAGAGTAGCTACCGGATGAGGTCAGAAGACCGAGATCGACCTGTAGCAGGGCGAAGATGGTCGTGAAGTGGATGAAGTGTCTCTTCCTGATCCATTAACACAAACGGTTGTGGATGTGGTCCTGACGACACCGGATGAAGAGGCTACGAGTGCTGATATGACAACCCTGCTTTTTATTACAACGTAAACATGATTCATTACATAAAACTTCACATGATCGACAAAGAAGATTGAGAGGTTTAGTGTCTTTGGGGCATAGGATCATTACATAAAAACATTGAACATGAAATACAACATCTTTACTGAAAACATCCTTTAAATGATAACTACATTCCCTCGTACTTAGCATTGCATGGGATAACCTGAGGACATGCATAAGAAAAGGGTGCGCTATAAAGCCCAGTAAGGGAGTACACATGGAATAACATGAGGAGTACAATACATGTTAGACAATAGTCATATCATAAGAGAATAAAAGAAACATGAACATAAAGGCATGATAAAGCATGATAATCATAACATGGAAATGTGGCAACAACACTTAACATGGAATTAGCATGAGCCAAGGCTCATTGCACATAAATCATGAGTAAACCCTCATTGAACATGAAGCATGATTAAACCCACGTTGCACTTGAATTAGCATGATTCAACACTCATTACACTTGAAGTATCATGATACTATACTTTACCCAATTCATTGCAGCGCTATAAGGGCGCACCCTTCTTAAACATTTCATTTCATGCATAAGTGTGCCACATGGATCATAAAACATGGATTCATAAAACATAATCATTTATTCCACGATAAAGTAATGTGGAATTCATACTTGAAACTTTATAATCAATAAGTAAATTTTCGTAAAGGTGAATACCCTTGATGGAGAAATGGGCATGGTATTCACTACACAATGACATTGGCTTAGAAAATCGGTGCAATTTCGGCAGCGTAACGGCGTGACATATGAATTCATAAAAATGGTTGATGAGAGAGAAAGGGGTTCCTCATCATATTTACATGTAATGGAATTTAAGGAGGTCATATAGATACATTTCCCGACAATTTAAATGGAATTTAGATTCATGATACAAAAGTATTTCTTGAATGTTAAAGAAGAGAGAGAAGATCCTTTCGGATTTTCGGCATAGTAACGAGTGTACATGAAAGGCATTTAATGAGAGAGAAAGGGGTCTCCCATCATTCAAACAATAAGAGGGAAGTATGGGGGAGGTGTGAAAACATACCTCAACATTCATAATTGATATTAATAGGTCAATACAACTTAAAGAAAATTGACAAAAATGAGAAAGGAAGAAGAAACCCTTACTTGGAAGTGTGCTTCCAAAGGCTAGAGAGAAAGGCTTGTGAGAGGCTTATTGGGAGCTTGGGGAACCTTAGGAGGATTATAGAGAGAGTATGGCAGAGGTTGTATGAACTCAAAAGTATTTTGTTGAGGAGGAAGTGGGAACTTGGGTGGGTTTATATAGGAAAGGTGAGAGAATTCTTAATTATTTAGGTTTGGGACCCCTTTTATTAAACTAATACAAACCAAAAATGATCCCAAGGTTTTTGCCCATGGTTTCTGGAAAAGGAAATATGATATCAATATTTTACAAGGCCAAGGTCCGAACTTATTAAAATATTAGGGTTTCTTATGTGGAGGTGAGTCACACTCCCATGGAAATTAATTTAATAAGGTAAAGTGTTGAATATGTCTTGAGGGGTTCATTAATGCTTTTAAATTAAAGTCAAACAATCCCAAAATCACTTTATTTTAATGGTAAAAAATATATTGGCCGAACATAAGGATTATAGTATTTTATTACATCACCATTGGGTCATTATGATGTCATAAAACACATTATATATTTAAACAGTATTTAATATTTACCCAAAAATTTGATTGTCTCAGAAAATTATGAAAAATTCACCGTTGGATAATTTCAACGTCCTGATTCCAAAAATGAAATTTATTTTATCTAAAAAAAATCTAAATATGTTAATTTTCACTTTTAAAATAAAAACCAACATTTATCGAAAATTCACGAGTTTTGACAAAAATGGCTTTCAGACCATAATATAACATTTTAATTGCATTAATAAATTTATAAGATCATTTATATTTAATTAATTTAATAAAAATATTATTATTTTATTAAAATAATATTTAATTCAAAAATACCTTAATTTAATAAAATAGATTTCTTAATTAAATAATAACTAAAAACACCATTTGTACTTTAAAAACTATTTACAATGTATAAAAAATGACTAGAAATTATATTCATTATTATATACAAAAATAATGTACATGAACATAGTACTAATTATTTGTTACATAACCCCTTAAAACAGCCTCATAAGACCTAAGGGTAATGTGTGCGATGGTGACAGACTCTTGGGGTGGCTCGGATAACATCGCTCGAGTGGTAATTTCAATCAACTTCCACTTTTCCCGTAGATGGTCACGTTTGAGCTTGACATAATGAAGCTCATCTTGGGCTTGGTCAAGGGAGAAGCCCAAGCATGCCGCCTCTTTTCTGAGCTCCGACAAATGGGCTTCGTATGGGGCAATTCTACTGGACGAGGCCATCGCTTCCTTTGTCTGAGTAAAAAATTGGGTTCGTTAAAGACTTATATTTATACTAATCATGTGATCAGTATTCAACGACTATAAAAGTAATGGTCACAAATATTATCATAAAACCAAAGAAGTTTACATCTTATAAAAACATTCTTTTTATAAAGATACAATTATCTCGATCAAGAGTGATTTTCCATTAATGAAACTTTGGGTCATTACAATATTCCCCCCTTAAGAAATTTCATCCTCAAAATTTTCATTTTCCCACACTAAAACAAATGTGGGTAACTCAGCTTCATCATATCCTCTGACTCCCAAGTTTCTTCTTCAAACTTGTGGTTTCTCCACAACACCTTGACGAGGGGCATTGTCTTATTTCGTAGAACTTTTTCTCTACGATCTAAGATCGTCACTGGTTGCTCCTCATAAGAAAGATCGTCTTACAATTGTACCACCTCGGAAGAGAGTACATGTGAAGGGTCCGGTATGTACTTCATTAAGAGGGATACATGAAAGACATCATGCACCTTGGCCATAGTAGGTGTAAGTGCTAGTCGATAGGCCAGAGCCCCAGCACGATCATGAATCTCTAAGGGGCCGATGTACCTTGGATATAACTTCCCTTTCTTTCCAAACCTCAGGACCTTCTTCCATGGAGATATGCCTAAGAACACCATGTCTCCAACTTTAAATTCAAGGTCTCGTCGATGATTATCTGCATAACTCTTCTGTCGACTCTGGGCTGCCTTGATATGCTACGGAATGGTTTTCACCTTATCCACCATTTCTTCGACCATTTCTGGTCCAAGCAGCTTACGTTCACCGACCCATCCCAACATGTCGATGTTCTGCACCTTTTCCCATATAGGGCTTCATATGGTGCCATTTGGATGCTCGAGTGGAAATTGTTATTATAAGAGAACTCAACCAGAGGAAGATGTTGATCCCATCCTCCTTTAATGTCCATTGAGAACACTCTCAACATATCCTCAAGTGTTTGGATAGTCCGCTCGGATTGGCCATCAGTTTGAGGATGATAGGTCGTACTGAAGTTTAGTTCAGTATCTAGAGCATGTTGAAGACTCTTCCAAAACATAGAGGTGAATATTGGATCTCGATCAGAAACAATAGATTGTGGTACTCCATGAAACCTTACCACTTCCCTAATATATATCTGTTCCAGTTGATCCAATGAGAAATCCTCTCGAATAGAAATGAAGTGTGCAGTCTTTGTAAGACGATCCACAACAACCCAGATTGCACTGTTTCCTTTGGATGTCCTTGGATGTCCGGTGACAAATTCCATGGTGATGTTCTCCCATTTCCATTCTGGTATGGGCAATGGTTGCATCATCCCCTTAGACTTCTGCCTCTCTGCCTTCACTTGCTGACACACCAGGCACTTTGATGTATATTCAATGATCTCCTTCTTCATATTATCCCACCAATTGTTTTCTCGGAGATCTCGATAAATCTTTGTGCTCCCTAGGTGAACATAGAAATTTGAACTATGTGCATCATCCAAAATTTCCTTATTCATCTCCGGGCTTGATGGAACACGTAGTCTTTTCCCAAACCGCACAATTCCTTCTTCATTAACACTAAACTCCGAGGATTTTCCCTTTTTGATAGTTTCTACTTTTTCTTGAATTCCCACATCATCCTTTTGACCCTCCTTTAACCATTCCAAAAGAGATGGTTGAGAAATGATTTTTGAAAGTATTGATGATGTTCCCTTCTTTATGATTCACACGTCCATCTTAATTAAGTCTAAGAAGATTGGATCCTTCTCAATTCTCATCATTGATAGAATTGATGGGTCCTTTCTACTTAGGGAATCTGCCACCTTGTTTGCTTTCCCAGGGTGGTAATGTATTGAATAGTCATAATCCTTTATGATCTCTATCCATCTTCTCTAGAACATATTACACTCTTTCTGTGTGAATATATATTTAAGACTCTTGTGGTCAGTATATATCTCACATTTCTCTCCATAAAGATAATGCCGCCAGATTTTCAAGGAAAAGATCACAGCCGCCAACTCTAGATCATGCATTGGATAGTTCCGCTCATGGATTTTTAACTGCCTTGAGGCATAGGATATCACTTTATCATTCTTCATCAGCACACATCCTAATCCCTTCTTCAAAGCATCACTGAATACCACAAAAATCTCCCCACTTGTGGGTAAAGTGAGCACGGGTGCAGTGATAAGCCTCCTTTTCAACTCCTTGAAGATTTCTCCGCATTCATCACTCCAAGAAAAAATTACTCCCTTCTGAGTTAGCTTGTTAAGAGGGTTGTAAAATCATAAGAAATTTCTCACAAATCGTCGATAATATCTAGCTAACCCCAAGAAGATACAGATATATGGTTACCGATGTAGGCCTCGGCCATCCCTCAATTGCATCTTTTTTGGAGGGATCCATACATATCCCATTGCTTGTGATGATATGGCCCAATAATGAGACCTCCTTCAACTAGAACTCACACTTGTTGTACTTTGCATAGAGCTTCTCCTTGTGCAAAGTCTCCAGTACAGTTCTTAAATGATCCTCATGATCCTCCTTGGTTTTGGAGTATATTAGAATATAATATATAAAGACTACCACAAATTTTCCAAGGTAATATCTCAAGACTCTATTCATCAAGTCCGTGAATATTTCTGGAGAATTGGTGAGTCTGAAAGGAATTACTATGAATTCATAGTGCTCGTATCTTGTACGAAAAGCAGTCTTGGGGACATCTTCCTTCTTCACCCATACTTGATAATATCCCGACTGCAAGTCCACCTTGGAGAAGTATTGTGCCCCACGCAACTGATCAAACAAGTCATAAATTTGTGGTATTGGATACATGTTCTTTATCATGATTTTTTTAAGTTCATGATAATCAATGCAAATCTGCATTGACCCATCCTTCTTCTTGACGAAGAGGACTGGTGCACCCCATGGTGAAGCACTTGGGCGTATAAACCCTTTATCCAGATTCTCCTATAGTTGTTTCTTCAGCTCTTCAAGCTCAACTACAGTCATTATATATGGATTCTTGGATATTGGTAGCGCCCTAGGTATAAGTTCAATTGAGAACACAACATATCTTCTTGGAGGAAGACCAGGCAGTTCCTCGGGAAACATTTCAGCGAATTCCCTCACAATAGGCATTTTTTCAAGGATGGTTTCTTCCTTGGACTCAATCATCTGAGCCAGATTCACGTGCTCATAGGGCAGTAATATCCATACTTGAGATGATAGAGCTAAAGGAGATTTATCTTCCTCCTGACACTTGTAAATAATTCGGGGTCGATTCTCCATATGGAGTGTGATTTCCCTCTCCCGACAATTTATGTTGGCTCTATATAAGGAAAGCCAATCCATGCCATGAATTGCATCAAATTCCACCAAAGGGAGTATGACAAGGTTCACCGGGAAATTCAATCCACAGATTATAACAGGGGAGGACTTATATTCATGGGATGCAATTATTGCCCCATTTTCCGTACTCACCAATATCATTACTTCCATGATTTGTGGTTTTGCTGGGATTGTTCTACTAAACTTTCGAGATATAAAAGAATTTGTCGAACCTGAATCAAAAAGTACATTCTCTATTCTTGAATGAATAACTAACGTACCTGTCACCACATCGTTGTCGGGGTTCACTTCGGTAGAAGTGATTGCAAAATCTCTTCCTTGCTGTCTTGGAGGTTGTTGGTTGCCTCCGATAACCCTTGGAAACTTTAATTTCTTTAACTCATGAGAATATAGGATTAAATCTAGGCTTTTCATGATCTACATTCTAACATATATTCTTACGGGCATTTTTCCCATAATAAGGGTTCATACCAAGAATGTAAATTTATAAAAACATATCCACCAGGAGTGTCGTAACCAATAGTGCAGCAAGGCCCATTGTCGTGCACCAGTTCCCATTCGAGTATAGATCAAAGCGGTGTTTTCGGGTTTTACCACTAGGATACATTTGTGCCAGAGCCGCCTCTACCTTCTCGTATCCAGACAGGGGTGTATTTGTTTGATAAACCACTTACTTAGTATTTACCAAATCTTAGGGATGTTTTTATTATACTTAGTCTTGTATATAAGGCTTTATTAGGGTTTTCTTAATCCCAAAAATAACTAAACCTATCCTCTGATACCAACTATGACAACCCTGCTTTTTATTACATCCTAAACATGATTCATTACATAAAACATCACTTGATACAACAAAGAAGATCGAGAGGTTTAGTGTATTTGGGTCTTAGGATCATTACATAAAAACTTTGAACATGAAATACAACATCTTTATTGAAAACACCCTTTACATACCACTACATTCCCTCGTACTTAGCATTGCATGAGATAACCTGAGGACATGCATAAGAAAAGGGTGCGCTATAAAGCCCAGTAAGGGAGTACACATGGAATAACATGAGGAGTACAATACATGTTAGACAATAGTCATATCAATAGAGAATAAAAGAAACATGAACATAAAGGCATGATAAATCATGATAATCATAACATGGAAATGTGGCAATAACACTTAACATGGAATTAGCATGAGCCAAGGCTCATTCCACATAAAGCATGAGTAAACCCTCATTGCACATGAAGCACGAGTAAACACTCTTTGCACTTGAATTATCATGAGTCAACACTCATTTCACATGACGTACCATGATACTATACTTTACCCAATGCATTGTAGCGCTATAAGGGAGAACCCTTCTTAAACATTTCATTTCATGCATAAGTGTGCCACATGGATCATAAAACATAGATTGATAAGACATAATCATTTATTCCACGATAAAGGAATGTGGAATTCATACATGAAACTTTATAATCAATAAGTAAATGTGCATAAAGGTGAATACCCTTGATGGAGAAATGGGCATGGTATTCACTACACAATGACATTGGCTTAGAAAATCGATGCTATTTCGGCAGCGTAACGACGTGACATAAGAATTCATAAAAATGGTTGATGAGAGAAAAAGGGGTTCCTCATAATATTTAAATGTAATGGAAAGTAATGAGGTCATATTGATACATTTCCCAAAAATTGAAAAGAAATTTAGATTAATGATACAAAAGTATTGCTTGAATGTAAAAGAAGAGAGAGAAGTTCCGTTCAGAATTTCAGCATAGTAACAGGTGTACCTGGGAGGCATTTAATGAGAGAGAAAGGGGTATCCCATCATTAAAAAAATAAGATGTCAGTATTGGAGAGGTGTGAAACCATACCCCAAAATTCATAATTGAAATTAAAAGGGCAATACAACCTAATGAAAATTGACAAAAATGAGAAAGGATGAAAAAACCCTTACTTGGAAGTGTGCTTCCAAAGGCTACAGAGAGGCTTGTGTGAGGCTTCTTGGGAGCTTGCAGAACCTTGGGAGGATTCTAGAGAGAGTAGGGCAGAGGTTGGACGAACTCCAAAGTATTTTAGTGAGGAGGAAGTGGGAGCTTGGGTGGCTTTATATAGGAAAGGTGAGAGAATTCTTTATTATTTAGGTTTGGGACCCCTTTTATTAATATAATCAAAACCACATACCATCCCATGGTTTTTGCCCATGGTTTCTGAAAAAGGAAAGTGGAAAACAATATTTTACAAGGACAAGGTCCGAACATATTAAAACATTAGGTTTGCTTATGTGGAGGTGAGTCACACTCCCATGGAAATTAATTTAAAAAGGCAAAGTGTTGAATATGTCTTGAGGGGTTCATTAATTCTTTGAAAAGTAAGTCAAACAAACCCAAAATCACTTTATTTTAATGGTAAAACATATATTGGCCGAACATAAGGATTATAGTATTTTATTACATCACCATTGGGTCATTATGATGTCATAAAACACATTATATATTTAAACGGTATTTAATTTTTACCCAAAAATTTGACTTTCTCAGAAAATTATGAAAAATTCACCGTTAGATAATT
This sequence comes from Viscum album, assembly GCA_963277665.1. NCBI lineage: Eukaryota > Viridiplantae > Streptophyta > Magnoliopsida > Santalales > Viscaceae > Viscum > Viscum album. The sequence goes on from OY728147.1 coordinate 1,869,230,342, forward strand.
TAGACACCCTGATTCCAGAAATGACATTTATTTTATCTAAAAAAAATTCTAAATATTTTAATTTTAACTTTTAAAATAAAATCCAACATTTATCGAAAATTCACGGGTTTTGACCGAAATGGCTTTCAAACCTTAATATAACATTTTAATTGCATTCATAAATTTATATGATCATTTATATTTAATTAATTTAATAAAAATATTATTATTTTATTAAAATATTATTTAATTCAAAAATCCCTTAATTTAATAAAATAGATTTCTTAATTAAATAATAACTAAAAACATCATTTTTACTTTAAAAACTATTTACAATGTATCAAAAATGACTAGAAATTATATTCATTATTATATAAAAAAATAATGTACATGAAAATATTACTAATTATTTGTTACATAAGCCCTTAAAACAGTCGCATAAGACCTAAGGGTAAGGTGTGCGATGGTGATAGACTCTTGGGGTGGTTCGGATAACATCGCTCGAGTGTTAATTTCAATCAACTTCCACTTTTCCCGTAGATGGTCACGTTTGAGCTTGACATAATGAAGCTCAGCTTGGGCTTTGTCAAGGGAGAAGCCCAAGGATGCAACCTCTTTTCCGAGCTCCGACAAATGGGCTTCGTATGGGGAAATTCTACTGGATGAGGCCATCACTTCCTTTGTCTAAGTAAAAAATTGGGTTCGTTAAAGAATTATATTTATACTAATCATGTGATCACTGTTCAACGGCTATAAAAGTAGTGGTCACAACTATTATCATAAAACCAATGAAGTTAACATCTTATAAAAACATTTTTTTATAAAGAGACAATTAACTGGATCAAGAGGGATTTTCCATTAATGAAACTTTGGGTCATTACAACTGAGCTCTGCACTGATCAAGTTGTCTGGTCTCAGTGGCATGAATGGCCTGGCTGGAGGTGCCAACCGATGCACCAAGATGACTTATATATATGGGGCTTTGCTGACGTTGGCATCGACTGGGGACGTTGGGGGGGTTAGCCCGACATTCCCCCTCGTCAGGAGTCATATAAGGGTTTACCAACTCGACAGTGTTAACCTAAGCATACCCTTAACTGTCACTCGAAGAGTCATCCACTACTGGGTGGACTCTGGGAGGGATCCCCATCTCAAGGGGCATGAAGTCGCCTAGAGTGTGGGACGATGATGGCATTGGTGGGGCACGTTGCTTCTTCTTGGGCTGCCAATGCTTGCTCTTCTAGGAAGAGGCCGAATGAGATGATGATGCAGAGGTGGTGGTCGCCACTTATGAAGGCTCCAGATGATTTAGGCATTCCCAAATGATGCCATGGGTGCGAGCAACTGTTTTGAGAGCCATCTATTCGTCGTACTTCTAGGACCCATGGTTAGAAACCTTCTGCCACACACGTTCTTTGTCCCTATTGCAGTCCGGCCTCACAAAGATACCCTCTACTTGTGTCGGGGTTGGGCCTAGCCTAACTATGTTGTTATTGATTTGGTCTTGGATCCAGTCCTTGAACACATATCATTTCCTAAGGGTGTTCCCCATAATTTGACGATAGGGGCAGTAGTTGGGCGGTCTACGAGATTCACCTCTGCCGACCATCTCCCCTCAGGCAAGCGTACAGTCCCCTACTCTAGGGCACTACGAAGGTAAGAGGGGACCTGATTATCACTGAACGAGTAAGTTTGGTGTCTTATTTTCAGAAATGGAGCCCTTTGAGTCTATCCTGGATGAGGGTTCAGAGGGGCCTGTCGAGGAGGTGGACCCTGATTTTATCACCTGGACGGTGGCAGCGCATTACGCGGGGGCGCCTGCTGATTCCGAGGACGGTATAGAGCAGGAGGCTATGCCTGAGGGGGAGGTCCACTATGAGGATGTAGGGCCGGTTCCACTAGTAGTAACTCCAACTGTCTGAGGGATTCTATTTGAGCCACTACGGTGGGCTCGGCCCTAGCATCTCTACTCCCTGGAATCACAAGGGGCAACGGATGTGCCTGGATGGCCTATTGCAGGGCTTCCTCCAGTCTCTGGGCCTTATCCGAAAAGCCTCAAAATCCTCCAGGGTAGTTCTGGGTGATCATATAAAGAGCCAGTTCCATCTTGACGTTCCCTATGCACATCATCAGTAATTTCTACTGAGTCAGCAGCATGTATAGGGAGTACGTGAGAAACTTCCTCCGGGTGGTAAATTCAGTGACTCACTCATCAGGACTTTTCTTGGACCTGAAGATGAATGTGATAGTCATGTTTTGGGTGTTAGAGCTGAACTGGTAGAGGAAATAACTGCGAAGGTCCTCCCAGCTAGTCACGGATCTGACGGGGACATGGTTATACCAGTCGAATGGCGGCCCCACCGGTGTCTGAACGAAACTGCGGATCTTGGCGGCCTCGTACTGCACAGGAATCCCCAACATGAGCAAACATCTTGAGTTGAAGTGAGACAGATGCTGTGGCGGGTCCCCTGTCCTGTTGAAGGGGGAGATGGTGGGATTTCCAAAACTCCGAGGTGCCGACATATCATCCACCCATGCCGAGTATGGATTGCCTTCTGGTGGGATCGCCACCTACCACGTTTCCAAATACTCTAGGTGAGCGATGAGTGTTGCCATTGGATCATCTAGATGTGAGTCCCTGTCTTGATGGGGGTCCCTAACCACAATTGCGTTTATGGGTTATTCAATGTGTTAGACAAGCTGAGCGGCTCGTGGAGCAGCTGGTGGAGCAATCCTTGTGGCTGCCGGAGGAGCCCGAGCGAGGTTACTTGGATTGTCGCTCTGTTCAGGAGGGTTTGGTGAGATGAACTACTCCCTCTTGCCATGAGCTCCGACTTCCTCCATGTCAGCGAATGCTGCATGATCAGGGTGCCCTGGGTGAAGCTCTCCAAGGAGATGTTGTTCTTACCCATACTGCCCCATCCAAGTATCACTGTAGTTGGGTCGTTGCTCTAAAATTCATTCATTTAAAGGTTCCTTAACCAACTTCTTATGCTCAGCATGTTGTTGGAAGAATATGGCCTTCTCGAGATCCTCCTCCGTCCTATGCACTAAGGCGTACGGTTCGGAGTGCTTGACAGCTCCAACATGATCTTTTCCCTTACCAACATCTGATTGAGTACCAATGCCTCTGTGGGCGCATGGAGACCAAGGAGGTTCCTCTCCTGATGAGTAAGCCTCCTCGGTGGGTCCAATAGTGGTGGCACACCCTCAGGGTGTAAGTCTCTAAGAAACTCTAGATCATCCTCCTTGTCCACTACGTCAGCCATGTTGACCATGACCCTTCCATAGGGAATGTCCTCAATATCGCTTAGCGAATCAGGCTACCGCCTGATAGAGATGAAGAGGAGGTCAGGATACTACCCCCAGCGATGGATTTTCATGTGGGGGTATCCTCCCTGATAATTTTTTGGAGTACCTTGATACTCTTAATGCATTGCTGGTGGAGGGTCTTATGATGACCTGGTGACTCGGGGCGCTGGGCCATAGGGACTGTGGCCAGATCGACTAGACAGCACTGCTCACTGATGTCCTCAAAATGCTTTTGGCTCCTGGGATAAACCACATGTTGATGGCAGAGACTAAAATGTGTCGCCCAAAGGGCGTAGCGAAGACAGTCAATGTCCTTTGGGGTGAGGGACTCAGGTATGCAGAAATCCCATGCTTCTGTGGGCCAGAACTTCTCAAGGAAGTGATCCGCTGCAAAGATGATCCAGAATCTCCTCAGCTCAAATTCAATGTATGGCCCTTGATTGACCCACTCGCCAACTGGGGGTGGTTGAGGAACTATAAGTGGTACTAAGGTAGGCCACTGGGACGGATGGTTGGCCAATGGAGAATATAGCGAACATGCTGACTAGCTACAGATTCTCAGGCTATCCTCCGAGGAGTGTAGTGACGTGGCCGCTACGTCGCGATATGAGGGGATGATGGCTGTTGTTCCTAGATCAAGGGCTAGGGTTTCTGGTGGTGGGTCGCGCTGCTTATCTCCCACCATTGGTCCCCAGAATAGCCCTTTGTGATCTCTTGTGGAGGTAGAAAGTTCTTCCGGTGATGATGTTGGTGATTGCACAACTGTAACCTGTGTGGTCACCAGATTTTCATCCTCTTGGATAAAACTACGTAGGGGCATGGGAATCATGTGGACCTCGCATTTCGGGGCACCAGGCTGATCTTCCTAATTCCTGCTCCGACCCTGGTCTCGGATGAGCGAGGGCAGGGTTTCTGAGCTTTGTTGCACTCCTCTTCAGATACTGAGAAGCGGACTTGTTTGATCTCTGTCCTGGCCTTCCCAGAATTCTTCTTGTATAAGTGAAAACCCACCTTCCTGCCCCTGGGTGGCTCCTCGGCACATGGCTGATTTCTGACATGCGGTCCATTGGCCGTGTTGGTGCTAGGGAGGGAGGGTTTCCACCCGATAAAGCCAAGGTGTGAGGAGCACCGAGAAAAATGTCGAAGGGGACATTGGGAGGACCTCCATTTATAACACGAGAGTAGGATAAACCTCTGATGGAACCGGCGGGAGAATGGGGAGGACCTCCATGCTTGGTGCGAGTGGAGCATGGCTTGACTTCACCCCTTTGGTGGCCAGGGCGAGGAGGACCTTCACCAGCTGCGGAGAGGATATAGAGAGTATCCCCACGTTGGAGAGAGACCAGATGGGTAACATCTCTACATCGACGGTTGGAGGCAGGAGTAAGGACTCCATACCCGGTGAAATGGGAATCGAAGAGGCTCTCGTACCGAACATCACCGCCACGAGGCAGACATTCATTTAGATTGGGGGTAGCACAGGGAAGACCTCCATGTCGAGTCTCAGACAAGGGAAGGCCCACACTTTATGTGGTAGTGGTACGTGGAGGTTCTTCATACGGGGTGGAATCACTGTGGGTTAGTTCACAACAACCCCTACTGATGCTTACGACCAAGAGAGTTGACCCAGCCTGCCCGTGGGGTGGTTGGGGACTCGATCCCAGTTTGGCATATAAGGGTCCATGCTCAATGTGTGCAGGGAATTGCTGATATACGTCGGCGGTGGCTCGGGCCATAGTAGTCATCGACATTGACTCCCCTTGGCGGGTGTCCTCCTCAGCCTATGACAGACACTGGCGTAGGGTCAGACGAACCAGGGCTGGTGGTACAGGTTCATAGCTTACCTACTCCTCCTCCGGCATGGCTAGACGGCAGCATTGACGCGGCCTGGTGGAAGCCCATGCTGATAGCCCTAGGATTGGGACTCTGACTGGGCTGGACCAGACGTCTCCCACCTCATCAGCGTAAGGTAGGGATTCTTCAAAGCACTCCAGGGATAGGCTCCAGAAACGATTGAATGTTTGGGTGGGGAGCACCATATCCTAGTGCAGACCTCGTGGGCAGCATTGACGGTGGGGCCTGGATGCCTCCAGGTCCAGGTGTGCCATATCCTGGGTTGGGATTATTCCCTCCTCCTCGTAACAAATTACAAGGTCGTTAATTACACTTTGTTGGATAACTTCTGATGGGGAGATGGGGTGGGGGCACCCCACGGTCGTGGATGCAGAAGCCATTGTTGAAGCGGTGAAGCCACGCGAAGCGTCAGTGCTGTTGTTTCCCCTACCCCTGTATAGGCAGGCGGGCGGTGAACGCATTCATATGGCAGCAACCTAATTCATGATAAGCTGAGAGATGAACTCATTAGTGCTTAAAAGACAAAGGAATTGACAACCGATTACCCAGTTCCATCCCATAATTGGTGACCGATAAGAGGGATCCACGCTGGCAACATCGTAGAACGGGATGTCCAATTTTCTACTTCCCCAACTTCTGGTGAGTTTCACACCAGGCCAACTTTTTTCATGGCGGGACCCAGCACCAGATAGATGGATCCGGTGGCATGTCAATCCGTTGACGCCCCAAGCGCTACTAATCTCTATATTGAGGAGAAGATATACAAATCAGGTTTTCCATTATTGTTTCTAGCACTTTCACTGGGGCGCGTGTGTCTGTCCACTTGAGTGTGACAGGCATGGCTTTGTTATCCCACATTCCAGCTTTCTAAAGGCGGGTGATATCCGTTCCTTATTCAAGGATGTTTTCTCCTTGATCGAAACAGGATGATGAGATTTTAGTTCTTCATTCCATGAATTCCTCCCTAGAACTGATCACCTAGCCTGGGTCTCCATCATAGATTTAATACATTGTTTGTGAAAATATTCCTGATTCCATAACAATATGGACACTAGTTAATTGTGTTGCTTCTGTCAGGAAATTTCAAGGGGTCCCGTGAGGGTAGCAACTTTTGGTTAGGGGATTTTTCATGTGAGACATCATTGGCGTGTCAGGACGTTGGGGGATTGGCGTGTCTGTCTTAGGTCCCTTATTATAGGGTTTCTCAATGGAACGGAAGCCCGATGCATCCCACATCGAATGCAGTGAATCATATTCCATGGGCATGCATATGATGTTTTCCACATCTTCCTATGTTTAACACATGTTATACTAGATGATTAAAGTCTAGTGGATACGGATCGGGCTGATCAGAACACTGAATAGAGTATATCAGTGGGAGGAACCCCCTATAGGGAACACCAATATTGCGGTCATCACGTGGGCGGCCTCCCAAATGCGTTTAGACGAGATGGGTAATTGAAGGGCAGTAACCCACTGGGATGTGACGGCCATGGTAAGGATCAATATTGTTGATGGAGCGAGAGATGGGGATGGTGAATGGGATGAGACCATCATAAAGATGATGACAGTTTTGTGATTGAGCCTCGAAGAGGCTTCCTACATATCCCCATGGTAGGGAATCAAAGTCCGCGTAGTTCATCTGACGGCGGCTTGCCGCTAAACGGGGTCACAACAACTTACCACTGACTGGGGTTGATAGTTTAACATCAAGAATGTAGGGGGAGAACTGACATGAAATGATCCGGAATGGCTGGATATTGGGATTGAACCTCATGGGGGGATTCCTATGTACCTTACCTTAGAAAGTATCAAATTCCACACAGTTCAGATGGTGTCGGGATTACACTCTAGGCTGCCCAAGGTGTTGGTGAACCGATGTGAACAAGGTCGGAACGACTGGGGTGGTGTGCTTGAACCTCATGGAGGCTTCCTATGTACCTTTCCTTAGCAAGGATCAAAGACCATGTAGTTCATGTTAGGGAATACAGTTTAATGTCATGCAGGACCGAGGCATTTTGGGCTTACGCTCTAAGGCGGCCCAAGGCGTTTGGTGAACCAACATGGTCGGAATGACTGGGTGGTGGGGCTTGAAACTTGTGGAGGCTTCCTACGTAATATGCCTTGACTTCGATCAAAGTCCCTGTAGTTCAGTATGGTATGGGGCTTGAACCTCATGGAGGCTTCCTATATACCATGCCTTGACATGGATCAATGTCTCTGTAGTTCAGGATGAGTTGGGGCTTATACTCTGAGGTGGCCCAAGGTGATTGGGGCTTGAACCTCGTATAGGCTTCCAACGTACCATGTCTTGACAAGGATCAAAGTCCCTATAGTTCAGGATGGGTTGGTGATCCGACCTGAAGGAGGTCGGAACGAACGGGGTGGTGGGGCTTGAACCTCGTGGAGGCTTCCTACGTACCATGCCTTGACATGGATCAAAGTACCCATAGTTTGGGATGGGTCGGTGAACCGACGTGAAGGAGGTTGGAATAATTGGGGTGGTGGGGGATGAACCTCGTGGAGGCTTCCTACGTACAATGACTTGACATGGATCAAAGTCCCCATAGTTCGGGATGGGGAATACAGTTTAACATCATGTGGGATGGGGGCATTTGGGGCTTACGCACTGAGGTGGCCCAAGCTGTTTGGTGAACCGACCTGGTAGGAACGACCGGGTGGTAGGGCTTGAACATCACAGAGGCTTCATACGTAACAAGCCTTGACAGGGATCAATGTCCCCATAGTTAGGGGTGGTATAGGGCTTGATCCTCTTGGAGGATTCCTACGTACCAAGCCTTGACATGGATCATAGTTCCCATTTTTCGGGATGGTATGGGGATTGAACCTCATGGAGGCTTCCTACGTACCATGTCTTGACATGGATCAAAGTCCCCATAGTTCTGGATGTTTTGGGGCTTACACTCTTAGGTGGACCAAGGTTATTGAGGCTTGAACCTCATGGAGGCTTCCTACATACCATGCCTTGACATGGATCAAAGTCCCCATAGTTCGAGATGGGTCGGTGAACCGATGTGAAGGAGGTCAGAATGACCAGGGTGTTCTGGCTTGAACCTCATGGAGGCTTCCTACGTACCATGCCTTGACATGGATCAATGTCCCCATAGTTTTGGATGGGTCGTTGATCTAATTTGAAGGAGGTCAGAATGACCAGGGTTCTGGGGCCTGAACCTCTCGGAGGCTTCCTACGTACCATGCCTTGACATGGATAAAAGTCCTCGTAGTTCGGGATGGGTCGGTGAACCGACGTGATGGAGGTCAGAACAACCGAGGTGGTGGGTATTGAACCTTGTGCAGGCTTCCTACGTACCATGCCTTGACATGGATCAAAGTCCGCGTAGTATAGGATGGGTAATACAGTTTAATGTCATTCGGGATAGGGTCGATGTCATGGTCGATGCATACTCTAAGCCCACAAGAGTCATGCTCGGTGTGAGAAACTAGAGGTAGAAAAGGCCTTACAACCACATCATGAAATGTGCGTCTGCGGGAAGTTGGTTGGGGCTTACATATAGAGCGGCCCAGGGAGAGAAGGATTGGGACATACTCCAGGATGTAGGCCCGATGGTAACAAAGCCCAGCGGGATGGGGAAAGGATGACAAGAACCCCTGTCCTCATCTCCCCTCTTGGTCCTTGGTAGTGAGAATGTTAGGAGTAGAGATGCTACCTCCAGTATGAAGGGCTAGGGGATTACACCAAGGTGTATTCCCTTCCCCCATGAATAAACACCACACCCATAAGGAGGATGTCATCCTCTGTGGAGACCAAGGGGCGTGGAGAATGTCCATGGTGGGAGAACCCCGCGTGTGAGGTATGAGTCCATGTCATAGTTTAATGTCATGTGATGAGGATGATGGTGCTTGGCAGTTTAACGTCTTGCAGCTCGGACGAGGTGGTTGTTCTCCAAACCCCTAGTACTTACGTAACTAGTACCCTCTGGTCCTTATGGGAGGGAAGGAACCGGAAATGCCGTGGTGATTGGGTGTCATGGAGAGAACCATCGAGGGGTCTACATTAGCGTGACTATGCGAAGAATCAATATCCATTAGCGTGCCTATGCGAAGAAGAATTAAGAAAAGTAATGAAATAGGAGGTATCATCCAGGGGACTTTGAAGTCACATCATGCAAACCTGGAGGGTCTCACAACAAAGGGAATTTCTAAGATGAGGGGTCTATAGGAAAGGGCCTTGTGAGACTCTGTTTCTCCGCTTGGAGGAGGGTACTTGCGAATGGGTGTGCTTCGCAATTTGGGGTGCCTTATCCTTAGCATGGGGATAACGTATATATGGGAGGTGCTTCATGAAGTGGAAATGCATTCACGGAGCACTGCCTCGCGTAGCAAAGGTTCCCCATGAAGTAAGGTGTTGGGAATCAATGTGCTTCGTGATGTATAGTGACCCTGCCTTAGCATGTGGATCATGTGTAAATAAATGGTGTTTCACGAAGCATAAACACTCTGCGATGACTTGGGTTCCCTTGGAGATCCCCTTATTTCGTGAAATACCTTAGGCTTCACGAAAGGAATCCCTCTTGAAAGAGTGGATCAAAATGTGAAAAATGGGAGGCACTTCGCGAAGCAGAAGTACCTCGCACTGCTCATGGTTCTCAGATTAGAAAGATGCATCACTATTCAAGAGCCAGGAAGTCGAAAGGTTGGATTGTATGTCTCTTGGTCTCAAGGGGATCTCGTTATTTATAGGCAATAGGCACCATAGAGAAGACCTCACATGGCGTGAAGAGGGACTCAGTTACTTCGCGGTGGGTTGTGAATGTCAAGTGCAATCACGGAGCATCCCGCCTCATTGCTTTGCGGTGGGCTCTCGAACATCAACTGTCATCGTGGAGTGTCCCGCCTCCTGGCTTCGTAGTGGGCTCGTGAACATCAACTGCGGTCGCGGAGTGTCCCGCCTCCTGGCTTCGCGACGGATGAGGTGTTAGAGGAACTCTATGAAGGGGATTCGTGAGGCAGTTCTTTGGGGCCTTCTTTGGGCCTCATCTTTGTCCCTATATTTTGGCACAAACACCACTTTTTTAAAAAATGTCAATAGGTTATATAACCATTACTATAGCCACATATAGCCAATATTTCATGAACATGGATATAGGTTTGTGGAAGTATCTACTTTTTCAAGTTGTTTATAATTTTATTTTTATTATTTTGTGGATGGATAAACTTCGGTGTAGATCATTTGGTTTTTGACGATATGTAGTGACTGATTACTTGGTGGTGGTGGGAGAGGTGATCTATGTGTTTGGAGGTTTACTACCGGAGGTTCGGTTGTATTGCCTATTGAGATTTATCTAGGGATTGTTTTGGTATGGTTTAAATGGTAAGAAATCGTTATCGATTTATGAAGGATGCATTATAATTTCTCTCAACAGAGTAGTTTTTTAATCAGAAAAGTTCCCTATGACAGTGCAGAAGGTACTTAAAAGACTGAAGTGTTGAATATGTCTTGAGGGGTTCATTAATGCTTTGAAAAGTAAGTCAAACAAACCCAAAATCACTTTATTTTAATGGTAAAACATATATTGGCCGAACATAAGGATTATATTATTTTATTACATCACCATTTGGTCATTATGATGTCATAAAACACATTATATATTTAAACGGTATTTAATTTGTACCCAAAAACTTGACTGTCTCATAAAATTATGAAAAATTCACCATTGGATAATTTAGACACCCTGATTCCAGAAATGACATTTATTTTATCTAAAAAAATTCTAAATATTTTAATTTTCACTTTTAAAATAAAAATCAACATTTATCGAAAATTCACGGGTTTTGACTGAAATGGCTTTCAAACCTTAATATAACATTTTAATTTCATTCATAAATTTATAAGATCATTTATATTTAATTAATTTAAAAAAAATATTATTATTTTATTAAAATATTATTTAATTCAAAAATCCCTTAATTTAATAAAATATATTTCTTAGTTAAATAATAACTAAAAACATCATTTGTACTTTAAAAACTATTTACAATGTATCAAAAATGACTAGAAATTATATTCATTATTATATAAAAAATAATGTACATGAACATAGTACTACTTATTTGTTACATAACCCCTTAAAATAGTCGCATAAGACCTAAGGGTAAGGTGTGTGATGGTGACAGAGTCTTGGTGTGGTTCGGATAACATCGCTCAAGTGGTAATTTCAATCAACTTCCACTTTTCCCATAAACGGTCACGTTCGAGCTTGAAAAAATGAAGCTCAGCTTGGGCTTGGTCAAGGGAGAAGCCCAAGGATGCAACCTCTTTTCCGAGCTCCGACAAGTGGGCTTCGTATGGGGAAATTCGACTAGATGAGGCCATCGCTTCCTTTGTCTAAGTAAAAAATTGGGTTCGTTAAAGACTTATATTTATAATAATCAAGTGATCACTCTTCAATGGCTATAAAAGTAATGGTCACAACTCTTATCATAAAACCAAAGAAGTTGACATCTTATAAAAACATTTTTTTTATAAAGAGACAATTAACCGGATCAAGAGGGATTTTCCATTAATGGAACTTTGGGTCATTACAACTGAGCTCTGCACTGATCAAGTTGTCTGGTCTCAGTGGCATGAACGGCCTGGTTGGAGGTGTCAAACGATGCACCAAGATGACTTATATAGATGGGGCTTTACTGACGTTGGCATAGGCTGGGGACGTTGGGGAGGTTAGCCCGACATTCCCCCTCGTCGGGAGTCATATAAGGGTTTACCAACTCGACAGGGTTAACCGAAGCGTACCCTTGACTATCACTCAAAGAGTCATCCACTACTGGGTGGAATCTGGGAGGGATCCCCATCTCAAGGGGCATGAAGTCGCCGAGAGTGTGGGATGACGATGGAATTGGTGGGGCACGTTGCTTCTTCTTGGGCTGTCAATGCTTGCTCTTCCAGGAAGAGGCCGACTGAGATGATGATGCAGAGGTGGTGGTCGCCACTTATGAAGGCTCCATGTGATTTAGGCATTCCCAAATGATGCCATGGGTGCGAGCAGCTGTTTTGAGAGACATCTAGGCGTCGTACTTCTAGGACCCATGGTTAGAAACCTGCTGCCACACACCTTCATTGTCCCTATTGCAGTCTGGCCTCACAAAGACACCCTCCACTTCTGTCGGGGATGGGAGTAGCCTAACTATGTTGTTATTGATTTGGTCTTAGAGCCAGTCCTTGAACACATAGCATTTCCTGACGGTGTTCCCCATAATTTGACGATAGGGGCGGTAGTTGGGCGGTCTGTGAGATTCACTTCTGCCGGCCATCTCCCCTCAGGCAAGCATACAGTCCCCTACTCTAGGGTACTACGAAGGTAAGAGGGGACCTGATTATCACTGAACGAGTAAGTCTGGTGTCTTATTTTCAGATATACAGCCCTTTGAGTCTATCCTGGATGAGGGTCCAGAGGGTCCTGTCGAGGAGGTGGACCCTGATTTTCTCACCTGGGCGGTGGCAGCGCATTACACGGGGGAGCTTGCTGATTATGAGGACGATGTAGAGCAGGAGGCTATGCCTGAGGGGGAGGGCCACTACGAGGATGCAGGGCCGGTTCCACTGGTAGTAACTCCAACTGTCTGAGGGATTCTATTTGAGCCACTACAGCGGGCTCGGCCCTGGCATCTCTACTCGCTGGAATCACAAGGGGCAACGGACGTGCCTGGATGGCCTATTGTAGGGCTTCCTCCAGTCTCTGGGCCTTATCAGAAAAGCCTCAGAATCCTCCAGGGTAGTTCTGGGTGATCAGATAAAGAACCAGTTCCATCTTGACATTCCCTATGCACATCATCAGTAATTTCTACTGAGTCAGCAGCATGTCTAGGGAGTATGTGAGAAACTTCCTCCGGGCGGTAAATTCAGCGACTCACTCATCAGGCCTTTTCTTGGACATGAAGAGGAATGCGATGCTCATATTTTGGGTGGTAGATCTGAACTGGTAGAGGAACTACCTGCGAAGGTCCTCCCAGCTGGTCATGGATCCGACGGGGAGCTGGTTGTAAAAGTAGAATGGCGGCCCCACTAGTGTCTGAACGAAACAGCGGATCGTAGCGGCCTCGTACTGCACATGATTCCCCAACATGAGCACATAACTTGAGTTGAAGTGGGCCAGATGCTGCGGCGGGTCCCCTGTCCTGTTGAAGGGGGAGATGGTGGGATTTCCAAAACTCGGAGGTTCCGACATATCATCCTCCCATGCCGAGTATGGATTGGCTTCTGGTGGGATCGCCACCTGCCACGTTTCCAAATACTCTAGGTGAGCGATGAGTGCCGCCAATGGATCATCTAGATGTGAGTCCCTGTCTTGATGGGGGTACCTAACCACAATTGCGTTTCTGGGTTATTCAATGTGGTAGACAAGCTGAGCGGCTCGTGGAGCAGCTGGTGGAGCAAACCTTGTGGCTGCCGGAGGAGCCCGAGCGAGGTTACTTGGATTGTCGCTCTGTTCAAGAGGGTTTGGTGAGACGTACTACTCCCTCATTCCATGAGCTCTGGCTTCCTCCATGTCAGTGAATGCTGCATGATCAGGGTGCCCTAGGTGAAGCTCTCCAAGGAGTTTTTGTTCTTACCCATACTGCCCCATCCAAGTATCACTGTAGTTGGGTCGTTGCTCTGCAATGCATTCATTTAAAAGTTCCTTGACCAACTTCTTCTACTCAGCATATTTTTGGCAGAACATGACCTTCTCGGGATCCTCCTCCGTCCTATTCACTAAGGCGTATGGGTCGGAGTGCTTGACAGCTCCAACATGATCTTTTCCCTTACCAACATTCTGATTGAGTACCAACGCCTCGGTGGGCGCATGGAGACCAAGGAGGTTCCTCTCCTGATGAGTAATCCTCCCCGATGGGTCCAATAGTGGTGGCACACCCTCAGGGGGTAAGTCTCTAAGAAACTATAGATCATCCTCCTTGTCCACTACGTCAGCCATGTTGACCATGACCCTTCCATAGGGAATGTCCACAATATCTCTTAGCGAGTCAGGCTACCTCCAGATAGAGATGAAGAGGAGGTCATGATACTACCCCCAGCAATGGATTTTCATGTGGGGGTATCCTCCATGATAATTTTTTGGAGTACCTTGATACTCCGAACGCATTGCTGGTGGAGGGTATTATAACGACCTGGTGACTCGGGGCACTGGGCCATAGGGAATGTGGCCAGATCGACGAGACGACACTGCTCATTGATGTCCTCAAAATGCTTTTGGCTCCTAGTACAAACCACATGCTGATGGAGGAGACTGAAATGTGTCTCCTAGAGGGCGTAGCGAAGACAGTCAATGTCCTTTGGGGTGAGGGACTCAGGTATGCAGAAATCCCACACTGCTGTGGGCCAGAACTTCTCGAGGAAGTGATCCGCTGCAAAGATAATCCAAAATCTCCTCAGCTAAAATTCAATGTATGGCCCTTGATTGACCCACTCTCCAACTGGGGGTGGTTGAGGAACTAGATGTTGTACTATGGTAGGCCACTGGGACGGATGGTTGGCCGGTGGAGAATATAGCGAACATGCTGACTAGCTACAGATTCTCGGGCTATCCTCCGAGGAGTGTAGTGACGTGGCCGCTACGTCGCGATACGAGGGGCTGATGGCTGTTGTTCCTAGCTCAAGGGCTAGGGTTTCTGGTGGTGGGTCGCGCTACTTCTCTCCCACCATTGGTCCCCAGAATATCTCTTTGTGATCTCCGGTGGAGGTAGAAAGTTCTTCCGGTGATGATGTTGTCGATTGCACAACCGTAACCCACGTGGTCACCAGATTTTCATCCTCCTGGATAAAACTACGGAGGGAAATGGGAATCATGTGAACCTCTTATTTCGGGTGCACCAGGCTGATCTGCCTAATCCCTGCTCCGACCCTGGTCTCGGATGAGCGAGGGGAGGGTTTCTGAGCTTTGTCACACTCCTCTTCAGATACTGAGAAGCGGACTTGTTTGATCTCTGTCCTGGCCTTCCCAGGATTCTTCTTGTATAAGCAACAACCCACCTTCCTGCCCTTGGGTGGCTCCTCAGCACATGGCTGATTTCTGACATGGGGTCCATTGTCCGTGTTGGTGCTAGGGCGGGAGGGTTTCCACCCGATAAAGCCAAGGTGCGAGGAGCACCGAGAAAAATGTTGAAGGGGACATGTGGGTGGACCTCCATGTATAACACGAGAGTAGGATAAACCACCGCTGGAACCGGCGAGAGAATGGGGAGGACCTCCATGCTTGGTGCGAGTAGAGCGTGGCTTGACTTCACCCCTCTGGTGGCCAGGGCGAGGAGGACCTTCACCAGCTGCGGAGAGGATGTTGGGAGTATCCCCACGTTGGAGAGAGACCAGATGGGTAACATCTCTACATCGACGGTTGGAGGCAGGAGTAAGGACTCCATACCTAGTGTAATGGGAATGGAATAGGCTCTCGTACCGAACATCACCGCCACGAGGCAGACATTCATTCAGATTGGGGGTAGCACAGGGAAGACCTCCATGTCGAGTCTCAGACTAGGGAAGGCCCACGCTCTATGTTGTAGTGGTACGTGGAGGTTCTTCGTACGGGGTGGAATCACTGTCGGTTAGTTCACAACAACCCTTGCTGATGCTTATGACCAAGAGAGTTGACCCAGCCTGCCCGTGGGGTGGTTGGGGACTCAATCCTGGTTTGGCATATAAGGGTTCATGCTCAATGTGTGCAGGGAATTGCTGATATGCGTCGGTGGTGGCTCGGGCCATAGTAGTCGTCGACGCTGACGCCCCTTGGCAGGTGTCCTCCTCAGCCTATGCCTGACACTGGCATAGGGTCAGACAAACCGGGGCTAGTGGTACAGGTTCATAGCTTACGTACTCCTCCTCCGGCATGGCTGGACGGCAGCGTTGACGCGGCCTGGTGGAAGCCCTTGCTGGTAGCCCTTGGATTGGGACTCTGACTGGGCTGGACCAGACGTCTCCCACCTCATCAGTGTAAGGCAAGGAATATTCAAAGAACTCTAGGGATAGGCTCCAGAAACGATTGAATGTTTGGGTGGGGGCACCATATCCCTATGCAGACCTCGTGGGCAGCATTGACGGTGGGGCCTGGATGCCTCCAGGTCCAGGCATGCCAAATCCCGGGTTGGGATTATGCCCTCCTCCTCGTAACAAATTACAAGGTCATTAATTACACTTTGTTGGATAACTTCTGATGGGGAGATGGGGTGGGGGAACCCCACGGTCGTGGATGCAGAAGCCGTTGTTGAATCGGTGAAGCCACGCGAAGCGGCCATGCTGCAATTTCCCCTACCCCTGTGTAGGCAGGCGGGCGGTGAACGCATTCATATAGCCGCAACCTGATTCATGAGAAGCTGAGATATGAACTCATTAGTGCTAAAAAGACAAAGGAATCGACAACCGATTCCCCAGTGCCATCCCATAATCGGTGACCGATAAGAGGGATCCACGCTGGAAACGTCGTAGAATGGGATGTCCAATGTTCTACTTCCCCAACTTCTGGTGAGTTTCATAGCAGGCCAGCTTTTTGCATGGCGGGACCCAGCACCAGATAGCTAGATCCGGTGGCACGTCAATCCGTTGACGCCCCAAGCGCTACTAATCTCCATATTGAGGAGAATATATTAACATCGGTTTCACCATTTTTGTTTCTAGCACTTTCACTAGGGCGCGTGTGTCTGTCCACTTGAGTGTGATACGCGTGGCTTTGTTACCCCGCATTCCAGATTTCTAAAGGCGGGTGATATTCGTTCCTTATTCAAGGATGTTTTCTCCTTGATCGAAATAGGATGATGAGATTTTAGTTCTTCATTCCATGAATTCGTCCTTAGAACTCATCACCTAGCCTGGGTCTCCATCATAGATTTAATACATTTTTTGTGAAACTATTCCTGATGCCATAACAATATGGACACTAGTTAATTGTGTTGCTTCTGTCAGGACATTTCAAGGGGTCCGGTGAGGGTAGCAACTTTTGGTTAGGGGATTTTTCATGTGGGACATCATTGGCGTGTCAGGATGTTGGGGGATTGGCGTGTCTGTCTTAAGTCCCTTATTATAGGGTTTCTCAAGGGCATGGAAGCCCGATGCATCCCACATCGAATGAAGGGAATCATATTCCATGGGCATGTATATGATGTTTTCCTCATCTTCCTATGTTTAACACAGGGTATACTGGATGATTAAAGTCCAGTGGAGACGGATCGGGCTGATCAGAACACTGACTAGAGTATATCAGTGGGAGGAACCCCCTATTGGGAACACCAATATTGGGGCCATCACGTTGGCGGCCTCCCAAATGCGTTTAGACGAGATGGGTAATTGAAGGGAAGTATCCCACTCGGATGTGGCGGCCTGGGTAAGGATCAAGATGGTTGATGGAGTGAGAGATGGGGATGGTGAATGGGATGAGACCATCATAAAGATGATGGCAGTTTTGTGCTTGATCCTCGAAGAGGCTTCCTACATATCCACATGGTAGGGAATCAAAGTCCGCGTAGTTCTTCTGACGGCGGCTTGCCGCTAAACGGGGTCACAACGACTTACCACTGATTGGGGTCTACAGTTTAACATCAAGAATGTCGGGGGAGAACCAACATGAAATGAGCCGGAATGGCTGGATATTGGGATTGAATCTCACAGGGGGGATTCCTATGTACCTTACATTAGCAAGTATCAAATTCCACATAGTTCAGATGGTGTAGGGATTACACTCTAGGCTGCCCAATGTGTTGGTGAACCGACATGAACGAGGTCGGAATGACTGGGGTGGTGTGCTTGAACCTCAGGGAGGCTTCCTATGTATCTTGCCTTAGCAAGGATCAAAGACCATGTAGTTCATTTTAGGGAATACAGTTTAATGTCATGCGGGACCGAGGCATTTTTGGCTTACGCTCTAAGGCGGCCCAAGGCGTTTGGTGAACCAACATGGTCAAAATGACTGGATGGTGGGGCTTGAACCTTGTGGAGGCTTCCTACGTACTATTCCTTGACATGGATCAAAGTCCCTGTAGTTCAGTATGGTATGGGGCTTGAACCTCCTGGAGGCTTCATACATACCATTCCTTGACATGGATCAATGACTCCGTAGTTCATGGAGGGTTGGGGCTTATACTCCGAGGTGGCCCAAGGTGATTGGGGCTTGAACCTCGTATAGGCTTCCTACGTACCATGCCTTAACAAGGATCAAAGTCCATATAGTTCAGGACGGGTTGGTGAACCGACGTGAAGGAGGTCGGAACGAACGGGGTGGTGGGGCTTGAACCTCGTGGAGGTTTCCTATGTACCATGCCTCGACATGGATCAAAGTACCCATATTTTGGGATGGGTCGGTGAGCCGACGTGAAGGACGTTGGAATAACCAGGGTGGTGGGGCTTGAACCCCGTGGAGGCTTCCTACGTACAATGACTTGACATGGATCAAAGTCCCCATAGTTCGGGATGGGGAATACAGTTTAACATCAGGTGGGATGGGGGAATTTGAGGCTTACGCACTGAGGTGGCCCAAGCTGTTTGGTGAACTAACCTGGTCAGAACGACCGGGTGGTAGGGCTTGATCCTCATAGAGGCTTCCTACGTAACAAGCCTTGACAGGGATCAATGTCCCCATAGTTAGGGGTGGTATAGGGCTTGAACCTCTTGGAGGCTTCCTATGTACCAAACCTTGACATAGATCATAGTTCCCATATTTCGGGATGGTATGGGGATTGAACCTCATGAAGGCTTCCTACGTACCATGTCTTGACATGGATCAAAGTCCCCATAGTTTAGGATGGTTTGGGGCTTTCACTCTGAGGTGGACCAAGGTTATTGGGGCCTGAACCTCATGGAGGCTTCCTACATACCATGCCTTGACATGGATCAAAGTCCCCATAGATCGGGATGGGTCGGTGAACCGATGTTAAGGAGGTCAGAATGACAAGGGTGTTGTGGCTTGAACCTCCTGGAGGCTTCCTACGTACCATGCCTTGACATGGATCAAAGTCCCCATAGTTTAGTATGGGTCATTGAACTGATTTGAAGGAGGTCATAATGACAGGGGTGTTGGGGCTTGAACCTCTTGGAGGCTTCCTACATACCATGCCTTGACATGGATCAAAGTCCCCGTAGTTTGGGATGGGTCGGTGAACCGACGTGAAGGAGGTAAGAATGACCGAGGTGGTGGGTATTGAACCTTGTGTAGGCTTCCTACATACCATGCCTTGACATGGATCAAAGTCCGCATAGTATAGGATGGGTAATACAGTTTAATGTCATTCAGGATAGGGTCGATGTCATGGTTGATGCTTACTTTAAGCCCACAAGAGTCATGCTCGGTGTGAGAAACTAGAGGTAGCAAAGGCCTTACAACCACATCACGAAATGTGCTTCTGTGGGAAGTTGGGTGGGGATTACATATAGAGAGGCCCAGGGAGAGAAGGATTGGGACATACTCCATGATGCAGGCCCGATGGTAACAAAGCCCGGTGGGACGGGGAAAGGAAGACAAGAACCCCTGTCCCCATCTCCCCTCTTGGTCCTTGGTAGTGAGAATGTGAGGAGTAGCGAGGCTACCTCCAGTGTGAAGGGCTAGGGGCTTACACCAAGGTGTATTCCCTTCCCCCACGAACAAACACCATACCCATAAGGAGGATTTCATCCTCTGTGGAGACCAAGGGGCGTGGAGAATATCCAAGGTGGGAGAACCCCGCGTGCGAGGTATGGGGCCATGACATAGTTTAACGTCATGTGATGAGGATGATGGTGCTTGGAAGTTTAACATCTTGTAGCTCGGATGAGGTACTTGTGTTCCAAACCCATAGTACTTTCGTACCTAGTACCCTCTGGTCCTTATGGGAGGGAAGGAACCGGAAATGCCGTGGTGATGGGGTGTCATGGAGAGAACCATCGAGGGGTCTACATTAGCGTGGCTATGCGAAGAAGCAATAGCCATTAGCGTGCCTATGCAAAGAAGAATTAATCAAAGCAATGAAATAGGAGGTATCATCTAGGGGACTTTGAAGTCACATCATGCAATCCTGGAGGGTCGCACGACAAAGGGAATTTCCAAGATGAGGGGTCTATAGGAAAGGGCCTTGTGAAACTCTATTTCTCCGCGTGGAGGAGGGTACATACGAATGGGTGTGCTTCGCAATGTGGGGTGCCTTAGCCTTAGCATGGGGATAACTTATATATGGGAGGTGCTTCATGAAGTGGAAATGCATTCACGGAGCACTGCCTCGTGAAGCAAAGGTGCCCCGCGAAGCAAGGTGTTGGGAATCAATGTGCTTCGTGATGTATAGTGACCCTACCTTAGCATGTGGATCATGTGTAAATAAAGGGTGTTTCACGAAGCATAAACGATCTGCGACGACCTGGGTTCCCTTGGAGATCCCCTTCTTTCGTGAAATCCCTTAGGATTCACGAAAGGAATCCCTCTTGAAAGAGTGGATCAACAAGTAACAAATGGGAGGCACTTCGCGAAGCGGAAATACCTCGCACTGCTCATGGTTCTTAGATTAGAAAGATGAATCACTATTCAAGAGCCGGGAAGTCTAAAGGTCAGATTGTATGTCTCTTGGTCTCAAGGGGATCCCAGTATTTATAAGAAATAGGCACCGCAGAGCATACCTCACGTGGCGTGAAGAGGTACTTGGTTACTTCGCGGTGGGTTGTGAATGTCAAGTGCAGTCGTGGAGCATCCTGCCTTATTGCTTCGCGGTGGGCTCTCGAACATCAACTTCTGTCGTGGAGTTTCCCACCTCCTGGCTTCGCAGTGGGCTCGTGAACGTCAACTACGGTCGCAGAGTGTCCCGCCTCCTGGCTTCGCGACGGACGAGGTGCTAGAGGAACTCTATGAAGGGGCTTCGCGAGGGAGTTCTTTGGGGCCTTCTTTGGGCCTCTTCTTTGTCCCGATTTTTTGGTGCAAACACCACTGTTTAAAAAAAATGTCAATAGGTTATATAACCATTACTATAGCCACATATAGCCAATATTTCATGAACATGGATATAAGTTTGTGGAAGTATCCACTTTTTCAAGTTGTTTATAATTTTATTTTTATTATTTTGTGGATGGATAAATTTTTGTGTAGATCATTTGGTTTTTGAGGATATTTAGTGATTGATTACTTGGTGGTGGTGGGAGAGGTGATCTATGTGTTTGGAGGTTTACTACCAGAGGTTCGGTTATATAGCCTATTGAGATTCATCCAGGGATTGTTTTGGTATGGTTTAAAGGGTAAGAAATCGTTATCGGTTTATGAAGGATGCATTATCATTTCTCTCAACAGAGTAGTTTTTTAATCAGAAAAGTTCCCTATGACAGTGCAGAAGGTACTTAAAAGACTGAAAATTTTAACAAGAAGTAGTTATGATATGATATATGGAATTATGGAGTTATGTGTTAGTTAAATTAGAAATATCTTTTATGATTAATTAATACGTATTTGAAAAAGTGAACCAATTTGGTATGTGTTTGTGTATTGGTGAATGTATATATTTTGACCGACAATGAGAATGATTCTATCTTATGGGCTAGTGGTTGTTTAATTTTCATAATTCATATTGGAGGTAGAATATAGGAGAACCTAATCCTTGGTTTGATGTAAGTATTGTTAATATGTGTATGTAATAAGAATATTTGTAATGATGGATGGGAGGTACCCATCTGTGGAGAGGGTATTTATCGTAGGTAGTTAGGTGCAAGAATGTGGTACCAACTAGTGGAGTGAGGAATATTTCTTAAGGAATTTTTATATGCATAAATAAATAATTTGTGAAATGATTCATTGGTTGAAACATGATTCATGATGGGTTTTATGTGGTGAATTATAATTCTTCATTTTATTTATGAGGTGAAGCATATTGAAAATGAAACAGTTGTTTCATTTATGGCATCAGTTCATAGGTAAATAAGATAAATTTTTACAATGTAATCCTAGTATGAACAAGAATCTACACACATGATCATTCAAAAAAAAACATTTGAGTTTGAACGTGTATCCATTAGGACCATCCAGTATGAATTTTGAACAAAAGTGAGTAATTTGAAATGAATAAAGGGATTCACACTGGATCAAATATTGTGTTTACTTGGTCATCTCAAGGAAATGATTTGAGAGCATAAGTTAAATATCTAGGGCTAGAGTTAGGTTATTAAATGTATATCTCAAGGGATAATTCACAAGTATGATAGGCCTTTAGAATGGATGTTTGTAATGCATCCTGAATTTTTAGGGTTTTTATAATTTAAGTATGGGCCTAGAAATGTGTGTAATGGTTATTCTAGTTGTTGGTTTTATAAGTTGACTCAAGAGTGTTTTCAGGAGAACTAATATGGACTAAAATTATTTTGGCAGCTTCTGGTAGTGATTAACTACATAAAGGAAGCCTTCATTCCCTGAAATCATTAGGTGGAACCCTTGGGGTTTACGAGCTAAATTCTTACATGGTGTGAAATATGTTTTGAATACATGAATTTGTTCTGGGATATTTTTTAAGGGTAAAGGCCTCATTTACCCCTTTAGAAACACTTATTTTCAATCTGATGCCAACATAAATTATGGAATGTTTGTAGCACCCACTTGGTGATTTTTTTCTTGTCCCCTCTAAATTTTTGGTGATTCAATTTCCATTCATTATAGGTGATTACTCTAAGAATCTTTAAGACCCTCATACCTTAAATTCATATTTTTTCTTTTGTTTCCTGGTTTCCATTAGTCAAACTCTAATATCTAAATTATATGGAAAACATTTGGGGATTAAAAATAGTTATCTTATTGAGTGTCATGATTACTGGTTGTTTTACTCTATAATACATTCTATAGAATGTTCTTACCCTTCTATATTATTTATATAAAATTTAATTACTTTATTTTCATGTGGTGTCATGTTTACCTCTTTGAAACCATTGAATTTTAGTGGCAATATTAAGGGATTTAGTGTTATTGAATTATTGTGGGTAGAAATTCATGGCAGTTTTTTTGTTTCAAAGTTGACGAAGGAATACCATACAATTATTTTTCATTTTTTACAATTTAATTAATTTATTAGAATGAAAATTCTTATGTATCTCTACGAGACATCTTATTCGTGTATCCATTAAAGTGGGTGATATTAGTGTTGGTTTTATTGGTCCCTTAGAGGGGGAGTGTGAATTATATAACATTAAAATACTAAATTAGATCCTTATACATTGTATGTTAGTGAGTCTTTTTATATATGTTTTGGGCTAAGAATAAGACGTTAGAGCTATATTAAGGCTTTTATGGATTAGATAAATAAAATTTTGGCCATGTAGTGAATCCATTTGGTTGAGAATATTAAATCCAATGAATGAGTGATTTGGGCTAATTATTTAATTAGTGTTGTCTAGTTGGGGGATTTGGATGGAATATTTTGTTTATATTCAAAAAGTGATGGAATTAGGTGTAATGGGGATTTTTGTGTTCATGATGTTTTTTGGAAAAAATGTAAAATTTACATTAGAATTATATTTCATGTGGGTGTCGATTTGGGTGATATAGTTGTATTATATTATGACGATTATGGTCATATTTGGAAGGGCTTAAAGATAAGTTTTGGTGGTGTGAGTTTCGCTATGTTATATAACATATAATTTATGTTCTAGTGGTTTCATGATTATTTATTTGACCTCCCCATAGTCGATCTTGATTGGATGGGGAGGTGAACTAAGAAAACATATATATATATATATTACATCATTTTAGATGAATATTAAAAACATTTCATAAATATGTATTCTCTAAAACCATAAAATTTTAGTGTCTTTCGAGAATAGATACATTTAAAAAACATTTCATGAATAAAATTCATGATCTCTCATAACATTCCTCTCAAAATGTACCCTTTTGAAATATATCATAACAAAACACTTACTAAATAATATATGGAAAATAAAGATAAGAAAGGGAGAGGTCAAATTCATATTAAGGGTAAACATGGTAAATTTCAATAAATGATCACATGTATGTATAAAATAATCATAAGGTTATGTGAACAAGGTCACAACATAAAAAGATCACACAAAATATTCAATAGATCATGGACTTGAATGATGTCATAAACCATAATCATTCCAAAAAATGAATCATAAGAGTCAGTAATCATCAAAAATAAAAAATGATCCATGATAGTATGTCATAAGAATTTGATAATGTCATAGGAATTTTTCTGCTCGATCATGAGAATAATCATAGTAATATAATGGGAATCATAAATTATTCTTGTAATCAACTAATCAAGATAATTTTATATTCATTTAAGTGTAAATTATATATAATTAACTCCATCACATATTTGAAAATTATTAAATACATCTTCTATTAGAATTTTCCACCATGTTATGTCTTAATAGTTTTTTTAACACTATCATCATTTCCTACCACATTGGAGGAAAATATACATACACCCCCTTACATATTCTTAATCCATTAATATATATATATATATATATATATATATATCACAAGATCATAAAACATTCACTATATCATCATAGCATAACCTATGATGAAAATAAAATGGATTCCTAATCATCTTAAGGCCATTATCATAACCCATCTAGAGAAATAATAAGGAAGGTATCATTGGATAATATCCATTTTATACCATAACAATTATCAAATAATGTTATTATAGTTGAAAAATGAATTTAAATATTTATGGGATTATTTACATGTGATGATATCTTTTCACATTAAAACAACATTTTGATTATATAAATAGTTCCCTAAATATTATTGTGAAAAATTTATTTGAACAGAACCATAGAATATGTTAAAATAAGATTTAAATAATTAAGTGGAAAATTATGTAATGAAATTCTATTCATATCATATGTGTTAAATGACTACATTATTTTATATCATTTTCTATACTGTAAATAATATATTTTTCAAAAAAAAATCATTGAAATTATTCCATTTAAAAACTTAAAGGAAAATAAATTGTAATGAAAAAGGAAATTTTAAAGAATTTCATGAATAGGTAAAAACATCCATAAATATTTTTAAATATCATGAAAATTGATGAAAAGTTATGATGAAAAATTGGGAAATATGGTCGACTTTTCTTAAAAAAACATGTTCATAAAAATTTTACATACCAAAGAGTGGAAGATGGTACTAATACATAAATCTGATATGGACATCCAATAAAGAATAAGAATATGGGATTTATATAATAAGATTTAGAATGAAAACATTAGTGGAAATTTAGAATTTATAATCCTGAAAATAAATGAGATTTCAACATTAACTCTAACCTCAAGTGTCATATTCATTCGTACACATTTGAACCACCTTCATAATAAATATAAAGTAATAATAAATCTATTATAGAAACTCCATAATATATATAATACAATATAGGATGGAAATAAACTATATTATTAACTATATATCATTTTTTTAAAATAAAATCACTCTCTAGGGTGATAACTTCTTTATTTTTTGTCAAGTTTCATTTGGGAAATCTAGGTCTACAATATTCCATGTTTTAAATTGAACAAAAATCAATGGGATTTTCATAATTTTCAATTATTTGATGGGTCTAATTTAAATCCAAGACAAAAAAAATCAATTTTTTGAGATGGATCACATCATGGTGTTGTTTTTGGAATTAGCTGAAGGCCTGTTATTTTTCACAGGTTTATCAAGGAGTTTTGGGAGTGTCGGATCTAGGGATCAACTTTTTGAACTACCTGAAAGGGGTATATGGATTTTCTGAAATTTTTCAGCCCAATAAATAAAACTATGTATATTTTTTTCGAGAAGATAGTGGTGGTATGTATGGATATATATGGTTTTATAAAACATGCACTTATCCCACACAATGTTTGTTTTGAGGGAGTATCCTTGCACTATACACCACACGACTTGTGCACAGTTTTGAGAATCATGCTTGTCAAGCTATCCTGTTGGGTTTTTATTATGAAATTAAATTATATTAAACAAAAACTAATAAAATTAAGAATTTAACCCTCAACCTTATCCCATCTCATACCTGATGAACACCCAACCAAACTCCCTCTCTCAATACGTGCTAACCACCTCTTTAGATGTCCCACATTATTCATTTTTTCCACAATTGTATTTTTTTTATCCATATATCCATCGAGGTAGGGTAATCTACTCTTCATCATCTCTATTTCTTAGATAATCTATGGTGCATATCATCATCCAGTGAGGTTTGACCAAACTATAGGGATAAGGAAATCTATATTTTTTTGTTTCTTATATAGTTTTAGGGTGTGTGAATGGTCTCAGGGGGTGTGTTCATGCATGTTCCAAAAAATTACACTGAAGGTAAGTAGGATAGACCAAATTATTTAAAAAATTATTATTTTTAGTTTGGTAATACACCCACTATTTTTGTTCACACCCATTAATTGTTAGTGTTAATGTGTTTATGAATGCATGGTTTCAATTTTAGTGGGTTTTGGCCAATTTTTAAGGAGTTCATGTATATAATCAGGTGAATATATATATCCTACATGTCCATATTCCCTCATGGAATGAGGAATATCTACATTTGGTTAAAGGTTATATATATATATATAAAGGTATATGAATGTGAGTGTGGGATGGTTTTGATTGGTCACCACCAGTTTTGACATGTGCTAAGTGTCAGCTTGGTCTACTGCTTGAGGTAGGAACCCTTTACATGACCTCAAATTTTATTAATTCATTTATAAATTTTTTTCTGCACTTTCATTGTAAGTTATTTAATATTTTAAATTCTTTATATTAAATGCCTCATAAAAATGAAATTTGTATATTCCATGACTTAAATTTTAAATGTAATAAATGATAAATGTGATAATAAATATCATGATTTTATAATTAAACGCATCCAATAGAGGTGTGTTGTCTTCATGCTAAAAATTAGTGATTAGAATTTTATGCTTTCTTGGATTGTTGTAAAAATATTTCCTTATGCTCTTTCTATAAATGTGATTGGTTGTTGGTGGTTACATACCCAAATCCCAACTCCCCATGTAGGGTCATATTCTATCATTTGGTCTTTAGAATTTTGACACTTTAGAGCCACTATTCAGCTGTGCTCATTCTTCACCACACTAATGGTAAGACTCATTATATTTATTTACTATTTAATAAGGAAATTTTGAATAGATTATACCATATAAATTCAACTGGACCAACCTATTGTATGTTCTTAAATGTAATTAATTTAATATATTATCAAAATAATACTAAAGAATATGACATGGACATATTAAATATAAGTTAATAATTGGTTCCATGTCTATAGAATACCATACCATGATAATGGAAGGTAGAAAAGTGAATGATGATTTTTCAAAATGAATTAAATGGATTCAATGAATGGATTAATGCCAAATTATCCTTGATACCCAAATGACATGTAATGTATTGAATCTTATTAATTATATATGACTTAATTATCAAATTAGGTGTGGCTTGACCGAAGCACACCATGGATTCCTGAGGGAAATCCATGGGCACTAGAATAAACCATTCCAAATTCAAAGATATTATTTTATTATTGTTAGAACCACTTTGATCCTACTCCATTTATTACCCTGTATTCCCATTATGACACAGTAATATCCTTCATATAAAAATATAGGATTCCTCGGATACGCTCCTTTGATCCAGCATTGACATATAGGTGAGATGGTTAAAGACAATTAATCCCAGCTATTTCATAGCCCCATTTTAACTCCAATGAAATCATTGGACTTGGTATTCATATTAATTTATAATTCCTTGGATGATGCTCACTCTATTAACTCTGTACAGGATGTCATGGATACACTCCTTGGAACCAACACTGACATTTTGACTCCATGGTAAAAGACCATATGACCCAATCATTTATTTGCATTATTTTACCTTGGATGCACTCCTTAAACATGGTAGGCATATTATTTTGGAATTACATGGACTAATCTCCTTGGAATTCACACATACCCTTATCTAAGAAATAGTTATTACTACATTTATGACCCATGACCTCTATGTTTCCTTGGTTATTATCTTATAATTTCATTATTAAATATTATTATAGGATGCCTTATTACATCTAGGAACCTTCATCATTGAAAATATGTGACTTATTTATAATCAAGATATAATCAATTAATGTCCTGATTAAAATTTTAAAAACTAGCAAAGGGCCAAAGTAGGTATAGCCGCCAGGTGTCCCACATGATCCTGGACATGTGATGCTACCTACACAATGTTTAAATCATGTTGTACTATCTATATTGGGATAAACACCATTCTTTCCGGTGTACTGCGATTATATATCACACCCTGATCGGCTACCCTTGGTACCTGATTAGACCTTATAATTTCCAGACCTAGGTTGATTGCTTTATTTCATGAATTTAGGATTTGGGTGCAGTGGACTAAGCTAAAGCTCAAGATTCTCATGGAGATCACATGTGAGGATTTTTTTATTTTAATTATTTCTTTATGATAAGGAAAATTATATTTTTTTAGATTTTTACCCAATATATCATTCATCATCCATTCATTTTATAAATGATCATTTTCCACATTTTTTATTTTATATAAAATTTGTCATCTTCTTCGTTGTCATTTGTATTTACTGCTTCCATTGTTATATGGTATTTATTATGATCCAACCCTTATGCCACTTTGATATGAGTGTATAGTATATCTACTATCACGTCCCAAGACCATATCTTCTAGTAAGTAGCCTCTGTAATATGGTGATATGTGCTAGAGGCCATGTTTCCCATAAGTCCAGCAACATGTTTAATGGTAAGTTGGGTCGGGACATTCGAAAGTGGTATCAAGGGTTATTTTTTCTTATATCTTATTGTTTTGTGGTGGTAGACATTATATTAATAATGTTTCGGTGCTTGGTTAACATCCATGGTAGTGATTAAATCATCCAACATTTGGGAAATGACTATGTGGATAGGGAATAGATTAAAGATCATGATTTTTTCTATTATAGTATATATGATTTCACATTGAGGGGAAAAAGTAATTTATGATGCCTATTGGTTTATGAGTTTATGTTATTTTTACCCATGTCCTGGTTAAGAAATGTTGAAGCATTTCATGAATCATTTTTGGAACATATAAAATTGGCATGTCAGGCATGTGACATGCCATGTACTTGCAATAGTGGGTTCTCTTTTGATTTGAATTGAGTTCCTTGAGTGTATGTCATGCCTTGTCTTATCTAGAACTTTTTCTAAGATAAAATAGTTTAGTGAAATATTTAACATATTTGGGTGATTATATGAAATACATCCTAATCTATTTTATATGACACTCCAATTAATATTCTATTCTTATGTGATAATTGCATAATTATGTGTTTATTCTGAAAATTACAATATAGTTTCATTTAAATATAATGGTATCAATATACAATGGGAATAATTTTTCAATTGTATGGTTTATGGGCTACCTAAAATTGAAAAAATATATCCCATATAATTCAACCATCTTTAAAACTGTAAATATGAGAAAAAATTAAATGATAAAGTGAATTGGTTTGATTAATTTTGGGCCAAATACCAAACATTAAAGTTTATGTGTGCTTTATAGATTGGTATATGGCCACCCATGTGACTGGAGGTTTCTTGTACCTTAGAATTACATAATTTTATATGAATTTGTTTCATTATAAAATGTAAAACTAGAACAAAGTAGGTCACTTGGGACATGTAACTTATGGGATAACTTAGTATGGGTGTTGAGACCCCTAAAAAGAAAGAAAATGATATTAGGTTGCATTTTGATGAACCTGGCATGGTTAAAATGGGACCCTTTTAGGTCAATATAATTGTTAAAAAAGAAATTTTTTGGTTAGTTACCAAATATAGGTGGGATGTCTATAAAGTTTAAACATTGAAAAGGAATATTGGTATACTTTTATGTTCCAATTTGATTTATTATTTAAATCATTTAAATGGATGAATATTTAAAATGTGAGGAAACATACTGGCCTTGAAAATTGTACTATATGTGGTGTCCTCTGTTCAAAACCTCTAGAAATGGTAGTCAATGTATCTTTTTGATTTTTTTGGTAATCGAAGTGTGGTAATTTTTTTAGGTGTTGTTTATTTAGAAATGTCTTGATGATTGGATTTTAATCTTGGGGACCTTTTTTTTATGTGACCTAGTGTTATGGTCTATTCTTGTTCTTCATAAGAGGTTATCATGTGGTCGGTAGTAACCTTAAAATTTTGAAAGCCTTGATAGTGCCATAACATTTTTGATGTTTGGTGCTATCTGGGTGCCATTTTCCCTAGTAGGATATTAAATTTTCAATGAAACCCTAGTCTTGATGGGTGGTTAGGGTTTATTTTCTATGTTATGGGCATGAGAAATGAGTGATTCTCATTTTCAACAAGTTATATATTACTTGTGCATGGTCCAATGCTTCACATGTATTTTGATCATTTTTTCTTATTATTAATAGATGAATGGTCATGGTGTCATCCACGTGAATGGACATATGAGGCAATGAGACAAATAAATAAATCTCTTGTGGTGCTGAGTATGTTCTCAAGTCATCTCCAAGTATAGTGACCAAAGAGATAAATAATAATGTTCAACCCAATGATTGAGATGTATTTTCTAAGTACATGGGTGTTTTGAAATTCTATCTCATTGTCTCAAAATTCTTGGTATGATTTGACATACATGAGTGTGGATTAGAGGAGACACATATATACAGTTAAAGGGTATTTATATTAGCATGATTTTGAGTGGCTAGTTTCTCTTTTTGTTCTTTAGCATCTGTGACACTCATAATATGGGGAGTGTCATGTGGGTTCTATTAAATGTTTTACTTCAAAGTAGAGGGAACACAATCTAAGAGGACCATTGAAAATGGTTTCTTCTATTTAAAATATCTTGGGGAAATTTGGGATATTTAATGTGGTTTATTTCTCAGTCACATGAATTCAATTTGGTTTTTAGTGTATAAAACTTATAGAAAACACCATTGGCCATGGACGACTTCAGTGGTCAAATATTGATCCATCATAGAAATCCTCGGAGGGGGGGGGGGCATCTGGTCGACTGTAATGATGAATCAAAATGTGAAGTTGAGTTTATTCTATGAAGTCAACCATTAGTGGTTCGAATGATCTCATTTCAAGTAGTTGGGTATGTTTGACTGGAAGTTATATGAATCCTCTTAGTGTATTCAACATAGCGTAGATCATTTCCCTTATATTGACATTGTCTATGATCTGCTAAGAGAGTGTCAGTCTTTTTCCATGCTAATGATTTTATTTGTTGAGCTTGTTGGGGGATTTTCTTAGTGTTAGATGCTAACCTATGGTTCTTATAGAGGCTTGGTAAGTCCTTAGTGATTCATGGGTTCCAACGTATGAACTCCCCAGATGGAATCATTGACTCTAGACATGCATTTTGAATTGAACCGACCACCTAATTTAGAAACCTTAGAGATATGTCATCCATGTGGATCAACTCATTCCCCCATCCTCTTGTTCATTTTTAATGGTTATAATGAACTATTTTGTGAAAGTAGGTGGGTTAAGGAGGTTTTTGTGTAAAAAAAAGTCTGTAGGGACTTCAAGGAACCTTTCTTGAAAAGTTTCTATTATGTTGATCAGGATTTGACCATTCATTTTAATAAAAACATCTAGGAGCATCTTCAAAACAATAAAATACGTATTACGTAAGGAAATACTGATGATGGAGGAATAATGGCTTGGAATTTTTCCTTTTCAGGTTAAAGACCAATGGTGGTGAGCACTATAGGCATGGATTTTAAAGAGACAATTACATGATCTTGTATCTATCAAAATGGTCATGTGAAAGCACCATTTCAGCATTTCAGTTGGACATTGAGCATTGGCCCGGGTTGTAAATTCTTATGTACGGAATGTATAATAGGTGATTAAGGGGTTTTGGGTGTTGGAAACACAATACAACTATTTCAATGAGAATTAATGACCCTAGTAGGTCAGGATATGTTTTAGTTTTTTATAAATGGATTATTGTGGACGAGACATTCTAATGTTGGGAGATTATAGGGTTACGTGTTTTTGAACTATAAAAAATCCAAGGGATTTTGAATATTTTCATCAACTAGATTGGTAATATTTTTACTATGTTTAAGAAATCATTTCCATAAGTTTTATCACTTCAAGGTGTTGTTTTTTACTTTTTTGATGGTCTGTTTTATTTACCGTGTGTCTTAAAGAGTTTTAGGAGTTCCGGACCTAGGAATAAACTTTATGAAGGACCTGCAGAGGGCAGATGGTATCTCAGAATCAATAAGGCCCACTGTAGGAAACCATATTATGTTGTTAAAAGGGGAAAGTGTTGGTGTGCATGGTCTATTCATAGTGTTCTTAACCATTTGATTAGAACGTATTTTGTGATTTTGGAGGCAGTGTCCTTGCACTATTCACAACACAGTTTGGAAAATCATGCAGGTCAAACTGTGCAGCTGGTTGTGTTATAAAAAATTATGTAAAATTAATTTAAATAAAATAAAATTCATACAGAAAACATCACCTTTATCCCCTCTCATACCTGATGCACACCCAAACCAATTATCCATATCAACGTGTGTTATCCCCCTTTATGGATCTCCCTTATTTTATATTTTTTCAATAATAATATTCATGTTTCACTATCAATCTTTAATGGTATGTTCCACTCTTCTTTCTCCTATATATTTCATGGATGAGTTTTTGGGAATTTATTCACCTAATGAGGTTCAGTAAAAGCCTAGTGTTAGGGAAAATAATATTTTTTGTTTCTAATCGGATATTATGGCGTCCTAATGGTCTCCAGAGGTGTATTATTTCATGTTTTGACAACTGCTCATGAAGGCAAGGCAATTCAGCCGGATTCAGCTTGAAAAAACTATTTTGGGTATGGTTTTAAACCATTTGATTTGGTTTACACTCTTTAGATTAAAGTCTATAGGTGGTTATTAGTCTTCGGATTTAATTAGAGTGGGTTTTGATCAATTTTTAAAGAGCACATGCATATAAAAATGTATGTATATATATATAAATATATATATCATATATTTTTGTATTACCTTATAGCGTATGGAATACATGAGTTGGGTTAATGAGTATAGATATATATAAATGATTGTGCGTGAGAGTGTTGGGAGGATTTGAGTGGTTGCCTCTAGTTTTAAA
Organism: Viscum album; assembly: GCA_963277665.1. Lineage (NCBI taxonomy): Eukaryota > Viridiplantae > Streptophyta > Magnoliopsida > Santalales > Viscaceae > Viscum > Viscum album. The sequence goes on from OY728147.1 coordinate 1,869,263,646, forward strand.
AAGTTACGAGAGTTATCTAAGACTACTAATTATGGTAGGGTCACTTTCCAATGACCAAAATTTTATTAATGTATTAATTAATTGAATAATTCTTTATCATTGGATTTTAATTAATGCAGTTACGTATTTACATTAAATTTCTCTAAGATGTTAATTTCATATATTCCATGATTTAAATATTAAATTTAATAAATGATTTGTGTGATAAGTAATATCATGATTTAATACTAAAACCACTCCAATTAAAGTGCATTGACTTCATGATAAAATGTTTTTATTAGGCTTATATTCTCTCTTGGATTTTTGTACTAATATTTCCTTAGGCTATTTACATAAATGGGAATGGTTGTTTCTTGTTACTTCTAAAACTCCCAACACCACATGTATGATGATATTCTATATTTTTTATTTAGAATTTCGACACTTGATCCCTCGTTCATATGTTCTCAATATTGAAAACACTAATGGTAATCTTATTTACATTAATTTTTTATTTGATAACGAAATTGTGAATATATTATTCTTTATAAATTTCACTTGAATCACCTAAGGTATGTTCCAAAATTTATGTATCTAATTCAAAAGATATTATGACAAGAATACTTAAGTATATGACATGGGATTATTAAATGTAAAATAATAATTGGTTACATTTCTGTAGCACACCTTTCACTGATAATGGAAGGTGGTAGAGTGAACCTTGATTTTTGAAAATGACTAAAATGGATTAAATGAAAGGATGCATGGCCTTTTGACATGTAAAACTAATGGATGTTACTCAATTAAATTGTTATAATTATATATGACATCATGATAAAAATAGGAGTGGCCTGACTCAATCTAACCTTTAATTCCTCATGGAATTACTTGAGAAATCGAGGACTCCATTCCAAATTCAAGGATACAAAATGAATAGGATGATACACAACTACAACATGATCCACGTCAAACAATTTATTATTGGTATGAAAACCTAGTATCCCTCACATATAACTACAAGATTCATCGAATACTTTCCTTGGATATTACACTAACAAGTAGGTGCCATGCTTAAATCCCATCGGGCCCAGTAATTTCTTAGCCCTATTTACTGTGGTTGAACTCCTTGGAATATATAGGAATTTTTTTTGGGAATACATTGGATGATGATCCTTGGATTACACTATTATGCCTTTATAGGATTCCTTAGAAACACTCCTTGTATACAAAACCTATAAGTAGGTTCCATGGTTAAATCCCTTTGGGCCCAACCATTTCATAGCCGCAATTGACATTTGATGAATTCTTTGGACTGATTAGGCATCGTATTGTGTAATTAATTTGACTAATATCCTTGGATTACACTCCTAATATATGCTAGGTTATTGTTTTTTTTTGTGGAGACCCATGATGTCTACATATCCTTGGTTATTACCATGGAACATCATTATTAAATATCATTACAGGTTTCCTTGTTACATATTGGAACCTTAATAATTAAATACATTCTAAATATTTATAAACAGGTAATAATAAATCAATTATCTGGTTACATGTTCAGACACCAGACAATGGTTGATGTAGGTATAACCATCAGGTGTTGCATAAGAACCTGGACGAGTGATGTTTATTTATTATATTTTTTATTATTCTATATACCTCCACATTATTTAAATTATATTTTATTTACTATATTAGGCTTGAAACTATTTGTGCTAGCCTACTAAGATTTATGTCTCACACCCGCCTCAGATAACCTTGGTAAACTAGTAGACCTTATATCATTTTGATCTTGGTTTATTGATGTATTTCATGTATCTAGTACCGAGGAATAAAGGACCAAGGTGAAGCTCAGGATTCTCATCGAGATATCCCTTGGGGATTTGATTTCTTTTCATTATTTTTCGATTATAATGTAATGAATTTTGTATCCTTAATTATTTATCTTATGTATTGTCTATCATCTATTCATTTTATAAACTGTTATAGGCAGCTTTTTTCATTTTGTATAAAATCGTTCTTATCCTTTTCTATCATTTCTATTTATAACATTCATTTTTATCTTCAATTTATTATAATTACATCATTGTGCCACTCTAGTGTGAGGATATAATCTACCCACTACCACCTCATGAGACCCTCACTACTGTTCGGTAGCCTTTGGCATATGGTAATATATTCTTGAGGCCATGTGACTCACCGGTCTCGAAAACAGTTTATTGGTTTGCTCGGTCAGGATGTTACAAGATCCTTGCACTTTTTTTGATTTTCCATTATCTCCAAAAAAAAAATTAATTTCAATAATATAATTTATAATCATTATTTTTTCTCTTATAATTTGTAATATAAATTATTTATGAAAAAATAATTACATTATTTCATAGAGATGGTAGTCCATACGTACACATGAGTGATCATTGCCCATATCAATTGATATAGAAAGAGAAAATTAAATACTAATTCAACTTTAAAATAAAAAAATACATATTCCATAAATCCATATTTATAACCATAAATGAGAATATGTGTTGAAAAATAATATAAATCACTTCATGGACGTGTTAGTCCACACGTACACATGAGCAACAGTTTCTTTTCCCATATGATGGAAAGATGGTTGATAATAATGTTTACATTACCATAATAATTACTAAATGTATTTTTTATTTTTTAGTAGTTTTGTATAATTTTCACCCTATATTTGTAAGAGGTTTGGGAAGAAATAAAAATGAAATTACAAGGTTAATAGTTATACCTCTACATTGGGAAACCAACATTATCATTCACATTTTTCATTGATGGGATTGTATTTTGGAATGAAAATAAGATATTGGATGTGTGTAAGGATTATATGATTATATTTGGGTTGATTTTGGCTAATATATAAGGCTAAAACTTTGAAGTAATGGAGGATAAGAAGTATTCTTTCAAAATAATGGGATAAGAGACAATTGTAATTGAGTAAAAGATTTAGCATTATATATATCATAATTTAGTCAAATTGAAACATGAGACAATATTTTTTTAATATAATATGTTATATGGTTTAAATAATCTCCAAAATACAAATTAATAAACGATTTAGAGACATTTTTTTCCTTTTCTCAAAGTTAAACCTCATTAATCCCATTTTATCCTTAAACATGATAACTTTACCTTTTACCATGAAAACATAATTATATGAAAAAAGGGACTTATAAATTTCTTAGACATGATGATATAATTTTTCACTATATATTATAATTTTTAATTTTAATTGGTTGTTGAAATATTGTTTAACATAAGAACATGAATCACATGAAAATTATATTTTAAAAAATAACCTATTTAAAAAAACAAATTTTTATATAAAAACAAAGCACATAGATGGATTCAATGATTTTTTTATATTTAATAGAAAAGGTATGATTTTAGAATTTTGGACCAATCAAAATATTAATTTCACCTTACCAACATACTAATAAATTTAACAAACAAAAAATAGTTTTTATTTTTATTAAAATATAACTTCTGTTCACAAAAGTAAAGCATGGGTTCCAAGATTTAAAATATCATTTTAAAACACATAATATAACGTAGTAAACTTATATTTTATCTAAAACTACTCATTAAATTGGATAATGTCATGTGTTATAGATAATTTAATGCTTTACCCCATATTTTCAGCCCGATTTTACATGTTTTATCGAGTTGAAAAATGTTTACCATAGTTACTATTCACAATAACATAAAATTAAGTTGAACCTATTACATTATATTAATTAATATGATTAAAAATATGGAATACTTTTTAATATATTCATTTTATATATTTCACATTGAATCATTTTAAAATAATCCAACAAAATAGAATATAAACAATTTTTAGAAAAGGAAATTATTAATTATAATACAGGATTTATTCTTTTTTCAAGACTTGTAAAAACCATTATATTAATGTAAATTTTTTTATTTAATGTATAATCTATAACTTTTATTAAAATATTTCATCTATAGAGATTAATATAATTTATTAATAGAAAACATTTTATGAAAAAAACAATTTTTTGAAAAAATTACCTTTTACATTCAAATGATTTTTTTTTTGATTCTACCAAATTGAAAACCAGTGAGTAAATTTCAAACATATTTAGTATAAAATTTTTCATAACATATTTTTTTATTCACACACAAAAATATATCTACTATATGATAAATTTGACATTAAAAATTAATAACATACTAATATATCTATTTTATTTAAACATGATGATGCATGTAAAGTAAGTCATTAATGAAATTAAATTCATTTAGATAATAATAAAAGAAAAAATATCATGTTTTTATATTCTACCACCTAAATAAAAATATTTCTCATGAAGTTATGTCTCTTTGATATAAATAACTAAGAATACTTCTTCCTCATTACAATATTGTGTTCTCACATTGCTTCCAGAAATTATTGGAATCACAACAATAATTTTTCCATGTTAGTTGTCTTGTTGGAAAACAACATTCTATATTCGATAAAAATTCTCCACTAGTTTTTCCTCATAAGTGAGATCTTACTTAAATGATTTTAATTCAGTATATGTGAAGGATCAGGAATGTAATTCCTTAGTAGAGATACATGGAACACATCAAAAACTATATATCCATTTCGTTGAAGTACCAAAGTGATTTGTAACCATCCTGATAATACTAATAATTTAAAAGAGAATAATATATCTAATGATCATTTTTCTTCATTTTTGTATACCATATCCTTCATCAATGTATATATTGAAAAAAATAAATTTTCACAGTCATTGAACTCTATATCTCACAGATGGTTTTCACCTTAATTTTTTTGACTCTAAAATTCTCTTATTTTTTGTTGAATGGATCTAACATTCTCTTTGATTTTCTAAACAAAATCACATCCCAAAAACATTAAATTAAAAAAATAATATTGAAGTTTTGTAGTTTATTACATATAGGTCTTCATAAGGAACATTAAGAGCGTCTGATTTAGTGCAACTATTGGAATAAAACACATATAGAGAATAGTTTTGATTCTAAACCTATTTAAATTCCTTAGAACTTGCAATTAAAATAACTTCTACGTTTTTAATGGTCCTTTTATCAACCACATATTTTTAAAAATGTTTCATATAAATTTAATATTTTAAAAAGTTTGTGATACATAAAAAAACATAGTTTATCTTTTATTAGATGAAAAAATAATTTTATATTATATTACATGCAACACATTGCGTAACATGTGATACACGCTACACTGAGTTTAAGCAAAACATGGCATGATATTAAACTATTATTATAATTGTTATACCTTAGAAATTAGAATGGTTTGTATCATTTTGATTAACTAAATTATGAGAATATATGGTTTACAAATTTATATTTATTTAATTCATTGAATACCAATTAAATATGAATTAAAATATAAATTATTTCAGAATAAAGTCAATTTTCTCAAAAACAAGTTTTATGTGAAGAAGCATGTTTTAACTCATTAAATCATGAAAAAAAATTTCTGACATAATTTTATGAATTTAATATATTATATATGAAATTAACTATTTATCATTAATATTATTTGTTTCTATAGAAAACGTATAAGATTAAATCTAATTTAATGTTTGAAATGTTATTTTTTTAAAGTGTAGTTCCATTGCGTATTTAGAACTTATTTTACAATTAATTTTATAAATTTTTTAAAATTAATTAGGATAAAAACTTTCCTAAAATAAAAATTTAAAATTTATATTAGTTTTAATATTTCTAAATTTTACCAATATTTTTTTTAATGAATAGTGAAAAATATTGAAATTTAATTGAAAACTACCTTTTAGTTTAAATTATTTTTGAATTTAAATTATATTTAATTTTAGTTTTATTAAAATTACTTAAAACATATATCCAATAACCTAATTTAGTTCAATATAATAATTTATATGTTGAATTTTGAGATAAACTCTTTTTAAAAATTTGATCACATTCCTTTTGAAAACCATTCTTTCTCGTCGCCTATGTGTAGAGACCCGAAGCTTGACGTACATTGACATTACATTACTTTTGTGTAATACATAGTACATAACAAAAACACACACATGAGGACCTTAATAGTTTAGTCTCTTTGGAAACTCGGAACATAATCTTCTAATCATGGTGAAAGATCTTCAACATCTCCCATAAAGATCTTCCTTTTTTTCTTACCTAAATCCTTTATTTATATCCTGAGGAAAAGAAAACATAAAAGGGTGAGCTCAAATTCTCAGTAAGGGTAAACAAAAGAAATATCAATTACATCATATTCATAAGAATATATCTTTTTGGAAATCTTAACCTGCAAAAGAGATCAAAATTTCAAAAAATGGGATAAATCATAGTAGTGAAATGTAATCAAAATAATCATAACTTAAAACATGAAACTTTGTGGAATACACACATAATCATAGAGAATCCTTTCTTGTTAGTCAAGAATCATTTCCAAGACTATCTTAGTGGACAAAGTCTCTTTCTGAACTGAGTTAATTCCTCGTTTCAGTCATGTTTCACTTAACCGGTATAACCTACCGTTCCAGCCATGTCTATCTCATGAGATATAAAATATTTACCCAATGAATTTTAGGGAGATATAGGTCCCACCCATCTCATAATGATACCATTCTTATGTGTGCCATAAAATCATAAATCATACATCATTGCATAACCCATGTAATAAAAATGGGAATCTTAAACATCGTGACATCATAAAACAATTCATATAAGATAAAGGAATTCATAAAAATATTTCCATCACAATATAATCAAATCAATGTAATAATATGGATATAAACATAACCCTTTATTATCTTAGATGAAAAATAATTTTGATAAAACACTCGAACTCCATTCTTGAGGAAAATATCCTTTCTTCTTCAAAAACACTTTTTCTTTCATAACATGTCATACAATTCTAAACTAAAAGAAGTTGATTAAAAATAAACTTGAAAACTTGTAAATTAAGCTTCTTGGAAATAATTTTTTAAAAATCCATTCATGCCGTATATGTTAAAAAACATTCTTCTCGTACTTTTGTCAGAAAAGTTAAAAAGTACCTCGTACGAAAAACAACAAAAGATTCCTTTAATATCTTTTACTAAAAACTCGCCGAAGGGTAAAATTGGATTTCAACAATTGTAGATGAATGGAAATAATATTACATATTGAGGAAACATGGTTGTGGATGATAAAATACACCCCAGTAAATACCAAAGTATAAACAATCTCGGATAAAAATGAGATTGTGATATTTCTCTTACCTTAGGTCTGATTTGCTTCGTAAGTGTCCGAACCTCCTGTATAATGATTTAAATAATGTCATTAACTTATTAAAGAATCATATTCATTGTTATAATATAATATATGGTTCACTTATGACTTTATATTATCCGTTCTTTTGTAAATTCCATGTTAAAGAAACGTTTTGGGTAAAATCATTTCATTTATCGTAGGTGTTTGGACTTGTTGTTCTTGACATTATTATTACATATATCATGATTTACTTACTTCCAGAATATAAAACATGATTTGTATATCATATATATTCAGTATATATATATAATAGATAGATAAATGAAATGAAACACACAGTTCATGGAGACGGTAGTCCGTACGTACGCATGAACGTTGTTTTCCTTTCCTTATTGTATTGAATGGAAGTAAGTAGATGACATACATATATACATAAATCCAGTAGCTTTATAATGTCATATATTTCATTATTATTTCTTATATATACTTTATAATCATTCTTAAATGGTTAACATGGAAAATGAATCTCATCGCGTCGTGGAGACGGTAGTCCGTACGTATGCACGAGCGATGATATCGTTCTCATGATCGTGAACTTGTGTTGAAGTGTATGTATACTATTTCAGTATCAATATCACTTTATAATAATAATATATAGTTACTCATTACACCATTATACCCATCCAATTATGGTTTGTGGTGGAAAATAGATTACACCATGGCGTGGAGATGGTATTCCGTACGTACGCACGCGCGGTGATTTCCTTTTTCCATAGGATGGATAGAAGGTTAATTAGAGTTGTTTCATATTTATAATAACATATCAGTATATAAGAAATACTGATGTTATTACTCTATCACGAAACAACTAATGAAGAAGAAGTTGAAGAAGAAAGAAATTGAAAAAGATCGGTAATCGATATTACCTCTTTTTGACGCGCCTTTTCTTAACCTCCACTTAAAAACTAACGATGGTCTTTGAAGAAGACCAGGACCTCTAGGATGATACTAGGGAAGTGGGGAAGAGATTTGTTCAGGGGTTTTCCAAGCATGAATGCTCAAATTGGTGTGAGGAGGAGAGGGAGGAAGTGCCCTTTTATATGGGGGGAGAGGGGCACCTTAGGAAAATCTCAAAATATTATTTTATATTAAGGTCAAATTAGGTTTATAATGGTTCCAAAGGGTCTTATTTAGAAGCTAAAGTGGGGAAGGGTCGCAATCCTCTCATCCAGTAGGATTTAGACAAGTTTAGGTTATTATTTTAACCTTATCAATTAGATTTAACTATAAGTTAAATAATTTAAATTTTACTGTGTCTTTTTGTTTTCTTACACTATATGGTTAATAAAATTACTATATCAAGCCAAAATAACCCCAAGATGTTTATAATTAATGTATATAATCTTATCTAAGTCATTTGGATGAACCTTAGATTTTTAGGAATAAAATATCAATTAATAATATAAAATTTGTTTTAAAAATTAATTTATGTCAATTTTGACACTATTTCGTACATGATTTTTATGAAATTTATAACAGAATGATAAGTTCTAACCAATTTACTTAAATCAACAATAACATGTCATAGTAACCAAGAAAATTAGTGTAAGTCATAAAAAGTCTCAAATTACATTTATTTGGGCATTTATAACATCAATTATGTTAATATTGTCTTAAAAAGGTAATTACTGCATCATCGTTGTGTCATAAATAAATTAAATTATTTAATGTCTAAAAATTACAAATAAACTATCATTATGTAGGAAATATTTTTATCTTTCTAATGAATATTTATAGTCGAATTTATCGTTTGTATAACCCTATATTAAAAATGATTTACTTATTAAACATTGATTTTAACTATTTTAACCCTTCTTTAAATAAATTAATAATAAATGTCCTAATCTAATTCAAGTGGGCTTAAATGGTCATATTTTATTCCTATGGGTGTTTTTGGTCTAATTATACTTATCCAATATAATTAGGACATGTTCTAGGGTAATAATAATATCATTTTTACCCTTAATTACCATATTTACTTTTAACCGTGGTAAAAAAAGTCAAAAGTTACTATTCACCAAAAATTATTTTCATCTCATTGAAGCACATTTTAGTCCTTCATATTAACCGTGTCTCTCGGATTTTCAAAATTCCACTTACAGAAGCGGTAAAATTATGTTTTATGAAAAATTCAGTTTTTTTTAACTACCACTTAGTGGTTTCACTATTCATCAAAAAATGAACGTTTCCAGAAAAATAAAAAAAATTAGGCCTAAGATATATTTGATATTATGAATTAAAAATGACGTCTATTTTACCAAATTTAAAACATATCAGTTACATTAATTAATTTAAAAATTAATTCCTATCGTTAAAACAAATAGCGTGTTTTTGAGAGATAATAAATATCAAAAGATTGACACTTGTTCATGTCTGGTTTAAATGTGAACTTACATCCAATGACCATCATTGAATTAAATTGTAAAAATATATTCTAAATATACTTTAAAACCACTCAAATTAATAATTTATCACTATTAATTATTTCTATTAAAAAAGTTGTTTTTAATTAAAATTTAGTAATGTTCACTATTCATCAGAATATGAAAGTTATCCGAAATGTTCCAAAATTTCACCCTAAGCTAATTTCGATATTCTGAATCCAAAAATGTAGTCCATTTTGAAAAATAAAATTTACAAAATTAAAAAGGTGGTTATTACTATTCATAACGGCTAGTTTTAATAATATTTTAATTGCATATCATTGTTTAGTGAAACTCGGTATTGCGTACTACACACGCTATCGAGGAAGGTCGCGATTGCATGTAATGCAAGGCAAGTCAAGGATGAGTGTCGAGAAAGCTTTTTTTGGTGTAGCGTAAAACACAAGACATTAATTAAAAAGAATATTTTCCATAAAATCTCGGGGTGTTACATTCTACCCCCCTTAAAAATGAATTTCACCCTCGAAATTCATCGGGGTTATAAATGGTTTACTATTCTAAAGATTCTTTAATAGAAACCAACATCGTAAAAAAGAATACCAAAACCAATATTTAAAAACAAAAGTATGAAACGTAACGGTTACCCAAATAAACTAATCACTGGGTTTCCACATAGGTGAAAATATGGATATGGAAGGGAAATCTAACCATCATGTTCTGATGGAGAGTGGTAGAGAACATGGCTATAGAAAATCCAGAAATCACAAAGCCATAAATTTGTGATGATCTATGGTACCATCTAATTCATCAGATATAAGATCATTAGGACAACATTTTTGGTTTTCAAGATCATTTCCCTAATGTTGATGAAATTGGAATTAGAAGAAATACTTTCAGGATTTTTTGTATAGTCTCACCGTTTATCGTTCTTTGGAAAATTTCCACTTCACCTCTTAAAGAAATGAAGTTGAATTTGTCATTCGTGATGTGTTAGCCGATCATGTGATAGAATGATGGGTCATTCCATCTGTCTCAAACAAAAGGTTAGAAAAGTTATCAAAAAAATACATAAGTCCATCTATAGTGAGATTAATCGTATATGGTTTCCAAAATCGACTTATACTTCTTATATAATACTGCTTAATATAATAAGACTAGTTTCTACTAAACAGGGACTTTTTGTAGTCCAGTGGTAGGCAATAAATGCCAGTCTCACTTCGGTTGTGGGTTCGATTCCCACGGCCTTGTCCGACGCGATGGGCTGTCGCCCGTCTTGCAGGTTGTCCTTTTTCTAAAACTACATTATTATAACACCACATAAATAATATCTAAAAAACTTCTATCCTTAAACAATACTAACTGATGTCCAACATAATCCATTCCAATCTTTAGGCTTATCCATAATACTGCAGTCCAGTCTCATAATATAGTGAAAAAGATTACCAGAGATTTAATACTATCGTTGATCCCCATATATCATAAGATATGTCTTGTTGGTCACATTCCAAACATCCAAAGGCCTTAATCATGTATTCTCTTGAATACTCATTGAACCTTAGTGAAAACATGAGTGCTGTCAAAAGATAACTCTTTCCATATACCAAAATCCTCAAAATTCTATATACTTAGTCCTTATATCAATCATGAGCTCATGAATACAATCAAACATCTCATTATCTTCTTGTCCCTTCATTATACGCATATCATCTACTTTCCAAAAATATTTCAATCATTTTTTATTTCCTGGTTACCAGTATCATATAATTATTGAAAACCAATACATAGATATTCCAAAATTCCACAATACCATAAATGAGATTCCATGATACTTTTTTTTGAAATCCCATTACATAAACACTTAATCATTCCACCACATCATTGTCATATTCAACATCGCCAATAGTGATCGCATGTGACTTCCCTTTTTCCTTTACCTTAAGCGGTTGCTCATGTCGATCATCATTAACCCTTGGATTAGGGCATTTATTAGCATCATGCCCCATTTCCTTGCACTTGAAGCATTGAAGTGTTGGTGGTGCGTTCTCTGCAGTGTTTTCTTTATTCACATCATTAGAAACCCTTTTTCCATTACTTTGACACTCAGCTTCTCAATGACCTTCTTTTCCACACTTAAAACATTTTCTAGTCCCTTTAAGACAATCTCCACCATGCTTCTTTCCACACTTTGTTCATAAGGAAACATTCATCTTCTTTTCACCATTATTCTGAGATTTCTCCTTGAACTCCATCTTTTGTTTCTTTTCAAAACAATGAGATGGATATGTAACACCAACTTCCATTTCTACCTTGATAGCACAACACACAATTTCTTCATAGCTACTGAAGTCTCTTATAGCTAATGCCCTTCGAAGACTTGGTTTTAAGCCACTGAAAAATCGATCAACTTTACTTTCAGGTTGGATGATAATGCCAGATACATATCTTGCAAGTCATGTAAAATTCGCTTCGTATATACCAATAGATTCATCATCCTTCTGATTTAGCTCAAGAAATTCTTTTTCCATATTTTTTTGAAGAATATGAGGGAAGTACTTACTGAAAAACAAGTTCTCAAACTCATCGCATTCCATGGACTCAATTTCATCTCTTGGCCTCGTATTCTTGATAAGATTCCACCATTGATCAGATTCACCTTCCAAACGATATACTGCTAGGATGACTTTATCATGTTCAGAACATTGAAGAACTGAAAATATCTTTTCAGTGGTACTGATCCATTGTTCAGCAACAAGTGGATCGGAAGACCCACTGAAAGAAGGTGGGCGTTGCCTCATGAAGGACTCAATAGAATATTGTTCCCTTCTCTGCTCATTTGGAAGTCCAGAATGATTCATAGCTTGTGTGAGTATAGCAATACGATTTTGCACTCCATCTCCCATAACATTTGTTTGTTGAGGAGGACAATCATTTCATTGTCCATTACAGTGATCAACACGGTTCCTTCAGGTTTCAGCCATCATCTAAAACCCAAAAAGAATAGTGTGAGAGGCAAAAATCATGATAGGGAAAACAACATAATAAAGGTGGAGTACCCTTAATATCTAACATCTTAGGTTAAATTCTAAGATCATTACCGTAGTTCTAGGACTATATCCTATACGTATACTTATCCTTAGAGACATCCCTAGACATACCTTAGAAATATCTCTAGGGATCTCACTAACGTTCTCACATACTATTTTCCAAAGGTTGACTAAACCTTTCCTTTGATACCAACTGTAGAGACCCAAAGCTTGACGTACATGGACATTACATTAATTTTGTGGAATACTTAGTACATAACAAAAACACAAACATGAGGACCGTAATAGTTTAGTGTCTTTGGAAACTCAGAACGTAATCTTCTAATCATGGTGAAAGATCTTCAATATCTCCCATAAAGATCTTCCTTTTTTTTTCTTACTTAAAACCTTTCTTTATATCCTGGGGAAAATAAAACATAAAAGGGTGAGCTCAAATTCTCAGTAAGGGTAAACAAAAGAAATATCAATTACATCATATTAATAAGAACATATCTTTTTGGAAATCTTAACCTGCAAAAGAGATCAAAATTTCATAACATGGGATAAATCATAGTAGTGAAATGTAATCCCAATAATCATAACATAAAACATGAAACTTTGTGGCATACACACATAATAATAGAGAATCATTTCTTTTTAGTCAAGACTCATTGCCAAGACTATCTTAGTGGACAAAGTCCCTTTCTGAACCGAGTTCATTCCTCATTTCAGTCCTGTTTCACTGAACCGGTATAACCTACTGTTCCAGCCATGTCTATCTCATGAGATATAAAATCGTTACCCAATGCATTGGAGGGAGATATAGGTCCCACCCATCTCATAATGATACCATTCTTATGTGTTCCACAAAATCATAAATCATACATCATTGCATAACCCATGTAATAAAAATGGGAATCTTAAACATCGTGACATCATAAAACAATTCATATAAGATAAAGGAATTCATAAAAATAATTCCATCATAATATAATCAAATCAATGTAATAAAAGGGATATAAAAATAACCCTTTATTATCTTAGATGAAAAATAATTTTGATAAAACACTTGAACTCCATTCATGAGGAAAATATCCATTCTTCTTCAAAAACACGTTTCCTTTCATAACATGTCATACAATTATAAACTAAAAGAAGTTGATTAAAAATAAACTTGAGAACTTGTAAAGGAAGCTTTTGGAAATAATTGTTTAAAAATCCATTCATGCCGTATAAGTTAAAAAAACATTCTTCTCATACTTTTGTCGGAAAAGTTAAAAAAGTACCTTGTACGAAAAACGACCAAAGATTCCTTTCATATATTTTACTAAAAACTCACCGAAGGGTAAAATTGGATTTAAAAAATTGTTGATGGATGGAAATAATATTACATATTGAGTAAACATGGTTGTGGATGATAAAATACACCCCAGTAAATACCAAAGTATAAACAATCTCGGATAAAAATGAGATTGTGATATTTGCCTTACCTTAGGTCCGATTTTCATCGTAAGTGTCCGAACCACCTGAATAATGATTTAAATAATGCCATTAACTTATTAAATAATCATATTCATTGTTATGATATCATATATGGTTCACTTATGACTTTATATTACCCGTTCTTTTGTAAATTCTATGTTAAAGAAGCGTTTTGGGTAAAATTGTTTCATTTATCGTAGGTGTTTGGACTTGTTGTTATTGACATTATTATTACTTATATCATGATTTACTTACTTCCAGAATATAAAACATGATTTATATATCATATATATTCAGTATATATATATATAATAGATATATAAATGAAATGAAACACATCGTTCATGGAGACGGTAGTCCGTACATATGCATGAACGTTGTTTTCCTTTCATTATTGTCTTGAATGGAAGTAAGTAGATGACACACATATAGACATAAATACAGTAGCTTTATAATGTCATATATTTCATTATTATTTCTTATATATACTTTATAATCATTCCTAAATGGTTAACATGGAGAATGAATCTCATCGCGTCGTGGAGACGGTAGTCCGTACGTACGCACGAGCGATGATATCGTTCTCATGATCGTGAAATTGTGTTGAAGTGTATGTATACTATTTCAGTATCAATATAACTTTATAATAATCATATATAGTTACTCATTACACCATTATACCCATCCAATTAAGGTGGTGGTGGAAAATAGATTACACCATGTCGTGGAGATGGTATTCCGTACGTACGCACGCGCGATGATTTCTTTTTTCCGTAGGATGGATAGAAGGTTAATTAGAGTTGTTTCATAGTTATAATAAAATATTAGTATATAAGAAATACTGATGTTATTACTTTATCATGAAAAAACTAATGATGAAGAAGTTGAAGAAGAAAGAAATTGAATAAGATCGGTAATGGATATTACCTCTTTTTGACGCGCCATTTCTTAACCTCCACTTAAAGAACTAAGGATGGTCTTTGAAGAAGACCAGGACCTCTAGGATGATACTAGGGAAGTGGAGAATAGATTTTTGTAGGGTTTGGTCGAGCTTGAATGCTCAAATTGGTGTGAGGAGGAGAGGGAGGAGGTTCCCTTTTATAAGGGGGGAGAGGGGCACCTTAGAAAAATCTCAAAATATTATTTTATATTAAGGTCAAATTCGGTTTATAATGGTTCCAAAGGGTCTTATTTCGAAGCTAAAGTGGATATGGGTCTCAATACTCTCATCCAATAGGATTTAGACAAGTTTAGGATATTATTTTAACCTTATCAATTAGATTTATCTCTAAGTTAAATAATTTAACTTTTATCGTGTCTTTTTGTTTTCTTACACTATATGGTTAATAAACATACTATATCGAGCCAAACTAACCCCAAGTTGTTTATTATTAATGTATATAATTTTATCTAAGTCATTTGGCCGAACCTTAGATTTTTAGGAATAAAATAACAATTAATAATATAATATTTGTTTTAAAAACTAATTTAAGTCAATTTTGACACTATTTGGTACATGATTTTTATGAAATTCATAACAGAATGATAAGTTCGAAAAAAGTTACTTAAATCAGCAATAACATGTCATATTAACCTATAAAATTAGTTTAAGTCATAAAAAGTCTCAAATTACATTTATTTGGGCATTTATAAGATCAATTATGTTAATATTGTATTAAAAATGTAATTACTGCATCATCGTTGTGTCATAAATAAATTAAATTATTTAATGTCTAAAAATTAAAAATAAAATATCATTATGTAGGAAATATTTTTATCTTTCTAATGAATATTTATAGTCGAATTTATCTTATGTATAACCCTATATTAAAAATTATTTACTTATTAAACATTGATTTTAACTATTTTAACCCTTCTTTAAATAAATTAATAATAAATTTCTTAATCTAATCCAAGTGGGCTTAAATGGTCATATTTTATTCCTAAATTTGTTTTCGGTCGAATTTCACTTATACAATAGAATTAGGACATGTGTTAAGGTAATAATAATATCATTTTTACCCTTAATTACCCTATTTACTTTTAACCGTGGTAAAAAAAGTCAAAAGTTACTATTCACCAAATAATATTTTCATCTCATTTAACCACATTTTAGTCCTTGATATTAACCGTGTCTCTCGGATTTTCTAAATTCCACTCACTGAAGAGGTAAAATTATGTTTTATGAAAAATTCAGTTTTTTTTAACTACCACTTAGTGGTTTCACTATTCATCAAAAAATGAACGTTTCTAGAAAAATACAAAATATTAAGTCTAAGATATATTTGATATTATGAATTAAAAAATGAAGTCTATTTTACCAAATTCAAAACATATCAGTTACATTAATTAATTTAAAAATTAATTCTCGTCGTCAAAACAAATATCGTGTTTTTGAGAGATAATAACTATCAAAAGATTGATACTTGCTCAGGTCTGCTTTAAATGTGAAGTTACATACAATGACCATCATTGTATTAAATTTTAAAAATATATTCTAAATATAATTTAAAACCACTCAAATTAATAATTTATCACTATTAATTATTTCTATTAAAAAAGTTGTTTTTAATTAAAATTTAGTAATTTTCACTATTCATCAGAATATGAAAGATATCCGAAAAGTACCAAAATTTCACCCTAAGATAATTTCGATATTCCAAATCTATAAATGAAGTCCATTTTGAAATATAAAATTTACAAAATTTCAAAAAGTGGTTATTACTCTTCATAACGGCTAGTTTTAATAATATTTTAATAGCATATCGTTGTTTAGTGAAACTCGGTATTGCGTACTACACACGCTATCGAGGAAGGTCACAATTGCGTGTAATGCAAGGCAAGTCAAGGATGAGTGTTGAGCAAGCTCCTTTTGGTGTAGCGTAAAACAAAAGACATTAATTAAAAAGAATATTTTTCATAAAATCTTGGGGTGTTACACTGTTCAAGGTTCATTTTCAGTTAATTTTTTTAAATTTTATGAATTGAAATTATAAAAAGTGACTGAATATTTTGATTCATAATAATTTGTATTATCTAATATATTTAACATAATTTTTGATAAAAAATAATAGTGAATTAAATAATAATTAATTATCACATTTAAGGTAAAAAATGGTTAAATATGGGGGGTCAATTAAAAATATAAGAGTTATAGTGACCTAAAAACTTGTCAGAAATATATTTTATATCTATATTTATATGAAATTATGTATAATTTTCTTGAATAATTCATTTTATAGTTTTTTCACCTGAAAAACGTTATAACCCCATTTCCATTTCAAAACATTAGAAGAGAACCACTCATCTCACTTACAAAAGGCCACCCCTATCCTCTTATTTTCAAAAAATAAAACCCATTTGGTTCAACAAATACATACCAAATTAATTTACAAAATTAACTTATATCATCCTAGGATACTTCTTTTGTATATAAATCCAACCTAGGATGGAATTGGTTGCAAACATAATGAGGATATCTAAAAAATAGGTTACATTCTTTGAGGAAAAAATTTATTTTATTTCCTACTTTATCACCTTTAATTAATATTTAAACATAATTATATAATTACAAAATTATATAATATATACTTATATGTTGTTATGTTATTATAATTTACGAAAACAATCCACACTTTTATCAAATGTGTTATGAAATCATCCTTCATGTGAACGATGGACTACCACCACAAAAACCAATGTAATTCGTTTTTCAATTGCCTCCTCTTAGGATATTTTATGATAAGGGATATAATGTATATATATAATATTTATAATATAAATATAAATTTTATTCCTTATATTATAATATTTTTTTCACTTTCTACTCTATAGAGGATAAGATAACATCACTCATGTGATTGGTAGACTGCCGCCTCACGAAGCGGTGTGCTTTGTTTTTTCACTAACGCTTTACATGGAAGATAATAAGGATATTTTTACTGAATATATGTTTATACATGAGCTTAATTTTATATTAATGACATAATTTCTATTTTTAAAATATAATATATCATTTTATTTCTCACCTTTTCAATTAGTAAAAGATGATAACATCATTCATGTACGTGTGGACTACCGCATTCACAAAGTGATGTGAAACTCCCTTTTTATCACCGGAAAAAAAGGATGATATGTACATGTATATTTAAATATAAAATATTATATTTTTATCAATAATTATATATATAATATCACTTACCTACTTCCAAACATGATCGCTGAAATATGGAAAATTTACATACGCATACATACTACATACCGCCTCCATTATCACAACATATATCATTTAACATAACCATATTTTATGATTCATGTTAAAAGATTTATTAATGTATAATTATTATAATTATTTTAGGATTATTATTATATTTTTAATGGAACCTTGAAAAAATTATGAGGACCAAAAATTAAAAATCAAACCATTTTTGAAAAGCAAAGTTGTTATTAATGAAAACTTGATTTAATCATGGAATTGGTAATAAACTGGTAACTAATGGTCATTAGTAAATCCTATATAATATAATATATGTAAAACCGCATGATTCCATGATACACTTCTCTTTCAATAATGTAATAGCTTGCATTGTATGCAAGTTTGAAATTCTAACACACCTCGATCAATCAAATTAGCCGTTATGAATCGTAATACCCACTTTTTGAAATTATATAAATTTTATATTTCAAAATGGACTTCATTTTTTGATTCGGAATATCTAAATTATCCTATGTTGAATTTTTGGTATTTTTCTGAGAACTTCCAATTTTCGATGAATAGTGAAAAATACTTAAAAACAACTTTTTTAATCAAAATATTTTATAGTTATAAATTATAATATTGAGTGGTTTTAAAGTATAATTATAATATAAATTTAATGTTTTATCCAATGGTTTTCATTAGAATTAATTTCACTTTGAAATTGGACATAAATAATTGTCAATCTTTTGATAGATATGGTTTTTTAAAAACACGCTATTTGTTTTGACAGCGGGAATAATTTTTAAATTTATTACTGCAATTTCTGTGTTTATAATTTGGTAAAATGGATTTCATATTTGGAATCATAGGGTCGACATTATTTAATTAATACTCTTTTGTTTTTGGATATTATGAATAGTAACGACGACAATTATCTTTAATTATCATGATTAATTAGTAATCGAGTTGTTAAGTGTAGTAAAATAATATCATAATAATATACAATGACCCTAACATGTGTCCTAATGATACTGTTTGTGTCATTTCCGGCCATGGGATTCCTTGTGCCAAACTTAGGGACCCCATGGAATCACTTCTGTGTGATAGTAACGTTTTATCATTTTTTTAATGAAAGGAAAATATAAGAAAAGTATGTATCACCCAAGTAAAACAATTTTAATTTTTTCTAAATAGATGATATTATATATAATAAATAGTCATTGGAAATCTAAAAATATTTATAACATCATGGTATTTATTATATAATTTTTAAAAATTATATAAATAAATTAATATATGACTCCATGATTATGCAACGATTACCTCATTAATGAACGATTTAAATAAAATGAAACGATAAGGAAATATCTAAGACTCAAACTTGTCTAAACCCTATTTGATGGGTGTATTGAGAACCCTTATCAAATTATCCTAGAAATATATCATTTTGGGACCTTTAAAATCGAAAATCATTTCATAATAAATTAACATTTCAATCTTTCCAAAAGAGCCCCTCCTCTCCTCTTATAAAAGGCCTGCACCTCTAGCACAATATTCACTCATTCAAATCCATTTGGCTCGGCCAAAATATTCCCAAATACTCTCTAAACTTCCCTATTTTACTCCTAGAAGCCTCAATTTGGTCAGAATTCTTCCCAAGGAAGCCTTTGTCTCAAATCGAAAAGAGTTACCTGATTTTACGGTAATGTCTTCTCTTATGTTCTTTTGTTTTATTTTGCTTCTCCAAACCCATAAACTAATATTATTCCTTTAATTTGTAAAAAACCCAGTATATTCAATAAAATAGGATGTTTTTATGAGAAGTATTTGATTTACACTTACACACACCTTCGTCTAATGGTTTAAGAACGTACTATTTCTGTGGGTGGCGAATTACTACCTCACGAAATGATGATTGTTCAATCTTCTTTTAACACCTCTCATGGTGGCCATTATGATGAAACCATTTCCATATATGATATATATTATGTTTATGTCTTCCTTCTTCTCCTGTATTTTTCATTTATGGCATAAATTTATGATTTCCATTACTGGTAAACGCGAAATTTCATTTTAGGAAGTGCGGACTACCGCCACCTCAAAAGTGATTTAAATCATTAATGCCATATATAGGACGTATAAAGGATAGAGTTAATGATATTATATATGATATTATACTATAATTATAATATACCTTTTTATCATTATGATTTAATTCCATTAAATACGAAATAGAAATGAAAGTAGCGTTCATTCGTACGTACGACTTACCATCTCCATGAACGGTGCATTTCATTTCTTACCTCTAAATGTTATGTAATATTATAAATTCATGTATCTACTGGATATATTGGATATATATGATATGTAAATCATGAATATAATTCTGGAGAAAATGGATATTCTACCACATAAACAACTTGTAATTATAAGAAGTTTATTGTTGACTCAAGTACAAAGGTCGAAAAAACGACTATTATTAACTTAAATGACTACATAATTTTCATAACATGGTAATAAGTGATAATGAACATGAAAAATGTTCTTAAGAAAGTAGATATTAACTATAGTTTATTATTAAGGATATTAACGAATAATCGAGTCAAGTCAGACACGCGGTAAGGGACTTCCTTTCAACATCCTTTCATTGAGCCATATTTTGTTTTATACACAACATTCATTTATACGGTGTATAAACCCTTTTGACTTTTACTTTTATTCAAAAGGAATGATTTTTTATGAAGTGTTTTATTAAACTACAGAAGGAATGTTTTTGTCTTACGTATCTGGCGACAACGACTTCTCAGCCACTGTGACCACTATTTGTGTTTCGACTGCCTCTACAAGCCATAACATTTTTAAAATAAAAAATAAATACCATGTTTTACTTTTCTATTATTTTTGTATTTAAAATGGTTTCAATATATCAATCTGTTGTATTGATATCTTGTGATTGAAATGTGGAAATGTTATGTTTCCTTTATGCATGTTTTATTTGATACGATTATGTTATGGATTATGATATGTTTAATCCTTTTCATATAAGGAATGCATTGGACTTAGTATGTGACGGGTGGAGCCTGATATAGCTCCTCAATGCATTGGTTGGTCTCATGAGACAAACTAGTGTCTTGGAACGAGGCCTTGACAAAATCTTATTTGTAGTCTTGGCATGAGGCCCTGGCTATATGGTTATGATAGTCTAGCATTATGCATTCCATCGTTTTGAAAGTGGTTATTAATATTTCATGTGATTATTCGACTAGTAGAATATCCATATGAATAAGTAAATGGAATTATTTCATTTTATTTTAGCCATATTATGCTCAACTTCATGTTTAAAAGGCTTTTGTTTTAGTTATACATTGGCATAAATGTTTATGTTTATTTATGAAAGTTTCCTCTATATTGTTATCCTTACTGAGCATCTGAGCTCACCCCTTTCAATGTTTTAATTTTTCCAGGATGTGAAGAAGTATTTTATGAATGGCCTCTAGGGATAGAATGAGGGGATATAAAGACATTATGTTGTTGTAGTTTTTTTTACTTTATGATGTAATGTAATACTGATGAATAGAACTAGTGTTTCCAAGGATACTAAACTAATCGTTCATTCGAGACTTGATGTTTTGAGATCATGACAGTGTTACGTAATAATGCACTGTCTTTGGGTAACTGGGGTCGGGGCATTATAGTTGGTATGAGAGGCATCTTAGTACTAACATTGGAAGATATATTTAGATAAACTCTGATTAGAACACATAGCCCTAAGATAGACTTTGAGGATTAGTATAGAAGAATATCTTAGAATTTTAATAAAGTATAGATTTTGTGTATTTTCCAAGAAATACATCCCTGTCTGGATACGATCAAGTTGAGGCAGCTCTGGCACAGATGTAACTAGGGATAAAACCCGAAAACACCACCTTGAGCTAGACTCTAACGGGAACTGGTGCACGACAACGGGCCTTGTTGCACTCTTTGTTACGACACTCTTGGGGGATATGCATAGGACAATTTATGATTTCTTTACAAACCATTATGAAGGGTTTATCAGTATATACTTCCTCAAAGAAAACATTTCATTTTAAGATTATGGATTATATCCATAAATAGTTCAATTTATACTTCCTCAAATAAAACATTTCATTTTATAATTATGGATTATATCCATAAATAGTTCAATTTATGTTAAGTGTTTTACAAGTATGGAATTATGTATTTCGATTCATGAACTGATCTAGTTTATGCCATTGTTTAGAAATGACGCCTAGTGGAAGGAATGGAAACCATATCAATGAACGCACTCCATGTAGGGATTTCCCTCCTGGTGAAGATAATTATAATGGAGATAGTGATACAACTGGTGCTGATCAACTTATCACCATACTGGGACAACTCACTCTGGTTATTAATAATAACAATACCGGTATGGAGCACCCTAATCTGCAGCGTGGAGGATCAATGTTAGACCGCTTCATGAGGAAAAAACCACCAACATTTAATGGGGGTACAAATCCATTAGTAGCAGAGCAATGGATAAATTCCTTAGAGAAAATATGTCTGCATTTAGGGAGTAGTGAAAGGGAAAATGTTGTCATGGCAGTTTACCACCTCACTGGAGACTTTGATCAATGGTGGTCATTGATTAAAAATACAAAGGAAGATGAAGAATTATCAAGTATGGAATGGAGAGAGTTTAAAGAGATTTTATTAGAAAAATACTTTCCTCATGACCATCGAGCAGATATGGAAATGCATTTTCTATGTCTGAGACAAAGAAGGATGAGAATGTCGCAATGTATGAGGCTAACTTTACAAGGTTAGTGAGGCATGCAGTAGATTATATATGTAACCCAAGAAGTATGATAAATAATTTATTTTATGGGTTAAAACCATTTCTCTATCGATCATTAGTATCAAAATATTTCTCAACGTACGAAGATATATTCTCTTGTTCTATCAAGACAGAAAAGGAATTCTCTAAATATTATGACAATAAAGTAAAGAAAGAGAAGAAGAGAATTCTTGAGCAAGAGACAGATAAAGGGAAAAATGAATATAGGATTTTCCATTATGCGATAATTGTGGGAAGAATCACCCTGGTACTTTCCTAAATGGAATGGGAGTTTGTTATAAATGTGGGGAAAAAGGTCACCAAGATCGTGATTTAAAGGGAAAGAAAGAGGCTATCAATGTTAAATGATACAATTGTAGTGAAATGGGGAATTATGCAAATGAATGTCCTAAGATTTAGGGAAACTTACCTCAGAATAGGCCAAAGGATCGAGGCAAAGCTTATGTTGTTATTACAGATGAAGTTGAATAATTATTGTATTTGTGTTTTTGGACTCAAGAACTATATTATGGTTATATGAATAATGTGATATATATAAGGATTGTACTACAGTAATTTTTGTTTTCATGAAGGTTTTAATACGATGAAGGTAATCATATTTTTAGTACGTGACAATAAGAGAAACTTTACTTTATTTGGGGAATCTGATGTTACAATTGATATTGAATTTAGAGACCTCTTAAAGAAAGTTTGGACAGAGGTATTTGGGATAAATATAAAGGTTGGAATGGATTAAGTTTAAATTTGGATATTATTGACTATGGTTAAAACATTTCTGAAGATTATTTTTTGAATTTTATAATACTATAGTTTTCGGAAAAGGACAACCTGCAGGTTGGAGGATAACCCGTCGAGTCGGAAAAATCTGCAGGAAGAAAACCCACAACCATAGTACGACAAGACTTTGTTACCTACCACTAGACTACAAGAAGTCCCTAGATATTACAAAATAGGTTTCCTAATTTAAATGGTTTGTGTTAATATTTGTAACCTTGTACGATTAGGATAAATATAATATTTTTGAGTTCTATTATCTTTTTGAGTGAAATATGAGTTTGTGGTAGAAATTAGTTGAAGGTTGAAACTCTATATGTTATGTATATATATATATATATACCTCTATCTTATTCTAGGAATAAATTAATTCTTAAACTTTGGGGAAGGGATATTAATTAAAAAATGTGTAATCCTAATACCTTATGTTTTGTTGAACTGATGATATTTTCATCCTAAATTGATGGGTTTGAGGCCCTCAATTTTACACTTGTTTGTGAATGATGACCTCAATAAATCCCTAAAAATATTTAAATTTTTACTACAATTATGTGTCTTTAATATCCACCAATGTTCTCCTAATCAAGATTATAATTTGGTGGTCACTTTTTTCATTTCCCTCTTATTAAGGCTAAATTTTATTAACCTTATTTTTGATGTGGGTTTTCCACAAAGGTATTTTCTATTTTCAAAATTTTATTTTCAAAGAACAATTTCAAATTGTGAGGACTCAATTCATTGAAGGAGGGGAGAATGTAACACCCCAAGCTTCCATGATACACTTCTCTTTCAATAATAAAATAGCTTTCATTGTACGCATGTTCAAGATTCTAACACACATCGACAAATCAAAGTAGTCGTTATTAATAGTAATACCCAATTTTTTAAATTATATAAGTTATATATTTCAAAATGGACTTTATTTTTGGATTCGGAATATCGAAATTAACCTGTGTTGAATTTTTGATATTTTTCTGAGAACATCCAATTTTCGATGAATAGTGAAAAATACTTAAAAACAACAATTTTAATCGAAATAATTTATAATGATAAATTATACTATTGATTGGTTTTAAAGTATAATTAGAATATAATTTTACCATTTTATCCAATGGTGGTCATTATAATAAATTTCACTTTGAAATTGGACTTAAACAATTGACAATCTTTTGATAGATATTGTTTTTTTAAAAACACGCTATTTGTTTTGACAGCGGGAATAATTTTCAAATTAATTACTGAAATTTATGTGTTTATAATTTGGTAAAATGGATTCCATATTTGGAATCATAAAGTATAAATTATATTATTAAGACTCTTTTGTTTCTGGACATTATTAATAGTAATGATGACAATTATCTTTAATTATCATGATTAATTAGTAATCGGGTAGTTAATGGTAATAAAATAATATCATAATAATATAAAATGTCCCCAACATGTGTCCTAATGCTACTGTTTGTGTCATAGACGACCATTTGATTCCTTGTTCCAAAATTAGGGACCCCATGGAATCACTTTTGTGTGATAGTGACATTTTATCATTTTTTTAAGAAAGGAAAATATAAGAAAAGTATGTATCACCCAAATAAAACAATTTTAATTCTGTCTACAAAAATTATCTTACAGAAAATAAATAGTAATTGGAAAGATAAATTTTTTTTCTATTTCATGCTATTTATTTATAATTTTTAGGCATTATATAAATTAATTTATTTATGACACCATGATGATGCAACGATTACCTCATTAATGAATGATTTAAATAAAATGAAAAGATAAGGTAAAATCTAAGACGTACACTTGTCTAAAGCCTATTGGATGGGTTTATTGCGAACGCTTATCACTTATCCTCGAAATATATCAATGTGGGACCTTTAAAATCCGAAAATCATTTCATAATAAAGTAACATTTCAATCTTTCCAAAAAGGCCCCTCCTCTCCTCTTATAAAAGGCCCGCACCTCTACCACCTTATTCACACCATAAAAGCCATTTGGCTCAGCCAAACTCTACCAAAATACTCTCACAACTTCCCTATATTAATCATATAAGCCTCACTTTGGGCAGAAGTCTTCCAAAGGAAGCCTTTGGCTCAAATCAAAACGAGTTACCCGATTTTAAGGTAATGTCTTCTCTTATATTCTTTTGTTTTATTTTCCTTCTCCAACCCCTTAAACTATTTTTATTCCTTTATTTTGTAAAAACACCAGTATATTAAATATAATAGGATGTTTTTATGAGAATTATTTTATTTACAATTATACACACATTCGTCTAATTGTTAAAGAACATAATTTTTCTATGGGTGGCGAATTACTATCTCACAAAACGATAATTGTTCAATATTATTTTAACACCTCTCATGGTGGAAATTATGATTAAAATATTTACTTATATGATATATAGTATTTTCATTTTTTCCTTACTCTCCTGTATTTTTCATTTATGGCATAACTTTATGATTTCCATTATGGTTAACCGTGATTATTTCATTTTAGGAAGTGCGGACTACCGTCCCCTCAAAGTGATTTGAATCGTTAATTCCATATGTGGGACATATAAAGGATGGAGTTAATGATATTATATATGATATTATACTATAATTATAATATACCTTTATATAATTATTATTTAATTCCATTAAATACGAAATAGAAATTAAAGTAGCGTTCATGCGTACGTACGGCTTACCCACTCCATGAACGGTGCATTTCATTTTTTTACCTCTAAATGTTATGTAAAATTATAAATGCATGTATCTACTGGATATATAGGATATATATGATATCTACAGCATGAATATAATTATGAAGATAATGGATATTCTACCACATAAACAAAGTGTAATTATACGAAGTTTATTGTTGACTCTATTACCAAAGGTCGACAAAACAACCGTTATTAACTTAAAGGACTACATAATTTACATAAAATGGTAATAAGTGATAATGAATTGGTAAAAGGTTCTTAAGAAAGTAGAGATAAACTCTAGTTTATATATTTAGGAGATTAAAGAACGATCGAGTCAAGTTGGACACGAGGTAAGGGACTTCGTCTCAATCTCCTTTCATTGAGCCATATTTTGTTTTATAAACAAATTTCTTTTATATGGTGTATAGAACCCTTTGAATTTTAATTTTATTAATAAGGAATATTTTTGTATGATGTGTTTTACTAAACGACAAAAGGAATGTTTTTTTCTTATGTATGCGATGACAACGACTTCTCCGCCGCTGTGACCATTATTTGTGTTTCAGATTCCTCTACAAGCCATAACTTTTTGAAAATGAAAAATAAATACCACGTTTTACTTTTGTTTTATTTTTGTATTTAAAATGGTTTTATTATATCAATGTGTTCTATTGATATATTGTGATTGAAATGTATAAATGTTACGTTTCCTTTATACATGTTTTATGTGTTACGATTATGTTATGGTTTATGATATGTTTAAACTATTTCATATAAGGAATGTATTGGACTTAGTAAGTGATGGGTGGAGCCCGCTATAGCTCCTCGATGCATCGGTAGGTCTAATGAGACAAACTAGTTTCTTGGCATGAGGCCTTGTCAAAATCTTATTTTTAGTCTTGGAACGAGGCCTTGGATACGTGGTTATGATAGTCTGGCATTATGCATTCCATCATTATGAAAGTGGTTATTGATATTTCATGTGATTATTCGACTAGTTGAATATCCATGTGAATAAGTAAATTGAATTATTTCATATTATTTTAGCCATATTATGATGAAGTTCAAGTTTAAAAGGCTTTTGTTTTAGTTATATATTGCCTTAAATGTTTGTGTTTTTTTATGAATGTTTCTGCTATATTCTTATCCTTGCTGAGCATTTGAGCTAACCCCTTTCAATGATTTAATTTTTCTAGGATGTGAAGAAGTATTTTATGAATAACCTGCAGGGATAGTATGAGGGGATATGAAGACAAGATGTTGTTGTAGTTTTTTTTCATTATGATGTAATGTAAATCTTATAAATATATCTAGTGTTTCCAAGGCTACTAAACTAATCGGTCTTTTGAGACTTGATCTTTTGTGACCATGCCAATGTTACGTAATAATTTACCGACACTGGGTAACTGGGGTTGGGGCGTTACAATATATATAATTATTATTATATATATTATATATTTATTAATCATATATTTTTTATATAGTAGGTTTGAATGTGTACGATGGATGTCGATAACTAATGTAAAGGATTTATGTCCCACTTTTCTACTTTTTCAGACACATATTCACCACAAATTTCATTCATTTGTGGGGTAAAATACCCATGAATTTATTTAATGATTCTTATCCTAATAATTATTCAAATATATATATATATATATATATCAATTTTTTGGACAATAATTCATATTCATGGGTATTATGATTAAATATTACCAAATTAATAATGATTTAATGTTACAATCTCATCATTTACAATTATTATTTAATATTATTATAAAAATAATGAAATAATATTATATTTCTCAAAAAAAATCGTGTATTTTATACTTTTATGGTTAAATCATTACAATAAATGTATTAAATTTATTTTCCTCTCTTTATATACCAAGTAGTTTCAAATTAATGCTTATAAGAAAATTGCCTTTATTTATCTCTGTCCTCAAACAAACTTTTTCTTCCAAAAAATTGATTCATAGTTTTTTTTAATTTTTTTTAAAAAATATTCAATAAATATACTAAATAATTTTTTACTTATTCTTTACTTAAATAAGGATTTTAATGGATTAATATTCCCATTTTCAAAATAGTTACCATTTATCTTTTACCGAAAATGTGAAAGGAATATCTGGTTTAACATGTACATAATGAGTATAATTTTCAACTATTAAGACTTTTAAATGTTTTAAATAATATTTTATATGTTAAAAATTTAATTTTAGATTTAAATTATTTTTAAAATGTATTATGTTTTTAAACATGTATTAAATGTGGGATGATTATTTTTCGTCAATAAATTGTTTAAATAAATTTTAATGGTTACATTATAATTTTTCAATGTTTATTTCAATGAAATTAATTTCAAAAATATTTTATTATGTTTAGTTTTAAAAATTCATTTTCAATGAAATATATTTTTATCATGAAACATTACAAATAATCTTTCCTTAAAAATCAATCCCCATAAATAATGATATTCTTTGAGTTTACTGATGCATTATTGGGGATATGATCGAATTCTACAAATAATTATCTTTCGTGAAATGTTTTTTGAAAACATGATGTCTAAGGAACTTGTTTCTCTTCCAATTTATTTTAAAAGATTAAATTATTATCAATCCAGATATGTTTTCCATGGTTTATACATTTATAAAATGATTAAATGATTATCAAAGGTATCTATTTTCCCCAATTTATGATATAATGAAATGTTTATAAAACGCATTTCATTTCATGGATTATGATATCATTAATATTATATGATATTGTATAACACGTACGTATGTTTTTTATTATTTGATGGTTTTTACTTCTATCTCCCTCCAATACATTTCATAATGAGTTATATGTCATGAGACAGATAAGACTTGATTAGGGGGTGAACCCAGTTTAGTAAGGGTCCATGTCAGCATTTATGGTCTTGGGAATAAAACAAGTCTCTTATGAAAAATTAGGGAGTGAACCCATTCCACTATGATATTATTGGACTTTAACCATGACTACAATAAAAATCATTATCTATGATAATGTGTATTTAGAAATTCATTGACTTATTCCAATGTTATGCTCTCATGGAAAGCTAACTTGGTATCCTTATGATTTATGTTTTATGAAGGGGAAATCATTATGCCATGACTCTTGATTATGATCATTGATATGCATGGTACGTTTTTAATATGTTTGGATCATGTTCTCATACCGATATATTCATGTTATGCTTACATTTATCCATTCATTACCCTTACTAGGAAACTTAGATCATCCTTTCTTATGTTTCATTTCCCTAGGTTATGAAAAATAGTTTTCAACTAGGTGTGTTTGTGAAGAGTATTAATAGAGAATATCCTTATCGGATATGTTAAAGATCATTCACTATACTCTAATATAGTATAACTAGTCTCCAAATACACTAACCGGTTATGTTATTTAATGGTGTGTGCTAGTAATGTATTGAATATTCTTCTATAAAAATATAATATCAATTTAGAAAATTCATGGATCATTATATTTGGCAGCATAGAATAGGTTTAGTTAACCATTTGACAGTAGGATGAGAAAACACTATCAAAATTCCTAGTTATTACTATAAGGATATTTCTAGGGACACATATAAGGGTAATTCTAAGGATTAGTCAAAGTATATAAAAAATTAATAGAATTTATTTAATTGATATAGAATGTTTTTTCAAAGAAATTTCATCACTGTCAGGATACTAAAAGTTGAGTTGGATCCATAATATATGTACCAAAGGTTAATAATAACAAAATAGACGGATTTAGTTGTAAATTATAATTACTTGGTGTAATAAATGGGACTTATTGAACATCTCGTTTGGATGTACCAATGGATATGATTTGAAAATTTATAGTATTTATAAACCATAATGATAGATTTAAATAAGTGATGACACTGAATATCCAAGGATAAAACTAATGTGTTATAGATTAAAAAAAGGTTCGATGATTTTGAAATCCTATAAGTAATTTTTCATGATTTTGTTGATACCTACTATGATTAATTTTTTTCACATTATTCCTTTAGTTTTAGTCGATAACTAGAACAAGAAGAAACTATGTTAATGACGAATATTATGTGAAATTCTTCACCTTTCCTCAATATAAACTTACTTTTTTGGTAGTTTGGATGAAAATTATAATTATTTTGCTTACATAAAATTATCAATATATGAATCATGTCGTAATTCCAAAATTAAACGGAGGGAATGACATTTTATTGAGTCCTTCATGAGGCACCATCAATATTTTTTTATTGGGTATTCATATCCATTAGTTTCAGAGAAATAGATCAATTCTAGTAAAAAGATATTTCCCATCCTCTAATGTTAGAAGGATGATAATGAAATTTTAGTTATCTACAATTTGTAATATGATGAAGATAAATTGTGGAATATCATCAGTAATACATGGTAAAATGATGAAATTTAATCCACATACTAGGAAATATTCATTAAACACTTTTTTAATATTTAATTTACTTAAATTAAACATTGAAAGGTAGTTAATGAGTTCCTTATGATAAAGAAAAATTATAATAAATTAATTGTCACCAATGAGGAAAAGTTTACAAGACATATGAGTTACTAAAATAGTATTATCATCCAAATAGAAAATAAAGTTGATTGATTCATCAAGGGTTTAAAACCTCATCTCTAAATGGTATTATCCTTAAGGTAATTTGGCATCTCTGAAGAAAAGTTTTATGTGATTTAAAGGTGGAAATATAGGTTTTAGTTACATATCAATTTATTGGTTATGATGAAAAGGGAAGAATGGATTTCAAAAGAATATCCATAAGCTGTGGAGAAATTAAGGTGATATATAATTTAAAAACCAAGTGTGGGATGATATACAGGTGAAATTTTAATAAGGGGACTGTTAAATTTTTAAGGTGGGGAAGGGATGGTCATAGGTTACCAAATGATTATGTGATGGGAAGAAGAATTATAATGATGAATGTATAGAGAAAGATGCACATACTACGCCACCCACATTACAATGGTTCAAATAAAAGTATTCTAGGTATTATAAAAATCAATTACCCCATAAAAGGGATAATGAGAATGACAAGACATGACGAGATTTAAATACAAATGAAAAAATTAAAAACCATATGAAATCACGATGGATGAAGTGAATTAGGATAGTTATGGATCACATATCCTTTTTTACAAAATAGTGGTTTATAGTTTTCATTTTGTATGAATGATCCCTAATAAAATATCATTATACATCTATTAAATAAATTTATGTGATTTTCATAACTGATTATCCCTCTCTACTTGTATTATGTAATAATGAAAACACATTTGATATTCTATCAACACATTGTTTTACCCAAGATTACAAAAGAAATGTTTTTTATATGATAAGAGTTTATTTAATGAGTAAACTAGGAATAATATTTTTGAATCATATATGTATCCAAGTATGATTAAATTAAGAGATATGGATACTATCATGAATTTACGAGTTTATGGTTGATCATATGATAAAAGTCATTGACACCATTTTTTAGGTTTATGTGATGGGATTATATCATTATAAATGATATTTTAGGAGGAATTTTTTTATAATTTTACCCATTTGTTTTGAATAAGTTTTAGTAGAAATATTATTTGATAAAGATTTACCTTACAATTTCTAGATATGTGATTAAAATTAATAGACTCATTTATGGTTTATATTATCACATATGTTTAGGCAATTTTTTGTTCTTTTTGATCACCATAAAATTCACCAAACTTCATTACTATAATATAAATTTCCTCTATATATACTCTTTATATAATATAAATAAATGAAGTGGGAAAGGTTGATGGGGTGCTAAAACTAATTTTATCTAATGATGATATAAATATTGCATCATTTATTAGTTAACTCTAAAGAAATATATTTTCATTTAGTTGAGTTTTAACACTATATATCGTACATATAAGAGAGAAATTAATTCCCTAAATGATATAGTTAGATAGTGTTTTATGCATTTCAGATGTTTTTGGGATCAACCCCATAATCAAGAAGAGTTTTATTGAAATAATAGCCTTCACTCGATCATTCAGATTTCTCCTTAGGAATCTATTTATTAAACAGTCTGTAGAACTCTAACATACTAGAATGAAGTTTAGAATGAAATCTATTGGGACCTGGTCAAGTTGATGTGATGATAGATAAGGGCATATATATTTTAAAAAACATATGAGAAACAAAAAGGTGACATAAATTTTATTCTTAAAATCATTGACGTGATCCAAAATTTGAAGTTAGTGATAAGTACTTTCTATGAATTTCATCCAGGGAGAATAAAGGGGAAACTAAGACCTAGGTATATCACCCCCTTTGAAATACTCAATTATATCGAGATAGAAACTTATCATTTTTTATGTCCAATAACACTATTAATAATCACCCACATTTTAGCCTAATTTATTAATAATATAAAATGTTATGATTAAATGCTTTTAAATTTTTATTAGATTAATTTTTTTATCAATTATTAAAATTTAGGTAATTTAAATCAATTTCGATTCGAAATTTAATAAAAAACATAGATTGTTTTTGAATTTTTCTACATAAAACCCGCATTATCTTCCCGTCCAAGGGATTAAATTTAAATTATTTTCTACCACTCTTATTATTGAAATTTGAAAAAATAGATTAAATATTTGAATCATCATAATTTATAATATCTAATAATGTGAAATTTTTTAAAAAAAATTAATGAATGTAATTAAAATTGATTATATTGATGATGGAAAAAGTTTACATTAACAGAGGACTAATCCTTAATCATAATTGGAAAAAACAACCTATACATTTGTCTAAAACCTATTTTATAGAAATATATTGTCCATTAAACCAATTATATTACTTAATTGTTTATTTGGAAACTTGGATAATAATTAATGATCGGGCATAAATCCATCCAAGGAAGCCCTTTAGTGAAAATCAAAAGGAGTTACCCGAATAAAATGTAACATCATTTCTTAATAATAATACTTTTATTTTCATTATGTACCATATAAATTATTCTAATTTAATGTTTATATAATGAAACGAGTATACTAATAACACTCAGATGTGTCTATTCTAAGGGTTTTACCTATAATTACAAACACAGTCATCTAATGGATTGCAAACTTACAATTCATGTGTACGCTGAACTACCACATCATGAAAAAATATTGCTCTTTTTTCATTACCACCACTCATAGTGTTAATTAAGATGGGAAAAGTATTTTATCATTTTATATGTCATATTTATGATTTATTTTTTGTTATTTAATAATTATATAACAGCCACCTTTTTTATTTACATTTTTTTACAATTATTTCATTTGGGGCAGTGTGGACTACAACCTCCTCAATACGGTATGATTTGTACACAACTTACATTTAATATATTAAGAATTAATTTTTTGATATTATATGATATACATGAAATAATAATTATATAGTAATTATAATATATATATATATAGCATTTAATTTCATTTATTCAATTTGACATTAAAATGGAAACCATGTTCAGGCATACGAATGACATACCATCTCCATGCACAATGTATTAAGTTTCATAATTATAATACATATATATATATATATTATAAAGAAATATATACTGAATATATATATTATATATTTCTTATTTTACAATTTGGAATTTAGTAAATCATTATATATGTAAAAGGATCATGAATAAAAAGTCAAATCATATTTATAAAATAAAGTGAATATTACACAAAATGCAACATTAACACATATTTGTTAATAAATGGGGGATATAAATAACTAAGAAAATCATAAATGTTGTTATATTTAATAATATGTTTATGTGATAGTTTTATAAATAAAATATATTAATTATATAGGTGATTTGAATCTGTTTGAAGTAACACATGACTTATGGTATGGTATTTTCACCTCACATTTTATTTTTTTGAGATACATTCCATATTCACAAATCACATATTTTTTTGTTGTGTATATACATCCCTATGATATTTTATATCATTTATTTTTATTTAACTAATTATTTTAAAATATTTATATTGATGTTATTTATTCATGGGGAACATGATTCTAAAGCAAATCATGTAGTAAGGGTTTTCTCATTGGACTTTAATTTTTGTGAGTCACAAGCGATGCTCGCCTTGTAATTATTATATATGATGTGTATAATACCCATTGATGTATTCTATGATTATAATAGATAAAGTTATGGGTATTTACATATATATTTTATGAATTAAAATACATTTATTTAGTGTTTCAAAACATACAAAATTGGTAGAGTGTTTTTGTCTCAATTTTCCTTCGTTGAGACACATTCCCTATTATGAAACTATATTTTTATATATATATTTTATGAATTAAACTAAAATTTATTTAGTTTCATTTTATTACATGGTGAGAACAATTAAAAGATACCATGTGGGAGGAGTTAATTGAAATAGTCTCATTGTTTATCATGATTGTTTAGGATAGTTCTTTAATTGAAGAAATATTATGATACATATATAAAAATGAATCATGAATTTTATTTTCATATTTATATTCATGAAATCTAAATTTATTGGTATCATTTTCCACTCTTTGTAATATAAGATCATTAATAATGTGTTTTTACGAATGTTTGACTTTACCTCTCTCTTTGGTGTGAAATCTATGTTCATTCAAATCCATGTCTTATAAAAGAAATTTCAAAACGTTTAAAATAATTATTTATATGTTTTCAAAGTTTATTGAAATAAATTATCTTAATTATGTCTTAAGTGTTCTTTATATGATTCCATTGTGTTATTAAATAAATAGGTTTCAAAACATTTTATATATTTCTTTATATTTTTTTAAATTATTATAAAATGAAATGGTTTTCAAAAAAATCAAGAATTTTTTATAACTATTCAAATTGTTCTCAATGGAATATGTGTATAAAATATATTTAATATTATTTTATATGTTTTCAAGGAAAAAGTTTTTCAAAAAGGTTTCCAATATTCTTTTATATGTTTTCTAGAAAAAATAGTTTAAAAAAATTGAATATTCTTATTTATGTTTTCAAGGTAAATGGTTTTTAAAATATTTTCAAGCATCTTTTATATGTTTTCAATGAATTTGTTTTCAAAAAATTTTATCCATCTATCTATTTTTTAATTAATTTTCAATGAATATGGTTCTCAATATATTACTTATTTAGGAATGAATTTTCAGTGAAGAAAAAGATATTTTCCATATGAAATTTTTTAAAAGATATTTCAATATTATTTTCCATCTAAGATGAAATATATTTATGTTACTCATTCATTTCCAATAAATTATCTAAAGAATCCATCCATATTCCTTCTTCATAGTTTATGTTTTTTAGTGAATGATTCTTATAACTTCCATTTATTTTCCATGGGTTAAATATTTTAAAAACCCATTTCTTTTCATGTGTTATGATTTGATGAAATTATTATTAGACCTATCAATTTTCTATAGGTAATCATATGATAAAATATTTATGATAACCATTTCATTTCATGATTATGATAGGATGATTCTTTATAATATTTTCGAAAAGGTATTATGTTATTAGTGGGGCCTATATCTCACAAAAATTCATTAGGTAATGATTGATTCTGCATGAGTATAAATGTTATGAATGAACATGATTAAATATTCACAATTATAGGAATGTAGCTATATATATATATCAATATGTTTATCCATGAACCAGATTACATGTTCAAAATTTTATTAGTGAACCATAATATGAATTCGTTATATTTTCTTTAAACATGATTATGTGTTCACAATTGTATTCTTAGACTTGTTTATATGTCTATAGTTTTTGTGTGAACTTGATTACATGGTCACAATGTTATGTGTGAACCTAATTAAATATTCAAAAAATTATGTGTGAACCTAATTTCATGTTCATATGTCTATGCGAGGGCATGGTTTCATGTCCTCAACATAAAGAGTGAGTTAACATGTTTCTATGTATATATGTTCACAATTTTATACAATTATTTTTAATCCACAATTCTAAGTCATTTTCTCATGTAATGATTTCATGACCCCTGTTCCCGATTATAATATGGTTCATGTCTTATGAATTTTTAATATTTATTCCATGATTCATGTTAATGATCTTGGATATAAAGGGTATAATATTCCAATGTTATACAAT
The DNA here is from genome assembly GCA_963277665.1 of Viscum album. NCBI lineage: Eukaryota > Viridiplantae > Streptophyta > Magnoliopsida > Santalales > Viscaceae > Viscum > Viscum album. The sequence goes on from OY728147.1 coordinate 1,869,300,570, forward strand.
CATGTTCTTGTACCCTTATGTTCAAGTTATTTATTTGTACTTACTCTATTTATACTTAATGAGCATTCAAGAACACCCATTTTTTATATTCCATATCCAATGGTTATGAAGAGTGGGTTTTAAGTATATTTACTAAGGTTCAAGATCAATATGGTAAATAATGGAGTTGTTTCATTGAGATAGCATATTTTTATTCGGTGTTTCCAAATTCAGTAAAATAATATGGTCATTGGGAATCTATTTTGAGTATTTACTATTTATTTCGAAAATATGATTTAATTTCAATATAAATTATTTTGGGGTTGTTATAGTAGGTATTAGAGAGATTTTGTAGTCAACCTTTGGAAACTATGATGAGAAAACTGTTGTGAAATTCCTATAAATATTTATATGTACATGCATAGGGATGTAACTAAGGTTAAGGTTAAAGAAGAAAAAAAGTATAGGAAAATGTCCTAGAATGTTGAAAATGGATTGAGTGAGTGGTTTCTTAGTAATATATCCCTCTCTAGAAACTATAAGTTGTTGTGGGTCTGGCACAAATTTACCTAGAAGTAAAAACTCTGAGAAGGGGCGTTGAGCCTAACTCGAGCGTAACCTATAACCTAACAAGGAGCTTTACAGTACACCGGGATTGACACTCTAGGAGGATTTTCTTTATGACATAAGAACTCATCAAGAACCATGATGAGGAAATTAAAAATTAGTTTTCAAGGAATAAAAAATAATAAACCTATGGTTTCTTATATAATGGAAGGTGTTATAATTTATACATGTTCTATGATGGTTTTAATGATAATGTAGTTCCTTGTTATGAAAAAAGACTCTCACACAATTATTTGTATTTTTAGTAAATATATAAAATTCAAAGGAATTGGGTTAATGAGGAATGAAATGGATAATGCAATGATTACCCCATGATAAAGAGAATTCTATGGGAGATAGAGTGAAAATCATTATTTTAATGAACACAAAACACTATTAAGACATGAATCATTATTAATTTCAAAATGAAAAGAGAAGGGAAAAATGTTTGCTTCACTCCATTTTAAGGAAATTTGAACCTTATATTAGTGGAATGAGTTATCCACTAGTTTATAAGAAATGTGTATGGACAACTGAAAATTTATTTTTCATTATCCATTGATTATAATGAAAAGAGTTATGTTGGGAACTTTTTGCATGGAATGTGAAGAAAAACATTGGTGGAATATTATAAAAAATATGAGGAAACAATATAAAATTGAATCCATGGATTTATTTGAGTAAATAAGACATTTTTATGTTTTTACCTTCCTCATATTCTTCATAAAAAAGGATAATGATGCTTCCCACCAATTTCCTGGTTATAATAAGAAAAGAAGGATAGACTTCTAATGAAACTCTAAAGGCTATGGAGGGAAGAATATTAGATTTAGATTGTTCTCATTGTGTGTTAGGAATCATGGAGGAAATTTTCTTAGAGAGAATATAATTTTATTATATGTGGAATGAATGTTCATTGAGTGGATGAATTCCAAGGTAATTGGAATATAGTAAATTCTCCAAAGAATAAACCTCATAAACTTCAATGATTCAATGTAATGAGTATGAGAATTACTATAAAAATTTATTAAAATAAAAGTTAAATTATGGTGATTGACATCATAAATCTTTTTATATGATATATAATGGGAAATCTTATGCATACACAATGTATGAACTGAATCCTGATAATTATGTAACACTTATCCTCCACTTCTATGCTTGGAATTTCTTATCTGATTTTGTATGAATAAAACCAATGAGAATATTATTTTTCATCATTTAGTGAATTTTCATGTGATTATAATAATATACATGGATTTTGGAAAAATAAAATCTTATTTAATGAGTTATCAGTTCATGAATGAACCAAAGTGTCCATCAAAAAAAATTTTGATATAAGAGAATAATTATGAAAAAATGGGAGAAAAATATTTTGGAAGGGTTATTAGGTTAACCATTTATGAAAAGGTATAAGTAAAACATCAAATGATTATTTTTATATTTAATATATTATCTCAAAATATGAATAATTATCCATATTACATAACATGTGTTAACCACTTTGTTTTTATAATGACAGACAGAATGACCATCCATTCTATTTGTTGATCTTCGGATTTATTAGTGCTCTATTAATGAAGATTTCACAATCATTTTTTGGAGTATTCAATGAATTAGAATTGATCACTGAACAGTAAAGGTTGATATTTTTCTAAAATCATGTATGTATATTCTCTTTATGAAAATTATTAATCATTACGACCAGATCATGACATAAATGTCTGTCAAATTATAATCATATCTACTGATATTAATGGTCTTCATAAAGCTACTTTGGGTTATGGATTGAATTTTTAAATTTCACATAACCATTTTCTATATCACACTATATCAAAACATGATTATTTGATTTCAATTCCATGTATATGTTTTCAATTCTGACTTAGGTTCTCATATGTGGAAACCTAATTATAAGTTTCATTGCGAACCTTTTTTGTTTCTAACATTCTTTTTAAAAGAATATTTAGTATTCATTTTTTACAATGTGGGTTTCTATTAAATGAAAAATATATTATTAAACCTTTTATACCCTAAAAAATATTGATGGAAGCATTCTTTTTAATTGTGGTATAAGGTAACACCATGAGTTTCTAGGTTTTTTTTCAAATTAATTTAATCTTTTTGATTTTTTTATTTCACACAACATTAAAAATAATTTATTTTATATTAAAGAAATTTTTTTGGATTTTATTATACTCAAAAATATTTTAATCATGCACTACATGCAACATAATGTTTATCTTTATTTATGTGGAACAGTAGACATTTTTTATGTTAAATGAAAAACAAACTTTCCTCGATGGGCTGTGTACACACAAGGCCGAATGATACCGAATAATAATATATTATTAAAATTTTTATTATTTAATATAACAAGATATAAAATATCTATTAAATTTACTATTATATGATAAACATAATTATTAAAATTTATAGTTTTATTCATTGGTAACCTATAAATTAGAAATTAATTTATAAACAAAATCAATATAAAAGAAATGATTTTATAAAAGACTATTTTTTGTGCAAAAGGAGATTTATATTAATATGTTAAATTAATTAATATTATTAAATTATACTAATGAAATTTTTATTTAATATATTCAATCATTTTTTATATTCCTCTAATTGATTTTACAGAAAATAGATGAGAACAGACACAATAAAACACATAAAAACCAATATTTTAATAAAAGTTGTTTTACTTCCTTTTAATGGAAAACCTATTTCAAAAATAAATATAGGAAAATAAATATTTTTTATAAGTAAAAATTAAATTAATTTTTGGAATATAAATATAAAAATTAATTTTGGGTGATTTTTTGGTATTTTTTGATGAAGTTCCCTTTCATAATATATATTAAAGAATAAGGAATTTTAATTCAAAATAGTATTTTCACATAATTTATTTATAACATGAAATTATATTATTATATAGTTTTATTGTTTAATTTGATAAATTTTTTATCAATTAATTTAATTTAGGCCATTGGAATTAAATTTTCTTTTAAATAGATTATTAAAACATAAGAAACCTTTAAATGTTTTTACATTAAAAACTCATATTGTCATCATGTCCACGGGATTATATTTAAAATAATTTCTTCCCCTAATTTGATTGGAATTTAGAAAAATAGATTAAATATTTATAATAATACTAAATTATAATTTTTAATAAGGTAAAATTATTTTTTACAAATAAAATTTTCAAAATTAATATAAATTTATTACATCATTTAATGTAAAAATAATCTTAACAGCTGGCTAAACATTAATCCTAACTGAACAAATGACCTATAAACATGTCCAAAAACTATTTTATGGAACTTTTTCGAATACTCCACAACTACAGATCCATAATGGTCTATATTTACACTTAGGGATCATGTAATACTTGGGGAACACAAAATTATTTTTAAAAATACAATGTTTGTCTTTTCCCTCTACTTTAAAAGGGTACTCACCCTCCCACATCATCAAGACTCTCAAGTGACTTTGAGTAAACCATGATCACAAAATATAGCTCCTTAATATCCAAATTTACTACTAATAATCCTCTTATTTGGAAAAAATCCATCCAAGGAAGCCCTTTGGTTTAAACCAAAAGGGGTTACCCGAATAAGATGTAATATCCTTCCCTAAGCTCTTCAGTTTTATTTTCATTATCCACCAACTCAATTATTATTATTTCATGTTTATATTTTAAAAATAATATAATAGATATAATTATATTTTTTAATCTATTTTTCTACTTGAAACTTCACACGCATCCATCTAATGTGTAACAAACATACCATTATTGTGTACGGTGAACTACTGCCACACGAAATAATGTTGTTCATTTTTCATTTACCTCCTCTAATGGTTGGGAATTATGAAGTAAGTTGTAATTTTTTTTGTTATATATGATGTTTATTATGTATTTATACTTCCTTTATATTTATAAAATTGACACCTTCATGCATTCCAATTGTGTATGTATGGTAATTTTATTTGGGGAAGTGTGGAATACCTTCTCCTAAAAGTGATGTGATTCATCCAGACCGTACATGGAATGTATTAAGGATACATTTAGTAAAATTTTATGATATATATGAAATAATATTTATAGTTTAATTATAATATATATGTATTTATGTAATTATAATTATATTTCATCTAATTTCATTCATTTAATATGTCAACAAAATAGAAACAACATCTAAGCACATGGATGACCTACCATTTCCATGAATGGAGTATTCTATTTCATACATATATCCTGTTTATATTAATATAAATACATATATACTTAACATATATGATATTTATACCATTTTTTACATATTTAAATAAGTAAATCACGATATATGTAAAATGATCATGAGTAATAAATCAAATTTTATAAGAAAAATAAAGTTGTTATTACCTGAAATATAACATTGAGCTGGAGCTATTAATAAACGGGTGATATAAATCCATAAAAAATTAATATGTGGTTTTAAATATAATAATATGGTTCTTTAATTGAATTAAATTAAATATATTTTTATTATAAATTCTTTTTGAATGGGTACATAAAAATTCAAGAATTGAGGTAAGGGAATTACATCTTACTTTTTATTTTTGTGAGATACATTCCATATTCACCACTCACTTCTTTTGTGTGGTGTATATAATACCCAATTATATGTTGAAAAAAATATTTACTTTATTTATTTATATTGAAATATTTTATTTTATTCTATTCTTTTACAGGGATCATTATTGTATTGTTAATCATGTATTAAATGTTTTCTCATCTAAAACTTATTTTCCATGAGACACAAGCCATGTACATATCTTAATTGTAATATGTGAAGTGCATGATTACCATAAATGTATTATATGATTCTTACATTTAAATATATGCATGTTTAAATATCAATTTTATTTAATTTATTTCATGTAGTTTGTGTTTCAAAAGAAACCAAATTGGTAATTTAATTTTGTCTCAATTTTCATTCTTCGAGACCATTTCCATGTTATGTACCTATATTTTCTGATGAGGTGTATATACTAAAATTGACTTGTTAAATAATTAATCTCTTTATTTTTATGATATTTTATGCCTTATGTAATTTCATTTTCTCACCTGTGGAGTATAATTTAATTTTACAATGTGGTAAGAGTTTATTGAATCAATATCACCATTTATCAGGATTGTTTAGGATTATGATTTCATATAGGTAATATAAAGATCCATCAATAAATAGAACTCATGAATTATCTTATCCTATATATCTACATGATATATTAATGTATTGATACCATTTTCCCACTTTTTATTACATACAATAATTAAGAATTTATATCTAATAAATTAAAAATTTACTTATATGTTCGATCAGAAATCTATGTTCATCAAAAACCTTGTTTTCTGACAATGTTTTAAAAAATAATTTCATGAATTATTTTTAAGGACTATTTTTTTCAGTGAATTGTTTTTCAATACATTTTTAATATTTATTTATAATTTTTCAACAATTTTAAAAATAAAGGTTTGTCTAATCATTTTCAAGATTTTCTTATATGTTTTTAAAGTATATTTAATGAAATTGTTTTCAAATCCTTTTCAATATTTCTATATATTTTATAAAATAACAATAAAAGAAATATATTTTTAAACAGATATGAATATTATATTATATTTTTCCCGGAAAATGTTTTTTAATTTTTTTCAGGATTCTTTTGTTTGATTTCACGGAAAATGAATTTTAAATATGTTTTTATGATTCATTAAGATGTTTTCAAAGAAAATGGTTATTAAAATTTTTTAAAGATTGATTGATAAATTTTGATAGATAAATGTTTAAAAATGATTTCAAGCCTTATTTTTATGTTTTCAATTATTTTTCAATGAAAATGGTTTTGTAAACATTTTATGTTTTAACTATATTTTTTAAACAATAAAGTTTATTTCCTCAAGAAATGGTTTTAAAAGGTATTTCAATGTTAGTTTCCATCTATGATGAATTATTTTTAAGGAAATCATTCCCTTCTTATAAAAGATTGCAATTTTCCATTCATATTCATTATTGAATGGATTATGTTTTGATGGAATGATTTATATTTCACTAGTTTCACTTCCATAGGTTATATACTTTCAAAAACCTTTTTCTTTTCACATGTTATTCATTTATGAAAACATTATGATACTGATCTATTTTCTAAAGGTAATGATATGATGAAATGTTTATGAAACCCATTTAATTTCATGAGTTATTATATAATGATTTTTTATAATCCTTTCCCACACGTATTATGTGATTAGTGGGACTAATATCTCTGTTCAATGGATTAGAAAATGAAGACTGAACCATTACAATAAAATTTAGGTGGGAACATGATTACATGTTCAAAATAATATGATTAAACCTTGTTTATTATACATATGTTTATTCATGAACCTGATTACATGTTTACAATATTAATAGTCTACCTTATTATGTTTTCATAATGTTATTCATGAATTTGATTAAATGTAAAAAATTTCATGCATGGACCTGGTTGTATGTCCATAAGTTTATGCATGAATCTCATTACATGATCACAATGTTCTCCATGAACAAAATTTCAAGTTCACAAAATTATGTGTAGAATCATATTCATGTAAATAATTTTATGTGGAGGTCCATTTTAGGTACTTTACATAATGATTGAGTGATCATGATCCTACTTATACATGTCATTGATGTTATACATTGATTTTTATACCATATTTCCAGGTATTATTCATATATTATGCTTTCATAGATAATGTTCCAAAGTATATTATTATTCAAGTATTATGAACATCTATTATCTATTCCATAATTAAATTTTATTTTCTTTTTTATGGATGGTATGGCCTTCCAATGGGATATGATAATTTTTAAATACCCGAATATTCGTGTTATGCTTATGTATTTTATTTATTTACAATTATTGAGCATTCAAGCTCACCCATTTATTATGTTTCCTTTCCCTTCGTAATGAAGACTGTTCTTTAAGTAGGTTTACTGTGGTGATAGTCAATTGAAATATTGATAATATTTAATTGATTTAGAATATTTTTGATACTTGTTTCCAAAGGCACTAAACTAATATTTTCTTTCATCATCTGTTTGAGTAATGTACTAAGTAATCCGTAAATATGATGTAATTCATATATATATTAAGATAAAGTTTTAATATATATATAATTTCGAATTATATTCAATGAAATAATATTATATTGGGATCATTATATAATGATAAAATATTACTTACTTCCGTTTTTATAATGTTTGTTGAAAATGGAAATGTTACTCATGCATATATACAACCTACAATTACCATGATCGTAACACAATTATTTTTTAAAAAACCACCATTCATGATTAGTATTAAATTTATAATAAATTTATAAATTTGATACTAATTTCAGGATTATTTTTCTATAGATGATGTAACCATGAAAAAATTAAGAGGACCAAAAAAATCAAAATATATATGATAAAAGTAGTTATTAAGTGAAATGAGATTTATACACGAATTGGTAATAAATAGGTAATGAGTCATCATAAGAAAATAAAATATTGCATAATATATATAATATTAATTTTATAATAGATGTATAGTATATATATATTTATTATATAATAGGTTCTTACATGTATAAAGGAAGCTGAGAAATGTGGTATAAAATTTCCATATCTGTTTTTAATTTTGTGATACATATTCCATATTCACGAAAAATATATATTATGTGAGGCGTAAAATTTACCTGAATTTATTTTATAATTATTCTCCAAAAATATATCGATATGAAAATATATATACTTTTTAATATCTTATATGGGGTTTATGATTCAAAATATACCAAATCGGTAATAGATTTTTTTGTGTCAATTTTCCTCCCTTTATACGAGTGTTATGAACCTGAAATATTTTTATGAGGTCTATATAAATCCAATTTGATAGATAATAACAATAATTTAGTAATTATAATTATTTTATAAGTTTATTTTATTTTTATATTTCATGGGGTTAAATATTTCAATATTTTAAAATAGTAAGGATTCTGTGCCGCAATTTCTTTGTCTATCAGTTTTGTTTAGGATTATTCAAGATCAATATAGAAACTCAAAACATTTCTTATCTTATAGTAATGTCATTCAGATAAATGCTTCCAATTATTTTTCCTCACTAAATGTACCTAATAGTTTCAAAATATTGTTTTGAATAAAATATGTATTATTCCACTCTTTAGTAAAAAACAATTTCCTTCCAAACCTGTGTTTTCTATAAATACTATCAAAAATGTTTTCAATATTATTCAAATAAATTATTAATGTCAATATAACCCACATTTTACTTTTAAAATTTTTTGGAATGAATATTCATGTCATTTTCAAAGTTATTCCTATTAGATTTTACTAAAAACATAAAATAAATATGTGTGTCCACATATACAACATGTGTGGAATTTTAATCCATCATTCGCTTAATTTTTTTAAATATTTATTTATATGTTGACATGTTTATTTTCAAATGATTTTTTTTTAAATTTTTTGTTTTCTTAAATAATGAATTTTAAATTTTAAAGGATATTTTCTACAAGAATTTTTTTACAGGATGTTAATGCTTAATTTATATGTTTTCATGAATATTTTCAACAAAAATTATTTAATGATTACTTTTCTATAAATATTAGTTTTAAAAGTTTTTTCTGAAAGAAAATTTTTTCTTTAAGAAAAACACATTGTGATTTTTATTTCATAATAATTCACCGTCTATATTGAAATCTTTTGTAGTTTCTTATTATTTACATGGGATATGATCCAAAAATATGATTCATTTTAATTCTTTGAATGGTTTATTTTTGTGATTATGTGATGTTTATTAGACATGTTCCCATTCCATGGGTGATAATAGGAAAAAATTATTTTGAAAACCGATTCTTTTTTCATAGGTTATATTATGATGAAATGATGAATTAATTATGAAACATACCTATTTTTTATAGGTTTTCATACTATGAATTTTTTATGAATTTTTTTAAATTTCATGGGATGTGATATGATTACTATTTTATGATTTATTGGAACACATAAATATTATTTTAATTATGTGATGCGTGGGACCTATATCTCCATCCAATGCATTAGGTAAATATTTATATCCCCAGAGAAAACAAGACTGTAATTGGGAGTGATATTTGTTTTGTAATGGACATTATACATTATGATGGCATTTGGACTAAACCTTTACAACTATGATTGTTTTGGCAATGAACCCATTCCACTATGATAGCCTTTTATGAGAACCTTGACTATTATGGAAATTATTATTTATGTTTTTTATGCTATAATTCCAAGTCATATGAAATTATTATTCTCTCAAGGAATATGTTATTTGATTTTATTATGGTCTATGACTTATGAAATTTTAATCATTATTCCATGACTCATGAATATAATATTTTTCATGTAGGGTACTGTTTTTATTTTTATTCTCATGTTATCATACCCTTATGTAATTATTATGCTTTTGCATCTCCCTAGTTTATGCATACTGAAAATCCAATATTTCCCATTCTGTTGATTTCATTCCCTAGTTTATTAAGAAATGTTTTTTAATGTTTGTACATTAAGAGAAATAATGGAGGACATCATTATGAGGAATTTTAAAGATCATTCACAAAATTAGAATACTTTTAAAATTTTCTAAAAGACACTATAATATTATTGTCGAAATCCACATGCTTCTGTAATGTATTGAATATTCATCTAAAATTTTGTAATATTCATATGTGAAAATATTAGGTTTTTATAGTTCTATTAGTATTACCATCTACATAAAAGTGGTAACTAGTTCTATATATCTATTATTTTTGAAATGTTTATAGAATATTTCTCGAGAAGTTTGAGGTAAACCTCAAGTACTAATCATATATAGTTTAATATGGTAATACCTAAAACGTTAAAAAATTATAGTTTATATAATTAGTGTCTAGTTAAGAGAGAAATATTATCTATGGTAATTAAATGATATTCTTTTGTAAGGTTTTTGATTATTACCAAAACAATATTGTGACATTTAAGTGTTTTGGAGATTTTGATGATAAAATAAATATTAATATATTCCAATTTCAATTATATTATAGTTAAGGTTTGTAACATACTATTATACTTTTTACCTTACCCATAACTCACTGATATATTTTGAAAATTTTTTATACTCTACAATTACCCTTTTACATTTTATAACCATAAGTACTCCATCAAATATATATACATATTCAAACTTCTATTTTGTATAGTGAATGTTGAATTATAAAATTAATCTAAAAAATACATCAATAATAAGATTACTAGAGGGACCCATACTCTATTATTGACCATTATCATTTTATTATAATCATTTTGGACATAGTTACAATTATCAGGTTCTTCTATAATTCCACATATTCCATTTGTTCCTTTTTAATCATCACATGGATATATGGTTGAACAATAATCTCATTAATATTTGAATTTTCTCCTCTCATTATGATTTTAACATAAATAAAATAATATTAATTTTGTATTATATGTTATTAAATCCTCAACATGATAAACTAGTTTGGTATTTCCATCTCATTACATAAGCTATCTTGTTAAACTTCACAAGGTAAGGTATTTACTAGTCATAATGAATAATAAAATCTGACCATTTCCATCGGTGCATTCTATAATATCTATATAAGAATATATTATCCAATACTTTATGACCATATTATTTATCACAACTTCCATGATAATGATAATTTATCTAAATTTTAAATGAAACAAATTACTACTTCCAATATTAAATCATGATATGGGTAATTGTTTTAAAAAAAATTCAATTGGAATGAAAAATAAAATATGACCATAAAATTTTAAATTCATATGAATCCTAATTTATTATTTTATGCATCATTATGTCTCACAAACCCTTCCCCAGTCTAAGATAGTTTAAGCATAGTTGAGAGAACATAAATTATTTTCTTTTTCTTAATATTTTCCTCACATTAATATAATTAATTAAACATGAAACCCTTGAAATTATATTTGATTATTATATTAGATAGCAATCAAATATTCCTAACATAACATCAAAAATATATATCTAAAATAAGAAAAACATGGGTCTCAATAACCGTGGTTAGTTTGTTTCATAACTCAATAACATCCATCTTTTAACAATCCACTTATATACAATCACGTGAAATTATTGTATCCCTGAATGAAAATTTTTATAACTAGAATTAATAATTTCCAAATTTATCATATAACAAATATATCATCAGGGTATTCAACAAAATCTTAAAATGATCCTCATCCTCTTTAATTATCTTGGAATATATAAGAATATAATATATAAACACTTCCACAAACTGATCAAGGTAATCAATATGACTATAAACATTAAATTCAAGAAGATAAAAAAGGAAATTGGTATGTCCAAAAAGTATCACTATAAAATAATAATCACTACAACGTGAATATAAGGTCACCAATGTCATATCTACTTTTTGAGTCTCATATGATGGTATGTATAATGAATTTCAATTTTTGAAAAGTATTTTGATTTGTTTTGTTGATCAAAAAAGTAATTAATTTAGAGTAAATGATACTTCTTCTCTATAGTGATCATGTTTTTTCTCAAAAATTAATGAAAAGAAACTTTTACCATATTTATTCATATTGAATTTATTAATTTCACTAGATGGTCACACACTAAGTAATATAAATCCCTTTTCAAGATTTTCAATGTGTTACATCATCAATTCCCATAACTTGATAGGGGGTTTCACTATGGATGAATTGAAAGATATGGCGCACTATGTATGAGATCAATGAGAAACTAAACACCAAAAGTCAAGGGTTTACTATTTATGTATCAAGAAAATACACCCCCATATTCCTAAATAATATGCATATATTCATTGTGGATTTTTTCCCATCCATTTAAGATACATATCCCTCATGAATAGGTACCAAGAAAATTTTTTCCTCACACCAAAGGAAGAACATAGTTTGATTTTAAATACTAAACATGACATACATTCCATAGAAATTTATATTTATATACATATAGAGATCCAATATATTCTCGAAATCATATAAAATTTTTATAGTGAAAAACTACAAAATGACTAGAGGCATATTCCTTCTAAATTCAATTAGAGAGGAGCTATAAACATGGGCTGGAATGGTAATTCCATTAATAATTTTTTACATCCAACATAGAATATAATCCATTAGGATATGAATGAACATCCGTAAAGGATTTTTATAATATAAAGTAATTTACATTAATAAGATCAAAAAATAGTTTTCAATATTCGAGCATTCCTCTCACCACCAAAATTTACTGATATTGTCTTAATTACATTACTATGAGAAAAATTAGTATAATCATAATAAAACATTAAATAAAGTAATCATGAAAATTATTTATGGGTTTTAAAAATCAATAAACCTTATATTTGTCTTTTGTCATCCCTAGTAATCATATGTTAATATCCTTCATAATGGTTTATAAAGAATGTGTTAACCAACCCAAGTATATTCCCCAGAGTGTATAGTCAAGAGTGATTTATTAGGATGAATAATATTTTACTAATGACTATCAAGTCAATAATCAATCCTACACATTCTATGTTGTTACCCAAGGAGCATTTTTGAGCAATCATATCAAATATAGTACATGGGCAATGATATATTATCTAAATATAACTCACAATCTCTATTTTACCAAAAAATTATGATGTTATCCTATACATAAAAATATTAATAGGGTTCTCAATATGTTCTCTAATCATAATAAAAAATAATAACTAAACAAAACTCTAATACCAACTTTCAGAAAATGAAAATCACATACATAAATATTAAATATTTTCAGATAAATATCCAATACATATCATAATAATACTCACCCATAAATATTGATGTTTATTATCATTTGAGACTATATAAAAAAAATTTATTTAGTAAATGATCATAAACATATCACATAAAGTTATTATCACAATTTTTCAATAGAGACATACCCTACATAAATGATATTTTCATAACTTGGGAAAAAGAAATGAAATAATGGGTTATCTCACAAGTTATGTAAGGGAAAACATGAGAAATATAAATTGATAGTAATTTGAAGGAATAAGTTAAGAATAAGGGTATATTTTCATTATCATAAATTACAATGTACATATAAAATCTATCATTGATCACTAACACGAGTCTTGATGAATTTAAATTATCATTTAAAATGACATGATTCATAATATTGGGGAATCATCATAAATCATCCATGATCCATATTTTCATATCATATGAATTTATACATATCATATGATTGTTTCTGTTTATATAAAAATTATTTTTGGAATAATATATTAATTTTAGAATTATATAAACGGTATAATTTCAATATTATTATAGGAGTAACTTATATATACTTACCTACACCAAATCTTAAGAGTTTATTAACTATATGTCCTGTCAGTTGTTTCTTAACCCCAACATCACATATGAGCTCATAAACTCCATCATCCTTAAAAAATACATTATAGGGATATATAATGTTTTCTTAACTGTCATATAATCATAATCCATAAAAAAAATTACATGATATTAAAAAATTCATCATATAATCATGTAATAACCTACAAAAAAATAAATAAATTGGTTTTATGAACATTTGATCTACATAATTTCAAACAATCCAAAAAAATAATAAGGTTATTATTATTGGATTATATCCCTTTTATACCATATGTAACATCAAAGGAAGTTACCATAGATGAATAATATATTTTAAATGTTCATTATAATCTATATTGACGAAAATACACTTTTTATTTTGAAAAAACTTGTTTAATATCAATAAATTTAAAAAAACTACCATCAACATTTTAAAAAAAACATGGAAACATATCAATGAATTGTCAAAAAAATTATCAGTTATGACTCTAGGAAATTGTATGCATACATTATATGCTAAACAAGAACATTTTATTCTAGATTTTCCCAAAAGTAAAAAAATGAGTTGGTTGGAAAAATTTTATTTAAAAATATTCCATTTAAAACCATGTAAATAAAATAAATGTAAGAAAAATTAAATTTTTTAATATATTAAATTGTAGTCAGAATTATCTATTAAATAATTTGGATGTGCATTGATATGGAGTAAAATTTTCAATGACCAATCAGGAAATTTGGTTTAGTTTCTAAAAAAATAAATTTCTCATTCATTTTTCATACCAAACAGAGGAAAAAAGAAAAAAAGAAAATAAATTATAGAAATAACATTTGGAGATAAAAAATATATTGGGTTTAATGGATAAGATTCATAACATTTCCCACAAGACAAATTTTGAGCATATAATCATTAAAGGAAATGACATTTAAAGACAAACCAGTACCTCAAGTCATGTATTGATTCATAGAATTTCAATCAACACTAATAACAATCATAAATTTGTTGTAAATATATTAGAGATTAATAATCATATATATGATTCCATATATTTTTTACTTATAACATCTTATTACCTATTTATTCACCATTAATTTTTGAAATAAACGTTTTGAGGGATAAAGGATTCATTTTTAATGTATGTTTCAATTTAATATATTTAGAACATGTACATTGATCATTGTTAAATTATATCCACAAAATTAATCATTTAATTTCTATGTTATTTAATATTATTTATAAAATTTTATAATTATTTATGTATTGTGGAAATAAAAAATAAATTTCATCACATTATGGTGATGGTAGTCTACATGTATGCATGGGTGATGGACCCAATTTTTTATGGTGGAATAAAAGAAAATTATATAATAATTCATTGTTAAATAAATATTATAATATTATAAAGATAAATTAAATTCATTAAATCCAAATTTTTTATCCATCCATGTAAAATAATTATGGGAAAAACACATCACTTCATTTAGTTAGTAGTGCGCATATTTTCATCAGGATTGATTTTTCTCTCATAAGATACAATGGAGGCAGAGAATTTTTATCCCCTAATCTAAATAAAAATAACTAAATTTTATATATTAATTTCATTTTTTATTAGGGATACTATTTAATTAGATGAAGTATAAGATGAAACAAAATCTAATGTACACGGTTTAAAGTTAACACTTATCATTGATAAAATAACTTTGGAATAAACCAAAATCCTTTACTGGATGGTATTTTGGATAGAGTACAAGATTTAGGATGTAGGTATTGAATATATGATGGGCTTATCATAGTAATTGGCTGATAAATAAGGCACAATAATTATAAATAAGGGGGCATATAAATTACCTTTCTATATGTTACGTAAATGAAACAAGTAGAAATAAATAAAATATTTAATTATAATATATATAATAATCCTATAAAGTGGTACAAAGAAACAAAAAAATAAAATATTATATGTCATAGGGTCTAAATATGCTAAAAAATTCACATTTATAGATGTTTTTGAGAAATATCAATATTTATATCCTTTTTTAACCTCTTTTGTCCGATTCTATCATTATATATATTAATATTTTTCAATGATAATCTAATTATATGGAGAAATAAAATAGTTTATTTTAAAAAAACGGACATGCTGATTAAATATAAGAAATTTATATTATCTGATTTAGTTTCAATAGGTTTTAAAAATTACTTTTAATATATGAATAGAAAATGTATGAAGAAACATGTTTATATTTATACAGATTTTTAATGTAAAATTCATTTTAAATTGAAATGTAGTTAAAATACTTTCCACAATTTTTAAAGATATTTAATTTTTTTTTGGATTTTTTGGATTTTGGCCTAATCCTAAAATGATTTGAACCTTTCGACAATGAAATTTAATGAAAATAACTAAAAATGATTTTTGATTTGAACAAAACATAACTTAACCTTAAAAAAGAATATCCTAGGTTTAAAAATTCAAAATAATGTTTTATAATAGATTATAAAAATTAATTTCATAATCCAGATGCCACACCCAAGTACCCAGAGATTGTTGGTTATGAGACCTCACACACACCTCTCTATAAGCCAATTGTTTCTTTCTAGCAATGAGAGTATAATATATAACATGGGGAGAATGTAACCAATTTATTAAATAAGATCAATAGTGAAATATTAATAACCATTAGAAAAAGCATATAAACAAGAACTAAAATAAATACAAGACCAATAATCTCATAATAATAAAAAACATGTAAATACTACCATGCACCAAAGTAGTAAATATGTCATTCCATATATGTGTCATGTGTCAATATGAAAATCCCAAATAAAGTGAAATGAAAAACTCCCTAAGAATGTCTCAAAATCATGTCTGATTCCCTCATCCATTTTCTATCACAATATCTCCATATAACATAGTGCTCTTTCACTTATACTTTATATCAACCATGAAATATATACAGGTACAGATCAGACAACCCAATTACAGTGTGAGTACAACTTAATAGGCCACCACCAATGATGTCTAAAACAATATCTAGTTTATAATAATTTATGTAGTTTTATAAAGAAAAAATTACAATAAAAATTAAATATTTTTCACATTTCATTATTCTTTACATAACAACATATTTTTTTAGGTTCATGATGACATCGAAACACAAATACATTCTTTAGACCAGGTCGGAGTTTACACCAAATGACATAGTGAATCACGATTGATTATAAATGGACTTCAATTATCCATTTAATTCAAATTTCATTTTGAAACTACATTGAATTTAAGTATGATTCCAATATCATGGACTTATAATTTCATGTCTAGAACCCTATTCAAATATAGAGAATCAGTCCCTATCCCACACCTACATGGTATTTAGAGAATTAGTCTCTATCCCATACATAAAATATTCAAATTATTTCATTGGGGCCTAGAGTTTCATGTATGAAACACCTTGGGAATTTGGATCATCAACACATGTCAAACACCACCTTTATTAATTGAATCACATATATCACATATATCATATTACTTAATGTTAACCACCATTAACATTTGTATAAAAGAATTAATCACAATGCATCATTTAAATTTATCACTTCGTGTGTGATTATTTACCTAAATCACATAGAATAATGATAAAAATTAAATGTTAAACCATTTATCAAATTTAATCCAATAATCCACTTATCCTTGAAGGTTAAGATTATAATCATTTACTTTCAATTTTCAATCACTTCATAATGATGTTAATCACCCAATATACCAAACCCATTAGTCAAACAATTTTAAAATCCCATTAATAGACCAATTTCATAATACCATTAATTTATTGATTAATTAAATTCTAAAAAATGAAATTTACCAACATGGAAATGTAAATTTCATAAATGAATACACATAATTATAAATAATTCAATGGAAATTGAAAAATAATGTACCTAAATAAAAATGGTTGATGAACTTTCTCCAATTAAAAAATCTCCATATTGATGTAAATTGATAGAAATAACAATCTTATGGATGATTATATGTCCAAAAAATAAGGAAGATATCAAAAATATGAACATCTAAAAAGTAGACATCTTAACACATCCCTAATAGTGGAAAACTCATTCCTATAAATTGATAAGGAGATGTAAGAGAGATATATATCAATATAAATAGAAAAATAATTAATTATCAACCGATAGACAATACGTCATATAAATCCTCAATTTTGGAATAAATAGGTACAAGGAAACTTGTAATACTCTTCGGATCCTAGAAATTTAGTGTTTTTAGGTTATGGATCAGTCTAGGTGAAAAGAGGATAATACTTTTTTGTTCATATATTTTTTATTACATTTTTAGAGATGTAAAACCTACACAGACATGTTTTACTGTAGGGGTGAATATATTGATAAACTATATACCTTTACCAATAACCTCACCATAGAAGAGAAGGATTTGTACTAAGAGTTTCCACTGTTTTACAAACAATACACCAACCATTTAATTTTACTCTTTTTGGGATGGCATAGTTTTCTTAGAGTAGGTACATGGTATAAGAAAACCATGTTTCAACCATAAACTTACCATTTTTTCATCCAAAAATTCCTTCAACATCCCAAACTCACCAACAACAACCCTGAACAAAAAAACATCCCAATATAAACTCAAAAAAGGTTAAACATGTACCTGAAATTGGGAATATGACATATCAAGAATGGTCAAGATCTTAAAATCGCATCACCTTATAACATCTTGTCATTAATTTAGACTCCCCATTATCATTAAGATATAGAGGGGAAAATATTGGGTCACTAAGACCACATATCTACTTCTCCCTATCATGTTTCTTTCGGAACTCTTATATGATGCCAAAACACTGAAACTATTATCATTTTTATTCCCACAACAATTTATCATTATGATCAATAATAATTATCAGACGACCCTTAAAGGACCTATTTTCATCAAGCTAAACATCATTAATATATATCACATGATAAGGTTTGGGGTGATACTTCTATATCCATGAAGCATAAAAAACATTATTCATAGAACTATACCTCTGTGGTAGAGCCAATTGGTACGCCACCGAATAAATTTTGTCTATAATCTCAAATGGTCAAATAAACATGGGTGCCAACATGCCTTGTCTTTGAACCCTATAATGACCAAATCAAGGTGACACATGATGGAACACATGTTCACTCACTATAAAATCAATGGGTTGTAACTATAGATCTACATATGACATATCTATAATATGGACTATATCCTTACATTTTTGAGAAAACTAAACCATCTTTGAAGTCTCCAATAGAGGTTCAGTCCCAAGAAACCATATTCACTAACCTACATCCAACATATAGGTGATTTTAATAGCCTCCCATAAATAGAATCATATGGTTCCATTTTAATAGTTAAATAATAACTATTCTTATTGGTGAACTCAGAAGGGACTAATTATTTCTTCCTATACCCACCAATGTCTACAATACATGCTCGTAGAATATCATCCAATACATATATTGTACATGTTGACTACGCATCATTATGTAGTAGGAAATACATACTCATATAAACATGTGTACTGAGTGCCTTCTATAGACCCTACCAGATGAACTAATTGAAATGTGATTCATAAAGTGAAACAATACTCTATGGAACCCCATGTAGATAGACTATCTCTAGAATGTTCAAGAATCCCAACTGATGTAATGATAATGTATCCTGTATATGAAATAAATGAGCTACATTCATTAATTGATCTGGAAACACCCAAATAGTATTATTCATGGAATACATCCTCAAGATAACTACCATGAATTCCATGGTAGGACATCAAATTTTTTATCTACAATAGACAGGGCCTATAAAAAACACTGATTCATTGATTCGGGAAATTCACATATTGATAGGTGTTGCATCGTATAACAAACCATTCAACTTTCTTCTCAATTCTCATCCACCATAAATAACAATGTAGTTCATGGTAAATTCTAGTCAAACTCAGATACACTACCCACTTAGAGGAATATAATTAATGAATCATCTCTTCTCACATACTCATAAAAAATACACCAAAATATATAAAAAATTTGATCTCTTCATAATATATAGTTAAATAGGAAGGTGATCCCCCACTTTCAAGAATTCACCTCATCGACAGACATCCTGAATCATCATAAAATCTCTCCATAGTCTAGATCAATTGTTTTTATTTCACTGATAATAATTCAAGGGTCGTCTCCTCCTCGCTATCCAGAAACAAAAAATTCATCTATGCCAACAATTTCATCATCTTCTAATTAGAACCAGACTCATGAACGTCTCGAGTATCTATCTCCCTACTCAATTAATAAATAATCATGTTTCCCTACCCATGTTCATATTCTAGCTAACAATAAAATGACTTCTTATACAAATCCCACATCCAATTCCATAGATTTAAATCTCATTGAGAAAATATACCATTCATGCTCTTGTAGTCAGTATACACTGTAAAATTTTCTCCCAAAAGATAATGTTATAAAAACCTCATGAAATAAATGAATGATGATAACTCATGATTGTGTGTAAATTAATTTCATTGACGTGACCTCAAATATAATGACTAATATGCCCCAAATAGATCTACCAATATAAACATTACTCCATGTTTTATCCTAGAAGCAAAAAAACTAGGTATAATCTTCACTTTTCATAGGTAGAACCAAACTTTTATAATTATCACATGCCTCATACCATTTAAAAATAATCCCTTTCGTGGTCAAAACCTAATGTGATGTTTCCCAGTGGGAAAAGTCATGGACGATCCTGCAATAATAATATTCGAAACCCAAAAAGCTATATACATAAAAAAATCATAGGATGCTCCCAAGAAACCACAACCTGAACATTCTATGAGTCCCTTGACACACCTTCCTCGTAGATTATGTGACCCATGAAATGTAAATGATCAATCCGTAATTGGCACTAAAATAGATGGGCATATAGCTGATTTTCTCATAGTATACATTAGATGATATCATGATGATGGGCATAATCATCATGAGTGTTGGAGTACACCGATATGTAACCCCCAAAATAAAACAAAAACATTTCAAGGTATTGGTGGAAGATTTGGTTCATAATGTGTGTACACACAATATAAGTATTAGTGAACCTGAAGGGCATCATGAAAAACTCATAATGTCCATAAATACTTCAGAAAGAATTTTGTGGTATTTAAAAAAGTTAAAATCTAAAAATTGGATACTAAGAGGTCATGTTAATCATGGATAACACTCTAGATCCTCTTAACAAGTCAAAGAGAACATCTATATGTAGAATATTATACTATTTCATTACTATCATTAGGTTCAACTTCCTGTAATCAACCCATAAACTCAAAGTTTGACCAGTTGAAAAAAAGACAAATGAATCCCAATATTATGTACATATATGGATAAACACACTATTCATCAATTCGCCTAGACATGTATTGAGCCATGGAGGCTCTGTTGATTCCATTTTTAGTGGGAGAATATAATTTATGTCAGCTATATCATGATCTCAATCATAATATATCAATAATTATTAGATGGAATCCATAAAAATCCTCTAGAAAATAATATTAGAACCTATTAACCATAGGTGGAAATACATCCTGCTTTTCATCCCATCTTCTGCCAAAACACTTGAAACATGGGTGGTGATCTCTCCAAGTTGATGATGAATTTTCTTTGCACTTCCCATTTGGATGTCCTACTCCCCTTGAAGATCATAATGTAACCATCATGAGACATAAAGTTAACTCTCTTTTTGTAACAATATATATGAGATAGGTATTCTAGTAAGTTGTGGATACCAATAATCAAATAAATTCCTTACATATAAAACATGTATTATTCCCATTTAAAATGATACTTCCCATCCTCAACGATGCCCACAGAATACCCCTTTCATAAATAGATGTCTCATTACCATTATCCAAATGTTATATTGATTGTAATAACCCCATTAAAAAACTAAAATTCTAGACACAAAGAATTATAATGATGAGATGATATAAAATGATGATATTCTTTTATATAAAATAAGGAAATGGATAGAATATAAGAGGAAATTATAGTAACTATTACAACCATTGATCCAACCTCACTATCCAAAACAATGGGGTTAACTTCATGCAAAACACATGCCCCTCTTCCCATTATTATAATATGATTTCTATGTGATTCACTATCATGAACCAGACCAAGTACTTTTGTTTCCTAATACCTATGTTTATCACGACATATCGGGTAGGGATTTCTATATCCATACGGGTTGGTGACTAGAAGGTGTCATCCAAAAAGATGAGGTAAGAATAGATTTGACACATAACTTTGGAGAATCATAAATTATTGTTATGATCAAAATTAAACACCATAAATAGAATAGAACCATATGTAAAATTAGTATAAAAATACATGTTGTTTAATTAATGTACTAGAAAATTTGATGATAAACAACACTAGTCCCAAAAATATAGGTCTCTATAATACCCAATGATCAAAAAAATCTTCCCTTATGTGTTAGTTTACCCTTTCTCAAAAATAGAAAGATATTATATAAAAACACACAATTTCACAGGCAGTGTGTGAGATAAAATCTTTATAGGGATGCATAAAGTATTCAATAAGAAGATGCCATAATTACTTAAGAAAATAAATATATCAATTTTATCTAAAATTGGCACGGAGGTTCAAGAATGTATTTAAAATTAATCATTATTTACATTTACATTGATTAAAATATTTCAAACAATGGATTAATAAATAGTTTATATAAACCAGTTTATATAAATTCCCATGGATGTGTAAAATTGATAAAAATCAGTGGTATATGTAAAAATAATAAAAATTAATAAACATGGTCATATTATAAGAGGTTTGATAGTTCGAGGATATGGGATCCTCACAGACAAGGTGTTTTGAAAAATATGACTTCACAGGTCCCTCAGACACTGGTCAATGATGACCCATCAACATCCCATCAAGGATGTTACCTTTTGAAAATATTTTTAGTGTTCAAAATAGTCAATTTATTTTTGTCCCAAATAACTAATTAATTAGATAGGATTTAATACCCGATAACAATAATAAATAATGAGAAATTTAATTCAATACTGTATAAAATATTAATAACCCATATCATTCACATTTTATAATACCAATTTCCATTTAAAAATGAAAACAGGGTTTTAATAAATCCATGAATTTTCCAAAAATTATAGGGTTTTTCTTCAAAAAAATATTTAATCCATTTTCTCTAAATAAAAATTTTAGATCAATTTCAAAAATTTAGTTTACAACTTAATTTAATATTTTGATTTCACAATTTCTATCCAATGTCCACAATCATACCCCAATTTAATGGAATTGAGGGTTTCCCCCAAATTTTAGGCAAAGAAAAAATAATTCCAAAATCAATTGAAAATTTTTAATTTCATAATCCAATTGATATATTTTAAATTTAAATCAATTATATAATGGTTAATTCAATTCAAAAATCTGATAATGAACACCATAACATAGATCATGGTTTCATGTAACAAAACATCCACAACAAGTTTCTCTAATGAATAACATAAACAAGAGAGGTCTATAAATCAAACATAAATTCAAGATCCTAATCAAAGGAGATTAGATACTACAAAAACGTATAATTCTATCAAAACCTATGGATGATAGAGGAATAGATCATTTGATAAGGAACAATGAATGATACATTTCTTGGAAGGGATCAAATGATGTGTACTTATCTTCGATCTACCTTAGAAAGGGTTTACAAGAGCCAATATTGGTTTTTGAGATCCATGTCATCCTTGGAAAATAAAATATCTCAAGATAGGGTTATTTGGGGTTCTAAAATTAGATTTAAAGGATTTTTAAACAATTTTTGGAATAATTAAATTATACTCCCTTGGTCAGCTACATAGGGAAACATATTTTTTTTCATATGGTTTCCCATATCCTTGCACCCCTATAAAGGTGTTCATGGTTTCTTCTAGTCAAGTGCATGATTCTGAAAAATAGTGTGCCAACCCTGAAAACCCTCGCTCCCTGGGATTACATTGTTTTTAGTAGCATCGAGCAAGGTATAGGAAAACGGCTTACAAAACATGCACCACTCAAAATCCTAATGAAAAATTCAAAATTGTTCTCAAAACAAGTAGAGACAACCCCAACTAAATAATAAACAAATTATTGGTCAAGGAGTAATTTAAAATAGTAATAGGATGTTCCAACATCCCCAAAAAATATTCCTTATATCCCTATAAATCCTATTAAGAAAATTTCATGCCAAAACGATAAGGCCACTTCTCTATCATCAATGACATCCTCTCCCATGTATCATGTCTATCAGAACTATGCTTCTATAGAACATGAACAAAATATATAATCCTCCATGATGTACCTTCGTTTTAGATTCAACTATAATGGTTTTTCACATGGTCATGGATAAATCATGCTCTTCATCACGATCACTCAAACACAGTATATGAGATAGATCTAAAAGATACATTCAAAATTGTGGTAGATGTAAAAAGTTATATATCAACATAAATAATGGAGGAAGTGATAAATGGTAAACCACTTTTCCCACATTCTCAACAACCATAAAAGGTCCCAACAAAATTACGATAAAGTCTCACTAACCTCCCAAGCATTTGATGACCCAAAATGGGTGAAAATTTCTAGAACACCAAGTCCCCAAAAGAATAATCTAATAGTTTATGATGATGATTAGAATAATACTAGTACTAGATCTGTTCCATCAACATTATTTGAAAATCAACAAAATATTTGTCCCCTCTCATGAACCATGCTTATTCTAACCAAGGAACATTCACCCATATCTGACCAACATAAGATATATTTACAAGGACCAACATACAAGGCCTACAAATGAGACAATCAGATTGCGGACTAGTTAATATTATTATTAGACAATCCAACAAGCCTGAAATGGTCATCCCTATCCCCTCTAATGTTAAAAAAAATAATAATGAATCACATCATCAATAAAATATATATATATATATCTCTCTATTTGGCCACCAAAATAATAATGGTCTTCCATACTAAAGTGAACCATAGATCGCAGTGCCTCCCTGAGGACTCTCCAAAATTAGAAAGTAAACTATGTTTCTCAATCATAAACTATGGAATATAGAAATCTGTGAAAATGAATAGTCTACTTCACAAAGGGATTTCTCAGATCCTCAAAATTTATTGTATCATTAATGGGTATAAATTGAGCCGATTTGGTCAGCTTATCCATAATAACCCATATCTCAATTATCTTTCTACAGGTACATGGAAACCCTACAACCAAATCCATTGAGATCTCATCTATCTTCCATGTAAAAAATGGATGTGGACAATGAAATCCATATGTTTTATAGAGTTTTACTTTGACATGTTTGAATGTATAACAATGAGAGAAAAATCAGAAATTTCCTTTCTCTTACCCCACCACTAGAATCATTACTAGTTGTCAAATTAAATATTTTTGGTTCATGGGTTCATTGACTAGTGTTTATTAAGGAAACATCCCATCATACCATTACTGATTGATAATGGTACCACAAAAAATTATAATAACATAGAATATCATATATGGATAATGAAATCTCATCAATGATATCCCCACCATAAAGAGAGTCTATAATGATAAACTACTAGTCATCATACTGATATTCTTGATGAATAAACTAGAGAATAGAAAATGTCAACTTAACACTAGGCATGTAATATTTGACCCCTGATTCCTATAATCCAATATGAAACATTGAAAAAAGAGTCCTCATGTTCCACTCTTTTGATGATTCCTTAACAGCATGGGTTAGATGTTTCCAACTCAAATCTTCTTAACAACATTACCTTTCCTTGGGGTATAGGTGATTTCAAATTCAAAATATTGTATGTATTCCACCTTACACCTTTAGTGGAGATTAAAATATTTTTAATAGAGGTTGTATCTCAATTTCTTTTGGTTGGAATAAATGGTAAAGAATTCTTCAAAAAGTTAATTCCCCCATCTCATTAGCGAATACACCATAGCTGCTTGTTCAGCTTCATGGGATGAGTAATTTTTCTTGTGTGGCCTAATTTTATGAGAGCCATAGGTAATGAAATGATCACCCTGTATAAGAACATAGATGAAAACTAAACCTAAGGTGTCACAGAGAACCACCTACACCTTCCCGACCTCGGTAAGATTCCAAGTCTTTATAGTAGTCAAAGTACTTATCATCTCAAAAAATATCTCAGCCACTTTTTATCCCAAATAAATAGTATTCTCTTTTGAGTTAGAACAATCATTAATGAATCCAACATTGAGAATTCCTTTAGAAACCAGATATAATATCCAGCTAAACCGAAGTATCTGAGAAATCAAAAGACATGTATGGATATTACCATGTCATAACATCTTTCACCTTTTCAATATAAACTAAAAACCCATGTTTTGACCCCACATGAATCAATAACATGACTTCCCATTTATATAAATCTCATTTTGATTACTTTTTATAAAGCCAATGATTTTTCAAAAATTATATTACTGTTATCAGATGATGCATGTGATCATCCCCCTATATAGAGTACAAAATAATGTCGTCCACAAAGACAACCACAATAATATCATGACACTCATTAAATATCTAATTAATTAAGTCTATAAAAACTGAAATATCCATGGGGAAACTAAATTATATGAAAATTTACTCACAAGGTACATTCATTCTCTAAAAGGTGGTTTTTTGAATGTCGTATTCTTTTATTCTTAAATCCTGCTAACCATATTGAAGAACAATTTTCAATAATCGCATTTCCCCTATCAACTGGTAAAATAGATCATCAATCCATGGAAAATGATATATATTATTTTTTCTAAATCGATTGAGTTTTTGGTAATAATGCGAAAGGAAAAGTGACCCATCATCTTTCTTCAAAATGAGATAAGGCTCCGCTGAAGGTCACACACTCTGGTATATGAATCATTTCACAAAAAAAAGCATCCCAGTAACTCATCAGCTCATTCATTTCAGTTAGTTCTAGGTAGTAATGAATAATATATAATTGTTGATTACCATGATGTAAATCAATATAAAAATATACCTAACTTACTAGTACAAAACAAGACACGTCTCAAAATTTTTTTTTAGGAAACTCGATGAAAAATCGATGGAGATCACCTCAAAAGGATTATGGATCTAAATCAAATGTGAAAATTGATACTAATTTCACAACCTCTGGATAATAAGGTTGTTCTTTACTCTATCTCCGATCCCTTTCACCTTAAATTATACATTACACTCCATTACTATTAACAAAGGATACCCATCAATGATAAAAATCAATCTGGGATTTATTGAAAAAGAACATATCCTTTCCAAATATGATGTCAATATGTTTCATATAGATAAAATAATCCCAATCATGATAAATATCTAATAAATATAACAGAAAAGAGGTACAATGAAGACCCCTCTCTATAGTCATTATATGGGGTGTAGTAATATACATCACATAAGATAAAATATCTATAGGGAGATTATGTAGATTCACAATATGAGTCTTAATGAACAAATGACATACACTGGTATCAAATAATATATTAACTAAAGATAAATAAATAGTGATGGCACCACTAATGGTCATTGGATCTGTATCATCTTCATTTGGAGACTCTTCAACAGAGTGAAAAAGGTTCATTCGATATTTCATTGTCTAGAAACCATTTGTTCAAGAAGCATCTAATAGCATCATAGTACATGTTTTTGGTGATTATCTCACGCCACTACGTGTAGTAGTATTGAAATTGGAGAACATCTTCATGTGACCTGATCATCCACAAGAACCACCCAACTTGGTTGCATCAATGAAAACCTATTTTGAGTCATAGGATTTCCACACTAGTAACAAAATAAAGGGCGTATACTAGACACTACATGAGGTATATAAATACCCAAATGCTGAGAACAACAACAAGAATCATCAAGCATCATCTTCCCTTTATGGGAACTCACAGAACAACCATTATGGGGGGAAAGTAACTCCAATCAACCTAGAATAATCATTTAGGTACATTTCAGCCATCAATTATCTATCAAACACATTAGTATCAGAATTCATCTTTAGGAAGAAAAATAAGAGATAATATCATATTGGAGTCCCATATTTAACCATTGAGTTTTTATCTTCTCATTCAACATAACATCAGGTGAAAATTGAATAATCTCAATAAGATTATTTTAATATTCTATAATGGTCTTGTTAGCTTAACCGAGATTGAAAAATTCAATATCCCTAACCAACCCCATAGAATTCTGATAGAACTAGTTAGTGAAAAGATATTTACTATCTTCCTACTCTAATCTATTGTGCTTCTTCATCATCACCATTGTGTCCCAACCTCTCCTGTTATATCCATATAGCTTAAAGGTGTGACATTTAACTAATATTTCATCAATATTTTCAAAGAATTCAAATATAAGCTCAATATTTCTCAACCAATCCTTTCCTAGATGAGGATTATTAGAGGCTTATAAAACTGGATGAATTTAGTGATGGAAATATGAATAAATAATCCTAAAGTCATCCCTTTGAGGTTAAATGGATGGAGCTCAAATTGTAATGGGTTTTGGTGCCTATAAGAGATCTCAAACAACATGAAAAAGAAATTCAACTATATTATAGTCCACCAGGTGATTTTCTCACTATTGATCATCAGTTGATTCCCCATGTATCAGTTGAACACATATTATCAGAAGCATGATGCCACATAACATCAATAAACATCGTTGAATAAAACGTATAGGTTTCACATAACAACTAACAAATAAGAGTAACATGGAAAATTAATCCCAATAGTTTTATAAAAATGATTTTGATTTTAATCTATCCAAATAAAAATCCAGGAAAAGGCTAGAACTAATCCTCAAGATGATTTTCCAAAACCAAACGTCCTTACATAAGTCTCATTAATGTGACATATGTCTATTTACCATGTCAAAACTACCAACTACGTCCCGAAATGACTTCAGAACTATACACTAACATCACCATATAATTCTTTACCTATACATTTTATACAACTTTTTCATGAGTCGGCCCAGATATCCTGGTACATTGATAAACCAGCCAATCCATACATACCCTGAAGGGAGCTCCCAATCCACATGGGTTGGGGACTAGAACCTGTAATCATTAAAAATGATGTGGCAACAATTTGTTCACATGATATTGGGAAAACATAAACAAGTAAGTATTATCAATAGAAAACTCTAAAGGGAGAATAGTACTCAAAGTAAAGAAGTTATAAACATCCCAATGTACATCTTTAGAGAAACAAAAAAAAATTAAGGAACCCCCCATTCACATCAAGAAACAATTATCCAAGACCCAAATATCAACAACAAGAACCACCTCCAAGAAGAACTTTACATTTTCTCAAACCATATAGTAAATAATCTACAAACACCCATATAAATTGGTAGGTTGTTATATAATTTCCCAAAAGGGTTTCACCAAGGATTTCATAAGAATATTCCACATTTAAATATCCAAATAAAGAATTCAATTTTATATATAACAGGCATGGTGGTTAAAGAAAATATTTAAATCAAATAATTCTTTACATTTAAATTGATGGAAATATTTCAAACAATGTATTAATAAACATTTAATATATAATAGTTTATATAAATTAAAAAGGCTTGTGTAAAAAAATTTACAATCAATTGAATATTCAAAAATAATTAAAAGAGGAAAATATGGTTATCATCAAATAAATAAAATAGTTCCAGGTAATGGGATCCTTGTACACTCAAATAGTTGATCCCAACAATGTATGTACACATTTCCTTTAGATACTTTCCAAAGAGGACCCGTCACCTTACCATTAGGGATGACACCTACTCTATATGTTTTTTAGAGTTGTAAAGACTCAATAGAGTATTTTTCTAAATAAATCACTATATTCCAAGTCTTTCATGTGATCAAATTAAAATCAGCAATTAGAAACTTATTTCAACATAGTTTAAAAAAAATTGACCAATTTTTCTCCCATTTCAAAATGCAAAATACAATTTCAAAACCATAAAGGGTTATAATTATTGAATAATATAACAAACACCAGTAGGATTTCATAAAAATATATTACACTTTCCACAAATACAATGTTGAAATCAATTCCAAAATTCAACTTCACAATTTAATGGAACAATTTCTATATAAGTTTCACAATCATAACACAATTCAATAGAATTTTGGGTTTCCCCCAAATTTCATGACAATGAAAAATTAAATCTAAATATTATGTGATTTTTGTTATCAAAAATCCAATTTAAAGAAATAATATTATAATAAATAAATTTATGGCTAAATAAATTGGGAAATATTAAATATAACCACTTACCGCAGATCATGGGATCACATAACACATCTTTTTGATTGGGATTCTCCAATTAATAACATCGAAAAAAAGAGACTGTGAAATGAACTATAGATTAAATATTAAAGAAGAGATTATATCCTCAAAAAACATAGATATTTATCTAACCATTAGGAGGAGATAGGAAGAGAGCAGGATAACAGGAACGAGTAAGGAAAAATTACCAAAAAATGATTGAACAATGATCTCCTAGGTTCCTTTTGAAATGGAAAGGGTTTTGAGGATCCATAATAATTCATTGAGATCCCTATAAACTGTGGAAAATGAAAAATATAAATTTAAGTTAAAGAGGGGTCCAAAATATGTTTTGGGGAATGTTTTAACAATTTTCAAAATAACTACATTCCGCACACATGGTTAGCTGGGTAGGGCCGTATGGTTTTTCAAACCGTGTGTCGTAACCATGTTCCCTCTAAAGGAGTGCACAAAATTATACAACGTGGGTGAATAGTTTGAAAAATCTTGCACCATCAATTAAAACCTTGACTACTTGGTTTTTCATTATATTGACTAGATGGATTCATTATTTGGACATATTGTGTTCCAACCATGCACATCCCAAACCCCTCAAAATTTTCTTAATTCATCCGAAATCAAAATAAGAAGAACCCCAACTAATGGAATGTCAAAATATATATCAAGTAAAACATAAAAATTGTAATGGGATGTAACATTCCCCACTCATCTAATATGACCACTCTTTCCCCAATTTTCCATGTCCACTACCTCGACCACCATGACTAGTAGAACTCATAATTCCAGATTGATATGTGGTAGAAGGCGCCCTTTCATTAAACCGATTGTACATAGATCCTCCACCATTAATCATAGGTCAAGGTTTCCTACAAGACAATTTTAGATTTACCATCTTGCCACAATATTTACACTATCTTGTTGATAAGTGGAACTATCTCTAAAGTTGTCATGGCCTACCACACTAGTGGGAGAGAACTCTAGTAATGTCCTAAATAACCGATACTCCCCATGGTCACACTTCTTGTTATCTACCATGCTGAAATTCTCATAGAGATGCTTCCTACCATTGAAATACATACATATTATCCATCTATTAGAAACCAATTATTCCCCTCTATAGTCCTATTTTAGGTTCCCATTAGATATTAGCACATGATTCACCAATTTAGAAAACTTCTTCTGCCCAAAGATGTTTAAATGGTACTTAATCTCAAATTTTAACTCAACGTGAAATGGTTTTGCAGAAGTATCCATATATCTTACCAATAATGGTAAACAAATTGAAAATAAATGGAGTGTCCAACATAGTCTATCATGGACATGCTATACTAAGTCAGCCTAATGATCTATACTTCCCTCTCATATAGGATTGTCTCAGAGTAATAGTACTCTATGATGTTATATAAAAAGTTCCTTCCAATACGTATTCTCATTTTATCCATCCTATGAATGGATTTCCGACAAAATATTCTCTGAAAAAATGAAATATATGTATACATTTTTATATCCATCCCATTTTGAGAAACTACATGATCAAGGATCATTGTTATAAATTCAACATTAGACTCATCTACCTTATGGACACTCACTCTGGTGAATGATGGAGGGTTACACCACTATAAATATCAAGTCATGTAAAACATACTCTTCAAAAGAAGAAATACGTTTATTTCCATAAAATGCATAAAGTGATAAATGTTCTCATGGAATATCTCTTTGGTTTCCACATAAACAAATCAGAGCCTCTAGTTCCACTAATGGAGGAACATTTTCAGCCTTTTCCTACCGTCGTCCTGTCAAAAAGAATCATCATGGAGGAAAATATCCACAATTCTTTACATGTGTTTTAGAACACATACCACATTATTATCAAATTCAAATGATAGTTATTCATAATTATTCAAAACAAGTAATTAATTATACGTTGCGACATGATCAAAACCTAGGATCTCTCACTATCCTCAACCGTACCTTATCCATTTCATGGCTCTCATACTATAAAAACCATTCACAATACATGTTCCTCATTTGAAACCCATTATATATATTCCATTTTCAATTATTAGAATCATATAAAATCATCGATTTCATATTAGGAACCTTTTGATTGAAATTTTATAGGTAAATAAAAGAAATTTTATTTAAATAGTTCACCAAATCTTTCATTTCCAGGAATTCCTAAAATGATGCCTGACCGAACTAGTAAAGTTTTACTAAAATTATGTGATTGTTAAAAAATATGATGCCATTATAGTAAATAATGATCACATAGAAAAAATTATAATATCACATAAATAAATCATCACCAAAGGTGAATCAAAATTCAGCTATAAGAAAAAAATCAATAACAGTAATCCCACAGATGGTATTAGGTTATTCTCCCATGCATGGGTAAGATAATACCATGCATGAAATTATGAAAAAGGACTGAATTATCCTAGTTTATTATCTACATTTCCAAAATAATAATAAAAACAACTCCTTTGATATCACTTTTATGTTCTCAAATTGGCTACCACACCCTCATGCCCTGAGTTGGTCGGTCACATGACCTCAGGTGTGCATCCCCATATGATGGAGGCTTTTAAATAGCACTTAGGGTATAATATATATCATATGGAGAATATTTTATAAATCTCAAAGTATTACATAAAAAGAAGGTGAATAACCAATTATAAAATGATATATATAGCAACCAGAATCAATACAAGACCAGACATCTCATAATAATCCAATACTAGAAAAAATGACCATACACCAATGTAGTGAATATGTCAATCCATATATGTTTCAAGTGTTTATATGAATAAATAAAATAAATACTCACCTAAAACACACCAGGATGGTCCCAACATCACGGTAGGCCCTAAATCCATGATGTATTATAACTCAACCATCTATCAAAGTGTTCTTTACCTTATCCTATCAAGAAACCGGGAAATCAATTCACGTACTGATTAGAAATACTGAGTAGGGTTTGATTATAGCACATTAGACCACCATCGATGATGTCTAAAACAATATCAATTCTATAACAGTGTATAATGTTGTATAATGAATAATGTACAATAATTAAGGTAAATGATTTTCACAATTAATTATTATTTAATTAACAACATAAGTACCTAAGTTCATTATTACACCAAATTCATCAATTCATGTTTCAGCTAATTCTAGAGTCGGAACAAAATAACATAGATAATTACAATTCATTATAAATTAGATTTCATTATCAATATAATTACAATTTCATATCATGACAACATGGAGCATTATTCAAATTCCAATATCATAGGCCTAGTACTTCATGTCTAGCACCCCATGGGTATTTAGAAAATTAGTACCTATCCCATTACATAAGAGTATTTATATCATCAATCCCTATATGATTCTATATTGTTAACATACACGAATTGGGGTGAAGAACATCATTTTTGGGACCCTATGGGTATTTGGAGCATTAGTCTTTGTCCTACAACCCATTTAAAATCTAGTAAAATATATTACATATATCATATTCATAAAGGTGAATCATCATTAAACTTCTTATCAAAAATTCTCATCCTGGTGTATCATCCCAATTTATCCCAACAATCTTGGTTCTTCACATAAATTGTAAGGAATAATAAAAAGAATTCACCATTAAACCATTTATCAATATATAATAATGTAATACAATTACCCTTCAATGTTAAGATAGCCATACTTTAATTACAATTATAAATCGAATCAAAAAAATGTCAATAAACCAAAATCCCAAATGCATTAATCATCAAATTTCACGATCTCATTGACTAACCAATTTTTAAATCCCATAAATTGATCGATTAATTCAATTCCAAAAAAAATTAAATTTCCCAACATGTAAATTTCAATTTCATAAATACATACACAAAATCATATTAAATACTAAAGGAACATGAAATTAGATTGCATACTTCAAGATCACTGACAGATATTCACTAATCCAAAAACCCACAAATTGAGGCGGAATGATAGAAATCAAAATTATAGGAAAGATCTTTGAAAAAAACTAATATCAAGATCACATGAATTAACATTATCAAAACACCGATATAAACTCATTACCAATAGAAGAAAAATGATTCCTCTACATTATGATGGTGCAAAAGAAGAGATAGAAATCCAAACATGTAATAAATTACATACCAATGGAGAGACAATATTTCAAACAAACCATTGATTCATCAAGAATGTTTTTTGAGGAGAATTAGAATCCTCCAGAGTGCCTCTAAATTTTATAGAAATTTGTTAGGGATGATCTAGGCTAAAAAACGGTTAATACTCGGTAGTTCCTGATTTTTTATCAAATTTTCAGAGAAATAAAACCCACATGTATGTTTTTTGGTTATGTGGTGCACGATTTGAAAATCCACGAACTAAATATAAAATTAACCACATTGTGGGATCTCATGGTTTTTTGTGGAAGGATAAATATTGGCGAAATCAATGAAAAAACCATTAAATATCACTTCTTATTCTATAAACATCTACAACATTCCAAATTCGCTCTGAACAACCCCACACATATACCCGAACAGGATATAATAAAAAGGGGTAAAATAATACATAAAATTGAACACAATACATCTCAATAATTCCATGAATCATACATATAAATCCTTATAAATATCATTGGTTGAATACCCATCATAAAACAAGATAAATAAATTTGTTATTAATATTTTAAAGCTTAACCACATAGTTGAAACACGATTTTACCTATTTTACAGATTTCAAAAACCATTAATATGATTATAATTAAAAATGAATAAAAATTAGTCACACCATATTATATTAGATAATTATTATGGTTCCAAATATATAATCTATTTAACAAGATCAAAATTCAATATGATGTAAAAATTTATTATAAATAAATAAGAAAATTTCAATGAACCATATTTTTAGATAAATGGATTTTTACGAATAAAACAATATTTATTATAATTTCATTCCGAGTAAAACCCATTAGTTGAGTATTTAGACTTTTTATAAAGAACACAATCAATTAATTTCCTTATTATAATCACTAAATATTTATTAATTTAATTTATTATGATAAAAACACATTGTGTGAATAAAAATCATTTATTTGAAAAACATATATTTTACTTTAAAATGTTGTTATTTTCATTTCATTAAAATTAATAAAAACAGAATTAAATTTTAAAATATGAAAATAATAAATTTTTATATCTTAGTTAGTTCTATTCAGAACCTCCAATCCAACATTTAGTCAATTACCATCACCTAAAATCAAAACACTTTAATAGTATGTCATCGTTTTTTTGAACATTTTGTTGTCAAAAAAAAAGCCCATAATGAAATTAAATTTATTTAAAGAAAAATATTTCATAAAATATCATATTTTTATCTTTAGTTTTTTTGATGTGACCTCCCCAGTGTATTTGGGGATGGGTCATTGTGTATGACTTTACCCCTTTAGTGTATGCGGTGGTGGTTTAGTGTTTTTGATGTGACCTACCTAGAGAGTGTAGGGATGTGTGGATGTGTTTGATGGACTTCTCTAATATTTATTTGGATGGGTTGGAGTATTATATTATACCTGCCAAAATACTGAGGGGCTAGGTGGATGTTATTGTAGTGGCCTCTTTAGTGTTAGTAGGGATGGGTCACGTTGACAAGAGAGGCCACGACCTATGTGGTCAGGCACAAACCATGTGTTTCTTTTTTTATTCCAACATATGTTTCTTCTATAATAGATCTAATCTAATTAGGGTCATTGTATCTCATGATCTATTTAGAATAGGGTGAAATGATGTATTAGGTGTTCATTTAGGTATTTTTTAATGACCCAACCAACTGAGGCCCACCTAGACGAAGGATGGTCAGTCTACAATAACACCAAACCCACCTCAATAGTTTAGGTGCTAGAGACAAGTGTTGAGAACGAAAAACTAATATCAGAGGTATTTTCATAATGTATTTGCGTGAGGGAAAGAAACTATATCTATAAATATTTTTAGATGAATAATAATAAAAGTAAGTAACAATTAGAGTAAAAACCCAACATGTTATAACGTATTGGGATTCAAAATCATGTGATAGTTCTATCTGAAAAGTAAAATAAAAAATACATGCCCACGAAGAAAATCTGTCCCATCTTAACAACAACTAGAAATGAAATACTGAGAGAGACTGAATCAAGATCACCATGACCTACCGCTATACATAGTTTATGTACCAGAGTTTCCCTTAACTCTACCACTATGATCGATGACCTATCTATCATGTTTAGAAGACATAAAACATGTGGGAAAATCCCATATAGGGTGAGTAGATACATAATTATTAGGATGGACCAAAAATAAAAGAGGGAGAAATGGAATACACAATTTATATATATTCAAATTAACCAAAATCTATAGGGAATCAAATCACAAATGCAAAAATGTATTCTAAGATAGGAAACCCAGATAAGAGAAAAATGGGATCTCTATCTTAGAGCCCATCCTAGGAGGATGAGTATGCCAGTATCTCAAAATTTCCTTCATTAATGCCAATTATCTCACTTGTTTATCTGAAAAAGTAATGAGGATGGCTCATACCTTCCCACTATTATACATCATAAGGGGGAGAAATCTTGAAAATATAAGAAGATATATGATCTAGTATAATATTAGTAATATAAAAATTAGATTGAGGACTAATGACTATTTTGGTTAGTAGTGTCTCTATATCAGTGTATAGAATATGATGGACCTAACCCCTGGTGTGGGAGAGGAGTACCCTCCAAATCTTTTTTGGCCACACACCTCGTTACGTTAGTGGATTGTAGCCTATTCCTAGAATAATGAGTATGGAGGACCCAAAACCTAGTGAAAAGGGGAATACTGTCTTTTTGTATATTGGACACATTCAATAAATAGAGGAGTACCATATCTATCTGAGCAATGTGTATATATTACCCACACCCTATTTTAACATGGGGGTACAATATTCATTTATAGGGGACATGCACCCTCAATAGGGGAGTACCTCAAATTCATATACAAAGAGTATGGAGTACCAAAAACCTCATGTGATTGGGGAGTACCATTTCCATTGATAAGGGTATGACACCATGAAATGAAAAGGGAGTACAATATCTATTGATAGAATATATATACCCATATATAATATGGTAGTATCATCTCTATCTAATCTATATGATGATCCATATAGATCACTTCCATTGTTGAAAATTTCTTAATGAAGAATAATTCCAAAAACATCGTACACTGTAACTCAAAATCCACTAATAAAAACTTCAACACATTATGTGTGGGAAAAAAATTCGGATAAGATACTCTCAGGCCAAAATCTATGTCCAAATGAATTATATATGAGAGAATGATGTTTATAAAAAATGGATTACATGATGTTTATGGGACCCAAACTACTTGTTTCCTATATATTGTACATTGTTGGATTATCTTCTTTACATTTATCAATGTTCATGTCACCATACATAGTTTGTACGTGGACTATACACAATATATCAGCCACACAGGGCCTACCAATGTTATTTTTACATGCCCGTGTACTGGGTTTTCTACATGGTCATGCCCATGTATTGAAACATGATATTGTACTTGCCCATGTATGTTTGCATAATAATATACATGTCAAACCCCAGGAAGCATCTCATGCTCACAAACCTAGTTGTGTCCTTGGTTTAGAAATTCCTATTCCTGTGTACTATGAGAATATATACTGAGCCACATGAACTGAGTAACAAGATTTGTGGTGGTCCCTCATGGTATGTGATATTTATCTCAACTCAAAAATAATATCCTCCATAACTAGGTAACTACATAATAGGTGACCTTCAATAATACATACATTAAAAATTGGGTTTTCAAGGAAATATGAGTTCTTTCATGAAGTTTCAATATTTGGATACTAATTCATTAATTGAACCGGTTTACATCCCTAAAATGGTGGTAATTTACACTTTCCCTCCATTTTCTTAAAATCAAAATTTAATATCAATAGATGGACCACCACATGCCCTTCATGCTTCCCATCACTACTGATCAATCCCAAATCCTAGACCCATGGAAATCCCAACAAACAACTTGTATTGAACATTGATCCATAATATAATACCAACCCTGTTTATTTTTATCCTTATGTCCATAAAATCAGAGGTTTGGTCACACTTGATCCCATACTGGAAAATTAAAAAATAAAACCTATAGCCTAATGATGATATATGTGAAGAAAGATGGGAGAAAAAACAAAAATAATGGTGATAAAAATCATTGTAGATGAATTATCAGCCAATGATTTCTAAGTGGGTAATAATGGGTGAGATCATGGAATATGAAAAGATAATGAAATGAATAAAAAATTGAATTCAATAAAATGGCTCATGTAAAGGGTGTTCAATAACCATAAAGTGATAAGAATATTATTTTTATGCTTAAAATATTTAATTAACATGTATTGGACCATAATTGTTGAGTACTAACTTCATTATGGACCAATAGTTGGTGATTAAAGTGTTCTCCACTGATGGAAAACATCATATTCATTTTCTATCTATCTATCCATCTTTATTAGGATATTAGATATCATCCAATCCCAATATTCCAATGAATAATGATGAAACATCCTCTCAAAGATCATATGGTTATGTTAATAACCCTAGATATTTTTTAAAATAGGATATTAATAGATAGAAAAGATTTTGTTCTTTAAATGAAATAATTATATTAATTAATAAATTAATCCACTTAACATACCTAAAATTGGTTGTGTCATATAAACGTCTAGTGTTGACATGGGGTAAAACATGTGCTTCATAATAAACTGTGGTCTTAGATTGTGTATTCAATAATCTATTTATGTGATATTCCATGCATTTTTAAAAATCATCATGTGTATGATATAAAATATATAAAATTATTTTATAAAATTAATTCTATTCTCAGTGGGCCTTATAATCCCATTCCGTATTAGCATATGGATCTAGAAATATTACATTTTATAATTCAATGTGTTATATAAAAAAAAATAGTCTCTATTTTATTCCTTCCTTTAGTGTTTTTCATCCACAAAATACATAAAATAAAAAAAATCAAAATAATGATCTTGAATATTGTTATCCCAATGTTTTTTGGTATCATACATGCTCCCATGTTTTCACAACACATGGAAAAAATAATATTCAATCTAAATATGATTCTCTCTTATCGATATTTGATCATCGTCTAGTACTTTGTAAAGGTTGATCCATCCATGATGGCATGCTCAGCGTAGTGAATAAATTGTTCACAATTATGAACATATCTTCTCTATAGTGACACATGAAGGAGATCATGGACACACTCTAACTATGGGGTAAAGGATAGGCAATAATAAACCCCACAATACCTATATAGAATCGTAAAAAGATCGATAAACCGTAGAGATGGATTTCATCCCTAGTCGATCATCAAAAATCCCCATAATTGTGAAACTCTCTAAAAATCATAGTCTTCATAATCAATCTACAAGGTCCTACGAAGATTATCTATATAAGATTTTAGCCTAATTTGGGCTTTCAACATCTTCTTGGGGATCTGATTGACCATCTCTGTAATCACTTTCACCATCTCTATCCCAACATGTGAAGACTCGCCAATATCAATCCTATAGAAGGGTGACCTGAAGGGTCTTTTGTATAAGTTTATATAAGGTTTTATGCTTAAATTATAGTGAATGATATTAATTTATGAAAACTATACCAAAGGTAAGTGATACTACCATCTCAAACCAATGTCTAAAATGTAATCCCTTATGATAACCTCTAAATCCTAGACAGTGTGATAGGTTTTCCCATCCATTTAGGGTTTAATGGTTCCACTCAACCTCATATAGGTCATGAGTGCCTCCAATTGGCCCCTACATGACCATGTTGTGAGCCACACAACATTTATGAAGAATATCATTGAGGGGACCCAATATAGGTGGAAAATATCCCATATGTATAACTTCCCCAAAATGTTCATCAAAAAGTACTCAGTTATATAAAGGATGTGTTCTGACTTAGTAAACTGATAACTATCACCCATATGACACCATGAATTCTATCTATAATTTGAACCATACTCCAAAAGTACATGGATATGACACCCCATTTCCAATCTGAGATCTAATGAGGCTAGAAAATACATTCTAGAACTTTCTTCTCATCCATCAACTATTATCATGTGATTCATTGAGAGATAACCTTGGTCACTCTATATCATATTCCCATAAACCAAATATGCTTTGGAAGGCCCTTGTAAATCATCCCAACATTATTCTGTACTTTCAAAGGAGATGTGTGAAACTCCCTCATCACCTCTTCTAAAATCATGGATGAAAATAATGTCCATCCTCGGGAAAGTATAATGTTATTTTCTCCTTCAGTGAATTCATCTTGTGTATCTTCTGAGAATATTTGGCCATAGAAAACATTTATGTTGATGTCTCCCAACTGAGTCTCCCTCACAAACTGGATAAGTGGTGGATAAAACCCCATAAACTAATGACTATATTCACCCATCCCATTCACTAGTGTCATATACCTGAAAGAAAATTTATTATACGCTTCATCCCCAAAATGAGAACATGAAATCCTACCAATGTAATCAAGAACCATGTTTCCATTCATCAGAATTTTGAATACCTCAAAGACATATTCCATATTTAACATTGTTTATTTTCTCTTTACTAGGTTAATATGTTTCTGTATAAATACATAACTGATTATTTTATTATTTATGTAATCCAAATAGAACTATCGTTGATGATAATACCTCAACCACTTCAGTGTAATGATCCCCAATGCTATCTCAACATCATGAGTCACATGGTTCGTATCCTGGGTTCTCCACTTCCTCAATCCATATGAGATCACTTACTGTCTCTACATTAATACACAATCAATAACATCTATATAGGCCATGAAATTTTCCACATATTCCATTCACTCCTCTAATAGTATCAAAATTGGAACAGTTGGAAAGATCTATCTAAACACTGCAATGGATCTGTATAACAACTCTATCTTGGTAAACCACATTCATTTCATTGTTATAGATGTCAAAGGGACTAAAATCCTGGATATTTTTATAATGAACAACTTGTACTACACCAGTATGAATATAAAGTTATACATATATGTTATTCACTTGGGTGGATCCCCACAACAGACTACATTGATCTTTTCCCAACCTAATGCTAATTCATGCTCAGAAATTTGATGCCACAAAAATTGAAACTTTTGGATCCATAAAAGGAACTTTTCGAGTATAACATACAGTTAGTTCTCCCAAATGACGTATAGAATAATCATTAAGTGATTTGTTTCCTCCTCCTATGATGAAGAGTAGATAAGTATGTCCATAATGATGAAAACCAAAAATTGGTCCCAGTATGGTTAGATGATCCATATCTTCATAGCCATGAACATTGTTAGATAACTCATATCACAAAAATGCATAATTGAGAAATCATAATGTCTATAGAAAAATTATAATGTGAGCTTCAGAATAACATCCTTGAAAAAGCTCAACTGGAGGTTTCATGATATGGGACTGACATTCCAGAACAATGTCACATCATGCAATTGATAGTGTGTCTGGAGCTTAATAAAGTCCATATGATTCACTTAAGTCCATATGATTCACTAAAGAAGCTATTGGAATGTTCTTGGGGTGTAAGTAAATTAAAAAATGCATATTCATCCACAAATTTAGTTCCAAACCACCTTTGGGGATTATTTCTATAGAATCCTTGATGATTAATGGAAAAAAATCATGATGAGTCCACTATCCCAAGGGTTAAACTCTCCAAATGACCAGTGATGAGTTGCAGAATCCTACACCTAGGGCCCACTAACTTTATGAGTTCTCCCTTTCCCAAAATGGTGAATCTCATCCCATATATCTAAAGTAATCTAGAATAATATATGATAACAGTGTGTCTGGGAATGGACAAAAGATGACCAGCCCATACTGAAGAAGATATCATAAGGTCTCGTCATGATAACTAAGAGGTATCATACGATACTCTATCTACCTAGTGATAGATTTCGCCACTAGAAGAAAACATATATATATGATGTTTTCCCTATAAGAACCTCAAACCATTTCTATTGGGATAATGTCTTAGTTGGATGCTCTATCTATCTTAGGATGAGTAATGATATAAAAGAATAACTTGTTCCCATTATTTCTAGTACTAAATAATGTGTATAATAAACATATATCATACCTTTAATCATCATAATATCTTCTAAATAATAAGTCTCCATATTGTACAACTACCCGCGACCCCATCCTCCAACTCCCTAATACTAACATGGGACAAATGGTTGTGTTGGTGGTCATCATTGATGTGTCTCATAACATCATTGACAACTAGAAACTCTGCCTTAGGTAGCCCCAAATCACCCTCTACTAGATTCACCTCCCAATGATATTACATAGACTCACCTTATAGATTCACGATCATTGTGATAGCACTACTGTGGTGGTGTATCCACTTTCTCCTACCCTCCTCAGCATTCCATGTTGGGGAATCACATGACATGCAACCTCAACCATCAAATGATTAGAATAACTTTTCTATAGGCTTCCCTAGCCACTTGGGTAGTCACTAAGCATTGTGACAATGTGACTATGTCCAATCATAGGTATTTCTCGCATGCTTAACACATTTCATATGAAATATGATGTAGAAAACTCACCATTGCTATTCCGACTGACGACTCTAGATAAATGGTGTCCCTCAGAACGAAAGCTTTTGGTCACCAGTGTCTACTCTATGACTCTAATAAATTTGTGAATGCACATGGGTACCACATTAGAATATATAAAATTGCAAGGAACCTGCTAAAATATTTTCTCTCCAATGTTACCATCCAGAATTATA
This sequence comes from Viscum album, assembly GCA_963277665.1. Lineage (NCBI taxonomy): Eukaryota > Viridiplantae > Streptophyta > Magnoliopsida > Santalales > Viscaceae > Viscum > Viscum album. Next base: position 1,869,344,041 of record OY728147.1, read on the forward strand.
TCGATGGCATACCATGTAAAGACAATTAAAACCACAATATACTCAGAAATTGTCATCCCTACCTACTTTTCCATGAAAAACATCTAAATAAAAAATTATCTCACGAAAAAGGGGTAGTAATACTAACAAAAATACATTTGTAAGTTATACCATTCAAGTGTCAACTCATCATGCATCTACATGACTAGACTCCACAATTACCTAGCATCTCTATGATGGAGTTGGTGGACTAGAACCAAATACATTGTATTTTATTCATTAATAAAACCCTTTTCACATCTGGATTATACTTCTGCATAAAAATGCATGTGATAATTTCCTAAGGATAGTTGTTGCATTAAAGGCTCATAGAGGATCCATGTTATGATGAGAACTTGTAAGCTCCATAACACTATTTTTAAATATATGTTCTATGGAAAGATGATGTAATTTGTGGGAAACAAATAATATAGTCCATTAGGGGTGAGGAATCATAAAATATTGAGGCACCTTCTCGTGATGTTCACCCGTGGTAATATCTAGAAGAATATTATGAGAACGGGACCCGCCAGTAGGAAATCCACATTTCATAATGTCATTGGATGTTCCTATATTCAGATGTGTGTATTTGTATTTGGAAATTAAGATTATTATTAATGGGTATTACAACACGTGCACATAGAATGTATAGAGAAAAACTGTGATGAAACACTGTTCGCAGCAAGGTAGGATATGTTGGGTGCATCATGAGTAATACTGCATTAATAGATAATGCGAGAAAGGATTTGTCCCTTCTGTTCCATAATGGATATAGATATCTTAGGCCCTTTGATGGAATTGATATATCCTAAATAAATCCATGGACATGGTAAAGAATGGGAATGTTCAATTTTCAGAAGTCAAAGAAAGAATAATTGAGCTCATGGGTTGATGGCATCAGTATGCAACCCTCTTGATTCGAGTATCAAGAAAAAATGATTACATTACACGGTAAATTTTTGTAGGATGTGACACATCATTGTGGCAGTATCTTCTTTATCTATGGGTACTGTGGAGTGTTGTTAGATTCTAACCTTGGACTTTAGACTATTTTCATGTAACAACACCAATAAAAATGCCTAGAGGGTCACACACTACCTGTGTCTAACTATCTCAGTTAAATATTAATTTATCAAGTTGAATAAATATTATTCCCAATTGAGGGTTAATAATTTTACAAGTATTCTTGATCTAATTTATTTTGACACGTGTTATTCAAGAGTATATATATTCTGGGAGAAATAATATTTATTTATTAGTGAGTAATGCAGTAATATTTATTTGAGAAATAAATAGCCATTATTCAAGGTCTAATAAATGTGGTAGTGGAAATACATAAAAATGAAAAACCAAAAGTACATGGCGTGTTTTTTTGGATTTCAAGAGAAATAATATTATTTATTTAATTAAATAATTTTAGGTGTAATTCTCTAGGTACATGTCAAGTAATAATAATAGTGAACTGTTATTATTAGAATGGGGTATTACTTAGAATTAAATGAAATAAATGAATGCATTCAGGTAATTAATTCATTTTATTAATCTATGTAATTAAAATACCAATTATATAATTCTCACTAAACAATCCATTGTGTGGGGTTGTGCACAATAGTTTTGGAGAAGCTCTCAAGCCATGAGATAATTTCTTTTCCCCAAGAACTCTTTCAAGCTACGAGTATAAGATCCACCTCAACCGAATCAAGGCGGTCGATGACATCCATTAAATGCAAAGAAACTTCTATGATAGAACCTGAGGATCACTTCGGCGATGTCTAGACATATGTGGAGAATGTGTGGATAACCACTAGATGAATAATACAATTGAATTCTATGATGTAATTACAAATCACATCAGATCCTAACCAGAAAGATCAATGTGGAATGGATTCCATCAATGTATTTCTGGTCAATTAATTAAATTAATTATAACCAACATATGATGATCCTATCAATGGTTCTAGAAATCTTCTCTTTCTTTTTCCATTTTCATTATATAATGAATATTCAACGTTTTATTTTCGTGAAGGATCTAAGTTTGATCACTGTTAACACTAAAATTAATGTTGGTTGCACCCACCAACATGATTCTTCTATGATCATAACCTATATGTGAAATCAAAGTTGATATATCATTTATCATAATTATTTATTTTTTCATTTTTAATTTATACATTTAAAAATTTAGTTGTTTCAATTCAAGTTAAACATTCTTTAAATATGAATATCATGATCTATTCCTCCTCTGTCGTTTCTCATTCACCTTATAGAAAAAAAAATTCATTTAATTTTTATTAAAATATAATAGAGGATCTTATCTGGAGGTTCCTAACATTCGAGGTCGTACGACACCAGAATACACGACATGTATTTGGCAGTACACACTGTGTAGTCTAGGTTCAATGCGTCAGACTAGTCTTCCAATTCAAGTCATGTGTTTGAGTAATTTTATGTCTTGAATGAATCCTTGTGTTTACAAGGAATAGGTGTCACACTTTTTCTAGATTACACACCATGTGTCTCATTGAACATGGCGTGCAGTCCCTTCGAGTTAGGGTTGGACCGTGTACCTTGTACATGGCTTGCCCAGCTGGAAACCTTGTAACACGGACACTACATGGTGTGTATCCCACTAAACACACCATTTACTCCAAAAAATATCATAAGTACATCAACATTCCATATCTTCGGGCGTGTACTTCGGATGGACGGTGAACAAAAGTACACACCTTGTATTCAGAACTACACACTGTGTAATGATCCAAATTACGTAGATATATTAAAATATATTATTATATTATTCATACCCTTGAGACGTGTACCATAATGCGTGTGTAAATCTGAGGCACAACACCTGAAAGATGTTTCACATATATGTGTTTAATTTAACATTTTCATAATGTTAATTTCTACTCGTTGGGTAGTTTTGAACAGGAATTCACCAGGTTTCCTCCATGTTACATTTTACGTACAAGGATTATTTTAAATGAATTTATTTGTTTAAAATTATGATGGATGATAATCTCAATGAAATTCATAAAAGGGTTTAAGATAAAATTATTGATTTATTACAGATATTTAATTGATTTGAGAATCATTTATCTCAAATAAGAGCAACTACAGAATTGAATTCTAGTTTTATTTATGTGTATATATCGTTGCATGCATGGATGATCATGAACTAGACCAACACATTTGTATGTGAATGGTTTCTTTTTATTTCAATAGCCTGAGAGCCTTCCCCTCATAAATATGCAGGGCCTACATGCCCATGGTTTTTTATGTAAAACCCAATTTTACCCCTCACCAACGTGTGAGATAAAATCATATGTAATGGATGGAGATCCTAAGCTAGTAAAGGCAAATCATGTTAGGAGCCAAGGTGAAACCAATCCATGGATATATAAAGGTAGACAAGTGGAATACTGTAAGCATGAACCCAAATGGATCAAGGTGTTTCTACCCTAGGTCTTTGGTTAGTTTATCAACTATTAGATAAAATTACCAATTGAACAAGCTCGTGATCATACCATTTATTTTATTTCTAAAAGTTGCATATTTTTATTATTGTGGGTGGGTTTTCATGATCACACAATTAATGAATTAAACAAGCATTCATGATGTAACTAAAAAAGATCAGATTCTATGTAAATTATTATCTTAGACATGGTTAATCACTTAAAAATATCCCACTTAATATTAAAAAGCATGTAATAAAAGATAATAAAATGGAAATTTACAAATAAAGATAAAATCCCTCATTGAAATATTAATTCGGTATAGCATTCCATAATCTTGGATAGAATCGAACCATAGTTCCATGTGCTTGACCAACCCTAGTTGGAGGTCATTCAATTATTGCGGAATTATAATTCAATGTTTTGGGTTGAATTGAATTGGTTTGCATCAAGTGTTGACTACCATAGTAGGACGTGGTGTGACCAAGAGGAAAAGTTTGAGGAAATCCAAAATAAGAGGATTTCATTATTGGGGAGTCCACTTAGAGAATCTTAGAGTTGTGAGTTAATGTAGTTGGAATTTAAAATGCCTTCCAAAAACCCTTCATGTTGTTTGAACAACCATAGTTTGGGTAATGAGTAGATCAATATGGATCCTTGAAACTAGAATATTCAAGAAACAGAATATTCTGATGTTAATGGTGAGGGATATTGGCTTTCGATAAAATAGAGGGTGAATAATAAGTATTAATTAATTTATTTGTCTCATTTTTATCATAACAAATTAGTAAAAAGTTTTTCATATTAATTTGTAGAAATGGAAAGAAAAATTAATTGATAAAAATCATTACAGACCATACTTGATAGGGGTAACCTTCTCACCAACACCAATTTCTAATAGCAGCAAAGGCGTTTATGCGTCACCCTTTGCCACAAGAAGAAATTTTATGTGCTGGAAGAGCCTATTCCAATTGTTCCTGGGAAATATGCCAGTGATGAGAAACTATCTCTCTATGCTAAACAGGTGTATGATTCCACAAATGTCCAATGTTTCATGCTATCAGCCTTGTCTATTAAGATCTAAAGCAACATGAAAACATGGATGCGTATAGAATGATGTCTCACCTTAAGGATCTCTACCAAGAGAATGTGAGACAAGAGAGATACCAGATCTCCGACGATTTTTTTACAACTAAGCTTAGAGAGTCTGTGCCAGCTCGGCTTCAGGTAGACAACCTGATTTTCTAAATTAAACATCTAGATATCTTAGTTATTAACTTACTGGATGAGTTGCAAACATATATCATCTTATCATCACTACCCAGGACCTTCTCTAGATTTATTATCATCTATAACATGATAAACAATGAGAATATTCTATCAGAACTTCTGGCCTTAATTCACTGGGTAGATAAAGACATGGGGCATGAGAAATGAATTGTCTTTATGGTGAATAAAAACATGAAGGAAAATGAGTGGGGCCAAGGACTAATAAACTATCTAAATCCCCCGAGCACCGTCCCTCCTTGAAGGGGAAGATCCAGAGGCAGGGCAAGGAATGGGAGGCGGTATGTTTTTTATGTGGTATGCAAGGCCACTAGAAGAAGAACTACACATAAATTCATGGGGACACTAAAGGTTTGTTCGTTATAAAGTGAAATCCTTCCATTTCTACACATTGGGAATTATATACAGTAGGTTGGTCTCAGATCTGTATTAAAATTCTGGAACCAAGAAGATTTAGAAAGATTTCTAGAGGAGAGGTGGATCTTCGAGCTGCCAATGGCGCGAGGCTAGGAGTGTTAGCCATTGGCGATTACCACCTCTCATTTCCAACTAGTATGATTTTGGTTTTACATAATTGTTATTATTTTATTATTGTTGAAATAACATAATTTCTGTATCATTTTTGGATATAGATGGATTTATTTTCATGTTTGGAAAAAATGGATGATTATTTTATAAGAACATCACAAATTTTTTATGGTGAATTTAAATAATGGTATTTATGTATTAAATTTTGAAAACCATGTGTTGGAAATCGATAATGAAACAAACTCACATGACTCATACACCACCCAGTTGTGTTATCACCATCTCAGTCATGTAAATGAGAAGCTCTTGAAAATTCTCTTCCAAGATGGCTATTTAGACTCTACTGAGATAAAACCACTTTAGATATTTCAAAAGTTTTTATAAGGTAAAATGACCAAGCCGCCTTTCGGTGGAAAGAGTGAAAGGGGAATAGAGATTCTAGGATTTGGGCACATAGATGTGTGTAGACCATTTCTAGTAGAATCTAGAGTTGGATATTCTTACTTCATTACTTTTACTGATGATTTGAGTAGATATGTCTATATCTACTTAATAAGGTATAAGTCAGAGTCCATAGATAAATTAAATGAATTCAAGAATGAAGTTGATAATCATCTTGGTAAGAAGATAAAGAATCTTCGATCATATTGAGGTGGAGAATATCTAAATCAAGAGTTCATCGATCTTCTACGGAATTTTAGGATTCTATATCAACTAACTCCTCCTTATACACCACAGTGGAATGATGTTAGTAAAAAGAAGAACCACAACTTATTGTGCATGGTTTGGTCGATGATGAGTCATGGAGATCTTTCGTTAACCTTTTGGGGATATTTATTAAATACTATATCATACACATTAAACTGAGTATCAACTATGGTGGGAAATGGAATTCCCTCTGAGTTATTGAATGGAAATAAACACCTTTTGTCACACACATGTGTATGGGGAAGCGAGGTCATTGTTATGAACTTTTCATTAAACAAACTATCTCCCTGGGGCATGAGGTGTATCTTTATAGGATATCATAAAGAATAAAAAGGATATTACTTATATAACCCTTCAGAAAAGAAAGTGAATATCGCCAGACTTGTCGTCTTTCTTGAGAGGGACACATTCTAAAAAGGGGTAGTGGGAGAAAGATTGACTTCGACAAAGTTGATGCTTAGGATATATAGGAGTTGGTATAGGAACAAGTTCCACAGGTCCCCATGGAAGAGGTTCTAGAAACACAAGTACTGTGTATGAGCTGAATAGTGTCAAGGGAACCAGAGAGATTTGGTTTCATAGTCATTGAGGATAGTGAATAATTTTTGTTGGACAATGCAGAACCTCTCTCCTACTAGGAAGAGGTAGGAAGCTCAGAATCTGCAAGATGGAAAGAAGCTATGAATTCTGAGATGGGTTCCATGTATCAGAACCAAGTCTGGGTTCTAGTTGATGAGCTAATTGATTGAAATCCTGTTGGATGCAAATGGGTATTCAACAAAAAATAGACATGGAAGGTCAATTTAGAACGTATAAAGCAAGGCTAGGGGCTAAAGGATTTAGACATCGTCAAGGAATTGACAACGATGAAACCTTCTAACCATTTAACATATTTAAATCCCTAAGAATAATACTTTCCATAGCATCTTACCACGACTACATAATTTGGAAAATGGATTTAGAAACAACATTCCTTTATGGGAACATTCAGGAAGATGTCTATATGACACAACCAAAAGGGTTTGTGACACCAGGTGAAGCCAAATGAGTTTGAAAGATTCAGAAATCCATTTATGGATTAAATCAAGCATCACGGTCATGGAACATTCAATTTGATGAATCCATAAATAAAATTAGCATCATTAAGAATGAATGTGAGCCATATTTTTACATGAGGTTTAAATGGAATTCAGTCATTATCCTAGTAGAATATGTTGATGACATATTTCTTTTTGGAAACGATGTACCAGTCTTATAGTTTGTTAAGGAATGGTTAACCATGTGTTTCTCCATTAATGACATGGGTGAAGTAGCCTCCATTCTAGGGATCATGGTCATCAGTGATAGATCCAAGAGGCTTCTTGAACTACATCAGGGTATATACATTGACTAGATACTAAATAGATTTAGTGTGGAACAATCCAAGAGGGGATTGGTTCCAGTTTCACATGGACTACTTCTTTCTTGGAAAATATGTCCCCAAACAAAACAGGAGAAATATATATGAGTAAGATCCCATACGCTTTATCTATATGATCCATCATTTATGCCATGTTATATACAATTCTTGATTTTTCCTATGCACTGAGCATAGTAGGAAAATATCAGGAAGATCCAGGAGTCCAGCAATGGAATATTGTTTAGACTATCCTTAAGTATCTGATAAGATCTATGTATATGTTACTGGTGTATGGTGGAGATGAGGATCTTGTCATCATAAGGTATGTTGATGCTGATTTTCAAACAGATCAGAATGATATGAAGTCACAATCTAGATATGTTTTCTGTCTCAATGGAGGAGTTGTGAGATGTAAGAGTTCTAAGAAACCAGTTGTTGCTGATTCTACAATGGATTACGAATATATAGTGGCTTCTGATGTAGCCAAAAAAGCTGTATGGATTCAAAAATTTGTCTAGGAGCTTGATGTGGTGCCCAACAGAAATGATCCTATCATAATGTATTGTGATAATACTGCTACCGTGGATCTTTCAAAATAACCAAGGTCACATCAACGGACAAAGAACATACACCATAAGTATCACCTCTTAAGGGATTTCAATCAAAGGGTGAAGTTACAATGAGAATAGTGTCCATGGATGAGAAAGTGGTAGACCCCATGACTAAAGGCATATCTCAGTAGAAGCATGGATATCAAGTGAGAGCGAGCGTGTTAACGGTTGTTTGCAGTTGGATCTAGTTTATGTGGGAGTTTGTTGGAGTTGGTGGCCTAGAACCAACATCATTGTACATTATTCATTAATAAATACATAATCACACATTGATTATTCTTATCCAAGACAATGCATGTGATAATTTAATAAGGATAGCTGCTGCATTAATGGGTCATTTTGGATCCCAACATTGATGGCATCTTAGAAGTGCCATAACACTATTCGTGAAATGTGTTCTATGGCCAGATGATGTTATTTAAAATACATAAACAATACAAATCATTAGGGGTGAGGATTCATAAAACATTGAGGCACCTTCTCATGGTGTTCTCCCTTGGTAATATCTAGGAGGATATTATGACAACGAGACCCACCAGTAAGAAATTCTCATTTCATAGTGTCATTGGATGTTCCTATTGTAGACGTGTGTATTGGTCCATAGACTTTAATATTATTATTAATGGGTATTATAACTCATTAACTTAGATATATTCATGTAAAATGTGATGGGACATTGTTCGTAGCGAGGTGGGATATATTGGGTCTGTCATGAGTAATACTGCATTAATAGATAATGTGACAAAGGATTTGTCCCCTCTACTCCATTTCATAAGTAGATATCATAAGCCCTTTGATGGAATTGATATAGCCTATATAGATCAATATCCATTGTATGGAATGAGAAAGTTCAATTTCAGTAAGTCAATGAAACAATAAAAGACCACAAGGGTTGATGAAACCGATATGAAACCCACTTGATTCGAGATATCGAGAAAAAGGGATTACATTACACGGTAAACATTCGTAGGAGGTGGAAAATCATTGTGGAATTAACTCCTTTCTCTATGGGTTCCATGGTATGTTTCTAGACTCTATCCTTGGACTTTAAGTAGGATATACCAAATTCCACTAAGAATGAGGCCTAGAGGGTCACACAATAAGTGTGTCCATGTATCTCAGTTAAATATTAATCTAACAAGTTAAATTAAGATTATTCAAGATTGTTGTTTAATAATTATTCAAAGATACCTGATCGCATATATTTCGACACTAGTTATTCGAGAGAATATACTATGGGAAAAAATATATTAATTAGAAAGTAATGTAGTGATATTTATTTGATAAATAAATATCCATTATTTAATATCTAATAAAATGTGGTGGTGGAAATAAATAAAAATGGAAAACCAAAAAGCACACGCCATGTATTTTATTTGGTAATTTGTTAGAAATAATATTTATTATTTAATTAAATAGTATTAGGTGTAATTCACTAGGTGCATGTCAATTATTAATAATAGACAAGAGATATTATTAGACATGGGATATTATTAATAATTAATAAAAATGAATGAATTCTATCGCGTAATTAATTCATTTTATTATTCTATGTAACTAAAATACAAATTATATAATACTCATTAGGCTCTCCATTTTTTGGGGTTGTGGACAACCGATTTGGAAAAGCTCTAAGCCATGATAGAATTCTATTTCCACCAATAACGCTGTCATGCTACGAGAGAGTGATCCACCTCCACTGGATCAAGGTGATCGAAGGTGGAAATCGCAAGCAAAGGCTCTTCTAGGCTAACACCAAGAGATCCCTTTGGAAACATGTAAAGATACGTGGAGCACATATGGATCTCTGCTAGAGGAATCCTACAAATTGATTCTACAATGCAATGATAGATCACATAAGATCATGACTGGAAACATCAACGAAGAAATAATTCTATCAATGTAAATATTGTAAATTAAATAAATTAATTATAACCAACATATAATGATCCTATCGATGGTTCTGATACTCCGCTCTTTATTTTCTCTGTTATTCCTTCAATTCTAAATATCTGGAATATTATTATCGTGATAGATCTCGGATTGATCGTTGTTAATGCTAAAATTAATGTTGTGTACACCCACCAACACCCTTTCATTGCACTAGGAACCTACAGTCTATGGAAAATACTGACTTCTGTTACAACCATTTGATTATTCAGAGTCCATATAAGTTTAAAAATACTAATCACCGACATAAGAAAATAATTAACTGTAAGGGTATCTTACTCACCACAGATTCATAGTGGTCAGTGATAGTGGAACTCACAAAGTTCACTAACATGACATGCGACCACCACACACTCTACATGTACAATTTGTTTCTCAATAGTCTGAATTGATACTACCTACGCTCTTAGAGGAAATATCTTCGGAGATTACACATGAACATGGGCGTCATCCCTCATCAAATTTTCATTATGATCATAAATTAGTAACTTGGTTGTCTATCTTCATGGAGGTATCTTGAATGTTAATCATTATATACCATAGTCATATGAGAATATATATGTGGAGATTTGACTAATGTACTAAAGTAAAATAAGTAAATCCTATATGATGAATGGAATAATATTCCCTATAACTAATGTGTTAGTATGATGAGTAAACCATCACGTATTTAGAGTCTAGGTGAATGGATACATTATTCATTTCACCAATACTAGGATTACTAGCCTTAAAGCCGAGCTCAATACATTATGATACTATTTCATCAAATTCCCAATCAAACCACATAAGGGAAAAATGAAAACACCTTCCCTGGGTAAAAACATTAGATACCATTCTATAACAACCTTATTCACTAAACCCCCTAGCCATTAGAATATCAGGACACTACAACCCTATACATTCAAACCATAAGCTAGGGGATGAAGGCATGTTCTGAAAAGGGATAAAAAATATGGATGGCCTTTTACTAATGTAACTAAATCAAAACACCAAACCATATCTATGAGAAGTAGAGAGGAATGATAATAAATTATTTTAACATCAAGGATGATAAACATGAATGTAATAACTTGTTGTAAAAAAAGATTGTGATCATGAAATAAAGTAATTATTCGAAAAAATACATTCCCACCAAGAAGAGATGTAGTAATAGGAAAAAAATAGAAATTAAATGTGGAGAAATCCTATATATATATATATATCTCTTAGACTAACAACCATAGGTATTCTGTGAAACTGATTGTCCAGAAGATACACTAATGGAACAACAGACCTATCAGAAATTTGTGTAAGTCATACCATGTGTGGGAAAATCCTTTATATGTGTGAGTATATACCTACCCAATAAGAATCCCCAAAAATTTAATTGGAATAAATATAATAAATGATATAAGTATTCAACTTAACCAAAATAAAGAGGGAAATGAAACCCTACAAAATCGATATATTCTCATTTATGAAAAATAGATGAGAGAGAAAGGGGATATCCGTCTCACAACTTGGACAAGCATAATGAGTCTTCCTACAACTCCAAAGGTCCATCATTATTGCCCAAAATCTCATGTGTCAATGAAATGAAATCATGAGGATGTATTTAACCTCACTACGACTACACCTCCTGAGGGAGAACAATCTACAAAATATGGGGGACAGATTTCTTAGTATAACAAGTGGATGCCACTCAAAATATAGAGGATCCACAACCATGTATGGGAGATGAATATATATATATATATATATGTATATACTATGGGGTAACCACAATCAGGTGAGATATGGGTGTATTATCACATTCTATAGGTGACACACACCTTGGTTTTATATGGGAATACCGCCATTTCCTACAATAATGAGAATGAAGGACCCACACCCTATTTTGATTGGAGATTATCTTTTCTGGGGATAAAGGACCCACGACCTCAATAGGGGAGTAACTTATCTATCTAAGAAATGAGTATCAAGGAAACTTTCCCTCATGTAACAGTGTAGATTTATCTCCATGGATAAAGGAATCACACCCTAAAGAGGGTATTTACTCATATTGTTTTAAAAAGAGTAAGGTGGACCCATGCCATAGTGCGACATGAGATTACAATATCATGGATAGGGGACATACACCCTGTTACGAAATGAGATTACAACCTCTCCCATGGATAATATTATGGTCGACTTGTACCCTGATACAACAGGGGAGTACTATATCCATAGATAGAGGTCCTTCCCCCTACAAGGACATGGGAATATCCACACTATCTGAACTCTTAGATGATCCTGACTGATCACAATCATAATCAATAATTTTCTAAATAATAGCCACACTTCTAATATCAAACATTTTATCTTTAAATACACTGTGAAGGTTATCATCATGTTATTCAAGTGAACAAACTCATTATATGAAAATCGTGTGGAAAAATCCATGTCCAAATGAAGGAGGTATGAGAGAATGATGATTCCCTAATGGGATTACTCATCGTGCAATGAAACCACACATAATGTGGTCCCAAACTTCTTCTGGTTTTTCTTCTCATATGGACATGGATTAGTTTCCATGTAACTATACATAGTGTGTACGGGGACCATAGGATGTGGCTTAGTGACCCAAGTCATGCCCATGGGCTCCTAGTCATGTCTGTGTCCTTCCGGAAATACTTCTATTCATGGCCATTTAATTAATCAGGCCCAGGTACCAACACAATTCCATGTACTTATACATTTCTATGTACCTAACTATATTTCTAGATGTTCTTGGGTTTTTACAGCTATCCATTTACCAATCTATGTTTGTGTGTATGGATGTTACCAAGCCTATATAGTCTTAGGGTACACTATTGTCCACTAAAACTAGTTTTGTAGGAATGTGGGGTCCCAAAGGGCATGTGATTGTTATATCCACCAGGAAACCCTATCATTCATATCTAGGTGAAAACATAACATGGTTTCTCCTAGAATACATGCGTTGTAGTCATATTTTTCTTCAAAGATACATTCCATAATTTGGCTACTAGAATTTTTTTCTCTATTGTGAATCACACATTCTCACCACCCAAAAATGTTGGTAATCACATATGGCCATTCATTTTAGGACTTCATTGGTGGAAAATCATAATCCTATATTCCCCGGTGGTCTGTTTCTCATCATGTATTCCTCAAGCTACTAACGTTTTGCCATGGATCCCATATCCATGGGAATCATCACCCACATCCTTTAAAAATATTATTCCATTAAAAATTACCATCTCAATTATCATTCTCTTATCCACCATGAATCTAGGGTATCGATCATTCGTGAACCATCCCTGATAATGTCCAACTATAACCACATATGCCAATGAAAATGTTTGGGAAGAAAGACAGGTTAGAACACAATAAAAGGAATGATAAAGAATATTATCGAAGAATTTTTTACCAATTATTTAAAATTAGAGAATCCATGGTGAGATAATGGCTTAATATAATATTATAAATTAAATAAACTCTTTAATTCATCAAAGGGTCTCTTGGGAAGTGTGTGCTATCTCCAAAAAGACATAACTAGATTAAATAAATGCTTAATCAACATAATCAATTGGGGGAAACCCTTATTAAACTATGTATACCTCTATTATGGTTTTATCATAGGTAAAGAATGATTTCATGAGTGATAAAGACTATATACTATGTTTTTTTCTATCAATCTACCTCATCCCAGTCGTCAACCATTATTTGAACTCAATATTCCAATGAACAATGGTGAAACCACATCTCAAGGATCCCTTGGTTGTGTAGAAAATCATGGTAATTTAGAATAAAAAGGTTATATTTAGAGGGAACTGGGTTTCAGTAACTAAATGAATTAATTAAATAAATCAATTGATTAATACACTTAATGTACAAGACAAAAGTTTCCTCATGCGAAAATCTGGCACTGACCAACTATAGGATGCGCCTTGGGTGAATCCCATTCTCTATATTCTACTACGGTAAATTATTTTTTGGTACAATAATATATTTAAGAGATATTTAATTACATCTAAAAACCAACTCAATCATGATATTAAATATATTTAATATTTTAAAAAAATTATTTTCAGACTGACCCGTCTTTGGGGTGCCATGATATCTCGAGGACTTTCTTTGAATATATTCCTTGATATATTTTAATTCCATACAAGGAAAATTATGTTCTATACATATTTACCTTCAATAATCACATACACATTTATATGACCATTGAAATTAGGTTATGGACACATTGATAGTTTCCAATAGTTTTTATACTCACACGGTACATGATAATCTTGGTACATGTGCTGTCATTATGGTATTCAATTTAGATGTGGGAATGATCCATGCATAGGGTAGATGTGCATTTACACCATGTATTTTAATTTTGGAATATAATTTTTCATCTAAAATATAAAAGAATAAAACCAATATTAGTATATATAGTTACACCATGGTACATTTCAATATATATTTTTCATTTTAAATAAATTAATTTTCATTGAATGTTCGCGATACACAAGAACAAATGAATAAAGGATCTATATATTTTATATTGTTTTTACCTAGTCATTTAAATAAAGGATATGAATAGTATAATATAAATTATAAAAATTTTAATTTTTAATAAAGAATAAAATAAATTTTATTATTACATATTAATTAGAAATATAATAATAACTAGTTAAACTAAAAATAAATAATTTCTTAACTACTATTTTTTCCCAAATATAGTTAGGTCGTGACTGGTACCCATAAATAAAAAATAACCTTTAAAACTTTTCTAAAATTTACTTTTGAAAATAATGTTCATTTTTAAAGTCAAATTAATAAATTTACGTAGTGTGATTATCTTGGGTTTTTGATGAAAATATTCATTTTTTATGAGTGGTAAAATATATTAATTTTTATTAAAATCTTCCTTTAATTTTAATGTATTTACAAGTCACATTTTAAATTAAAATTTATTAAAAGGTAAATTTATTTTAATTATATTACATGAAATTAATATTTTCAAGTGATTTGAATTCATTTTATTTTTTTATATTAAAACATTCTATAATTATGAAAATTTTTTTCTTGGAAAACCACCAATTTGTTGTGTTTACAGGTTTAATTTAAAATTAAAATTTTCCACTTATGTGAACTGAATTTGGTAAAAATGATTCAATAATTGGAGTCATAAAAATTAATATTATATAATATGTTCAGCATAATTTATGGTAACAATGTAACATTAAAACAATTTACATTAATTACTATAGTCATTTTTAAAATTGTTTTACCAAGGGGTTAAACAAAAAAGATAAGGGATAAATTGGACCAAACACACGTATAAAAAACATTTCATGTCCATATTTCAGATCTTATTATCTTATGATATATATTTTTTTTCTGTTTTTTGTAAATTTTTATCTGAAATTGAAAAATATAATTATTTAGGTAATGAAAAAGGACCCAATCTCAACACCAAGCTTTTAAGTAATAATTTACTGTTCACATGGGGAGAAAAGAAATATTTGAATAAATATTGATTTCAATTTTGAGAATAATGAAATTAATTTATTGAGGGTAATTTTTATTTTAATTTTAGTAATAATATTATTAAATTAAATGTTTTAACAAATCCAAAATGGTAGTTATTTAATTAATATAACAATAATATAAATGATAAAAAAAAATTTAAAGGTAATTTAAATTTATTTAATTATTGTATTCAATAACTTTTTCTAGATATATATAGAATGATATATATGATTGAAAATAACATAATATAATTTCACCGTTACCATGATATCTAGATGTAGAAATTAAAATAATACTCTCAAAATTTACGTTAATGTTATTTAACAATAAATATTATTTTCTTAAATGATTTAAAATCACAAAAAATAAAATCCTATAAATATTTACTGGTATATGATTAAAATGTTATCCATAGTCTACTAATATTATAATATAACTTTTATGATATTTATATTGACCCCTAACTTGTAAAAAAATCCTTACCATAGAAAAGGGAAAATAATGTTCTGAACATTACATGAAATTGTGTCAAAATTAATTTTCCATGCACTTATGATAAATTTTTTATAAATTTGATTTAATATTTAGATCCCATGGGTAATTATTTTCTAATTAGGCCAATTTATTTAATTATAAAATAATATATTAACTATGTAAAAAAGGATAGTTAGTATAATGAAAACTAAAATGGTAAAATTATGTAAATAATGATGATAATGAAAAACATTTTTAAAATGTGTATTTTTTGTGATGGAGGATTATATCCACCATTATCATCTTTAAAATAATTAAATTATTAATATTGGAGGTACACTGTGTGAGGGTGACTTCCATTAATAGAATTGTTTTGGGTATTTATGAAAATGTAACTCCTCCTCATTTATAAAAGGGAACTTCTTACACTAACTTTTTCACACATATTAAGCCATTTTTCTCGACATAATATAGATAAAATCTCTACAAAAAAACCAATGAAACATTATATAGCTTTTGGTATTCCATTTATACAATACAACATGTCGTAAAGAGGATATCCAATGATGGTTTCTCTAAGAGAAGGTAATTACCTTAATTAATCACTTTGTTTTTTCTATCACCTTTTAAAACTATAAAATAAGTATTAAAAATATATTTATAATAATTAAATTATATTCCATATAATAATATTTAATTATGTTGACTTAATAATCGATATTGATATCATATTTCATAAAATGGGATGTGAACTCATTGGTCTTGTCTATGGCAGACTACCTTCTCACAAACTGATGTGAATCACTTTCCATCAACTCCTCTCACAGTTTGATATAATGATACATTTAATGTATTTATATATAATAAATAAACTGAAATTATACTCATGGAATTTTAATATCACATATAAACTATTTAATTCTCTTCAATTAAAAATATGATAATGTTGCTCGTGTGTATAACTGACTCCCTCCATGTGAAGAGATGTGAATCATTATTTACTTATTCTTTGAATCAAAGTAAATAAGGATACATTTAATGAATATATATGATATATATGACATGGTATTTAGTATTTAAAATTATTATATCAACCAATTTCATACTCTTTCCCCCATTAATGAAATTATAACATCACACATGCATACATATGACTTACCATCTCCATGAAGCGATGTGATCCATTATCCCAATACATATTTAAATAATGATTCTAAAAACATTTCTAATAAACCAAAAGTATATTTACAACTTTTTTATAATTTTCTATATTATTTAACTATAAAATATGACCAAAAACCATAACATTCACATTAAAAAATGAATGAAAAAAATAGACAGTTGAAATCTAAAATAATATTAATAATGAAAGAGAATTAAATAATGAGTGATATGATTTTATAGAAGGATCATATATGACATTAAGAATATTAATATGGTCTTTTAATAATTTAATGATATTTTTATGATCTCTATATATGATTTAAATTAATTTTCAATAAAAATAATGCATGATGGAAGGGATTTTGACTCAATTACATTTCATTGGGGAATATTGTAATGTTATAAACATAATTTATTTTATATGGTGTATGTGAATCCCATTTTACATTTAATGTATTGAATCTGTAATAAAACAAAGTGTTTTATGTTTCAACTTTAAATTATTTCATCTAAATAGATTTTACTTGAAAATCACCAAGTGGTGAAGAATTTCATAACTCAAGTTCTTCTCATTAGGTAATAATACTTGTTCATTTTATTTCATACTATTAATATGTGTGTAAGTAAATTTCATTATCTTATTTTATATTTGATTTTTTTTTATTTATATTTGATACACATAATATATTCATTGGTTAATTGTAACTTCAATGTTATGATCATTATAACTGTTTCACGTCACACATTATCTTTATTGGGGTATATGTTAGGTTATTTACCTATCTTATTTTATGATTTAATTAAACTATGCATTTTATATGTTATATCAATGAAATATATATATTCTTATTATTTAATGTTTCATTTAATTTTATTACTTTCACCAGGTTACAATTGGAAAGATACCATTACTGTAAGATATTTGTGTTTCAATCTCAATCTTATTGGGGCTGTTTATAAATTAATTTACATTGAAGGAAATTATTTTATAATTGAATAATAAAACCCATTTATTTATTATCCTCTTGTTATTTAAGATTTTTTCATGTAATTATAGAATTTTTTTCTATTTTTTACAAAATAATATTAAGAAAAATATTTTTAAAAAAATCTAACATTATTCCTCGCTTTAACCAAAAATATTTTTTCTTCAAAATAAATGTTTTAAAAAATCATTTAAAAAAATATTTTCTATGAATATTTGAATTTATTTTTACCCATAATTATTTTTATAAACATTTATTCAAAATATAACCATCCTGTCATTTTCTAAATAATGCACTTTTTGAGTTTCCATATATAAATGTGAAAGGAATATTTTTTTAACTCACTCAGCAGGAACCAAACCTTCCACCATCATGAACACTAATTTTGATGAATATTATATAAAAATATTAAATAAAATTAGAGAAAGTTTTATTCTTAATATTATATATTTTTTTAGATTTTCAAAGCCAAATGTTATTTTCTTATCAGAATGTTTTTAAATATATTTTTATTGTATTTATATTCATCAAATACAAAAACCATTTAATTTATATATACTTAAACGGAATGATTATTTAATAATAAAATAAATTTTATTTCTTTAGATGTTTTATGATCAGTATTATCTAGGATTAATTTTAAATTATCTTCCTTGATTAGTTTATCAAACTATTAACCTTCTCTTGAAATATTCACTTTCATTACATCATGAGATATTAAAATTCAAGAAATTATTTAAATTTTTTATCAAAGTTATTTTTATGAATTTAAATCTTTTTCATTTATAATTACTGTATTATAATTTTAATGTTATATTATTTTCTAGGAAATTTTTTTAATCATTATTCCTTACTCGATACAAAAAATTATTGACCTGGCCGATTTTTCATAAATTAAATTAATATTTATATATATGTTAAATCAATTTGATATGAATTTATAGGTGGGCCTAGTTATAGATATCCCTTGATTTATCCATAGACTAATGAGATTAATCAGATGGATTTTTTATTTTCAATTGGTTTCAGGTGTATAAATACACATCAGTTAAAATGTCTTGAAACATGCTCTTAATAGTAAAGGTTCCATGTTTTTTGAGATCATGACATCGAAAAATAAATAATTTTCATCATTTAGAATTAAATTATTATTGTTATCCATTAGATTTTCACATTGACATTATCTATATATTCATTTAATTACTTTTTTATTGATTAAATTTAAAGTGTGTTCAGTTATTTATCTTTGCATATGGATTACGAAAAAATGTATGCTCATGTTAAGGATTAAATGGAATTTTTTATTAGTTATTTTCCATTACAAATAGGTTATGCTCTATTTACTCATTATAGAATCCATTGTACGTATCCATTACTATGAATTTGAGGTCAAAGTTATTTTTTTCATTTTCTTGGAATCCAAGAAATATATTATGAATTATATGAAAGAAAAATTCTTTAAGAAAACTTATGTTTTTTGTATTATATTTTAATATGAGAATCATTCATGTATCTAGTTTACCATGACTAATAATCCATTTACTATTTTAGTATATGATCACTTTTATCGAGTAAAAATGTTCTAATGTAACCAATAACTAAGAACTACATGGTTTGCGGTATTTATAGTGAGTACACGAGAATTTTTATTAGAAACCATAGAAACTAGATATAGGAAAATATATATTATGTAACATATACCTATTATACTAATTGGGGATATTTATATAAGAATATCCCAATGACTTGGTATGTAAGAGGTTATTTTTTTTAAAAAAATAAACCAGGGAATGGATAATACAAGTCGACGTTGTTATGGAATAGTAGAACCTAGAGGTAATAACATAAAAAAGGGTTTTTTGGTATTTTACTCAACTATCTATTTTTATTAAACTATGGGCCTTACTATGAACATAGATTGACTCTCCTTGGGTAAATTCACTAGATAATTAAATTTTTATTTACAAACCATTAGAAAGAGTTAGAATATATGATGACCATGAATGACCATAGTAAATCCTATGTCTTCTTCGGTGGATATGTAAAAATTTTAACATAAATTTAATTTCATAAATAAGAATTCTTAGGTATTATGTGATGGGAGTTTTTGATTATTAATTATATTTTTCAAGATTTTTTATTTAGTCAATGTATATATATAACCATTAGGTTTAAAAGAAAGGATTATTGTGGAATAATACAATTATTTTTTATGGATATAAGTTTAAGTGTTTTGGAAAAACATTATTTATAAAACATTATTTAATGATGAGGTTTTTATGGTTCTGTAGAATGTAGGGTTTTTTAGTTTTTAAATAATATAAAATGAACCATTTGTGGAATTTTTATGTTAAAATGTATTATTTATCTATATTAATGTTTATATATTTTTCTATTATCAATCCTCTTATTAAACCCTTCTATTTTAATTAATATATAATAGAAATATGATTTTATTATAATAGTTATATTGATCTCATAACTTATTAAATTATAATTTTAGTGTTGTAGTTTAGAAATATCTAATTGGAATTCATTTAATAGATTAATAAATTAACTAGAAATTGATTGAAGAACAAAAAAGGATAAAATTATACTTTAAATATATCATGTACAAATATTTTATAGTGTTCTTTATCTCCAATGTAAAATTATACCTAAAGTTTAGAAAAATGATCATGTGAAAAAATTTAATCATATTACCTTCATATATGATGAGTAAATGGTCTTATGATTAATTAAAAATTTATAGTTTTATGTTTTTTTACATTCTCTTGATCATTAAATTTATTATAATAAATAACCTCCATCATCCTCCATCACTATTCATTCATTATTCTTTTATTCCTTGTACATATCTTCACTTGCCAAAAATTTTCTCCTAGTGGAAAAAATAGTCATGATTTATTACAAGTGAAAATTTGAATTTATTTGTCTCAATTATATGAAGATGTTTTTAATCCCCTTTTATGAAATTTATTTATTAAATAATATTTTTAAAATATAATTTTTCTGAATTATGTGTGCAAGTTCAAATTGGAAGAATACAATTTATTAAAGGTGGGAAGAATGTAACACCCTTTGATTAAACAAGAATAACATTATGTTTAATTGAGTATATTAAATTAAACACCATTCTTAGAAGTCTATTTTACACAATATGAAATTCAAAATATATTTCCTTTTAAATAAAATCATTATCTTCAATATCTTGTTACACATGAAACCCTGAGTATAAAGTAATAGTAAGATTGTGTACCATTATAACCTCACTATAAAAATAGTGGGTATGAATATTACTAAATAGTGTTTGAAAATTATATTTTTTACAAAATTATAAAATAAATTAAATTTTTATCTATTTATTAGATATAAAATAAGGATAATTAAAATATTAAATGTTTTATGTAATACTTTTTATTTCCAAATGGTTGGTAAGTTATTATTTTTGCACGTGCATTAAAATTCATTTCTATTCACTATTAAATT
This sequence comes from Viscum album, assembly GCA_963277665.1. Classification (NCBI taxonomy): domain Eukaryota; kingdom Viridiplantae; phylum Streptophyta; class Magnoliopsida; order Santalales; family Viscaceae; genus Viscum; species Viscum album. Next base: position 1,869,365,621 of record OY728147.1, read on the forward strand.
TTTTTCTAACAAAATTATTATTATTTTTTAATTATAAATACAAAATAATATTATAGTGTTTTTTTCACGATTTTTATGAAATGTTTTATTTTTTTTAATGAATATTGAAAAATATTGCTTTTTATTAAAATCTATTATTTCAATTTAAACATCAACATGTCATATATTTATTAAAAAATGTTTTAAATGTAAAATTAGATACATTATTTTATAATAAATTTAATTTAGGTCACTATATTCAAATTCATGTTTATTTTTTACATTAAAATGTTATATACTTATGAGAATGTTATCTTTCAACAAGCGCTTGGTTATCCCATCTGCATGATTAATTTTAAATTAAAATTTTCAAATTCGATGATTGGAATTTTTAAAAAATGATTAAATATTTTAATAAAAATAATTAATATTATATAATAATATCATCTTATTTCTAGTTATAATGAAATGTAAAAATTAATTAATGTATCTAAGGTTAAATTCGATTTACGTCTGGTTAAACTATAATTACATTAGTTAAAATAGATAAAATTATTTTCTAAATTATTTTTTTGGTAAAATATTTACCCTTATTACCGTATATTAATGTTTATGTTCTTGTGCGACTCATTTCCATTAAATTTACCATTATAATAATATTAATAAGAAAAAGACACAATGTCACCCTCTTGCTTTTAAATTTCTTTTATGTGTTTAAAAAATGATAAAAAGAAAGTTGTGAAAGAAAATTTGTTTTAATTTCTAGAATAATAAAAATAATTTGATTATTTTATCTTATTTTTTATTTTTAAAACTATATAATTACCTTAAATTATTAAGAAACATAAAATATTTAATTATGTAATTAAAAAAATTATGAAATAAATGATACTAAAAGTAAAAAAATATTAATCAAATTAACTAATGTATTATATAAATATTATATAAAAATATAAAATTATTTTATTTTCTAAAATAATATATTTTAATTCCACCTTTTTTCTTTATGCTTTATAATTCAAATTAAATGAATGTTGTCAAAATTTAAATTCATACTATTTTTTTAATAATTAATATTTCAATAAAAAGATATAAAATAATTATAAAGAAAATACTCAATTTTTTTTAAATACTATATAATATAACTACCATGGTAAACTCATTAACCAATATAATTTTTATAATAATTCTAGTTTCCATCAATAATAATAACATCATTAACATGGTATAGGGTAAAACAGAGTTTTCTGTGTTACATGTGCTAGTGGTAAAAGGAATTTTTCACAAAAAATAGTTTTTTATATTATAATTTTTCATTAATATTTATAAAAATTAGGTACATATATATATTTAGGATCATTTATTTAGTTGTAAAATGATATGATTCGATGGTATTATGACTAGTTACCATAATGAAAACAAAAATAAAAAATGTAAGTAAATATAGATGTCATTGAACAATATTTTCAAAACATGTCTTTTTATATGTTTGAGGTTTGGATCAATAAACTAATCCATAAAATACTATAATTATTAAATTTTTAGGATCTTAGGGTTAGAGTAACTTCCCATTATTGAATTGTTTTTGGAATTTATAAAAATTTCGGTCATCAAAAGTTATAAAAGGGACCTTTTTCCATCTCTTTTGTCACAAATAACAAGTAATTTGGATCTATCAAAAGAACAAAAATACCTCCCCAAAACCATTATACAAATTAATTAGGTACATTTCCTCCTAAAATACCTTCCCTAGTGTCCCTAATAGGATATCCAAAGGTGGTTTCTCTATGTGAAGGTAATCAATCTAAAAAAGATCAATTTTTTCTTTCTTCTTTTACATCCTACTATTATGTATTAACTATTGAAATATAGTAACACTTTTATATAACTTATAGTAATATTTTATTACGTAAATTTAATTACATATATCCAGATCCTCTTCTATAAAATTAGAAACGAAAACACGGATTATGTGTACAATAGACCAGTGCTTCACAAAACATCGTGATCATTTTCCATAAACATATCCCACAAGTAGATATAATTATGGATTAAATATATGTATAATTTTTTTATAAATTAATTATAGTTATTTAAATTTAAAATCCTTGACAACTTAACTTTGAATTCTGTTTGAAATATGATAACATCACCCAAGTGTATGTCGTACTATCGCGTCATGAATCGATGTGTTTCGTTTTCCATTGTCACATTGCATGAAAGTTAAAAATGATAAATTTAATGAATATGTATGATATATATATGAAAATATATTTATTACTTGAAATTATTATATCACCCACTTTCTTACCCTTTCACCAATTAAGAAAATGATAATGTCAATTGTTCTTATGTATGACTTATCGTCTCTATAAAGGGATGTAATCCATTTTCCATGATTAAGATTCAAATACGAATATAATGATATATCAAATGAAGAAATTGATTTTAAAAACATGAAAATAAATCCTTATATGATGAAACAATATAATATTTTCATGAACGAGTACATTAATGTAAAAACATGAATGAGATAACAATGTAACTAATACACACGAAACGATAGTAATAATGAAATATTATTAATGAATGAGTGATAAAATTTTAATAAAAGATCATATATTTTATTATAAATATTAATATGTTTATATTATATGATAAAAAATATTTAAAACCACTATATATAAAGATAATTCACATTCAACCAAAATAAATCATTATGTAAGGGATTATGTCTAAATTTCATCTCTGTAAGGCATATTGTCATATCATGCACCAAATTTGTTTTATATAATGTATATACTTATGATTTTAGAATATTTTCATGAATAATTCATACATCATGTTATTTTGAGTTTATATTTGAATTATTTAAACCCATATTATTTTTCATTAGAAATACCCAGTGGTTATGATTTTAAAAAACGATTTCATTTAATGTGTTTATATTACATACTCATTGTATTTGATATTCATTAATTATGTTTGTAATGATATTTAATTATCTTATTTTATATTGATTTTTTATGAATATTTATATTTGATACAACTAATCAATTCATTGATTAATTATCACTTTAATTTTATGATCATTTTAATGTTTTCTCATCTCAAATTATTTTTTGTTTGATATGTGTCATGGTATACACAAATCTTCATTTACGAATTGTATCTACCTTCCATTTTATATGTGGTAGCATAAATCTATTTATATTCATTTCATTTAATTTTTCATTGCATTTTTTTGGGGTTAGGATTTTAATGTTACTAGTGTAGTAAGACATTTATGCTTCAATCTCATTTTAATCAATATTTCTTATGCTTGAATTTCCAATTTGAAGGAAATTATGTCATAATTTTGTAACAAAACACCTTAATTTTATTCACATATATTTATTCATGCATATTTAATTTAATAGTACAATTTTATTCTCTTTGGTAATTAATTTTTTTTTATAAAATGGTTTTAATAAAATATGACTTCATTTTGCTATTTAGTTGACAATCCATTTTATTCTAAATTCATATTTTATAAAAGTGACTTAAAAATTGATTTAATATTACATTTTAAAATAATTTTTGACCAAAATTTGATTTTTAAATTTTTTATGAGGAAGCATTCTATTATTTTTTAAAAAGACTATTTTTGACATTTCTTAAATAAATGTGAAATGAATAATTATTTTTAACGTACTCTACTAGAACAAAACCATCCACCATTACACCCAGTAACTAATTTCTGGCTTCCAATACATGTTTACAATATATTTTTTAAAGAACACAATTTTCCTAATATTCTAAATTTTTTTTACTATTTATAAGTGATTTGTAATGTATAAATTATTATTTTCCTCAAGAATGTTTTATAAGTTATTTTTTGGTTATTTCTATTCATCAATGAAAAAAAATACTTTATTTTAACTATTTTACACTATGGATATTTTTTAGTTATACCATCATTTTTAATTATATGGTTTTTTTGTGTTTAATTTGACCATAGAATGTATTTACATTCTCTTTCTTGAAAAACATTTATTAATCATTATCTTTCCTATAAAACATTCACATTAATTCGATCATTGGACATTATATTTCATTTAAATATACATATTATTTCCCTTTTATATGATATTAATTAAACTATATATCATTTATATACACAATATTTTACATAGAATGATATATGATTGATGATATATTACAATTAATCCAAATTATTTATTTGATAATTAAATTTGTTGATAAGGCATACTTTTCATGAATTAAATAGATCATTTGATATATGAAGAATGTTCTATAAATGAAGTCATAGGTGGGGATTGGTTACAGATATACCCTTGAGGTATTAATAGAGTCTTTCAATGAATCATTTGTCTAAGTTCAATTAAATTGGACACTTGTGTATACCTACCGATTAGTTAAATTTTCTTGGTACAAGGTTTTTATGATTAATGAACCATGATTCATGAGATCATAATTTCTAGTAATTATAAATTTAAATCATTGATAATTTAGTTATTATTATTATTATCCATGATATTTTCACATTTATATTATCACTAAAATAATGTCAATATTATTTTTTTGATTAGATGGAATGTGGGAACATATATTTACCTTACCATTTTGATTATTACTTATTTCTTGATCATGTTATTAATTAAATAATTTTTTATTAGTTTTTTAACTTTCTATATTGATTATTATTTATTTTTTCATGATAGATTCTACTTCATGTAACTATTACCGAGAATTTGAGATCATCCTTATTTTTATTCATTTTCCATGAATCTCCTAAATGCAATATGAATTATTTTTCAAGTAAATTTTACATGAAATGAATATATTCTCAAATTACTTATATTTGAATTTTTTTATTCATATTTAATTTGGGAATCATTTATGTATCATGTTTAAAATGAATATTAAACCATTAAGTCATTTTGAAAGAGATCACTTTCATCTAAAACTAATTTAATAATGTAACCACCAACAATATTCTACTTGTTTCCGGGTATTTATAGTGTAGAAGACGGTTAATAGTGGTGGTTACGAATTGACTTTGGAATCACTTCGAGAGATGTATATTTTTTACTTTTTTGATTTGGTTATTATAAATATATATTCTACAAGGGGATATTTATTTTTGTATGTTTTAATGGTTAGTGTTTTCCCTTTTTTGAAATGGATTTTTTTTATTTTCTTATATTATTTAATATTTTCTTATTTCTTTATGTTTATTTGTTTAATAGTATTATGCATAATTGAATGATTCTCTTTTACTAAGGGCCTAGTCTTCCCAATATTCTATTTAGCCCCTCACAACTATATATAAGCTTATTTTATATGGGGAGGCACAAACAAGGTTATGTACTACATCATCGAAGACATGGTGATCTGGTTCAGGGAATCACACTATTTAATTGTTGGAATTTATCCATTAGGCCATAGTATATTAAAATATAACCCCTTTTATACAATCATCCCAAAAACATTATGTATATTTCTATACATTTAAAAATACCTATAAAAATACATTTTAAAACCATGATTTATAGGCTGGCATTATTTCTGTACTATAATCAATAAATAACATAATCCTCATTATTATTATTTTAGGGTGTTAATATTGATATCTAGATTATTCCAATAATTATACAATTTTATAACTGTATATTATATTATTCATTATGGGTAGACATACTAATCAAGACATTGTTAAATATTTCAAAAAAAAATCATTCATTGTTCAGTATTTAGTAGTATTTAAAATATTATATGTGTGATTTTATTCTATTATAAATTTAAATGTATGATATATTTGATAGAAAGGAACTAGAATTATATATAATCATAGTGAATTTTTTGGTCTCTTCTATAATATAAAATAGTATAATAATGAAATTGTTAGTCTTTATAAATGATTTCCTAGAGAAATGCATTGATGATAATTTTAAGATGTCCGAAATTATGAATTCAAAAAATTAGTCTGGTCTTGATAAAATATTCATTATGATATGTCTATTTATTCATTGGTATTGATCTCTTTTAATAATATTGTTATACAATATTTTTTTCCATAATCATGATGTTTATACCTTCATTATTGGATTATCCAATAATATGTATTTGAGCTCACCCCTTCATAAATTTCAAAATATCTCAAGGTAAATATGAAGATTGTTAAATATTATATTATAAGAATATCATGAAAAAACATAAAATATTCCTTTTGTTAATATTTTAAAATCATTAACTCTCTATATATATATATAATATTAAGACACGTATTCCATATGTATATTGTTTTTATGAAATAGAAAAATTTATTTCCTATGAATGTGATCTTATGCAATCTTTTTCCATGTAATTAAAACTGCATTAGAACAAGGTGAATGAATTTGGGGGTGTTATGATTTCCATTCAAATGAAAATATTTTTTAAAATGGATAAAAAGTCTGCCATTATTAATGTGTTATTTTTGGAATATGTCTTTATTTGGGAACTATATTTTTTGTGCTCAATAATAATGAATAAAGGTATATCAATCAAAAAATGAATGATCTTAATTAAATAGGTTCCAAGGCCATGATATTATAAGATTTATCTCAAATATATTAAGTAAATTTATATGGGAAGAAAAATAATGACGGCAAGCTTATAGTGTAAGTCAATGTTATCTGTTTCATGTTTAGACTGTAAAATAAATAATGTTAAAAATAATATTATTGAATAATGAAACTAAATGTGAAATTTTTATGATGGTTAAAATTTAATGTTTTCCTTAGTTTATAGTTTTTTAAAATACTTATAAACATATTTACTTCTAAATTAATGTACATTAATGTGTAGTGAATGAAATACAATATGGTGGGAAATCATCTTGTAATGAAATGACTCTAGCTAAAATTGAACCAATACACGACCTGACATACTATTATGCCTAATTCACTATCTTGGTTTTCATGAGCTTGAATCTTGTGTCATGTCATCAAAATATTTTCAATAGGGAATTATTTTACTGATAAAATAATTTTAAAGAATGAACAACCATCCAAATATCGGACATGACCATTACAAAAGTAGGATAACCATGCTTAGAATAAATAAATCGGTTCATATATAAGAAGAATCAAACTATTATAAACATGTAATCATATCTCAAAAAATAAATGAGGAAACTAAAAAATTCTAATATATCCCAAATACCTATTCAGATGGTATTTTTGAGTATGATATACTATAGAATACCAAATATAGTATCCAAATAATATAGATATTTTATGAAGTATCTAATGCTACTCAAAATACAAGAGGGGGTGAATTGTATAATTTTAAGAATTCCTTTGGAACTTTTAAAGATGGTTATGTTAAACAAGGTTAAACAAGGTAATTCACAAATTCTATAGTTCTACACACTTACTTGATTCCAAAAATATGATTCTGAGAATGTGAAACCCGAATGATGGTTCTGGAAAATGAAACTTAATAAAAGTTTACAAAGATGAAGAATCTATCATAAAGCGTATATAATCTAACTAAATTAGAGGACAATTATAAGAATGTATAGGATAGTTATACTTTCCTAAACCTTATAAATACAATGGAAAAACATGTAACAAAACAAGTAAAAATTGTAAGTATTTTAACCTAATGAGAAGGGTATCCATCAACCTTGGATAAAGGTCCCTTGATTTATACTTTCAATAAAGTTTGTCTTATCGACACCAGGGTAAGCCCTCAATATGAAGATCAGAGTATGTCTTTCTATCCTCGCAAGCCCTATACATTAATATAGTTGGCACCTCTGTATTCCCCAGTAAGGAATCCATTAACTTTAATGTAGTGGGAAACTTGTTCTTCCTATCCTTGGAGGCCCTTGAATGAACAAAGCAACATTTGGAGTCGAAAAAAGAAAATCTGAACAAGATGTTCAGTACACACAAAGCATTAAAGCCTCTCTATCTTGAAATCACTTCAGTAGCATGTAATCTCTAGATTGATCAACTTTTTGTGAGCTCTTTCAAATGACCGCCTATTTATAGGCATGGCTTCAATGGTTAGCTCCCTCCTCCAATGATCATATTTTTCCTTAAATTTCCGAGGGACATGTACACGTGTCACTCAAACAATGGTTGATTAGTAACTAAATACATGACCACATTTTATGGAAAAATACGTATAAGAAAAAAAATTTGTTACATAACCAGAATCAATCGTTGGAGTGTAAGGAAATATCAGTTCGGTGTCTAGCCAAAAATGAATTTGAAGTCTATAATACAAGGATATTAGGATTATTTTTTCTAGGAATTCAGAACCTGAATATACAATGTTCGGAGTTATAGTTCATGAGAATTTATAATCATAACTCATAAGATACCGAAGTCTGTATTTAGAGAACTCAGAGTCAGAACTTGGAAAAGTTCATAACAAGAATTCGTAATCAGTATTCGGAGTTAGAACTCAGAAGAGTTCGTAACGAGAATTTGTAATTAGAATTCGAAGTCAGAACTCAGAAGAGTTCATAACCAGAATTCGTAATTAGAATTCGAAGTTATAACTCATAAGTGTTCATAATGAGAATTCATAATTAGAAATCAGAGTCATAACATAGAAGAGTTTTTAACCGGAATTCGTAATTAGAATTCGGAGTCAGAACTTAGAAGAGTTCATAACTAGAATTCCTAATTCGAATTCAGATCCTAAAATAGAATTCTTCATATCTAAGTATTTATAGGATTTTGAGGTTTTGGTTTCAAACCAAATTTTATAATTATAAAAATTATGATATGAATAATGAAAACAAGGTAAGGATGAATTTCCTTGGGGATTGAAATTTTATCTTATAGAAGTAAAACATAGGGTAAAAAATTGATTTTCCTTGAGATAAGGTGTTTGTGATTTTCAAAGGAATGAGAATGGTAAAGTCATAAGTAAAACTTAATGAGTCAACAATCCCCCCAATAATGAAGGAATGGAAAAGTCAATAGGAAAACCATATTGACTCAACAATCTCCCCATTTTTGTAAAGCACAAAAATCCTTACGAAAAAGAATATAAGGACTTAGAAAAACATCCTAGATTTTGAAATAAAACTTATCTCTATTTTCACATTGGAAAAGATGATTATGACTAAATCCCCATTAGGATTTAGAACACTAAGGATCGTATTCTATATTTTCAGAATTAAAATTTTCATTATCTTGAGTATGGAAATATTCATAATGGAATATTCCTCCTTAGATGAACTCCCCCTTAATTAGGGATATTTCTTCTTTACTTAGCATTCATTTTCCATCTCACCCTTTGTGGATTTCAAAAAGAGTTTGGGGGAATGGAAAAAAATATGGTACCTGAAATATTTGAACAAACATCCAATCAAAAAAAATGAGCATCCACGATTTCATTAATATCGGAAGAATTTGTTCATGGGAAATTTTTTTAATAAAAGATCGGATTGAGATATTTTTCTTCCTTCTCCTTGGGTATCAACTTCTTTACTATGGTCTTCAGCTTCTTTTGCTCCTTGTGATCTTCCACTAATTGTTTCTATAAGGATTTAATCCTATCATCCTGAGCCTTCAGAGCCTCTGCCTGAACCTTCATCAATTCATCTTTCTTTACTAGTTTTTCTTCAATCTCAATCCGGAGATCCCTTTCTCATTTCCATCGTTGGACAACAGAGCTCAAAATACCATTCTGATCCCTAACCTCATGAATTATAGTATTATATTTATGTTTTATATTTTCCTCAAAGAATGTTGTGAGATACTTTATTTTTTTGTCTTGAGTATCAACAGTTTACTTAACATAATTTTGAAATTCATCAAGCTCTCTAAAATCTTCAACAATATTCTTCGACCAGCTGACCATTTTCTTACAAGATTTTTTGTGGGATTTATAGTTGATAAGGTAATTATTGTATTCATCCTCAATCTTTATGCACATATCCATCTCCATGGATATTGAATCTGATTTCTGATTCATTCTATGTTAGAGCATCTGAAATCTAGAGGCAACGATTGGAAGGATTGGAATTATGTCAACATGATTCTTTAGATATTGAAGAACAAAATCATGTCCTAGAGCCGATGATTATTAACCTGACACATTGGTTAGTGATGGCTCTTCCTATAGCTTGACCAGCTTCCTCTTAGAAGATCCTACAGATTCCTTCTTCCTTAGAATTTCTTTAGTTGGGGTATCAATTACTACTTGTTTCCCCTTGTTGGTTTTTAGAACTGCTTCTTCATCTGGAGACTCATGCTCACTCTAGACAACTGAAGAATCTTATCTTCATCAATTTTTTATTTCTAGGATCATGCCTTAATATCTTCAGGATGAATGATGTCATAATTATAACTCTCTTCCTAAGATAATTTGTTCACATCCTCTACAAATTTTTTATCAACCACAAGAGTAGCAATCCATGAAGATCCGGCTTGAGAAGTCCGGAATGATAATTATTCAGAAGTACATTATTTCTCATGAAATTCGTCTACTTACTTTATCATATCAGATGTATCATGTTTGGTTTCAGCTTCTTGTACTTTTTCCATAGCTTCCTTTTCTCCGAATACCTTTTCAAGCACTTTTTCAGGAGTCATGAACTTCTTCCCCGGAGTCTCAGGTAATGGTTCTACTAAGAAAGAATTTGGTACAGAAATGTTCCCGAATGCTATTTTAGTGTCACATAGAAGGCATTAAACAATTTTAGCCTCTGAAATCTTCTTCTTTTGCTTTTCCTATTTGTCTTTCTTCTAAAGATCTTCAACAGTCTTCTCTTTTAGAGCCTTGGCCTCAGCCAGTTCTAGACCAAATTGTGGTTCTCCTTCATTCCGATTCATTTTATCCTCCCTCCATTTGGCTACGACCTCATCCAGATTGTCTTTCTATTTCTTGGGATTTGGAGGTGCGGTTTGACCATCCTTATATTTAGGGGTTTCACCTTTATCTTCTACTTCCTTCAATTTTCTTTTCTTCCCAGCCTTCTTCGACGGTTCAGCCTCTTCTGCATTTTTTAGAATGTCTTCTGCTTCTTCCAATGGTAGATCATAAAACTCTCTAGTATCTTTAGAAAAACTAAAATTCATTATTTTCAAAGTGTCATATCTAACTAACATAACATTGAAATTTCTCATCTTGGAACTGCACGGAATCTTGAAGGACTCAAGACACCGAACAATCAACATGGAGAGTAGAGAATGATACATGATTATCTGGGCTCACAAATTCTCATTCATGATATTTCCTATTGTAATTAGAATATGATTCATCAGATTGATCTTCCTTAGATTTTCCAAATAATACAAGATATACATATCACTTTTCTTTAAGGTTTCCTTGTCACCCTTTCTCGTTATGATAATACCCTGAACCCATAAGTCAAGTATCCAATTGTTGGTAGACAAGTGAGAAATAGTTGTGGTCTTGACATTTGTAATTCCAAGGAACTACATATCCTTTAGCATTACAAAACATACTTTAACATATGGTAGCTTGTGGGAATATAATTAGGATTCTTATTCATAAGATAGTCACACAAATCTAGAAACCTTGGTGTATGAGAGGGAATATGATTTTCCATAACTCTTGAATGAAAACGTATCTCTCTCATCTTCCTTAAATAAATAAACTGAATCATAAAATTCAATGAGTAGATTCGGATACACCAAGTCTTGTGCTCCTAGATTTAAAATATAAACCATTTCCAATCCATTAGTCTGGATGTTCTTAGATATAATGGAATCATACTTATTGAAAATTTACTAATGCTCCAACCTCTCTCTATATACTTGATATTCCGCAATCAGCATAATAGAAGACATATCTTGAGAAGGAACTTCACCAGACATTTAGAAATGAAAAACCTTTGAAAAACCAGAATGGGCTTTTGTAGTGGGGTAGAGCTTCGACACGCAAAAGATTGGAAAACTGATGTGGTAAAACCATCAGGGGTCCCCTTTATATAGGCATTGATGCGACGATTCATCTTCCCATATGAATCCAATTGCTGTGAATTCTTCTAAATAGATCTGATGGTTGAAATGATAACTGCAAGGAAAAATTTGGTAGGATTTTATCTTTTGAGGTTTTTAAAGGAAACCATTTGGATTCAAGGATACATGAATCTGAGAAAATTTAAAATCAAAAGAATCTTCCAGCAAATAAAAGGTGATTACGAAACTCAAGAAAGAATCATACATTTCGGATTGTCTGGAGAATTATTCGTATTGGGGAAAATTTTTCATGAAATACTTTAGATTCCAAAAATACATGAGTATGAAAAAAATTAGTAGCCATATCTTCATTACAAAAATGGTCATTACGAAATTCTTCATTAAAAATCTTCATTACGAATATTTTCATAATAAGAATATTCATTACAAAAAATAAAGAAAACTCATTACAAAAAATATTTCATTAAGGAAAATATGAAAAACTTCATTACTAAAAATATGAAAAACATTATTTTGAAAAATATGAAAATCATCATTTATAAAACTATGAAAAACTTCATTATAAAAAATATGAAAAACATCATTACAAAAAAATATGAAAAACTTCATTATGAAATATATGAAAAAATTCATTATGAAAAATATGTAAAACTTCATTACGAAAAATAAGAAAAACATCATTACAAAAAATATGAAAAACATCATTACGAAAAATATGAAAAAAATCATTAAGAAAAATATGAAAAACTTTGTTACGAAAAATATTAAAAACATTATTACGAAGAATATAAAAAACATCATTACGAAAAATATGAAAAACATCATTACGAAAAAAAATGAAAACCTTCATTAAAAAAAATATGAAAAACTTATGATCATATATACCCCCTATGAAAAAGATTTTATTACTGTAAAGAGATTTGTTCCACAAAAAGTTAATAAAAAATATTAACTTACGGTTATCATTCTTAACTTCTGTTTAATGTATTCAAATACATGGGAGGGTAAATATTTTTTAAAAATATCATAAAGTTGATCTTGCATTCTGATAAATTGAAGAATGATATCTTCTTTTTGTGTGTGATCCATAAGAAATTGATGCCTACTATCTATGTGTTTTGAACGAGAGTGATGTGTGTGGTTTTTACTAAGGGAAATAGAACTTGTCCTTCCTAAAAATTATAAGGTAACATTCATCACATAATTGGATTATGCTAATGAGGTTTTGCTTAAGACCTTTAGCAAATAAAACATTTGAAATCAATTTTTTTCAATAATATTGATGTTACCTATACCAATAATTTCTTCCTGATCATTATCTCCAAAACATACTTTTCCTCCTTTCGTTTTGATAATATTTTCAAAATAGTTTTTGTTACTACTCATATATCGGGAACATCCACTATCCAGGTACCATGTATTGCTTTTATTACTTTCTCTATTTTCTTGAAAATAAGAAAAAATTAGGTTTTCGGAATCTAAACTTGTTTCGATCTGGAAATCTCATAAAGCAATATTTTAGACACCCACGTCTTTTTAGAAAAATAGGCTTTTTGAAATCCTAAATATTAAGTTATCTTTAAGAAACAATTTTTCCCAGTGTCCACCACAATGACAATTAGTGAAAAATGGAGAAATTTGAGAAACAATGTAATTGTTACTAAAAATCGGTTTAGAACCAGTATAACCAAAACCAGACCTATTACTAAAAGGCCTGATTTGGGAATACATCTTATGAAAATTTTCCTTACCTATGGTAAAGTTTGAGAAATACTTATTCAAGGAAAATATTTTGGATTTCAGTTTGATAACCAATTTATTATCTTCTAAAACTTTTGATTTTGAACTAGAGTTAGGCTGAAAAAAAAATTTCTTAAAAATTACATTTTCTAGCTCTTTATAATGTTTATTCTTCTGAGAATGTCCTTCCTCTAGAATTTTTGAAATAATTTCAATATCAAAAATTTTCTTATCAAGATCTTTAAAAAGATCTGATATTTCTTTAGTAAGAATAGTATTCCTAGAATTTTCATTATCATGGTTTTTTATGATTTTTGAATTTTCAATCTCAAGGAGTTTGACAAACCTAGATACATATTCATAGGAAGGTAAAGTATTGTCTTCATGAGAATAAGATTATTCATAAAAAGATTTCTGATATTTATCATTAATATAATTTTTATTTAAATAAACATTGGTAATTGATTCATATTTAAGTACCTTATCTATTACACAATGATTTTAAATAGGTAGTCTGGATATAAGACCAAGATTCTTCTATCCAAAAGATTCATAATCTGAAGATTCATCTGAAGAGTCACCACCACTGGCACTCCATGTGTCCTTATCATTCAAGACTATATTAGAATTAGCCTTGTAAGACTTTTTCTATTTCTCTCAATATGCTTTTATATTATTTCTTTTCTCTTATGAATAGGAAAATCAGGTCTTATATGTCCAGCTCTCTTGCATTCATTAACATGTAACATCTGAAAATTTCTAATCTTTACTTTCTTTTTTCTTATATCTGAATTTAATGTTCCTTTGTCTGGCTATCTTGTTTTTCCATGGAGAAAGATTTTCCAATTCATTCTCTGAGGATTCACTTTCACTAGATTCAGATTAGATAATAACCTTCTTAGATTTGGATCTAGTAACACTCTCAAGAGTTATAAATTTTATATGATTGGAATTATTAGTAAAAGCTACACTTCCATTTCCATTTTTCTTCTTTATGTTGTCATCATTTCTCTTAATTCTAGTCTTATGTTGAAGTAGTGTTCCAAATAGCTCATCTATGGAAATCTGAGTAACCATTCTATTCTTATCTATAGCTCTCTTCCTGGATTCCCATTCATTGGGAATAATGTATATGATCTTATCAACAATAGATTCATCATCTAATCCTTTCTCCCCATGAATTTTAAACTATTCACAATAGTCATTAATCTTTGTTGCACCTTACATATGGGTTCTCCATAAGGAAACTGAAAACCATGATATTCAGCTCTAAGCATGGATCTTCTTGTTTCAATTACCTTGGAAGTTCTAAAGTAAGTAACTTTGAGTTTCTTCCATATTGAATTTTCTAATTCACAAGATGAAATTTGACTATATAAATTTCTATCATGAAGTAATGAAAAGTATTACGTACCTTATAATTCAGTTGATATTCATGCTTTTATTGATTGGTGAAGGTACTAACATCCTTGTCAAGGATTTTATACCCTCTAGTAAGCACAATAAAATTATCTACACCAGTATAGATAATTAAATTCTTTATATGATCTCTCAAATATTCATAGTCATTTTCATCAAAGATAGGTGGTCGTGTTGGATTAAGATTGTCTAGGGAACCAACATTGATTCTTGCCGTCTTTAAGAAAAAATTATTTCCACAAAAAACATATTAATAGAAAAAGTTTGTAAACAATGAAAATATAGAACACAAGTTATCTCTAAGAAAAAGTGAATCTGAACTTTATGAGTATGAAAAACTGCTTTTGGAAGATGAATTCTCTTCTGAATTTAATCGTGAGGTTAATTCAGATTGAACCAATCCTTGGATACTAGTTGTTGAGATAGTATGTTTGAGTATGATATACTCTATAATAACAAATGTTGGTTCTAAATAATTGAGATAGTGTATGTAGTATCTAATGATGCTCAAAATACTAGAGGGGATGAATTTTATACATTTAAAAATTCCATTGGAAATTTTAAAGATGTTTATGTTTTACAAAGTTAAACCAGGTAATTCAGAAAACTTCTAGTTCTACACACTTTCTTGATTCCAGAAATATGATTCTGAGAATGTGAATCTGGAAATATGGATCCACAAAATGAAACTTAATGAAAGTTTACAAAGATGAAGATTATACCTTAAATCATATAGAATCTAACTAAATCATAGTACAAGTATAAGAAAGTATAAGATAGTTATATTTTCCTCAACCTTACAAAAGCAGTGGAAAAACATGTAACAAAACAAGTAACAGTAGTAAGTATTTTAACCCAAAGAGAAGGGTATCCAACAACCTTGGAAAAAGGTCAATTGAATTATAAATTCAAGAAATTATGTCTTACCCACACATGGGTAAGCCCTCGATATAATGATCAGATTCTATCTTACTATCCTCGTAAGCCCTCAACTTCAAGGTAATCAAAACCTTTGTCTTCCTCACCAAGGAAGGCCTCAACATCAAGGTAGTCGCCACCTTTGTCTTCCTATCCCCAGGAGCCCTCTAATGTACTCACCAACATTCAGAGTCGCACAAAGATAATTTGAACAAGATGTTCAGTACTCACAAAGATTTAAAGCCACTCTCTCTAGAAATCACTTTAGCAACATGTAATATCTAGATTGATCAACTTATTGTGAGATCTTTGAACTGAGCTCTTATTTATAGGCACAGCTTCAACGGTCGGCTCCCTCCTCTAACAGTTATATTTTACCTTGAATTTCATAGGGAATTGTACATGTGTCACTCAAACAACGGTTGTTTAGTAACTAAATACAATACACCATTTTATGGAAAAATAGGTGTAAACAAAAAATATTATTACGTAACCAAAATCAATATTCTAAGTGTAAAGAAATATAAGTTCAGAGTCTAGCCAAAATTGAATTCAGAGTCTATAATTCAAGGATATTTGGATTAGGTTTTCTAAGAATTCAGAACCTAAACTTACAATGTTCATATTCAGAGTTCAAGAGAAGTCGAAGTTAAAACTCACACAATTTTGGAGTCTATATTTATATAACTTGAAGTTAAAACATGGAAACGTTCGTAAGAATAATTCATATTCTGAATTCGAAGTTATAACTCAGTAGAGTTTGTAACCATAATTAATAATTAGAATTTTTAGTCATAACTCATAAGATTGCATAAGCAGAATTCGTAATCAGAATTTGGTGTTAGAACTCAGAAGAGTTCATAACCAAAATTCATAAATAGAATTAGGTGTCAGAACTCAGAAGAGTTTGTAACTAGATTTCGTAATTAGAATTTGGAGTCAGAACATAGAATTGTTTATAACCAGAATTCATAATTATAATTCGGAGTCAAAACATAAAAGAGTTCCTGACCAGAATTCATAATTACCATATGGATCCTAAAACAGAATGCTTCATATCTATGTATTTATAGGATTCCAAGGTTTTGGTTTCAAACTGAATTTTATACTCAGAAAAATTATGATATGAATAATGAAAAAAAGGTTAGGATAAATTTCCTTAGGGAAAGAAATTTTTTCCTTATATAAGTAAAACATAGGGTAAAAAAGATATTTTTCTTGAGATATGGTGTTTCTGATTTTCAAAACAAGAGGAATGTTAAAGTCATAAAGAAACCTTATTGACTCAACAATCTCCCCAAGTATGAAGGAATGGAAAATTTGTAAGGAAAACCTTATTGACTCAATAATACAAAAATAAAATATTGAATAAAACTCTAAACATGAAACGACATAAATATGTAATGTATATTTCAACATAGAATGATACCCCAAATAACAAAATTGAATAATAAAATTGAACTATAATTACATTTTTTTTAATCACCATGTGAAACATCTTCACATCTCACATTCAACATAAAACAACAATATCCAATAACCAACCCCTAAATCCAAGAAGAACTTTTAATTAATATGTAATATGATAGGCATGATAAAAAATAACCAGTAGTTATACATCATACACAACTTGAAAAACATAAAAAAATAAACTCACATGATGATTGTTTCACATGCATTTATAAATGTATGATTTTCAATTATATTGAAAAACAAAAATATTTATTCATCATTTGGAAACATTATATTAAAATTAATAAGGGTTAACCCTAATAAATTTAGTCCTTTAATCTTTTTGGAAAAAGGATAAATTTAGTAATGAATTAATATTTAAAACTATTATTTGAAAAAACTCATGTACATGAAAATCATAAGAAAAAGTCGAAGACACTGTAATATTCTTATTTAAAGTAAAGTAGATTCATTTATTAGAGTGTAATTTCCAATAATAAAAAATAATGACCTTATAATGAAGGATTATGAATAAATACTCAAAGGATAACTATAATGAAAATAGTATAATCACATAAAAATTAATATAATCAAGTAGAAAAAATAATGTCAAAATCTAGGATCTCAGGAAATAATCATGAACAATAATAATAATGAAACCATCCAAACAAGATTTCATGATGTGATTCAATCCACGTAATAACTGATATTACCCTACATGTCATAACCATGTGTAAAATCTTTAATATATGGTGAACGCTATAATCTGGGACACTGTCAATAAAAGACTCATAAATTAGTTAATTTTGAGTAGGAAAATACACTATATAAACTATTGGTTCCCCAAAATATAGATAAATGAATGCGAGATAGAACATAGTTAATAGTTTAAATAGTAACAAATAAAATATCTACAGAACAAGAATGGTATCCCGCCATCACCACTAAAAACCATTCACAAAAACATTCCATTTATTATTAGGAACCATAATATAACAATTATTTCATACCACATGGACATTTTCATTTACATTATATAAAAAAATACTAAATGGTAACACATAAAATGTATATTAAAAATTAAATAATACGTTTTTATAATTTTCCAAGCATTTTATTGAGAAATAGTTTAATAAACCAAATAGTAAAATCAATTTTTAAAGAAAAGCGACTTAATAATTATCAAGAAAATATTGTAATCAAATAATTACGTGTAATTATGGAGAAAAATAACAATATATTTTTAGGAGAAATAAAAAAATCATGGGTAATTTCTTCAAAAAAAAATTTAATCACTATTTTTATTAATAAAATTATTTTTAATGTATATCCTTGGGTATTTAAACAAGAAAATGGTTTGTCAAACATATGAAAAATATTTTGAGTAAATAATTACATGGAATAAAACTTCCTAAAGTGATTAATTTTAATTAAATACCTCACATCCTTCAAAATATTAAATATATTTCTCTAAAATATAAAATAAATTATTATTTTACAATTAATTATTAATTCAAAGAGAAATCCTACATTAAGTGGATATTTCTTTATGCCCAATGTAAAAGTCCAAAAAATGACATGATAATCCCATAAAAGCCTTTATGATATCAAATTCACAACTACCCTAAATTATTATTGATATGGGATAAAAATTGTCTCCCCAATACCATATAAGAAATTGAAATATTGAAATATGAATGAATAGAGGAAAGAAGATGATTCATATCGATTTACCTTAAAAATTGTATGATAAAATGAATAGGGGAAGAAAAAATGAAAATGGAAAACTGGAGGGAGTTTCTTGGATGAGTCCTTTTCTAGTGGCATGCAAATTATTGTCAAAGAGAACGAAGAGTGGAACCAACCTAAGTAGGAAAAAATTGAATTTCCCAAAATTAATGGTAAGACTATTTTCTTTAATTAAATGATGCCACATATACTAGTGTGAGGAATTGTATCATGCTAGGATTGAAATCAAGAAACTCATCGTCATATCATTGGTACCTAAAAGTATAGAAATAAAATTTCCCATTTGAAATGAGGAACAACTTTTTTTTCCATGATTTGTAATGATACAACACTATAATGATGTGGCACAACAATATTCAAAATTAAAAAATATAATCTATAGGGTGATAAAATTCATTATTCCATGACATTCAATAGTTTATATAAGAAATTAGTTGAGCCTTCTGAAACACCCAAAAATTGAGGAGGAACCACAAAAAACTAAATATCCCAAAATCATATTGTATAGATTTCAAAAGATAAATGGGGGTGTAAAATTCTCCCAAAAATGTGAGATTATGTTGGTTATTAAACAAAATGGTGTGTTCCATATATATATATGTAACTAAATTTTAGACAACCGTATCTAGGAATTTGGTATCATGACATATGATATACATGAATATTAATTTTGTATAGGATGAATCTTATATATATATATTCTTTTATGATATGAATTATGACTCATCTACATGGGATGCATCATGAATTAAACATCATTATTATGGGGTTAAATTCAGATTTTTTCCCATTATTAATGGATTAAACATGACATTAATATCCATTTAAGTAGTTCAATGGTTATATCAACCAAATAAAAATGGTTGGATTTTTGTGACACATGAAATGAGTGACACATTTTTTTATTCATAAAATCCGTGAAAGAGGTATATAATATGGATAAGATCCCATTTCATGGTGTTTCTGATGGTGGATGGTGTGTTGATCATCAGTTTCATTCCAATATTTATCTAAGATCTCTTCTTTCTAGTAAATTGTTCTTTATTTCTATGTTTGAATTATAGTACCCTTCATGCTTATGAGGGGTCTGATAATATAAATTAAATATAGAGGTTGGTGTAACAGCCTTATATGTAGTATAAATTATTTTTGACATTGAAATCGTTATTAAAAACATAATTTTGAAGATTAAATCTACAACTTTCCAATTAGAGGAACACCATTTTTCTTTTTTTCCGTGATTTCAGTATTTTGAAAATAGATTGATCATTTTTATGTGTAATTTCTACTACAAATTTTTTGTATATATTTCCATAAAAACAATAATATGTTTAATTACATGTTATTTAAGGATTAATAAATTTAAATGTACATTTTTTTATTAATTTTTATATCATATTTCATATGTTATCATATGGTATTATATGATACAATAAAATTATTTTTATTGATCTTTCATAATGTATGATATATTAGATTGTTGTAATTTTTAATATTTTCTAACATTTTGAAATCTTATATCTAATAATTGGTTTTATTTTTGGGTTTTTAAAAAATAGGGGGTCAATGAATATTTATAATTCTTAAAATATCCTTAAATATGATTTAATTTAGAATATTTCTACCATTATAAAGATGATAAGATTCATATTTTATGATTTTATGTAATATAAAAAAATATTAAATGAATATGGGTCTACCTCACTCTCCCAATAGCTCTATTTCATGAATGATAATATAGTTATCTTTCAGAAAATATAATATAAGCACATCATTTTTATTTTTTTATTATAGAGATCAATTTTCAATTGGTATTAAATTTCATATTTCAGAAATTATAAAATTACTTTTCAATTAAAAAATTAAATATGAACATTTCATATTTGTTTCTCTGGTTTAGAAGATAAATTATATTTTTATTCGTGTTTAATAAAAATTTAATATTCTTTTTTATTATTTTAATAAAAATTAATAGTGTGCGCATTAATATTTTATAAATTACTTTAAGGTGATAGATGATTAAATTATATGATAAAAATGGATTTATAAAATTTATTTTTTCTCTTCCTTGAA
This sequence comes from Viscum album, assembly GCA_963277665.1. NCBI lineage: Eukaryota > Viridiplantae > Streptophyta > Magnoliopsida > Santalales > Viscaceae > Viscum > Viscum album. Next base: position 1,869,386,911 of record OY728147.1, read on the forward strand.
AATGGATTATTTTTAGAGATATAATATCGAGATTCGTTATTGAATATATTTTTTACATAATAGATGATAAATATATCAAAATGGATTATTTCATGAGTAAAATCTCTTAGGGAAGAGGGATTTTTTGTTAGAGTTCCAACTGGCCAGGAGGAAAATTATTTTTTCTATAATGTTGATGGGTTGGAAATAATTTTCTCTAGGATTACTCATGTGTATATTAATAATATTATATTAATATATTACATTACATGATATGTTTAGGTACATTGTTCTTGGGATTCAATTAGATATGTGTATAAAAAATTATTTTCCATTTATTAAAATAAAAAAATCTTGTGGGGTTTCAATTGAATTAAAAATTAATTTTTTGAAGAAATAATAATTCAGTGGATGGAATTTGTATTTTAAATTTAAATAATGATAAATATACATAAGGAATGGAAAAAAAATATAAATATAAATATTTAATAAGAAAAAATATTTATGAACTTAATTAGATTATAATGCATACTATACATGTGATACATTTTTTAAAAACTATTAAAATAATAAGTCTGAGATTCCATCCAAAGAATCAATTTTCAATACATAAATCATTTAGTATGTTTTACCTTATCCATTAGGTTCCAATGAATTATCGTGGGTATACAAATAGAGTTATGATATGTCTCAATCTATTTTGTTCTTTATTATTAGAGTTTCTATTAGGTCAAACTTGTTGGGTGATCCTAAACATTATGAAACTAGTGGAATATCGAATAGTAAATCTATAATTGTTTTGGGATAATTTTTTTATCCAATCAATTATCCCAGTATCATATTTGATTTGAATAAAAAATTAATTTTTACCATATATACTTTTATTTATTGTAAAGTGTATTTTATTGTGAAATATGAATATTGGATCCCAAATACATATAATGTATAAGGTCAAAAAATTTTGTGGGACTAATTTCATGAAAATTCATGGATGAAAATAAATTACACATTACACTAAATCATAAATATTTCATATTTACAGGTTATGGATTATATCATGATAATCACATTAAGATCCATTATATCTCTGACCTATATAATTGATAGATATTTCTATTAAGAGTTGATATGTTCTCTCAAAGATAGTGATTCTAAGAAACTAAATGTGAATGTTATAGATATCAATTCTTCCTACTCTAACTCATGGATATTAGGTATCGGGTGTGAATCAAACATTTTTGGTAACAAACATAGATTAAATTTTAATAGGGGTGATAAAAGGTGGTAGAAATACTTGTGTTGGAAATTTGGAAAGTGTTTCTATATTAAGAGAAACACTTATTATAAAATTTTGGCTAGTTTATTAATACTAAAATTGATGAATGGGTATTATATTCCCAAAAAAAATATTTTTATGTAACTATTTTAGAACATAAGTGATTATCATTAAATATTAATAATAATAGTTTATATATATATGGTATATTTTATTTAAATAAGAATGTGATGATAATTTTAAAAATTTATGATATGGATAATATTCAATATAACATAAATTTTTTTAATCTTGTTTATTTAAAAGGATGTCCAAATAACCTTTTAGTTTAAAATGTTAAAGGTTTAGTTAATTATTAGATATCATTAGTAGTGATTTATGTATAAAAATGATACTAAAATAATGTTATAGTTTAACGTATGTTATTCCATTTCCTCTATAATTTATTCAGTATGAATATGTGTTTTTGATGAGTGATACGTATGAAAATTTGGGAATGTTCAAGGGGTTTTAGAATTTTGTAATGAATAAAAATGGAAATAATATTAAGATAGTATGATCAGATCATAGTGATGAATATGTGAGTGAAGTATTCATTGATTATATGTGGTATTGACAAATTGTAGGATAACACACTCCTGGAACAGAAACATTAAATGGCATGTCTCAATGGATAAATCCTTCAATGTTGGGTATGGTTCAATCAATGATGAGGTAATGTGACCTTCCAATTTTATTAAAGTGTTATCATATAAGTATTACTATAATTTTAATTAATCATGTTGCATAAATATCTATTTTAAATACACCATATGATGCATAGCTTATGAAACTTCCAAATATGTATTTTTTGTTTATTTGGGGTCGTACAGAATTATTTTTACATTTTGATTCTGATAAAATCAAATATGAATTAGAGAAGTATTTATTTACTAGGGATCCCAAATATAATATGAGATATTATTTCTATGATCCTTCAAAAAATAATTTTTTGGGGCCCGACATGGTTTTTTCATTGGAAAAAACGCATAATTCATAAAACATGTGGAACGAATGTTGAACATAGATAATGTAAAGAAAAACCAATAACAATAGTTCCTCATATTCAAGTTTGGTATATTCCCAAAATTGTTTCAGAGGAAGAAAAAAATCATTAAAAAAACCTATATTTTTTCATAGTAATTAACACAATCCCATGGAATATGGATTTCTCAGAGCCAATGATGATTAGGTAATGTTCAATGGATATGAACTTCAATCCTAATGATAGGATATATAGTGTTTGGATTCTGAAAAATTGTTAAAATCCCTAGAATTAGAAAAGGTATTAATCTACAATAACCATGTTGGGGACTTTTTTATTTCACCTAAGGTGGTATGATCCATTTAATGGTAGTGGGTTTTTACTAAAACAAACTAAATTATGTTGTGGGTTTTATACCTATAAATCAATATTTTTTGTACAATGTTATAATAAAATCCATGGTATTAATCTGAAGAACCTTTTAACCTATCGAAATGATAAATCCCATTAATATTTTTCTTTCTGTAACTAGGAAATTTGATAATAATATATACCAAATGGATATCAAGACTGCATTCATTAATAATAATTTTGTTAAGGATGTGTTAATGGTATAATATAATGGTTTTCACGAACCAAATTAGACTGAAATGTGTTGAATGTTTTAGTATAATTTATATCTATTAATGAATCATTATTATAATATGAATTTCTATTTTTATGATGATTAAAAAGGGTTTGTTTTATTCAAGAATTTATATGATTATTATTTATTCTTATTTATTAGTGGGACTATTTAAGTATTTTTGATAATTTATATAGATAGAATAATTTTTATTAGAGTTGACATCCCGACACTTCACATTGTGAATATGTGGTTGGGTAAATGTTTATTAATGTAAAATAGTGAAGTATCTTATATTCTCGCTATGAAGATATATAGAGAATAAATTGAGAAGTAGCTTGGAATTAGTCAGAACACATACATTAGTAATGACTGAAAGAGTACTATCATATTGAACTGTATGATGAGGTATTTACATGTATTACACTATACAGTGCATTAAATGATTTTGGATCCTTCTAAAATGTTAGAAAATATTTATATAATTACTTATGCATCTACCATAGGATCTATCAATTATTCCATGTTTGGTACATTACCTAATGTTTTCTATGCTCTTACAATAACATATTGATACCAATATAATACTTGTGAGGGTAAAAGGATTAATATGAAAAAAAAATTACTTGATTGGGACCATGACTAGATATTAATAAATCTAAGAGAGTATGAAACATGTGCAAAGGGATATATAAAAAATAATTTCCAATATTACATAAATGAAATGATATCCCAATATGGTTTCATGTTTTACCTAAATGATGGTGCTATTAGTTGGAAGAGTTTGTGATATCTATAACATTAGACTCAAAAAATAAAGAGTACATATTTTCATTACATATATAATATGAATATTTTTATATTATTAATTTCATATATGAACTATAGGAGGTTCATAGAATTAAAAGAGTGAGAGATAATTACAATAAAAATAATGGAACCATCACTCATGAATGGTACCCTAGTGACACCATTAGACCGAACATATATTTTTGGAATTCCATCACATAAGATAGATCATTGGGTGGTGATATATTAATATATGTTGTGTAGATATATATGATAATGTAGAAGATCCATTTATAAGACCATTACTAAAAAAACAACTGGTTTATTTATAATCAATTAATCTTGAAAACATGTGTTATTAGTTTTAATGGTTTTAGAAGTATCATGTTATTATATATAGGAAAAAATGTTTTTATCATTTATTCGTATGTGAGGCATTTTACATTAAATGTAATGTCAAATGATAATATCTTCTCAAAGAGTTACTCTTTATTTTCAAAAATATATGATCATCAATGAAAATTATGGGTTGTGATGAAATGTTACAATTGGAAAAAATAGAACATTGTTCTCATTAAAAAGGGTTATATTAAGAATATATCCATGGGAAAATAATTAGAGTTTTATTAATTAAAGTAACTGAAAAAATTAAATCTCATGGGGTTTCATAATTTAATCGACATTAATAGGGGTGCATTGATATAATAAATCTCCATTAACTATAATTAGAGACATATATATACTGAAAACATTTATTCTTTAATACATTCCCTATAAAACTCAAAAGATAATTATCAATTCAAGGGGTGGTTGGGAATGTTTCTAATCCTATCATTAGTTGGGGTTCATGAAGATGATAATTTCCAACATGTTTGATGATTAAATTCTTAGATAAATTTAATTAAATAATCTACCAAACTGAATTTAAATACATATTTAAATAAAATATAGTCTTTTCAACTAGTTTTATTAGGTACATGTGACATAAATATATAATAAAAGAATTATATCTAAATTATTGATCAACATGGTCAGTCTTTTTTTTGGGAATCATAGAATTATGAGATGTCTAAAAATATATTTACATTGTTCTATGTATAGTTTTCAATGGATTTCCTAAAATAATTAATTACATAGGAACTATTCTGATGAATATGATATATATTTTGTTATAAAAGATCATATTGAAGCACAAGTATGTTTGAGGGAGATCACACTAGATCCATTAATAGCTCGAGTAGAAACAATGTTTTTTTAGAGGATTCTCTTTTATTAAATAAATAAAATGAATATTTTATTTTTCTATTCAATGATACTAAGTCCCAAAGGGTCACACAATTAGTCCCTCAAATAGGAAATAATTTTTTTTCAATGTTCTTTTCCAAAAATGAATAGAGCTTAGTGAAACATTATCTAGAAGTTTTTTTAATAAATTCAAAATGTATTTTGAAATTATTTTACATTAATTCATAATATATTTTTAGTGAAAGTATTCTATTTTTTAATATATAAATAACTATGTTTTAAAATATATTATAATACACCTGGATTAGAAGTCATTAATCCCATTAATTAGATGTCCTAACATATAATAATCATAAATCATAAGGAGGCTTGTGATGAATTTTTTACCCGCATTGTATTATATGAAATTCATTAACACTCAACTATATAGAATATAAAATCAATGCCACATTATTTATACATGTAATATTTTATTATTTAGTTCATTATGAATGTATTAAACAAGGAATGAACATACATTGAATGAGTTTAATTATTATGTCAACTAAAGTAGTCAAAATTGGTATTTAAGGACACTTGTCATTCCTGATGAATTATCCATTCATCAAATACATCATTTGGGCCAATAGAATGAATAAAATACTTAATGTTGTTATGGGAGATAGTGAAATGTGTAATGATAATTAATTTTATGAAAATATATCTATAATCTAAATACTTCTTAATAAAATATTTATTATTTCTAATAAAACACGCTAACTATTGGATTTGGTGAATTAGAACCACGTTTTGTGCACTTTATTATAACTTATATTCATTTTTTTCATATTTGTAAACCCCTTAGCACACCATGAATATTATTCTCTATTAAATAGTATGTGATAATGTAAAAATAGATTCATTCACATTCAATGGTCATTTGATTTCTGCATTATGATGAGAACCGAGAAGGTACATGACAATATTATTAAAAATATGTTATATACATGGTTGAATTAATTTTAGGGGAGAAACTATATAGGTTATCAGGGGTGGATATTCATGTGACTTTGTGAAAACTTCTCATGTTGTATTATCTTGATAATACATGTATAGCGTATTATGTGAAAGAGACCCCCTAGTATGAAATACACATTTATTTATGTCATTGGATATTAATATATGTGGATGTGTTTACTAATCCTTATAAATTAATATTATTATTAATGATTATTAGAAGTAACATACTTTTATCATTGGATTAAAAACATGATTAAATTGGATCAATGTGAGGTACAATACATTCAGAACATCATGAGTAATATTCTATTAATAAATATTATGAGAAATGAGTTTTCCAATTTATTATTTAATGGAAGTTTATATCTCAAGCATGTTTATGGAAATTATATAGCCTAAATGAATTCTTGGATGTGGAGTTCTATTTTCATGTTTGATATCCCTAAATACAAATAATGTGACACTGATCACATAGATTGATGGAACTATCATGTGACAATATTTTCTATAGATATTTTGAAAAATCGATTTTATTACATGGCAAGTGTTTGCAAGAGGTATTACGATGTGGGAACATTAACTTCTTTCTTCATGTGTACATCAACATGATTCTAGATGATAACCATAGACTTTGGGATATTCGCTTAATGCCAATGAGAAAGAGTCTTATAGGATCAAACACCACGTGTTTCTAGAATCTCTATTAAATAATATATTATTATTCAATATTTAAAATGTTCAATAAATATTATTCCTCTTTGTGGTATAAAAATTACTCATGTTTTCCGTATTAGATATACTCCTTCATCGGTTATTAAAGAGAATATTATGTGAAATTATTATTTAATAATTAATTACTTTATATTGAGTAAATATAATAATTATTTTTTTAGTGTGAATAATTTAGTTATATATATTTATTAAATAAACAATAATTATTTAAAGCCTAATAAATATTAATGAATAGTTGATAACAAATTTTAATGTTATAGTGGACGATAATATATATTAAACATTATTTTGAATATATAATTTTTAATTTAATATTTTATTTTAGAGCATGTCAAGAAAAAATAAATATAATAATGCAATTATTTTATGCTTGGGGTAACTCAAGGTTTTATGACTAAATAAGGGAACATGTCAAATTAATATTTTTTTAACCGTAGTTGTATATACATGAAATTAAAATATTTTCTAAATATATCCAATTCATTTTTTATTTACAATGAGATCTGGAGAGAATTCCATCATAGCCCTTGAGAGACCCCTCTCTAAGAACCCTCCCAATAAGGGAGAGAAATTTTCCTCCAACATCACTCTCATGTCTAGAGAGGTCAAATGGAATCCTTCCTTAAATTTATTCTCGAGGTGATCAAAGGTAACTGACATAAGCATTAAGATCTATCATTCTTTCACCAATAGATTCCTATGGATGTGTTCATATGTTCTTGGAGCATGTACAGATCACTATTGGAGGTAAAATATTATTTATTCATATAATTAAATTATGATATTATGTAGAGATTTTTTCATATCCATCAATGAAAAATAATTTCTTGCAACGTAATTATTTAATTTTACTAGTTTATTATAAATAATATGTGGTGAACCTATGCATTGGTTCAAATGTTAATCTATTTTCTATATTATTTGATTCAATTTCATTGTTCATCAAATTTATCTTCATTTAAATATCATATTAATCATCTATCATGGAAAAAAATATTTGGTTATTGCCCATCCACAATGCCAAGAATTGACAAATGGAATCAGAGTGACCACATAATTATTTATATCTATTTAAAGACCATTGGTTGATTTTTGAATTTTTTATTTTATATTATATTAAATTTAATCATTATATAACCAAAATTAAAATATATTCATTCTTCCTCTTCATTTCTTTTTCACATAATCAAATCAATTAATTTTATGAATGAAATAAATTTAAAGATCTCATCTGGAGGTGATGAGGTGTATGGTCATCCTACAGAAGTGTATACTTCATGTAACATAGAGGTATATGATGTGAAGTGTTATTAAATTCACTATTAATTAATTCCTAAATAATTCAAGTCATCCAAATTAATTACAAAAGTTGAATTTTATTACCAACAATATTTTGACTATGGGATCCTCGTTCTTGGTTGTCGGATTACATTCTATGTAACTTAAATACACAATGTTTATTCTTTTAGTCATAGATGGGTCTTGTATATTCTTACAAGTCCTACATGAATAGTGTCCATGTAACATAGACACCACACTTTCTATATTATTTTAACCTATTGTGTAATACAATATCTTCCTTCTCATGGTTAAATTCTAAGTCCCACTTTGTGTATTTAATATATATGGGATGAATAATCCAAGAAGTTCATATAAATTGTACATGCCGTGTACTTTAACCAATTACAAGGAATAAAAAATTAATTTATTGTACTATTAAATCTTTATCAACATGTTTTTTGGGTTATTAATTTTATAGTACGTTCCATGTGACTATTTATATATATATAAGAGTTTAATTAATTTCCTCATACTGTTTAAATCCGCATATTGTGTATAGTATTATTATAGTTATTATACATTTCGATTGAACTAATGGAACAAACGAGGAGGACTGGGGAACCCTAGGCTGAGGGTCCTCTTCTTCGGCAATGACGGCAGCTCCTACGTCGGTCCCCACCCCCTCAGCAGGGGAGGGATCTTTGTTAGCCATCAGGAAAGAAGTTGGCCCCTTTCGCCCCTCTTCTAACCCCACCTTCCTTCCTCCATTTCTGAAAGCTTCTCTGAGACCTCAAGTACCAGAGCTCATTGTGGGATTTCCAAACCTTCAGATTTTGACCTCAGAGTTCACTAAGATCTCTTCACTCTTGAATCTAACATTGGTTGTGCAGTTTAAGCATCAAAGGCCTTCGGTGGATTCCTTCGACAGATTCGTCATCGACTCCTAGGACCTCAGCGAATGGGTGACAGTCAAATTGCTCGACACCCACCACATCATGATCTGTTTTTCATTAGAGGAGGACCTCATTAGTTCCTAGTCGAAGGACCCCGGTGCTATAATGGTTTTAGGTTCATTATATTTCAATGGTTATTTTATTTTCATATAACGTGTGAACCACCCTCTGTCGCGATTTGGGTCAGCTTCCCAAAACTTCCTCTCCCTTTCCAAAATCCCTCTGTGTTAAAGATGCTCGCAAACCTCATTGGTAGATATCTTATCTTGGACAGCCACACAGAAGCCTTTTGTCTCCCAATGAATCCGCGGGTGTGTGTTGAGATGGATGTGTCGAGAATACCCTTTGATTATGTTTGGATAACAATCGGTGAAGAGTACAAGTGTAAACAGCACGCAGTTTATGAGAGCTGGCTTGATTTTTGCTCGGCTTATAGACGGCTGTCCCATCTTTCTGATGTATGTCGACGGGGGTCTACAAAGCAGGTGGTCATGGGTATGGGTCACCAGGGTGTCCATAAGGCAACCACGATGGTGGGTAGCGATGAACAATTGGAAGCGGGCAGAGATCAAAGTGAAGAGGAACCCCAATTGTTGCGGCCGACGAAAGAACGATGCAACAAACCTTCAACTGATGCGAGTGTTGAGGTTGGTTTGGGTGCCGAGGTGAGGAATAATTCTATGGACCATCAGGTGAACCCATGGATATCCATGGTTTTTATAAGTATTAGGGATTATTTGGGGGTTTCCTCCAACTGTGGTGTCGAGTGGAGGTCTCGGGACGAAGATGTCTGTGTGGAAGCTCAAAAGAAGGGGAGGGATGTAGCCTTGGAACAGACCATAGGAGGCATACAGGCGGTTTCATCTGCTTTGTGTATAGAGGAGTTAGGGCTGAGCAGTGGGGCTGTGAGTAAGGGGAAGCATAGAATTACAACATGAATGACTGCTTTTAGAAGAGGAGAAGATGTTGGAGGTTCGGGTTTTCTGAAATAGACTATAGTACAATTGAGAAACAGGTTCGAAGGACTCCTAGAGGCGGATGTTGGATTTGATTCAGATATACTTGAGAAGGGAGGAGAGGCCTGTGGGAAGGAACTCATTGGGGTTGAACCAGAACTCTCGGAATATGAAACTCTATGCATGAGGAGTAGTAGGAGTAGCAAGAGTGTTAGGAGAAGGAAGGAGAGGAAGGATTACTCCTCACTCCCTCCTGCTTTGGAGGCTCGGTTGGAAAAAAAGTTAAATGGAATTAAATTTTTTAGTGAGAGCCAAAGTCCTCAAAGAATAGGGGACCAAGATGATCAATCTTTGGACTTGATTTTAAGTTCCAACGAGGAATCGCTTGAGCAGATATTGGTTCTGAATGCAAATGATGAGGAAGCAGCAAAGATGATGGGGAGGTCCCTGAAAGTGTCTCTTAATGAGGAGAAATACTATTGGATTGACCAACAAGACCTCATATTGGTAGGGGCTTCAATAATGTTCTGATAAGCATGGAGGATTATATACAATCTTGGGATCAGTTAGCATATGAGGTCGAAAAGCGGATGACTAAGGTACCAGACACTCATGTCTCTTCTTTATCATGGAAACTGTTCAGGAAAGCGGGCTCTAGCAACCTTATGTTACTCTTTTATGATTCTGTTTAGTTTGGTAAGCTTAGTTTAGCTGGTGTTGTGGTCTGTTGTGCCTGATGCACCTAAGTTAGGTACAATGTTCTGTTTGTTATGCTGATAACTATTGCTTACAATAATCACTTCATGCAGTCTTCCTCCATATGGGTATTAGATCACATAGTCTTCACCAGAGATTGCCTTTCGAATTTGGTCGTTGAGAGGGTATGGATTCGCCATCGTTACTGTGCATGTGCATTCCCACGGGACTGCTAATCGAAGGGTCATCCTCTGATGAAGGCTGCGACATGGTGCAACTGCTGGGGAGGAGACTGTTCTTCGTTTGATTCTTTTTGTTTTAACAGCTTTGTGGTTGGATTTGGACTCCATGGTTTCTCACTTTTCCTTAAAAGTGTTTTTATAATAAAAAAAGTAATTTTCAGTCTGTTATTATTCATTGTGAATTGAATAATAAAAAACAATTTCAATACGATGTGTTCTATGTGTTCATTATGTTTATAATTCATTTTATGAAATTACACGATAAGTAATGTTTTCCACATGTCAAAAAAGTAATCAATACATGAGTATAATACACGTTGGGATGTTTATATGGGTTCTTAATATGTTTCCTCCAAGGTAAAATTTATGTATGTAGTTATGTTTATATATATATATATATATTTAATTTGTATAAAATTATGAGGGAAGAGAATCACATAAAAATTTATATTAGATTAACATAAAATAATTAATTAAATAAATATATTAACTAACAGATTTGATATAAATTTATTATAAGTAAGGGAGATTAAAATTGACTTATTATTTTGTTGAATTAGTAATTTATTTAATGATCATGGATGATAAAAATCATAGACATTACTTTTTTATGTGATTGGTATCATTTAATTTATTATTATATTAAATTTATACTATGTGTTTCATCCCTCCTTTCAATCTGTAAGGTATTGTGTTCCCATGGTTTCATTTAGGTAATCCTATTTACTAATCCTTTGGTTTCCCTCAACCATGTTAGTGTAAATGAATATGTAATCAATGGTGCTCCAATGCTTGTAGAGGTGGATAATGATTTTATATGAGGTGAAATCAATCCAATAGAAACACATAGGTCGATACGTGGAATGATATAACGTTAAACATAAATGGTTCAAGTAGTTTTCCCCATAAGTAGATAGTTAGTTTACCAACCTTTTGATAAAATAACCATTAATAAATTCACATTATCATACTAATTTATTTATTAATTTCTGTCAATTTTAATTGTAATTCCACTATGGTTGTTTTTTTAATAACATTAATTAATGATTCAAAAAAAAATAATGATAGAACTAAAATAAAATAACTAATGTTTAATTATTAATTAACACAATGTTAATAACATAAATAAATCCACAATATATTAACAACCATGTAATAAATATATTAATTGGAAAATTAATCCTAAAAGATAAAATACCTCTCTCAAACACACACCTATATATATATATATATTAAGTTGGTAGTGCTTACCAATACTTCAATAAAAAACAAACCATTGTTTAATGTGATTAACCAACCTTATTTGGGGTGCTCTCAATTATCGAGAAATTTTGACATGATGTTTTGGGTTGAAAAAACTTAGTTGACACCAAGGGTTGATTTCTAATTTCATGACCATTCCCAACAAGGTATCTTCCTTGACTACCCCAGGCCTACCTCTAATAGGGACGGTGATGATGACTAGTGCTGAGTAAGCATATAATAAGCACTTGATGCCTTTTCCAAGTTTACATATACACACACACAAATTTAATAACCCATTAAATGATGAATTATAAAATACCATATAATTAGGAAAGCATAAATATAAAATTTCCCCATTAATGTTTAAAAATAAGTATTGGAATAAAAATTGTCAAAATCTAGGCCCACCATAAAGAAATATAAAACATTTAAAACCTATATATTAGTTGAGGGATACATTCAAGGTAATTGTCGGAACACATCTCAGTATTTCTAGATACATGATCTCCGCTTGGACCAAGTCCCTCTCAGAATCCATCAAAATAAGATTGTCTATATCACACACGAAAACTGAAGACAAATCCCATGCATGGTAGAGTATAAAAAATCCCATTTGGACACCCCAAGTTTACAAAAAATATAACTCAAAAATGATTGTTATCTCACCAAAGATATATGTCCAGAAAAAAATATGACATGAATATCAATATATAATCAATAGAGATACAAATTATCCAGGTAATGGTAAAATAAAAATTCCAACCAAGGATTCCTACTCAAAGGACTCACGGAACACTCATCCTAGAGAATACACTTCAAAAGGTTAAATAAAACTAATGGTGCTTGTCCATGATGTCATGCTCATTGATTATTTCCATAACAATTCATGATATCAGTCAAAATAGATAAATACACATAATGTGATAACAAACAAGGCCATGGTGTATACTAATGACCTAGTCTAGATTAACCGACATTGCAAAAGATCTGTGCCAGCATAGTATTGGTCATGATGGCACCAAGAACTCTATCTAGGCAAGATATGTTGATCAAAGATCTAAATACTGTCTTCGTGGAGGTATTACTACAAATATATCCATGACTGATATTCTCTGATGGGATCACCATCCCATGTATAGTACAAGATTCTACAGTAAACCCTCGAGGAATGGATCATGGGAGAAATCCTAATGAAAATCATCCATGTTGAAGAAGAAAAGGGATAAAAAATTTAAGTATTACAAAACATGTGATAGAATTACGTAGAGTTCCCCTTTGGCACCAGGTCCTACTCATGTACCATGTTATGTGCCCATGACTGGGTCTGAGTACACGACATGTAAAATCTTATGAACATCAGACTCTGTCTATGTTTAGAGGGTCGTTTCATAATATAGATATTCATTAATGTGATCATGCTTATGTAACTTCCCTGGAACATGACAAGACTCTAGGTAATTTTCAAACTATGTCTGACATGTATCACATAACAAGTGATACTATTATTATCCGTGGAAACCATAGTCTTATACAGGGGTTCCCAAATGTCTATGTATCCCAAATGACACACACTGTAATTTAGAATTTCCAAATACATATATTCAGTCCTCCCACTTCATCTTATAATCCCATGGACTCTAATCGAGCTATGAACTAATATAGATTCTATTTTTTTTGGTTTTTCCAAACCATTCCAACAACTCTTTCCAAAATCAATCAACCAAAACACTTGATAAGTCCCTCAGATGCATGTCCCAATATCTACTCATCAAAACCTACATCAAGAAGTAAGATGTAGTCTCGATTTATCATCATAGATTGACACTATCATCATTCTAATTTAATATCTAAAAAATCAACCCTTTTAATGATGAAACATCTGTGAAATGAATTATTATATGTTATTTTTTGAACCACTGGATAAAAACATGGAGATTATCACATATATAGTTGAGTGAGAATTAAAATAAAAACCAAAGAGGAATGAACCTCAGTTGTGTTTGGGTTGTTCACAATTATATTCCAAAAGAACAATGAATAAATATGATATATAAGAAAAAATTTCTCTTGAATTTACCAAATAGGATCCCATACCCATAAAATAATAGTTCTATGACTGAATCTATGGGTTGAATGATTATAATTAGTCATGTGAACAAATAAATTGTAAAAATACTCATAAAGAAATATTTTACCTCAAGGTCGATCGATCAATGATGATGATGGAATCATTGTCATTGTCATTAGAGATATCCTTGTGTTTATTCACATACAAATCGATGATCCATGATGTTTTCATCATTCACCCACAATATATCCACCAATCCTAGCTTCAATAACCCTAATGTTATGCGGAAAACCATGATATTCCATCATTATCATATAATTGTTTGAGAAATTATTTCATTGGGATTTAATAAAATAAATTAATTTAATTAGATATTTATAAAATGGTCTCTCAATAGTGTTCCCAACCCAAGCATCTAACACTCTCCAAGGTTATGTCCCACCAAGGGTAATGACCATTCTCTAAACATAGTAAATGACGTAGATTTATGATCTAATTAGGAGTTTATTATATATTCTCATTTTTTAGGAAGACGTTGCACATGTAATAATTAATATATTTCAAAAACTAATGATGGTAAAACTAGGTGTTGATATGTCATTCTATATAAGTGCCTAGAACTGAGATTAATCAAAATAACATTTCAAAAAAATATATAAAAATCACAGCCGCTCCATTTTCCCCACCCTGGGAAATTATGTCTCATAAATCCAAAACAAAAGGCCACAAAATGAGATGTGGAAACTGAGCATGCATCAGGGTATCCTTCTCCATGGTTCACTATTGAATATACTCATGTTACCATCAGACATGCCCCATGAGAATTGATCAATAATGTAGAATACTATTCCGTTGATCCTTGATCTATATTAGGTACTCAACAAAGGTATATCGATCATTGATGTGTATATCTCCCTATTTAATAACAAGGAATGGGTCATGGAAAACCAATTGTAACTGTGAAATGTTAAAGATGTCATGTAGTGGGTCTAACTTTGGTGGTAGATATATGAATTATGCCACCTCACCATCTATACATAGTATCTGGAATGTGATGATGGGTCTTATAGATAACATTGTGCCCCGAACAAATATCCACAATCAACATTGAGTGGAGAACCTCAAGAACATATGACCTCCCCCTTAGTACTACAATAGGATTTATCTTCATTCACCAAATGACATCTAAGGGATCTATGTTGTCCTCATTCTCTACTGGATGATATTACACATATCAGTAATGGATCATAGGAACTTGTGGCCCAAAATAGTGGACACTATTTGGTTCTTCCCAAATAGTGGTTTAATGAAATGTCTCTTATATAAGTCCTTGAATGGATATATACTAATGGAGGATTGGAACGTGTTTTTTTATGTATTATAATCCAATTGTAGGTGATCCTACCAATAATGGCCAATGTCTGACAGGAAAATCTACATCATTTTATGAATAAACTGAATGGTCTGCTCCGTCTGGGGGGGAATGATGCGCTAAAATTTAACTGAGTCCCACTATCCTCTAAGAATCCATTCCATAAACGAGATGTTAACAAAGCATCAAGGTTAGAAACCATATACAAGGGGACTCAATGGAGTTGGACTATGTCCGGCATGTAGAGGTATCTCAGTCTCTAAGAAGAACTCTTCTCTCCAACATCTAGAATGTTAGAAAATTTTGTGGGTCCATATATAATCACCCAAATGTCATCATGTCCCCATGATGTATTTGTTAACCCAATAAAAATTTATATTTATATGCAATCCCACATCCACTTTGGCACCATAAGGTGTTGATAAAATCCCATTGGGACCTAGTTCTCATCATTCACATGCGGACAACTAAGGTTTCAAGAGAAAAAATCTACAACATCCATCTTCATCCCAGATCACAAAAAGTTACATTGGAGGTTCTCGTACATCTCCACCACACATGGAATTACCACTAGGGTAGAAGAAATAAACTCTCTTAGAACCTCCTCTTGCATCATCACGGGTACCATCATGAATCATCTAAAAAGATTTAAATTCTCTCCATATTCATAAAATACATTAGGAGCTTGTACAATGCTTATCTTAGTGTGTAGGGTCTCAATGTTTGTATCCCCATATTGTGCCTCTCTTAAACAATGTATTAGATTATGGGTAACAACCACTGGCAGGAGGTAAGATGATCCATCCTGATCTTCAAAGGATAACTCTCAATAGGCCAACTACACTAATTCCTTTCCCATTAACTACGAACAAGATATATTATTGAGAGCATTTCCCACCATGTTCCCCTTCCCATAAGTATATAAAATTTTAAATTCTTAGTCCTGGAGGAACTCTAACTATCACTTCATTCTCAGGTTATTACCCTTCTAAGAGAATATATACCTAAGAGTATTATGGATTGAATGGATTATAGATATCTAATCCATATGGTAGTTTCATTGGGATGGATACCACTACTATAAATAGATCATGGGTCACATAGTTTTACTCATGTGGTATCAAGTAACATGAATCATAGAAAATTACCACCTACCTATGCATCAGAACATAGCCAAGCATCGTTCCTATTTCATCTTAGAACACTATATACCCGACTCCCTCCTCTAAAAATATCATGATTGGTTTTCTCGTTAATCAATACCTCAAATAATAGAAAACCAAATAGACCCTCCCTATAAAAATGAATGGATGAATTTTTGGGGAAAAGAGGTCATTGGAGAAGATAAACAACATAAATTAGGTATTAATATATTATATTAGCCTCCAACCCAGGGAATCATTTCACCTCTGTCGTGCTCTTTGGTGGCCCCAATTCTAGAACAAACTCAACCTCTGCAAGTTCCACTACTACATCATTTTATAAGATAAAGTTACCATAATGTGGACCCATTGAATCAAAATTTGTTACATTGAGAGATTCCCTTAAATATGGTTGTTGAGAATGTCAAAAACCATACTTATGTGTTTTGTGTACTCCTCTTATAAAATTGAGTACACACGAATATCATTAATGAATACTACCAAAAACTAGTCAATGAATGGATGAAAGACCTATTTCATGATTCACATGGAAACTAATGGATAGTTATTCATTCCATATAGAATCAAAATGTACTTGAATTGGCCATAATGACATCCAAAATCCATCTTCAGTATATCATAATCCCATACTCACAACTATTTATAGTTTATAAGCAGTTCAATCATCAATAAAAATTGTTCCCCTGTCATATAATCAAATTGGTCATCAATCCTTTGTATAGGAAAAATTTACTTTATGGTCACCTTTTTTAGCTAAAAATAACCTACACACAACCTCATACCCACAGCTTCCTTCTTTGTGAACAATAAAGGGGCTTCATAGGGTGAAATGATTGGCCTAACAATTCCCTTCTTCTCTAAGTCCACTAACAGTACCCTCAACTAGAGAAGCTATGTGAAAGACATATGATATATTAAAACACATATAATGGTTATACTTTTCATGACCCGACCATACCCAGGATCGAGCCACAACTACCCCAAGCCCGCCTCCATTGGCCAGGGGCTGGTGACAAGGGTCGAAGGCTAAAGAACTCAGAGTGGCCTTTTCTTGAGTACCTATACAAACACATGCATCCCACACAACGTAGAAGTGTAGAGCAAAAATAAAATCAATGTACCAATTGATCTAAATAATCCAAAAAGTGCATCGACCACTAAATAGTACAAAGAAAGTGGTGAAGGTAAACTAAAAAGAAAAGGTCAAAACACATGCCCAACCAGAAGAGTCCCACAACCTGGAAATAGGTAAAAAAAATAAACAATTGGGAGGGTCCCACACCTAAAACCCAACTTCGACCACCACACGTGGTCCAAGATCCCGAACTACTATGCACTGCTGAAGTCACGACAAACCTGTCTATCTTCTGTAAGGGAAAACCAAGTGCGGGAAATTCCCAAGCAGGGGTGACTATAAGAATACTCAGTAGGATACCCCGAAGGCTCGAGGGAGAAAAAAATGAGGTACTGAAGATTGAGTAGTAGATCGAACAGGTAATAGTAAATTAGTATAACATAGACAGTGTAGTAAAGAGTACAGATCAACCCAACAATATGATGGAAGTAGACTCGTCAAAAAAACAAGGAGCTAGAAACGGTGAGAAGATAAACTTCTCATCGAGTCTCTGCTACCTATAGCAAAAGAGAAGACTCGTCCAACAATGAGAATCTATACATGGAAATCACGTGGAATACTTCGTGCGTCTTTTCCACTCCTAGAAGAAGAGTATCCAAAACCCAAGAGTGGGTACTGGAAAAAGGTATACATATATATATGCTCTGTCAAGAAACCCGAACAAGATCATAAGGGGATCTTCGTCCCGTAGCTTCAACCCAAGAAAGTGAGTAGCCAACAGTCCTAGAAGTAAACACCATCGATGCCCAGTATCCCACACATCTGCCATGAACATAATGTCAAGGGGATCAAATCACTTCTCCTCCACACTATCCGTTTTGGGTGGCACTGACTCGCCCGCATGATTTTATGTTGCACCACAAGGATGCATCTCGGTGGGGAAAGTGCCCCTCGTTCTTGAGAGTTCTGGGGAAATTTAAACCACAACTCATCATAGTCACATAGTCGTGAAGTCCTCAAATTCAATTTGTCACATCACTGACCCGTACAACCAAGTGTCCCGCTTCGGCAGTCACAAAGAAAATTCACTGACTAGCCTCATAGGAAGGCCTAGGTCTAAAATGCCAATGGGTGACCCATTACCTAGCCCTGCTCGAGGGTAAACCCTAATACATCATCAGGAAACCCACTTCCCAGCCCTTATGGAGGGTAAACCCAGAACAAGTCAACAGGAGACCCACTGCACAACCCTACTGGAGGGTAAACCCGGAATAAGTTGATAGGCGTCCCACTGCCCAGCCTTTCTGGAGGGTAAACTTGGACTAAGTTGACGGGAGACTGACTGCCCAGCCCTACTGAAGGGTAGACCTGGAAGAAGTCAACATGTGACCCACTGCCCAGCCCTGCTGGAGGGTATACCTGAAATAAGTCCATAGGGGACCCACTGTCCAGACCTACTGGAGGGTAGAACTGAAAGATGTCTACAGGCGACCCACTACCCAGCCTTGCTGGAGGGTAATCCATGAACAACTCTGCCAATCACATTATTGAGAACAGAAGAAGGGGAAACCACTCAACACTGATGGTCTAAACCATCGTGAATAGGAGGACCCTCTATGTCGCGAGAGGTCAAAGGTACATAAAGCAGAACACGACATGCACAAGGGTCCCACACGACGTGTGGCCCTATCTCATCTACAAACCACGAACAAAAACGTTACCGAGTACAACTACAAAATGTACCTCCAAGAATTCTCGTATACTCCTAGAGTATATCAACTCTCTAGCCTAATGGATATCGAATGCATGGCACCCATGGTCAGTGCGAAGGGAGAAAATGTAATTTCACCAACCTGCTTCCTCCAAGGACCTTGCACGTCCAACAATACCTCTTTAAACACTAACTTCACTCTCACAGGAGTGAACATGATCACACACCAAGGGTTCCCTATAAACACTACAGGAAGAACTACCACCGGTACACCTTTCATGCTTCCACATTTAATGAGATCTATAATGAGACTCCGCACGTCTAAATGGATCACACCATTATAATCCTCACAGAAAATAATGTGAGATAGACTAACTACCCACCTCCAACAGACATCAAACGTAAAATTCGTATGACACCGCCTTACAACCGAACGACTACCGGTGGTCTAGAGCCTCAGCCCCGAAAATAGTCTGTCGCATCACACCATTGTGATCTCCTCATAAAGACACATCAAATTGACTTCTTACTTGCGTGTAATGTATGTCCAGAGGATAAGTTGTATTTCTCCATGCTGCACACGAGTGGTGCTTCGTGGGAACCACATCTCGGTCCTCAAGTGCAACGAATAGATCACACCATTGTGATCCTCTCAAAAAATTACACATGATTTACTTTTCACATGTCTGAAATGAACACCCGATGATAAAGGTGAAAATCACCACCAACTCCCAAAACAGCCCTCATGGGGCCCACACCATCGTGCAGAATTAAATCAAGTGGATTACGCCATTATAGTTCAATTGGAAAAACACCAAAAATCCACTGCTCGCACGCCCCGAACGGACATTCGATGAAAAAGTTTCTAAACACTGCACACAGCTTAAAATACGAGCCATGGGGCCCATGCATCAACTCTGGCATCAAAACCTAAAACCACCCTGGAATTATCTATCTCAGCGCCCGGTTCCCAATACCACTGACGATGCTTAAATCGGACATCAGATGTGTCAGTGCCTCCCAAAACAAAAACCCCCAGAAAAATTCCAAACTACTTAATGTACATGTCGTGCCACCGAGCCCCTCGCCTCCGGAATTAAAAATTACTGAGACCATATCAAAATGTCCGCCTTGTTTCAAGGAATTTGTTGCCACTTATGGCACATGAATCAGAATTACAGTTTGTAAAATAGGAGGGCTTTAGTACTGAAAAATAGAAACGGGGTGGGTCGGGCCGGTTCGGTCGGCCCACCATGTGCCTGAACCGGCGGTTCGCGGTTCACCGTGCAGACCGCCATACTTCACCCAGACCGGCATAGCCAGTCTGGCTCTTTTTTAATGGAACATGTGAGATGGAGGTTCCTGTCCACCGGCCAGGGTCACGAGGACCCAAGTCTTCCGCGTCAAGTCGACCGGCAAGCCGGTGGGCCCGTGTGCATCGCCTCCCGCAGGCGCCTACCGACGCCCCCAGCCACTCCCGGCTGCCTCCGTAGCAACCGCCTGCCATCCCTACTTGACTGCATCACTGAACTACCCCCTGAGCCGATGCCGCTGCCGCCTGGGAGACTTGCGCCGCCGCCATCCACTTTCCGAACCAGCAAGGAATGCCGAAAACTCCCCAAAAACCCCCCGAAACATCGCTGAAATGTTGTGGTCGCCTCATGACTCAAAATCTCAATCCAAAACAAGCATCAGAAAGCTGAGAACTATTAATACATAGCTGTTGGCTTCACCTGACCATTAGACGGCAATTAGATGCCATAAATTGAGCTCAAAGTAGATGTGGGAAATGAAGAAAAAGGAAACCCATGATCATACCTCTTGGGCATTGCCCGATGCTTCGCAAGTGATCCGCCGAAGTCGAAACCACAAACGCCTTGGAGTGGAGGGATTGAGGAGAGGGGAGGATTATTGGTTGAGTTATTTTTTCCAGGGGTATTCAAATGGGAGAAGGGATGAGAGGGGTGTGGGTTAAGATTTAAATAAAGAAAAATTAATTAAAAAATTAATTAATTTAAACCCCCAATTTAACCCGCATCCGAAACTCTCAACAGGGTCGTGGTTAAGCCTCCCCTAGGGTAATAAACACATCTCGAGAACAACGAAGGTATAGGAATTTTAATCTGAGGCCTCGTTCAAAAGTTGTAAAAATTAATGTATGAGGATGCTGAATTACAAAAATTCCCCTTGTTGTTTTTTTCACAGAAGGTTCGTGCCCACGAATGTTACACTCCTCCTAGGGTAAATGGCACGTTCTGTATTTAACGGTGCTACTGGTTGTCCCATCCGAGCTACTGTTTATGAGTTATCTCATTAATTTGGCTTTCCTAGTGTGAACACACAAAAAAATTAATTCCGGCCACACTAGGGTTCGGAAACGTATGTCGTCCAAAGGCGCTACTCTGGAATAACATCAATAATTTTTCAAAGTCTTTTATAGAAAAAACTGGGTTCTAACATCATTCCTTCATTCATGATTTTCATCCTCGAAAAGACAAATCTAGGGAACAACTCAGGGTAATAATCCCACACCTGGCTCTCCCATACACTGGAGAACTCTCACACGGTTCTGAGCCACCACACATAGACCAAAGGATTTGATTGGATGACACGAGGACTACCCTTGTCGATGAAGTGAACATGAGAATGCACACTTCTTCTCAGGTGAGTCACATGAGAGATGTCATGCACCCAAACAATCCTTAGGGTTTAGGGTAAGGTGGTAGGGGACCTCGCTATCCCTTCGCATGGTCTCAAATGGACCGAATGGCCTCAGGGGTAGCTCACCTCCCCTGTAGAACCTCTACATCGCACGCAATGACTGGAATCACCATTTGGACCTAGGACAAAGCCCGTGATTCCCTCCTTCAGAATATCCATATGGTGAACCTCTCAATGATATCTGGTCACTTAAGATTTCATAGTCGATGTCTTGTAACCAAGACTCTCTTACACGCTCAAAAAGCGATGGAGTCGACACCATCGACTAAAGGAAAAGGTTATATTCCTTCTACTCTATTAACACAGGGTTACACTGATGCCCTGCATCACCTTGATAACACCTCAAACAAGGAGCAAGGAGAAAATAATTTCACATACAGAGTCTAACAATCCTACTGCAAGAAGTAGAACATCCATAGGGAGTACCTCTTTCCACCTCATGCTCTTCAAAATCATAGAATCCAAAGCTCGCGGCTATCTGTGGTCCCAACTGTCAGCTTCCAGAGCATGACGTGGACCACTTGGTGGTGATGGGAAGACCTCATAATGTCATCCCCCACTTCCAGCTTCCCCTGCTCCTCTGCTACCACCACCTCTCTGGGTGCTACTCCGATCACGGTGCTACCTTTATCACAGTAGTGTACCTACTGCCTGCCCGATATTATTAGCATTCCTGGTTGGTAAGTCCCGTGCCAACTGACCTTACCCATCACAAGCATAGAATTGGTGCACTCCGAGCTTCCTGGTGCCCTCTAACTCCACTTTGGTGTACGAATGTGCCTTCGAAACTGGCGGTGGGAAGGCCACATATGTCGAGGTTCTGTCTACTGATGACTACTAGTTGCGGTAGACGTCTCAACTCCATCATGCCGGTTTCCACCACCAATTTTAGAGCATGACAAGAAGCTATCTATCACCAGTGCCTACTCTAGTACCTCGGCATATGTGTAAGTGCACAAGGGTACTATGATGGCATGAATCTCTATGTGGAGACCCTTCTTGAACATACAGGATCAGAAGTTTCCTTCATGGACCAAGTCCGGGTAAAAACATGCATGGTCTGCAAAACTAGTTGCATACTTAGTCACTGTCATCCCTCCCTTCTCAAACTTCTAGAGCTCCCGGATCCAAATAGAGCATAAGCAGGAGGGGTACAAATCCTCACAAAACTAAAACTGAAAGTTGTCCCATGAAAGCGATGACTCATCGACTAACTGAGTTTCTAGACTCCACCAATGCCCATATGATCTGTGGAAAAGGCTATCTACCAAATCCAGCGTCTGACATTTCAGTGTCTGCACAAGACTAAAGAGGAAAAACAGTACTTCTATCCAAACCTCTATTACTTGAGGATTTTGATCACCACTGAACCTCAGTGGTCTCTGTCGCTGGAACTCACGGTGCGCGCACAACCTGAGCTCAAGCTCCGTATGCTATACAGGAGATGTCTGCTGCTCACTCAGTGGGGGTGCTACTACATTTCCACCCATAGAAAGGGGCTCGCATGATGGGTCCTGGACTGAGGCCTCGTTACTCACAATGTTGTCATCACAAACGAAAGCTGGTATCCTAGAAGGCTATCTTCGAAGAGACATCCTGAATATTATCAAGGAGTTCCGCAGTCAGATTAGCATATATATATATATAACAGTAATAACAATGGGGAGATGAATCAAGAAGTACAGTCAAGACTCAATCCTATGTGATGCACAATCTGATTTCCCTCCAATGAGTGTCTCAGCAATCCGATTCGACAAGCGGGTTATCAGGTTCCTGGTGAATGGATACGTCGTCCACCACACCATTACTGGACTCCCTGGCTTGAGAGCCACTCTCGAGACATGTTGAAAATGTTTCCCTAAATCCCATCCAATTACTTTTTAAGGATTCCCGAACAATGTCCCAAGGAATGAACCAACTCAGAT
Organism: Viscum album; assembly: GCA_963277665.1. NCBI lineage: Eukaryota > Viridiplantae > Streptophyta > Magnoliopsida > Santalales > Viscaceae > Viscum > Viscum album. Next base: position 1,869,410,988 of record OY728147.1, read on the forward strand.
ACCCCTTTGTCATGACCCGACCAAACCTGGGCTCGAGCCGCAACTACCCCAAGCCCACCTCCATAGGCCAGGGGCTGGAAACAAGCGCAAAAGGATAAACAACTTGAGGAGTCCTTTGCCTGAGTACCTATACACACACACGTATCCTATTCAATGTAGAAGTGTAGAGTAAAAATAAAATCAAAGTACCAAATTCTATAAATAAAACAAAAAGTCTATCAACCTCTAAATAGTAAAAAGCAAGTGCTGAAGCCAAACTAAAAAGAAAAGGGAAAAACACGTGCCCACCATGAAATTTTCCAAAACATGGCAACAGGTAAACAAATGTAAACAGTTGGGAGAGTCCCACACATGGAACACAACTACGACCACACAACTTAGTTCAAGATCCCGAATTCTTAAGCTCTGCTGAAGTCACGACCGACCTGTCTGTCATCTGCAAGGGCACACCAAGTGCAGGCAATTCCCAAGTAGGGGTGTGTATTAAAATACTCAGTAGGATACCCCGAATGCTCGAGGGAGCAACAAAGGAGGTACTGAAGAGTGAGTATTAGATAAAACATGGAATTGTAAAAGAGTATCATAGAGTGAGTGCAGTAAAGAGTACAGCTAAACCCAAAAAAAGGAAGGAAGTAGACTCGTCCAAACACAGGGTGTAAGAAACTGTGAGAAGATGAAATTCTCGTTGAGCCTCTGCTACCTAAAGTCAGAGAGTAGACTCCTCCGACCACGAGAATATAGACATGGAAAGAACATGGAAAACCCCACGCGTCTTCACCTCTCTTAGAAGGTGAGTAACCGAAACCCAAAAAGTTGGTACTATAACATGGTATACATATATATATGCTCCTTCAAGAAACCCGAATAGGATCGTAAGGGGATATCTGTCCCATAGATTAGCCCAAGAATGTGAGTAGCCAACAGTAATAGAAGTAAACACCATCGATGCCCAGTATCCCAAACATCTTCCCCGAACTACAAGTCAAGGGGCTCAAATCACCGCAACTCGACATTATCCTCTTTGGGCGGCACTGACTCACCCGAACTGTTTTAGGTCACGTCACAAAGATGCGTCTCAGTGGGGAATGAACCCCTCATTCATGAGAGTTCTGGGGAAATTCAAACCACACCTCATCACTATCACACATTCGGGAGGTCCTCAAAGACAAGCTGTCACATCACGGACCCGTACAACCAAGTTCCACACTCCAGTAGTCACATAGAGAAGTCACCAACTAGCCTCATAAGAAGGACTGAGTCTGAAATGCCAATGGGTGACCCACTGCCCAGCCCTGCTAGAGGATAAACCGTAATACATCATCAGGTGACCCATTGCCCAGCCCTGCTGGAGGGTAATCCAGGAATAAGTCGACATGCGACCCACTGCCCATCCCTACTGGAGGGTAGACCTAGAAGAAGTCGACAGGAAACCCACTACCCAGCCTTAATATAGGTTAAACACTAATACATAATCAAGAGACCCACTACCCAGCCCTGCTGCAGGGTAAACCAGGAACAAGTCAACATGCGACCCACTACCCATCCCCACTGGAGGGTAGACTTGGAAGAAGTCGAGAGGCAACCCACTGGCCAGCCCTGCTGGAGGGTAGACCTGGAAGAAGTCGACAGGGGACCCACTTCCCAAACCTGGTTGAGGGTAGACATGGAATAGGTTGACAGGCAACCCACTGCCCAGCCCTGTAGGAGGGTAGACCTAGAAAAAGTCGACAGGCGACCCACTGCCTAGCCTTGCTGGAGGGTAAACCCTAAACAACTCCGTTGATCACAACGCCGAGAACAGAACTAGGGGAAACCACTCAACCCTACTGGTCTAAACCATTGTGATCAAGGGGAACCTCTACGTCATGAAAGGTCAAAGGTATATAAATCAAAAAACGACACACAAAAGGGGCCCACACGAAGTGTGTTCCTATCTCATCTCCAAACCATGAACACAAACGTTCCCGAGTACAACTTAAAAATGTACCTCCCAGTATTCTCTTATATTCCAAGAGTATATCACATCTCTATCCCAAAGGCTATCAAACGCATGGAACCCAATGTCAGTGCGAAGGGTGAAAATGTAATTTTTCCAACCTGCTTCCTCCACGACCCTAGCACGTCCAACCATACCTCTTTAAACACTAAATTCACCCTCACCATCGTGAACACGATCACACGACAAGGGTTCCCTACAAACAGCATAGGAAGAACTACCACTGGTACACCTTTCATGCTTCCACATTTAATGAGATCTTGAATGAGACTCTGCACGTCCAAACAGATCACACCATTGTAATCCTCACAGAAAAAAATGTGAGAGAGACTAACTACCCTCCTCCAATGGATATCCGATGTAAATGTCGTCCGAAACTTATTTACACCTGAATTGTGTCCCGTGGTCCCAAGCCTTAGCCCCAAAAACAGTCAGGTGCATTTCACCATTGTGATCTCCTCGGAAAGACACGTTAAATTGACTACGAACATGCGTGGAACGGATTTCCGGAGGAGAATATGTGTTTCACCATACCGCACATGAGTGGTGCTTCTTGGGACCCACATTTCAAGCATGAAGAACAATAAATGGATTGCACCATTGCGATCCTCACGAAAAAGTACACAAGATTGACTATTCACTTGTCCGAAAAAAGAAATGCGCTGATAAAGATGAAAATCACCGCAAACTCCCAAAAAAGCCCTCGTGGGGCCCACACCATTGTGCAAAATTAAATCAGTCAGATTATTCCATTGCAATTCCCTTGGAAAAACACCCAAAATAGACTATTCGCACGCCCTGAACGGACATCTGATGAAAAAGCTGCTAAATGCTGCTCAAAGATTAATAGACGGGCCATGGGTCCTATGCCTCAACTCTGGATCCAACTCCTGAAACCACATTATAAAGAGCCGGCTCGGCTCCAGGGTCCCAATGCCGCTGATAGTTCTTAAATCAAACATCGGATGTGTCCGCTCCGCCAAAAACTAAAACACCTGAAAAAACATTAAACAACTTAACGTATGTGTTGTGCCACCGAACCCCATGCCTCGATAATTAAAAATTCCCGAGACAATCTCAGAAAATCCTCCTAGTTTCAAGTAATGTTTCACCACTAAAAAAACCTGAATCTGACTTACGGTTTGTAAAATAGGTGGGTTTTAGTACTGAAGGATAGAAACAGTGTCGGTCAGGCCTGTTCGGACGGCCCATCCTATGCCTGAACCGTCGGTCCGTGGTTCACCGCGCGGACTACCTTACTTCACCCGAATTGGTAGAGACGATCTGGATCTCTTTCCACGGGACTGGCGTGACGTGGGTCCCTGTCGACCGGTCGTGTCTCGAGGACCCCGGTCTTCCGCGTCACACCGACAGGCAAGTCGGTCGGCCCACGTGCCTCGCCCCCCGCATGCGCCTTCTGATGCCCCAGCCGCTCCCGGCTGCCTCTGCAGCCACCGACCACCATCCAAGCTCTCCCGCAGCACCGTTCCACCTATTGATCTGAGGCCTCTACCTCCTATGAGACCAGCGCCACCGCCATCCTATAGCCGGACCGGCCAGGACCACCGGAAACTCTCCAAAAACCACCTGAAACTTCACTAGAATGCTACGGTTGCCTCAGAACTCAAAATCTCAATCCTAAACAAGAATCAGAAATCTCAGAACAATTAATACACAACCATGGGCTTCTATAGACCATTCTACGGAAATTCGATGCGATAAATTGAGCTCAAAGTAGGTTTGGGAAATGCAAAAAAATGGTAACGCATGATCCTACCTCTTGGGCGTAGCCCGACGCTTCGCAAGCGATCCACCAAATCCTGAACCAAAAACACCTTAGAGAGGAGGGTGTAAGGAGAGGTGTGGATTCTTGGTTGAGTTCCTTCTACCTGGGGGATGAAAATGGTAGAAGGGATGAAAGGGGTGTGGGTTAACATTTAAATAAAGAAAAATTAATTTAAAAACTAATTAATATAAACTCCCAATTTAACCCGCTCCCAAACACTAAATGGGGTAAGGGTTAACCCTCCCTAGAGTAAAAACCACCTCTTGAGCACAACGACAGTTTCATAATTTTAATCTGAGTCCTTGTACAAAAGTTATGAAACATATTGTTTGAGGCCGCAAAATTATGAAAATTCCCCTGGTGGCATTTTTCACAGAAGGGTCGCGCCCGTTAATGTTACACCCCTCGTTGGGTAAAAGGCACGTTCCGGACTCAATGGTGCCCTCAATTTTCCTGTACGAGCTACCGTTTAGGAGTTACTCCCTTAATTTATCATGCCCAGTATGAACGCACTGACAATTTAATTCCGGCTACACCGGGGCTCAGAATCGTAGGTCGTTTGAAGGCGCTGCTCTGGAATAACATCAAGAATTTTCCAAATTATTTTATAGAAAAAACAGGGTTCTTACAATATAGGGGTCTTGGCTAATGTGGACATTTATCTCATATTTAAGAGGTAATCATGACATGTCCTTGCAAAATATGATTTTTAAATCTACCATCACTGTAGAAAACTAGTAATTCATGTAATCGACTACACCAAAGGACATATTATCCATATGATGATTATTTTACAACACCATCCAATTCATGATCCATTCCTACTATTTCTGGGTATACTTTTCACCCACAAAGGAAATATTCATTCCATCATTGTCAAAACCCCACATCCTCAACCTAAAATAGACTCTCTATGAATGAACTGTAGATAAACAATCCATAGATAAAATGACATCTTAAGGCCTCACTGGAACAAAAAAGACATCCCAACATAATCACTCACTAAAAAGAGTCATGTTACACTATCATCAGAATTGTGTGATCACTGAGTCAACTCAATTTGGAGTCACCTTATGAAGGGGTTGAGCTATGGGCTCTACTGACATCTCTATTTCACAAATAAAAAAATTAAAATAAATTGATGCATCACACTTATGTATATAAATAATGATTCCAATCTAGAAATAGAAAATATTGTACCTCGTAACATCGAGGTAGCCTCTTGGCCATAATCCTCATCTGCCTATATATTCCTTTAAGAAAAACTCCCAATTCCATAATCTGGGCGTGGAACACATGGGTGTGGTGGTGGTAACAAGTGATAACTTATTCCACCTCAAACTACTCTATCTACTCCTTTAAACCATGATCCACCCTCTATAACTGCCTACACCTTCTACATCATCTACCTAGGTGGCCCATCCCCAATTTCTCTATTATCCATACAGTGGGTCATACAATCCTTCTCTAGATGCCTCTGATTTGATATGAGTATCATTTCATATACATAGGATAATTAGATCCATAATTGGATCCATGATCCATAAACCCTCTAACATTAGATCTCCTCCTAAATCAAATCACACATCTGGGTCCTTGAGTCTCACATCACCTACATATCACAGAAGACTCGGCTTTTATGTAACCAATGACGATACCCATATTCTATATCTAAGAAATTTGAAAACAATCTACCACAAAAGAACACTACAGATTCCAATCATATGTTTAAATTCATATAGGTATCACAATATATCATATATCTCTGTATAGTCCTCACATGATGAATCAAACCAGAAAGAACTAATCCCACACTATATACATCGAGTATTGAGAGAGGTTAGTGAAACTATTTAAATACATAACCACACTCACCATACCCTATTGAAGCACTAAAAGATAATGAATTCATAAATCTATCATCATAGATGGAGGTAACTCCTTTTAGAAAAGGCTATAAAACTCTAACCATTCTAGAGTCATTCCATCATATGATTGGGTCGCCAAGCACCACCATTTTCTTGCAGATCCCAAGAGAAGGCTCACTTATTAGACCAAAATCATGTTTATTGGTGTCCTACCAAGAAGGAATACTCAAGTCCCAACCTCATGATAGTCATATACGCATGTGTGTCCGGAAAAACTTAGAACCAGATGGATAATTTTCACTACAACTCAGGAAGCACTATAATCTTGTACAACTCAACTGCTAGTAATATCAGAACAATCTACTACTTGAAAAGTGGTGGTATGAATTGGGTACCACCAAGATATAAAAAATCTTAAACAATTCATTGTATTAAAGCCTTATTAATGAAGGGAACATCCTCATGATCCTTTAGCTGAATCATAGCTCAAATATTTCATGGAGGAATGCTGAAATAGATGAGATATACCATGATCAATTGGTGTATTTGTTGATATAACTCAATAAGGACATGTAAACCACACACCATTTCAATATGATTCATTTTAAAAAAAATTCCCAATAACCACAGTCTATTTGTACTAATTTTTATAGTAGGTTATTAGAGTCTTGGTGTATGGATATTTTAGCCTCTACACCAACAATGGATTCTATAACCTAAAATATGAAACTGAAAAATTTAACACTATTTCCCAAATCCAATATCATAGGATCAGGACATATGTTATAACCATTCCTCTAATAACACTTTTTCATGACCCATCCAAATGGGGTCCATTCTTTTATAACCTCATAAACACCAGTAATAGTCTAGGGGTAGAGACTAAAACCAAATAGACATGTGACACACATGTGAGGAAATATCCTAATTTACCTCTTCACACGTAAAAATATATAAGAATATAAAATTATGAAATTTATATAAGGAGATCACCATGCATACATACATCAAAAATCACACCTCAATAGTACACAAAAAATTATAGAAAATGAAAATGAAAAAATAAAATCCCACTATAATCAAAATGAAAATAAGTCCCAAATGTTATGTGGGTGAGTACTAATCCCAAGGTAACCATAGTAAAACCTAATGATTTTTCTATATCACTAATATATTCTAGTAAATGGTCCCTATAGTAATCTATAAAAATGCCAAACATCTGTAGAAAAAATGACACATTTTGGAAAATCACAATCAGGGGTGAGCATTAAAATACCATGTAGGTCACCATGAAATTAAAAATCATATAACATCAAAAGTAATAGCCAAATCATCTCCATTATAGGATAAAAAACACATAACAATAATATCCAAATATAATCAATATAGACACATAACCATAAAGTAATGTCACAACCATAATTTCAACCTAGGATTCCTTATCAACGGTTCCACATAGAACTCATCTAGGAGAACACACTTCACAAGTCAAATATCACAGATTAAGTCCATCAAATATATCATGATCATTGGGTTTTCCCAAAACAATACACATTGGATGTATGAATATATTGATACATTGATTGGGAGCACACCTAAGGCAGTCAGGTTTACAAGTAACCTAATCTAGATTAATCCACTTAGTAGAGGATTGACACCAGTTGTGTGTTGATCAAGATAATTCCAAGAACTCCATATAAAAAAATATAATGATTGTGTATCTCAATTTGGGCCTAATGGAGGGATTACCACAACTTTAACAAAGTCTAAAATCCCAAATAAGGGATGACCATCTTAAGAATAAGATGTGATACTATAATAAAACCTTTGGGAATGGATCAAGAGAACAAAATCTAAAGAAACTCATCCATATAGAAGAGTAAAAATCTTACAAACCAAAATTTATGGAGTATATGGAATATAATAGAAGTACAAATCATGTTTATTTTGGTACCAGGTCCTACTTCTGTATCACAGTCCATACCCCTATATGTCTTTGAGGACATAGTGTTTTCACGCCCTTGTACTCTTTAAAATTTCTATGTCTAGCTGGTTATGTGAATGTAAATATTATTGTTTCTATTCATGTGCTACAGTACCTTCACAAGTACAAACATATCTATTAGGTAATATTATAATGGAGTTTGACACATATCACATGGATTCTACAACTTTTCTTCACTGTAGAGATCATATTGCTGAACAATATGTTCCATATGGCGTGAGATCTTAGATTACACATAGTGGAATCCAAAAATTCTGGAAACTATAGGATCATTATACTATATCACCACATCCTCTTCTGACCTCCAATATTTCCATGAATAATTCTATGTAGTATAAATATGGTCTGGTCGAACCTTATCATCACCGCTCACCATAATTTATCCCCCATAATGAACGAGAAAGACCTCTAATGTATCTCTTAGTTGCTGCACATGAAAAACTGCATGATGATCTCCAATAATGTCCCAATTAATCATCATATCTCAATAATTTCTTTGATACAGACACTGATATTCTATATCAATAAATTTCTCCCATAAACAGGTGTGCATAAATTTATTATCTGTTATTTATTAATCCTCTATTAATAAAGAATAGTGGTGAGGATTTCATGAAGAATGGTGGGATAAATCAAAGAATCCCTGAATATAAAATAACCATTATCATGTTTGGGTTGGAGTTGATTAATTTCTAATATAATGGAGAATTAACATCCAAATAAAATATATAATTCATCAAAATTCCTCACATATAAACCTATAACTTAATATAATCTATCATTGAATCAAAATTTTGGAAAATTGATTTTTTTTTCTTTATAAGAATAAATAATCTGGGTCTAATTGACATAAAAAATTTTGTACCTCAAGTTGAATAAATCAATGATTTTGAACAAATAATTTTTGTATTCATTAAAATTGTCCTTAAGTTCCATCAGACATTGGTCAACTATACAAGATCCATTCATCATTCACCCTTGAATGCTCCTCCAATGATTTATAATGGATCAAAGGTTATTAACATAACCCTATGATTCCATAATTACTATATAATTAAAAAAATATTAGGATATTTTATTTAATTTCATTAATCATATTAATTAAATAATTTAAAATCTCATCAACGACCACGCGTAACCCAATCCTCTAATTTTCTCCATGGTTATGTCGCATATAGGTTAAAAAACATTCACTGAACAAAATAATGAAATAATATTTCTGATTTTACCCTTTATTTAGTTGATGTTCCACTTTTTTAGGATGAATTCCCATGCATGATATTTATTATATATTAAAAAATAATTCTTGAAGCCCAGAGAAATGGAATATCTTTCCATTATATATCCACGATTTCAAATTAACCAATATAATAATTTAAAACAAGAAATTGAAAAAAACATATTTGTTATATAAAAATTAGTTCTTCTTGTAGTAGAGAAACAAAGGATTAGTAAATGTAATATAATTATTTTAGGATTGGTGTGTATTCTCAATAGATCATGGTTTTGTGGGTTATTAAAGTTGAAATTTTAAAATCCTATCTATACACCTTTTATGAACAGCCAATTTTTGGGTTATGACAAAGGGAATATAGATAATTTCTAATATAATTTATGTGAAATATGATATTAAATAAAAAATATTGATGGATATTTATTATTATAAAATGGTGGGAGATTAATAAATACAATATTCATTTATTAGTCTAAAATTTTCAAATAACGTTCTAAATCATAACAAAAATTAGTTATAGAAACTATAATAAAACATTCTACAAACATATCACTACAATCCAATCATGATATGGATAAAATTCTCACTGACAAAAATTTATTATAGTGTCATTAGATGTAACACATTATCCTAAACAATGATATAAAAATTTATGTTCTTTGAGAATATATTCTCGATGTTCCTGGAAAGCATGGTAGTGATGATGAGTTATCTCACAATGGGAAACATTATAACTTTTCCACACAAGTTTAGTGATTCATTATATCATACATGGACAATTTTATTTCAACGAAACATGAGAAAATAGATTCATATAGCATGATATCTCACATTCACGATCTCTTCCATGTGAAGGTGATACAAGAGATATTTGAGATATCCATTGATCTATTTTCAAAAAATATTGGACTATTGGGACCATCTAGGCCTACCTTAGTCAATATTATTGGATACATTAAATTCATTGAAAAGATTATAATTAAATTACCAAATTAGTAATTCATATATCTCATATAATACTCACTACCAAAGATATTATTGAGTGTTATTTTTAATTATAATATGATAAATAAGGAGAATAGTATTTCAGAAATTCTTACTCTGATTATCTAAATATACAAGTACAAGGGGATGGAAAACCCCATGCTCATTATGGTTAATAAGAAAATGATGAATAGGGTGTAGTAATATAAGACACATATGAAGTAAAAATCATCCAAGTGATATTCATCCACAAATAATGAGATCTGTAGGTAGGTTATGGAAAATGATGAAGTATGATTTTCATATTGAATGAAAGGACACATGAAGTGAAACTAAACCTAGAATCAGGTTAAATTATAGGGTTTATTCATTATCAAGTGTAATATTTGAATATCTTGACAGTGGGTATTAAATATAGTTTTTTATTCTAATATATTTATAAAATTATATAAACTAAGTAGATTTTGAATGATTAATAGAGGATATGTGGGGTTTTGAGCTTCTAATTGTGTCAATATGGATTTCTTAGCCATTAGATACTACCAACATTCATTACAAACAAGAGTGATATTGTTTTTAAGATATTTTCATTATGTGACAACTATTATCAATTACATAAATTCTTAATATTGTCCAGATAAAAATGAGTGACTTATATATTTGGAAATAGATGTTTTATCTTTTATAAAGGAAATATATTATATAGTATATCATGTTTAAATAGAAGTCATTATATATTAAATTTCAAAAACCAATTATCAGAAAAATTTAGTAAATCATATTTCCAAGACTCATATAACTCCCAACTATGGAATAATTGTCTTGATAAGGTAAACAAGAAACATTTGAATAATAAATATCAATATGGTTATTTTAACACGTTTGTGGTCAAACAACATAAAAGGTGTGATGTTTAATAATAAGAAAAAATGACCAAACCCTCTTTATTTGGATAGGGAAAGGCTATAGTGGTTCTAAGAATGACACACACTAATGATTGTGGACCATTTCAAGTAGGGTATTGAGGTGGGTATTCTAATATCATAAATTTTATGAATGACTTCACTAGATAAGGCTATTCATTCTTGCAGATTTATAAGTCCATGTCTGTTGAGAAATTCAAATAATTCCTAAATGAAGTAGAGATTCATCCTTTAATGAAGATAAATTAGTCTCGATAAGATTGAAGTGGAAATTATGTTTACAAAGCATTTATCGAATTTTAATAGGTGTTTGGTATTCTATCTCAACTCACTCCTCTATAAACCCCATAGAGGAATGGGGTTAGTGAAAGGAGGAACCCTACCATGTTAGGTATTTTAATATCAATGGAGAGTCATGTATGTAATGACCCAAATTTTTTATTAATATTTATTTCCAAAATTTGTGTGTTATTTTATTTTATACTCAACAAAACTATATCGTTTAATTAATGAAGTGATTATAATTAAATGAGACTCTTGGGTTTCAACTGTTATATGTCCATTGGTCAATATTATTGTTGGAAATTAATTCCTAACATTATAATTATTGTTTCTAAATTAAAATGTTCTTGGTTAATTAATACAGAAAGAAGAGTCGATGTCGTCATATATTAGACTCGAGCCATATGAATCCCATCTTGTCGGAGCTTGGGAGGGAGGTTGCATCAATGGGATTTTCTTTGGACCAAGCCCAAGATAAACATCAACATGTGAAGCTTGAACGGAATCACCTATGATAGATGTAAAATCTGATGGAAATCACCACTCAGGAAGTGTTTTCTGAGCCACCCTAAGATTCTATCAGTATAACAGACCTTACACCTAGGTCCTATGTAGGTGCTGTAAGGGGATATGTAACGAAGCCTTAGTTACATTCTGTAATCAATTTGTAAAAATAAATGTTTTACTTCTTATTATGGTAAAATTTGTGAATTGTAAATTTCTAGATAAATATAGGATAAATTTATAGAAGTTCCATATTATGGATGAATTTTGGAAAAAATGGGTATTTTAAAATATTATTGAATTCTTTAAATAATTAATAATATGAATTTATTTTTTAAAAATAGTCATCTACAGTTGGGTTCAGTAATAAATTTTGAGTCTAATACGATCAACATAATTTTTAGTGAATAGTAACGTATGAATAGTAACATACACATATGAATAATAATTAATAGTAATTAATAGTAAATAGACCCAAAAAATAGAAACATCAGCCATGAATGTCTAAATACATTTTAGACATCTTAAAAGTGAAAAAACGATCATAGTTTAAGTTTTTTTATTTTCGTTTGTCATAAATATTTTATTTATAATTTTATAATTAATTTATTAATTTAAAATGAAAATTAATTTTAATAAAATTTATTCATAAATTGTTACATTATTGTCTTATGGTTATACTAAAATTTTATGGGACATTAATTACTTTATTAAGGTGTTACAAAATGAGTTACATTTTTAAATTTATATTTTTGGAATAAATACTGATTTTATTTAGAAATAAAATTAAAAATAATTAAAAATCTATTTTCATAGAATTTATTTCATTTTTAATTCAAAGCATTGATATTAGGTTAGAGATAATTTTTGGGGATTTTTATGAAAGAGTTGATTTTTCGTTGAATTGTAAAAATATAGTTTTGAGTTTCTGGTGTTTAATGACATCATTGATGATGTAATCATGATGTAAATAATCTGGTCGACATATGAATAATAATTTATGTTCTGAGGTGTCTCAAGTGGGAAATACCATTGTAAAATACCATTGTTAAGCCCATGGTTTTTCAAATACCCCCGATGACGTGTCCCTTTAAAATTATTATTTTATTTCCTTACTTTTCCTATAAATATCAAGACATTACCTCATTATTTTCATTCCGAATTTTCTCAACAACTCTCAGGTCTTTCTACCTCCCATTGAGTCCTTCCAAGGTTCCCTCAAGCCTCCCAAGGTCCCAACCATTAAGCTTTAAATGTTACTCTTCATGGTAAGGGAACGTTTCACCTTGCTCTTTTAGGTTATGACTTCCATTATGTTATGCCTAATAGTACCATTTTATTATGTGGTGTATTGTTATTATATATCTTTACCACTATCAATTTTATTTCCAAATGATGATAGACCCTTCACTCTCTCATCAATTGAGTTACTGAATTTTTATGTGACGTCGTTATACTGCCGAATGTTTTGTAAAATAAATAGCATCTTCTCTTCTCTTTCATGTTTTCTTTTCATGTGGTATGACATTCAAATATCCACAACATGTTCTTATATCCATGTTATTATTCCTTTATACTTTATTATGATTTTTATTAGTTGGTTACCCTTGTACCCTCTCTTTTTAATGTTTTCTAAAATGTTGTTATGTAGCCATTATGCAGCAGAATTTTCATCTAAAAATATCTTTTTTATCTCAATAAATTCCATTTATTATTTATGTGGATACGCAAATATATTTTCATGTTAGGGGTATTAATCAATACTTATAATGAAAAAATTTATTTTGGAATTTACATACATATATCCCTCACTCCCTTTCCATGGGTGATAATTGATATAATGATCTTATATTTACGTACTTTTTAAACATCAAGATTTTAACATGAGCCCCATTTCATTGATTCTATTTGTATTATTTATGAAATTTTGGATTACAATCTATGTGGATTACATAAAAATAAATACATATTAAGGGTTCACCCTGATAGTGCTCCAATGCATTGGGTAAAGAATTTAATCTCTAGAAATTACCAGTTTCACAATACCGTGGTGAATAAACTTTGTAATGTTTAGGACACCTTAGTGATGAACCTTGGTGATATGTTCATGAACGTCTAAATTAATTGTTGTATCCACATATTCATGCTATGGTTAATGTTCTTGTCATTATTAAATTCCCCTACGCCCATTTCTCAAGTCTTTTGGTATTTATCAAGTTCTTATTGATTTCACAAGTAAAACGATTCCCTTGTTTTCTTTACTGGTCCTTTTTCTCACCCTTTAATTTGATGTATGTCTCTAGGTTATGATATGAAGTAATTGTTCTTATGATGAACCTATGATGAGGCCTTACAAGGGTATTAGAATTGTGTATTATGCTGTTTTCATGTATTATGTTACTAATTTTCAAGACACTAGACTTTAATGATCCTATGTATGTAAAATGTAGTGAAAAGTTATTTAATAAAAAGGCGGGATTCCATAGTTCATATCAATGAATAGTTTAGTTATATATGGAAATTTTTTAAGAAAACATTAGGATCATTCCTATTGAATATTTTTAAATATAGGAAAAAAATTTGGTATTTTGGTGAGTATTGAGTAAGTGGTTTATCAAGTAAATACATCCCTGTCTGGATATTGGCATGTAGAGGTGGCTCTAGAACAGAGGTACCTAGGAGTGAAAACTCTGAAAAGGTGTTTTGGGCATGACCTAGAGTATCCTGGTACTTGAAAATGGGCCTTACTGCACTCTTGGTTACGACACTCCTGGGGGATATGTTTGGTTAATCATAAGCATTTTATGAATCAATGTGAAATATTTATAGAGAAATGTAACTGTTTCATGAAGTTTTAAGACATAAAATCCTTTATAGTTAAAAGATTCATAACTGAAATAAGTTTCTTAGTAAGGTTTTATACTTTTAGAAAATGGACGGAAATAGGAGGAACTGTGAAAATGGTGACCGCAATGGACTATGTGCTGATCGCACTCCGATGTAAACTTGAATGGAAACTATCATGTGAATGATGAAACAACTGACTCAAGTTATGGAAAATAACTTGAACCAAGCTGAGAGACTGATCTCACCATGATATAACAAGTTTCTGTTGAATAAATTATGAATAAAAAACCAGCAAACATCAGTGGATATATCGACACATTGAATGATGAACAGTGGATTGGCTCTATCAATAATATCTTCTCTGTGCTATGATGTTCTGAACAAGATAATGTTACCCTTGTTGTCTATCGCCTAGAGGGAGAAGTTGAGCATTAGTGGGATCCTTTTAAAAACACATGGCCAAGAATTTATGTTGAAGCTATGGAGTGGGAAGTGTTCAGAGGGATATTATTCAACATTTATTTACCTCGATCAATGAGAACAAGAATCAATAAGGATTTTATCGAGCTAAAGTTGAAGGAGAATTAATTTGTGTGAAGCTACGAGATGAACCTCACAAGGCCTTCACATTTGACATAAAGCCTTTTCATTGATAAAAATAGTATAGTTGATAGATTCTTCGGTGAACTGAGAACTCATCTACGGAAGAATCTATCCAACCAATACTATGATAGCTATAGGGAGATCGTTCGATGTGCAATGAAAGTCAAGATGGAGTTTGGTGAGATAGAGTGGTCTCATAAATCTCTTTACAAGAAGAGATCGATAGATCCCATCTTAGGGTAGACCATTGATCAGGTAAGAAGAGGCAATAAAGTGAAACATCCCACATGTAACAAATGTGAGAAGAGGCAGTTGGGGAACATCCTACATGGGAGCTAAAAATACTACAAGTGTGGAAGAGAATGACATATTTTTAGGAATTTTCATAGTGAGGTGAAACCTCAACATCCAAACACTAACGACAAAGGGATGATAGTGAAGGACCTACCTGATGTCTAGAGCTTTAAGTGTGGACAACTTGGGCACTTAAACAATCATTTTCCAAATATGAGGGTAGTATAGGGGAACCACCATCATCCTCAGAAAAGGAAAATGGAGTAAGGTCATTCTTTTTCTATCATGACAACTGAAGTTGAAGTTATGAATGATGTGGTAGCAGGTACTATTGTTTTTATCTCAAAGCTATCAAGTACTTTGTTTGATAATTGTTCTACACATTCCTTTATTTCTACCATGTTTTCAATGAATTTAGAATCAACCCTGATTTTCTAAAAGTAGAGTTTTCAGTCCAGACCCCAAGTGGGATTATCCAAGAATCATCAGTATTTAGAAACTCTAGTATTTAATTTAGTGAGAAAAATGTTATTTTAAATCTTGTAGTCATTCCCATGATAGAATTATACATTATACTAGGGATGGACATGATCTCAAATTATAATTCTATGATCAAATGCAAAAGTAAGGATATCTCATTAGTCTTGAATAGAGAACCTATAGTTATCTTCCAAGGAGATATATCTCAACTTGATATTTGTCTATAAGAACCTCATATATCCTTATTTACTGAGTTGATCGGAGAAAAATATAAATGAAATGAGAGTTTGAGGATAGAAAATGTCCCCATAGTCCGTGAATACATTTACGTATTTCCCGAGGAGTTTCCTAGACCTCCCCCAGAAAGAGAGGTAGAGTTCTCTTTGAAATAATACCTTGATATCTTCCAATATCAATGACCCCATATAGGATGGAAAATGTGGTGCTGGAGGAATTAAAGATACAACTCCAAGATCTTTTGGAGAAAGGGTTTATCAGACCAAGTGTGTCTCCTTGGGGATCACCTGTTCTCTTATTGAAGAATAAGGATGGATCGATGTGGTTAGGAATTGATTTTAGAAAACTGAATGGGATCATAGTAAAGAACAAATAACCTCTTCCTAGAATTGATAACAGATTTGAACAACTTCTTGGGGATCAGTTATTCTATAAGATTGATCTTCAGTCTAGTTTTCATCAATTGGGGTTGAAGAAAGAAAATATTCTAGAAAATGGATTCCAATCAAGATATGGGCATTATGAGTTTGTTGTTATTCCCTTCGGTCTGACTAATGCACCTATTATTTTTATGGATTCGATGAATAGATTCATTAGGGACTACCTTCATAACATTGTGGTAGTTTTTATTGATGATATTTTGATATATTCCAAAATTCATGAGGAAGATGAGGATCATCTAAGTGTTAATTTCAAAATATATAAAATGATAGTATTTTTGGAATGTTAAATAAATATGAATTCTAGTTACAACATTTTAATTTCTTGGGGAACATTGTTACTAATGAAGAAATCATAGTTGACCCTATGAAGGAAAAAGTTATAGAGGAGTGGCCTCGGCCTACAATAATAAATGAGATTCATAGTTTCCTTGGATTAGTGTGATATTATAAGATGTTTGTGAAAAACTTTTCAAGGATTTATAATCCATTAAACAAGTTAACAAGAAATGGGGTCATGTTCGTCTAGAAAAAGGAGTGTGAGGAATGTTTCCAAGAGGAGAAGAAGATATTGGTTACTGCACCCCTGTTAACTCTGCCCTCAAGTGGAGAAGGATTCGTTATTTTTAGCGATGAATCTTTTAAAGGTCTTGGGTGTGTCCTCATGAAAAATTAAAAGTTTATTGCTTATGCATCTCGATAGTTGAAGACTCATGTTAAGAAATATCCAATGCATGATTCAGAGCTGGCTGTAGTTGTTTTTTCTTTGATGATATGGAGGAACTATCCTTATGAGGAGAAATGTGATAAATAAACAAACCATAAAAGTTTAAAGTATATTTCCACACAAAATGAATTGAACATGAGACAAAGGAGATGGTTGGAACTTCTAAATGTCTATGATTGTTCTATTAATTTTCATCCAGGAAGAGAAAACAAAGGCACTGATGAATTAAGCAAGAAAGACCCATTTGTGCCTTCCATGATGAGGATTCACTGATATACATTGATCAATGACCTAGTAAAACTGGACATGGGAATTATAATGGAAGGGAAATCATCAAACCTAACACAAATGGTTTCTCAACCGTCATTGCTAGAGAATATCATGAAATCTCAGAATGAAGATCCTTTGTTACAGAAGATGTTTGAGGCCGTGAATGATGGGAAGTTTAATGAGTTCCATATTGATCAAGAAGGTGTACTGAAATTTCATACAAGACTATGTGTCCCATATATTCCAGAAAAAAATAGGATCTACAGATGAAGCTCATAATTCTACTTTATATATACGTCCAGGAAGCACAAAAATGTATAGGGAACTTCGTGATCATTATGGGTGGGATAATATGAAAAGGGAGATTATTGAATACACATCAAGGAGCCTGGTATGGAAGCCAGTGAAGGCGGAGTGACAAATTCCTAAAGTGGTATTGCAACCACTACCCATACTAGCATGGAAGTGGGACAATATCGCTATGGACTTCATCACTCGTCTCCTGAGAACATCGAAATGAAATAATCAAATATAGGTTATTGTTGACCATCTCACCAAGACTGACCATTTTATCTCCATTCGGGAAGATTTATCTCTTGATCAGCTTTCCAAAATTTACGTGATGGATACATGGAGTCCCACATTATATTTTATCTGATAATGACCCAAAGAACACATAAATATTCTAGAGAAGTCTTAAACATGCCCTGAGCACTAAATTGAATTTTATTGTGGCCTATCACCCCCAAACTGATGGAAAATATAAAAAGACTATTCAAACACTCTAGGATAAGATGATAACATACTCAATGGAATTTAAAGGTTGATGAGATCATCGTATCCATTTAGTTGAGTTCTCTTACAACAAGAACTTCCACTTGAGAATTCAAATGGCACACTATGAAGCAGTATTTGGGAAGCGATGTAGAAATACAACTTGTTGGGATAAATCTGGTGAGGGAAAGATTATTGGGCCTAAGATTGTGCAGGATATGATTGAAAAAGTACATGCCATCCAGTAGCACATTAAGGATGCTTTGAGTCGGCAAATGAGCTATGCCAACAACCATCGAAGGGACTTGTATTTGATGTTGGTGACAATTTCTTTATTAAAATTTTACCTTGGATGATATTCATGAGGTATGGGAAGAAATGGATGGTTATCCATAGGTACATTTCCCCTTATGAAATCCTTGATTGCGTAAGAGAAGTGGCATATCGGCTTGCACTTTCTCCAAATCTAGCACATGTTTATGATGTCTTCCTTATATCCCTCTTGAGGAAGTACATACCTAACCCTTCACATGTACTAAATCTAGAGGTGGTACAATTCGATCATGACCTCTCTTATGAGGAGCATTAGGTGCAGATATTGGATCATAGAGACAAGGATATACGTAAAAATACTACTCACCTTGTTATGGTGTCGTGGAGGAACCACAAATATGGAGAAGTAACATGGGAACCAGAGGAGTCTATGAGGCAGAAGTACCCACAACTTTTCTCCTATTAGGGTAGGAGTTAAAATTTCAATGATGAAATTTCTTAATGGGGGATGAATTTAACGACCCAAAATTTTTAATAATATTAACTTCCTAAATTTGTGTGTTATTTTATTTTATATTGAACAAAACAATATCCATTAATTAATGAAGGGAGAATAATTAAATGAGACTGTAGGGTTTTGACTGTTATATGGATAGTGGTCAGTATGACTGTTGGAAACTAAATTCTTAATGTCACAATTATTTTTTATAAATTCAAATGATCTTGGTTAATAAATAAATAAAGAAGAGTAGGTGGCATAATCTAGTAGACTCAGGCCATATTAAGCCCATGTGTCGGAGCATGGGAAGGAGGTATCATCACAGGGATTTTCTCTGGACCAAGCCCAAGACGAACATCAACATGTGAATATTGAACAGAATCACCTAAGGGAGAAGTTCAAGCTGATAAAAATCACCACTCGGGCAATGTTGTCCAAGCCACCCCAAGATTCTATCACTATATCACATCATACACATAGTTCCTATACAGGTGTTATAAGGGGCTATGTAACGAAGCCTTTGTTACTTTCGGTATTCTTTTTTTATAAATAAATTTTTTACTTCTTATTATGGTAAAATTTGTGAATTTTAAAAGTTCAGATATATATAGGATGAATTTATAGAAGATACATATAACTGATAAATTTTTTGAAAAAGGTTTATTTAAAAATATAATTGAATTCATTAAATAATTAGTAATGTGAATTAATTTTCAAAAAAAATTCTACTTCAGTTGTGTTCAGTAATAATTTTATAGTCTAATAAGATCAACATATTTGTTAGTGAATAGTAATGTTTGAATAGCATCAAAACCATATGAGTAGTATTGAATAGTAATGAATATTAATTGACCAAAAAATAAAAACTTCACCCATGAATGTATAAATTCTCTTTAGACATCTTAAAAGTGAAAAAACATTCATAGTTTATGATTTGGTATTTTTGTATGTCATAAATATTTTATTTAGTATTTTATAATTAATTTATTAATTAAAAATGGAAATGTATTTTCATAAAATTTAATCATAAATTATTACTTTATTTTATTATGGTTATATGAGAATTTTATTGGTCCTTGATTACTTTTTTAAGGTGTTACAAAATGAGTTATAGTTTTAAAGTTGTATTTTTGGAATAAATTATAATTTAATTAAAAATTAAATTATAAATATAGGAAAACTATTTTCATAAAATTGAGTTCAATTTAGAATTGTGTGCATTGATATTAGTTTAGAGTTAATTTTTGGGATTTTTCTGAAATAGTTTATTTTTCGGTGAAGAGTATAAATTCAATTTTGACTTTCGGGTGTTTAATGACATCGTTGATGATGTAATCAAGATTTAAATAATATCATCGACTTGTGAATACTAATATATGTTTTTGATGTGTCCCAATAGGTCAATACCATGGGAAAATACCATGGGAATGCCCATGGTTTTGTAAATTCCACCGATGAGGTGTCCCTTGGAAATTAATAATTTATTCTCTCACTTTTCCTATAAATACCAAGCCATTACCTAATTCATTTCATTCCAAAATCCTCATCAATGAAGTTATGGTAAATATACCTCCCATGGAGTCCTCTTAAGGTTCTCTCGATCCTCCCAATTTCCCGATCATTAATCTTTTGAAGTTACTGTTCAAGGTAAGGGAACCTTTCAACCTCCTCTTTTAAGTCATGATTTCCTTTATGTTATGTCTTATAGTTAAATTTTATTATGTGGTTTCTTGTTATTATATATCTTTAAAACTGTACATTTTATGTCCAAATTATTATATACCCTTTACTCTCTCATCAATTGATTTTATGAATTTGTATGTGACGTCGTTAGGCTTCCGAATGTTTTGTAAAAGAAATCACATATTCCCTTTCCTTTCATGTTTCCTTTTCATGTGGTATGACATTAAAATATCAATAATAGGTAATTATGTTCATTTTATTATTCCTTTATACATTATTATTCATTATTTCTGAGTGGGTTTCCCTTGTACTCTCTCTTTTTAATGTTTTTTAAATTTTTGTTATGTAGATGTTATGTTGCGGAATTTTCATCTCAAAATATCTCTCTTTTTCTCCAGAAATTCTATTTATTATTTATGTGAATACCCAAATATATTTTAATTTAAAGGGGTATTCATAAATACATAAAATTAAATATTATATTATAGAATTTACATACATATAACCTTCACTTCCTTTTAATGGGTTATAAATGACATAATGACATTATTTTTAAGTACTTTTTTGACGTCACGATTTTGACATGAAACCCATTTCTTGGATTATATTTGGATTATTTATAAATCATTTGATTATTATATATGTGGATCAAATGAAAATAAATTCATATTAAGGGTGCACCTTGATAGCGCTCGAATGCATTTGGTAAATAATTTAATCTCTATAGATGACAAGTTTCAAGATACATTGGTGTATATCCTTTGTAATTTTTATTACACCTTATTGATGAAATTAGGTGATATGATAATGAATTTATAAATTAAATGTTGTAGATACATATTCAAATTATGTATCAAGTTATTTTATTTATGAAATTCCTTTACTTCCATTACTCATGTCTTTATGTTTTTATCACGTTCTTATTGATTTCACAAGTAAACTGATTCCCTTGTTTACTTTACTGGGCATTCTGCTCACCCTTTACTTTGTTTTATGTCTCTAGGTTATGTGATGGAGTAATTTTACTTAGGATGAACTTATGATGAATCCTTAAAAGTTCATTAGAATGATTTTTAATGTTGTTTTCTTGTATTATGGTCCTGATTTCCATGACAGTAGACTTTCAAGATCCTCTTTATGTAAAATGTAATGAAAAGTTATGTAATAAAAAGGAAGGATTCCATAATGTAGATTTATATTATCCATTTAGGGACATGTATTAGAAACTATGTAAGACAAAATAAATTGTGTAGAAACTAAAATACCAAAAACAATTCCCTCTGAGTTTTAGAGTAGAAAGAAAACCATTTTGTAGTGTACACATGTTTGGGGTTGTGACTCCTTTGTTAGGGACTTATCAAGAAAAAAAACTATCACCCCGACAAAAAAGAGAATCTTTGTGGGGTATTGTAAAATAAAAGATGAGACTAACTATTAAATCCTATAGATAATAATGTTTTCATTTCCATATAATCCATACTTTTTTAGTGGGATCACATCCTCAAATCAGATAATTGGAGTAAGATTGATTTTGATGATGTTTTCTCTCAAGATATATGAGAGTTGTTACTTGAAATTAATCTATATGTACTCAGGAATGAAGTAGTTATTAATATAGAAGTACTACATAGGAATACTAGAGAGTTAAAATAACTAGATATCTATGGTTTTCTCGTCACTAAATATTGTGACCCGTTATTGGTTGACAATGATTAAACTCTCTCATACAAAAAGGATGTAAATAGATTAGAAACTACGAGATTGAAAAAATCCATGAATCCTAAAATGTAATCCATTTATCCAAACATAGTTTGGTTATATTTTATGTGATAGATGATCTCAATCTCAATGTTTGAAAATGGGTATTCAAGAGAAAACTAGGCATAGAAGGTAATGTAAATACCTATAAAGAGAGGGTAGTGGCTAAAAGGTATGAAAAAATTATTGAATTGATTTTTATACATAATTTTCACTAGTCTACATGTTTAAATCCATCAATGTTAAAAATTATATAGAATATTACCGTGACTATGAAATTTTGATAATAAATTTGAAAACATATTTCCTTAATGGGAATCATATGGAAGATGTATACATGACGCATCCATAAGAATTTGTTACTCTAGATTTTTTAAATAGGATATTCAAGTTTCAGTGATACATTTATAGACAAATGAAAGAATATATGTCATGGAACATACAATTATATGATGATATAAAATTATTTTTTCTCATTAATAATAAATGTTATCCATGTTATTACATGAGGTTTAAGGGGAAATGGGAATTATCATATTAGTATATGTTAATGATATATTATATATTGGTAATGAAATACCATTATTACAGTCTATTAAGGAATCATTAAAAAGTGTTTCCCCATGTGGGGCATAGGTTAAGAATCCAATATTCTTGGGATAAGGATCATTTATGATGTATCCAATAGGTTTTATAGACTATGTTAATGTACATACATTCACTAAATACTAATGAAGTTTACTATGGAACAATCTAATATGGGATTGGCTATTGTTTAACATGGAATACATCATTCTAAGAAAATGTGTCCTCATGAAGAATATGATAATGGTAAAATGATTAATATCTCATAATATTCAGAAATACGATAAATCATGTATTCCATGTTACATATTAGACATGATGTTTGATATTACCTGGTCATTGTATACTGATATAAATATGATTTAGGATGACAACATTAGTCTGAAGTTATTTCTATCCTTATCTATCTGATAATAATAAAGGATACCTAGTGTATTTAGATGATGTGGATCCAAGAGTTAGGGGTCATACTAATGCAATTTTTCAATTTTATAAGATTGGTTTGAAGTCCAAGTCCTAATATTTTTTCTATCTCAAAATTAGATCTATGATAAAGAAGATTTCAATGAACCTAGTGGTTGATGATTATATAATGGAGTCCTAGAATATAAGGTAATATATTGTAGCCATGTAATTCATTTTTATATGAATATTTTTATAGTTTCTTGATATGGTACCGAGAAATTTAGACTGTATCATATTGTAATTTGATAACATTCCATTGGTGGATCTTACAAAATAGAAAAGGTAACACCAATCGACAAAAAAAAAATTGGATAAATTACATCTTGATATATTTATATCAGATGAGTTATGTTTTATTAAGAAAATTTCCCATAGAAGAAAACATTGTAGACCACTTGTCTAAAATCATATATCATCAGGAGAATAATATCAATGTGAGAGCTTGGAGACTGATGGTTTTTAGCATTTGGATCTATTGAATGTGGGAGTCTATTAGAGTTGATTCTCTAGAAACAAAATCTATGTACTTTAAGATAAATCATATTCATTGTATTGAATATTAATAAACACTATATCACAACAATATTGTTTTTCTACATGATATATTATGTGATATTTTCAATAGATTAATCATTGTACTGAATGTTGATAGTTGTTCTATTCTATAATGAGAACCCAAATGTTCCATGACAATATTCTTAAATATATTTTCTATAACAGGATATAAACATTTTATGTACAAAAATAGATACCTTCTATCATGGTTGGAGACTCATTGATCTTTAAATAACGAGACCCACCAGTTTGAAATCAGTATTTATATTTGTCATTGGATGTTCTTATATGTGGAAATTGGTATTTATCAATAGTATTTAATATTTTTATAAATAATTATTACATTTCACTTTTTTGAAGTGTTATTGAAAAATGTGATGACATTTGTTCACAGTGAGGTAGGATTTATTGGGTTATTCAAGAGTAACATTTTGTTAATAAATAATGTGATAGATTACTTGTCCCTTTGATGGATTTAATTTATAACAAATTTATCCTTGTACATGTTGTTCAATATAAAATTTATATTTCTAAAATGTCAAAGAGAGAGATATTGAGCACATATATTTATGGAACCAACATGCATTCTTTTACATCAGATAAATTTCAAATAATGGATTATATTAAATAGTAATCACATGTGTGAGGTTTTATTAAAATGGAAAACATGATTTCTTTATTTGTTATTTGGGGTGTTTCAAGACGCTTACCTGGACATTAGACTACATCACATAATTAAAACAAAAATTGACATATAGGGGAAGACTGTATGTGTATCTAGAATCACATTTAAATAATATATTATTATTTATTATTTTAGAGTTAAATAAAGATTATTCCCATATGTGGTATAATAATAATTTTTTTTTCTTGATAGAATATTTTTTTCACATGATATTTCAGAGAATAATAATATTATACAATATTTAATAAATAATTTTTTTATTTATTGAATATAATATTCTATTATTTATTAAATATTAATTTAGTGTTATTTATTAGTTTAATAAATGTTCTTTAATCAAGGTTTGATATATATTATGGATGTATGAATGACTATGTTTAATGGTCTAAAGAGAAATAACATAAACATACCATTATTTGAATAAATAATATTTAATTTAATTTATATAATTAACATATGTCAAGAAATAAAAATATAATTATTATTATTATAAACATGTGGTTCCACAATTATTATTGAAATAACAAGGGTTCATGTGAAATTATTATTTTCTAACCCCAATGATATATAAATCGTATTATATTATTTCATTAATAGAGTCAATTCATTTTGTTCTACACAAAAATATCCAAGGTGAATTCTCTAAAATACATATAGAGGTTAATCTACAATAATCCCCTCTAGAAAGTAGATATATCCTCCATCACAACCTATCTCACGTCAAGTGGGATCGATGAGAAACCTTCTTTGATATTATTCTCAGGGGGATCAATGGTGAATGAAACAATTTCTAGGTTATGCATGCTATCACCCCAATATTTCTATAGATATGTTATGAAGTTCATGGAACATGTGTGGATAACTTTTGAAGAGAAATTATTCTTTATCCTACAATGCAACAATAATATGACATTTAGAAATTGTCAAATCCATTATTGGAGAAATAATTTGTCACATGGTAATTCTATAATTTCTTAAATTCATTATAGATAATATGCAATGATCTTTTTCTTTGGTTTCAATTTTATGTACTATATATATTCTTTGAATCAATTATGTTGATGAAAGTGCTTATCATCATGTAAATATCATATAAAATAATTTTTCATGAAAGTAATTATGATTGTAAAATTCTATTCTCCCACTTATGATGTGCTCATAACCTATACTAACACCACTTCAATATAGGCGAGTCATACAGATATTAATTTGGGTCCAAATGACAATTCCCCATATAATGAATGAGACATTGTTTTCTAATTCCTGATATTCAGAAAACACATTCCAATAAAGATGGATTCCATTTTTATGCATTAAAGGTAGTACATTCTCAATTAAGAATTTTCATTTTATTCTATGAGGATATTTAAGGAATGTTCTTGGGACTGTTACACTATTGATTATCAGTAGATTAACCCTCAAAACAAGTCACTTTTATCATAAAGAAATTATTTTTTAAATGTTTGGTCATAAAATTGATGATGTTTAACTTCTTCATAATCATTAACAATATCAAAAGAAAATTAATACAATATCTTCAAGAAGAAATGACCTAATAAATATTAATATTAATAATAAAATAAAAAGTTATTACATTTCTAAAGTTCCATGTAAATACTAATAAAAAAAGAAATTTTCCAAAAATATGGATGTTGGGCACAAAATAGACACCCTAGATATTAACTTGTGGGTAACCATTAAAGACATTAAATCAGAGTAGAAAAATGAAATCAATATTTTGAAAACTATAACCCATCCTAATGTAATGAAGTGTTTGGTAAACTAAACACATCACCCAAAAACCATACCGCTACCTTAAATGTGAATGTTAAAAATTTAAAGACAAGATAATATCTAAACTAATCTTCCATATAGTTTAGAATTCATCTAAATGTTGTGATAATAGAATACACACTCCCTTGAGAAATTAATAACTCTATCCAATCAAGTCTCTATAATATTATAAAGGAAATAATAATAACCATCTAAGAAACCAAATAATAATTTTCTAAGGATATATAACCCATAATATTAGTCATAAGACTTTGTTATGAACCTACATAAAGGAGAAGCTATCACTTAAAAACTATACCTCAACTATAATAAAAAGTGTTATAGGCATGGGTCAAGGATGAAAGAGAGAGTGGAATAGGTGATCACTCTTAAAAACTAGTTCACAATTAACCCAAAAATAAAAATAAGACAACATCTAGATCAAAATATATGTTAGTGTTAGAAGAAATCCTATATATCAAATAAAATAACCAATATATCCAATGTACAACCCATCAAGCTAAAAATCTCATCACAATGTTATCATCACATCAAAAAAAGGTAAAAAATGAACACTGATTCATATTAATTACAAATACAATAAACATTATAGAAGGATTATTCATGGGTGTATGAAAGAAATACTTTAGGAAAGATTCACCAGAAAAATACTTGACATTTATATCGTTGATTAGAATCAATATGAAAATTGATATTACTTAACATACCAATTCTAGTTTCAACAATACAACATAAATAATCAACCTAAGGATCCTTCATTTAGATAGAATTTTAAATTTATTTCATACCTTCACTAGTAGTATACTTTAAAATTATATGAACCTAATGGTTCAATTTCAAAAATTAAAATAAAATAGTCTAAATATACACCACATATAATATCGAAATTCATAACTCTACTATCCAAATATACTATAAAAATAAAAATTCTATTATAACAACTATATCAAAATAAGAGAGTAAAACTCAGAACATAAAATCCTGTATAATATAAAAAAACATGTACTATTTGTAAAAAAATCAATACTAGAATTTTTTTTTTCATATTTAGTGAATTAAATAGAATCTATTTTTATATTAATCCACATCTTAAACTCCAACTCCTCTTATAGTGAATGTCAAAAAATTTATAAAAAATTATCTCTTTTCAAAATAATACACAATTGTAACTATAAAATAACCTACATTTGGAAATAAAACACTAAAACAAAAATCCTTCCATATGTAACCCATAAAATATTTTTAAAAAAACTAAAACAATCATTACTATTGTATAACATAATTAATAATTTAAAACCATCATGACTCCAAAAATCATATAAGTTCAAAAAATCAAAATATCAGCATTTTATTAAATTTTATAATCAATAAATTCAAAAAAAAATCATGGGATTAAATAAAATCCATTTTTATTGATTCTAAAATTTTTCCCACATTCTCCTTTTAAAAATGATCCCCTTTTTCTAATTAAAATATTTGATTACACCACATAAAAAACATGGAAGTCAACCATTTCTCTAAATTAAACTCAACAAAAAAATCATGATGAAGAAAAATGTATATCCCAATCAAATAAAATAAAAAACCCTCATTATATACCTTAATTAAATTCTAATAAAAATGGTAAAGAATAGAGAAATTTTAATATATATATATATATGTCTTAAAATACAAAACAATCTATAAAATTTACAACCACACATGAATTATATATGTATTTTGAAAAATAATACATCCATATTGACTGACATATTTGAATTCATGAGAATAATCCACATAGTATAAGAATGTATTTTTAATCCATACAGTATTACATTGTTTCCCCTGAGTTCTTACAATTCCCACTCTATAACACTGAGTGTCTCAAAATAAATAATAGATTAGAGATATCAAACTCATAAATGTGATGAAATACCAAGAAATTAAAAACAGAATTGTTAAAAAACATTGAATTTGATATTCAAACATCTCAAACATCCAATAGTTCTTACGTTTGATCATTCTATGTTTTGAACATGTATATACCGAGGAAATAAATGGTGACATTCGATGATGATGTCTCATGTTTACCAAGAATACCCAAAAAATCATTCATCTATACCATTTTTAATGAACATCCTAGGTCTAATATCAAAAAGGTACGTGTCTTAGTTTGACACAAGTCCCAATGATCATTATCGATTGGAAAGGGATGAAATATTTGTGGGGTAGTGGTCAAAAAAAATAATGCAAAAAATTTTTTCACCAAAGAAAAGAATAAAAAAGTTGGTTATTCCACATAAATTTTTAACAAGACCATTATATAAATTATATATCCATGCACAATAGAAATAAAAAATTCCACAATTTGGAATAATAAATCTAGGGAAAAAATTCATACATAACTGATCATGAAATAAATAGTGTCAATAACCATTGAAAGCACATCTCAACATTTAAAAATTACAATTTAAATTAAAACCTAAAGAAACATAAGAATAATATAATAAAAATTTACTTACATGGAATAATACACTAGATACCCAAATATCAAAATGAAATAGAACTAAAATCATATATCTTTATGCTCTAAGTGATGCAACTTAACATGACTCCTCCAAAATACCCCAATCATAATCCAAAAACCAAATGATAAATATAAGAAGAACCTATAATGAAAAAGTACCATGATAGGTGTAACAACCAATGCAATAATAGAACAAATATATTTTATATTTCGTAGTATTCATGATATTCATTATCTTTTTTCTAGAAAAATGAAATAGTTATATTATAGTACATTATTATATGGTTTTATTTGAATGTTTAGTTTTAAATTTTTTTATTTTAATAATAGAAAAATAATTTTCCTTTATATTTAATAATCTTAAATTTATATTAAGATGAAATATTGAGAAAATTATATAAAGATTATTTTTTCAATTAGTAGAGAAAAAATAACTATTTCTTGTACAATATATTTTAATTTAAATTATTATTAATGTCAAATTAAATTTCTTATTAGTTTTAAAGTTTAATTTAATCTTTTTTATATAAAATGATATAATAATTTTTTTCAAATGAATTTTATACTCTTATTTATTATAGAAACATTTTATAATTAAAAATATATTTTCTCTAAAGATCTATTTTTCATTGAATTTTTTGAGTTTAATTTTAAATAAAAAATTTACCCATTAGTGTTTTGAAATTTTAAACAAGGATTTAATATATATAATTATTATTTCAAAATAATTTAAATATTTCCCTTTTATTTTTGGTCAATATGAACATTACACATACTAATTATTGTTATCACAATAAAGAGTAAATTGAGTAATTAATGAAACAAATTATAGGATATAGGAAATTAAATAGACCTAACACATGGCATGAATTTATTATATAAGATAATATCATCCATAGTCATCCAATATTATGTTATATTTCTTTTTATTTCAATTTTAAGAGATGATAACCTTTATATATTTTTTTAATTATAGTTAACAAAATGAGACACTATAATTCACAATTAATATAATATTTTTATCATGGAAAATAACTAAGGATATTACTACTTATAAATAGGAATTTTAAAGATAAATAAATTTTCATAATAATGTTAATTTTTATTAATTTATAATAGGGAATTAATTACAATAAATTATTACACAACACTGTCGTAGTAGTTATTCAATTAATAAAAAATGAAATAAATGATATTAACAATATTGAAATATTATATTTTAAAAAAATTATGTCTTATTTGAATTTTATTAAAGTACTATAAAATTTTAGGGATATTATTATTTATTTTATTTTAATTCATTTGTTATATTGATGTTATCAATAATCAATGTAAATGAATAGTTATAAAATTTTCATTAATGATATATTAAAAAACAAATGATTCATTAAATGATATAAAATTATGAAAATTCTTAAACTCCACCAAAGTAATGGTATAATATTATTTAGATAATAAATATTATATTTTTGGATATTTTTTAATTTTAAAGTTACGTTATTAAACTCTAATGAATATAAAATTCAAAATGGTTGTAATTATCAAAAGGAATAATGAATGGTAAATAACAAAATATAATGATAAAAATATAATTATAACTTAAATAATTTTTATTATATGGGATGATATATATCGGTATGTTTCCTATATTTTAAATAAATTAGTTTGTATCCATTTATAATTTAATATTTTTAGAAATTCAAAGAGTTCACTTCGCGAGTCACAGAAAAGTGAATCTCTCATTCCTAATAATTTAGACATAAAACCCCAATTTTTTGGAAAATAAAGATAAAAATAACTTCTTAAAATCACTCCAAATATTATTATGTCCTTTTATATGTAATAATATTAACCCTTGGGGTTATGGGGTTAATTAATGGAGACCTTTCAAAGAGGTGGAATTATTTTTAACAACATGTTTTAGTTTTATTTCATTTTCCACCTCCTTAAAATCATCTTCATCCTTGATAAAAAATAACAAAAGTATAATCCATATAAAATGAAGTCATTATGATAATGTAATAACCTATATTCATCTACAACATCCATCAAATAATAAATGAAACAATAATTTGTGTTTACAAAGGACTACCTCCTCACAAACTTATGTAATTCAATTTCCATCACCATATTTGATGATTGGTTATAATGATAAATTTAATATATATATATATATATATATGATACTATGAAATATTTATATTTATTAAAATATAATAGAATATTAAATTTTTACCTTTCCCTTAATTTAAAAATGATAACATTATTCCTGCATATCTGTGAAATACAATCACCCCAAAGTGATATGATTCATTTTTCATCACCACAACACATTGTTAATATATATTAGTATAATAAATAAATAATAATATAATATTGATATTATGATAACTATGTAATGTTAAAATTAAAATTTCCTTATTTATATAATTTTCGATAGAAAATTGAACCATTTTTCATGCATACATATGACCTACCATCTCCATGATTTATACATAATTAATTTTTCATAAAAATAATTCATGATTATAATAAAATGTTTAATTTATAAAAAACGATACATATTTCATTATTTTTATTCTATAGATGATTGAATAATGTCATTTTGATTAATGTATACTTATAGAATCCATTTTAGTCATCTGAAAATGAATATAATCAAAACATTTGATCTGAATTTTATTGGTTAAATAATTATATATAACCTTTTATGTTTTAAAATTAAAGGAACATTAAATATGAAACATAATATTAGGAATTTAGATAATTAAATGATATTTATAAATCTACATTATAAATAAATTATGTGATGTGTTAGACTCAAGGTAAGGTCCTATATTTTAAAAATATTTATTTATATTTTTACAGAATTTTTTTCATTGTTATCAATATATTTAAATTTATTTTATATATGTGTTTATATGGATATAAGTGAAATAAAAAAGGAAATTATATTTTTAATTTACTTTATTTCAATTTTTTAGGAGAATATATGTATGGAATGTTTTACCATAATTTATGAAATGAATTAAAATAAAGTTTCTATTTGAACGTGAATTATGATAGCGATATTTATGCCACCATATTGGATATTTTACTATTTTTATTACTTTACAATATTTAATTTTTAAAAAAAAATATTATTATAATTTATTTTGAGAATCTGAGTTTTAAATAATAGGTTTTAATAAAAAGGGATGTATGTTTTTGATGCTTTCACAGGTGAGGCATGCATGGTTGTAGTGATATGCATTTGTCTCTCCACCTTCCAGATTTCCATATTTGGGTGGGATCCACCACAAATGAGGGTGATGTCATATCCTTAAGAAAAATTAGATGATGGGATAAATGTTTCTCCTTCGATGGATTCCCCATTAGATTTTGTTTTCTTATTTGTGTGTCCCTCGTATATTTGAATCACGCTCATGAAACTCATTCCCAATGTTATCTCTTTATCGATGATGGTTGATTAAATTAATTCCTTCTAATACGAACGCAACCTTAATTATATGTAGATTGTAGCATCAGGAATGTTTGGTAATCATATGACACTGGTTGTCTTATGAACCTATAAATCTTCCTATCATGAGGGAATCCCATGTAAGAATATTAGGTGTGAAACATAAGTCATCCCGTGCGGATCATGAGGTATCTAAAAATGAACGTTTATGTATTCCAGGGCTTTTATTTGAGACATCCAATGTTTTTCATGAGGTAGTTGACACCATAGGCACATGTCATCCAATACTTTCATCTCAAAAATCCCTTGTTTATTATAGGGTATGTATATGGGGTCATATGATTAAAATCACGTGGAGATGGAATGGATTGATCAAGAGGCCCCATGGAGGTAGATAAAATGGTGTGTCCCATAGAGGGATGATTCTACACCATGAATTTTACTAATTGATGGATTATAATACCCAATGGGTGTAGACATGGTAAGTGTGTTCCCAAAATGGATCAACTTAGTTTTCTACTGGTTTGGATTTAACCTCAAAGAGGATTCCTATGTACCATGTGTAGAGTACATGGATAAAAACTCACATAGTTATATACCATTATTTAGGGTCGTGTCATAAGACTGGTCCAAGCAGTTCAATGTCAAGCTGTATGGATTCTCCTATTGTGAACGATGCATCGATGAGGGATGGTGTGGGGATTTTTCATGGATGATTCCCTTAGAAATATGACTTCTATTGGTTGGATTTTGTGTGGGGCTTATGCATTTTTCTTTTCAGGGGACCTTGATGATATTTGGTCTGCTAGCTGGGGGTTGTGTTGTTATGAGGTATGTGGTCTGGAGAATACCAATAAGAATTGGGATATTGGTTTTTTACCCAAGAGAGGCTTTTTATGTCTCCTGGTTTGTTGGGAGTTGATTCGCATGTAGTTATGAATGGTATGGGGAATATACCTATGGAGTAGGACTATTGTAAGGTGAGAATTTAGTTTGAGATTTCCTATGTAAGAGGAGCATGTGCTTCTTAGATCACCGATGGTGTGGTTGGGGACTATATGTGGAATTATCCCATATACTTCAAGGATAAAGGATGATGTAGTTGGGCCTTATGAAAATGAGAAACCCATTCTATATTCCAATTATCAGGCATTCAAGGCATCCTATGTACCTTTAAAAGGATATTATTATAGTTAAAATGCATGTTCATGGACTTAGTGAGTGGTTATTATGCATTGAGTTTCTTATAGAGGCTTCCTCATATCAAATCATGAGTGAATATTTCACTTAGTGGATATGGTATCTCATGTTTACCATAGGTGGAATATTATTCTTTAATGATATGGTATGATGAAATTTAATGTCATGTAGAAAGGAAAATCGAATGTCATCTCACGACCATGTCATGAGTCATCTTATACATGAAACAGAACTCATTATATATTTGAATGATAGAGTATTATGTAGTTTAAATTAAAATAGTGAGGATGATTTAATTTATTATCACAATTATGGAATAATGCATCTTATGGATGACAAATATGGAATCCTATTTTTGAATGATATGGTATGATATAGTTTATAGTCATTTAGTGAGTAATATTTAATTATTTCTCATGAGAATGTCAGGAGGAATTTTTTGCTTGGCACATAAGGCATCCTTAACTTTAATGATAGTGTATTCTACAGTTTAACATCATGTAGTGAGGAATATGGAATGCAATATCATGATCATGTCATAAAGAATCTTTTTTTTACACAGAAGGACTAATATTCTTTAATTACATGGAATTCTATATTTTAAAATAACATAGAGAGGAATATTTCGAGTAAAAATGTATAGCATTAGTTGGTATGAGGGCATTTGGAAGAGCTGCCCATTCTGGTTCATCCCAGAAATAGATCTAGGTGATGGGGATTTAAGAGATTCATGAAGAATTGTTCAACTAAATTTAATCGAGGAATCAAAGATGAAAATATCAAATCTTTTCATGTAAAAAGGACCAAGATGGGTAGGTTGACTCATGGTGTTTGAAGGAGTTGATATGATAATATTTAATCATGGTATTCCATAGTAATAGTTGAGGCCACCTAAAGGAGCAACCAATATTTTTATAGACCTAGCAAAAAAAGGTCACTATGTGACTATCAATTTATCTTGTGGGTTACTAATAGTTGTCAAGGGACTAATAAGGGTCAGTAAAGGATGGGTATTCACAGAGGCATGAGCTTCAAAAGGGGTCTCCTTAAGGGGTTTAAAAAATCTCTTCATCTTACAACTTCTGGGTCTTCATGGATCTCACGGTCTTGTGAAGGATGTCCAGATTCCCAAGAGGAGTGCATTATGAAGGATGAAGGCTTCATGAATCCTCAAGTTTCTTGGAGGTAATTCTTCCTTTTTGAAGGGTGTGGGACTTTTTTAAACTAATATTTGTTTTGGGTAGAGGTTATCAATAATCCAAGAGAGGTGCTTTCATGTTGGATAAAGTATTTTTTAAAGAGGGTCACATAAATCCCATGAGCTTCACAAATTGTGAGAGTGAGGTAGCAACCTGGTGATTTCAAATTTTTTTGAATAATTGAATGAGGGGGTATTTATAGGTAAGGATGCTCATGATGATTTGAAGTGGAATGAGAAGATTTACTAACTTCATGAAATGGTGTGACTCTATCAGACTCATGAAGGTAATTTATCTAGATTCATGCATCCACAATGTTTCATCAGAATCATGGAGGGACTCCTTTCAGTTTTTCACATTCACAAAGGGGAGCCCTATGAAAAAAAAATCCTTAAAATTTCTTCACAAATAGGCTCTATGAACCATCTTCTATAGTTCATTATTATATAGTTAGAAATTCTAATATGTATATATGTTTCTGCTCAATAAACACTAAAATAAAAGATAGTAGTGTGGACTATTCTTCAGGATCATGGTTCACAACATTCTTTTTTATTTTTTGGATGAATTTTTCCTGTTCAATTTTTTTTTAATATTCGAAAATTAATTCTTATGGATGAAAGAAAACATTATGAGGAATTCTGTTATGTGTTATGATTAGATAATTGTTATTGGAAAATAATTAAATTGATTATAGGTTCCATTATAAATTATTAGAGGGTTGTCCCATTATACATCTTCATTACATTTGGTAATGAAACTAATTTAACCAAGTAGTTTTCTATGAAAATACTTTGGGAATATTTGATGATTGTTATTATATGTATAACACTGACAATTTTTCCATGTGTAACTATGAGGGATACTCCTTAAGAAGTAATGATGTAAGAATGATGCCTTAACATAACTACATTATATAGCATTCCTTTAAATTATTTTTTTGGAAATTTTAAAATTTCACCAAGTAATTGAAAGTATATTCTACATTTTAAGGTTGATAAGTATATATTTTTTATGATAACATTAATATTATTTTTCCATGATTAAATAGAAAACATATGAGATTTATATTTAGGAAAATTTTGTTATGAAAATTTTTTAGAATATATTTGGGTAGAAAATGTGATTTATTGGTCATGAAAATAGTTTTTTTATCACAAAATTTTATCTTGAAGATGTAATTTTTATATACACATTCATGGACTAAAAATCTCTTTCTTTATTTTATGTCCCTTAGAATGATTTTTTGTACTCATCCTAGACTATTAATTCTTGTTCACAGGGTTTATGGATTGGTAAGGTAAAATAAGAATTAATTTATAATGTCATGATAATTTTTCATAAAACAAAATCGTGTTGTACTTTAAATGTTGTATATTGTGAAAGTTGATATTTAGTAGAGGTTTCCTCTTTGTAATATATGCGATTATCATGTATGATATGTGATATATACCTCTAAAAAACTAAACCCAATTGATCATTTGGAGGGAATGTAAATTAATTATATGATATAAACCCAGTAGTTAGTAATTTATAACATTAGGTCCTTATAATAGGTTTGAGAAAACATTGATGGGATTTTTGGGGTTCATCTTGTGAACTAGATTAAAGAAGAAAATAGATATTTTTGTGATATTTCCTATATAAAATATAAAAATTATAAAAAAACATTTCATACCTGAATATCATAAAAACTATCAATAACTTATTTTCCATTGAAGGAGTTAGTTGATGAATATAAATAAATAAAAAAATTCCCCTACCCGGTAGGGATTATAATAGAAAATAGATGCCAATTTATAGATCAATGATTCTGAAATTTTGAAGGGTGGGTAAAACATTCACAGATAAGTGGTAAATTATTGTCAAATATAAATGGTATATATAGAATGAGTTTAATAAAATTGATGATCACAATTACCTTTTTTCTCATGCACACAAACATGAGGGATGATGTACCTTTTATAAGCCTCAGCAATGGTACTATATATATATAGAAATGTATCTTCCATAATCAATGAATTGAATTAATTTCATTATATTTGTTGATGAATTCAACCTATTAACGTGAAATTCATGAAGTGTGTAGTCTATTCATAATTGATTAAACCGATGAACTACATGAGAGAACTCATAGTGGAAGTGACAACTACACAAACAAACTATTTTGGGTGAAATAAGGTCATAGGTTAATGATTATAGATGCATTGGTAGAAACATACATTTAATATTTATGTGTCACATTCATATAAATTAATTACACATCTTACTTGAATCTTTATGTTTTAAATGAATTAAATCACAACTCACAATCCAAACAGAATATCGTTTTTATGTGGATTCATCAAGATATTATTATTTTGGAACATACACTTTTTACAAAGAATAATCCTTATCTATGTTCCTAACTTTCTGACCCTTCATCCCATAGTATAACTTAAATAATTAAATTTTCATAGATTTCAAAACAGGAAAGCCTTTAAAAAACCATTACTGATGCTCAAGCTATTACAGAGTTTTGTGTGATCTACAACAAAAATGTTTTCATATTTATGTCAAAAAATACACCACAATATGTATAATAAACATAATAAATACACCTACATAATTCCTTTGTATGACTATATAATCCCATCTCCCATTGAAGAACATAACCCCTATATAGATAACACTTCAATCATTGTATAGAACAACTCATTTATTCTTGATTCTATGAAATAGACCAATAAGGTGGACCAATGTATCACATGTTAGTTTTTTAATAGATGAGAACATATCTTATCTACCATCCAAGTATATGGAGATTCCATATGAACCTGAAATAAAAAATTTCAAGAATCTAATAAATATAATTAAATCAAGGTGTAGAAGTCATACTAAATATATAGGTTAATAAATCCAAACATTGTTCCACTCCAACCTATATGGAACATACCCAATCTCACAAAGAATATCTAAGTGACCTATTAATTTTTTATGAATGGTATTAAATTATATGTTTTTTATGATAATACTATCTCAATCTCATTTAATAATGATTTATAATTTTATACACCCAAAGGAATATAGATTAGAGTCTAACATTCCATGGGATAGAAATTGTAAGATTAGTTAAAGTAATAAGACTCTACTAATTAACTTATGAATCTATTCATAGTATATCATATACAACTCATTTTTATGAGTAAAATGTAAATTAAAACATATGTGAGTGAATAAAAATTGGTTCTTTGTTTTAATATAATAAAATGGTACATAATATAACCATTAAATCAATCACATATATATAATAAAAAAAGATATTAAATATGAACATCATGATTTTTTATGGTAATAGTTTCATCAATATATATTTCAAACTATTATATGTATCCATGAAACTAATCTTTAATTCTAAAATGTAGGAGATATCTCTTATGATAATGAATTTTCAAGGGATGTGTTTGATCCTTATATTGAGAAATAAATATATTTTTATTACAGTAAATCTCATTTTCCACTTTGATGTTATAAACCATTATAAATATAGTAATGTACTCATTTACCAAAACGGATTTCATTCCAACATCTTAATTAGAAGCATACTTTTCATCTATTTACTATCCCTACAAGGAGTATTTTTTATAATAATTCCAATAATTTTCTCAACAATTATTGAAAAACAAATAATAGATTGCGATTTTATATCATGATTGTAATGTTAGAAACTAGGAATATATTTAATGATTTCAAAAAATCACATATTCTCATCTAAATATAGATAACATATACTTATTAATTATCATGTACTTAATGTTTTTCTTCAAAATAATCCAATTTAATTAATCATTATTAGATTGTTATCTATAGTTTTGTTGCAAGAATTTAATATTTTGTGTTTATAAAATGTATTTCATATATGAAAAATAAATTGGTAAGAACATAAGGAATCATATTCATATTCTCTAATTTCATATATGGATCAAAAATATTTGTTATATTCACTCCATCCAATAATTATAAATACCCAGTCATGGAGTTCTCCAAGCTAAACCACTTTAGAAAATTAAAAATATAATTGTCAAGACTCAGTATAAAGAAAAATCATATATCTATATTTACATAACATCATATGTAGTATATATCCACCTCCATTGATGTATTTAATTTATAAGAACATACCTTGTGACATTAGTACTTAACTAATTGTTGTAATTCTTTTTTTGAAGTAGTGATTCATCAATATGAAATATTTGAAATACAATGGTTCTCCCAAAAATTTATTTATATATATATTTATCTTAATGGTTTATGGGGAAGAAAAATTATTTGATTACCTCATCAAATTAGATATTGAAAAATTTAGATTCCTACATCAATTCAGAAATGGTCCGTTTCAACTTTCATACATAAGTAATTTTATTTTGAATTTCAAATCCTCTGGGATGTATCATATAGATTCCCTTTTCCAAATTATTGTCACATAAATAAGATTTTACACACATATAATATAAAACATAATATGAATAAATATCTGTACAAAATAATATCTTAATATACATTATCATACAAACATTTGAAATTATATCATCACAGTCAACAAAATGAATTTAAAAAAATCATTTTCCACCAAAAATGGTTTATATGTATAGAAACTATCATCTATAAAAGTTTAAATTCATAAAATTGTCATTCACACATTCTTTTTTCACATTTTTAGATTCATCATCAATTTTCTAAACATGGTTCTTTTTATGTATTCCATTTTAGATTCGAAAAAAATTACCCATTTATATGAATCAGAACTCTTAATAACATCCTAGTAAGTGGTAATTTCAGCATCATTAAATATATCCTAATTGACATTTTCTATAAATAATCCATATTTCAATATATCATAAATAAATCTATTAGATCATTTACCCTATTATTTATTTTGATGTGGTTCTCATTTTATTTATCTTTTTGTTATGGAATAAAAATACAACTTAGGAATACTTATTATTTGTTGTTCTTGTACTTATTGAACTGTAATTTTCCTAGGACTAAATCGATGACCAATAAATTCATTCTCAAGGAATATAATATATATAGACCTAAACACATTCTACTATATACGATTATAGAAATAATATCACTTAAAATCCTTAAGTAACAGACAAAAAAGAACTTCTCATATTTGAGTCAGACATATTAAAAATGAATCATTGTATAAATGATTTCCATACAAGAATCGATATAAAATATATATAATGATGTTTCCATGTCCATGTCTCATATTATCCCTACATACTTTTTCATGTGTAACCTCATTTAGTAATAAAGTATAAGACTCTCGAGAATAACCCCTTAAATAAATTGCATGGTCATATTGACTCGTTATTGATTATAATATGTCTATAAAGTTATTATTATTTCTAGTAGAAACACAATTCAATTATGTGGTTCTTGGTAGAGTGAGTGTTGAAATAATTCAACAATCATAAATATAATCAATAAAATATTTGTTCATGTATTCACCAAAACAATATGATCAATGATTATTAATGTGTCTCCATGTATACTATCATAATTCTTTTTAAAATAATATGAATTTCAAACAAACATCATAAATGACTCTGAAAAGAAACATTTATCCATATCATCTAAAGTCATTATTAAATGTAACAATGTATCAAAAACCACTACATTATGGAGTACCAATTAGTCTGCATAAATCACTATGTAGGATGTAGAATAGTCTTCATGCCCTTTCACCTTTTAACATAACATGTTATACATTCACTTCTGAAAATAATTTTTTTCACATTTTTTCAATGATTCATTGTCTAATGGATCTAATAATGAAACATTATGATAATTTTTAATTAATTTCACATTTATACATCCAAAGATTCAATTCCAGAGGTAAGTGGGGTTAGAATCAGACATGGAGTTATTATTCTGAAATGTTTGGACAATATAATTGATTTCTATAATTTACACACCATTTATCATATTTCTAATTCCATAAAACACCTCACTATTGTATATATAATTATTTCCGTTATTAATATTGAATGAGAATACTTTTTTATCAAATTAGATATACTAATAACATAATTATTTTTACCACTGTAAAAAAACAATTTTGAAATTCTCAAACCAATCTATAACGCAATATTACATCATAAGTGCTAAAATAAAATTCATCTTCATGGAATCCCTTACATACATGGAGATAAACATTACCCTAATACAATTTCATCCTATATTCAGGTCTATTATTGTTAGTAAAACATTGTTGTGTAAAATATGTATCTAATACCAAATATAATGATTTAGAGGATGTGATATCTATAACAATAAAATTAAGATTCTTATAATTCTTTTATTTGTGATTTTTTATAAACCATATATACCAATCTATAAAATTTTTACAGGTCATACCTATATTGAATCAAAATATTATTATCATTTACTATTCAATAATATACATCATATTTGAATTAGTTTGTAAGAATCATGTTTTATATCTTTTCCTTTGTAATATTAAATAATGTACTAAAGTAAAAATTGATGACTCTGAACCCAATTTCTATTAAGTGTGAAAAATATCCATATTTCAGAAGGAAATAACAATTATTAGTATTTTCTCTCACCATTTACATATATAGATATGGAGTCATCTCAATTATAAAAATTATTATTCTTATATATTAGAGAGGGTAAATATTTTTCTAGTCTATCATATGGATAAATGATATTATATTCATTTGTATCCTTCCTAACAATTTACAGGCTATGTGTAACCCATTGTAAATTCCATAAACACGATCCCAATATAATATATTGGGAACATATTTTTGTAATGGCCTACCCATGATGTTCCACTTTCATATATCAATTTCTTTCCCTAGATAATATAATCCATCGGTATCTATATTTTTTATGAATTATTCAGTTAGATAATTAATGACTCAAAAGTGCAACTTTTGAAAAAATATCACACTTATTATTTGTGGGTGTTATCCTTCTAAATGATTCAAATATTAAATAAATAAATATCATATTAATATTTAATTAACAACTTTAAAATCTAATTCAGTCTATATATTACCATGTTTTTTTATGTTTTCTATGGGTTATTCTAATGGTTTAGTTTAGTAATCCCTATTATATTTACAAAATTTATGTTTTCTTGCCACATCAATGTTATACTCATTAAAAAACCCAAAGAATTGTGTTAATCACTGAAATATAGAAGCAAAAAAATACATATATATACAAATAAATTTTATGAATATGGTATATGAAATATTCATGTAATATATGTTAGGTACATGATATTGAAAAACAAAACATGATTAAGCTTTCTGTGATATAAATCCAACTAATCAAAATTCTAGAAAACGAATTTTTCCTCAGAGATAGTTGGTAGTCCAATCATAATTCCATCTCTCTATGGTGACATTAGTTAAGAATAAATTCAATTAATACTAATCTTAAAACCAAATATTCAAACATTACGATTAGTGAAAAAAATCATGCTAATAACTCCAAACATAAACCAATGTAAATTTATATAGAAACCAAATATTTTACAGTAAAAAATTTCATAAAATTCATGATTTTATATCATCATAAAAATTTATCATTAAAATTTATGCATAAACAAAATTCATATTTTTTATTTTTTTTGTAAACAAGATTAAAAAATCAAATGTAACGTATAAATAAATACATATTTATCTTCGAAAACATGAGAATTTAATTTGAACACATCAAATTTTATTTAGGAATGAATTTTTTTATAATTCCTAAAAAATAAAATTTAATGGAAATAAATAAATTTCAATTAAAAATAACTAAATGTTAAAAATATTTTATTTTTATAGTTTAACAGTATGTTTGCAAATAATTTCAACCTCGATCTATTTCCATGGTATAAATAGATAATGATCCATGTAACTAAAAAATGGTGAATGTGGTAGTTAATGTAGGAGAACCATCATATATGGAAATTCAATTAAAATATCCATGTAGTAGGGATTTTGTATGATAATTAATCAAGATCCTTGAAAAGTGATTAGGGTGTTAAAATATCGCCACCTATGAAAATTAAGATGTTTTGCAACATCCAATGGGGGGAATATTAATCATTTAAGTAGTTTATCACCTCAGGTAATGTTGAATCCCAACATAATAGGGCATATGTATCTCACATTACATTGACTCTAATTGTAGTACTAGACAAGTAAAAATTTTAATTTTTTAATTATAGTGCATGACGTAGGCTAGGTTAACCAATTAATACAAAACATACCTTAAAATCCATATTATGAAAACTTTTTAATAAGATAATAAGTCATGGTGAATTATCTAATATCAAAAAAAATTATATGAATATAATCACTTGATATAATGTTTTACTGCATAATGTAATATAATATTGAATCACTTATGATTAAATTAAAAT
Organism: Viscum album; assembly: GCA_963277665.1. NCBI lineage: Eukaryota > Viridiplantae > Streptophyta > Magnoliopsida > Santalales > Viscaceae > Viscum > Viscum album. The sequence goes on from OY728147.1 coordinate 1,869,454,341, forward strand.
ATAATGTAACTACAAGAGGGAAAAACCTATTTAATTTTCATGAAATATATTATTAATTGAAAAGTTTAAGTAACTTATTGAATCGAGAAGAAGAAAACTCTAATACCATTAATGGTATTATTAGGTTGAAACTTATTAACTCAACAGTTGATCAATACCAATATTTTTGTGATTTATATGGGAAATTTTTTAAAATATGTTAAATGTATAAATAACATGAAATGTTGAATACCTAAAAATCATAAGTGACTGCCTTTAAATTCATTCATATTATCATAAATGATTTATGATGATCTTGAAGTAGAATATGATAGTGTCATACAATTGAGTGATTACACTAGTTTATGGATTCTAGTTCCTACCTATAAGACTGTAAAATGTTGAAGGGGTGCTAGTATTTTCATAAGGAACTGGTGAATTTTTTTACAATTTAAGGAACATATAAAAATTCATTCATGATACCCTTGATCATAGTGAATACTATACACACCCACACAAACTGAAGGGAACACATTAGTTTTATAGGGCTCATTAACACTAATCATTAAATATGAAAATGTGTCATCCATATTCAAAACATAATATTACTTTCACCCAATGGGTAGATTCATTTAACCAATTTAGTGTTAATTCATGTTGTTTTCAATCCATTCAAATATTATTAAACAAAATAAACTACTTAGGAGATGTTTTAGTGGAAATGTTATCATTATGCACACACTATATTGTGTAAAACATAGTCTAGGGTTCATACATTATTATGCATTGTTAAAAAAAATCCTTATGATATATGTGTTGAATGAATATAATATATGTTCATATATAATAATTAATATCAATTGGTATAGTCCCCAAACTTCAAACATAGAATATAAAAATGAACACATTTCATGTAATTTTTATATAAAATTATAAATACAGACATTTAAATTTTATTAATGACCAATAAAATTCTTTCATCATTGGAAAAAAATCCCTTAAAACATAGAGGTTACATACATAAAATCCAAGAAGTCATTTAATATTTTAAAGGAAATGAATTTTTTAATGAAGGAAATAATTTTTAATTAATTTTTTTTGACAAATCCCATATACATGTATATTATTCGAAGAAATTACAATGCTTTAAAAACTATTTATTTTAAAATAAAGGATACACCTTTTATATATAATGGAAATTATATTAATAACAACCACAACATATGTAATTACATATTATTATAAAATAACTATTGGTAAACTACCATGGAAGTAGAATAATCCCAACCATTATAAGATAAGTTGTTATCTTGGGAAAATATGTAATCTCAATTGATAATGTAAGAAAATACTAAAACAATACACCAAAAAAAATAATCATTTTGGATGTGATTTTTTTATTTATTACATAGTATTACCCAACCATGAAAAACCAAGAGTAAAAACCATAAATTATAGACAATAACATAATTGGGGCCCTTATACATTGAGTAATCATAAACTAGTGTAGAATTTGAACCCAAATATTTCATCTAGATAATATTAGTTTTAAATTTAATATTATAATAGATACTATATATAATAGAGGTGATCAATAAAAAATAAAAAATATAAATATATATAGAATAAGAACCACTACTCAACCTCACCCTTGAATAACATTTAATGATGTAGCCCCATTCATATAAATAACTATAATATTAAAAATATGTCATATCATATTGAAAATTTAAACATAATTTTAAAAAAAAAGTAAAAAAAAAATTTAACATGTAATTGGTATATTCAGTTTATTAAAAATTATTTCATAATGTACCAACTGGGTATTTTAAACATTAGATAATAAATAATTTTCTAAAATAATCTTTGAAATACAAATCACATAATTATCATTAAGAAACTCATAACATAAAAGAACAAATAAAAAATAAAAAAGGGGATCCAGTACACTGGTGGTTTCAAATTGAATCCTTAATACATGGTCCACTTTCATTCTAAACCAACATGAATAAAGACTCCATTTTTAATAATTAAAATTTTTTGAATGGGAAATCTAGTAATTTCAATAAGTACATTGTATGTGAATCCTATACAAAAACAAATTTTGAGAAATAAACATAAGGAAGCCAACATCTTTAAGAATGATATATCTATTAACCATTATTAATAACTATAATCATCAAAAACATGGATTTTATATAGTTATGTAATAATTTTTTTAATATAATTTCATTTGTATGGAACATACCTACCTTAAATGGTTCTTTCACAAAAAATGGGGTAAAAACACCAAAACATGACCTAAATACCCCCTAAAATGTAGTACAGACCCCTACATCACAAAATACCATGAGTTTATTTTTAAAAATGTTAAAAAATATGTCACTAAGAAAACAATAAGTCTATATAAGATGTGAAATAATAATGAAGAGATAAGTATAAATGATTTTGATGGACATAACATGATAAATAAATAAAGAAGTCAATAAGAGGTAGCCTATATTTATGTTACGAACAAAAGAGAGTGTCCTAGTGATATCCTCCGAAAAAATCATGAAAACGATGGAAAAATAGACCCCAAAGGGGGTTTAACAAGATAGTTGGAATTTATAATTTCAAAAAATTATTCATTTTTTCTAGGCCCATCATTGAGTGAAACCTTATATCTTAATGTGATATTATTTTGACCCCTAAAATTCGTGAATGTGACAACATATGTAATTGAACATTATATTCATTATGAACTTTGTGTCTTTAAAAATCCCAAAGGGTCCCATGCCATGACTCCCAAATCCCACATACAATTGGCCATGGGATGGATACTGGCACCGACTTGGAATTTCAATAACATGGGTGGCCTTAGACTAAGTAGATGTAAACATAAATGCATATCAAAAATTATTCAATTTAGAAATGTAAAAACAACTGAAAAACTTTCTTGAATACATCTAAATCAAAAAACAAGAGTAATCTAGGAAGTATAGTTATGTAACCATGGAAAAATTAAATCCTGCTACAAGGAGTTTAAAAACAAGTACAACCTGTAATAAATGATAGGGACTACGGTTAAGATTCTATAAGAACATACCTCAGTCTGTCTGGTCTCACTAAGATCATTCAGGTTCTGTTTTATCTAAGAGTCATTCAAAAGATTTACTATCTACATAAGACATGAAATATGTGGTAAAATACCATGAATGGATTAGTATAACAATACAATGTTATACAACCCAAAAATATAAGGCATTCAAAAAGGATTAAAATCATCTCTACATATGTATATGCCAATAAGACAAAAAAGATTAATATTTATATGTACTCAAAAAACCAAATGTCATAAGGAAATTCACAACTATACATCCATCCAAGGATTCAAGAATGAAGCTTTCATGTAGAAATCATCTAGGAGAATACAATCATGAGCCTGATAACACTGATAACATCCACTTAACAGGTAATGTGTTTTGGGAATCATCACAGGAATTTCCCATTGAATGTATAAATAGAAACAATAAATAGAGAAGGAATAAAAGGAAAAGGGGTATAAAATACATAATTTGGATTAACCTGCTAATTAGAGTATCATAGGCCAGGTTCTGTTGGTCACAAAGATTCCAAGAACTCCACCTATGATAAGAAGATGTATAGAGGACCTCAATGAGGACCTCATAAAAGGATTCCAAAAAACCCATCCAAGAAGTTCCACATAAGGGATAAATGTCCTTGGAGTAGGAGGTAATTATATAATAACTCTCAGTGAATAGATTTGGGGAACACACCATAATGAAACATACTCATGATACAAATGACAAGGGATTAATGTCAATTTTTTAAGAGTACACAGCATGTAGTAGGGTTACAAGCCTTGTCCTCTAAATTTTGAGTCTTGTATGTGTAAAAATATTTTTTTCTTGTCCATATCCATATGGAAGTACACAACATTCCATAACTCGAGTACTTATGCGCGTGTACCAGTACATTGGTGTTCTTATGTACACCATCCAAAGATGTGTCTGTGTGGGACTATATGTTGTTCTTGTTCCTGTGTACTCTAGACCATGTCCATTTTCTATCTGATATACATACTGAGCTTATCAAAATGGTTCGAGACACAGTTTGATGAGGACAGATGTCACATGATACTTGTATTCTTAAAGAACCCAAACTACCATTGAGAGGGTCCCACAAAACATGTGGCTCCGGGTTATATTCCATGTATTGCGAAATTTTATATATTTCTATATATGGTGTCCACACATAATCTCTGGTTCCCCTACAAACTTTTCTACCATGTATCACCTAGAAAATCAAGGAACTGTGTCAGATGAGCCTCACCATCGATGAAAAACACATTCTAGGAACAAAATTCATTTGGAACTAAAACATTGAACTCCATTCATCATTGTGTATAAAAGAATGTAACATCGGGTATAAAGAACTATCTAATCCATAACTACCCCAACCATTGCACCACTTTCATTTCATGTTGTTCCTTGAACTACTATATCATGTTGTTGGACCAAGAAATAGGTGTTAAGCAATCCATTTCATAGAGGTCTGTCTAACCACATGATAAATGAAGAACACTAGCAGTGAATGAAAAATCATTGGAGAAAAGCATAAGAAAAATGAATACTAACAGACCTCGGTTAATTTTCAAGTATACCATGATTCTATTTTATTTTAAATATTAATGTAGAATCAAAAAACACAAAGACATTATCCCAAACCCCGATCAATATAACCCATTCTGTAATATGTATGATAATTGGTTCAATATATTGTTTGATTGATCTTTGTTCATTATAGAAAACCAAAAAGGGGGAAACCCCAAATAAAACAACATTATAAATAGATTTTGATTGATCACAGATGAATAAAGGAGATTCTTCATGATCATTTGTGAGATTTTTTGTTTTTTATAGCACATGTCATCAATCTTTGATCTGGTTGTCGTTCGTAAATGGGATCTCATATATCATCTCCAATGGATCTCTAGAATTTGAATGGATATGTGGTTAACACTACAATGTATACATATGTTTTTATTTAATGAAGGAAAATTTATCTCCACATCAATGAACAAATAAATTTTTTTATTTATTTATTTTATTCTTGATTTTCCTAAAATGACTTTTCTACAAATTCCCTTCACTGACCGTGTATATGTTTTTCCTAGGAGAAAACCTATATTATAACCCCAATTATTCCATTTGATTTATAATTTGGGACCCTATATAGAATTTATTCAAAATTTTAAGTAAATTTATAGGTGTATCATATTAAATATATTTATCGTTTTCAATCCTTTTTTTCTATGTACAATAGACCTCGGAATCACACACTGTCTCAACACCAACACTAAAAATAATCAAGAAAATAACCAAATATAATACATGGAAAATATTATTTATCACATTCACCCCACATTGGGTATTTAAATCCATAAAAATTAAAATTAAAATTCTATACAAAGAGATGTTGGTACTGATCACGAATATGGGCCTCCCACTACCATTTTCCATTCAAAAGACTCTCATGAATCCACTAGGCACACACTAATGGAATCGATCAACCATGAAGGATCCTCTCCCATTTATCCTCAACATATATGAGATGATTAGAAAATAATTCTCTATCCTCAGTTTCCTTCTCTCCCTGGTCAATAATGTTTGATGGTTCATGCGTTTACCACCTCAGCTATGACACAAAGAAGACTTCATTTACCTAGTTTTATTATGGTAGTAGAACTAAGTGATATTCCACCTTTATATCGTTACATAGTATCTGGAATGGTACAACAAATACCATAGATATATTTCCTCTCATACAAGACTCCTTAATCCACATCAATTTCAAACCCATAGGAATTCATAGTCTCCCTCCTAAAACTCCAAAGGACAATGTCTTCAGTATACATAATATTGCTGATGTATTTGTGTATTCTTTATCTACTCATGGATAATCTGCAATTTCTTGGTAATTTCTATCATGAAATCTAGACCCATGGGTGTTGAATCTCTTGAGTCAATATATAAAAGTGGAGACATAAAAGGTTTTCTATATAAATACTCAAAAGATGTCATACTAATGGTGGAATGGTAACTATTATTTTACATAGATCATCCAATGTATGTTGATTCTCCCAACTATGACCAAATTCTAACATGAAATATTGAAACATGACATCCAAGACCAGTATGGTCCACTCAATCTAGTGAGAATTTTGGTGGTGAACTAATTTGATTAATTGCAACTGAGTCCCAAATGACTCCTAATGCCCCCTCCAAAATTTGGATGTGAATCGATTTTCATGGTCAGATATTATTGTAGATGAAAATCCATGGATTCAGATTGTCTCTTACATGTAGAGGCGTCCCAAGATCTCTATTGGACTCTGCTTCTAAATAGATTTGAAGTGGGTATAATTGGGGATTTATTCTTTAATAACCTTATATGGAATCTTGTACCTATGACATAAATTGTAATAACATCAATATGTTCTTTGATATCCCATCAAACATCCATTTTGGAACTTAATAGGGCTTAGTTAAACCCACTAGAACTTGGTGGACTTCATTCATGTGTTGATAAGTAATGTATCAAGAGAAAAACATTCAAACTCTATTCTTTATCCCTGTCCACCAAAACCAACATCGATGGTCCTAGTAAATGTTTTCCAAAACTATATATACCACCATATAATATTTATGGAAATATTTTAAAACTTCTTCTTGCAGAAACATTGGTATGATCGGGATTCCTTTTAAAATAATGACATGCTCCATAAATTCATCAAATCCATCAGGAGAATTTCAAAAAGATATCCGACCATGTAAGATCTTATAATATGCATAAAAAATATGTTCCTCCCTAACTCACTACAAGATAAGAGTGGTGTCAACCATCGACTAGAGGTAATATTCTCCTTGTCCATCCAAAAAGAATAAATGCAATAAGGCAAAATTCTCTGACACATCATTTAGTAACTACAAACAAGATCTCCTATTGTGAGATTCTGATACCATGTTACCCTTTAGATAATTATATAAAATTTATATTTTATAATCCTAGTGAGACTCTATAAAATGTCTCTAACCCATGTCAATATCCTTTTGAGATAAAATGTATAAGAGACTCTTTTGATAAGAATATATGATAACCCCCTCACAAATCTGGTAGTGTCTCTATTTATTTAGTGTGGGGACTAACATTACTAACTCAAGATCATGGGTAGCGTAGTTTAGCTCATGTGGTCTCAACTGAGGTAAACCATAAGAAATAACTAGCTACCTCTGCATCAGAACAAAAATGATCCTAGTTTTTGATGTATCATAGAACACTATATACCTGACACCCTCCTATGTACAATCATAAGATGGGAGTGCTTATTAATCTCTAAAAAACTACTGAAATGATTCCTTTCACATTTCCACATAGAGAAATGGCTACCCTTTTTAAGTCAAAGCTATCATGGGTGTTGATATCCTAGATAAATATAGTATGAATCATGGTTAATATCCTACTACACAAGGAATATCTGCATCTATATCACACTCGTGGGTGGCTCCCATGGTATCATTTCCTCAACCTTGGTTGGGATCACATTAACTACACATACTGAGATAAAGTGTCCCATAATTGGAACCTTTGAAATATTTAATTAACACTTGAGATCATTCTGTAATGTTACTGAAATTGGGGAATGTTTAGAAACCCCCTCAGGTGTTGTGCATTATCCTCCTCAAACATTGAGTACACAAGGATATCATCAAGGAAGACTCCCATGAACCTATCTAAGAAATTTTTAATGAGATAATTCATGATTTCGATGAACATTAATGGGGTTTCATCATTCCTAAGGGAATAACCAAGTGAAAAGAGTGATGTAGCAACATCATAATGGATTCTTTGGAATATAATAATAATTTACTCACAACTGAAGATATCTTGGCCTGAGGTAACCCTTAGATTACCATTATTACCCTATAAACTAATCAAAGTGTATATAGATCCTTAGTAGTGGATACTTGTTCTTCATGGGCACTTGGTTAAAGTGTTAGGAGTCCACATATAAACACAACCTCGTGTCTTCCTTCTTGGTGAATAAAAATGGTGTTTTCTAGGTTGAAACACTAGGTGTAATGAAGCCATTACTTTTAAAGTCCTCCAAGAGATCCCTCGTCTCGTGAATATGCGTGGTAACCATTTGATATATTGGTGTATATATCGGTGTCATCTTGGTTTGTAGATCAATGATGAAGCCTATCTCTTGGGGGTGGGAGGATGTAAACCTAGGACATCTTGAAATAATATTTCATTATTCTTGTCCACCACTTTAGAAAACTGAAAACTAATAACATCCCTCAAACCAAGTGACATTCTAAAACCAATGATGAGAAATTGGTTTTATATTAATATACATGAGTCTATACCTCACTGCATCCGTTTCATTTTCAAGAACATAGGATATCCTTGTTCTGACACTATGGTCACACCACATCATATGCCTAAAATAGAGAATATATGCATGTACTGTAGATAAACATTACATATCTATGATGGTGTCGTAAGGCCTCATCATTTCAATAAGGAGATCCCAATAGAAAAAATCACCTCTATGAGTTAAATCACACTTATGGAAGAAGTGTGTGACTACTATGTGAACCCTAGTAAGAGAATCCAAATGTAATGGTCATGAAAGGTCTCAATCAAAATATTTAATACTCAAAACGTATATGTGGAAATAATTGAATTACTACTACATATGTATTTTAGTTATGAAACTAATGTTGAAAACACAAAGCATATACCTAGAATCATTCTTAGGTCCTCTAAATCATTATTATCAACCACATATGGATGTCCCTGTTCATGTAATCCACCTCTATTAACATGGAATTGACCACATGGGGGTGGTGGTGGTAACAATTCAAAACCCCACGACATCCTACTAATCTACTAACTCCACTTTCATATTTGTCACCCTTTAGACATGCCATCTCTTACCATTGTCTCTAACTATATTTCCCATCCACAATATCTCTATATATAGTATGGTGTGATGGAAAATATCAGGAATGATTTCCCCTACCATCACATGAGTATCACTACCACTAATTGGGCTGACTGGATCCATATTGAGATATGTGAACCACATATCCCTTGTCCAATGACCACCTATTAAAATGTCTTGTGTGTCCCGATCCCTTAGAAGAAGTTTTACTATGTGCTCATAAGGCTTCTGATCATGATTTACCACTCTTAGAATCTATTGGATATATTTACTCAATAAAGAAACTATGAAACAACAAATCACTCTCCATCACTCATTAATCAGTAGGAATGCAAAGAGGGATAACACTGGAAAGATATCTATATGCATCCCTCACTCGAAGGTCAGGCCCTTGATGAACTGGTCATGAACAATGTCCATTGAGTATATAAAGAGGTTATTGGACCTTTATTAATACTCATATTACATCATCTTACCCGGTTAGAGAAGAAGAATATCTTGGATAAGTACAACCCTTAGCGTATATGGACATAACTCTACTTTGATAAGCTGCAAAAAATCTATCCATGTCATAGTAGCATTATTTTATGACTGGGTCACTACCCCCAACCATAATTATTCTAAACCATAAAAAAGACACACCATTTGGACCACCATATGATTTTATAGTGAAGTGCTCTAAGCATACACACCTCATTCACTGGTACAGTGGGTACCATGTGTTTCTCTATTGGTGATGATATAGTTAGTGCGTTACCAAGAGGTACCATCACTAGAACCTGTCCTTGTTTTGATGCCTTCTTAGTGAGGAGATAATCATCATGATCTTGATGTTAAATCCGAGATGTCATACATTAAATAGGCATCCTAAATGTAATCTTGTTGTCCCAAGGGGGTGATTATATCTAGACAAATGATTCTGGAAGGACATGAAAACCAAAATCCATTCCTAAATGATTCATGTGCCATTTTTTCCCACATACCAATGTTTTCATGTACCATGTCAAAAATGAATTGATCAGAGTCTTGTTGTACGAATACATCGACCAACACACCAACACTAGAGTCTCTGTCCTAGAATCCAAACTATAATAACCTAAAATAATGTCCCAAAACCAATCCTACAGACTCTGGTCCAAATATAGAACTGATTACATTGATACAACACTATGCAGACCCATCAAAAATGGTCCCTTGTCATGAATCCCTATTCCCTCCATTGATACACCACTAGATGCAGACTAGCACATGTTGGCATATCACTAACATGGTAGGCCTTATCCTAAGTACCTTTATACACACACGAACAGATCAAAGCCTATAGAACGAAGAAATGTGAAAATAACAGAACAACTATGCATGAATAAATGTAAACCCCAAAAATAGAATTAGAGGGGAAGTAAATGAATTAAAAAAGGGAAAAATAAATCCCCATCAATAATAGTTTAAGAACAAGTAATGTATGTAAAATAGATAGGTGTCAATGTCAATATTCAACAGGGACACACCTGAGTTAGTCTTTTCTCACCATGAATTGAATTTCATGGGTCCATTGAGGACTCTATCAAAAGGTATAGTTTCTACAAAATAGAAACCACGTGCAAGATAATCCCAGGAAGGGGTGAGTATAACAATACCCAGAAGAACACTATAAGAACCAGGACCATCCTTTCAGGTATGTTTTCCTTTTTCTGGTGTTTTTGAGAGAAGATAAATTTCTGGAAATTTTTTAAGTACACTCAGTGTACTTTATGAGTACATGTCATGTACTTCTTTGTCGCTCGAGGTCGTGTACTGGTAGTGTCATGTCCACACACACAGCCATGTAGGGGTGACTTGGAGGTCGCCTAATGTGGAGTACGGAATAACCTATTATACACTGTGTACTCCAAAATTACATGCCATGTAATATCGTTTTTTCACTAAACGCACCGGGGTCACGTCTTAACCCTAGAACCGTCTTCTTCTCCAACTTCTTCCACTGGGAGCATTCCGTACAGCTGTGGATAATCGACAATCCCGCGATCCTCTTTTTGTTCTCCAAATCGACCATCGTCAATTGTGTTGGAATAGCAGTAGTAATCTCTTCCTTATCCAAGAGCTTTGTTTCCAAATTACTCCTCTTTCTCAAGTTATTGTGGGTTTAGAGGTTTGGATTTGTTCTTAGATCTACGACGTTTCATGGAGATTCAAGCTTCGATGTTGATGTATATGAACATCCTAACATCAAGGTAGTTGTTTTGTGCTTTTCTGTAGGAATTCATTGAGTATTTGTGAAAATTACACTAATACCCTTGAACATGGTATTGTGTGTTTCTTATTTTTTCCTTGTTGTTTGCCTAATTTTCTTATATTCTTGAGTAGAGGTTATTGTTTGTGAATAGGGTAATTTACTATGCTTTGGATGCTTTTCCCATGCATGATATACTATTTATGACCATTTGGTCTAGATTTTCCTATTAGGATTTTTCCAGTTCCATACCTAGTTTGTAGAATTGTATGACTATTCTTCAATACTAAGACATTGTAGATGCTAACCAAGTAGTTCTTGAGGATACATTGTCCGTTACACGATGTGATACTTGATGTTTTTTTACACAGGGCTGTGAGAACCTAGTGTAGTAGAACATAAAGAGAATGGATTTAAGGGCTTCTCCAGAGTGTCTTTATAATACGATGTGAGACCATAGGGGGAATTGATGTTGAGTTCTTCCCCAGAGTGTATGTAGTTCCTCGACATGGTCCATATGGGGAATGAGACATTAAGTGCTTCCCCAGAGTGCCTTTAGTACGATACGAGACTATAGAGGGAATTGATGTTGAGTGCTTCCCCATAGAGTCTATTCTGTAGCTTAACCAAAGGGGTGAGACTGTGTGTGATTCCCAGAGGGTGGATATTACTTGTAGGTTGAACCATAGGTGTTAGGATGTGAGAACTACCCAGAGGTTAACTGTTTTTTCTTCATTCTTAAGTGACTTGTTACTTTTTTGTAAATTATATGCTAAAAACTGTGGATTGTTTTTTGTTTAGTACTTCCATGTATACTGATTTCTGTACTTTTACCTTCCATATATTCACTGACTGTTAGGAACATATCATTGGGTGGTTTCCTACTAGGAAATTCTATCACACCCTATTTGGGCCATTCTTTTAGGCCCAAAAATATTATTTTGTTGCTGGTAGAGATAAGGTAAATCACACATCTACTTTAGGTTTTTTATTGTAATGGAGTTGGAGATCATGGTATCAAGACGAGGCTTTCGATGATGAAGATTTGCTCATCTGTTGTTTTTCTTTTGTACATTGGTTTTTTACTGTATGCAGCATTGTGACTTGTTTGGATGTTTTCCTATACATACATGTATCATGCATCATTGACATATACTTTTTCTCTAGTTGTTTATTTATCAGTCTTCCACTGTTATTGTTGTTGGATATTTAATGTTTCCGCAGTTGTATGCGATTGAGGCCATGTGACCAACCGGGGACGGGGAACCTCTAGGTGTCTTCTGAAACTCGGATATTATGAAGTGGTATCAGAGGGATTTCATTTCTCTTGATTTACTGTTTGGAGCCTTGTGCTAGGGATAGGAATGAATAGGTAATTGGAATTACATTGTTCCCGAGAGTAGTTAAATTGTGTACAAGGAAAACCCATACTACCACGTATATTGTAATATTAATGGTTTTCAATTTTACAGTTGATTTTATTTCACCGTTGGGTGATTCACATGCTTTGTGTTGTTCCCATTGTTGTTATTGTAGTTGTATTTCTGTCACAACCTGATGAGATGAGGGTATGCTTTCTTAGGCATCATATAGGCACTTTATATATATCACATGTCAGTCATTCTTGCCATGTCATCTAGTATTCATTATCAATTTCATGTTGTTGTGATAGATGTTGTGTATAATATGCATGTTGTTCTGATAGATGCTTTTATAGAATCCCAACTATTTGAAAGGGGGATTTTCTGTATAGTAATTTGCTTAGACGGATGCTAAACATTGGTTCTTGAGGTGTTATGGGACCTCATGGACCGTAATTTGGTGGATCATTGACCTGTTTACCTTGTTCTAACTTGAATAAGATGCCAAACTTTGATTTGCGGGGAGTATGTGCCCTCACAGGTCAAAATTTGGCACCTTAACCTTTGTTTATTTTGTGTTTTCTGGGCTCTGGAGTAGTTTTTGAGGCTACTGTCTGGAAAAACCCAAAATACATGGTGTTTACTTTATGAATACATTCTGTGTAGTTTTTAAGCTATGTCACTAACTATGTGAGCAAGGACACGATGTTGTGAAAAATCTTGTTGGAACACGTCGTGTACTAGTTTAGCACGTTGTGTAGTATGAAAAGGGTACCCCAACCATGTCACGGACAACACATGCCTTGTTATATTTTGCATACACAATGTGTATGAATTTTACAAGTCGTGTAGTCATATCTAGGTACTCGACCGTGTCACGAACAACACGGGTCGGTGTTATCCTTTCTCATACACGCCGTGTCCGCCTGGAACACGCAGTGTAGTGTCAGCCATGTAGCTGGCCATGTAGCTAACCACACGGTCGGTTAGGAATTCTTAGTACATTCCATTTCCTTCTAGAACACGCCGTGTAGTGTGAATCGGGTACACATGACGTGTCACTAACAACACGGTCCAGGTGAAGCTTGTAGAGTGTATGACGTGTATACCTTGAACATGCCGTGTAGTTTTGTCTTAGGAGAGCTGTGTGGCTTAACTATGTAGAAGGACTAAGGTAGGGGAATACAGTTCGGGTACATGTCGTGTGTTAGGATAACACGCCATGTGTTTGGGTTGTTACACAACTGGTTTTTGCAGAAGTGCACGCCCCTGTAAATGGCTTATGGTTACACATCGTGTAGTCATTATACGTGTCGTGTAGTCATGCTTTGAAAATTTTGAATGCTTTCTTTCCCCTGTTCCATTATTACACTCCTTGTTTTTAGTCCTTGTTAATGTGATCTAAAGTGTTCTTATGACCTTGCAGAGTCATGGAACCGAGATGTGCTCCGGTTCCACTCTAGTTTCTAGACGGTGATCTGACACCGGATATGGGTAATCAAGGACTTCCCGTAGATCCTCCTTTTGCACCAGTCTTGGCACCAGTAGTGATACCTGTTACAGGTGTTGATGCGCGGTTAAGGTAAGTATTTCTAAGAATGATGAAGACCTTCCCGAGAGCTCTACCTTATGCCACATTTATGGCAGACTTGATGCGGGTTTTCCAGCAATATCATCCTCCCACCTTTTTAGGGGAAGGAGGACCTCAGGCAGCAGAGTCATTGTTAGAAGCCATGATAACAATTTTTGAGCATCTAGAGACACCTATAAAGAGGAGGGTCAAGATCGGTACCTAAATTCTATGAGACTCCACCTAGAGGATGTGGGATGTGATCTCACAGGACGGTCATCAGCAGGTTGTGGCATGAGAGGAGTTTCAGCGCGTCCTTTACGACTACATCTATCAGAAGACCCTAAGGGCTGACCGAGCCCAGTAGATCATGAGCCTAGAGCAGTGTACTCTTTATTTCATGTAGTATTCCTCTCGTTTCACAGAGCTTCATCGTTTCTCACACCTGCATAGCGCAGATGTGTTTTTCTTGGCAAGGATGTTTGAGGAGGGCCTCAGACAAGAGATCCGCTCACAGTTGAATATCTTCAGGATGACTTCCATAGCTTCGATAGTAAACCAGGAACTGATTTCTGAGTACAATATGAGATATTCTAGTATTGAGATCCATGGTGATTCCGCTTCCATGGTTAGTGCTTCTCTAGCTGACAGCAGGAAGTGTCGTAGGGATTCTACACATGGTGATTCAAGGCAGCGACACACATCTTCAGGTTGCCAGGTGTTATGCTACCAGTGTGGAAAGGCTGGCCATACAAGGCCACAGTGCCAGAGAGACCCAGTGGAGTGCTGATCTTCCGGAAAGATGGGTCACCTTCAACGCTTCTATAAGGTTTTCTCACCAGTAGCTGGTGATAGGGGTTCTTCCACGACTCCTCGTTCAGGAGCACTGCCACCAGTTTCTCACACTACAAGAAAACCGCCGCTAAACGGCAAAAGAAATTTTATTTTTATTTTTTTTATTTTTTTTAATTTCATTCGATGATTAGCGGCGGTTTCGGTAAACCCGCCGCGAAATGAAATGAAAAAAAGAAAAAAACACGTGAAACCCCGAAATCACTAAAACGACCATAACTTTTGATCCGGGAATCGGTTGAAGCGCCATGACCAGTCAAATCGAAGCTCATAAAGAGATCTAGAGGCGCATATAAGCAAAACCATGAGACGGTCTAAGGTGCGGACGATATTAGAGTTATAAGAAAGTTGAAAAAAGTTCTCCAACTTCAAACGGCCTTAACTTTCGCTCCGGGGGTCCGTTTGGGCTCTACCACATATCAAATCGAAGCCACCAAAGAGAGCTACGCACTAGATCGACACAATATACATTCTGTTGTGTTTTTTGACCCCAAAACCCCTCCGAAGGCCTCCAAAACTCTGTTTCCGTCACCAGTGTCTCACCGAACTTGTCTTAAAACGGACCTAACATTCGATCCGCGTGTCAGTTCAGCCTCTTCCACCTGCCAGATCATAGCTCGTTCCATGAGCTTCAGTTTGACTGGTCGCGACGCCCACATGTATTCCTAGATCATATGTTATGGAATTTTTAGTGGGTATCGAGTTTGTTATGTTTTTCAATGCCTCGTTTCTAGCATATATTCCCCGTCAGCTTTTTTTTAAATGGTCGTAACTTCCGATCCGCCTGTCCATTGGGAATCTTTCACCTTTGAGGTTGAAGATCGTTTCATGATCTTTGATTTTACAGGTCGCAGATCTAAAACAGACTCTCGGATCATAAATTATCTCCGTTAATGTGAGTCCAATGTTTTTGTCTCTTTATGACCGTTTTGACGAGTTTTAACGGCAGCTCCATTTATTAATGTTTATTTGGGTTTCCATGACTTGTTCTCAATATCAATGGTTTTTTCTGGGTTATTATGATGATTATGTTGAATTATTAAAGAGTTTTCCAGAGTCGTCACGAGTTTTAATGCGTTCTCATTCTTTCTAATGTCTCATTCTTCATATGTTTCTCCATCCTTTTTCATGCATTTTCATGATTTTTCATCCCTTATCACATCTTTTCATACTTTTTCATGTGTTTCCTTTATTATTTATTATTTATTATTTATAATATACTTTTATTTATTTATTATCTATTATTTGTAACTGGTTATTTATTATTTAATATTTATTCTTTATTCTTTATTCTTTAATCTTTATATTTATTAATTATTTATGTTTATTTATTATTTATTATTTATTATTTATTATTTATATTTATTTATTAGTTATTATTTATTATTTCTTATTTCTTATTTATTATATATTATTTATATTTATTTATTATTTATTATTTATTATTTATTATTTATATTTATATTTATTTATCATTTATATTTATTTATTATTTATTATTTATTATTTATTATTTATTATTTATTATTTATTATTTATTATTTATATATATTTACTATTTATTATTTATTTTTTATTTTTTATTTTTTATATTTATTTATTAGTTATTATTTATTAGTTATTATTTATTATTTTTCATTTATATGTATTTATTAGTTATAATTTATTATTTATATTTATTTATTAATTATTTTTTATTATTTATTTTTTATTTTTTATTTTTTATTATTTATTATTTATTATTTATTATTTATTATTTATTATTTATTATTTATTATTTATTATTTATTATTTATTATTTATTATTTATTATTTATATTTATATATTTATTTTTTAATATTTATTATTTATTATTTATTATTTAATATTTATTATTCATTATTGATTATTTATTATTGATTATTTTTTAATTATTATTAATTATTTATATCTATTATTGATTATTTATTATTTATATCTATTATTTATTATTTATTATTTATCATTTATTATTTATTATTTATTATTTATTAATTATATCTACTATGTATTTATTATTTATTATTTATTATTTATTATTTATTATTTATTACTTATTATTTATTATTTATTATTTATTATTTATTATTTATTATTTATTATTTATTATTTATTATTTATTATTTATTATTTATTATTTACTATTTATTATTTATTATTTATCTTTATTTATTATTTATTATTTATTATTTATTATTTATTATTTATCTTTATTTGTTATTTATTATTTATTATTTAATATTTAATATTTATATTTATTTAATATTTATTATTTATATTTATATTTATTTAATATTTAATATTTATTATTTATATTTATTTATTATTTATTATTTATTATTTATATTTATTTATTATTTATTATTTATTATTTATATTTATTTATTATTTATATATATTTATTATTTATTATTTATATTTATTTATCATTTATTATTTATATTTATTTATCATTTATTATTTATATTTATTTATTATTTATTATTTATATTTATATTTATTTATTATTTGTTATTTCTTATTTATTATTTATTATTTATTATTTATTATTTATTATTTATTATTTATTATTTATTATTTATCATTATTTATTATTTATTATTTCTTATTTATTATTTATCTTTATTTATTATTTATTATTTATTATTTACTATTTACTATTTATATTTATTTATTATTTATTATTTATATTTATATTTATTTATTATTTATATTTATTTATTATTTATTATTTATATTTATTTATTATTTACTATTTATTTTTATATTTATTTATTATTTATTCTTTATTCTTTATTATTTATTATTTATTATTTATTATTTATTATTTATTATTTATTATTTATTTATTATTATTTATTTATTATTTATTATTTATTATTTATATTTATTTATTTAACATTTATTATTTATTATTTATTATTTATTATTTATTATTTATTATTCATTATTGATTATTTATTATTATTATTTATTAATTATTATTTATTATTTATATCTATTATTTATTATTTATTATTTATTATTTATTATTTATTATTTATTATTTATTATTTGTTATTTATTATTTATATCTACTATGTATTTATTATTTATTATTTATTATTTACTATTTATTATTTATTATTTATAATTTATAATTTATTATTTATATTTATATTTATTTATTATTTATTATTTATTATTTATTATTTATTATTTATTATTTATTATTTATTATTTCTTATGTATTATTTATTATTTATTATTTATTATTTATATTTATTTATTAGTTTTTATTTTTTATTTTTTATTTATATTTATATTTATTTATTTAATATTTATTATTTGTTATTTATTATTTATTATTTAATATTTAATATTCATTATTGATTAATTATTATTGATAATTTATTAATTATTTTTAATTATTTATATCTATTATTTATTATTTATTATTTATTATTTATATCTACTATGTATTTATTATTTATTATATATTTTTTATTTTTTATTTTTTATTATTTATATTTATTTATTATTTATTATTTATTATTTATTATTTATATTTATTTATTATTTATTATTTATTATTTATATTTATTTATTATTTATATTTATTTATTATTTATTATTTATTATCTATATTTATTTATTATTTATTATTTATATTTATTTATTATTTATTATTTATATTTATTTATTAATTATTATTTATTATTTACATTTTATTATTTATTATTTATTATTTAGTATTTATTATTTATTATTTATTATTTTTTATTTATTATTCAGTATTGATTATTTATTATTTCTTATTTATTATTTATTATTTATTATTTATTATTTATTATTTATTATTTATTATTTATTATTTATTATTTATTATTTATATTTATTATTTATATTTATTTATTATTTTTTATTTTTTATTTTTTATTTATTATTTATATTTATTTATTTAACATTTATTATTTATTATTTATTATTTATTATTTAATATTTATTATTCATTATTGATTATTTATTATTGATTATTAATTAATTATTATTAATTATTTATATCTATTATTTATTATTTATTATTTATTATTTATTATTTATTATTTATATCTACTATGTATTTATTATTTATTATTTATTATTTACTATTTATTATTTATTATTAATATTTATTTATTATTTAATATTTAATATTTAATATTTATTATTTATATTTATATTTATTTTTTATTTTTTATTTTTTATTTTTTATTTATATTTATATTTATTTATTTAATATTTAATATTTATTATTTATTATTTATTATTTATTATTCATTATTCATTATTGATTATTTATTATTGATTATTTAGTAATTATTATTAATTATTTATATCTATTATTTATTATTTATTATTTATTATTTATATCTACTATGTATTTATTATTTATTATTTATTATTTATTATTTATTATTTATTATTTATTATTTATTATTTATTATTTATTATTTATTATTTATTATTTATTATTTATTATTTATTATTTATTATTTATTAGTTATTAGTTATTATTTATTATTTATTATTTATTATTTATATTTATTTTTTATTTTTTATTTTTTATTTATTATTTATATTTATTTATTATTTAATATTTATATTTATTTATTATTTATATTTACTTATTATTTATTATTTATTAATTATATTTATTTATTCTTTATATTTATTTATTATTTATATTTATTATTTATTATTTATATTTATTTATTATTTATTATTTATATTTATTTATTATTTATTATTTATATTTATTTATAATTTATTATTTATCATTTATTATTTATTATTTATTATTTATTATTTATTATTTATTATTCATTATTGATTATAGATTATAGATTATAGATTATTTATTATTTATTATTTATTATTTATTATTTATTATTTATTATTTATTATTTATATTTATTTATTATTTATTATTTTTATTTTTATTTTTATTTATTTATTATTTATTATTTATATTTATTTATTATTTATTATTTATTATTATTATTTATTTATTACTTATTACTTATTATTTATATTTATTTATTATTTATTATTTATTATTTATTTTTATATATTATTTATATTTATTATTTATTATTTATATTTATATTTATTAAATATTTATTATTTATATTTATTTATTATTTATTATTTAATATTTAATATTTAATATTTATTATTTATTATTTAGTATTCCTTATTTATTATTTATTATTTATTATTTATTATTTATTATTTATTATTATCGAGTTTATATCTATTATTTATGTATTATTTGTTTTTTCAATTAATATATATAAGTATATTAAATTCTGTTCATTAACCACATTGCGAGCTTGCTGGAGTGGTAAAGTCTTTGGAAAATATGCAAGAGGTTAGGGGTTCAAATATCACCGAACGCTGAATTTCTTTATTATTTTTATTTATTTATTTAACATTTATTATTTATTATTTATTATTTATTATTTAATATTTATTATTCATTATTGATTATTTATTATTGATTATTAATTAATTATTATTAATTATTTATATCTATTATTTATTATTTATTATTTATTATTTATTATTTATATCTACTATGTATTTATTATTTATTATTTATTATTTACTATTTATTATTTATTATTTATATTTATTTATTATTTAATATTTAATATTTAATATTTAATATTTATTATTTATATTTATATTTATTTTTTATTTTTTATTTTTTATTTTTTATTTATATTTATATTTATTTATTTAATATTTATTATTTATTATTTATTATTTATTATTTATTATTCATTATTCATTATTGATTATTTATTATTGATTATTTAGTAATTATTATTAATTATTTATATCTATTATTTATTATTTATTATTTATTATTTATATCTACTATGTATTTATTATTTATTATTTATTATTTATTAGTTATTAGTTATTATTTATTATTTTTTTATTTATTATTTATTATTTATTATTTATTATTTATTCTTTATTATTTATTATTTATTAGTTATTAGTTATTATTTATTATTTATTATTTATTATTTATTATTTATATTTATTTTTTATTTTTTATTTTTTATTTATTATTTATATTTATTTATTATTTATTATTTATATTTATTTGTTATTTATATTTACTTATTATTTATTATTTATTAATTATATTTATTTCTTCTTTATATTTATTTATTATTTATATTTATTATTTATTATTTATATTTATTTATTATTTATTATTTATATTTATTTATTATTTATTATTTATATTTATTTATTATTTATTATTTATATTTATTTATTATTTATTATTTATTATTTATTATTTATTATTTATTATTTATTATTTATTATTTATTATTCATTATTGATTATAGATTATTGATTATTGATTATTTATTATTTATTATTTATTATTTATTATTTATTATTTATTATTTATTATTTATATTTATTTATTATTTATTATTTATTATTTATTATTTTTATTTATTTATTATTTATTATTTATATTTATTTATTATTTATTATTTATTATTTATATTTATTTATTACTTATTATTTATTATTTATATTTATTTATTATTTATTATTTATTATTTATTTTTATTTATTATTTATTATTTATATTTATTTATTATTTATTATTTATATTTATATTTATTAAATATTTATTATTTATATTTATTTATTATTTATTATTTAATATTTAATATTTAATATTTATTATTTATTATTTAGTATTCCTTATTTATTATTTATTATTTATTATTTATTATTATCGAGTTTATATCTATTATTTATGTATTATTTGTTTTTTCAATTAATATATATAAGTATATTAAATTCTGTTCATTAACCACATAGCGAGCTTGCTGGAGTGGTAAAGTCTTTGGAAAATATGCAAGAGGTTAGGGGTTCAAATCTCACCGAACGCTGAATTTCTTTATATTGCAAGGGCATGCATGGGCATGCATGTGCATGTGCATGGGATATGCATGCATGGATAAATAAAGTAAATAAAATAATACGAAATAAATAAATAAATAAATAAATAAATAAGAAATAAAATAAGTAAATAAAATAAATACGAAATAAAATAAATAAATAATAGATACGAAAAAAATAAATATTAAATACGAAATTAAATAAATAAATAAAATAAATAAATAAATAAAATAAATATATACGAAATAAAATAAATAAATAAATATATAAATAAATAAATACAAAAAATATATATATATATATATAAATAAATATATAAAATTAAAAATAAAAAAAAAATAAATAAAAAATAAAAAAACCGCCGCTGAATCATTTAGTGGTGGTTTAAACCGCCGCTAAAAACCCACTGTGAAACGTTCTGCGACGGTTTTGAAAACCGCCGTGAATAGTTTCCCGACACACGATTTAGTGACAGTTTTTGAATACCTCCGCTAAATGCCTTTTTTGCCGTAGTGTCACCTGTCTGGGAACTGGATTTCTTCTGGCCATTCAGGCAAAGGTGAAGGTCGAGGCCATGGTGGTCAGTCATAGGTATTTCAACGACAGTAGCGCGGATTAGCTCAGAGTTGTAAGGTAGGGTCACAGGGCCTTGTTACAGGTCAAGCCATGGCAGTAGAGCAGATCCTGAAGGAGCAGGATCCCGGACCCTCTATAGTTCGAGATACGATCTTAGTAGCCTTAGTTTTATCTTATGCTCTTTTCAATACAGGGGATTCCCATAAGTTTATCTCAGTTGCTGTTATGGAGAGCCATGGTCACTGTATCTTTTCCAATACCGATATATTGACTCTAGACACGCTGTTGGGGACTAGGATGGCTAGTGTATGTCAGTGAAGAGAGTGCCTTCTTGAGGTTGCAGGGTGTCACTTCTTATGGGACCTCTATGTCCTAGAGATGATAGGCTATAATGTCATTAGAGAAATGTACTAGCTAGTTCCCTTCCATGAATTCGTCGACTCTTATCATCATAGGGTGAGCTTCATATCACTAGAGGATGGATATTTTCTCCATTGGGGCGAGTGGGATATCCAGGCAAGTAGAGCAGGACCCAAGCATAATGGGCGAGGCAGAGTTACAACCAAGATTGATAGTCTATATCTAGATGAACATGGGACGTCACAGTTATACTTTCCCCGAGTGGTGGATCGTTTCAGGGATGTCTTTCCAGATGAATTTTTAGGTTTTCCTCTGGAGCGTGAGGTAGAATACTCGATTGAGCATGTTCCAGGAGAAGCACCGGTGTCCATTACTCCGTATAGGATGGCTACACCTATGTACAAAGAGCTCAAGAAGTAGTTAGAGGAGTTACAAGAAAAGGGTTTCATCCGACCTAGTACTTCTCCATGGGTGTTTTCTGTCCTGTTTGCGAAAAGGAAGACGAAACCCTTAGGCTTTGTGTGGATTATCGGAAGCGGAAAGAGTAGATGGTTAAGAACCGATATCCCTTGCCTAGGATTGATGACCACTTTGATCAGCTTCGAGGATCTTGGGTGTTCTCAAAGATCGATTTGAGGCCCGGTTATCATCAGTTTCTTGTTAGACCATCAGATAAAACTCTTATGGCCTTCAAGAGCAGGTATGGTCTATACGAGTATATGGTTATGTCGTTTGGCCTCATGAACGCACCTGCAGTTTTCATTGCACTGATGAACCAAGTCATCCATCCATATATATATTCATTCGTAGTGGTCTTCATGGATGACATCTTGGTGTAATCTCACACACAAGACAACCATGCTACCCATCTTTAGACCGTTTTAATTACACTGAGAGAGCATTAGTTACATGCTAAGCTCACGAAATGCCACTTTTGGATGGGCAAGATTCACTTTTTTGCGTCACGTTATCACAAAGACATGGGTATCAGTAGACCCAAAGAATGTGAGAGCATTAGTTTCCTGGGAGTAGCTGAAGAACGTCTTCGAGGTGCAGAGTTTTCTACGGCTGGATGGATACTATAGACGTTTCATACAGGACTTCTCACACTTAGAATCACTGTTGATAGGTCTGACTAAGAATGGTGAATGGTTCTTGTGGTTAGATTCATGCGAGTATAACTTTTTAGAGCTGAAAGGGAGGTTTACTTTTGCACTGATACTATTCTTGGAAGAGATGGTAAAGAGCTATAATATCTACTATGATGCATCAGGTATCGGGTTGGGAGCTGTGCTTATGCAGGGATATGGAGTCATTGTGTTCGGGTCTCAGCGGTTGAGGCCACATAAGACAAACAACCAGACACACGATCTTGAGTTAGCGGAAGTTGTTCATTCCATATGCTATAAGAGACATTATCTTCTGGGAGAGCACAGTGTGGTTTTCACCGACCAGAAGAGTATCAAGTACATCTTCACCTAGCTTGATCTGAATTTGAGACAGTGTACGAGTGTTGAGAATCTTCAGTTCTTTGACATTGAGATTTACTGTACACTAGGAAAGGGCAACGTAGTGGCTGATGCGTTGGGCAGGAGGACTGAGATACAGGCAGTTCAAGAGGCCAACAGTGAGTGGAAGTGTATGCCTCTATTCTCTGAGATGCATTTGGAGGTACATGACAGACGGGGGTAGACTTTTCTATAATTTGTAGCTATTACATCTACACTTTTTGATCGGGTACAGATGAGGAAGATATCAGACTTATAAGGCCTAGTCATGCGGGAGAGTGTGTCAGGAGAGGAACCTCTTCCTAGATGGACAGTGGTTGAGGATGAGATCTTTCATTTTTAGGGATGCGTGTGGGTGCCATCTGACACACGTGAGGAGCTGACATGGGACTTTCATTCCTCGGTTTGGGTAGTTCATCCTGGCGTCACCCAGATGTATCGGGATCTACACTGCCAGTATTGGTGTCCAGGTATGAAGAGAAATGTTGTTGGTTTTTTCATTAGGTGTTCCTCTTGTCAGCAGGTGAAGGCAGAACATCAATGACCAGCAGGTATTTTACAGCAGTTACCCATTATGGAGTGGAAGTGGAATTATTTTACGATGGAATTCATGACTGGTTTTCCGAGATTTCCTCAAGGGAATGACGCAATATGGTTTGTCATTTACATAATCACAAAGGTTCCTCACTTATTGTCGATCAAGGAGAACATCAATTTTGATGAGCTAGGACAGTTGTTCATCCATGAAATTGTACATATGCATAGAGTTCCTCACTCCATCGTTACATATATGGATGTTCATTTTACTTCTCAGTTCTAGTAGGGGATTTAGAAGGCTTTGGGTACACATGTACTTTTGAGTACAACATACCATCCACAGACAGATGGCGAGTCCGAGCGTACGATTCAGGTGTTTAAGGATATCCTCTGAGCTTTCATTCTAGACTTTGGAGGTTCTTAGGAGAAGCATATACCTCTTGTGGAGTACGCCTACAACAAAAATTTTCAGGAGACTATTCAGATGTCACCTTAGGAGGATCTGTATGGTAGGCAATGTTGATCACCTTTATGCTGGCGGGAGGTGGGAGAGGCAGCTTTGCTGGGACCTTGTCTTATTTAGGAGACCTCGGAGCAGATAGAGTTGATTCAGAAGAGGATGCCTATAGCGCAGTCTCGAAAGAAGTCTTAAGTTGATCAATGGATACGACCTCTTGAGTTTGAGGTCGGGGATCTGATTTTCCTACATGTCGCACTGAGGATGGGACACAAGAGGATTCAGAGATATGGTAAGCTTTCCCCATGGTATGTCGGGCTTTTTGAGGTGTTAGAGAGAGTTGGTCCGGTTCCCTATTAGCTACAGTTAGTTCATAGGTATCGGGCTATGCATGACGTCTTCCACGTTTCTCAGCTTTGACATTACTTTTCAGACCCATATCATATCCTACAACCTGATGAGGTTGAGCTCGAAGCGGATGCATTGTTTGAGGATCATCATGTCTGGATTGTCGATCATAGTACAACAGTCCTCAACTATCGGTTTGTTCCTCTGGTACGGGTTCTATGGCAGCATGGGCAAGTACAGGATGAGACATGGGAGAGGGAGGCTGATGTACGATCACAGTGGCCGGAGTTGTTCGGGATTTCTTCTTCTACGTCTCGTTAGGGCAATTCAAGGAAAAATTTCTTTAAGGGGGAAGTTTGTAAGAACCCAAACCTTCCTTTCAATTATATATTTCTTTTTCTGGATTTTTTTAGAAAAGATGAATTTCTGGAAATTTTTTAAGTACACACCGTGTGGTTTCTGAGTACATGTCATGTAATTCGTTGCTACTCAAGGATGGGTGCTAGCAGTGTCATGGCCACACGCACACACAACCATGTAAGGGTGTCTTGGAGTCTGCCTAAAGAGGACTACAGAAAATCCTAGTACAAACCGTGTACTCCAAAATTACATTCTATGTACTTTCTTTTTTTTCACTAAATGCACCAGCGTCACGTCTTAACCCTAGAACCATCTTCTTCTCCAGATTCTTTGGCCGGGAGCGTTTTGTCAGCTGCAGATCTTAGACGAACCCCTGAGCCTCCGTCCGTTCTCCGAATCGACCACCGTCAATTGCATTGGAACCACAACGGTAAGCTCTTCCTTCTCTTAAGGCTTCATTTTCCATTTCCTCTTCTTTCTGATGTTCTCGTGGGTTGAGTGTTTTGACTTTTTCATAAATCTAAGATGTTTCAATGAGATTCAAGCTTCAAGGATTGAGAATATCAACTTCTTAATGTCAAGGAAGGTGGATTGTGCCTTTTTGTAGGAAGTCTTTGAGTAATTGTTCAAAATCCACCAATACCCTTGAACAGGGTATTGCATGTTTCCTGTTTTTCCCTCATTGTTTTCATACATTGTTTATAAGCTTGAGTAGAGGTTACTGTTTTTGAATAGGGTAATTTACTATGTTGTGGATGCTTTTTCCCATGCATACTTGCCTGTTTATGACCGTTTGGTCTAGTTTTGGATATTATGATTTTTCCAGTTCCATGCCTAGTTTATTGGTTGGTATGACTATTCTTCCATGCCGACATGTTATAGATGCTAGCCAAGTAGTTGTTGAGGACCCTTTTGCTGTTACGCGATGTGATACTTGCTGTTTTTTTACACAGGGCTATTAGAACATTTTGTTGTAGTCCATAAAGAAAATGGACATAAGGGCTTCTCCATAGGGTCTTTATAATAATATGTGAGACCACATGGGGAATTGACGTTGAGTACTTCCCCAGAGTGTCTGTAGTTCCTCGACGTGGGCCGTAGGGGGAATGAGACGTTGAGTGCTTCCCCAGAGCTCCTTTAGTACGATACGAGACTATTAGGGGGAATTGAATGTGAGTGCTTCCCCAAATAGACTATTCTTTAGCTGAACCAGAGGAGTGAGATTGTGTGTCCTTCCCAAAGGGTTTCTAGTACTTGTAGGTTGAACCATAGGGGTTAGGATGTGATAACTACCCAAAGGTTACCTGTTTGTTCTTCTTGCTTGAGTGACAACATAATTGTTTGTAAATTATATACTAGAAATTGTGGAATGTTTGTGGTTTATTACTTCCATGTTTACTGCATTCTATACTTTTACATGCCATATATTCACTGACTATTTGGCACAGATATTTGGGTGGTTTCCATTGAGACTTTTTCTCACACCCTGTTTTATCCATGATATTTGGCACAAACAAATTATATTGTTGCAGGTATAGATAAGGGAAAGCACCCTTCTACTTCAATTTATTGATTTTACTAGATCTGGAGAGCATGGGAACAAGATTAGTCTTGCGATGATGAGGAATTTCGCATCTATTGTTTTTATTTTGTAATTTGGTTTAGTAATGTATTTAGCATTCTGACTTGATTGGATTGTTTACTAGACATTTATGTATCATGCATCATTTCCATATACTTCTGCTCTAGTTTTTTATTTATCAGTCTTCAGCAGTTATTGTTGTTGGATATTTGCTGCTTCTGCTATTGTATGTGTTGTTACATCTATTGTGTACTTTGCCAATGAGGGGATAGTCTCCCCACTATCACACCCAAGGCCCTGACTGCTAGTCAGAAGCCTCTGGCATTTGGGGAAATGTGCTTGAGGCCATGTGACCAATCGGGTACGGGGCGCCTCTGGGTGGCTTCTGGAACTGGGATGTTACAAACACCCTAAAACCACAAAGCATACTACAATATATGTATATTCAACTATAAAAATATATATTTCTATAGCATATATATCATAATATCTTGATATAATAAACAATACACACAGTCTAAATGTATTTTGTCGTAGTAATGTCATCCTAAGATTCTAGCTCAATGGTTCCACATATAATTCATCGAGGAAAACACACTGTTGATTCGGATAACACTGATGATGTCAGTTTGAGAGGTAATTGTCATTGGGTTTCATCGTTATATGTTAGTTCTAAAATTCATAGTGGATATAATATACCAATGAGTATCACACCCACTGTCATGGGGAGTACCAACAACTCAATTTGGATTAACCTGGTTTGTAGTGGATTGGAACTGCAAATTGTTGATAATGAAGATACCAAGACGTCTATATAGGGAATGAAGAAGTATATAGGATTTCACTCGAGGGATCATGGAAGGATTCAAACTACACTATATAAGATGTTATACTGAAGGGATTTATGTCCTAGATGTAGGAGTTCATTCCATACTAACCGACATGTTATGGATATGGGGAACACACCTTTATGAAACTTGTCTAAGATAAAAAGGAAATAGGCTTCATGTCAACTTTTTAGTAGTACATTATGTGGAGTAGGGTTACATGCTATGTCATTTTGAACCCAAGTAACGCCTATGTAAAGTACTCATGTTAATGTTCATGTGGATGTACATGACATGAGACATATTTTGTAATTCTACTCGAGTACTTGTACATGGGAACTCCAATGTATACCATGGAAATACATGATTGTGTTGGAGTACATGATGTGTTCGGGGCTATGTACTCCATCATGTGTCTTTGTTCCCTCCATGTTACATGACAAGAATTTCAAAGGGGACTATACAAAATGATACAAGGTCACTTCATTCATGTGTTGATAAGTAATGCATCATGAGAAAAACATTCAAACTCTATTCTTTATCCCTATCCACCAAAACCAACATCGATGGTCCTAGTATATGTTTTCCAAAACTATATATACCACCATATAATATTTGTGGAAATATTTTAAAACATCTTCTTGCAGAAACATTGGTATGATCGGGATTCCTTTTAAAATAATGACATGCTCCATAAATTCATCAAATCCATCAGGAGAATTTCAAAAAGATATCCGACCATGTAAGATCTTATAATCTGCATACAAAAGATGTTCCTCCCTAACTCAATACAAGATAAGAGTGGTGTCAACCATCGACTAGAGGTAATATTCTCCATGTCCATCCAAAAATAATAAATGCAATAAGGCCAAATTCTCTGAAACATCATTTAGTAACTACGAACAAGATCTCCTATTGTGAGATTCTGATACCATGTTACCCTTTATATAATTATATAAAATTTCTATTTTATAATCCTAGTGAGACTCTATCAAATGTCTCTAACTCATGTCAATATCCTTTTGAGAAAAAATGTATAAGAGACTCTTTTGATAAGAATATATGATAACCCCCTCACAAATCTGGTAGTGTCTCTATTTATTTAGTGTGGGGACTAACATTACTAACTCAAGATCATGGGTAGCGTAGTTTAGCTCATGTGGTCTCAACTGAGGTAAACCATAAGAAATAACTAGCTACCTCTGCATCAGAACAAAAATGATCCTATTTTTTGATGTATCATAGAACACTATATACCTGACACCCTCCTATGTACTATCATAAGATGGGAGTGCTTATTAATCTCTAACAAACTACTGAAATGATTCCTTTCACATTTCCACATAGAGAAATGGCTACCCTTTTTAAGTCAAATCTATCATGGGTATTGATATCCTAGATAAATATAGTATGAATCTTGGTTAATATCCTCCTACACAAGGAATATATGCATCTATATCACACTCGTGGGTGGATCCCATGGTATCATTTCCTCAACCTTGGTTGGGATCACATTAACTACACATACTGAGATAAAGTGTCCCATAATTGGAACCTTTGAAATATTTAATTAACACTTGAGATCATTCTGTAATGTTACTGAAATTGGGGAATGTTTAGAAACCCCCTCAGGTGTTGTTCATTATCCTCCTCAAACATTGAGTACACAAGGATATCGTCAAGGAAGACTCCCATGAACCTATCTAAGAAATTTTGAATGAGATAATTCATGATTTCCATGAACATTAATGGGGTTTCATCATGCCTAAGGGAATAACCAAGTGGAAAGAGTGATGTAGCAACATCATAATGGATTCTTTGGTATATAATAATAATTTACTCACAACTCAAGATATCTTGGCCTGAGGTAACCCTTAGGTTACCATTATTACCCTATAAACTAATCAAAGTGTATATAGATCCTCAGTAGTGGATACTTGTTCTTCATGGGCACTTGGTTAAAGTGTTAGGAGTCCACATATAAACACAACCTCGTGTCTTCCTTCTTGGGGAATAAAAATGGTGTTTTCTAGGTTGAAACACTATGTGTAATGAAGCCATTACTTTTAAAGTCCTCCAAGAGAACCCTCATCTCATGAATATGTGTGGTAACCATTTGATATATTGGTGTATATATCGGTGTCATCTTGGTTTGTAGATCAACGATGAAGCCTATCTCTTGGGGGTGGGAGGATGTAATCCTAGGAAATCTTGAAATAATATTTCATTATTCTTGTCCACCACTTTAGAAAACTGAAAACTAATTACATCCCTCAAACCAAGTGACATGCTAAAAACAATTATGAGAAATTGGATTTATATTAATATACATGAGTCCATACCTCACTACATCCGTTTCATTTTCAAGAACATAGGATATCCTTGTTCTGACACTATGGTCACACCACATAATATGCCTAAAATAGAGAATATAGGCATGTACTGTAGATAAACATTACATATCTATGATGGTGTCGTAAGGCATCATCATTTCAATAAGGAGATCCCAATAGAAACAATCACCTCTATGAGTTAAATCACACTTATGGAAGAAGTGTGTGACTACTAAGTGAACCCTAGTAAGAACATCCAAATGTAATGGTCATGAAAGGTCTCAATCAAAATATTTAATACTCAAAACGTATATGTGGAAATAATTGAATGACTACTACATATGTATTTTAGTTATGAAACTAATGTTGAAAACACAAAGAATATACCTAGAATCATTCTTAGATCCTCTAAATCATTATTATCAACCACGTATGGATGTCCCTATTCATGTAATCCACCACTATTAACATGGAATTGACCACATGGGGGTGGTGGAGGTAATAATTCAAAACCCCACGACATCCTACTAATCTACTAACTCCACTTTCATATTTGTCACCCTTTGGACATGCCATCTCTTACCATTGTCTCTAACTATATTTCCCATCCACAATATCTCTATATATAGTATGGTGTGATGGAAAATATCAGGAATGATTTCCCCTACCATCACATGAGTATCACTACCACTTATTGGGCTGACTGGATCCATATTGAGATATGTGAACCGCATATCCCTTGTCCAATGACCACCTATTAAAATGTCTTGTGTGTCCCGATCCCTTAGAAGAAGGTTTACTCTGTGATCATAAGGCTTCTGATCATGATTTACCACTCTTAGAATCTATTGGATATATTTACTCAATAAAGAAACTATGAAACACCAAATCACTCTCCATCACTCATTAATCAGTAGGAATGCAAAGAGGGATAACACTGGAAAGATATCTATATGCATCCCTCGCTCGAAGGTCAGGCCCTTGATGAACTGGTCACGAACAATGTCCATTGAGTATATAAAGAGGTTATTGGACCTCTATTAATACTCATATTACATCATCTTACCCGGTTAGTATAAGGCCCCGGCCTTAAACCTTACTTAATATTGAATTAAATGAATAATTCACATCGAGGATCTTTTCAGGTTTAGAGTTTTAGAGAATTAAAACACAACTATTACATCTCAAAAGATTACAAAGTAGTCACTTATACTAAGTTTCCATAATAAAAAAACTCTTGAAAGAAACATGTCTAGTTCCATGTTTTATATAGCATGACATTCCCTTGATCCCATCTTTGACCTTATTCCACATTAAGTCCTGTGAAAAACATTTCAAAAAACTTGGGGTGAGCATAAAAAGCTCAGTAAGGGATACAGAAAGAATGGAAACTGTTAGTTTCTCAAAATCAAGTAAACCATGTATACTCTATCAAAATAATACCTTCACCTTCATGAAGTAGTAAAAACTCTTCACTGAATAAAGTATCATTACTTACCTTTTTGTAACCAAAGGATTACCATAAAACCCATATAAAGAACACATAGAATATATAAAGGTAACTTGGGACATAAACATACTTAAGTGGAATAACCATACGGTCGACTTCCACACATATCACTTAATGGAATAGCCATATGGCCAATTTCCATACATACTTAATGGAATAGCCATACGGCTGACTTCCATACCCAATGCATTGGAGGTTATAACGTAACCACCCATCCTGGTATTCACGGCACCACCCGTCATATGGTTTACAACATAACCACCCGTTAAAATGTCCAAGTACCAATATAAAATCATAAAACATAAAACCAATATAAAGGAATGATAAAATTTCCACATTTCGATCACAATATATCATAAATATATTGACATAATAGAATCCTTTATCAAAACCATTTTCAATACCAAAATACATAAAAGAGTATATGGTATTTATTTTATTTTAAAAACATTACGGCTTGTTGAGGAAGCCAAAGATCAAATAATACTCGCGGTGGCGGAAAAAGGTCGTTGTCACCGCGTACGTTAAAAAAACATTCTTTTTTTTCGTTTAGTAAAACGCTTCGTAGAAAAAGATTCCTTTTGTATAAATGTAAAAGTCAAAAGAGATTATAAACCGTATAAAAGAAAGTTGTGTATAAAACGAAATATGCCTCAATGAAAGGAGATTGAGACGAAGTCCCTTACCTTGGGTCCGACTTGACTCGATCGTTCTTTAACTTCCTGAATAATAAACTTGAGTTAATTTATACTTGATTAAGAACCTTTTTAAAGTTCATTATTCTTTTTATATCACTTATTTCCATGTTATAAACATTATTTAACCATTTAAGTTAATAATGTTTGTTTTGTCAATATTTGGTTCTTAAGTCGAAAGTGGACTTCTTACAATTACGTGTGGTCAAAGGTTATTTATATCCAGAATGACATTACTAATTTGGATATCATATATATCCAGCATATACATGTATTTATAATATTACATAATCATTTAGAGGTAAGAAATGAAATGCACCGTTCATGGAGACGGTAAGCCGTACGTACGCATGAACGCTACTTTCATTTCTTTGTAATATTAATGGAATTAAAACTAAATGAGAGGTAAGTATATTTTAATTACAGAATTATATTCATCATATAGATATATCATTAATTATATATATCCATTATATACATGTACATTTAATAGTACATTACATTTGGGGATAAGAAATGAAATTCACCGTTCATGGAGACGGTAAGCCGTACGTACGCATGAACGCTACTTTCATTTCTATCTCATACTTTAATGGAAAGAAATAATAATGATATAGAGGTATATTATAATTCCAGTATAACATAATATATAATAACTTTAAATCCATCCTTTACACGTCCCACATATGGCATTAACGAATCACATCACTTTGAGGGGGCGGTAGTCCGCACTTCCTTAAATGAAGATATCGTGTTTACCCATAATGGAAACCATAAAGGTATGTCAAAAATGAAAAATAAAGAAACTTAAATAAAACATAAACATATGATATATCATATATAAAAATAGTGACATCATAATGGCCACCTTTTAAGGTGTTAAATGAGTATTGAACAATCATCGTTTCGGGAGGCAGAATTTCGCCATCCACAGAAACCGTATGTTCTTTAACCATTTGATGTAGTTGTGTGAGAGTGTAGCTCGAATAAATATTATAACAATATCCTAGTATATTGAAGATACTGTTGTTGTTACAAAAGAAGTAAATAAAAAGAGTTTAGGGGGTTGGAGAAGCAAAATAAAACAAATGAACATGAGAGAATGAATTACCTTTAAAAGTGTAACTCCTTTTGATTTGAGCCTAAAGGCTTCCTTTGAAAGGATTCTGCCCAAAGGGAATCCTCTAGGATGAGGAGAGGGATGTGGAGAGAGTAATTGGGCAGGGTTTGGCCGAGCCAAAGGCTTTAGGATTGTGTGAAATGAGGTAGAGGTGGGGGCCTTTTATAAGAGGAGAGGAGGGGCACTTTTGGAAAGTAAAGAGATATTACTTTATTTGAAAATGTGTTTCGGTTTTAAAAGGTCCCACATTGATATAATTCGTGGATAAGGTGATAAGGGTTCGAAATCCACTCATCCAATTGATTTTGGACATTTGTAGTTTATATATTTTTCATTATCTTTCCATTTTATTTTAATCATCAAATAATGATGTCATCGCTGCATCATTATTATGTCATATATAATTTAATTTATTTAATGTCTAAAAATTATAAAAAAATACTATGATTTATAAAATCTATTTAGATTTTCAATGACTATTTATAATAAAAATTTGGACTTGTATAACCCCACTCAAAAATTATTTTAGTAAAACAATTTGTGTTAGTGTCATTTTCACTTTAACATTAAATAAAAATATATTAATGTCATTTTCCAACTAAAGTGGCTCCATGGGGTCCCCAAGTTGGCCCATGGCTTGTCTTGGTCGGCCATGACTCACCCAATAGGTGTAAGACAAGTGTCATGGTGTTTTCACATTCTTATAATACCATTTTTACCTTAAACTACACTAATTACCACTAATCGCGATTAAAAACTTAATAAGTTACTATTCACCAAAAAATTATTATAATCTCATTGAACCACATTTTACTTCTTAATGACAACCATGTATGTCGGATTTTTGAAATTCAAAACACAATGATGGAAAAATTTCATTTAAACGGAAAATCAGTCTTTATAATACCACTTAGTGGTTTCACTATTCATCAAAAATTGAAGTTTTTCAGAAAATTACCAAAAATTCACCCTAAGCTATATTTGATATTCCGAATTCAAAAATGAAGTCCATTTTAAAAAATTCAAAACATATAAGTCAAATTAATTAATTTAATAATTAATTCTCGCTGTCATGACAAATAGCGTGTTTTTGTGAAACAATAAGTATCAAAAGATTGACACCAGTTTAAGTCCAATTCCAAAGTGAAATTGATTCCATTGACCACCATTGGATTAACTGGTAAAAATATTTTCTAATTTCACTTTAAAACCAATTAAAATAATAATCTAATCATATAAATAATTTATATTAAAAAGAGGTTTTGAATTAAAACACAACATTTTACACTATTCATAAAAAAAATGAACTTTATCAGAAAGGTACCAAAAATTTACACAAAGTAAATTTTGATGTCCCGATTCTAAAGAAGAGTTATATTTGGTCCAAAATAAAGTATAAGAGTGATCAAAACTATATTTAATGACGGTTCACCATTAAAAGGTGATAAGTGAACCTTTAGTGAAAATTAGAGTATATATGCCCTAAAATTGAACTCTTTCCGTATTTTAAGCCTTTATCTTTTATTGGGTAAATGTATAAACATTTAAAAACATATCTAATCATATTTTAGTTATTTCTATCCATTCCCGCCAGTACAACGGCTACTTGTTAACTAACATTTAAAATAATATTATTTTATTACTAGTTTGCTACGTAAGTTTCAAAGAAACTCATCGTTGCGTATCGGGTACGCTATCGAACATAGAAACCCCTTTAAAATAAAATTAATATTTAATTCGTAAATATTAATAAATATGAAAATTCTTTATTCTTTATTTACCTGGGATGTTATATCCTTCCCCCCTTTTGGGAATTGCGTCCTCGCAATTTTATTCACTTATCAAAATAAGTGGGGGTATTTATCCCTCATAGCATTTTCAGATTCCCACGTAGCCTCTTCAATCACATGGTTTTTCCACAAAACCTTTACCTGATGAATCACCTTATTCCGTAACACTTGCTCCCTGTGGTCAAGAATCCGGACCGGTTGTTCCTCAAAAGATAGGTTCTCTTCCAGCTGAACTACCTCTGGACTCAAAACATGAGATGGATCTGGCATATACTTTCTCAACATTGAAACATGAAAAACATTGTGTACCTGAGATAAACTTGGAGGTAAATCCACTCGGTATGCAACTGATCCAACTCTCTCCATAATTTCATATGGTCCAATAAAGCTTGGACTCAGCTTTCCTTTCATACCAAATCTCATCACACTTTTCCAAGGAGAAACCTTGAGAAAAACATGATCACCTACCTCGAAGGAGAGATCCTTCCTCCGGTTATCCGCATAACTCTTCTGCCTGCTCTAAGCTGTTCTCATGTGCTTCTGAATCAGCTGAACTTTTTCTGCCATCTCTTCTACCAATTCTGGTCCCATCAACTTCCTTTCACCCACTTCATTCCAAAATGCTGGAGTTCGACACCGCTTCCCATATAATGCCTCAAATGGTGCCATCTGTATACTGGAATGAAAACTGTTATTATAAGAAAATTCAACCAAAGAAAGATGTTGGTCCCATCTTCCCTGATAATCCATCGAATAAGCTCGTATCATATCCTCCAATGTCTGAATTGTTCATTCTGACTGCCCATCTGATTGAGGATGAAAAGTTGTACTAAAATTTAATTCAGTACCCAACGACTTCTGAAGGCCTTTCCAAAATTTAAATGTAAACCTGGGAGCACGATCCGATACAATGGAGAGAGGAACTCCATGTAACCTGACTATCTCTTTAAGATACAAACGGGAAAGTTGATCAAGAGAGAAAGTATCTCGTATAGAAAGGAAATGAGCAGAATTGGTCAAGCGATCAACAATAACCCAGATTTCATTATTACCTCGAGATGTCATCTGTAATCCCACAACAAAGTCCATGGATATGTTTTCCCATTTACACTCTGGCACTGGTAAAGGCTGAAGCATCCCTTTCGGTAACTGCTGCTCTGCTTTAACCTGTTGACATGTTAAACACTTCACAGTAAAATCAGCAATATCTCTTTTCATTCCATCCCACCAGTAATACTCCCGCAGATCTCTGTACATCTTAGTACTGCCCGGATGAACTGAAAACGGGGAACTATGAGCCTCACATAACAACTCATTCTTCAACTTTGAATCACAAGGCACACATAACCTCTTCCCAAACCTCAAAACACAAACACAAACTTATCCAAGAACTCATGGAAAATAAGGTCCATGAATACAGCAGGTGCATTGGTTAACCCAAAAAGCATAACTACAAATTCATAATGGCCATATCTAGTACGGAACACAGTCTTCGGAACGTCTGCTTCTTTTACTTTCAACTGATGGTACCCCTACATCAAGTCAATCTTCGAAAAATACTAAGCTCCCTGGAGCTGATACCACTTCATTCGATGGCCCAACATCTGCTGAAGTTGTTGAAAAGGATTTTACCACCCCTTTTTTCTTGTATTCTGGCTGCATTCCCCCAGTTGAGTTCTTCATTGGACACTCGTTTGCATAATGACCCATTTCATTACACTTAAAACATCTTACCGTTGTCTTTTCATTTCCTGCTTGATCATCTTCCTTACAGTTACGAGCAATATGACCAGACTTACCACACCGAAAGCACTTACCAGACTTGGATAAACATTCTCCAGGATGCATTTTACCACACTTCTCACAGGATGGATATTTGGTTTTCTTACCTTCTTGCTTCTTTGATGAATTCTTCCCCTTTTCCAGCCAACTAGACCTCTTATTCTGTTGTTTGTCATAGAACACCTGATCATCGGCAAACTCCATTTCCACCTTCTCCGCACATCGAACAAGTTTTTCATAACTTTTGAACTCACGAGAAGCTAAAGCCCTTCGATACTTTTGCTTTAACCCTGAGTAAAAACGGTTTATTTACTATCAAGATCTCGTATGAAGTTTGGAGCATACCTTGCCAATCGAGTGAACTTTTCTTCATAAGTAGGCACTGAATCATCCTCCTGCCTCAATTCTAGGAACTTTTTTTCCATCCTAAGACGAACCACCTTAGGAAAATATTTCTCAAGAAACATACCTTTGAATTCGTCCCAGTGAAGATCCTCAATCTCATCACTATCCCTTATATTTTTCACCATCGACCACCACTGATCAGCTTCTCCTTCAAAACGGTAAACAGCAAGACTAACCTTTTGATGTTCTGAACACCCCATAACATCAAAAATCTTATCTGGTGCTTTAATCCACCCTTCAGCTTGCACAGGATCAGATGATCCTCTGAATGATGGGGGATGTTGCCTCATGAAGTGTTCCACCACTGACATGTTCCTCTGCGGTTGATCTGGCTGATCTCGTGCATGGATACCACCACCATTTATAGGCCGAGTCAACTGTTCCATCACTGCAACAAACTGTTCAGTTCCGATTCCGACCATCTCAGGTTACTGATTTGGAAGGTTATCTTTCTCCTGATGTCGTCCCAACATAGCTACTTTGTTTCCTCTGTGGAAAACCATTCTGAACATAGAAATATCTTAGGCGAAGAAACATGGTAATCCGTAAATGCTATATCATTTCAATCATATTATAATTTAACACTTTTCTAACTCCTAAAGTTGTCTAAACTGACCTCTGATACCAACTATAAGGCCCCGGCCTTAAACCTTACTTAATATTGAATTAAATGAATAATTCACATCGAGGATCTTTTCAGGTTTAGAGTTTTAGAGAATTAGAACATAACTATTACATCTCAAAAGATTACAAAGTAGTCACTTATACTAAGTTTCCATAATAAAAAAAACTCTTGAAAGAAACATGTCTAGTTCCATGTTTTATATAGCATGACATTCCCTTGATCCCATCTTTGACTTTTTTCCACATTAAGTCCTGTGAAAAACATTTCAAAAAACTTGGGGTGAGCATAAAAAGCTCAGTAAGGGATACAGAAAGAATGAAAACTATTAGTTTCTCAAAATCAAGTAAACCATGTATACTCTATCAAAATAATACCTTCACCTTCATGAAGTAGTAAATACTCTTCACTGAATAAAGTATCATTACTTACCTTTTTGTAACCAAAGGATTACCATAAAACCCATATAAAGAACACATAGAATATATAAAGGTAACTTGGGACATAAACATACTTAAGTGGAATAACCATACGGTCGACTTCCACACATATCACTTAATGAAATAGCCATACGGCCAATTTCCATACATACTTAATGGAATAGCCATACGGCCGACATCCATACCCAATTCATTGGAGGTTATAACGAAACCACCCGTCCTGGAATTCACGGCACCACCCGTCATATGGTTTATAACGTAACCACCCGTTAAAATGTCCAAGTACCAATATAAAATCATAAAACATAAAACCAATATAAAGGAATGATAAAATTTCCACATTTCAATCACAATATATCATAAATATATTGACATAATAGAATCCTTTATCAAAACCATTTTCAATACCAAAATACATAAAAGATTATATGGTATTTATTTTATTTTAAAAACATTACGGCTTGTTGAGGAAGCCAAAGATCAAATAATACTCGCGGCGGCGGAAAAAGGTCATTGTCACCGCGTACGTTAAAAAACATTCTTTTTTGTCGTTTAGTAAAACGCTTCGTAGAAAAAGATTCCTTTTCTATAAATGTAAAAGTCAAAGGATTTTATACACCATATAAAAGAAAGTTGTGTATAAAACGAAATATGCCTCAATGAAAGGAGATTGAGACGAAGTCCCTTACCTTGGGTCCGACTTGACTCGATCGTTCTTTAACATCCTGAATAATAAACTTGAGTTAATTTATACTTGATTAAGAACCTTTTTAAAGTTCATTATTCTTTTTATATCACTTATTGCCATGTTATAAACATTATGTAACCATTTAAGTTAATAATGTTTGTTTTGTCAATATTTGGTTCTTAAGTCGAAAGTGGACTTCTTACAATTACGTGTGGTCAAAGGTTATTTATATCCAGAATGACATTACTAATTTGTATATCATATATATCCAGCATATACATGTATTTATAATATTACATAATCATTTAGAGGTAAGAAATGAAATGCACCGTTCATGGAGACGGTAAGCCGTACGTACGCATGAACGCTACATTCATTTCTTTGTCATATTAATGGAATTAAAACTAAATGAGAGGTATGTATATTTTAATTACAGAATTATATTCATCATTTAGATATATTATTAATTATATATATCCATTATATACATGTATTTTTAATAGTACATTACATTTGGGGATAAGAAATGAAATGCACCGTTCATGGAGACGGTAAGCCGTACGTACGCATGAACGCTACTTTCATTTTTATCTCATACTTTAATGGAAAGAAATAATAATGATATAGAGGTATATTATAATTCCCGTATAACATCATATATAATAACTTTAAATCCATCCTTTACACGTCCCACATATGGCATTAACGAATCACATCACTTTGAGGGGGCGGTAGTCCGCACTTCCTTAAATGAAGATATCGTGTTTACCCATAATGGAAACCATAAAGGTATGTCAAAAATGATAAATACAGAAGCTTAAAGAAAACATAAACATATGATATATCATATATAAAAATAGTGACATCATAATGGCCACCTTTTAAGGAGTTAAATAAGTATTGAACAATCATCGTTTCGGGAGGCAGAATTTCGCCATCCACGGAAACCGTATGTTCATTAACCATTTGATGTAGTTGTGTGAGAGTGTAGCTCGAATAAATCTTATAACAACATCCTAGTATATTGAAGATTCTGTTGTTGTTACAAAAGAAGTAAATAAAAAGAGTTTAGGGGGTTGGAGAAGCAAAATAAAACAAATGAACATGAGAGAATGAATTACCTTTAAAAGTGTAACTCCTTTTGATTTGAGCCTAAAGGCTTCCTTTGAAAGGATTATGCCAAAAGGGAATCCTCTAGGATGAGGATAGGGATGTGGAGAGAGTAATTGGGCAGGGTTTGGCCGAGCCAAAGGCTTTAGGATTGTGTGAAATGAGGTAGAGGTGGGGGCCTTTTATAAGAGGAGAGGAGGGGCACTTTTGGAAAGTAAAGAGATATTACTTTATTTGAAAATGTGTTTCGGTTTTAAAAGGTCCCACATTGATATAATTCGTGGATAAGGTGATAAGGGTTCGAAATCCACTCATCCAATTGGTTTTGGACATGTGTAGTTTATATATTTTTCATCATCGTTCCATTTTATTTTAATCGTCAAATAATGATGTCATCGCTGCATCATTATTATGTCATATATAATTTAATTTATTTAATGTATAAAAATTATAAAAAAAACTACTATGATGTAGGAAATCCTTTTAGCTTTCCAATGACTATTTATAATCAAAATTTGGACTTGTATAACCCCACTCAAAAATTATTTTAGTAAAACAATTTATGTTAGTGTCATTTTCACTTTAACATTAAATAAAAATATATTAATGTCATTTTCCAACTAAAGTGGCTCCATGGGGTCCCCAAGTTGGCCCATGGCTTGTCTTGGTCTGCCATGACTCACCCAATAGGTGTAGGACAAGTGTCATGGTGTTTTCACATTCTTATAATACCATTTTTACCTTAAACTATACTAATTACCACTAATCGCGATTAAAAACTTAATAAGTTACTATTCACCAAAAAATTATTATAATCTCATTGAACCACATTTTACTTCTTAATGACAACCATGTATGTCGGATTTTTGAAATTCGAAACACAATGATGGCAAAATTTCATTTAAACGGAAAATCAGTCTTTATAAGTACCACTTAGTGGTTTCACTATTCATCAAAAATTGATGTTTTTCAGAAAATTACCAAAAATTCACCCTAAGCTATATTTGATATTCCGAATTCAAAAATGAAGTCAATTTTACAAAATTCAAAACATATAAGTCAAATTAATTAATTTAATAATTAATTCCCGCTGTCATGACAAATAGCGTGTTTTTGTGAAACAATAAGTATCAAAAGATTGACACCAGTTTAAGTCCAATTCCAAAGTGAAATTGATTCCAATGACCACCATTGTATTAACTGGTAAAAATATTTTCTAATTTCACTTTAAAACCAATTAAAATAATAATCTAATCATATAAATAATTTAGATTAAAAAGAGGTTTTGAATTAAAACACAACATTTTACACTATTCATAAAAAAAATGAACTTTATCAGAAAGGTACCAAAAATTTACACAAAGTAAATTTTGATGTCCCAATTCTAAAGAAGAGTTATATTTGGTCCAAAATAAAGTTTAAGAGTGATCAAAACTATATTTAATGATGGTTCACCATTAAAAGGTGATAAGTGAACCTTTAGTGAAAATTAGAGTATATATGCCCTAAAATTGAACTCTTTCCGTATTTTAAGCCTTTATCTTTTATTGGGTAAATGTATAAACATTTAAAAACATATCTAATAATATTTTAGTTATTTCTATCCATTTCCGCCAGTACAACGGCTACTTGTTAACTAACATTTAAAATAATATTATTTTATTACTAGTGTGCTACGTAAGTTTCAAAGAAACTCATCGTTGCGTATCGGGTACGCTATCGAACATAGCAACCCCTTTAAAATAAAATTAATATTTAATTCGTAAATATTAATAAATATGAAAATTATTTATTCTTTATTTACCTGGGATGTTACAGTTAGAGAAGAAGAATATCTTGGATAAGTACAACCCTTAGCGTATATGGACATAACTCTACTTTGATAAGCTGCAAAAAATCTATCCATGTCATTGTAGCATTATTTTATGACTGGGTCACTACCCCCAACCATAATTATTCTAAACCATAAAAATGACACACCATTTGGGCCATCATATGATTTTATACTGAAGTGTGCTAAGGGTACACACCTCATTCACTGGTACAGTGGGTACCATGTGTTGCTCTATTGGTGATGATATAGTTAGTGCGTTACCAAGAGGTACCATCACTAGAACCCGTCCTTGTTTTGATGCCTTCTTAGTGAGGAGATAATCATCATGATCTTGATGTTAAATCCGAGATGTCATACATCAAATAGGCATCCTAAATGTAAGCATGTTGTCCCAAGGGGGGTGATTATATCTAGACAAATGATTCTGGAAGGACATGAAAACCAAAATCCATTCCAAAATGATTCATGTGCCATTTTTTCCCACATACCAATGTTTTCATGTACCATGTCAAAAATAAATTGATCAGCGTCTTGTTGTACGAATACATCGACCAACACACCAACAATAGAGTCTCTATCCTAGAATCCAAACTATAATAACCTAAAATAATGTCCCCAAACCAATCCTACAGACTCTGGTCCAAAGATAGAACTGATTACATTGATACAACACTATGCAGACCCATCAAAAATGGTCCCTTGTCATGACTCCCTATTCCCTCCATTGATACACCACTAGCTGCAGACTAGCACATGTTGGCATATCACTAACATGGTAGGCCTTATCCTAAGTACCTTTATACACACACGAACAGATCAAAGCCTATAGAACGAATAAATGTGAAAATAACAGAACAACTATGCATGAATAAATCTAAACCCCAAAAATAGAATTAGAGGGGAAGTAAATGAATTAAAAAAGGGCCAAATAAATCCCCATCAATAATAGTTTAAGAACAAGTAATGTATGTAAAATAGATAGGTCTCAATGTCAATATTCAACAGGGACACACCTGAGTTAGTCTTTTCTCACTATGAATTGAATTTCATGGGTCCGTTGAGGACTCTATCAAAAGGTATATTTTCTACAAAATAGAAACCACGTGCAAGATAATCCCGGGAAGGGGTGAGTATAACAATACCCATAAGAACACTATAAGAACCAGGACCATCCTTTCAGGTATGTTTTCCATTTTCTGGTGTTTTTGAGAGAAGAGAAATTTCTGGAAATTTTTGAAGTACACTCAGTGTACTTTATGAGTACATGTCATGTACTTCTTTGCCGCTCGAGGTCGTGTACTGGTAGTTTCATGGCCACACACACGGCCATGTAGGGGTGACTTGGAGGTCGCTTAAAGTGGAGTACGGAATAGCCTAGTATACACCGTGTACTCCAAAATTACATGCCATGTAATATCTTTTTTTCACTAAACGCACCGGGGTCACGTCTTAACCCTAGAACCGTCTTCTTCTCCAACTTCTTCCACTGGGAGCATTCCGTACAGCTGTGGATAATCGACAATCCCGCGATCCTCTTTTTGTTCTCCAAATCGACCATCGTCGATTGTGTTGTAATAGCAGCGGTAATCTCTTCTTTATCCAAGAGCTTCGTTTCCAAATTACTCCTCTTTCTCAAGTTATCGTGGGTTTAGAGTTTTGGATTTGTTCTTA
Organism: Viscum album; assembly: GCA_963277665.1. NCBI lineage: Eukaryota > Viridiplantae > Streptophyta > Magnoliopsida > Santalales > Viscaceae > Viscum > Viscum album. The sequence continues at coordinate 1,869,498,886 of OY728147.1, forward strand.
TATCTACGACGTTTCATGGAGATTCAAGCTTTGATGTTGATGTATATGAACATCCTAACATCAAGTTAGTTGTTTTGTGCTTTTCTGTAGGAAGTCTTTGAGTATTTGTGAAAATTCCACTAATACCCTTGAACATGGTATTGTGTGTTTCTTATTTTTTCCTTGTTGTTTGCCTAATTTTCTTATATGCTTGAGTAGAGGTTATTGTTTGTGAATAGGGTAATTTACTATGCTTTGGATGCTTTTCCCATGCATGATATACTGTTTATGACCATTTGGTCTAGATTTTCCTGTTAGGATTTTTCCAGTTCCATACCTAGTTTTTAGAATGGTATGACTATTCTTCAATACTGAGACATTGTAGATGCTAACCAAGTAGTTCTTGAGGATACTTTGTCTGTTACACGATGTGATACTTGCTGTTTTTTTACACAGGGTTGTGAGAACCTAGTGTAGTAGAACATAAAGAGAATGGATGTAAGGGCTTCTCCAGAGTGTCTTTATAATACGATGTGAGCCCATAGGGGGAATTGATGTTGAGTTCATCCCCAGAGTGTATGTAGTTCCTCGACATGGTCCATATGGGGAATGAGACATTAAGTGCTTCCCCAGAGTGCCTTTAGTACGATACAAGACTATAGAGGGAATTGATGTTGAGTGCTTCCCCATAGAGTCTATTCTGTAGCTTAACCAAAGGGGTGAGACTGTGTGTGATTCCCAGAGGGTGGATATTACTTGTAGGTTGAACCATAGGTGTTAGGATGTGAGAACTGCCTAGAGGTTAACTGTTTTTTCTTCATTCTTAAGTGACATGTTACTTTTTTGTAAATTATATGCTAAAAACTGTGGATTGTTTTTTTTAGTACTTCCATGTATACTGATTTCTGTACTTTTACCTGCCATATATTCACTGAATGTTAGGAACATATCATTGGGTGGTTTCCTACTGGTAAATTCTATCACACCCTATTTGGGCCATGCTTTTAGGCCCAAAAATATTATTTTGTTGCTGGTAGAGATAAGGTAAATCACACATCTACTTTAGGTTTTTTATTGTAATGGAGCTGGAGATCATGGTACCAAGATGAGGCTTTCGATGATGAAGAGTTGCTCATATGTTGTTTTTCTTTTGTACATCGGTTTTTTACTGTATGCATCATTGTGACTTGTTTGGATGTTTTCCTATACATACATGTATCATGCATCATTGACATATGATTTTCTCTAGTTGTTTATTTATTAGTCTTCCACTGTTATTGTTGTTGGATATTTAATGTTTCCGTAGTTGTATGCGATTGAGGCCATGTGACCAACCGGGTACGGGGCACCTCTAGGTGTCTTCCGAAACTAGGATATTATAAAGTGGTATCAGAGGGATTTAATTTCTCTTGATTTACTGTTTGGAGCCTTGTGCTAGGGATATGAATGAATAGGTAATTGGAATTACGTTGTTCCCGAGAGTAGCTAAACTGTGTACAACGAAAACCCATACTACCACGTATATTGTAATATTAATGGTTTTCAATTTTACAGTTGATTTTATTTCACCGTTGGGTGATTCACATGCGTTGTGTTGTTCCCATTGTTGTTATTGCAGTTGTATTTCTGTCGCAACCTGATGAGATGAGGGTATGCTTTCTTAGGCATCATATAGGCACTTTATATATATCACATTACAGTCATTCTTGCCATGTTATCTAGTATTCATTAGCAATTTCATGTTGTTGTGATAGATGTTGTGTAGAATATGCATGCTGTTCTGATAGATGCTTTTATAGAATCCCAACTATTTGAAAGGGGGATTTTCTGTATAGTAATTTGCTTATACGGATGCTAAACTTTGGTTCTTGAGGTGTTATGGGACCTCATGGACCGTAATTTGGTGGATCATTGACCTGTTTACCTTGTTCTAACTTGAATAAGATTCCAAACTTTGATTTGCGGGGAGTATGTGCCCTCACAGGTCAGAATTTGGCACCTTAACCATTGTTTATTTTGTGTTTTCTGGGCTCTGGAGTAGTTTCTGTGGCTACTGTCTGGAAAAACCCAGAATACATGGTGTGTACTTTATGAATACATTCTGTGTAGTTTTTAAGCTGTGTCGCTAACTATGTGAGCAAGGACACGATGTTGTGAAAAATCTTTTTGGAACACGTCGTGTACTAGTTTAGCACGCTGTGTAGTATGAAAATGGTACCCCAACCATGTCACGGACAACACATGCCTTGTTATATTTCGCATACACAATGTGTATGAATTTTAAAAGTCGTGTAGTTGGATCAAGGTACTCGACCGTGTCACGAACAACACGGGTCGGTGTTATCCTTTCTCATAAACGCCGTGTCCGCCTGGAACACGCAGTGTAGTGTCAGCCGTGTAGCTGGCCATGTAGCTAACCACACGGTCGGTTAGGAATTCTTAGTACATGCCATTTCCTTCTAGAACACGCCGTGTAGTGTGAATCGGGTACACATGACGTGTCACTAACAACACGGTCCAGGTGAAGCTTGTAGAGTGTATGACGTGTATACCTTGAACATGCCGTGTAGTTTTGTCTTAGGAGAGCTGTGTGGCTTAACTATGTAGAAGGACTCAGGTAGGGGAATACAGTTCAGGTACATGCCGTGTGTTAGGATAACACGCCATGTGTTTGGGTTGTAACACAACTGGTTTTCGCAGAAGTGCACGCCCCTGTAAATGGCTTATGGTTACACGTCGTGTAGTCATTATACGTGTCGTGTAGTCATGCTTTGAAAATTTTAAATGCTTTCTTTCCCCTGTTCCATTATTACACTCCTTGTTTTTAGTCCTTGTTAATGTGATCTAAAGTGTTCTTATGACCTTGCAGAGTCATGGAACCGAGACGTGCTCCGGTTCCACTCTAGTTTCTAGACGGTGATCTGACACCGGATATGGGTAATCAAGGACTTCCCGTAGATCCTCCTTTTTCACCAGTCTTGGCACCAGTAGTGATACCTGTTACAGGTGTTGATGCGCAGTTAAGGTAAGGATTTCTAAGAATGATGAAGACCTTCCCGAGAGCTCTACCTTATGCCACATCTATGGCAGACTTGACGCGGGTTTTCCAGCAATATCATCCTCCCACCTTTTTAGGGGAAGGAGGACCTCAGGCAGCAGAGTCATTGTTAGAAGCCATGATAACAATTTTTGAGCATCTAGAGACACCTATAAAGAGGCGGGTCAAGATCGGTACCTAAATTCTATGAGACTCCACCTAGAGGTTGTGGGATGCGATCTCACAGGACGGTCATCAGCAGGTTGTGGCATGGGAGGAGTTTTAGCGCGTCCTTTACGACTACATCTATCAGAAGACCCTAAGGGCTGACCAAGCCCGGTAGATCATGAGCCTAGAGCGGTGTACTCTTTATTTCATGTAGTATTCCTCTCGTTTCACAGAGCTTCGTCGTTTCTCACACCTGCAGAGCGCAGATGTGTTTTTCTTGGCAAGGAAGTTTGAGGAGGGCCTCAGACAAGACATTCGCTCACATTTGAATATCTTCAGGATGACTTCCATCGCTTCGATAGTATACCAGGAACTGATTTCTGAGTTCAATATGAGATATTCCAGTATTGAGATCCATGGTGATTCCGCTTCCATGGTTAGTGCTTCTCTAGCTGACAGCAGGAAGTGTCGTAGGGATTCTACACATGGTGATTCAAGGCAGCGACACACATCTTCAGGTTTCCAGGTGTTATGCTACCAGTGTGGAAAGGCTGGCCATACAAGGCCACAGTGCCAGAGAGACCCAGTGGAGTGCTGATCTTCCGGAAAGATGGGTCACCTTCAATGCTTCTATAAGGTTTTCTCACCAGTAGCTGGTGATAGAGGTTCTTCCACGACTCCTCATTCAGGAGCACTGCCACCAGTTTCTCACACTACAAGAAAACCGCCGCAAAACGAAAAAAGAATTTTTTTTTTAATTTCATTCGATGATTAGCGGCGGTTTCGGTAAACCCACCGCGAAATGAAATGAAAAAATAAAAAATACGTGAAACCCCAAAATCACTAAAACGACCATAAATTTTGATCCGGGCATCGGTTGAAGCGCCATGACCAGTCAAATCGAAGCTCATGAAGAGATCTATAGGTGCATATAAGCAAAACCATGAGACGGTCTAAGGTACAGATGATATTAGAGTTATAAGAGAGTTGAAAAAAGTTCTCCAACTTCAAACGGCCTTAACTTTCGCTCCGGGGGTCCGTTTGGGCTCTACCACATATCAAATCGAAGCCACCAAAGAGAGATACACACTAGATCGACACAATATAGCTTCTGTTGTGTTTTTCGACCCCAAAACCCCTCCGAAGGGCTCCAAAACTCGGTTTCCTTCACCGGTGTCTCACCGAACTTGTCTTCAAACGGACCTAACATTCGATCCGCGTGTCAGTTCAGCCTCTTCCACCTGCCAGATCATAGCTCGTTCCATGAGCTTCAGTTTGACTGGTCGCGGCGCCCACATGTATTCCTAGATCATATGTTATGGCATTTTTAGTGGGTATCGAGTTTGTTATGTTTTTCAATGCCTCGTTTCTAGCACCCGTTCCCCGTCAGCTTTTTTTTAAATGGTCGTAACTTCCGATCCGCCTGTCCATTCGGAATCTTTCACCTTTCAGGTTGAAGATCGTTTCATGATCTTTGATTTTACAGGTCGCAGATCTAAAACAGACTCTCGGATCATATGTTATCTCCGCTAATCTGAGTCCAATGTTTTTGTCTCTTTATGATCGTTTTGACGGGTTTTAACGGCAGCTCCATTTATTAATGTTTATTTGGGTTTCCATGACTTGTTATCAATATGAATGGCTTTTTCTGGGTTATTATGATGATTATGTTGAATTATTAAAGAGTTTTCCAGAGTTGTCACGAGTTTTAATGCGTTCTCATTCTTTCTAATGTCTCATTCTTCATATGTTTCTCCATCCCTTTTCATGCATTTTCATGATTTTTCATCCCTTATCACGTCTTTTCATACTTTTTCATGTGTTTCCTTTATTATTTATTATTTATTATTTATAATATACTTTTATTTATTTATTATCTATTATTTGTAACTGGTTATTTATTATTTATTCTTTATTCTTTATTCTTTATTCTTTAATCTTTATATTTATTAATTATTTATGTTTATTTATTATTTATTATTTATATTTATTTATTAGTTATTATTTATTATTTATTACTTCTTATTTATTATATATTATTTATATTTATTTATTATTTATTATTTATTATTTATTATTTATTATTTATTATTTATATTTATATTTATTTATCATTTATATTTTTTTATCATTTATATTTATTTATTATTTATTATTTATTATTTATTATTTATTATTTATTATTTATTATTTATTATTTATATATATTTACTATTTATTATTTATTTTTTATTTTTTATTTTTTATATTTATTTATTATTTATTATTTATTAGTTATTATTTATTATTTTTCATTTATATGTATTTATTATTTATTATTTATTATTTATTATTTATTATTTATTATTTATTATTTATTATTTATTATTTATTATTTATATTTATATATTTAATTTTTAATATTTAATATTTAATATTTATTATTTAATATTTATTATTCATTATTGATTATTTATTATTGATTATTTATTAATTATTATTAATTATTTATATCTATTATTGATTATTTATTATTTATATCTTTTATTTATTATTTATTATTTATTATTTATTATTTATTATTTATTACTTATTATTTATATCTACTATGTATTTATTATTTATTATTTATTATTTATTATTTATTATTTATTACTTATTATTTATTATTTATTACTTATTATTTATTATTTATTATTTATTATTAATTATTAATTATTAATTATTTATTATTTATTATTTATTATTTATTATTTATTATTTATTATTTACTATTTACTATTTATTATTTATCTTTATTTATTTTTTATTTTTTATTATTTATTATTTATTATTTATCTTTATTTATTATTTATTATTTATTATTTAATATTTATTATTTATATTAATTTATTATTTAATATTTAATATTTATATTTATTTATTATTTATTATTTATTATTTATATTTATTTATTATTTATTATTTATTATTTATATTTATTTAGTATTTATTATTTATTATTTATATTTATTTATTATTTATATATATTTATTATTTATTATTTATTATTTATATTTATTTATCATTTATTATTTATATTTATTTATTATTTATTATTTATATTTATATTTATTTATTATTTGTTATTTATTATTTATTATTTATTATTTATTATTTATTACTTATTATTTATTATTTATTATTTATTATTTACCATTATTTATTATTTATTTTTTATTATTTATTATTTATCTTTATTTATTATTTATTATTTATTATTTACTATTTACTATTTATATTTATTTATTATTTATTATTTATTTTTATATTTATTTATTATTTATTATTTATTATTTATATTTATTTATTATTTATTATTTATATTTATTTATTATGTATTATTTATATTTATATTTATTTATTATTTATTCTTTATTCTTTATTATTTATTATTTATTATTTATTCTTTATTATTTATTATTTATTATTTATTATTTATTTTTTATTTTTTATTTTTTATTTATTATTTATATTTATTTATTTAACATTTATTATTTATTATTTATTATTTAATATTTATTATTCATTATTCATTATTGAATAATTATTATTATTATTTATTAATTATTATTTATTATTTATATCTTTTATTTATTATTTATTATTTATTATCTATTATTTATTATTTGTTATTTATTATTTATATATACTATGTATTTATTATTTATTATTTATTATTTATTATTTATTATTTATTATTTATAATTTATAATTTATTATTTATATTTATATTTATTTATTATTTATTATTTATTATTTATTATTTATTATTTATTATTTATTATCTATTATTTATTATTTATTATTTATTATTTATATTTATTTATTAGTTTTTATTTTTTATTTTTTATTTATATTTATATTTATTTATTTAAAATTTAATATTTGTTTTTTATTATTTATTATTTATTATTCATTATTCATTATTGATTATTTATTATTGATAATTTATTAATTATTTTTAATTATTTATATCTATTATTTATTATTTATTATTTATTATTTATATCTACTATGTATTTATTATTTATTATTTATTATTTATTATATATTATATATTATATATTTTTTATTATTTATTATTTATATTTATATTTATTTATTATTTTTTATTTATTATTTATTATTTATTATTTATATTTATTTATTATTTATATTTATTTATTATTTATTATTTATTATCTATATTTATTTATTATTTATTATTTATATTAATTTATTATTTATTATTTATATTTATTTATTATTTATTAATTATTATTTATTATTTATTATTTATTATTTATTATTTATTATTTATTATTTATTATATATTATTCATTATTTATTATTTATTATTTATTATTTATTATTTATTATTTATTATTCAGTATTGATTATTGATTATTTGTTATTTATTATTTATTATTTATTATTTATTATTTATTATTTATTATTTATTATTTATTATTTATATTTATTTTTTATTTTTTATTTTTTATTTTTTATTTTTTATTTATATTTATTTATTTAACATTTATTGTTTATTATTTATTATTTATTATTTAATATTTATTATTCATTATTGATTATTTATTATTGATTATTAATTAATTATTATTAATTATTTATATCTATTATTTATTATTTATTATTTATTATTTATTATTTATATCTACTATTTATTTATTATTTATTATTTATTATTTATTATTTACTATTTATTATTTATTATTTATTATTTATTATTTATATTTATTTATTATTTATTATTTATTATTTATATTTATTTATTATTTATTATTTAATATTTATTATTTATTATTTATTATTTATATTTATATTTATTTTTTATTTTTTATTTTTTATTTTTTATTGATATTTATATTTATTTATTTAATATTTAATATTTATTATTTATTATTTATTATTTATTATTTATTATTCATTATTGATTATTGATTATTGATTATTTATTAATTATTATTAATTATTTATATCTATTATTTATTATTTATTATTTATTATTTATATCTACTATGTATTTATTATTTATTATTTATTATTTATTATTTATTATTTATTATTTATTATTTATTATTTATTATTTATTAGTTATTATTTATTATTTATTATTTATATTTATTATTTATATTTATTACTTATTTTTTATTTTTTATTTTTTATTTATATTTATTTATTATTTATTATTTATATTTATTTATTATTTATATTTACTTATTATTTATTATTTATTAATTATATTTATTTATTATTAATATTTATTTATTATTTATTATTTATTATTTATTATTTATATTTATTTATTATTTATTATTTATATTTATTTATTATTTATTATTTATATTTATTTATTATTTATTATTTATTATTTATTATTTATTATTTATATTTATATTTATTTATTATTTATTATTTATTATTTATTATTTATATTTATTAATAATTAATTATTAATTATTTATATTTATTTATTATTTATTATTTATTATTTATATTTATTTATTACTTATTATTTATTATTTATATTTATTTATTATTTATTATTTATTATTTATTTTTATTTATTATTTCTATTTATTTATTATTTATTATTTATTATTTATTATTTATATTTATTAAATATTTATTATTTATATTTATTTATTATTTATTATTTAATATTTAATATTTATTATTTATTATTCCTTATTCCTTATTTATTATTTATTATCATCGAGTTTATATCTATTATTTATGTATTATTTGTTTTTTCAAATAATATATATAAGTATATTAAATTCTGTTCATTAACCACATGACGAGCTTGCTGGAGTGGTAAAGTCTTTGGAAAATATGCAAGAGGTTAGGGGTTCAAATCTCACCGAACGCTGAATTTCTTTATATTGCAAGGGCATGCATGGGCATGCATGTGCATGTGCATGGGATATGCATGCATGGATAAATAATGTAAATAAAATAATATGAAATAAATAAATAAATAAATAAATACGAAATGAAATAAATAAATAAAATAAATACGAAATAAAATAAATAAATAATAAATACGAAATTAAATAAATAAATAAAATAAATAAATAAATAAAATAAATAAATATGAAATAAAATAAATAAATAAATAAATAAATACGAAAAATAAATAAATAAATAAATATATATATATATATAAATAAATACGAAAAATAAATAAATAAATATAAATAAATATATAAAATTAAAAATAAAAAAAATAAAAAAAAAATAAAAAAAAATAAAAAAAAATAAAAAAATAAAAAAACCGCCGCTGAATCATTTAGTGGCGGTTTAAACCGCCGCTAAAAACCCGCTGTGAAACGTTCTGCGACGGTTTTGAAAACCGCCGTGAATAGTTTCCCGACGCACGATTTAGCGACGGTTTTTGAAAACCTCCGCTAAATGCCTTTTGTGCCGTAGTGTCACCTGTCTGGGAACTGGATTTCTTCTGGCCATTCAGGCAAAGGTGAAGGTCGAGGCCATGGTGGTCAGTCACAGGTATTTCAACGACAGTAGCGCGGATTAGCTCAGAGTTGTAAGGTAGGGTCACAGGGCCTTGTTACAGGTCAAGCCTTGGCAGTAGAGTAGATCCAGAAGGAGCAGGATCCCGGACCCTCTATAGTTCGAGATACGATCTTAGTAGCTTTAGTTTTATCTTCTGCTCTTTTCAATACAGGGGATTCCCATAAGTTTATCTCTGTTGCTGTTATGGAGAGCCATGGTCACTGTATCTTTTCCAATACAGATATATTGACTCTAGACACACTATTGGGGACTAGGATGGCTAGTGTATGTCAGTGAAGAGAGTGCCCTCTGGAAATTTTTGAAGTACACTCAGTGTACTTTATGAGTACATGTCATGTACTTCTTTGCCGCTCAAGGTCGTGTACTGGTAGTTTCATGGCCACACACACGGCCATGTAGGGGTGACTTGGAGGTCGCCTAAAGTGGAGTATGGAATAGCCTAGTATACTCCGTGTACTCCAAAATTACATGCCATGTAATATCTTTTTTTCACTAAACGCACCGGGGTCACGTCTTAACCCTAGAAATGTCTTCTTCTCCAACTTCTTCCACTGGGAGCATTCCTTACAGCTGTGGATAATCGACAATCCCGAGATCCTCTATTCGTTCTCCAAATCGACCATTGTCGATTGTGTTGGAATAGCAGTGGTAATCTCTTCCTTATCCAAGAGCTTCGTTTCCAAATTACTCCTCTTTCTCAAGTTATCGTGGGTTTAGAGTTTTGGATTTGTTCTTAGATCTACGACGTTTCATGGAGATTCAAGCTTCTATGTTGATGTATATGAACATCCTAACTTCAAGGTAGTTGTTTTGTGCTTTTCTGTAGGAAGTCTTTGAGTATTTGTGAAAATTCCACTAATACCCTTGAACATGGTATTGTGTGTTTCTTATTTTTTCCTTGTTGTTTGCCTAATTTTCTTATATGCTTGAGTAGAGGTTATTTTTTGTGAATAGGGTAATTTACTATGCTTTGGGTGCTTTTCCCATGCATGATATACTGTTTATGACCATTTGGTCTAGATTTTCCTGTTAGGATTTTTCTAGTTCCATACCTAGTTTGTATAATGGTATGACTATTCTTCAATACTGAGACATTGTAGATGCTAACCAAGTAGTTCTTGAGGATACTTTGTCTGTTACACGATGTGATACTTACTTTTTTTTACACAGGGCTGTGAGAACCTAGTGTAGTAGAACATAAAGAGAATGGATGTAAGGGCTTCTCCAGAGTGTCTTTATAATACGATGTGAGACCATAGGGGGAATTGATGTTGAGTTCTTCCCCAGAGTGTATGTAGTTCCTCGACATGGGCCATATGGGGAATGAGACATTAAGTGCTTCCCCAGAGTGCCTTTAGTACGATATGAGACTATAGAGGGAATTGATGTTGAGTGCTTCCCCATAGAGTCTATTCTGTAGCTTAACCAAAGGGGTGAGACTGTGTGTGATTCCCAGAGGGTGGATATTACTTGTAGGTTGAACCATAGGTGTTTGAATGTGAGAAATACCCAGAGGTTAACTGTTTTTTCATCATTCTTAAGTGACTTGTTACTTTTTTGTAAATTATATGCTAAAAACTGTGGATTGTTTTTTGTTTTTTACTTCCATGTATACTGATTTCTGTACTTTTACCTGCCATATATTCACTGACTGTTAGGAACATATCATTGGGTGGTTTCCTACTGGGAAATTCTATCACACCCTATTTGGGCCATGCTTTTAGGCCCAAAAATATTATTTTGTTGCTGGTAGAGATAAGGTAAATCACACATCTACTTTAGGTTTTTCATTGTAATGGAGTTGGAGATCATGGTACCAAGACGAGGCTTTCGATGATGAAGAGTTGCTCATCTGTTGTTTTTCTTTTGTACATTGGTTTTTTACTGTATGCATCATTGTGACTTGTTTGAATGTTTTCCTATACATACATGTATCATGCATCATTGACATATACTTTTGCTCTAGTTGTTTATTTATCAGTCTTCCACTGTTATTGTTGTTGGATATTTAATGTTTCCGCAGTTGTATGCGATTGAGGCCATGTGACCAACCGGGTACGGGGCACCTCTAGGTGTCTTCCGAAACTAGGATATTATAAAGTGGTATCAGAGGGATTTCATTTCTCTGGATTTACTGTTTGGAGCCTTGTGCTAGGGATATGAATGAATAGGTAATTGGAATTACGTTGTTCCTGAGAGTAGCTAAACTGTGTACAAGGAAAACCCATACTACCACGTATATTGTAATATTAATGGTTTTCAATTTTACAGTTGATTTTATTTCACCGTTGGGTGATTCACATGCGTTGTGTTGTTCCCATTATTGTTATTGCAGTTGTATTTCTGTCGCAACCTGATGAGATGTGGGTATGCTTTCTTAGGCATCATATAGGCACTTTATATATATCACATGCCAGTCATTCTTTCCATGTCATCTAGTATTCATTAGCAATTTCATGTTGTTGTGATAGATGTTGTGTAGAATATGCATGCTGTTCTGATAGATGCTTTTATAGAATCCCAACTATTTGAAAGGGGGATTTTCTGTATAGTAATTTGCTTAGACGGATGCTAAACTTTGGTTCTTGAGGTGTTATGGGACCTCATGGACCGTAATTTGGTGGATCATTGACCTGTTTACCTTGTTCTAACTTGAATAAGATGCCAAACTTTGATTTGCGGGGAGTATGTGCCCTCACAGGTCAGAATTTGGCACCTTAACCTTTGTTTATTTTGTGTTTTCTGGGATCTGGAGTAGTTTCTATGGCTACTGTCTGGAAAAACCCAGAATACATGGTGTGTACTTTATGAATACATTCTGTGTAGTTTTTAAGCTGTGTCGCTAACTATGTGAGAAAGGACACGATGTTGTGAAAAATCTTGTTGGAACACGTCGTGTACTAGTTTAGCACGCTGTGTAGTATGAAAAAGGTACCCCAACCATGTCACGGACAACACATTCCCTGTTATATTTCGCATACACAATGTGTATGAATTTTACAAGTCGTGTAGTTGGATCTAGGAACTCGACCGTGTCACGAACAACACGGGTCGGTGTTATCCTTTCTCATACACGCCGTGTCCTCCTGGAACACGCAGTGTAGTGTCAGCCGTGTAGCTGGCCATGTAACTAACCACAGCGTCGGTTAGGAATTCTTAGTACATGCCATTTCCTTCTAGAACACGCCGTGTAGTGTGAATCGGGTACACATGACGTGTCACTAACAACACGGTCCAGGTGAATCTTGTAGAGTGTATGACGTGTATACCTTGAACATGCCGTGTAGTTTTGTCTTAGGAGAGCTGTGTGGCTTAACTATGTAGAAGGACTCAGGTAGGGGAATACAGTTCGGGTACATGCCGTGTGTTAGGATAACACGCCATGTGTTTGGGTTGTTACACAACTGGTTTTCGCAGAAGTGCACGCCCCTGTAAATGGATTATGGTTACACGTCGTGTAGCCATTATAAGTGTCGTGTAGTCATGCTTTGAAAATTTTGAATGCTTTATTTCCCATGTTCCATTATTACACTCCTTGTTTTTAGTCCTTGTTAATGTGATCTAAAGTGTTCTTATGACCTTGCAGATTCATGGAACCGAGACGTGCTCCGGTTCCACTCTATTTTCTTGACGGTGATCTGACACCGGATATGGGTAATCAAGGACTTCCCGTAGATCCTCCTTTTGCACCAGTCTTGGAACCAGTAGTGATACCTATTACAGGTGTTGATGCGCAGTTAAGGTAAGGATTTCTAAGAATTATGAAGACCTTCCCGAGAGCTCTACCTTATGCCACATCTATGGCAGACTTGACGCGGGTTTTCCAGCAATATCATCCTCCCACCTTTTTAGGGGAAGGAGGACCTCAGGCAGTAGAGTCATTGTTAGAAGCCATGATAACAATTTTTGAGCATCTAGAGACACCTATAAAGAGGCGGGTCAAGATCGGTACCTAAATTCTATGAGACTCCACCTAGAGGTTGTGGGATGTGATCTCACAGGATGGTCATCAGCAGGTTGTGGCATGGGAGGAGTTTCAGCGCGTCCTTTACGACTACATCTATCAGAAGACCCTAAGGGCTGACCGAGCCCGGTAGATCATGAGCCTAGAGCAGTGTACTCTTTATTTCATGTAGTATTCCTCTCGTTTCACAGAGCTTCATCGTTTCTCACACCTGCAGAGCGCAGATGTGTTTTTCTTGGAAAAGAAGTTTGAGGAGGGCCTCAGACAAGAGATCCGCTCACAGTTGAATATCTTCAGGATGACTTCCATCGTTTCGATAGTAAACCAAGAACTGATTTCTGAGTTCAATATGAGATATTCCAGTATTGAGATCCATGGTGATTCTGCTTCCATGGTTAGTGCTTCTCTAGCTGACAGCAGGAAGTGTCGTAGGGATTCTACACATGGTGATTCAAGGCAGCGACACACATCTTCCGGTTGCCAGGTGTTATGGTACCAGTGTGGAAAGCCTGGCAATACAAGGCCACAGTGCCAGAGAGACCCAGTGGAGTGTTGATCTTCCGGAAAGATGGGTCACCTTCAATGCTTCTATAAGGTTTTCTCACCAGTAGCTGGTGATAGGGGTTCTTCCACGACTCCTCGTTCAGGAGCACTGCCACCAGTTTCTCACACTACAAGAAAACCGCCGCTAAACGGAAAAAGATTTTTTTTTTTATTTTTAATTTTTATTTTTATTTAATTTCATTCGATGATTAGCGGCGGTTTCGGTAAACCCGCTGCGAAATGAAATGAAAAAATAAAAAAACACGTGAAACCCCGAAATCACTAAAACGACCATAACTTTTGATCCGGGCATCGGTTGAAGCGCCATGACCAGTCAAATCGAAGCTCATGAAGAGATCTAGAGGCGCATATAAGCAAAACCATGAGATGGTCTAAGGTGCAGACAATATTAGAGTTATAAGAAAGTTGAAAAAAGTTCTCCAACTTCAAACGGCCTTAACTTTCGCTCCGGGGGTCCGTTTGGGCTCTTCCACATATCAAATCGAAGCCACCAAAGAGAGCTACGCACTAGATCGACATAATATAGCTTCTGTTGTGTTTTTCAACCCCAAAACCCCTTCGAAGGCCTCCAAAACTCGGTTTCCGTCACCAGTGTCTCACCAAACTTGTCTTCAAACGGACCTAACATTCGATCCGCGTGTCAGTTCAGCCTCTTCCACCTTCCAGATCATAGCTCGTTCCATGAGCTTCAGTTTGACTGGTCGCGGCGCCCACATGAATTCCTAGATCATATGTTATGGAATTTTTAGTGGGTATCGAGTTTGTTATGTTTTTCAATGCCTCATTTCTAGCACCCGTTCCCCGTCAGCTTTTTTTTAAATGGTCGTAACTTCCGATCCGCCTGTCCATTCAGAATCTTTCACCTTTCAGGTTGAAGATCGTTTCATGATCTTTGATTTTACAGGTCGCAGATCTAAAATAGACTCTCGGATCATAAGTAATCTCCGCTAATGTGAGTCCAATGTTTTTGTCTCTTTATGACCGTTTTGACGGGTTTTAACGGCAGCTCCATTTATTAATGTTTACCTGGGTTTCCATGACTTGTTATCAATATGAATGGTTTTTTCTGGGTTATTATGATGATTATGTTGAATTATTAAAGAGTTTTCCAGAGTTGTCACGAGTTTTAATGTGTTCTCATTCTTTCTAATGTCTCATTCTTCATATGTTTCTCCATCCCTTTTCATGCATTTTCATGATTTTTCATCCCTTATCACGTCTTTCATACTTTTTCATGTGTCTCCTTTATTATTTATTATTTATTATTTATAATATACTTTTATTTATTTATTATCTATTATTTGTAACTGGTTATTTATTATATATTATTTATTATTTATTCTTTATTCTTTAATCTTTATATTTATTAATTATTTATGTTTATTTATTATTTATTATTTATTATTTATTATTTATATTTATTTATTAATTATTAATTATTATTTCTTATTTCTTATTTATTATATATTATTTATATTTATTTATTATTTATTATTTATTATTTATTATTTATTATTTATTATTTATATTTATATTTATTTATCATTTCTATTTATTTATCATTTATATTTATTTATTATTTATTATTTATTATTTATTATTTATTATTTATTATTTATTATTTATTATTTATTATTTATTATTTATTATTTATATATATTTACTATTTATTATTTATTTTTTATTTTTTATATTTATTTATTAGTTATTATTTATTAGATATTATTTATTATTTTTCATTTATATGTATTTATTATTTATTATTTATTATATATATTTATTTATTAATTATTTTTTATTATTTATTATTTATTATTTATTATTTACTATTTACTATTTATTATTTATTATTTATTATTTATTATTTATATTTATATATTTAATTTTTAATATTTAATATTTATTATTTATTATTTAATATTTATTATTCATTATTGATTATTTATTATTGATTATTTATTAATTATTATTAATTATTTATATATATTATTGATTATTGATTATTTATATCTATTATTTATTATTTATTATTTATTATTTATTATTTATTATTTATTATTTATTATTTATATCTACTATGTATTTATTATTTATTATTTATTATTTATTATTTATTATTTATTACTTATTATTTATTATTTATTATTTATTATTTTTTATTTATTATTTATTATTTATTATTTATTATTTATTATTTATTATTTATTATTTATTATTTACTATTTCGTAATTATTATTTATCTTTATTTATTATTTATTATTTATTATTTATCTTTATTTATTATTTATTATTTATTATTTAATATTTATTATTTATATTTATTTATTATTTAATATTTAATATTTATATTTATTTATTATTTATTATTTATATTTATTTATTATTTATTATTTATTATTTATATTTATTTATTATTTATTATTTATTTTTTATATTTATTTATTATTTATATATATTTATTATTTATTATTTATTATTTATATTTATTTATCATTTATTATTTATATTTATTTATTATTTATTATTTATATTTATATTTATTTATTATTTGTTATTTATTATTTATTATTTATTATTTATTATTTATTATTTATTATTTATTATTTATCATTATTTATTATTTATTATTTTTTATTTTTTATTTATCTTTATTTATTATTTATTATTTATTATTTACTATTTACTATTTATATTTATTTATTATTTATTATTTATATTTATATTTTTTTATTATTTATTGTTTATTATTTATATTTATTTATTATTTATTATTTATTATTTATTATTTATTATTTATTATTTATTATTTATTATTTATTATTTATTATTTATTTATTATTTTTTATTTTTTATTTATTATTTATTATTTTTATTTATTTATTTAACATTTTTTATTTATTATTTATTATTTATTATTTATTATTTATTATTTATTATTCATTATTGATTATTTATTATTATAATTTATTAATTGTTATTTATTATTTATATCTATTATTTATTATTTATTATTTATTATTTATTATTTATTATTTATTATTTATTATTTATATATATTTATTATTTATTATATATTATTTATTATGTATTATTTAATATTTATTATTTATTATTTATATTTATTTATTAGTTTTTATTTTTTATTTTTTATTTATATTTATATTTATTTATATAATATTTATTATTTGTTATTTATTATTTATTATTTATTATTTATTATTCATTATTGATTATTTATTATTGATAATTTATTAATTATTTTTAATTATTTATATCTATTATTTATTATTTATTATTTATTATTTATATCTACTATGTATTTATTATTTATTATTTATTATTTATTATATATTATATATTATATATTTTTTATTTTTTATTATTTATTATTTGTATTTATTTATTATTTATTATTTATTATTTATTATTTATATTTATTTATTATTTATTGTTTATATTAATTTATTATTTATTATTTATTATTTATATTTATTTATTATTTATATTTATTTAGTATTTATTATTTATTATCTATATTTATTTATTATTTATTATTTATATTTATTTATTATTTATTATTTATATTTATTTATTATTTATTATTTATTATTTATTATTTATTATTTATTATTTATTATTTATTATTTATTATTTATTATTTATTATTCAGTATTGATTATTGATTATTGATTATTGATTATTGATTATTGATTATTTATTATTAATTATTTATTATTAATTATTAATTATTTATTATTTATTACTTATTATTTTTATTTATTTATTATTTATTATTTATTATTTTTTATTTTTTATTTATATTTATTTATTTAACATTTATTATTTATTATTTATTATTTATTATTTAATATTTATTATTCATTATTGATTATTTATTATTGATTATTAATTAATTATTGTTAATTATTTATATCTATTATTTATTATTTATTATTTATTATTTATTATTTATATCTACTATGTATTTATTATTTATTATTTATTATTTACTATTTATTATTTATTATTTATTATTTATTATTTATATTTATTTATTATTTATTATTTATTATTTATATCTATTTATTATTTATTATTTATTATTTTTTATTTAATATTTAATATTTATTATTTATTTTTATTTTTATTTTTTATTTTTTATTTTTTATTTTTTATTTTTTATTTATATTTATATTTATTTATTTAATATTTAATATTTAATATTTATTATTCATTATTTAATATTTATTATTCATTATTGATTATTTATTATTGATTAATTATTAATTATTATTAATTATTTATATCTATTATTTATTATTTATTATTTATTATTTATATCTACTATGTATTTATTATTTATTATTTATTATTTATTATTTATTATTTATTATTTATTATTTATTTTTTATTTTTTATTTTTTATTTTTTATATTTATTTTTTATTTTTTATTTTTTATTTATTATTTATATTTATTTATTATTTATTATTTATATTTATTTATTATTTATATTTACTTATTATTTATTATTTATTTATTATATTTATTTATTATTTATTATTTATTATTTATATTTATTTATTATTTATTATTTTTATTTATTTATTATTTATTATTTATATTTATTTATTATTTATTATTTATTATTTATTATTTATTATTTATTATTTATTATTTATTATTTATTATTCATTATTGATTATTGATTATTTATTATTTATTATTTATTATTTATTATTTATTATTTATTATTTATTATTTATTATTTATTATTTATTTATTTTTTATTATTTATTATTTATTATTTATATTTATTTATTATTTATTATTTATTATTTATATTTATTTATTTTTTATTTTTTATTATTTATATTTATTTATTACTTATTATTTATTATTTATATTTATTTATTATTTATTATTTATTATTTATATTTATTTATTATTTATTATTTATTATTTATATTAATTTATTATTTATTATTTATTATTTATATTTATTAAATATTTATTATTTATATTTATTTATTATTTATTATTTATTATTTATTATTTATTATTGATTATTTATTATTATCGAGTTTATATCTATTATTTATGTATTATTTGTTTTTTCAATTAATATATATAAGTATATTAAATTCTGTTCATTAACAACATGGCGAGCTTGCTGCAGTGGTAAAGTCTTTGGAAAATATGCAAGAGGTTAGGGGTTCAAATCTCACCGAACGCTGAATTTCTTTATATTGCAGGGGCATGCATGGGCATGCATGTGCATGTGCATGGGATATGCATACATGGATAAATAAAGTAAATAAAATAATACGAAATAAATAAATAAATAAATAAATAAATAAATACGAAATAAAATAAATAAATAAAATAAATATGAAATAAAATAAATAAGTAATAAATACGAAAAAAATAAATAAGAAATAAGAAATTAAATAAATAAAATAAAATAAATAAATAAATAAAATAAATAAAAATAAAATAAAATAAATAAATAAATAAATAAATACGAAAAATAAATAAATAAATATATATATATATATATAATAAATACGAAAAATAAATAAATAAATAAATATATAAAATTAAAAATAAAAAAAATAAAAAAAAACAAAAAAAATAAAAAAATAAAAAAACCGCCGCTGAATCATTTAGTGGCGGTTTAAACCGCCGCTGAATCATTTAGTGGCGGTTTAAACCGCCGCTGAATCATTGAGTGGCGGTTTAAACCGCCGCTAAAAACCCGTCGTGAAACGTTCTGCGACGGTTTTGAAAACCGCCGTGAATAATTTCCCGACGCACGATTTAGCGACGGTTTTTGAAAACCTCCTCTAAATGCCTTTTTTGCCGTAGTGTCACCTGTCTGGGAATTGGATTTCTTCTGGCCATTCAAGCAAAGGTGAAGGTCGAGGCCATGGTGGTCAGTCACAAGTATTTCAACGACAGTAGCGCGGATTAGCTCAGAGTTGTAAGGTAGGGTCACAGGGCCTTGTTACAGGTCAAGCCTTGGCAGTAGAGCAGATCCAGAAGGAGCAGGATCCCGGACCCTCTATAGTTCGAGATACGATCTTAGTAGCCTTAGTTTTATCTTCTGCTCTTTTCAATACAGGGGATTCCCATAAGTTTATCTCTATTGCTGTTATGGAGAGCCATGGTCACTGTATCTTTTCCAATACCGATATATTGACTCTAGACACACTGTTGGGGACTAGGATGGCTAGTGTATGTCAGTGAAGAGAGTGCCCTCTTGAGGTTGCAGGGTGTCACTTCTTATGGGACCTCTATGTCCTAGAGATGATAGGCTATAATGTCATTAGAGAAATATACTAGCTAGTTCCCTTCCATGAATTCGTCGACTCTTATCATCATAGGGTGAGCTTCATATCACTAGAGGATGGATATTTTCTCCATTGGGGCGAGTGGGATATCCAGGCAAGTAGAGCAGGACCCGAGCATAATGGGCTAGGAAGAGTTACAACTAAGATTGATTGTCTATATCTAGATGAACATGGGACGTCACAGTTATACTTTCCCCGAGTGGTGGATCGTTTCAGAGATGTCTTTCCAGATGAATTTTTAGGTTTTCCTCTGGAGCGTGAGGTAGAATACTCGATTGAGCATGTGCCAGGAGAAGCACCGGTGTCCATTACTCCGAATAGGATGGCTACACCTATGTAAGAAGAGCTCAAGAAGTAGTTAGAGGAGTTACAAGAAAATGGTTTCATCCGACCTAGTACTTCTCCATGGGTTTTTTCTGTCCTGTTTGCGAAGAAGGCAGATGACACCCTTAGGCTTTGTGTGGATTATCGGAAGCGAAAACAGTAGATGGTTAAGAACTGATATCCCTTGCCTAGGATTGATGACCACTTTGATCAGCTTCGAGGATCGTGGGTGTTCTCAAAGATCGATTTGAGGCCCGGTTATCATCAGTTGCTTATTAGACCATCAGATAAAACTCTAATGGCCTTCAAGAGCAGGTATGGTCTATACGAGTATATGGTTATGCCGTTTGGCCTCATGAACGCGCCTGCAGTTTTCATTGCACTGATGAACCAAGTGTTCCATCCATATATATATTCATTCGTAGTGGTCTTCATGGATGATATCTTGGTGTAATCTCACACACAAGACAACCATGCTACCCAACTTTAGACCGTTTTAATTACACTGAGAGAGCATCAGTTACATGCTAAGCTCATGAAATACCACTTTTGGATGGGCAAGATTCACTTTTTTACGTCACGTTATCACAAAGACATGGGTATCAGTAGACCCAAAGAAAGTGAGAGCATTAGTTTCATGGGAGTAGCTGAAGAATGTCTTCGAGGTGCAGAGTTTTCTACGGCTGGTTGGATACTATTGACATTTCATACAGGACTTCTCACGCTTAGAATCACTGTTGATAGGTCTGACTAAGAATGGTGAATGGTTCTTGTGGTTAGATTCATGCGAGTATAACTTTTTAGAGCTGAAAGGGAGGTTTACTTTTGCACTGATACTATTTTGGAAGAGATGGTAAAGAGCTATAATATCTACTATGATGCATCAGGTATCTGGTTGGGAGCTGTTCTTATGCAGGGATATGGAGTCATTGTGTTCGGGTCTCAGCGGTTGAGGCCACATAAGACGAACAACCAGACACACGATCTTGAGTTAGCGGAAGTTGTTCATGCCATATGCTATAAGAGACATTATCTTCTGGGAGAGCACAGTGTGGTTTTCACCGACCAGAAGAGTATCAAGTACATCTTCACCTAGCTTGATCTAAATCTGAGACAGTGTATGAGTGTTGAGAATCTTCAGTTCTTTGACATTGAGCTTTACTGTACGCTAGGAAAGGGCAATGTAGTGGCTGATGCGTTGGGCAGGAGGACTGAGATACAGGCAGTTCAATAGGCCAATAGTGAGTGGAAGCGTATGCCTCTATTCTCTGAGATGCATTTGGAGGTACATGACAGACGGGGGTAGACTATTCTATCATTTGTAGCTATTACATCTACACTTTTTGATCGGGTACAGATGAGGAATATATCAGACTTATAAGGCCTAGTCATGCAGGAGAGTGTGTTAGGAGAAGAACCTCTTCCCAGATGGACAGTGGTTGAGGATGAGATCTTTCATTTTTAGGGATGCGTGTGGGTTCCATCTGACACACGTGAGGAGTTGACGTGGGACTTTCATTCCTCAGTTTGGGTAGTTCATCCTGGTGTAACCCAGATGTATCGTGATCTACACTGCCAGTATTGGTGTCCAGGTATGAAGAGAAATGTTGTTGGTTTTTTCATTAGGTGTTCCTCTTGTCAGCAGGTGAAGGCAGAACATCAATGACCAGCAGGTCTTTTACAGCAGTTACCCATTATGGATTGGAAGTGGAATTATTTTACGATGGAATTCATGACTGGTTTTACGAGATTGCCTCAAGGGAATGATGCAATATGGTTTGTCATTTATAGAATCACAAAGGTTGCTCACTTCTTGTCGATCAAGGAGAACATCAATTTTGATGAGCTAGGACGGTTGTTCATCCAAGAAATTGTACATATGCATAGAGTTCCTCACTCCATCGTTACATATATGGATGTGCATTTTACTTCTCAGTTCTGGTAGGGGCTTTAGAAGGATTTGGGTACACATGTACTTTTGAGTACAACATACCATCCCCAGACAGATGGCGAGTCCGAGCGTACGATTCAGGTGCTTAAGGATATCCTCTGAGCTTTCATTCTAGACTTTCGAGGTTCTTAGGAGAAGCATATACCTCTTGTGGAGTACGCCTACAACAACAATTTTCAGGAGACTATTCAGATGTCACCTTAGGAGGATCTGTACGGTAGGCCATGCTGATCACCTTTATGCTGGAGGGAGGTGGGAGAGGCAGCTTTGCTGGGACCTTGTCTTATTTAGGAGACCTCGGAGCAGATAGAGTTGATTAAGAAGAGGATGCCTATAGCGCAGTCTCGAAAGAAGTCTTAAGTTGATCAATGGATACGACCTCTTGAGTTTGAGGTCGAGGATCTGATTTTCCTACATGTCGCACTGAGGATGGGACATAAGAGGATTAAGAGATAGGGTAAGCTTTCCCCGTGGTATGTTGGGCTTTTTGAGGTGTTAGAGAGAGTTGGTCCGGTTCCCTATCAGCTACAGTTAGTTCATAGGTATCGGGCTATGCATGACGTCTTCCACGTTTCTCAGCTCTGACATTACTTTTCAGACCCATATCATATCCTCCAACCTGATGAGGTTGAGCTCGAAACGGATGCATTGTTTGAGGATCATCATGTCTGGATTGTCGATCATAGTACAACAGTCCTCAACTGTCGGTATGTTCCTCTGGTACGGGTTCTATGGAAGCATGGGCGAGTACGGGATGATACATGGGAGAGGGAGGCTGATGTACGATCATAGTGGTCGGAGTTGTTCAAGATTTCTTCTTCTACGTCTCGTTAGGGCAATTCAAGGACAAATTTCTTTAAGGGGGAAGTTTGTAAGAACCCAAACCTTACATTCAATTATATATTTCTTTTTCTGGATTTTTTTAGAAAAGATGAATTTATGGAAATTTTTTAAGTACACACCGTGTGGTTTCTGAGTACATGTCGTGTAATTCGTTGCTACTCAAGGATGGGTGCTAGCAGTGTCATGGCCACACACACACACAGCCATGTAAGAGTGTCTTGGAGTCTGCCTAAAGCGGACTACAGAAAATCCTAGTACAAACTGTGTACTCCAAAAATACATTCTATGTACTTTATTTTTTTTTCACTAAATGCACCTGTGTCACGTCTTAACCCTAGAACCGTCTTCTTCTCCAGATTCTTCGGCCGTGAGCGTTTTGTCAGCTGCAGATCTTCGACGAACCCCCGAGCCTCCGTCCGTTCTCCGAATCGACCACCGTCAATTGCATTGGAACCACAACGGTAAGCTCTTCCTTCTTTTAAGGCTTCGTTTTCCATTTCCTCTTCTTTCTGATGTTCTCGTGGGTTGAGTGTTTTGACTTTTTCATAAATCTAAGATGTTTCAAGGAGATTCAAGCTTCTAGGTTTGAGTATATCAACCTCTTAATGTCAAGGAAGGTGGATTGTGCCTTTTTGTAGGAAGTCTTTGAGTAATTGTTCAAAATCCACCAATACCCTTGAACAGGGTATTGCGTGTTTCCTGTTTTTCCCTCATTGTTTTCATACTTTGTTTATATGCTTGAGTAGAGGTTACTGTTTTTGAATAGGGTAATTTACTATGTTGTGGATGCTTTTCCCATGCATACTTGCCTATTTATGACCGTTTGGTCTAGTTTTGGCTATTATGATTTTTCCAGTTCCATGCCTAGTTTATTGGTTGGTATGACTATTCTTCCATGCTGACATGTTATAGATTCTAGCCAAATTGTTGTTGAGGACCCTTTGGCTGTTACGCGATGTGATACTTGTTGTTTTTTTACACAGTGCTATTAGAACATTTTGTTGTAGTCCATAAAGAAAATGGACATAATGGCTTCTCCATAGGGTCTTTATAATAATATGTGAGACCACATGGGGAATTGACGTTGAGTACTTCCCCAGAATGTCTGTAGTTCCTCGACGTGGGCCATAGGGGGAATGAGACGTTGAGTGCTTCCCCAGAGCTCCTTTAGTACGATACGAGACTATTAGGGGGAATTGAATGTGAGTGCTTCCCCAAATAGTCTATTCTTTAGCTGAACCAGAGGAGTGAGATTGTGTGTCCTTCCCAAAGGGTTTCTAGTACTTGTAGGTTGAACCATAGGGGTTAGGATGTGAGAACTACCCAAAGGTTACCTATTTGTTCTTCTTTCTTGAGTGACAACATAATTGTTTGTAAATTATATACTAGAAATTGTGGAATGTTTGTGGTTTATTACTTCCATGTTTACTGCATTCTATACTTTTACATGCCATATATTCACTGACTGTTTGGCACAGATATTTGGGTGGTTTCCACTGATACTTTTTCTCACACCCTGTTTTAGCCATGCTATTCGGCACAAACAAATTATATTGTTGCAGGTATAGATAAGGGAAAGCACCCTTCTACTTCAATTTATTGATTTTACTAGATCTGGAGAGCATGGGAACAAGATGAGTCTTGCGATGATGAGGAATTTCGCATCTATTGTTTTTATTTTGTAATTTGGTTTAGTACTGTATTTAACATTCTGACTTGATTGGATTTTTTACTAGACATTTATGTATCATGCATCATTTCCATATACTTCTGCTCCAGTTTTTTATTTATCAGTCTTCAGCAGTTATTGTTGTTGGATATTTGCTGCTTCTGCTATTGTATGTGTTGTTACATCTGTTGTGTACTTTTCCAATGAGGGGATAGTCTCCCCACTATCACACCCAAGGCCCTGACTGCTAGTCAGAAGCCTCTGGTATTTGGGGAAATGTGCTTGAGGCCATGTGACCAATCGGGTACGGGGCACCTCTGGGTGGCTTCTGGAACTGGGATGTTACAAACACCCTAAAATCACAAAGCATACTACAATATATGTATATTCAACTATAAAAATGTATATTTCTTTAGCATATATATCATAATATCTTGATATAATCAACAATACACACAGTCTAAATGTATTTTGTCCTAGTAATGTCATCCTAAGATTCTAGCTCAATGGTTCCACATATAATTCATCGAGGAAAACACACTGTTGATTCGGATAACACTGATGATGTCAGTTTGAGAGGTAATTGTCATTGGGTTTCATCGTTATATGTTAGTGCTAAAATTCATAGTGGATATAATATACAAATGAGTATCACACCCACTGTCATGGGGAGTACCAACAACTCAATTTGGATTAAGCTGGTTTGTAGTGGATTGGCACTGCAAAGTGTTGATAATGAAGATACCAAGATGTCTATATAGGGAATGAAGAAGTATATAGGATTTCACTCGAGGGATCATGGAAGGGTTCAAACTACACTATATAAGATGTTATACTGAAGGGATTTATGTCCTAGATTTAGGAGTTCATTCCATACTAACCGACATGTTATGGATATGGGGAACACACCTTGATGAAACTTGTCTAAGATAAAAAGGAAATAGGCTTCATGTCAACTTTTTAGTAGTACATTATGTGGAGTAGGGTTACATGCTATGTCATTTTGAACCCAAGTAACGCCTATTTAAAGTACTCATGTTAATGTTCATGTGGATGTACATGACATGAGACATATTTTGTAATTCTACTCGAGTACCTGTACATGGGAACTCCAATGTATACCATGGAAATACATGATTGTGTTGGAGTACATGATGTGTTCGGGGCTATGTACTCCATCATGTGTCTTTGTTCCCTCCATGTTACATGACAAGAATTTCAAAGGGGACTATACGGAATGATACAAGGTCACTTACTATTTGATACTTATATCATTTAAAAAACCCTAGACACCACTGAGAGGGGCCCACATGGTGTGTGGCTCTTAGTTACATACTATTTTTTGTGAAATTTTCTATATTTTTTATCTCATTTCGGTGTAACACTTTTAGTGCTCTGACCAAAATTCTAGCCACACCCCACCCAGAATATAGAAGAACTGGGTCATCCAATTCTCCCCATCAATGAAAAACATGTTTTAACCATCAAATGCATTATGAAATCACATTCTAACAATTTTATTAATTATATGATGAAGAATTTGAAATTGGGTTTCAAAAACTACCTGATCCTTCATTGATTTTATCATTGCACCCCCATCTTGTTGTGTACACACTAGATCCACAATATCATATTTTTCTAAAAAGAAAATTTTGAACAAAGGTAGATTTCATCAGGGTATGTTGAAACATGGTCCAAATGGAGAATTCCAATGAAGAACTAAGAATAAATGAAGAAAATTATAGTCACAATCAACAAGAAACTACCTCAGTCGGTTTTCCTGATTAAATTGATTCATTGTAGTTATTAATGTTAATGAAGAATCAATACACAAAAATAAATTATACCAAATCTTAATGAATATAATCCATCCCATAATACGCTATTCCATTTATCAATATGTTCTATGATTATTCTGTATTTGTCATAGAAACCAAACCGAGGAAAGAAAAACAAATAAAACAACATCCTATGTCAATTTAGATTGATCGCTGAAGAAGAACATAGTTGGGTAGTCATCATTAGAGAGGTCCTTTGACTTCTTCTAGAATCAATCATTGATATCTGATCTAAATTTTGTTTTCTAATAGGATATTCTCTAATGGATCCAATGTTCATCATCAATTGGTAGGCTTATGAGGATAATGCTGAAAATTTGAAATAATAATTTATTCAAAGAAGGAAAACATGTCATTGTGGTAATGAAAAATGAAATTATTTATTAAATTATTTTTTCCATTGAACAGTCACACTGAATTTTTTAGAGACACCCTACACTAACTATTGTTATTCCACACCTATGGTAAACCTATATTGTAAACTCAACAGTCACTGTGGATGTATAATTTGGTCCCCCATATTAGAATTTAGTCCACTTTTTTTTCGATAACTATGTGTGCGTGTAATTAAATGTATTCAATATATTCAATCATTTTTTTCAGTGACCCAAAGCCTCAGAATCTCACAAACGTGTTAGTGCCTATTTTGTAAAAAAATCCATAAAAAATCCAAAAATAATACATTTAAAATCTGATTTATTGCCCTGAGGTACACTAATTTGGGACTCATTGCGGATTGACACTCCCCGGTTGTTCTATGAAATAGCTATAGAAAAAAATTAATAAAAAAATGGCAGCTCAGGTAGTGATGATATTAATTGCTATATAAAATAAAAAATTTTAAAAATTGAACTCACTATGATTTAACTCATACCCATAAAACCAGGGAAAATTTCAAAAAATGTCAAAAATAATCCAAATTTATAAAATTTTATATACAATAGTGACATGAATCTTGATTTTAATATAATAAAATATGATTGTTGACATTAGTCTCTAATTTTGGTCAGACAGTAATAACAAGTATGAACAAATAATTGATTAGTAGTGGAGAGGCTTGATAGATATCCATGTAATGGGAGAGAAGCATTCTTAGTTTTATTATTATTGTAGTGGGGAGGGGAGAAACACTGATGATGTGACATGAAGTATCTAATGTGTACATCCTAATTATCAGAGGCATATGAATGTAGATACATCAAAATTCAGAAAATTATTGTTTTTCAGGAAGTACAAATAATAGGAAACCAGTGGGATCCATCATCAATGGTGGCCTCCCTATTAAGATCGGAAGGTTGTGCAACTAGTTTTACTGGTTAATTCCCACTAAAAATAACCATAGTGGTTTCAGTTGTGAATAAAATATAGTTTGATCAAGAGTAAAAAAAATATATTATAAACAATGTATTAGTGTTTTTTCGTTTTGTGGGACTATTGAATGAATCATTAAATAACTTTTTATAGTTCATTGTGGAATTTTATTTTATATTTTTCTCTTGTTTTGGGAATTGGAAATATTTTGAGTGTAAAAATTTTTGTGTAGGTTCTTGAGTGACTTTTTTTCACTATTTTGGTACAAAATTTTATTAATGCATCTTATATAAATTTATATTATTGATATTGATATAAATCATGGTTTGGTTATTCTAAATAATTTCTAATCATGATCCATTATTGACATTTAAATTTTCAATAGGTCTTTATAATGTTTTGGACAACTATGTAATCTATAACACTGAGTATTATCCATAAATATATTTCGAGTATAAAAGTAATATCTATAGAGAATCATGTTTTTTCATTTTTTAAATTCAGGAAAAAATTTGAATATCAATTTATAGGTTCTTATGAGGGGTAAAATGGATATTTTACAATAGTTTACAGTCTCAGATAATTTTTATAATCATTCTATTGGTCACAGAATTGAGTGCTTACCCTAAGTTAGTAGTTCAGAGAACTTCCGAGTAGTTGGAGTTTTGGCCAAATATTTAATATTTAATTAATTAAATATTAAATTAGTTGGGAAGTTTCAGGTGGATTTATCTATTAAATAGAGCATGATATTTAGATTCTAACTCCATGGTAGATTCTGTAATGGTATTTATTTTCTAGGATATATATTAACTAATATTGGGTTCTAGGACCCGTGACAAGTGTTAAATGGGAGATATATTAATTAATTGATTGATTAATTAAATTAAATAGAATATACATCACCCCATTTTAGCTCCCATACATGACAGATAAGTGAGATAGATTTCTCCCTTGCATGATACACCTAATCCAAGAGGGGGAGAAGAGGGGATGTCGCCAAACATTACCCATGGCATAGATCGTAACCAGATCAAGGTGCAACAACTTCTTGGAGTAGATTTAAACCTAATGATTCAGTGTTTACACCATGAGGTAGGACAGTTTTGAGTTTTATAACCCAAAATCCCATAGATCAGTTCTTAATGTATTCATCATTTATTACAACTGCAAATGACCACATGGGGGTTTATCTATAATAGTTTGTGGACAAAATATGGGTTTCAGGAGTGTTGCGGGTATTTATCATTTGGAAATATCATCAACCCAATGTGTGGTTTTTTGAACACATTACCTATGCTCATCTAATTTTGGGAAGAAAGAATTATCCAATGTACACTCCATGTGGTGGTGGTGGTACATGGCCATGTGTCTGGTCCTGTGAAAAAGAACACAGAAAGATGGTTTTTGGAAAGTACACATCGTGTACTTTGATGTACACACCATGAAATATTCCACATGCGGATCCCATGTTGTTCAATCCATGTAAAACTACACATCCAAGGGGAGGTATTAGAGTAGATGAAATGTATTTTAATGTACATTCCTTTTAATTATTTCATCTTTGAGTTTTTTGGTATTTTATACTCTGGATGTCAGAAATCGATGTGTGAGAAGTCCATTTTGATTGTTTTACACATAGATTGAAATGGTGAAATCATTTGTTTATTTAATGATGACATAGAAGGTGTTTTACAAAAACATTTATAAGGATAATTCCCTTGAGCTTTGGATTCCGAGTCCTTCAGTGGATTGGGTTTTGAGTTGGGAGATCTGGGAGAGGGTTGCATGCCTAGTGTGGAATATTGTGTGAGCAAACCAGGGAAGCTTCTTGATGTTTCTTAGATTAATCCTCGAAGTTATAATTAAACTAGTATCTATTGGTTGATTTGAGTTGTTCTTTCATATAATTAATAGTGACATAAGGATAGCGTAGTTGATGTTTAGATCCTACTATTGAGTAATAGGGTGTATTAATCCATTGGGTACAGGTTGATACCATATGAATGTCGTTATGTTATAGTGTATATGTGATGATGAGTTGAGTATAATGGACTCTTAATGAGATCCTTTGAGGGTAGGTATCTGGTTAAGTGGTCCTTGTGTTTCGTGGTTGATGGTTGAGAATGCATGTGAGGCATGTAATTTATTTCAGTTGGCTTGGTGTTATGTCTTGATTAAGGATCAGTTAGAGGCAATTCCGGGCATCATAAGGAGGATTCCTATGATAGGTTCGCGACCGAGAGTTAATTTTTACTTGGGTTTAGAGTGTATTCACTTGATTGACTGCTATCTTTGAGGATCTATGATGGGATGGTTCCCTTTGAGTGTAGAATGAGAGGACCATGTTTGGGACTGACTGATAGGGTGACCTAAAGTGGGTTCATGTGATTATATTGTTGATTTATGTGTGTTCTTTGGGACCAATGATAATGTATGTGCCGATGGTAATAAATGATTCTAGTTTATAAGGATTTATAGACAACCATTTGTTATGTTTTGGTTCGTTTTGGTTGAGACCTATATTACCCATGGTCTTGTTTATATGGTTGTGTTTCCATGTGCTGGAACAAAATTTATTGGTAAGATTTGTAATGGATATAGAAGGTGGACAAATGATCTACATGAAGGTTTAAAGATAACTATCTTTTAGATTTTTGGTTTTAGGTTTCCTATAGGTTCTGATATTAGTTTATGTTTGTGTGTCGGGCTGAGGTTCTGAGCACACTACATTATATTGTTGAAAATAGTTATGTGACATATTCTATAATTCATTGGGTTCTAGATGGAGGTTTCGAGCATAAAGAGAATACTACTAACAGGGTGTGATATTGAGGCTCTAGAAACTGATAGTATACTTCACAGATAGTGTGCTAGACTATGCCTCTAGCCGTAAATGGCATTCCATGTGATAATAGATTTTAAAATGAGGCTCCTTCTCCTTTGTTTTGGACTAACTAATTCTCTGGGGCCCACATATTCCAGTTTTTGGACTAACGTTACAATCATAGAAAGTACACTACTAAAAGGATGTGATACTGAGGCTCTAGACACAGATAGTGTACTTTGAGTATAGTGTTCCAAACTGAGGGTCAAAGCATTGATTTTTTAGAAGCTATGATGGATTGTGGACATACACTCTACATGTATATGGATTATGAAATAGACTGACGCTTCATTGACTATGGTTATTATATATGATATGGATGTCATACTGAATGGATGGGCATAGTGATACACTTGTGTGGCTATGGGACTTTTTTTGGAGGTTCCATTTATGAAAAAAAGTATGGTCCTGAGGACATAGTATGGAGTTCAAATATAGAGGTGGTTTCTTATTTTTTTTTCACATATTAGGGAATGTTCATATTTATGTATATATGTATAGGTATGGTAGTATACATTTATATGTATATATATATATATAGACATTTGTGGTGGAAGATTCTAGTTGACCAATATTACATACACGAGGCTCGACTTTGGTTTCACTTCATTTCTAGTTATGTATTTCTAAGACTAAGAATGTTACTTTTTTATACACTTATAACAACACATTTATAGGATGCTTGTGGGGGTAGACTATTGAGATTGTTTCTCACCCCTGAATTTGCACCTCGTTGTACACGTAGACCATATGTATACTTTTCTAGGTTGAGCATGAGTTTCATAGTGGTTAGGGAGTGGCCTGAAGTTGGATGATCATGTAGAGATACTCATGTGGTACTTCTGATCAGTTTGGTGATGTTAGACAGTGTTTATATATCAAGTACATTGTTTAGCATGGAGATTGCAGTAGAGCCCTATACTTTTAATTTCAATTATTTTTAAATTTTTAACAATATGATCCGACCAGTATGAGATCAATGTTTTATGTATTACATGTTTGTTCTAGAATTTAATTCATTTCCATTTATTTATAGTACCATTCACTTTCAGTTTATTTATTCTTCTGATATACTCTGATGTGTATGATATTTGGTTATTTACATCTTTTTTTTTCAATTTGATATGGGGGTATAGTCTCCTACAATTTTCACATTATCCATCTCTGCTAGTTGGCAGCCTCTAGCATACAAGGAGGCGCACTTGTGGTTTTGTAACGAACCAGTTCAGAGCACCGGTTAAAGCGGCTACCTGGCCAAGACGTTACAATGTTGTTTCAGAGGAGTTACTTTAAGTCTATTTAACTAATTAGGGGTTGGAATAAATTAGATATATGAATATATCAGGGATTGAGAAGGATACTTGGATGGTGCATCACGAACTCCTATTCTGGTAGGATGTCTAGGTTACAAAGGACTGGGATTGATGTTCTGGATTTTTGACGTTATTGTTGTATATGATTTTCACTATGAGATATGCACATGTTATTGATATTTGATGGTTAATTATGGATCTTAGGATCTTCTCCTGTTGGAAAGAGTCATTTAAGTTGGCTTTGAATATTGTCCAGTAGAGGTAAGAGGTGTCTCACTTATGATGAAAGGTGATTAGTGGTTGGGATGCTGGTTTTGTTTTGTGTGTGGTTGGTGTAGTGACCATTGTATGTTATTATGTTATTGTTTTAGGGTTGAAGACACCTTATAAACAATTTTGGTTCAGGTTGGTTGTATGTCTGGGTCCTCCAGGGAGCAGTATGATGTGACGTTTCTTGGAGAGGATGGATGACCAAGTCATGAGAAGTTGGTTGGAAAATGACAACTTTTTTGGTGTGTGACCCTAGAGATGTGTGTTTTTCTAGTATATTTCATGCGATAATGAGACAGATTCTTTTGGATGTCGAGTTAGTTGTTTAATTCTATGGCCTGAATTAAATAGGGGTGGTTGGACCTAGTTTCTTGATATGAGACATAATTTTTATGGCTTGGTTGGACAACCAAGTGGTGTTTCCAATGTGACTCCAGATCCGAGAGTCTGTGTCATTTTCTTTTAGAGGGTGACCCGTGAGAAGGTTTGAATGAGATATAAAAGAATTTGGTTGTGCGAGGAAGAGATGGAAGTTTTGTAATAATTGATGTAGTGCACAAAGGGTGTAGTTTTGTTATAGTTTTATCCATATTAGATGCCTTTTGTTTAATAATGATGAGATTGTGTGTCATAAACTACATTTTTTACAGGTTTCAAGAGGGGTGGGATCATTCATATTCATATCCCTAGAAATAGTTATGTCAGTGATTTTATCCCAATGGATTGGTTGATGGATTAGAAGAATAAGAAGTGAAATAGTTTCCAAGGTTCAGACCTATAAACTGTGTTTTCATGATAGGTGAATTCTTAGAGTCAGAGCAGGTTTTGATGATGTGTTACATAAAGGCATGAAATGGTTATGTGATAGTGGTACCATGGGGATCAGAGTTTTTATAATGCACTCTTTCTTTTGGTCTATGTGTCAGATGTTATAGAAGTATATTTTAGAGGTTCTATAGTTGGGATGGCGGCTGGGTGCGATGTGAGAAATTATAGCGGGTGTGATAAGAGTCTAGTGGGCATGGTGACCTGATTCCTTGGGATAGAACAATACTGTTTCAAATGGTTGAGGTTGTGATGGTATTCTTTAATGACCACTTATAATTCTCAATGTGTAGATATGAGAATTCCCAATCTCTTGACATCGTCTTATGTATGTTAAGAGAGCACTAAATTTTGTACATGCTATATATATGTTACCTTGGGTTGATAAGGGGTGTCCTATGAGGCTGTCCTTATAGAGTGTTTTTCAAACTATATGGTGGGAGAAAACCAACATCTTTCTACTATTCAGGCCCCTGACATAGGTAAGATATCGACGAATACCATAATTTATTTTCTTGGATGTTGGAAACAAGCTATAACACTTGTTTTGATTTGCTGCACTTTTTGGTGTAAGGTGTCCATTTCTCTCTCTAGGGTTGGTCAGGGCTGGGGCATAGGCTGGGAGAACAATGTCTAGTCAAGAGAAAATTATAAGGATACTCCAATGATGGGAAGTACCCAACTGTGTTTGGTGATGTAAACAAAGTGTGTGATGTTTCAAGGACACAGAAAGGACCACACTGAGTGGGAAGGTAGACCGCTAAGAAAGTGTTTTCAGAGGAGACTTCCACGATGGAGAGCATTGTGGATCAGAATCTGCAAATGTGGGTTGAGTCTTATGGTGGGTAGAACCATGAGTTTGATGATGAGTTTGATTGGTTATTTGGAAAAAAAATGTATGTGTAGAGTTATGCACTATCCTAGTAGTTTTTAATGGTGGAAAGCAGGGGAATGACCATTGATGGGTGATATTCCCTCTATTGATGTTCTATAATTAAACTTGGTTGACATACTTGGGTAAAACCTAATAAGTTGAGGTAGTTTTAATGTATAATGTGGGTCAAGATGTGTGTTTGGAAGACCACCAAGTCTTCTCATGGAAATGAAGGTTTTTGGTGTGATGGTTATAGGGACTCGAGTTTTCTGTATTTTGAAATTTGGTTAGAAATTTGAATTTATATTATTGAGTTCTTATATGGCGTAAAATGGTTATATTTACAAATTCTATGGTCAAAAATATTTTTTTGAACATTCTATTAGTCTTGATATAGTGTGTTCACCCCAGGACAACAGTTTGGTGAACTTCACAGTAGTTTTAGTTTTGTAATAATATTTTATATTTAATTAATTATATATCAAATCAGTAATGTAGTTTTAGAAGTCTTTATCTATTAAATAGATCATTAGATAAAGATTTTGACTCTTCAATTGTGTTCGTAATGGGAGTTATTTCTTAGGGTAGTTATTAACTCACATCGGGTTCTAGGACATGGGACGAGTGCCAAATGGGGGATTAATTAATTAATTAATTAATTAATTAGAAGTGTCTCCCCCCATTATTTCTCCCACAGAAGGAAGGGATGAGGGAGAGGGTTCTCCCTTGCACATTGCACCTGAACCTAGATGGGGAAAATAGGATATGCCACCTGACATCGTCCTTGGAGTAGATCGATACCGGATCGAGTTGTGACATCTTCTGGGGGGAGATATACACCCAAAGCATCGGTGTTTACACCATGAGGTTGGTCGGTTTTGAGTTTTATACCAGAAATGAAAATTTATTAGTTTTTTTTAAGTATTAATGCTTTATTAGAACTGCTAATGTCCACATGGGGGTTAATCTATGATTGTTTGAGTAAAAATGGTGGTTTTAGATTGGTTACAGGGATTTCCCATTTAGAAATCACGTCAATATGACGTGTTGTTATGGTTTGAGGAAGAAGTAATTTTCACAAGTACATGTCGTGTACTCTTAGTCCATGTTGTGTGGTGGTGGTTGTGCATGGCCTTTTTAAAAAGAACATTGAAATATGGATTTTGAAATGTACACGCTCTGTACTTTGAAGTACATGCCATGTAATATTTCATTGACATACTCCATGTTGTTCCGGCCCTGTAAAATTACACATCTAGGGGGAGGGATTAGAGTACACTCCACGTACACTAAATTACATCCCATGTATGTTTTCTAACTTAGAGTTTTCATGTATTTTTCTCTTTGGAAGTCATCATTTGGCATGTGAGCCATGCATTATGAGCATTTTTCCACATAGATCACAATGGTGGAATCATTGGGTCATATACAGGTGATATTGATGGTTTTTTAGGAAAATATATTTTTTAAGGAGGATTACCATGAGGTTTAGATTCTATGTCCTTCAATGGATTGGGTTATGAGCTGGGAGACTCAGGAGATGGTTGTGAGCTCAGTTTGTGATCCATTGTGAGCATACCATGGTATATGCATGAGGTTTCCTAGATAAATCTAAGATGATATATTAGAGAAGTATCTATGTGATTATTTTTGTTTTTCATGCATATCAGGACTAGTGACATGATGTTTGAGTAGTTGAGTTTTAGATATTACATTTTAGGATAAGTGTGGATAAAGACTTTGTAGAAGGTTGATACTATATGATTGTGATTATGAAAGAGTGTCTTTGTGGTGCATATTTGAGTCAGAGGAACTCACGATGACACCCATAGATGGAAGGTATTTGGTTAAGTGATCATTTTATGTTATGGTCAATGGTTGATAATGCATGTGTGGAATGGGATTGATTTTAGATGCAATTGTGGAAAGTCTTGATCTGTGATCAATTAGAGGAGGTTGAGATCCATATGAGGATTCTTCCTATGTTAGGTCTTGGCCCGAGAGGTGGTGGTTACTAAGGTTTAAAGGGGATTACATTTCTTGAGTGCTTGTTTTGAGGATCCAAGAGTGGACAGATCAATTTTTGTGTTGACCTAGAGGGCCACGTGTGGGCCCGAATGATAGGGTTACCCTGAGAAGGTGCGTGTGCTTATGTGGTTCATTTATGGGTGTTACATGGAACACATGATGATATAATTTTTTATGGGATTATATGTTTCTAGTTGATAAGTACATATTGTTAGTCGTTGTTATGTTTTGATTTTTTGTGGTTGAGACCTGTATTACCCATGGTCTTGTTGATTTGTTTCGTTTTCTATGTTATAGAACCCAATTTTTTAGTAAGTGTAATAATGGGTATGGAGGTGGATGGATGATCCACGTGTATTGTTCTAGATATCTATTCTTGAGATTATTGGTTTGCGGTTTCATATTACTACTGATAGTAGTTTGTGTTTTTGAGTGATGGACCGAGGTTTCCAAGAATGAAATGTTATACTTTAGAGAATATTGATGTGACATCTTCTATGTGTGGTTGGGTTCTATATAAAAGATCCTGGCATATGAAGATCACTACCGAGAGGTTGTGAGACTGAGACTCTTGGAATAAATAAAATGTTGTGTGATAAAGGATGTTGGAATGATGCTTCTTCTCCTTTGGTTTGGATTGACAGATGCTCTGGGGCCCACCAAAGTTGGTTCCTTGACTGAGGATCCAAGCATAGAAAGTACACTACTGAGAGGGTGATATTTTTTGGTTCTAGACACTGATAGAGTAATTTGTGGATAGTGATTCAAAATGAGGGTCTGGGTATTAATGGTTTAACAAATAAGATGGATAGTGGATAGACACTCGATATCCATGGTCATGATTGTAGAATGATTCTCTAGATATGATGGATTTTATATATATGGATTATGATATATACTGATGCTTTGTTCACTATGGTTATTATACATGAGATGGATGTCAGACTAATGGTATGGGCTTAGTAGAACTCTTATGTGACTATGGGATAGTTTTTTCGAGGTAAAGAGTATTATAATATGTATGTTCATGAGGAATTTGTATGGAGTTTTATTACTGAGGTGGTTTTTTTGTTTTGTTTCACATACCAGTGAGGATTCATATTTATTTGTACATGTATAGGTATGGGACTATACATATATATGTATATAGATTTCGACATCCAAGGAGGTACTTCCTTGTTGATCAGGATTATGGACCCAGGGCTCAACTATGGTTTCACATTGGTTTTACTTATTTTTTAGTTGTGTCTCAATAAGTCTGAGCATGTTACTTTTGCATACACATATAGAATCACATCTATTGGTTTCTAGTCGGGTGGCCTAATGGGATTCTTTCTCACCCCTTCACATTAACCTATGTGTATGTGTAGACCATATGTCTACTTTTGAGGTTGATCAAGAGTTTCATAGTAGTTAGGGATGAGGCCTAGAGTTTCATGATCGAGAAGAGATGGTTGTTTCATACTTCAACCAAGATGGTGCAGCTCAATAGTGTCTGTAGATTTGGTAAGTGGTTTAAATGAGAGTTTTTAGAAGAACCATGTATATTTACATTGAATATTTTTTACATCGTATTTTTGTGATTGGCCGAGTGGGCGCTCATGGTTTTATTTATTAGATAGATCATCGGGCTTTTTACATTAAAATTTATTTACAACACCTATTAGTTTTTGTTTATTTATTATTTGGAATTAATCTGATGTGTATAATATTTTATTATTTACTTCTATTTGTGCACTATGATATGGGGTTATATTATCCTCACAGATTCTCCTAAGACCCCCAATGCTAGTCGGCAGCCTCTGGTATATGAGCAGGCACACATGAGGTCTTGTGGTGAACTAGCATGGAGCACTAGTATAGTGGCTACCATGTCGGGAAGTTACACTATCCATACATAATAGTTTATAATAAGTCCCTTTTTATTTAACTATCATGTATGTTGGAATCAACACCAATATTATGTAGAATATGTGAAACAAAATTTCATTTACAAAATTAAAAAAATGAAATCATATATTATTTTTTGTGGGATTTGATTTTATACCCAAACATTATACTATAATGATATTTCAAAGAAACATTTTTTCCAAAAACATATAGAAGAGAAAATAAAGAATAAAATACAAATAATAAAAACATCAAAACAATATAGTGTAGTAAACATTTTTATTCATGAATGAATATTATACCGGAAATGTCATTTTTGATACCATATAAATATAAGTATATCACAATAGATGGAATTTATTTCTTTTGAAAAGAAAGTGATTCCAAGAGTTGTTATCATCGGAAACATTGATATATTGGTTCCAATTTGAGATAATTAAAATAGATATATTTTGATATGTAACTACAGTTAGGTATATTAGGTATTCTATGTTTCACCACTAAGGATGTATTATCTGGATTAAACATATATACACAAAAATGATGAATATCAATTTTAGAATTACTTATCATATGGTTAAGTACTAGTTCTGATTCAATATATGGGGGTGAATGTGATGTGAAAAAAGTTGAATTGGATAGAAAATTTATTTTGGAGGAATAAAAAATTATAATATGTGACATGGGAAGCTAATAAATGAATTTTGAATTCTTATACACATTATCTCATATAATATTATACATATTAGATTCCAAGGAAGAAATTATTTGAGTTTTAAAGAGAATGTATGACAAAAGAATTTATTTATAAAAATAAATTTGTATAACTATTCTATCTCATTAATTAGAATAAAAAACATATGTTTAATAAAACATATTAATATTAAAAAATACTTCTATCCACCACAACTGATAAAAATAATGATCAAGTAAAAAGTAGATATATTGATTACACAAGAATGTAAAACTCCCCTAACTCTTATTCCCAAATGAATAGTAATATTATGAGATAAATGAATATTAGGGGAAAAAATTAATGACAATTTTTTATAAGATCAGAGAATGATAAGTATGATTCCAATGTATATAATAAATAAAATATTTGTTACTGTAATATGGATAATGTAGTAATATGAATTTTACCATTATCTTACTTTTATTTGAAAATTATTTAATCATTACAATTTAACATAACAAAAACTGAATACCTAAAAAAGTATAAATAAATATATTTTTATATATCCATTAATAAACAAATACCTATAATAAGATTACAATATATTTTATCATTAGGAAAATATACTACATATTCATAGAAAACATGAAATGTAATGTAATATGATGTTTTATTGTAAAACTAACATTCTTTTCTTGAACCAAAAAATTTTACCGAATCAAATTTAATTTTTTATTTCAGGTACTGTTAAAAGATAAAATCAATGTTATTTATTTTTTCATAAATAATAAAATATATATGTGCATAATGAAATATATTAATTACATTATAATGTTTAGTAACACATATATAACTGTAGAAATACATCAAGGATGATTTAATCCAGTTATGTTTGTGTAAATTAGGTAAAAAAAAATTGTTATTCTTATGAAACATCACTATTACTAGTCATGAGGAAATATAATAACTCATTAAATTTTTTAATCAAACCTGCATTCATTTATATATAAATAAACAAACAGAGGCTATTACACATAATTAAAATTCTTATTTACACATTATTTATCCCTTAAATACTCTATCCTAGATATAACATGTAAATTTAGATAATTTTTGAATTCAATAACGGATGGTTTTAAAGATATAAAATCTCTCAGCAAGGTAAGTGTTTGTTTTACCACTGACACTATTCTATTTATAGTGATTTTTTAAAAACCCTATCTTGTTCATTATTATATTATCTTACTAATTTTTATAAATATTTGTTTTATTTATTTCATTTCTAATATATATATTTATAATACCCATGATTCCACTTTTTTATGAATAATTAATTTTTTTTTGTTTTTAGTGGTTTTAGAAGGAAGTAATCACATTTAAAATAAAATTTTTTACATTATGGTTTGGGTGAATAGATAATAATAACATAAATCAAAATCATATGAATATACAAAAGGATTTTAATTGATTATTCATAATGTGAGTTTAGTTAACAAAGTTTTACATCTTTACCATGTATGATAAACATGTACAACAAGTAATCCCTCTATGGTTGGTGCTAAATTTGAATAACCATATATCCAAACTATGGTTTTATTGATTCTTTTTCAAATTATTATATTTTACAAATTAGTGGATCATTATTTTTTCCAGATTTTTACCAATCCACGTTTCTATTAATCATTTCCTAGAAATTTCCCCCACCATTAGAATATTCTAGTTGATTATTCATCAATGTGTGTTTTATCATCCTTGTTAGTGGATCAATATATATTATTCCATTACCCTATTTCCCCTATTACTTATATATTTAATCAGTCATCTCTTTATTACCAGGTAGGTTATGGTTTTATCTTGGATGAAAATTAAAATTTGATTTCCCAATTTTTTATTTCTAAATAAACATATATTAGTTAATCTTGGCTTTTTATTGTGTATTGATACTTTTATATATCATTCACATCATTTATTACAAGTCGATTCATATATTTTTCTTTATTTATAGAATAATGATATCATATCAGATTATAAATAGTGTTTCAATTTAAATGATTGTTGAAATATTTATCTATAATTATGTTCTTGGTTGTAGATGTTATACTTATTCTATTTTACCATCATTGTGTATTTTACAATGTTTAAATGTGTAAAACATTAATTTATGAATATAACTAACACCATTGGTTGGTTAAATTAAATGAAATATGTTTCTATGAATTAATTAAGGTTTATTTTATTAAATTGTTTATTATGAGTTATAATTGATGAATGGATTATTTATATAAATGATTTTATATGGTAAATCCAAATTTTTTACGTCTAATTACATTTCCATTAATGAAATCCACATGAAATTTTAATTTTTTATAATTTCAAAATTTATTTAGTTGTATATATAATTTAAATTTTTTTGGATTGACTATATTCAAATAATTATATAAATTAATTTTATATTATTTTAATAAATTGTTATATTTAATTTATTATTGGGTGCAAATAAAACTCCAAATATTGTTTCTTATATGAAAAATGGAAATTTAATTTGATATTTATGGATGAATAATGAATAACAATTTTTTAATAATATTGATATTACTATTAAAAGGATGATTCATTGATGATTATTTGGTGTTATGCATGTGATTATAATAAGTACTTCATAATTTTAATCCTATAATATATTACAACTGATTTCCCATATCAATATAAATGAAATGGGAAGAATTAGGTAGCATGGTGGAAAATATAGTAACATGTTCTCCACTAAAAAGAATGAGATGCTGGATAGTGGACCATAGTAAAATATTTTCCCTATATTGAATTTTTCTGTCTTAGTTTTTATAAGAATATTGCGACATAGATTTTTATCAAAAGTAGGGTTTTACTCATTTTTTATTTTTGAAGTCCCAGGTACATACAAATAAAAAAATTATAATTTCAACATATATAATGACCTTTCATTTTTGTTTATTTTTTTATTCTCAAAAATTATTGATTACCAATGTGCTAATGTTTGGAATTTTTTGACATAATTGGTTTTTAAATTAAATTTAATATTTATTTTATAGATAAATCATTATATTATGCAAGTGATTAATGATAAATCAAAGAAGGGTACTCATCTAAAAATTAAGACACAATGGTTGTGACCAAATTTTTTTTCCCTGTGTGATGTATAAATTATACGATCACATGTTGATTTAGGAAAGAAAATTTTAATGTCTATATTTAAATTTGTAAATTATGAAAAAAATAGAGATTTTCAATTTTATTTGAGGATTGGTGACATGTTATTTTTGTGGAAATATGGTAGTTACATAAAATATTAGAGGTTTCTTTAATTTATATTTATACTAGTTTTACTGAAATTTATAAGGGTAAATTATTTTTTTTATTATTGGTGGAAATTATGGGAAAAAATTATAGGTGTTTAATTACACTTCTGAATCCACATTCCTATCTAATATTTTCCTTGGGTCGGAGAGAACCTTATAGTGTATATATTTAATAAATAAAAAATGAAGGGATATTTTTTCATGGGGTGGATAACATTTATGAAGAATGAATGTTCGATCATCAGTGATTTAGTGAGAAAACCCATTAAGGTAGAGCATTTTCATATTTCA
This sequence comes from Viscum album, assembly GCA_963277665.1. Lineage (NCBI taxonomy): Eukaryota > Viridiplantae > Streptophyta > Magnoliopsida > Santalales > Viscaceae > Viscum > Viscum album. The sequence continues at coordinate 1,869,541,834 of OY728147.1, forward strand.
CTCATCCTCTTTCTTCATAACCAAAAGCCTATCCTATTTTTGATTCACCAATAGTTATCCATCAATTAGTATGATAATATATAATATAATAATAAATTAAAATATAAATTAATAAATTTTATATTTAATCCAATTAAATTATATATTCTTACTAGGTATTATTCCTTCCTTTTGAATAATATATATATTTTTTCATTTAATTTGTATGAAAAATACATTCAGCTATGATTTTGCTTCTTAATTTCTTGTCCTTTTGGATTTTTTTGTTAGTTAAGGATATTATTTTAATAAATTAGATTTTTTAATAAATTATTTAAGGTTAATTTCTCGTTGATACTTTAGGATTGATTTTAGTTCATCATAATTATTAAATTTGAATAATAATAAAAACAATATTATTATATTTATTGTACTCATTTTTTTAAATAAGGTTGTTTTCATGTTATGAAAAATTATAAATGATAATAATTGTTATTGGAGTAGAGTAATTTTATTCCTTATAAAAAATCATTATTACATTGTGTATTAGGAATTTTTTGATGAGTATAAACAAAAATCAACATTTTGGTGGTTGTGCTTCCCAAAAACAAATATCCCATGATTTATTATTTCCATAAATAATGGAAAGACCCATTTATTAATATGTGATACAACAATAAATACTTGTTAATTCTTCGATCAAACAAGTTGTATTGATGGAAAGAAAGTGGTTTTCATTATGGGATCTTTGTGAGACATTGAAATGGGGGATGCTATTGATGAAATTAATGATAAAAAATGTATGAATAAACATAATAAATGTTTTATATATTTCCCAAATGAATGATGATTGGATCAAAAATGATAAATAGTAATAGGAGTTGGCCACAACTTGGTTCATGTATAGGATATAGTGGTCTTCATGTCTTGGATTATGAAATTTTAACTATGAATTGTTTAATTATATTGGTCATGTTAAATTTATTCCAAAACTAATGGAAATAAGGATGATACAATTTCATTAATAACACTGACCATGTGACCATGGGACTAAATCCATGAATTTAAAAACCATGTATATTGGTGTGGACTTGAGAACACTCCATGTAATCAATTTTATCCCATGAAATTTGTGATTATACATGATATATAATATATTACATGATCTGTATTAAGGTTGTGTAACATGAAATGTAATATAGTTACACACCAGCAGGAGCTATGGATGTCACATACCATATACTCTAACTAGAAATATTTTGTAAGTCAACCCTACATATACTGGGAAATGGTGGTACCCACCTTACTACATTAAGAGATTCAAAAATTATTTACTTAAAATTAGATGTTGTGTACTACTGAGTAATGTATTTTTTTCCAAAAAAACTCACTAATGTATCAAAAATTGAAAAAATAGTATATTATGAGTTTTTTTACAATGAATGTGATGTTTATATGTTAAAATTTGTAAGTTTAATTTTTCTGAATTTGGGGTAGTTAGATATTCATTACATTATAGATATATAGATGGGGTTGTGTCACATATTTGGAGTAGACACAGAGTCAAAAACAATCCTGACGAAACATTACATTATGGTGTTTGTCTTCTACATATATTATGGAGTAGGTAACGACCTATTATGATGGGGTTTTGGTCTTCCAAATAAGAATTATTAACTCCCTCAATCAATGTACATCTACCATGATGAGGTGTGAACCCCGTAGAAGGGTTGGTAATCCCATTGGGATGAAAAAAATCTATATTTTTCATCACACTCATTATAGTAGATTAGGATAGAGTAGTGGGTTTTTGAAAATTATAGTTGGTGGTCAGGTACTCCACAATGTGATGGTGGATAATACCATCTCCATAGTGTTTTATCATTCCCCTTAGTTGGGGTACAATCACCGTTATGGGTTGGAGTGACTTTAAATTATATTCATCCATTCAATGTGGTAAAGATCGACTATTTATTTTCTGAGTGTAAATGTGGGAGTTTGAGGATGAAAGATTTTTTGAACATCATTAGTTCTATAATATTATTTTGTTCCATTATTATAACTTCTTTTAGAGATAGAAGTAAATGATTGGTGGTTTCCACCTATAAACTAGAACACCATTGATGAGTGAGTTGTATCTAATCTATATAATTTGATCTCCTAAAAAAAATTGAAACCTTGAGTGTCCGTGCGGATTGAAGATAGAGATCCATAGAGAGATGGGATGTAATTAAAGAAGAAATAACTATGTTCCCATGTTTCCATATTATAAATAAGATATTAGTTATTCATACCTTATCAATTGTTCATTCATGTTCCATATCATGATATAAGTTGATATTTTCCCTTTATTTTTCTAGGATATAATACTAGGTATTTTAATACTTACCCTAGTATGGGACTTGTTACCACACATTTTGTGTCTATAAAATAACACATAGTGGGGAGGTTGTCTTGGTCGTCATCTATATATAGTAATTTATGTGGATCTAATTCTTGATGGGGGAATGGAGGTAAATTGTAGTGGAAATTTATAGTTGTAGTCTATTAAGAGGTGTACTTGTATGGGGGATATAACACTCCATTTTAAATAAAGATTTCATTGTTTAGAAGTATCATTTTAGTTGATTACCTTTCAGAGTAACAAATGGGATGCTTTCTTTTCTAGTTATTTTCCATGTATCCAATTTTTAACATTTATGATGAGTAATTTTATTTATGTATATTGTTTTTTATATTATACAAATTATATTTCACCACTATTATAAGTTATTATAGGAGAATATCTCCCATGTATGTGATTTCATTCAAAGATATAGCCTCTAACCTTTGGCATATTGGATGTAGCCTTAGGGTGTTGGTGTGTGGGGTACACTTTAGTTAGATTTTACCATAGATGTGTTTGTAAGGGTCATTTCATGTCATGTAAGAGTGAAAAAGAGTTCTCGTGTAGTTGGATATCATACACAATTCAAATTAAGATGGATTTACCTAGTAAATTTCTTATACCATCTCAATATATCCTATGTTTTCTCATGTGGATATATTATTACCATTATGATTGGTTATTTCATAAATATTTATTTTCATTATCTTCATTTTATTTATACTATCATTAATTAAAATTATATTTAAGAATGAGGAAATTATTTCCATTTACTTTAATGAAAACATTATTTGGGAATTTATAAGGTCTCTTATAAATAATCATATTCTAGGGTGGGTTATTCCATATATCATAAAAAAGTCCGATTTAAAATAATATATTTCTTTCATGAGATTACATATAAGAATATAAATTTATAATTTATTTTTTGATGATAAATTATTTTAATGAAATGATATTTTAAAATAATAACATTACATATTATAGTTTATACGACTTGAAGCATTGAGCTAAAATGAACCATGAAATATATTATTTTAATATTATCATTGTTAACTAGTTGTTGAACTAGTGGGTTTGAAATGCATTAACCAAATTAATATATAAATATATATAATGGTCATAATAATTAAATATTTTTTATAATAATCACCCAATTTTAATAATGGTAAATTTATTATATCAAATATACATTTTCTTAAAAAATGAATTTTACTAAAATTTGTGATTAAACAAAATGATTATAATTTACAAAATTTTGAAAATTCCTTTGGAGAAATGAAAATTATATTTTTAATAATTAAGTAACAATTATCATATTCTGAGTTTTGGAGGATTTTCTAAATAGATTATTTTTTCAATGAATAGAGAAAAATAATGATTTTATTTGAAAACAACCTTTTTTTATGAAATATTAAAATGATCATTTTGTTTTAATATTGTTTTAAAAGTAAAATTAATCCAATATTATAAAATATAATACAATTTAGGTTATTGGAATCAATTTTATATTTAGTGTTGATACAAAAACATATCATTTGAAACAATTTTTTTTCTAGATGCATTTAAAGGTTTTTTTTAAATTTAAATTTTCCACTTATATGAATTGAATTTGGTAATATGGATGGAATATTTTTATTAATCATAATTTATATCATTTTATATCATTGACTTTAGTTGTTAGAAATAATAGTGAAAATAGTAAAAAAATAATTAGTGTGAGTATGGTTAAAATGGGGTTAGATGGGAGGGGGGTTAAACCAATTGATAAAGGTAATATTTCCAATTAAATTTATCAAAATATTATTTTATGACTATATATAAACTTTATCCTATCATAAATTATAATATAATTTCATTTGGAGTCATTTTTTCTTGGGAATGACTTTATCATTTTGCATTATTTTTGGAAATTTCTATGTTAATTCATGTAGGAAACCTCCCCAATTATAAAAGGGAACCTTATCACCACTTTTTTAACACATATAGATATATATATCTCATCAATTCCCTATAAAGATGACTCCCCCAAATCATTATCTGAATTCTTAGATGTTTCGGTCTACCTAAAAGACCAACCTTAGTGTCCTTAATATGAGGTGCAAAGGAGGTCCTTCTAAAGAAATATAATTATATTCATTGAGATCATAATTTTTTACTTCATATTAAATCCCCATAAATTATGTTTGTAAAATTATTATATTATAACATCAGTATCCCCCAAAAACTAGATATTATTTTATTGTCTTCAAAATATTTAACATTCTCATGCCTCGACAAATGGGAAACAAATCCATAACTCTCGAGTACACAGGTCTACCACCTCATAAACTGATGTAATTTGTTTGCATCACCTACTCACATAGATTTTAACAATTATGAAAATATATGATATATTTGATCATTATTACACGATATTAATTATAAATTAATAATATATCACATAGTTCCATACATTTTCACCGAATAAGGGAATGATTACATCACTCATGTGTCCATATGAACTATTATCTCCATGATGTGTGGCAATTCATAATCCATGTCCAAATACAATGATTAAATATAACAACATATCAATTTATAAAATATGTCAGGACCAATCCTCGGGACCCATGTCGTGACTACCCCATGCCCGCCTTCCATAAGCCAAGGGCAAGATACCAGCACCAAAAGCATAAATCCTTAAGCTGGGAAGACATTGCCTTTATAAAAAGTAAACACACACAAATAGAGTACATAACTGGAAGAAAAGAACTAAGAAATACTGAATATATAAGAGGTTCTGGAAAGTTAAAGGGGCCGTAAATACAATCCCAACAGTAAAGTAAAATTAAAACTAAAAGAAAGTACTACTGAAAAAGGAAAAAATGGATGAAATGTAAAGAGAAACTCCTGGATCATCCTCCACGGTTCCTACATAAAGGTTAGTTACAGATGGTCACCTCAGTACACCACGCCCGTTAGACTCCTCTGTGTACTGACTCGTCGAAGGGTCCACCTCTGAGTACCGTCCACTCATGGCGCTCTCGGCATCCGTCAATGCTGCCTGTCATCTGCATCCAACACAATGAAATGTGGGAATATCCCATGCATGGGTGAGTATAACGATACAATGTAGGGACCTCAAGACCCTCAATTTCTCACAATATACAAGAAGGATAAACAAAAAATTAAAGGATTAAACGGATAACCCATACATAGGTATATTCCCATACCTACGCCTAAGGTATCTAATAACCCATCTCAATCATGAGGAAACACAAAAGTCATTGACTCAGCTCAAACCAAGATTTCCATTATCGAAACAACATCTACTGGAGAACACCACCTCTGTCATGAACAATGGGCTTGTCACGCCACAAAAGTGATTCTCACTGTCCTTGGACAGCTGAGGTACACCTCCTATCGAGTATTGTGGGTCTGTTGCCAACTACCAGGTGGTCATCTGCTGTGGGTCTGCCTCTAAATACCAGGAACTCCCCCTAATAGCATGCATAGGTACTCCTCCTGTCAAGTACCACGGGTCTGCAGCCAACTACTAGGCGCTCCTCTGTCATGAGTCTCCCACCAACTACCAGGCACTCCCCACTAGGCTAGTGGAATCGGTCAAGCAGTCTTCAGGTCTGTTATCTACTATGTCTCCGCACTCTATCTACTCGTCACTGGAAGGATCCGATCCCTGAGCTTCTGGAAAAAACTCCAACAATTGCGAAGTCTCATGTAGAAGTATCTCATGGGTCTTCCACGTCATAGGGGTCTCAAAGCAATATACATCTTGTCAATCAGAAGCAGGACTTGTGAGTTATTTGTCTTTTAGTTCCGAGGGCCCGGTTGGTTTCGTGTACGAACCGACCTGACTGTCTCTCAACTATACCCCGAACTCCCCTAGGGTATTATCAAAGGGACAACTTCATTCCATGAATATCATCGCCGCTAACGGTTCGTCAGACGGACGCCCGTAGCCCAAGATATGGGCGGAAAGGTGTAAACGGGCTATATCGAGTCCAGTCTGACCCCGTCGGACTAACCCGACCTGACCCAGTCTGAACCGGGGTCTGATCCAGTCCGTGGGTCTGTCCCGGTCTGAGGAAATTCCCATGCTCGAAGGGGCGGCCCGGCTCGATGGCGGCTCGGCCCGAGGGAGGCCCGGCCGAGGGAGGCCCGGACCTGGGGCAGCCCGGCAGAGGGCGGCCCGGCCAAGGGTGGCTTAGGGGGTAGCCTGTGTGGCCCGGCTAGCCATTCCATGTGGGGGGGGGGGGGTGCGGCATCCCCTGGTATCCGAATGAACTAGTGCTAGGCTCCGGTTCGGCGAACCGCAGTACCCGAGGGGTCTTGCATGAAGTGCGCTACGGCGGACGGCTCAGTCGGCCACCCTGGTTTTCCATCGTAACGCGACGGTGTTGCGGTCCTGCTGGGCTACGCGTGGCGCAACTCTGTTGCGCCTCCTCCACTGTGGCCTCCCGCTCCTCCATGTTGAGTGATGGTGCCACATTCATCATCCGACCGCCGTGGCCCTTTTGGCTGCAGCTCAGTTCTCTATGCGGCAATGTGGTGCCACACACTTGTGGCGACCAGGTGGCCTTGTGCTACCAGCATATTTGTGGCTGGCTCATTGCCGGTCGCCACGTGTACCGCCTCCATTGTCATCAAACATGAACAATAAAAAGTGGAGTGTTGGGCCGTGTTCATGCGGTCTGATCCCCCCTCATAATGGTGAACCATAATCCAGAAATTTGAATGATGATGAACAGAGGTTTATACTCATATATAAATTAATTCAAATCCCCCTACCTCTAGTTCGATGATGTTGAAGGAGCCGCGAGAAGGCGACGTCGTTTCGTCAATGTCGGAGGAGGAAGAGGGTACTCGTCATTGGCGGACGAGAGTTCGAAGGTGACGAAGTCAAAGGCGACGACGACGTTCTTAGTGGGCATCACTTCCCTTTCTTGACCCAGTTGGATAAGGAAGAATATGGCTTCATTCTTCGTTGGAGAGAAAAGGCTCCTCCCTAGCTCTACCCTTTCTCTATTCCACCCAGGAATAATGGCCAATGAAATGAAATAATAAGTTTGCCTATTATTTTATTGTTTGAATGAATTTGAAATGTTTTACGAATTAATTAAGTTGCCTCACTAATTTAAGGGGTGAAGTTGGCCAAATTAATTGGGAGAGGAAGGTGAATAATTTCAATGGATTCCCCCACTTTATGGAGAGTTAGAAGGGGGTTAATGCTCATGTGGGCCCCACCCCTTTAATTGAAAGAGAGTTTTAATCTTGTAGTGGGCCCCACACAATAATATCCTCCCAAGGGAAGTTATGTGCAGGTGGGCCCCACCACTAACCTCCACTTTGAGGTCTTAACCACCAAACAAATAAAAATAAGTTACACTTATTTTTATTTAATTTTATTAAAAAACCCAAAAAATAACTTCCATTCTCGTTCGAACGCAACTACGGTGAAGGTCTCATTAAGAGAATACCAGCGATGTAAGTTCAATGGTGCCCTCAGAATTCAATTCTGATCACTAGTTCAAATGTTATAAAATCTCGAACGTATGTTTACTAAATGTACCGGAAAAAAACATCAGAATTTGACTCCCGGAACACCGGGCCTCAGAATCAAGCATCGTCATAATCTACGGACTCGTAAAATTCCCATGTATTTGGAAAAAATCCACAGGATTTCTGGGTCTTTACGTTCTCCCCACCTTAGGGCTTTACGTCCCCATAAGCTGCAACACAAAGTAAAGAAACAAATCATGGTACTGAGTATGCATCTGAGCCTCCTGCTCCCATGTGCTCTCCTGGAGGTTCTTGTGCTGCCAACGAACGCGCACCATAGGTATCGACCATCCATGTCGGACCCACTCTTGTCGATCCTCAATCTCCACTGGATCCCTAATTTATGCCTCCCCATCATCGATGTCCAGGTATCCATGGTCAATGATGTGGGAAAGGTCGTGCACGTATCTCCTCAACTGAGATACGTGGAAGAAGTAGTGTAACCGATGCAGCTGAGGTGGAAGATCCGGTCGGTAAGCCACCTCACCTAATCTGTTGAGGACCTTGAAGGGTCCGATGAATCTTAGATATAGGTTGCTGCCTCATCCAAATATCCATAGACCTCGTCGCGGTGAGACCCGTAGAAAGACATGGTCTCCATCCTCAAACTCTAAATGCATTTGTCTCCTATTAGCATAGGACTTATGATTACTCTGTGCAGTCTTCATCCACTGTTGGATGATCTACACCTTCTCGATGGTAGCTCGAACCATCTCTAGTCCCACTAGTGCTAACTCCCCTGGGTTTGTCCAGCACAATGGAGATCTGCAGGTTCAACCATACAATGACACAAAAGTTTCCAAACCGATGGTGGAGTGATATCTATTGTTGTAGGAAAACTCCACCAAAGGTAGGTGATCATCCCAGATGTGAACAAAGTCTAGGACACATGCGTGGAGCATGTCCTCGAGGTTCTGAATGGTCTACTCAGTCTGGCCATCTATTTGAGGATGGAAGGTGGTTCTTAGATGTAACATTGTCCTGAAAGCTTCATGCAACCCCATACATAGTTGGGAAGTAAACCGTGTGTCATGGTCGGAGACGATAGAATAAGGTACTCCATGAAAATGCAATATCACATGAACATAGAGGCATCTCAAGATCTCTACTAGTCCCTGCTTTCTGATTGGTATTAAATGGGATGACTAGGTGAGTTGGTCAATGATCACCAATATCGAATCGTGACTATTGGATGTATGTGGAAGACCCGTCACAGAGTCCATGGATATCCCATCTCACTTCGACTATGGGAACTCTAACGGATGAACCAAGCCTACTGGTACATGGCCCTCCGCCTTCACTTGCTGACAAGTGAGGCATCGTGAGACAAAATCAGCTACTGCCTTCTTCATAACTGGCCACCAGTGATATCGTCGAAGGTCCTAGTACATCTTCACCACCCCTGGATTTTCTTCTAGAGGGGTAGTGTGCAATTCCATCAACACTTCCTCCTGAAGTGAAACTGGTACCATAATACGTCCTATGAAGATGATGACGTGCTCCCAACCTTCAAAAAATCCGTCAGGTGCCTTCGCTGTGGATATCTGAGCACGTCACCTCTCATAGTCAGCGTCTCCATGCTGCGCCTCCCGGACTCACTGAATAAGTGGATAAGTGAATGTATGTGACTGAAGATAGGCTGGTACATCCCTATCCACAAAGGATATCTGTAAGACAGCCAACTACTCTGTCGCCTCTCCTAGCAGCTGAATACCAATCCTCTTGCTGAGTGTATCTACGACAATGTTCCCCTTCCTAGGAGTATAGACTATCTCAAAGTCATAGTCCTAGAGGAACTCAAGACAACGCCGCTATCTCAGGTTTAGGTCCTTCTTTGAGAAGATATACATGAGACTCTTGTGATCAGAGTACACGGTAAAATGATCACCCATCATATAGTGCTGCCAAATCATCAAGGCGATGACCACTTCTGATAACTCCACGTCATGGGCAGTGTAGTTCTTCACATTCTGTCTCAACTGTCTTCAACCATACGTGATCAAAGCTCACTCCTATATCAGGAAACACCCGAGTCCGGTCCCTGATGCATCACAGTAGACTACATACGCTACGCCTTCCTATGTAAGCCTAATGATGGGGGTTCTAGTCAACCTCTGCCTCACCTTTTGAAAGCTCTTCAAGCATATCTCTCACCACATGAAGGGTTTACCCTTCTTTGTCAAGGATGATAGTGGTGGTGCAACTCTGCTGAAGTCTGGAACGAACCTTCTATAGTATCCATCCAAGCCCAGGAAACTCTGTACCTTCGTCACACTCCTTGGTGGCTCCCAAGCAAGAACTGCCTCAATCTTTGATGGATCCACTGCAACTCTAGCCTCTGATATAATATGTCCCAAGAAATGAACCACTTGAATCCAAACTAGGCACTTCAAGAGCTTACCATAAAGCTGGTTCTCTTGTCGTGTGTTCAGTAGTACCTGCAAATGGTAAGCATGCTTCTCCTTAGTAGTCGAGTAGATCAAAATGTCGTCGACGGAAACTACGATGAAGCGATCAAGGTAAGGCCGGCAGATCCTGTTCATGTGACTCATGAACACTTATGGAGCATTGTTTATGCTGAAGGGAATAACCAAGAACATGTAGTGGCTATACTGACACTGAAAGGCCTTCTTCTGAATATCCTCATCTCAAACACTGAGCCGGTGATAGCCTGACCTAAGGTCTATCTTCGAGAACCATCGAACTACCTTGAGCTTATCAAAGAGATCGTCTATCCTTGGATGTGGTTACTTATTCTTTACGATCACCTGGTTCAAGCGATGTTAGTCAACAAAAATCCTCAAGCTCCCATCCACCTTCTTGGTGAACAGAATCGGGGCTGCCCAGAGAGAAACACTGTGCCGGATGAATCCCTCCCCTGCGAGTCCTCTAACTATATTCGCAGCTCGTGAAACTCAGTGGGGGCCATCCGATATGATGGAGTAGATATCGATTCTGTCCCCAGGTACATGTCAATATATAAGTCCACCTCTCTAGGAGGAGGTAGTCCTAGATCATTGTCAAGGAAAACATCCACGTACTGGTCCACCACTACAGGATAAGTCAGACTCTCCACACCAACAGCTCTGAGGGTAAGGCAATCCAACTGGTGAGTGATCGGATGCAACCTCCTCCGAGTAAGTCCATAATACGATGCAAAGTTTCTCATCTCGCCGGTGAAGTTTAACCTGGTCCCATCCATGCAGACACACTACACTTTTTTCCTAATACGGTCGATCTGAGAATAGACTCTAGATAACCCGTCCATACCCAAGATGACGTTGTAAGGAATCAACTACGCTATGAGGAGATCCCAACCGAAACTCTCGCCTCCTAGAGTAATCTCACACTACCGGCACCAGTGTGTAACCATCGAGTATTGTCCCGTAAGAGTATCTAGCTGTAAGGATCGACCCAAATGGCTCCGTCGGAATCTCCGAGCTCCAAACAGCGAAAGTGGCTATGAAAGAGTGACTGGAACCTGTGTCTATAAGAACTGTAGTTGATTTGGATTAGGCACAGATCGTATCTCGAATCATATCTGGAGTGCCATGGTCGTATTCTTCATCTACCTGATGCTGAGATCTCCCCTATCCGCCAACTCCATGTCGTTGGGGTGGTCCTCCTTGTAGTGGTGGTGGTGGTAACACCTCGTAACATCGATCGCTGCCTGCTGCTCGACCAGCTCCACTTCCACATCTTCCTGCACCCTACGGACCTCCCAGATTGAATTTATGGCTATTTCTGGGATGTCCCTTAACTAACTAATAATCGTCAATATCGTGGGTCAGATAGTCACGTGCCATGCGACCAAGCCCGCCGCATGAGTAACATTGCCCACTACTCACATGACTGGTTCTATCTCCTCTCCAGGTTCCCCACACAACTGATCTTATGTCGTGCGGTTGTCCACATATAGGTATGGTTCTCTTGGACCTCTCTGTCATTTGTCTACTTCCAACTATAGAAAAAGTCGTTGCAAGTACACTAGTAGTGGGTCTCACTACTGGAGACTACTCAGCAAGGAATCTTCGCACTATGAGGGCTCTCTCTAACACTCCCTCCCACGTCGAAATGCTGAGGGAGATCATCAAGGCTATGATATCTCACCTAATCCTCTACTCGAAGGTCCGAGCCCTGAATAATGGGTCTCATACCATATCTGTGGAGTAGTGCGAGAGGTCGGTGAACCTCGTTGAGTACTGTGATACTGTCATGCTTCCATGCTGTAGATGAAGTTTCTCCTGTATCTGCAACGCCCAAAGGGTGGATGGAACATACTCTACCCGAAAAAGGCTCTCGAAGTATGTCCAGAGTAAATTCGCCTCATCGTGGACCTGAAGCATTAGGATCCACCATTTTCCTGCTGCTTCCTGAGGAATACTGGTAGCAAGGATCACCATGTAATCTGCTGGTGTCCCTACTAGCCTGAAAACTCTCACCACAGCCTCCAACGAATCCTCAGCTGCATGTGGGTCCATCTCTCCATGGAACCTGGGTGGCCTCTGGTGCTGGAACTCATGAAATGTGCTCAAGAGGTTTGCATCATCTGCTACTGGGGCTGGTGGCATCAGTGGCCGAATGGGTGGTGTTACCGCTCGTGCCTTAATTGGAAAGGGGCCTTGCACCTAGTCCTCATCAATAGGTGGGTTGTCAGAGCGTACGACTCTCAGGGAAGTAACTGGTCGTCCATGGGGAGGCATACTTAAAGGAACAGATGCAACATGGTTAAAACAATATACATGGTGACATGACCTGGTTGATCCGACTTATAGAGAAACTTTTGAAACACACACGCAATTAGTGTTTTCGTGTGCTGAGTCGGAAATCAGAATTTAGGGTCCTGGTGTATGGATACGTCAGTCACTGCACCAACACTGGACTCACTAAATTGAAAACCACACTCAGTACCCTTAACACTATTGATTTATAGAAAATTATGATCAGAGTCCTGAGTTCTACGGTAGAACCCAACCCTCTGATACCAATTTATCCCAACCTGTCCTCGGGACCCGTGTCGTGACTACCCCAAGCCCGCCTTCCATAGGCCAGGGGCTGGAGACTAGCACCAAAGGCGTAAATCCCTAAGATGGGAAGGCATTGCCTTTATAAAAAGTAAACAAATACAAACAGAGTACACAACTGGAAACAATGCACTATGCAATAATAAATATTGAAGAGGTGCTGGAAAGTAAAAGGGGACGAAAATACAAGGCCAATAGTAAAGTACAAGTACAACTGAAAGAAAGTAAAACTGAAAAAGGGAAAAATGGTTGAAAAGTAAAGAGTATCTTCTAGATTTTCCTCTAGGGTTCCTACATAACGGGTAGGTAAAAATGGCCACTTTAGTACTCCACATCTGTTCGACTCCTCTGTGTACTGACTCGTTGAAAGGTCCATCTCCGGGTATTGTCCAGTCCTGGCGCTCTCGGCCTCCGTCAGTTTTGTTCATCATCTGCATCCAACACAATGAGGTTCGGGCATAGCCCTTATAGGGGTGAGAATAATGATACTCAGTAGGGACCTCGAGACCCTCAAGCTCTCACAATATCCAACAAGGATAAGCCGCAATGTAAAAGATTGAACGGATAACCCATACTTAGGTATATGCCCATATATATAACCAAATTATCTAGTAACCCATCTCAATAATGAGGAATCACAAAATTAATTGACTCATCTCAAACCTTGATTTCCATTATCGATACCATACCTGCTGGAGAACTCCTCCTTTTTCAAGAACAGTGGTCATGTCGCGACACTATGGCGCTCCTCACAAACCTTGGACTGCTGAGGTACTCCTCCTATCGAGTACCATGAGTCTCCAGCCAACTAACAGGAACTCTTCTGTTATGGGTATCCCGCTAACTACTAGGCACTCCCCCTAATATCCTACAGAGGTACTCTTCCTTTCGAGTACCGCAGGTTTTCCGCCAACTACCAGGAGATCTCCACTGGGCTAGTCGAATCGGTCAAGAAGTCATCAGGTATGTCAGCTACTAGGTCTCCACACTCTGTTTATTCATCACTGGAAGGTTCTTCTCCCCAATCTACGTGGAAAAACTCCAAATGTCGCGAAGTCTCACTTAGAAGTATCTCAAGGGTCTGCCATGTCATAGGGGTCTCAAATTGGTCTTTGAAGAAGACCAGAACCTCTAGGATGTCTCTAGGGAAGTGGAGAGAAGAAATTGGCAGAGTATGGACGACATTTAAGGCTCAAAGTGGTGTGAGGAAGAGAGGGAGGGGGTGCCCTTTTATAAGGGGGGAGAGGGGCACCTTTAGAATAACCAAAAATATTATTTTAATATAAAGTCCAATTCGGTTTTTAATAGCTCCAAATTGATATATTTATAAACTAAGGTGGGTATGGGTCGAAATCCTCTCATCCAATATAATTTAGACAAGTTTAGATATCAATTTTAACCTTATCATTTAGATTTAACTTTAAGTTAGATAATTTAACTTTTACCGTGTCTTCTTGTTTTCTTACACTATAAGGTTAATAAACTTACTATATCAAGACAAGCGAACCCAAAGTTGTTTATTATTAATATATATAACATTATCTAAGTCATTTTTCTTAACCTTAGATTTTTAGGAATAAAATAACAATTAATAATATAATATTTGTTTTAAAAACTATTTTATGTCAATTTTGATACTATTTAGTAATTGATTTTTGTGAAAATCATAACAGAATTATTAGCTCGAACCAAGTTAATTATATAAATACTAACATGTCATATTAACATATAAAATTAGTGTAATTCATAAAAAGTCTTAAATTACATTTATTTGGGTATTTATAACATCAATTATGTCAATATTTCATTAATAAGATAATTACTGCATCATCTTTGTGTCATAAATAAATTAAATTATTTTATGTCTAAAAATTAAATATAAAATACTATTATGTATGAAATCTTCAAATCTTTCTAATGAATATTTATAGTATAATTTATCGTATGTATAAACCTATATTAAAAATGGTTTACTTATTAAACTTTGATTTTAACTATTTTAACCCTTCTTTAAATAAATTAATAATAAATGTCCTAATCTAATCCAAGTGGGCCTAAATGGTCATATTTTATTCCTAAGGTTATTATTGGTCGAATTAAACTTATAAAATAGAATTAGGACATGTGTTAGGATAATAATAATATCATTTTTACCCTTAACTAACCTATTTACTTTTAATCATGGTAAAAAAATTAAAAAGTTACTATTCACCAAAAATTAATTTCATCTCATTGAACCCCATTTTAGTCCATGATATTAACCGTGTCTCTCGGATTTTCGAAATTCCACTCACAGAAGCGGTAAAATTAAGTTTTATGAAAAATACAGTTTTTTTAACTACCCCTTAATGGTTTCACTATTCATCAAAAATTGAAAGTTTTCAGAAAAATATCAAAATTTCACCCTAGGATAATTTCGATATTCCGAATCCAAAAATGAAGTCCATTTTGGAAAATAAAATTTATAAAATTTCAAAAAGTGGTATTCCTATTCATAACGGCTAGTTTTAATAATATTTTAATAGCATATCATTGTTTAGTGAAACTCGGTATTGCGTACGACGCAAGCTATCGAGGAAGGCCGCGATTGCATGTAAAGAAAGCCAATCTAGTGTTGTGTGTAGTCAAATATTCCTTTGATGATTTAAAAACAAAATATTTCTCATTAAAGTCTCGGGTGTTACATTCTACCCCCATTAAAATGAATTTCACCTTCGAAATTCGTCACTTTGTAACAAACAGATGAGGATACCTTTGCCTCATTATATCCTCAATCTCCCATGTAGCTTCTTCTAACTGGTGGTTCCTCCATAAACTTTCACCAAGCGAGTGGTCTTGTTCCATAGGACTTTTTCGCTACGATCCAGAATCTCTATCGGTTGTTCTTCGTAAGAAAGATCTTGCTTCAACGGTACAACTTCTGAGGAGAGTACATGTGAAGGATCAGGTATGTACTTTCTCAGGAGAGATACATGGAACACATCGTGAACTTGAGAGAGATTTGGTTGAAGCGCCAATCGGTAAGCTACCTTTCCAACATGATCCAGTATTTCAAAAGGACCGATATATCTAGGGCTCAACTTCCCCTTCTTTCCAAATCTCATGACCCTCTTCCAGGGGGATATTCTTAAGAACAATTTATCACCAACTTCAAACTCTAGGTCTTTATTTCAATTGTCGGCATAACTTTTCTATCGACTCTGAGCTGCTCTTATGTGTTGTTGAATAGATCAGACCTTTTCTGCCATCTCATCAACAAGATCAGGTCCTAATAGCTTTCTTTCCCCAACTTCATCCTAGCAAGTTGGAGTCCTGCATTTCTTTCCATAGAGAGTTTCATAAGGAGACATCTGAATACTGGAGTGAAAGCTATTATTATAAGAAACTTCCCCCAAAGGTAGGTGTTTATCCCAACCACCTTTGAAATCCATAGTGCAAGCTCTCAATATATCTTCTAGAGTTTGAATTGTTCTCTAAGACTGACCGTCTGTCTGAAGATGATAAGAAGTGCTGAAACTCAACTCTGTATATAGAGTATGCTGAAGACTTCACCAGAACTTTCTGGTAAAATTTGGATCCCGATCAGATATAATAGAATGTGGTACTCCATGCAATCTTACCACTTCCTTTACATATATCCTGGTAAGCTGATCTAGAGAGAAATCCTCTCTAATAGCAATGAAGTGTGCAGACTCTATAAGACGATCAACTATGACCCAGATAGAATTATTACCTTTGGATGTTTTAGGAAGTCCTGTGACAAAGTCCATCGTGATGTTTTCCCATTTCCATTCGGGTATGGGTAATGGTTGTAACATCCCCTTAGACTTCTATCTCTTAGCTTTAACTTGCTGACAAACCAAGCATCGAGAGACATATTCAGCAACATCTCTTTTCATGCCAACCCACCAAATGTACTCTTTCAGGTCCCTATACATCTTCGTGCTTCCAGGATGAATAGAGAATGAAGAACTATGAGCCTCATCCAGCAGCTCCTTCTTTAATTCGGCGATGGGAGGAACACAAACCTGATTCCTAAACTTTATTATCCCATCACAATCAAGGTTGAATTCAGGAACATTTCTCACCTTCTTTTGTAACTCGACATCTTCTTTCTGTGCCTCTTTACTCTTCACATGTATAGATGGTTGAACATTCATTTGAGAAAGATATGATTTTCCCCCTTCCATTATAATTCCAAGATCCATCCTTTGTAAATCCATAAATATTGGATCTTTTGTGATCCTCATCATGGATAAACTGGCATGGTCTTGTCGACTTAATGCATCTGCCACCCTGTTTTCTTTCCCAGGTTGGTAATGAATTGAGCAGTCGTAATCTTTAATCAGCTCTAACCATCTTCTTTGGCGCATATTCAGCTCCTTTTGTGTGAAAATATACTTTAAACTTTTATGATCAGTATAAATGTCACACCTTTCTCCATAAAGATAATGCCTCCAAATCTTTAATGCAAAGATTACCGTAGGTAACTCCAAATCACATGTTGGGTAATTTTGCTCATGGATTTTCTAATGTCGTGAGGCATAAGCTATCACCATATCATTTTGCATAAGAACACACCCTAGCCCCTTCTTGGATGCATCATTGTAGATCACTAACCTTTCTCCACTACAAGGCAGTGTGAGCACAGGTGCACTGGATAACCTTATTTTCAACTCCTTGAAATTCTCTTCACATTACTCCATCCAAACAAACTTAACTCCTTTTCGAGTTAACCTGGTGAGTGGATTAGATAATCGTGAAAAATCATTCACAAAACATCGATAATATCCATCCAAACCATGAAAACTTCGTATCTTGGTTACTGTTGTTGGTCTCGAACATCTTTCGATAACCTCTGTTTTTGCTGGATCCACAGATGTCCCCTCTTTTGAGATTATGTGACCAAAAAATGAATCTTTTTGAAGCCAAAATTCACACTTGGTAAATTTGGCATAAAACTTCTCCTTTCTCAGGGCATTCAATATAATTCTCAAGTGATCTTCATGTTCTTCCTTGCTCTTTTAATAGACAAGAATATTGTCACGACTCGCCCTCGGGGCCCGTGCCGTGACTACCCCAAGCCCGCCTTCCATAGGCCAGGGGCTGGCGACTAGCACCAAGGCGTAAGTCCCAACAAAAAGGGAAGGCATTGCCTTTGAAAAGTAAACAAGCACCACAGAGTAAGCAAGAGGAAAAGTAAACACTAAGTAAAAACTGTACAAGCTGTGCTGAAACTAAAAGGGTCCGGAAATACAAGCCCAACTGTAAAGTACAACTGAAAGGAAAAACAACAACTGAAAGGAAAAACTGTAGCGTCGAGCCGTCCTCTGAAAGTCCCACCTGAAGGGTGGGTACAGATAGCCTCCACTGCTCCTCGGGGTCCACCTGACCGCTCCAAGTACGTCCCCGCCCAGTGGTCCTCCTCCAGGCACCATCCTTCTCCACACGCCTCCACCACGATCAGCGATGTCCGTCGTCTGCAACCAACACCACGAAGTGCGGGCATAGCCTGTGCAGGGGGTGAGTATAAGCTACTCAGTAGGGACCCCGAGACCCCCAAAGGTCTCCCGAAATCCACAAACAATAACCAAAAAGGAAATATACAATCACGAAGTAACAACCGAAACTGCTTAGGTATATGCCCATACATATACCTAAGTCATCAATTCCCGTTCGGCTCCAACGTCCGAGCCCAAGCACAACCCAGTCCACAGAGGAAAGTAAAACGTATACCCACACAGGATAGCTCAACACAATCCACAAAGGAGAGTAAACAGTAAATCCACACAGGATAGCTCAACACAATCCACAAAGGAGAGTAAACAGTAAATCCACACAGGATAGCTCAACACAATCCACAAGGAGAGTAAACAGTAAATCCACACAGGATAGCTTAACACAATCCACAAAGGAGAGTAAACAGTAAATCCACACAGGATAGCTTAACACAATCCACAAAGGAGAGTAAACAGTAAATCCACACAGGGTAGCTTAACACAATCCACAAAGGAGTGTAACACAAGATTCGGCTCAAGCAGGTATACATCATTGAAAAGGTGAAAAAGATGATCAGACATAGATACTGAATCATCTAAGCTGGGACCCACATAGGATACAAGACCAGTCGTCCTCATTGTTTCATTTATGCTGGGACCCACATAGGATACAAGACCAGCATGGCTGGGACCCACATAGGATACAAGACCAGCACTGAGTCATCTAAGCTGGGACCCACATAGGATACAAGGCCAGTATTGAATCATCTAAGCTGGGACCCACATAGTATACAAGACCAGCACAGCTAGGACCCACATAGGATACAAGACCAGCTGTCTTCATTGATTCATATATACTGGGACCCACATAGGATACAAGACCAGCACAACTAGGACCCACATAGGATACAAGACCAGCTGTCTTCATTGATTCATCTATACTGGGACCCACATAGGATACAAGACCAGTATTGAATCATTTAAGCTGGGATACACATAGGATACAAGACCAGCATAGCTAGGACCCACATAGGATACAAGACCAGATGTCTTCATCGTCGCAGTCCACTGAGGATTTCTGCACAGTCGTCGTCGTCGAAGTAGCAGTCGCAGCCAGCTCTTGGGTTCCCGCACACTGCAAGCTCATTCGGGAGGGTCCGCTCGACGAGCCGAGAGGCCGATACATCAACTGTCACAAAGACCGAAGATGATGTATCCAAAAGTTCCGTATCGTCAACAGGAACTCAACGTCGCAGACATCGCGTCAATCGGGACGTCCCGGTCTGAGAGTTATTGGCTTTTTCGTCCCAGGGGCCCGGTTGGTTTTTTAAGGCAAAAACCAACCAGACCGTACTCCACCTGCGTCCAAACCTCGGGTGGAGTGTGCCAAAAGATCCGCCTCACTTAGAGGAATTCAACAAAGCTGACGGCACGTCAATCGGACGTCCGTAGCTCAAGATATGAGCGTTTCCGCTCCGGGGGCCCGGTTGGTTTCGTGTACGAACCAACCCGGCGGAACACAAAGTATTATGAAACCTTGAGTGCGATATACCGAAACTACCTTCTTGATCCAAGGATCGTGTTGCCGCTGACGGAGAGTCGTTTGGAGCCCCGTTGCTCAAGTTACGAGCATTTGAACGAAAACCGTCTGAAGACGGGGGGGTCCGGGCCCGGGCCGACCCGGTCCGACCCGGTCGGACCAGTCTGGCCCGGCCGGCCCGGCTTGGCTCGGCCAAGCGACTGAGCGGCTGACGCGGGAGGAGCCGCCCGCTCCCACGTGACACCCGCGTGACACCCGCGGGACACCCGCGGGACACCCGCGGGACACCCGCCGGACACACGCTGGACACCCGCGGGGACACCCGCGGGACACCCGCTGGACACCCGCGGGACACCCGCTGGACACCCGCGGGACACCCACGGGACAACCCCGCGGCACCCGCGGGGGTGCCGCTCTGGACACCCGGGGGGCGCCGCGTGACAACCCCACGGCACCCGCGGGGTGCCGCCATGGACACCTCGAGGGCGCCGCGTGACAACCCCGCGGCGCCCGCGGGGTGCCGCCCTGGACACCCGGGGGCGCCGCGTGACAACCCCGCGGCACCCGCGGGGTGCCACCCTGGGACACCCGGGGGGCGCCGGACCCGCGCGGCCGCGGGTCCACGGGCGTCGCCGCCTCCGGCCGTCGGCGCCGCCACGCTGGCGACCCGCACTGCCGTCGGCTTCCGCGGGCCGCCAGAGTTGCTCCGGGTGGCCCGTTTTCCTTCCATCTGCGCCGTTGCTCTCCCGGGACTCGTCCTTCACTGCGGAAACATTAAACATCCGTTGCGGCACGTTCCGTCGTCGCCCGTCAAATCCGCACAAAACGAAAAACGGCGGAGGGTCGTTGGGCCGAGTTCGTTTGGCCCCAGCACCCTCCGCCATAGAAAATATTCGACGGGATAAAATAAAATGTTCAACACATGAACCAACAATTTTAATAAAATAAAATTGTTACTTTGATTTCGGTTCTTTAATTTTTAAAGAACGTTCACGAAAATATAAAGAGGGGTATTCCAAATTATAAAATCCCTACCTCGCTGGACATCGCGCGTGAGCGTTTCTTCGCGGAATTTGCTCGTCGCGGAAGGTGGAGATCGTCCCGTCATTGCGGGAAGGCGTCACATCATCGCGGAATCCGGCGTTGAGTCGGCGAGCTCAACGGGCCAAGAACAACAGATTTAAATTATAAATAATTAAATCTGTGTTTCGTTTAAAACCAAAAAGAACCTTTAGAGGAAACCCGAAATCACTCACCTCAAACGGTTGGTGATCGGAGATCGGGGTGGGGAAGAACGTCTTGGATGGAAGCGTCGTCGATTTCTGGGTTCGGCGTTCTTCGCGTTCTTCGCGTTCTTCGCGTTCTTCGCAAGGGAGAAGAAGATACAAGGGTCCCCTGAAATCCTCTCAACGCGCAAATAACCAGAGGTCGTGCGTTGGCCTTATTTTATTATTACGCCAACGAATTTGAAAACTGGTTAAGAAACGATGAATTAATTCGACGAAAGAAACTTCCCATTTAATTCAAGAAATAAATCGCCCAATTAAATGGACTGTTAAGATTTTAAGAAACGCGTCAGTTGACATTCATAAAGACGGGTTTTCGCGTGTGCGTTTTCTTAGCGGAAAGAAACGGCGGGGCTCGTGCGGGCCCCACCTCACAAATATCCTACCGAGGGGGTAGGATATTTTTCTGGATAGCATCCTATCCGGATCAAATCAGTTTAGCCGCTTTTAAGTGGCTTCAAGTGGCTTCCAAGTGGCTTAAGTGAAATAAATTAAAGTTGTCAAAAAATTATTTTATTTCTTAACTTTAAGCCCGAAAATTAAAAACCACACCCGAGAAAACACAACTCCGGAAGAGGTGTTTCTAAGCGAATACCGGCGCTTCGATTTCATCGGTGCCCTTATAATTCGATTCCGGGCACCGGTTCAAAAGTTAGAAAAACCCGCTCATCCGTTCACTGAACGTACCTGAGCCAATCTTCGGAAAATGATTCCGGGCACACCGTGCCTCGAAATCCGGGTGCCGTCAGAAGCTGCGCTCTTGTAAAATTCCTAAGGAAATTAAGAAAAAAATTTATTTGAAATTTACGGGTCTTTACATTACTCCCACCACAGGTCTTTACATCCCCATAAAGCTTCAGCACAAATTAGGGATACAAAGGCGGTACTGAGCACGCAACTGAGCCTCCCGCTCCCATGTGCTCCCTGGAGGTTCCCGTGCTTCCATCCGATGCACACAAGAGTAATCGATCGCCCACATAGAGCTCATGTCGATCCTCTATCTCCACTGGGACCTCTGCAAAATTCGCGCCATCATCCATGTCTAGATCCCCATGGTCAATGATGTGCGTCGGGTCATGCACGTATCTCCTCAGCTGAGATACGTGGAAGACGTCGTGCACCCTGTCCAACTGAGGTGGCAGAGCCATGCGACAAACCACCTCGTCAAATCCCGCAAACCACGTCGAGGTAAGACCCGCAAGAAGACGTGGTCGCCATCCTCGATCTCCAGTGGCCTTCGCCTCATGTCAGCATAAGGCTTCTGCCGGCTCTGAGCTGAACTCATCCGCCCCTGGATGACCTAGACTATCTCAGGTCCCACAAGAGCTGCAAGATTTATTCTTTGCTGATAAGAGAAATCTGGTCCCATCCCCTGGATGAACCACATTCTTTGCCTAATACAGTCATTCCCGACATGCGTGATACTAATCCATACCAAGGATGACGTCGTAAGGCCTCGACGCTACTACCAAGAGATCCAACCGTTACTCTCGCCTCCAAGGGTTGAGTCACACTGTCGGCATCAGTGTGTGGTAACTGGGTCTCCTCCAGTAGATGTCTCACAAGTGAGGGTCAAGTTAACAGTCAAACTGGAACCTCTTAGTAACAACACAAAAGAGGAAAGGAATGAAAACATCAGAAAGGTATGCGTCTTTTATTATTGCAGCTCATAATACAACGACGCTACACAATAGCAACAAGGAACTAGAAGTACAAAGGACGTATCCACTAGTTCTGCTCCTGTCCATCTGCTCCAAGAGCTCCATGATCGAAGGCCTCGGCTGCCTGAAGGTGAGCTCTCGCATGTCCACCTACTCCCTACGGTCGGGGCGGACCTCCTGGTGGTGGTGGTGGCAGAGCCACAAAGCGTCGCCCACCACCTGATTTTCGGCCATCTCCTCTTCCTCGTCCTCCTCCTCCCTGCCGACCGCCACGGTCGACCCTCTGCCTCTGCCTGGGTGGCCCCTCCACCGTCTGCTGCTCCTCGGTACGGCGGGTCGGGCAGTCACGAGCCATGTGGCCCTGCCCGCCGCACGAGTAGCACTGCCTGCCTCTCGGAAGGCTGGCTTCGCGCTGTGTGCCCCGCACTGTTGAGCCAGTGTCCCGAGGTCATCTGCCGGAACCCTGATTCATCCGTCGGCTACCTGCTGCCGAAGACTCCGCCACCTGCCGCCCTGCGGTAGGTCTCGCTGTAGACTCAGCCAGAAAGCTCTCGATCAGAAGGGCTCTCTCTAGCACTCCTTCCTGGGTTGGGATGCAGAGGGAGATCAGCGATGCCCTGATCTCGTGTCTCAATCCCTGCTCGAAGGTCCGGGCTCGGAAGAAGGGGTCTCGTACCATGTCTGTCGAGTAGCGAGAAAGGTCGGTGAACCGCGCCGCGTACTGGGCGACCATCAAGCTGCCCTGCCGCAGCTGAAGAAACTCCTGAATGCGCACCGCACGGAGGTTGGCCGGGACGAAATCTGAGCGGAAGAGGCTCTCGAAGTCCGTCCAGATGAGGGAGGCCTCATCGTGTACCTGGAGCATCAAGCTCCACCATCGCCCTGCTGCTGCGTGCAGTAGGCTCGCCACGAGGATCACCATGAGGTCTGCTGGTGTCCTCACTAGCCTGAAAACTCAGACGACTGCCTCCAGCCAGTCCTCGGCTGCCTGGGGGTCCGTCTCCCCACGAAACCTGGGTGGTCGCTGGCGCTGGAACTCGTGCAGAGCTCCGAGGCGTCATGCATCGTCAGCTGCCAGTGCTGGAAGCATCGGGGGCTCGGCGGGTAAAGGTACCACCGGTGCCTCTGCGGTCAACGAGCCCTGTACCGAGGCCTCGTCGCTCGGCGGGCTGTCGTCGCGCTCTACTCTCGGAACCCTAGCTGGATACCGTCGTGGGGCCATCCTGAAAGAAACAGGTGTGCCATGGTCAGAACAATATACCTGGTGAGCTGACACAAGTAATCACAAAGAAAACTTGAAACAAACATGCAATCAATGTTTTCGTGCATTAAGTCGGAAATCAGAAGTCAGGGTCCAGGTGTACGGATACGTCGGCCGCCGCACCAACACTGGACTCCCTCGACTGATAACCACACCCAATACGCTAAACACTATTGCTTCACATAGAAGAAAGATCAGAGTCTGCGGTTGAACCGACCACCTCTGATACCAATTTGTCACGACTCGCCCTCGGGGCCTGTGCCGTGACTACCCCAAGCCTGCCTTCCATAGGCCAGGGGATGACGACTAGCACCAAGGCATAAGTCCCAACAAAAAGGGAAGACATTGCCTTTGAAAAGTAAACAAGCGCCACAGAGTAAGAAAGAGGAAAAGTAAACACTAAGTAAAAACTGTACAAGCTGTGCTGAAAGTAAAAGGGGCCGGAAATACAAGCCCAACTGTAAAGTACAACTGAAAGGAAAAACAACAACTGAAAGGAAAAAACTGCAGCGTCGAGCCGTCCTCTGGATGTCCATACCTGAAGGGTGGGTACAGATAGCCTGCACTGCTCCTCGGGTCCAACTGACCGCTCCGAGTACGTCCCGCCCAGTGGTCCTCCTCCAGGTACCGTCCTGCTCCATACACCTCCACCACAATCAGCGCTGTCCGTCGTCTGCAACCAACACCACGAAGTGCGAGCATAGCCCGTGTAGGGGTGAGTATAAGCTACTCAGTAGTGACCCCGAGACCCCCGAAGGTCTCCCAAAATCCACAAAGGATAACCACAAAGGAAAGATAAAATCACGAAGTAACAACCGACACTGCTTAGGTATATTCTCATACATATACCTAAGTCAT
This sequence comes from Viscum album, assembly GCA_963277665.1. Classification (NCBI taxonomy): domain Eukaryota; kingdom Viridiplantae; phylum Streptophyta; class Magnoliopsida; order Santalales; family Viscaceae; genus Viscum; species Viscum album. The sequence goes on from OY728147.1 coordinate 1,869,566,889, forward strand.
CAATTCCTGTTCGGCTCCAACGTCCGAGCCCAAGCACAACCCAGTCCACACAGGAAAGCAAAACGTATACCCACACAGGATAACTCAACACAATCCACAAAGGAGAGTAAACAGTAAATCCACACAGGATAGCTCAACACAATCCACAAAGGAGAGTAAACAGTAAATCCACACAGGATAGCTCAACACAATCCACAAGGAGAGTAAACATTAAATCCACACAGGATAGCTTAACACAATCCACAAAGGAGAGTAAACAGTAAATCCACATAGGATAGCTTAAGACAATCCACAAAGGAGAGTAAACAGTAAATCCACACAGGGTAGCTTAACACAATCCACAAAGGAGAGTAACACAAGATTCAGCTCACGCAGGTATACATCATCGAAAAGGTGAAAAAGATGATCAGACATAGATACTGAATCATCTAAGCTAGGACCCACATAGGATACAAGACCAGTCGTCCTCATTGTTTCATTTATGTTGGGACCCACATAGGACACAAGACCAGCACGGCTGGGACCCACATAGGATACAAGACCAGCACTAAGTCATCTAAGCTGGGACCCACATAGAATACAAGACCACCACTCTTCATTGATTCATCTATACTGGGACCCACATAGGATACAAGACCAGTATTGAATTATCTAAGCTGGGACCCACATAGGATACAAGACCAGCACAGCTAGGACCCACATAGGATTCAAGACCAGCTGTCTTCATTGATTCATCTATACTGGGAACCACCTAGGATACAAGACCAGTATTGAATCATTTAAGCTGGGACCCACATAGGATACAAGACCAGCACAGCTAGGACCCACATAGGATACAAGACCAACTGTCTTCATTGATTCATCTATACTGGGACCCACATAGGATACAAGACCAGTATTGAATCATTTAAGCTGGGACCCACATAGGAAACAAGACCAGCATAGCTAGGACCCACATAGGATACAAGACCAGCTATCTTCATTGTCGCAGTCCACTGAGGATTTCTGCACAGTCGTCGTCGTTGAAGTAGTAGTCGCAGCCAGCTCTAGGGTTCCCGCACACATCAAGCTCGTTCGGGAGGGTCCGCTCGACGAGCCGAGAGGCCGATATATCAACTGTCACAAAGACCTAAGTTGATGTATCCAAAAGTTCCGTATCGTCAACAGGAACTCAACGTCGCAGACGGTGCGTCAATCGGACGCCCGGTCTGAGAGTTATTGGCTTTTTCGTCCCAGGGGCCCGGTTGGTTTTTTAAGGCAAAACCAACCCGAACGTACTCCACCTGCGTCCAAACCTCGGGCGGAGTGTGCCAAAAGATCCTTCTCACTTAGAGGAATTCAACAAAGCTTACGGCACATCAATCGGACGTTCGTAGCTCAAGATATGAGTGTTTCCCCTCCGGGGGCCCGGTTGGTTTCGTGTACGAACCAACCCGGCGGAACTCAAAGTATTCCAAAACCTTGAGTGAGATATACCGAAACGACCATCTCGATCTAAGGATCACGTTTCCGCTGACGGCGAGTCGTTTGGAGGCCCTTAGCTCATGTTACGAGCATTTGAACGAAAACCGTCTGAAGACGGGGGGTCCGAGCCCGGGCCGACCCGGCCCGACCTCACAAATTCCGCGGGTGTCACGCGGGAGCGGCAGATCCTCCCATGTCGGCCGCTCGGTCACTCGGCCGAGCCGAGCCGGGCGGGCCAAGCCAGACCGGTCCGACCGGGTCGGACCGGGTCGAGCCGGGCGGCCCGGGCCCGGACCCCCGTCTTCGGACGGTTTTCGTTCAAATGCCCGTAACTTGAGCTACGGGCCTCCAAACGACTCGCCGTCAGCGGCAACACGATACTTGGATCGAGGGGGTAGGATATTTTCTGGATAGCATCCTATCCGGATCAACTCAGTTTAAGCCACTTTTAAGTGGCTTCAAATGGCTTCCAAGTGGCTTAAGTGAAATAAAATAAAGTTGTCGAAAAATTATTTTATTTCTTAACATTGAGCCCAAAAATTAAAAACAACACCTGAGAAAACGCAACTCCAGAAGAGGCGTTTCTAAGCGAATACCGGAATTCCAATTTCATCGGTGCCCTCAAAATTTGATTCCGGGCACTGGTTCAAAAGTTAGAAAAACCCGCTCGTCCGTTCACTGAATGTACCCGAGCAAAACTTCGGAAATTGATTCCGGGCACACCGGACCTCGGAATCCAGTGCCTTCAGAAGCTACGCTCTTATAAAATTCCAAAGAAAATTAAGAAAAAATTTCCTTGAAATTTACGGGTCTTTAAATTAATCAAGATAGTCTCTAAATACTCTATTCATCAGATCCATGAAGATAGCAGGGGCATTAGTAAGACCAAATGGAATCACTATAAATTCATAGTGTCCATACCTTGTACGGAAAGTAGTCTTTCGTATATCCTCCCTTTTGACTCTTAATTGACGATACACTGAATGAATATCAATCTTGGAAAAGTATTGAGCTCCGCGTAGTTGGTCAAATAAGTCATCAATGCGTGGGAGAGGATATTTGTTGTTGATAGTGATCTTGTTAAGTTCTCGATAATCAATGCAGAGTGTCATTTATCCATCTTTCTTCTTAACAAACAGAACATGTGCTCCCCAAGGTGACAGACTAGGGCGTATGAATCCCTTATCAAGATTATCTTGGAGTTGCTTATTCAATTCCTGCAACTCAATTGGGGCCATTCTATAAGGTGTCTTTGAGATAGGTAAAGCACCCGGTACGAGTTCTATTGAAAACTCAACTTCACGATTTGGTGGAAGACCTGGAAATTCCTCTATAAAGACATCATCAAACTCCCGTATAATGGGAATATTCTTAATCGTGAGTTTCTCACCAACCATTTGAGATAAATAACCCTCATTTAGTGGAATCAAGACCCATAAGATGGAAGAAATTTCCACTGTAAGGTTATGTTCATCCTTGCATCGATAGACGATCATAGATTGATCTGGAATATGAAATGTGACTTCCCTTATTTGTCAATTGATATGAGTTCCATATAGAGAAAGACAATCCATGCCAATAATCACATCAAATTCCACTATAGGAAGGATCACAAGATTTGCAGGAAGCACTTTCCCACAAACTTCAATCGGGGAAGAATTATAAACTTTTGTTGCGACTATTGTGCCATTAGGTGTTGTCACAGCTAACTCAACATCTAATTGTTGAGGTAATATAGTGATACCCTTAGAAAAATCTTCAAAAATAAAAGAGTGGGTGGATCCAGAATCAAATAAAACATTTTATACTTTAGAGTGGATGGTAAGTGTACCTTTCACCACATCGTTATCGTACTCCACCTCGCTGATAGAAATTGCATGTGAATTTCCTTTGTCTTTAGCCTTAATATTTTGTTGATGTCGATCATCATCAAAAACCCTTGGATTAGGGCATTTATTTGCATAATTCCCCATCTCCTTGCACTTGAATAATTGAAGTGTAGTAGGTTCATTCTGTGTGTCCCTTCCTTTGTTTGCATCATTAGACATCTTCTTCCCATCATTGAAGCATTCAAATGCCCGATGACCTTCCTTTCCACATTTGAAACATTTACTTGTCCCTTTAAGACAACTCCCTCCATGTTTCTTTCCACACTTTTAGCATAAGGGAAAGCTCGTATTCTTTTCAGTGTGATCTTTAGAGTTTCCTTTGAATTCCATTTTCCTCTTCATATCAAACCCATATGACTGATGGGTTACTCCAATCTCCATCTCATCTTTGAGAGCACATCAATTAATTTCCTCATAGCTATTGAAGTCCCTTATGGTTAAGGCCCTTCGAAGACTTGGTTTTAAGCCACTAAATAATCGATCGATCTTACTCTCAGGTTGGATAATAATACCAGAAGCGTACCTTGAAAGTCTTGTAAAATTTGCTTCATAGGTACCAAAAGATTCATCATCCTTTTGCTTCAGTTCAGGAAACTCTTTCTCCATCTTTGTTCGGAGAATACGCGGGAAGTACTTATTGAAAAATATGTTCTTGAACTCGTACCATTCCATGGAATCAATTTCATCCCTTTTCCTCGTATTCTTAATAAGATTCTACCATTGATCAGCATCTCCTTCCAAATGATACACTGCTAGGATGACTTTGTCATGTTCAGAACATTGAAGAACTGAAAATATCTTTTCAGTAGTACTGATCCATTGTTCAGCAACTAATGGATCAGTAGACCCACTGAATGAGGGTGGACGCTGCCTCATGAAGGGTTCAACAGAATTTTTCTCCTTCCTTTTCTCGTTTGGAAGTCCTACATGATTCATAGCTTGAGAAAGTTGTGTGAGCTTGGCTATAAGATTTTTCATTCCAGCTCAGGGGGACAATCATTGCATTGCCCGTCGCATTCCACATTAACACGGTTCCTTCAGGTTCCAGCCATTGACTAAAACCAAGAAGAATAGTGTGAGAAACACTAATTATAATAAGAAAAACACATAATCAAGAATAAAATTTCACACTTAAGGGCTTATCAATGGTTTTTCATGGCCATTTCTAAAACACTATGATTGTGTTCTATGATTAGACTTATCCTTAGGATTCTTACTAAGGCTTTCACATCCTAGTTTCCAAGGGTTGACTATACCTTTCCTCTGATACCAACTATAACGACCCATACTTTACATACATTGTTATTACTTAAAAATTGAAGCACACTTATTAAAACATAAAACAAAACCAGTAAAGGACCGTATAGGTATAGTGTCATTAGAAACTGGGAAACATAAACAACTAGTTCATAAAGCGTCTACACTGTCACCCATTTATTTCATCATATCTATAGTCCCTTTTGGCATATCTTACTTAATAAGCTTATTCCTGTCCTGGGGAAAGAAAACATACAAAAGGGTGAGCTCAAATGCTCAGTAAGGGTAAACAAAAAAAATATCAATCACATCATATTCATAAGAACATAACATTTTGGAAATCCTAACCTGCAAAAGAGAGCATAATTTCATATCATGGGATAAATAATAGTAGTGAAATGTAATCCCAATAATCATAACATAAAACATGAAACTTTGTGGCATACACACATAATCATAGAGAATCATTTCTTGTTAGTCAAGACTCATTGCCAAGACTATCTTAGTGTACAAAGTCCATTTCTGAACCGAGTTCACTCCTCGTTTCAGTCCTGTTTCACTGAACCAGTTTAACCTTCCGTTCCAGCCATGTCTATCTCATGAGATATAAAATATTTACCCAATGAATTAGAGGGAGATATAGGTCCCACCCATCTCATAATGATACCATTCATATGTGTGCCACAAAATCATACATCATACATCATTGCATAACCCATGTAATAAAAATGGGATTCTTAAACATCATGACATCATAAGACAATTCATATAAGATAAAAATCTTTCCATCACAACATAATCATATCAATGAAATAATATGGATATAAAAAGAACCTTATATTATCTTAGATGGGAAATAATTTTTATAAAACACTTGAACTCCATTCTTGAGGAAAATATCCTTTCTACTTCAAAAACACTTTTCCTTTCTTAACATGTCATACAATTCTAAACAAAAAGGAGTTGATTAAAAATAAACTTGAAAACTTGTGAGGGAATCTTCTTGGAAATAGTGTTTTAAAAATCCATTCATTCCGTATAAGTTAAAAAAACATTCTTTCCGTACATTTTTCGGAAAAGTCAAAAAGTAACTCGTACGAAAAACGACAAATGATTCCTTTCATATCTTTTACTAAAAACTCACCGAAGGGTAAAATTGGATTTAAACAATTGTAGGTGGATGGAAATAATATTAAATATTTTGGAAACATGGATGTGGATGATAAAATACACCCCAGTAAATACCAAAGTATAAACAATCTCGGATAAAAATGAGATTGTGATATTTTCCCTTACCTTAGGTCCGATTTGCTTCGTAAGTGTCCGAACCTCCTTTATAATGATTTAAATAATGTTAATGACTTATTCCAGAATCATACATATTTTTATGATATCATATATGGTCATATTCTTACCTTATTATTAGTAATATTTCCTTGCTACTTGTTATTCGGGTGTTTATTACTTTTTGTTCTTATGCGTGTTTTGTCGAATAAATTCTTATTCTTATTTTTAGGTTATAGATACCTCATTTACAGAATGGTATTAGTGTAATATATATCATATTAATTCATTCAATTCATTTATATAATCATTATGCAATGAATATCATGTATACCGAGTCGCATCACATCGTGGAGACGGTATTCCGTACGTATGCACGAGCGATGATATCATTCCCATGATCATGGAATTGTATTGGAGTGTATGTATACTATTTAAGAATAAATATCACTTTACAATAATCATATATAGTCATTATTTACACCATTATACCCATCCAAGTGAGGTGGTGGTGGAAAATATATTACACCACGGCATGGAGACAGTATTCCGTACATACACACGCCGGGTGATTTCGTTTTTCGTAGGATGGATAGATGGTGAAATAGGGTTATTTAATAATTATAATAACATATAAGTATATGAGTGATACTGATGTTATTAATTCATAATTAAACAACTAAAGATGAAGAAGTGGAAGAATAAATAATGATGAATGAATCGGTAACAGACATTACCTCTTCTTTGAAGCGCTTCTTTGAGACCTCTTTTTAGGGACTAAAATTGGTCTTTGAAGAAGACCAGGACCTCTATGATGTCTATAGAGAAGTGGAGAGAAGAAATTGGCAGGGGTTGGACGATCTTGAAGTCTCAAAGTGGTGTGAGGAAGAGAGGGAGGAGGTGCCCTTTTATAAGGGAGGAGAGGGGCACCTTTGGAATAACTAAACATATTATTTTATTATAAAGTCAAATTCGGTTTTAAATAGCTCAAAATTGATATATTTATAAGATAAGGTGGGTATGGGTCGATGTACTCTCATCAAATAGAATTGAGACAAGTTTAGATATCAATTTTAACCTTATCATTTATATTTAACTTTAAGTTAAATAATTTAACTTTTACCGTGTCTTCTTGTTTTCTTACACTATAAGGTTAATAAACATACTATATCAAGCCAAACGAACCCAAAGTTGTTTATTATTAATATATATAACATTATTTAAGTCATTTGTCCAAACCTTATGTTTTTAGGAATAAAATAACAATTAATAATATAATATTTGTTTTAAAAACCATTTTATGTCAATTTTGACACTATTTAGTAATTGATTTTTTTGAAAATCATAACAGAATTATTAGTTCGAACCAAGTTAATTAAATTTATACTATCATTTCATATTAACATATAAAATTACTGTAATTCATAAAAAGTCTTAAATTACATTTATTTGGGTATTTATAACATCAATTATGTCAATATTTCATTAATAAGATAATTACTACATCATCTTTGTGTCATAAATAAATTAAATTATTTAATGTATAAAAATTAAAAATAAAATACTATTATGTAGAAATTTTTTTATCATTCTAATGAATATTTACAGTCTAATTTATCTTATGTATAACCCTTTATTAAAAATTATTTACTTATTAAACATTGATTTTAACTATTTTAACCCTTCTTTAAATAAAATAATAATAAATGTCCTAATCTAATCCAAGCGGGCCTAAATGGTCATATTTTATTTATAAGGTTGTTCTTGTCCGAATTAAACTTATCCAATATAATTAGGACATGTGTTAGGGTAATAATAATATCATATTTACCCTTAATTACCCTATTTACTTTTAACCGTGGTAAAAAAAGTAAAAAGTTATTATTCACAAAAAATTATTTTCATCTCATTGAACCATATTTTAGTTCCTGATATTAACTGTGTCTCTTGTATTTTCGAAATACCACTCACAAAAGCGGTAAAATTATGTTTTATGAAAAATTTAGTTTTTTTAACTACCACTTAGTGGTTTCACTGTTCATCAAAAATTGATAGTTTTCAGAAAAATACCAAAATTTCACTCTTGGATAATTTCGATATTCCGAATCCAAAAATTAAGTCCATTTCGAAAAATAAAATTTATAAAATTTCAAAAAGTGGTTATTACTATTCATAATGGCTAGTTTTAATAATATTTTAATAGCATAGCATTGTTTAGTGAAACTCGGTATTGCGTACGACGCAAGCTATCGAGGAAGGCCGCGATTGCGTGTAAAGCAAGCCAATATAGTGTTGTGTGTAGTGAAAGATTACTTTGATGATTTAAAAACAAAATATTTCTCATAAAAGTCTCCGGTGTTACAGTGACGAACCACTCTGAACCTTGACTAGAACTACTACGAAAATTGTATCTAAAAGCACCATCATTCCTATAAGATAATTCTGAATGGTCCACATGACCACCTCAAAATAAGTAAACTGTACATGCGGCTCCTTAGCACAAGTGAAACTTTAAGAAAATTTTTTTCATAATAAAGAATCATCCATCCTTCCTGATATACAATCTATACTCATGTATTAGCTTTACCAAAAGGGAAAATATAGAAACACTATTCAATATGCGAAATCCTCAACAACTAAAAATTGCATTCACTAATCACTTGATAAAAAACGATCCCGTATGGGAATCCTCTTGAGTCCAGAACACTCGTCATAAAATAAAATATATCAAACCTATCCATAAATTACATTACAAAATTTGAAGCCATTCTAAATGCTCAATCAATCATGATCCACAATCATCAAATCTAAAATCTCAAGTGATTTTTCTATAATTTCAACCACTTAGTCCTTGGGAAACATGGAAAAAAATCCTTTACCCAAGACGCCACTGGTTCATATCTTTAGAAACATTCCAAAGGAACTCTAAATAGTCCACCATGGTATAATTAATCTTGGTCAGTCCCAAAGGAACTCTATGTGACTTTTTCTGACAGTTCACTTGTATGGCATGATGCCCATACCACCAAGCTTTCTATCCTTGCCACCCCTACCTCTATCTCTGTCCATCTACCTCACTGAGGATACTGACTGCTTCTCTGTAGTGGCCTGATCCCTTCCTAGCAGTGTTTGTTCTATCTCCCTTGGCTCTGAGCCTGTCATCCACCTCCAAATACTTATTGATCTAGAAAGAAATCCCTCACCAGCCCCCAAGTTTCATTACCCATTCTTCCCCTACCCCTTTGGATCCTCATCTCCATCTCATATGAATCTTACCAACTAGAAGGGATTATTAACATGTTCAAAATCAAGGGACCTCAATGAGAGATCATCCTCCCACTTCAATAAGGCTACTAGCTCTAGATCCAATGCCAGAGCCCTATCCTACCCATCATTATTTTCTTCTTATGTAATTCTCATAGACTTAGTGCCCATGTTAAATCAGACTTCCTCTTCATAGAAATAATAAAGCATAATTTCATTGTTGTTGTTGTAAAATAACACATAAAACCCTATAATAATCATAGAATTATCTTGGAAGATTAAGTTGCATGGATTTCTACACTCTGACCCCTCCAACAGACATAAATGGGTATTTTGGCACCATACATATGTTGTTGATACTATTCAATATTGTAATCAATTCATCACTACCAAGGTGCCCAACGGTGAAACCTCCTTCATTATGACTTTTGTTTTTGGAAGCTATGACCCTCTTCAACAAATGGAATCTCTATGGAGTGAAAAAAATACCTTTGATCCTGGCCACCATCCATTGTTTGTCGGGTGTGACTTTAATGTCATTTCCAACCCAAAGGAAACGAATGGTAGAAGCCCATTCCAGAGGAAGTCCATCATGGAAATTATTGGATTATTAACACCAGTTTGATGGTTGGTATTAGAGTCTAGTATTGGATGGTTTCCTATCCCTATTTATATTAGTTTCACATTTAGTAACATGATAAGATAATGGATGGATTCACATGGATTTGTATCAATTATGTAGTAGAGTGTAGTCATGTGGTCGATCCTTGAATGATGTAGATGATTCGATTTGGAAGAGTTGTGTCAATGGTGTTCTACCTTGTTAGAACTAACCTATGTGGGTGCATGGTTAGTTGTTTTATGAATGTTATCAATAGTCCTTTTATAAAATGATTATGTTAGTGTGACTCATGTTGCACATTGGGGTGTGTGAGAGACTATGGGAGGTTTCTAGAAAATCAATAAGCATTTATGATGAGAGTGGTCGTTGGCATATATTTTGGGTTAAATATTTAGTTATATTCACCACATGGGACTACTATCGCATATGGGATCCTTCAGAGTACTCTGATTGATGTAATGATACCTTGGGTTTATTGGATTATTAACACCAGTTTGAGATTTATGTGTGACTATATAGTTATTATATTTTCTTATTATTTCTTACACACCACCACTTGATTCAAGTAACCTGATTGAAATCTATATTGGTACTTTGGCATCGATGTGGATATGGTTTTTTATGTGTTTGTGACATTTGTATGTGTGTATATATGGGTATTTAGGCATGATGATATTGAATGTAGGCCAGAGACCTAGGAGTGGTAGATGTATCATTATTGATTATTCTTGTGTTTGGTCTGGGGTGATTTGTGGAAACTATAATGAATCTAAAATAATTATATTTAATGAAGATGAATAAATACTAATGGTTACACTCTATTATTCTCTATTTTTATAAGTGGTTCTATTCTACTATAGTTGGAAGTCTAGTTTTGTGTACTTGAACCATAATAATTAATATTTGAGATTCAAATAGGATGAAGATGAATAATGATTGGATGGCTGCTAATAGTTTGACAATATAGTACGAGAACGGAGTGAAATAGTTCATAAAATTTACCAAGGGTAACACAAAGGATAAATCTCAAATCTTTTATTCGTGTTTAAATTGTTGTTATTCTAGAATACTTAATCTAGAGGAGTTGGAAGAACATTTGATATGTCACGGAATAGACCAGAGTTATAAATGTTGGAATAAACATGGAGAAAAAGCAAATATAGCTATTGGCTGGGATAAAACTGTGTTTTATAGATCATCAGATATGAATAAAAATATGGATAATAAAGAATACCATAAGGAGGATGTGATTACAGATGTCAATGATGATGAATATCATATTGGGGAAATGATAAAGACAATTGAAGATGAACTCTGTGATTTCCCAAAAATGTTTGAGAAGTTAAAGTGTTGTGCAAAGACGCCATTGTAGCCTTGTTTCACCATGTATACAACATTGTAAGCTATAATGAAGTTGTATAAAATGAAAGCAGGAAATAGATGGAGTGATTTCAGTTTTACGAAACTACTTTCTCTCTTGAATGACATGCTCGCTGAAGATAATGAGCTCCCAAGGCGGACATATGAAGCTAAATGAATGCTATGCTCGATGGGTATGATTTTTGAAAGAATACATGCTTGCCTGAAAGATTGTATATTGTTCCGCAAGGAGATCAAATCACTTACAGAATGCCAAAATTGTGGTGCTTCTTGATATAGGAAAGATGAATCCAATCATACAAAATTTGTATGGTACTTTCCAATCATTCCAAGGTTTATGCGTCTATATAGAAGTGAATAAACTGCAAGATAATTGTTGTGAAATACAGATAAAAGAAATAAAGATGGGAAATTATGTGATCCGACCAACTCTCGTCAATGGAAGAAAATTGATCATGAGTATCTTGAATTTGGAAAAGAGCCGAGAAACCTTCATCCTGTGTTATCTACAGATGGAGTAAATCCTTTTGGTTTTCAAACCAGCACTCATAGTACATGTCCTGTTATGTTGGTAAATTATAACATTCCACCTTGGTTATGTATGAATCGGAAATTCATCATGTTATCTATGTTTATATCAGGACCAAAACAACTAGGTAACGATATTGATGTTTATCTGGCTCCTTTAATTGAGGATTTGAAGTTATTGTGGGATTCATGTGTTATGTTGTATGATGCTTATAAATGTGAATAATTCACGTTGAGAGAGATGTTGTATGGGACAATAAATGATTTCCCTGCTTATGGAAATTTGTCAGGCTATATCATTAAAGGAACTCATGGGTGTCCCGTGTGTGAAGAAGATACAGAATCAATTAGGTTGAAACATTCATCGAAATCTGTGTTTTCTAGGACATCGTTGATTTCTACCTCGTCAGCAGAAGTACCGATCTTGGAAAACATAATTCAATGGAAGTTCAGAAAAATGTGCAGCACCATCTCCACTAATAGGTGATCAGCTGTTTGATAATGTAAAAGATGTGATCAATGTTTTTGTTAAACAATTTTCAAAAAACCGTACGAAAATCGATTGAAAAAGAGACCAGTTTTTATTGAATTACTATACTGGAATTGTATGTATGTCAGGTATTTTTTTGATGTGATGCATGTGGAAAAACATTTATGTTATTGTGTTATCGGAACGTTGTTAAATTCCCCTAGCAAAACAAAGGATTGAATTTAGGCTAGGTTGGACATGGTTGACATGGGAATACGAGAAGAGATATCTATCGTGAAGGGTGAAAATCGAATGTTTCTTCCTCTACCTACTTATATGCTTTCCTAGGAGGAGAGATATTAGTTTTGAAACATCTTCAATGATGTTAAGGTTCCATAGGGGTATTAATAGAATATCAAGAAAACAGTGTCAATGAATGATTTGAAGTTAAATGGGTTGAAATCACATGAGTGCTGTGTTTTGATGCAAGATCTAATTCCTATAGATTTACATTGCATTTTTCCAAAAAAAATCATCATACGTTAACCAAACATTATTTCTTTTTGATAGCTATATGTAGCAATGTTTTAGACCTGGCTAAATTGACAGCAATGGAAAAAGAAATTTTCATCATATTATGTTAATTAGAAATGTTCTTCCCACCATCATTTTTTGATATGATGGTTCATTTGATGATTCACATGGTGAGAGAGATTCGTCTTTGTGGTCCTGTGCACTATAGATGGATGTATCCTGATGAACGATATATGAAGTTTTTGAAAGGGTATGTCAAAAATAAAAGTCAGCTAGAGGGTTGTATAATGGAGACATATATTGTTGAGGAAGCCATTGAATTTTGTACTGAATACCTATCTGATGTGGAATGCATTGGTCTCCCAAAATCTCGTCACACTAGATGTATTGAGGGTGAGGGAATTTCTTGAAGAGATGTTGTGACAATCAACATTACAGATCGGGAGTAGGACCACCTTTATGTTTTGTATAATAATTGAGAGGTTTCTCCATATATTGAAACTCACGAAGAAATTTTTAGGCAGTTGAATCCATCAAGGGATGAAAATGGTTATCAAATACACATAATCACCAGTTTATAGGATAGTTTCAGGACCATATTTTTAATTAGTTGGATGAAAATCCGAATTCAATTTCATAACGACTTCGATGGCTAGCCGCTGGACCATGTGTATATGTATTATCTTACAATGGTTATGTAATTAATGTTTATACATTCTATAAAAATTAACATGATGAAGATATTATCATGCAAAATAGTGGAGTTACACTAGTGGCTGAAGTGATGCATGTTTTTGGTAGTAAAGATAGAAATCCATTTTATGAAAATATGTCATACTTTGGCATTATCAAACTAATATGGGAGTTGGATTATACGACATTCCAATTGTCGATTTTTAAATGAAAATGGATTGATAACAACAGTGGTGTTAAAATAGATGAATGGGGATTTGTGAAAGATTATTTTAGTAAGGAAGGGTAAAAAGACGAAAATTTTATAATGGCATCACAAGAGGTACAATTTTATTATGTCCAGATCCGGCAAACCAAAAGTAGTTGACTGTTCTGTTAGCGTCCAAAACTACTGAAGGTTCCAATGAAAATTCAGTTGAGGATGATCCTTTTAGTGGTACATCGCAATCATTTCAGAGTGGTCCCAATGTAGATGATGTTTTGTATGTTAGAGGAGACCACAATGAAGGGATTTGGATAATCAATAGAGGTGTCCAATACCTTTAGCCTTTGAAAAAAAGAATGAGAGTTCAATAAATAGGATATATTTTGTTTGTAATATTGATCTTGTTATCTCATGTTATTATCTTATCATTACTAAAATTATGAATTAGAAATTAACTATTCAACCACTTTTGCATATAATGACTTCTGCACATTCTGATGCTCCTAACCTTGAGGCTGAACATGTCTCCCAAGCTAGTGTTGTTGTGGCTGCTACTGCTGCTGCGGCTGTTGTTGCTCCTACTGCTACTCCTACTGCGGCTCCTACTGCTCCTATGGCTGCTCCTGCTGCTGCTCCAACTACTTCTCATATTGCTACTCCTCCTGCTTCTCCTGATGCTAATAGTGTTGATTTCCAATAACCATCATCACATGTCGTTACTACCATTTCAGATAGACATATAGATGATGTTGATATCGATGAAATGGTCAGGAATGAAAGACCACCGATGTAGAAAACACAGGTGCGTCGTAGTTTTATGGTGTTAGCCAAAGTTCTTAAGGTGAAAGGCAAAGGAATAATATTTGATGTCATATGGAATGAATGAGGCCAACTTGTGAATCCAAACAAGTCTATGTTTAGTAGTTACATTGGAGTTGTCACTTGGAAACACGTGACGATTGACATTGATTCATGGCACCATGTTGTGTCTGGGTTGAGATCTATGATCTGGGAAGAAATTATGGTAACGTTATGAATTTATTTCTTTAATTTATTATCAAATGAAATAATGAAACAATTAATTACTCTTCTCAATCACTTTAAGAGTACATTTATAGTAGAAGATTCACACAAGGATTATGTATTAAGGCTTGCAGGAAGGATTCATCGAGATTTTCGCACTATTTTAACAAGATGTCACCTAAATGATTTAAAAGGTAAAATAAACCCTCACCCACCCATTGTATATGCTCACCTGATATCCCATGAATCATGGGATGCATTTTTTTTCTGTCGTGGGGATGTGAGGTTTCAGGTACATTGTTGGTGATAATACGTTGTTTGAGGATACCTGTATTCATCACTTCGATGGTCAATATTTATTTTATGAAATAGAAACTCTGTACTGAGAATAAGGAAGATGCATCAAAACCAACATACCCCTATCGTAAAGCAGGTATGGGGTACACTTAATTAGAAAAGAAAATGGTACGTATTTTAAATATATAGTAATATTATTAGGTGACAATAAAAAACATCATAATTATCTTTCTATGTTTATATGTAGATTGAAGAGTCTAAAACCAAATACACTTCTATCCCACGTCATGTGCTATGGAAGGAGGCACGTGTGAATAAGGATGGGAAGCTAGTAGATAAGAACACAAAAAAAGTGTGGGAAATATGTGTATGTATGAAATGATGATAAAAAAGATTTGTTTTTAATTGATATTTCATAAAAATAATTAGTTATTTTCTTATATCTGACAGTCACAATAATCAGATACTCTTATAGAGAATGCATACATATTATCGATGGCTTTGAAGCAGCCAGGAAAATACGGTCGTGTCAGAGGTGCGGGGTTTGGGGTGACACCCCGAGTATATTATGAGAAAAAAAACGGACGATACAGATGAAAAATTGGAACAAATGAGAGAAAAAATAGCAACCCTTGAAGAACGATTGCAATGGTAGTGAGAGATGCTAGCAACTCTAATTGGTGGTATGTAAAGAGAAGACACAACTCAGGAACAACCAGCGCGTGAACATCCCGCCCCACCCCCACCAGCTTTGAGGTGATCCATTCCCCTCAAAGAACTATCTTAGCCGTGGTAATCAATATTCAAATAATTGTTCCCATGAAATGTGAATCAGAAAAACACTGATACTTTTTCTGTACTGATCTTCTATAGGGTGATAATGATTGTGATTTATATCTGTCAACATCCACCTATCACCTTGTAGTGAGGGATACAATGTTCAATATCCCAAATTCCACGCTGCATAATAGACCACTTTCGAAAGATCATTTGAAAGTGACGATTACTGTAGCTCATGAGCCAAATGAAGAGCTACCTATTCTACTTGATGATGATGATATTCATACAGTCGAAAACGCTATTGGGACATTCATTGCATGGCTGTCACAACTTGTAAGAGTGCATGTGGACAAAGTGGTATTTATTTCCTTTTTTCAAGATAAACCTTTTATAATTAATGAAAAAGGGTCTGAAGAAATTATTGTAATTATAGATGGATAAAGGGAAGGGGGTGAAAAACGTCGGCTCAAAACCATCAAATGAATCGACTAAACGATCCCAAGGAGCTACTGAAAGCACAATAACACCACCTTTTCTCTATCCACGTTTATTAGAATTGAAGACTCATGTGGATATGAAGCTAAAAGATGGTAGTAGTCATAGAGTGGTTTTCGAAAAGAATATATATGGAGAGGAAAGTCAAGATTTCATTGCTGCTAAAAATTTAAATGAGATCCTTGAAAACGGTTGGCTAGGCATCACAGTTGTAAATATATATATGAGGTATATTTTCATGAATTGATTTTCTAAAACCTGATCTAATGTGAAAATTATGACTAAATGCATTTTATATTATTGACAAATACATTTATGAAAAATAGTTGAAGGAGTTTTCCCATGATCCAATATTTGGACTCGTTAGTCCTCATATCACATCAAAACACCTAACAGAATTATAACCATCTAAAAAGAATAAAATAGTGAACGGCTTGCTGAAAACATTTAAAATCACGATTACAGATGACAGACTCATCCTAATACCAACCATGCAGGGGTAAAAATCTACGATTAAAGCATATCAATTATATTTTCACTTCATTTATTACTTATTCCTTTTTGTCTTTTAGGCAACATTGGTTTCTAATTGTGGTGAACTTGGATACTCTGAAGATTGTTTTCTGGATTTAAAGTAAGGATATCCATCAAAACGACCACACATGACGGAATTTGTTAATCTGTAAGACACTACATCCAACATTTTAGGTCTAAACATCATGTAATATAATTTATATTATCTTTTACTAAGGATTATGTTATGATAGGGAGGTGTATAATTATCGTCTAAAACATGGAATGAGGACATGGGATAAGCATAAGGACACGAACAAGTACTACCTCTAGAAAAATATCAGGGAATATATAATAAAATTTCACTATCCAAACACATATCAACACAAGTTACTTATTCTTATAATGGTAATTTTCTTTACAGTGTCATAAAAAACAAACGATAATGATTTCTGTTATTATGTTTGTAAATTTATGAAAGAGATCGCTTTTCATCAACAGACTAGCATCCCTAAAGAGGTATTCTATAAAATAACTACTATTTCGTTTAATTAATTTATTAATTATTTATTTTTATATTTTATATTACTACTCTGACTGCCGAAAAGCATCATTCTCGAAAGATGATATAGATGTGTTCAGAAATGAGTGGGTCGCATTCCTGATGGTAGATTGTAGACAAATAGAATGAAGATCTGACTTGGGGACATGTACAATTGGTGGTCATTTTTGAGAGGGGTTAAGGGGATCAAAAGATGAAACATTGTTATCTATAAATGTTCGTATGAAAATTTTAATTGTTATTAAATAAAACATCCTTTATCTAATGATTCATTTTTCCATTTTAAAATATGATATGCACCAGAAACATTCCAGAATGCTGAACCACTCAAAGGGTCTCTCTTTTGATTAAAATGGACACAATTTTAAGTGGAAACAACAACTGACCTACAAAAATCTGACCAAACACATTAGAACTGTGTTGATCTATTAGGATAACGATACACATGTCCATTGCGACATGTACGAGCCAACCCCGCCTCAATCTGAGGCACGGTGTGGCCGGTACCACTTAAAGGGGTTTCTTTTGTTTAAAATGGACACAATTTTATGTGAAAACAACAACTGACCTATGAAAATCTATCAAAACCCATTAGGATTGTGTTTATCATTAGTAGAACCACACAATAGTCCTTTTTAACGTGTACAAGTCAACCCCACCTCAATCCAAGGAACGATGTGGCCAGTACCACACAAAGAGTCTCTCTTTTGTTTAAAATGGATACAATTTTAATTGATAACAACAACTGACCTATTAATATTCAACCAAATTCATTCGGATTGTCTTGATAATTTATCAGAATGATCCATGAGTCTTTTATGATGTGTAAAAGTCATCCCCGCCTCAATCCAAGGCACGGTGTGGCCAGTACCACTCAAAGGGTCTCTATTTTGTTTAAAATGGACACAATTTTATGTGAAAAAAAATTGAACTACAGAAATCCATCCAAACCCATTTAGATTATCTTGATCCTTTAGGAGAACTATCCACGTGTCCTTTTAGATGTGTATGAGTCAACCCCACCTCAATATGAGGTACGGTGTCGCCAGTACCACTCAAAGGGTCTCTCTTTTGTTTAAAATGGACAAAATTTAAATTGAAAACAACAACATACCTATGAAAATCCACTCAAACACATTTGGATTCTCATGATATTTTATAAGAATGATACAGCCGTACTTTCTGACTTGTATGAGTAATTCCAGCCTCAATACAAGCCACAGTGTGGCTGGTAACACTCAAAGGGTCTCTCTTTTGTTTAAAATGTACTCAATTTTATGTGAAAACAACAACTGACCTACAGAAATCTGACAAACCAATTATGATTGTCTTAATCCTTTAGAAGAAAGATCCAAGAGTCCTTTTTGATGTCTATGAGTCAACCCCACCTCAATCCATGGCACAATGTTGTCGGTACAACACAAATGGTCTCTCTTTTGTTTAAAATGGACACCATTTTAAGTGAAAACAAAAACTGACCTACAAAAATACAAAATAATGGATTTGGTTTGTCTTTATCTTTTATAAGAACCATAAAAGAGTTTTTTGTGATGTGTAAGAGTCAACACTGCCTCAATCTCAGTCACGGTGTTGTCGGTACCAATCAAAGGGTCTCTTTTTTTTTAAAAAAATGGACACAATTTTAATTGAAAACAACAACTGACCTACATAAATCCAAACAAACCCTTTAGGATTGTGTTTATTCTTTATTAGAACAATCCATGGGTCATTTTTGACATTTAAGAGTCATACATGCCTCAATCGGAGGTATAGTGTGGCAGGTACCACTCAAAGGGTCTCTATTTTGTTTAAAATAGACAAAATTTTAAGTGAAAACAACAACTGATCAACGAAAATCTGACTAAAACCATTTGGATTGTGTTCATCCTTTAAGAGAATGTTCCACACTTCCTTTTTGACGTGTATGAGTCAAACCTGCCTCAATTTGAGGCACGGTGTTTCCGGTACCACTCAAATGGTCTATATTTTGTTTAAAATGGACACAATTTTCATTGAAAAGAACAACTAACCTATGAAAATCCAAACAAAAGCATTAGTATTGTGTTGATATTTTATAATAAAGACCCATGGATCCTTTTTTATGTGTAAGAGTCATTCTTGCTTCAATCCGAGGCACGGTGTGGCTGGTACCACTTAAACGGTCTCTCTTTTGTTTAAAATGGACACAATTTTAAGTGAAAACAACAACTGACCTACGAAAATCCAACCAAACCCATTCATATTGTGTTTATCTTTTTGGAGAACGATCCATGGGTCCTTTTTGACATATATTAGTTAACCCGCCTCAATCCAAGGCACGGTGTGGCCGATACCACACAAATGGTCTCTCTTTAGTTTAAAATGGACACCATTTTAAGTGAAAACAAAAACTGACCTTTGAAAATCCAACCAAAACCATTAGGATTGTGTTGATACTTTAGGATAACAATCCATGGCTCCTTTTTGACATGTAAGAGTCATCCCTGCCTCAATCCAAGGCACGGTGTGGCCGGTACAACTCAAAGGGTCACTCTTTTGTTTAAAATGGACACAATTTTAAGTGAAAACAACAACTGACCTATGAAAATCCGACCAAACCCATTCAGATTATGTTGATCCTTTATTAGAACAATAAAATAGTCCTTTTGGATGTGTAAATGTCAACCCTTCCTCATTATGAGGCACGGTGTGTCCAGTGCCACTCAAAGGGTCTCTGTTTTGTTTAAAATGGACACAATTTTAATTGAAAACAACAAATGACATGTTAAAATCCAACCAAACACATTCTTATTGTCTTGATCTTTTATAATAACGATACATGGGTCCTTTGTGATGTGTACGAGTCATTCTTGCTTCAATACGAGGCACAATGTGGCCGGTAGCACTCAAAGGGTCACTCTTTTGTTTAAAATGGACTCAATTTTAAGTGAAATCAACAAATGACCTACGAAATCCGACCAAACCCATTAGGATTGTGTTAATACTTTAGGATAACTTTACATGGGTCTTTTGTGACATGTAAGAGTCATCCCGGCCTCAATTAGAGGCACGGTGTGTACAATACCACTAAAAGAGTCTCTATTTTGTTTAAAATGGACATAATTTTAAATGAAAACAACAACTGACCTAAAGAAATCCAAACAAAACCATTCATATTGTGTTGATCCTTTCGGAGAACGATCAACGCATCCTTTGTGACGTGTAAGAGTCATCTCAGCCTCAATCTGAGGCATGGTGTGGCTGGTACCACTCAAAGGGTCTCTCTGTTGTTTAAAATGGACACAATTTTAATTGAAAACAACAACTGACCTATGAAAATCCAACCAAACGCATTCGGATTTTCTTTATATATTAATAAGAAGTATCCATGAATATTTTGTGACATGTACGTGTCATTACAACCTCAATCTGAGACATAGTGTGGCCGGTACCACTCAAAGGGTCTTTCTTTTGTTTAAAATGGACATAATTTTAAGTGAAAAAACCGACTAACCTATGGAAATCTGACCAATACCATTCAGATTGTGTTGATCCTTTAGGATAATGATCCATGGGTACTTGGTGATGTGTACAAGTCAACCCAACTTCTATCCGAGGCACGGTGTGGCCGGTACCACACAGATGGTCTCTCTTTTGTTTAGAATGGACAACATTTTAAGTGAAAACAACTACTGACCTATAAAAATACAACCAAACCCATTCTTATTGTGTCTATAATTTAGTTAAATGATCCATGGGTCCTTTTGGATGTTTAAGAGTCATCCCCGCCTCAATCCGAGGCACGATGTGGCCTATACCACTCAATGGGTCTCTCTTTTGTTTAAAATGGACACAATTTTAAGTGAAAACAACAACAGACCTAAGGAAATCTAACCAAACCCATTAGGATTGTTTTGATACTTTAGTAGAACCATACACTTGTCCTTTGTGATGTGTACGAGTCAACCCCGCCTCAATCTGAGGCATGGTGTGGCCAGTACCACTCAAAGGGTCTCTCTTTTGCTTAAAATGGACACATTTTTAATTGAAAACCACAACTGACCTATGAAAATCCAACCAAACGCATTTTTATTGTCTTGAGCTCTTAAAGGAATGATCCATGGGTCCTTTGTGAGGAGTACGAGTCAATACCGCCTCAATCTGAGGCATGGTGTGACCGGTACCACTCAAAGGGTCTCTCTTTTGTTTAAAATAGACACAATTTTAAGTGAAAACAACAACTAACCTACAGAAATCCAACCAAACCCATTTGGATTGTGTTTATCCTTTAATAGAACGATCCATGGGTCCTTTGTGACGTGTAAAAGTAAACTCCACCTCAATATTAGGCACAGTGTGGCCAGTACCACTCAAAGGGTCTCTCTTTTGTTTAAAATGGACACAATTTTAATTGAAAACAACAACTAACTTATTAAAATCCAACCCCTGGACCGCCCCCACCCCTTTGGACACCAAAACATTCTATGGACACCCCCACCCCTCTGGAAACCCCCCACCCCCTGGAAAGCCCCCTCGACATGCTAGACACCATCCCACCCCCTGGACACCCCATAGAAAGTCCCCCCCACCGGGACACCCCCCTCCTTGGACACCACCCCACCCCCTTAGACAGCCCCCAACCTCCTGGACCACCCCCACCCCTAGACCGCCCCTGGATACCCCCACCCTTTGGTAACCCCTATCCCCCCGGACACCCCCATCCCACCCTCCTGGACACCACACCACCCCCCTTGGATAGCCCCACCAACCCCCGGACTGCCCCCACCCCCCGGACACCCCCACCCCCAGGAAAGCCCCGCCGACACCCTGGACACCATCCCACCCCCTGGACACCCCCATGGACACCCCCCCTCACGTGGATACCCCCTCTAAGACACCACCCCACCACTTAGACACCCCCAACCCCCTGAACACCGCCACCCTCCTTGGACAACCCCCAACCTCTTGGACCGCCCCCACCCCATGTACACCCCTTTCCCCCCAGACATCCCTACCCCCCGGACACCCCGACCACCCCTTGGACAGCCACCCCAAACCCCTGAACAGCCCCCCAACCTTTTTAATTCTGAATTTAATTCTTTACATACTTAATTAACTTATGAATTATGTTTTAATGGTGTACAGGTATAGTTTTGTATGGGTATACTTCATCTAAATAGCTTATGATTTATGTAGGTGGTCTTGTTTACTCTACGTTATAGTATTATTCTTAGTTTATTGGATGTTTGTTTGAGGTTTTCCCCCATGGTGAATGAACCATAATTCATAATTTGTTATGAATAATAAATTATACTTTAATATCTAATGAACCTTAAGTATTAATTAATTAAAGGAACAATGCATAATATTATTTGGAAAAAGTTCCAACGTCCACGATAGACCCTTGTGCATTTTCTTGATGCCAACCATCGATGGACAAGGATTGACCAGTAATGAGTTATTTATATTAAATTCACCGACCATTTGTGTGTGGTTATACTACATGATACCAAGAGATGTGAGACCATGTTTTTTGTTTTTATCACATCTTGGTGTGTGTGTGGTCATGAGACCATGGTTTATGTTTTGATCAAATGTGTGTAGGTAGCCTCTGAGACCATATGTGATTATTTATTCCATGAGTGTTCTTTGGTATCCTAATATAACAAGTTTTTCCATGATCAAATTTGTAGCTACTATGAATCATAATGATATTATATGCTCTGTTTATATGAATAATCTTGTTCTCTTGATGTGATACTTGTGTTTACATAGATTGATTGACCATTCTTGATATTCATCACATGTGGGTGTGGTTGTGGACTGTGAGACCATATATGATGCTTGATTTCATGATTATGGTAGTATAGAATGTTACCATGTTTGATTTTTATCTCATGTTAGTGTATGTTGCTACTAAATTCTCATGATGAGATGTTATGTTCTTCCTATATATTCCCTTCCTTGTTATGTATGATTATTATTCCTTTGGAGGAATGAAATCTAGTTTTCACAATAGGTGGACCATCATGTTTTGGTTATCCATTAGTGGGGGAGTACGCACGATATGTGATGATAGTAATAACATACATAAGAACAGGGTATGGGTATGAAGACTTTGTGTCCATACTAGAGATATAAATAGCTTATGATTTATGTGTTAATTTTGTATGTTTATATTTGGTTTAATTAGCTTATTGAGCTGAACTTTTGGCAGGTTTTTGGGTGTTCTGCAATAGATTTATTTTAGCAACATACATGGAAAATATCAGCGCTTTTTTAGTGCTGATAAAAAACACATTTATCAGCGCTCTTTTAGTACTGATAAAGTGTCGTTTTATCAGCACCTTTTTAGCATTGATAAAGTCCTCTTTTATCAGTGCTCTTTTAGCGCTCATAAAGTCTTCCTTTATCAGCACTTTTTTAGTGCTGATAAAGTACCACTTTATAAGTGCTAAAACATCGATGATAATGGGGACCCCCTTTATCTGCACCGAGCATTACAACACTTTTTTATTGACGCTAAAGCCCGTTTTTTGCACTGATAAAGGGCATTTTTGTAGTAGTGTAAATAAAATAAAAATGTACATAAAATATGGGTGGGGTAAAACAAAGGGACATTCCCTCATCCATTAAACACAATGTTAGAAATAAAAATAAGTCATTACATTCCCATAATCAGTGTCATCAGAAGTTTCACATTCATATTTGGACTTACCCTGATTGAGTATCTTAAGAATAACAAAATTGAACATGCCCGATAGCATAAATGACTGGGTAGAAACAGTGCAAGTTGTGTTATAATAGTCCATCCCCAGCCTCCGCTTCAAAGGAGTATGAGTGATGTCCAAACAATCATAAACCATCCATTTTATAGAAATGGTGACATCTTTGAAATATGTAGGACCACTGCTACACGCAACAATCCCTTCCGCCTTAGAGACATAACCACACTTCATAGATATCCTAGTGGAATTCTAAATATTTTATATTTTTGTATGTCAATCAACCCGTTGAGGAGCCCTAGTGTTAAGAGACAAATCAACAGTCTCATTAAATAACATACCTACTCCAGTACTATAATTCATGCTTGTATTTGGAGGGTCAGTACAAGTATGAGAACCATTAATATAGCAGTTAACATTTTTTC
Organism: Viscum album; assembly: GCA_963277665.1. Taxonomy (NCBI): domain Eukaryota; kingdom Viridiplantae; phylum Streptophyta; class Magnoliopsida; order Santalales; family Viscaceae; genus Viscum; species Viscum album. The sequence goes on from OY728147.1 coordinate 1,869,591,277, forward strand.
TGTCTCTACAAATACATGGGAAGTAATTTCATGACCATCATTTGATGTAAAATCCTTGGAAAATCCACCTGAGTAGTGGAGGGACCACTTATCAGGGACTTATCAACCATTAATGCTTTGCCTTTCAAAATATCACCAGAGAAAAAGGCTTATCAGAAGCCAAAATATCAGCCTCAGTAGAAGATATGTTTTTTTGAAAATATCTCTATCATTATAAAGAGACTCTTGTTATGACACATGCTTCATATCAGGTTTATTTCTTCTTAGAGTAGCTTGATGAAACATCGTCCCACATCTCTCGCAATAGACCTTCCTCTGACATAACTCCAAGGAATTCCCAACTACCATATATTCAGTTCAAAAATTTGAATCATTTCGTAATCCACATCAAAAAGAATATTTCTAATGGGAGTGGAGAGGGTTACCTTCTCAATCATGGTCGAGCTCTATTCAATTTAACCCAGAATTCTTGAAAAAATCCCAAGCCAAACAAACTCAGTTTCATTGTCGAGGTGAATAGGTGACCCAATTTCCATGCCAATGTGATGCGAAATATTTGGATGCCAAATAAACCAATTAAGCCCTGGAAAATATGCCTAGAAATGAGAAAATCCGTTCGTTACATGTGAGGCATTAAAATCTAGGGACAATTCATGAAGGTGAAGCTATCCAGGTTTCACAGACAGAGACCCAATACTTCATGCATGTATTTTGAAATCATTTTAAAGGGAAAATGCAATGAAAAATCCACATCCAAGAGATACAAAACTCCAATCAGAGGAACCCCCAAAAAATGATATCTATCTGACAAGATCATCAAACATCCAGGACTTCTCACCATTTGGTATAAAAAGACGTGAAATTAGTGAATTATTCCCAATTAAATTCCTCTAATAAAAAATACCAGGATTAATATCAACATGAGTGGATAACACCTTTCCAAGGATCCTACTAGAGAAGGATCCCGTGAACCAAGAAAAAATGGGTGCCATTAGAGGACTGTGAACTGCAACTCTTCTAGTCAAAACCTTTCCAATGTCATTCCAGACATTTAGAGAATCCTTTAATCTCAGCAGTTGTGGTTAGAAATCATAGAACCCGAGGGAAAATTGGTTTGTATCACCCTCTTTAGGACAAACATCATATCAGACCTTTAAAAACCAAATCCCGCATAGATATTTCCACATAAAGACCATAATTTCTCATGTTATTTACCATGGCTGCATGATCCAATTCAACAGATGTCAAAGGATCAGATCAGGAAGCATCAACCACATCAAATGAGGAGACCACCCTCGAAAAATATTGAAGATCTAGAACTCCATCACGAGGAGTAGTGGTTTGATTATCCCAATTCACAGCTGGGTGTAAAGCATTCACCACGACACTTCCAAGATGCAGTGTACCTTCATTCCAGGCCGAACGTGGTTCTCCAACCGGAGGCACAGAATGAAGAAAAAGTAGGATATGCATGAAAAATGATTGAAAGAAGAAGACTGATCGCCATGGCTGCGAATGAACCACACCCCCAGAACCAGATATCCATCCAAACCTATGATTTTTTTTACTTTCCTGTTGATTTAATTAATTTTAAATAGTATAAATTTCTATAAATTAGTATTAATTAGTATTAAATAGTAATAATTGATATTAATTATTAATAAAAAAATAGTAAATAGTAAGAAATTTTAATTAATAGTAATAAATAGTAATAAATTGAAATATTTTTTAATAACTAGTAATAATTATTAATAAATTGTAATTAATTTTAATAATTAACGCTAATTAGAAAAAATTATCGATATATAGCGGTAATAAATAATAATAACTAATAATAACAAACAAAAAGTAATAAATAGTAATAAATAGTAATAAAAAATAAAAAATAAAAATAATTAGTTATAATTATTAATAATTCATGATAATTTGTAATAAATGAGAATGAATAGAAATAAATATAAATAATGATAGAAATTTGTAATAATTATAAATAATTAGTAAAAATAAGTTCAAATTAGTAACAATTAGAAATATTTATTAATAATTATTAATAATTAATAATAATAAGAAATAATGGATAATAAATAGTACTAATTACTAATAATTAGTAATTAATATTAATAAATAGTAATAATTAGTATTAATTAGTAATAATTAGTCTTAATTAGTATTAAATAGTGGTAATTGATAATAATTAGTGGTAATTAGTAAAAATTTGCATTAGTAAGAAATAATTAGCAGAAAACAGAAATAAAAAGCAGTAAATGGTAATAAATAGTGGTAAATATAATTCACTAACAGTTCATTGTGATAAATTTTGGTGATTTGTATAAATTAGAGGTAATTAGTAATAATTAGCGGTAATATCAAAAAAAATGGCAGTAATTAGGAAAAATTGGTGGTAATTAACTAATTATTAGTAAAAATAATTACAAATAAATAAAAGGTATTAATAATAAGTGGTATTTAGTTGTAATAAGTAAAAATTAGTGGTATTTAGAAAAAATTAGAGGTAATTAGTAAAAAAAGAGCATAAATTTGATATAATTTGCGGCATTTTCCTATAATTAATGGTAATTAGTATTAATTGGTGGTAATAAGTAAGATATAGTGATAAATAAAAATATAGATAAAAAATTAGCAGTAATTAGTAAAAAATTATTATAAATTAAAAAAAAATTATTAATAAAAAGTTTTTATTAACAATAATTAGAAATAACTACTAGAAATTATAAAAAATTAGCAGTATTATATAAATATTAGAAGTAATTAGTTTAAATTAGTGGTATGTTTTAAACAGTATTAGTAATTTGAAAAAATTATAAAAAATTATTAAAAATAAATGTATTTACAAAAAAAATAGTTGTAATTAGTAATAAATAGTTGAAATTTGTAAAAAAATCATTGTAAATAAATATAATTATTAAAAAATAGTGATAATTAATATTAAATAGAAGTAATTAGTAAACAATTGTATTAATTTGTATTAATTTGTGGTCATTAGGAAAAAATTGTCATAAACAAATAAAAATTTGTAATAATAAGCGGTAATTCGAAAATATTAGTAATACATGGATGTTATTAATTTTAATTTATAAAAATTTGTTAGAATTAGCAGCAATAAATTATATATAGCTGTATTTAGTAATGAATTATTATAAAATAATAAAAATAAGTAATAATTATTACTAACTACAAATGATTTTTAAAAATTAATAATAAATAGTATTAATTTCTATTAATTAGTAATCATTGGTATTAAATATTAATAGTTGTTATAAAATAAAAAGGTAGTTTTGATTAATGGTATTCCATAATAAATAGTGGTAATTTTTAATAATTACTAGTATTTAGAATAAATTGTTATAAATTAGTGTTTATTATTATAAATTAAAAAAAATGAACACATATCATTATGAAAGAATAGAAATTATTATAAATGAATAGAAAAGTGAAAATGTAATAGGTCATAAATTTTTTGGACATGAGAAATAATAAATATTTAGATATATGGTTAACACAAATTGTAATAAATTGTAATAAATAGTAATAAATTGTATTAATATAATACATATAAATAATTATTTATAAATTTTAATATTTATTAATAAATTTTTATAAAAAAATTTCAATTAGAAATAAATATTAATAATATATAATAATTAGTAATAATTATAATAAATAGTAATAATTTGTAATGATTAATAATAAATAGCAATAAATTGTAATAATTTGTAATAAATGGTAATAAATAGAAATAATTAATAATATTTTTTTTAAATTGTAATAAATATCAATAATTATTAATAAATAATAATAACTATTTTTAACAGGTAATAATAAGTGATACATAACATAAAATAGAAAAAATTATTAGTGACGACTAAATCATATTAAAAATAGTGATGATTAGTCAAAATTAGTAAATATTTGTGGTTAACCAGTATAATTATAAAAAATTATGAGTAATATGTAATATTTATTTTTAAATAACTATAATTTTTTTTATTGGCTGTAATTATTGAATATCAACATTATATAACTTTAATACTATTATTTTTCTGTAATTAGTGTTAATTAGTATTGTTTTTTATTTTTTAGTTTTAATTTCTAAAAACATTAAATCAAATAGGAATTCAATTTAAAGGCGATGAGGAATGAAAAATGTTGTCATGATTGGTATAAATTAATACAATGAAAATTTTATTCATGGTTGGTTTGAATTAGTTTCATCACCTGATTACAATAAAATCTCTAATGTAATTTTTTTAATTAATTTAGAATTTATTTAATTACATTATATTTAATTATAATACAATTAGTGGTAAGTATTTTTAATTATATAAAATTATCACTATGTACTGTTAATGTTTAGTGTAATTTAATATAATGTAATAAAAAAATAAAAAATTAATATTAACATGTAAATAACAGAATTTAAAATAATCAGGTGATTATAAATTACCAATTTGTGCCAACCCCATCCAGTTGTTTCAATAGTTTTACAAAATTGGGCAATGTTGGATATGATATCTCGATGATATTAGTAGTAGTATCAGAATAAAAAGATTCACCAATTGCATAACAAGGTTGGCATAAATTGGTGTAATGAAAAATTTTACCATGGTAAGAAGAAATGAATGTAATCACATGAAGATTGTAAAAAATGCGATTTACATATTTTTAGTAAATCATTGAATTTCCAATAATTAGGTTATTAGAAATTACTTATTTGTGCCGACCATGTCTAAATTTTTCCTTAGGGCACATGAATCGTGGAAGATATGATGTGACACATCAATGTAAACAATATCAGTAGAAGGGGGAGTTTTGTCGATGACATGAGGATGAATAAGAAGATTTACATGGTTAAATGAGGTTATAATTATACGTAATATATATATATATATTTATAATACTTTTTTTAAACTATTTTCTAACCACAATAATTTTATGTTTTAGATGACCGATGAGCATTTATATGATATGTTTCATGAGTTAGGGGAGGCATAACTACGTGTTGTCAAGCATGCAACTACATCATCAGACCCTCAGACTGTTGGTGGATTAAGAAAACTTCAATTGCACATTGTCTTGTAGGATTTATGATTCATGAACCTTCCATGTGAAATGTCCATGTCTTGAGTTTGATCCTTACATGCTGATGTATGTTTAGTTGTGTATTATAGTCAGTTTTAAATAATTTAGGACCAATTTATTTATAAACTATTATTTTAATTGTTAGTTTTATTTTAGCATAGCTTTTCACATGTAGCTATTAGATAGACGATATCCTGGAGATTCTTCATCATCTGCTGCATAGTTTGAGGAGTATTTGTGATCTTAGGTTGAGATTACAAAGTCCATGTGTTGGGAGACGATGGAGCTCCATTGATAGGAGAAATAATAGTATGAGGATATGTGTCGATGGTATGAGAAGAAATAAAAGAAAAAGATATAGTATATATGATTTCTTACTCATGGATTTGGGATAATGTTCCCTCAACCTTCTCCTCCATATGACCCCATCCCCCTCCTTGAATTATGTTTTTTTTGAAAAACATTTGAATATATATTTATTGTAATATTTTCATTATTTATTTTATTTATAGTTTTATATAGTGAAAATTGAAATGTTCAAAAATATTTGTTTTAATATATTTATTATCTTTTAATTTTTTTAATTTTTTTAATTTTTTATAATTTTATATTTTTTGTTTGGTTATTTGTGATTGGAGGGGCCTCAAATTTTAAATAACATTAAAAATAAATGATCATATTTTTTATAGGATATTCTCATGTTGCAAAAAATACTAATTATAATGTGTTATTGGGAAAAATACTACTTAAAACATCACTTATTACAACATGTTATTTGGGATAGGACTCAGTCAATAACGGCAGAAATTTTTTTCGTGTTTGAGATGTTATGGCAGGAATAACTTTACATTCAAGCTATTTAAGGATTTATTTGATTTTATTAACATCAAGGGTGTCATGATTGAAAATTTTAAAAATTAGTAAAATTTTATGCTTTAATATCATTTTAATCAGTAATGTTTATGAATGAATTTCAATTAAATGAAATTATTTGATCATTGTATAAAAAACCACTTTAATTTTCTTCTCCTCAAGTCACTCAAAAAATATTAATGTAATATTACCATATTCTATTCAATGGAACATAAAATTATTTGCAAAAAAGTAACTTATGAAATATGAATATCATTTCACCTTTTTAAAGGATTTTTCTTCAAACACATTATCTTCCTTATGTGGTATTAATGAATATATATAATACTACATTTTTTTACTGAAGTCATTTTTACATATCATTTACTTTTAAAAAAACTAAATTTAAGGAATCATCCAATCATTTTTCGAAAAAGGATGATTTTTACTTTACATACAAATATGAATTGAATATTTTTCTTAATGTACTCAGGACGGAAAAAAATATCACACTTTCTTGACCACTAATTTCTATGAATAATCATTTATAATTTTACAAGTATATTTTCAAATATTGTATTTCCCAATATTTGTAAATTTTTTAGTTTTTAAAAATTATATTCAAATTGAAAATGGTCTATTTCCTAAAAAATGATTTCATTTTTATTTTCATTGAATTTATATTCATAAATTAAAAATCATTTTATATTACATATAATAACTTATGGATATATTGTAATGATACCATCCTTATTGTTCTTCTAGAGTTTTTATGAACTTTTTGACTATGAAATTTTTTGACATTATAATTAAGGATTAATTTTTTTACTAGTTTACTTTCCCTTAATGAATTATAATTCTTCTAATCATTGGAAATTAAATTAACCATAAATAAAAATATTATTTATCATGGATATTATTATTATTGAATATATTTAAAATTTATACATATTGGTTTTTACTTTGAAATATATTTGATTAAATAGGGAATATTATTAATTTTTATTTTTTTACAAAATATAGATTTTTTTTATAAGGAACATTTTTCATAATTATAATTTGTCATTAAATAATGAGGAATACATTAGAAATATTGTGATTGGTGGGGACTAAAAATATACATCCTCTTGATGAATCATCTGGTTTTTGAAGAAAATATGTAATATAGAAATAATTTTTTCTTTAAACATTATTTAAAATTTCTTGGTGAAATGTATCCATGTTATATATATCATGATGGTTGATAATATTACATCTAATAATAAGAATTTCTATTATTGATAATTCATTTATAGTTATCCATGAGATTAATACATTAATAATTTACATGTAGTATCATTAATAACATGTTATTATTCTTATTAAATTATTTTACCATTTATTATTTGTGAAATATTACTCTTGATTCCCAAGTTATACATTAAATGGATCTTCTTTCAATTATTTACCATTTCATATTGATTATTCCTTATTTATTAATAACAAATTCCACTATACTTAAACTATACTCAATAACTATGACATTAATTTTTTTTCATTCCTTATTCTATAAATATATAATCACTAAATGATTTTGAGGTTTCATAATTTTCTAATTTTTCAATGATGTAATTTTTGTATAAAAATTTAATACAAGATTCAAAAATATATCTATTTTACCAATACTAGTAAATTTTTATATACTTTATTATTTGAGACATTGTACCTAGTTCTCATGTAATAATTTAACCACAAGGTCTAAGATAATGGAGTCAGGGATTTTGTAGTTAGTATCAGGGGAAGTTCAGTGGAAACCTTCTTCAATAGATTTATGAGAAAATATATTATATAGATGAACACTTTAACTGAATTTTAGGAGAATTATATGTATAGTATAATATTTTAAGGTTTTTGTATGTAAGATATTAATTTTTATCAATGTAATTCATCCATTTATGGGTAATAAATGTGTATAATAATGTATCATATTTCTACCTTGGTGTAGTAACTTCAAAAAAGAAAAATTGGGAGAAGAATTTATCATCACCTTTATCATGATAATAGTACTTGTTTTACATTTAGTTTAATAATTGTAGTGAATATGGTTTGGTTAATTCACATGTTCTTCATAAATAGCCAAGAAGGATTTAAATAGATCATGAAAATGAATTAATTTTTTAAATCTTAGGGTGTCATAGATTGAAAATAAGGTTTAATTATTTATTAATACTTCAATTGTTTTGATAATCCTAATTATTATTGATTACTCAATAGTTTTCGGGATTTCAGTGGATGTAAAAAGAGGAATGATATTAACAATTAATGTAATGAAAAATGTGGTGATTATATGAAACAAAATTGGATGATGATTGGAGAGAAATATATTAGGATTAAAGTTAATTAGTTTTTCTCTTATATAATTAAAAACCAAATCCATTACCAAATATCAAATTCACTATAAAAGTGAAGAATAGACATCACAGAGTGATCCAGAGGTGGAGGTCATGGAATAAAGAAGGCTCAAGTTTCTTTATTTAAGAACTATCGAAAGAGTCACATAGTTGAATGCATCAAAATAAAAAAAGGAAATGTTATATGTGTGGAAAATAATGCAATATATAAAAAAATTAATGTGGAAAATTTAGGAGTATGATGATGAGAAATAAAAATTATCCTTATGATCCATTAATATTTATATATATAAAAAGTGGGGAAACATGGATTTATTTGTCTCAAAAAAAACTTTTAATGGTTATTTAATACATCATGGATTATGCTATGCTATATAAATCATTTTCATTAAAGTGTTGAAGTATTTATGTATTTGGTTTTAAGAACTATCTACTAGATATATTTTAACCAATGGTATTCTAGTTTTAATATTCATGAAGAATCTATATAATATGTTTCTTATAGATGTAAAAATATCTTCAAGTTGGATGAATGTAAGATTTATTTATACCATTTTGGGTTTATAATATTAGGTTGGTAATAAGTTCATTTCATTCAACTCCAATTTATCATATTTTATGTTATGGGAGTTTATCATGACGATGGATATTTTTGGAGACATTTATTGAAATACAAAATAATGGATTAGTATATTTTTTTTATTGAAAATGTTATTTATGAAAAATTAATTATTATTTTTTTATACATAATGTTAATGATATTGGTAAATTTAATATTTATATTTTATTTGATTTTTTTATTATGGATCATTACAATTTGTGAGCATTATAGGTATTATATTATTATTTTTTAGAAAAAGGGAAAAACTCTTATTGGGTGACAACCCATCACATTCAGCAAAGATGTGGTCTTGATCAAAGAACAAAAGAACAATAAGTTCTTAGTTCCTACAACATTACTCTGTGATGCCTTGATCAGTATGAATTTATTTTACTGATGTGATTAACCATATATATAATTTTTGAATAAACTGAGTTTGTAATGGTCCAAACCTGTGTGGTCTATTTCCTCAATGAAATCTGGGGTTTGAGGTGTTCTAGTAGGTCAAGGTGACTCATCTCCATCCATTTTCTAAATTTCTAGTTCTGTAAATATTGTTTCCAGAATGATGAGGCATATAATAATAGCTCTACAATGTTTCTAGAACCATGAGTCTATAGTGTTTCCAGAATGGTAGGTCTATAGTTTTTCGATAACAATAGGTATACAATGTTTCTATAATGGCTAAACATCTAACAGTAGGTCTATAATGCTTCCGGAATAGTGTGTCTATAGTGTTTCCATAATTGTGAGTCTACTGTGATTCTAGAACGGTAAGTCTAGAATGTTTCTATAATGGTAATGATACAATGTTTCCATAATGGTGAGACATCTAACATTAGGTATACATTGTTTCCAGAATGATGAGTCTACTGTGTTTCTAGAACATTTTGTCTGTAGTTATTCCAAAATGTTGAGTCTATAGTGCTTCAAGAATGGTGATTCTACAGTGTTTCCTGAACTGTTTCATTTATTTTGTCAAAATTCCAGTTTTCACATATTTCCCAGATTCAACCGTGTGAAATTTTCATTGATGAGAAATGCAATTAAGGCATAGTTTTTAGGGATTTAAGGATAATTCAAATCCTATAACTCTGATATTTATTTTCCTAAGACTTGGGATGCGTTTATATTGTCAAACTACTTGGTTTAATGCGATCCTCATTTAATAGAAAATTTAGTGCATCATAAAATGTTGCAGTATTTAATCTTTTCAAAGGATGAGATATATTCCCCCATTATTCTACCTTCTTGTTATTTGTTGAGAGATTCTCAATCTTTTCCTCCTTCCCATATTAGTGGTTTTCTCAAACCTTAATCCTTGAATCCTTTCCCTTGATGTTTCTTCCTAGTGCAGGTGCACCCACTTGTTTGGTGCAACCAAACAGTATCGATCAATATTCAATATAAGGTATGATATATTATTGTTCTTTTGGGTTCTCCTTATTCTATTTTCCTTTCCCTATTATGTTGTTCTATCTCTATGTTCCTAATGGAAATTTCTTGGGTGTTGGCTAGTGTGGTAGTGTCTCTTTATCCTCAGGCAGATGTATTCCTCTAAGAGAAGTGTTAGAGAAATGTTTTTGTTTTAATTTTCCTATTAAAATATCATAAAAACCTTTTTAGGTATGAGATTCATGGATTCTCTATTTATTTACATGAAATTTTAGATTTGACATGTTTTATTCCACTAGATCACAATGGAATTGTCAAAATAAATATTTGAACTAGATTAATAAATTGGTGTCAATCATATGTTATAGTCTCTTATTTTTCTAGATAGTGAGATATCTATGCATGAATTTATGTTCATTTCACTATTGACATAAATTGGTAACAAACATAAAATGGTAATAATTGTAATTATTTTTCTAATATTAATACTCATTCAAATAAATATGGTTTTTATTGTAGTATGCTTGTTTAACTGAATTAATTGATGATCGAGAGGCATGATGATACTTGTTAATATTGATGTAACGACATGTAAAATAAATATTTAGTTAATTTTTGATAGCTTATTATTAAGGTTCCCAAATTTGAAACCAAAAATTAATAAATCATTTAATTCCAGATGGAATAAAGAACTAGTTGTTTAATAAAAATAACATTCCTTGTATGATTCCGAGTTACCCATTTACTATTAAGACTGAGTGCCTTGTGCTTTGGATTCATCAATGATCATTATGTTTGAAATTTGGATTCCTTGTTTAAGGGCCAAGGCCCAAGTAGATATGATGTTTGATTCCATATACTTGTGTTGTGATGTGAGACTAGATGACTGTTCTGATATGTTGGGATTGGGAGGCCCTTTGGTTGTGGTTGAAGTTGACACATAGAGTAGCGAGATGCAATAGTTTATGCATATGGGTGTACGGGATGACACTAGAGATAATAAAATAGGTAAGATTTAAATGTGGGATACATATTGAATCATTTTGGTTTATTATTTTATTTATATTCCCCACTGCTCAAGTCATACAATTTTCTATCCTCATTCCAAAAAGAGTATATGACACGAGGGGTATTCCATGTTCTTTCTATTTTTAGATTCTTGGGGATGGATGGGTCTTCCCTATTTCTATAGGTTGAAATGACTCGATGAGTATTTCATCTACTCACCATGTTGAGAACCTTGTGTTTTGTATCTTATAAAATTTTTCTATAATGCCTGGGAAAATGGGAATGTAATAACGCTATTAATAAATGACTGAATAAATGATTTTATCCAATGGGGTTTGAGCTTGTGGGGATGAAATGTTTTGGTAATATTTCTAAAAAGATTTGTACATGGTTTGGTTATGCGTAGAGGGAATGAAGCTTTAGTGGGATAAAAATGATATTTAATGTGTAATTAATAATCATTAATTAATGTTTAAAAAATTAATTAAAGTGAAAATAATAAAAATGGATAATATAATACACTATATCTCTATAAAAGGTTTTGTGTTTATTGGATACCTAGTCTTATAAGTTAAAGGTGAGAGTCCGAGAGATGTTTTCTATAGTTGAGTCTAAGAATACGTTATTCCCATAGTGTGGTTCTGAGATATATTATATCAGGTACTTTTTCTATTTTTATATGTCACCCCACCCTTTAAGTTAGGGAAACTAACACCCCAGGGATTCTGAGCCCTAGGGGTGTTTTCCCCAGATGTTCGGTGGGAGGATGGATGGATGAATACCCCTTTTGGCCCCACTCTCTTCTCTTGGTAGTTACATTTTCTAGAAGGAAAAGTGGATAGTATTACCCGTATATGTGTGTAGAGGGATGTAATGGCTTTGATTATTCACACACATATATTTTGAATATAGTTTCCAATGGACTACAATATATGTAACATGTATAGGTTGTGATGGCATAAAGATCCTTACTCAGTGTATGGGTTGTAATGGTTTAACATATAATTCACGATGTATGGTGCATGTTATACGAGATGTGGTGGCTCTTTGAAACTAGCTGGGTACTTTTTTTCTTTGGACGTAGTGGTTTTGTTTCATGAGGTTCAAGTTGTGGTTCTTCACCTAGGTGTCTATGGGCAGGCCTTTTTGGAGAGAGATGTTTGGGATGTGAAACGTTAAGGAAAAGTAGAAAACCACTCGGGAAGTGGTAGCGAGGTACCCTTGATTTTTTAATTATATTATATACTCTTGTGTTTAATACATGTTGCGAGTATCCTTGGAGAGGTAGGGAACTTATTATACCTATTTCTGTGGTGATATGGTTCCACTTTTCATTCGCTGTGCCTTTGCATGCTTTTGATACATTTTCATGAGAGGCTTCTTAGAGGGTCATACTGAGTATACAGTTATACTCACCCCATGTATATATAAATAGTTTTTCAGGTCACAATGAAATGTTTGGAGATCAGTCTCATTACTACGAGCTTGAGGATGCAAGAGCTATTCGAGCTTCTTGGTTTAATACCATCTTTTTATTTACATTGGAAAATGTAGTTTTTATTTTCAATTGTAGTAGTTTTTCATGAAATTATGTATGTGTACATGGGATTTATTTTATATTGAATTCTGAGTTAGAGATTTTTGTTGTTTGTCTTATCGCTCTCTTACGCATGTGCTCTCTTAAAGGGTAATGCCTCAAATTATTATTTTTACTATACCCTCAGTTCTAGTCCCCAACCCGAGGCCTACTGGAGGAAATACTCTAGGAGTCACTCTCTCCCTTCTCACATTTACGGCCCAGAAGGGGTACACCTTGTGGAGAGGGGGTTGTGACAGAGTTGAATTATGTGGGTTACTATAACTCACCTATATTTTAAAAGATGCAAAATGGGTTTTATTGTATATATGGTACAAAACACCTAGAAAATAAAATATTGTAACACCTTGAAACATTATTATATATATATATTTTAAATAAATTTGATCTCTTTGACATCTTATTGAACACAAAACCCTAAATGAAAATGAACGACAATATTTTATACTAGTATAACATATTTTTTATATTTGGGATTATTAATAGTAATAAATATATTATGAAAATTTTATACCTTACACATAAAAAAATAAAAAAATAAATTAATTATTAGAAATATATAAATTTATTATTTGAATGAAAAGTTAATTTTTTCTAAAAATATATATGTTTTTATAAGGTGGTCCTGTCTTACATTACATATATAATTTATTATTAAATATAAAAAAATTGGAAATTATTTTTATAAAAAAAAATTTAAATTTAAAAATAAACATTGGGTGATTTTTTTGAGAATTTTATAAAAAGATTAATTTTAAACAAATTAAAAAAAATACTATTTTTATTAAAAACTACATTTTAAATTTAATAATTTAAAATGGTAAATTATATTTTAAATTTTAATTAATATAAAATTCTTTCAATTAAATTAATATTAACTAATTGAGGTAATTTTAGTTAAATTTTGTAAATTATGATATAAAATCTTTTTAATGTTTTGAAATATTTTCTTTGAAAACCCCATTTTTTGACGTGTCTGTGGCCTTAATTTTTAATGGAATACTTCAAGTTATATGAATTCAATTTCAAAAAATGGATTTAATATTTAAACTTAGATAAAAAATTATAATATATGAGTGATTTAATTATAACATCATTAATAGTAAAATTCATATAAAGTAATAATAGTGGTTCAGGTAAAAACGAGTTTTCTAGGGCGTTAACTAACTAGAAATGGGTTAAAAAGAACATAAAACATACCAAAACAATTATTTTATGAACATATTTAGACCTTATAGTCTATAAGATTCGATAATTTACCAATTGGGATTCCGGAGACATAGGAAACAATCTGGGAACACTTTAGTCTTTTGAAAATTTCCTTGTATGTTATCTCCCTAAATTTTAAAAATTTTCTACCTTCTATTTATTATTGACAACTATAAACCCCTCTATATTTGTTAAAACATACCAAAATACCTCCCCAAATAATAATCCACATTTTAGATCTTATTTTGTTTTCTAAAAGAAAAACCCAAAGGTCCTTAAAAGGATAATCAAAAGAGGTTTCTATAAGTGAAGATAATTTTCTTAATGAATCTCTTTCAATTTCATTATTATTTTCCACCACAAAATATTTATTAAAACATAATATATATTAAATCTAGTATAAACCTTATACTAATTTTATTTATTTCTATGGAAAATAATTTATCCTTCTTCTCTTCCATCAAATGGGAATAAAAATCGTGCATCATGTGTATGACAGACTACCGCCTAGTAAATCGATATATCTAATTTTCAATTAACACATCTAAGAATTATATATAATGATATATTTAAATTAAATAAATAAAATATTTATGATCTTATTATACTTATCTAATTATAAAAACAAATATAATGTCATAATTTCCATTCCATTTAAAAAAATATCATCACTCTTGTGTATGGAAGACTATAGCCTCATAGTGTGACTTGATTCATTTTTCACCAAAATTTACACAGAAAGTAATAAGGATAATTTTGATGAGTATGTGAGATATTTATAGCATGATATTTACTATTTAAAATTAATATATAACCCACCTCCTTACCCTTTCGTTCATTAATGGAATGATGTCGTTACTTTTGCTTACGTACTCCCTATCATCTCCACAAAACGATGGGTTTCATTTTCCAAGTCCAATAATCAATAATATTTCTATAATTTATCTATTGATAAATATGATATTTATAACATTAATATCATTATATTTAGTATTTATACAATTACTATAAACAAGGACATAATCTTGCATGAAAAAAACCTATGAAAAAGGGCAATTAACAACAGAAACATTTAAAATAATGGCATATTATTAACAAAAAGATTGAAAAAAATTAAATAATAGGAAAATATAAGATATTTAAAAAATACACATAGTTAGATTATAATTTTTAAGATCCTTAAAAAAATTATACATGATTTCATAACACATTCAAAAAAATACTGTGCGGTCTAGGGGAATTCGTCTCAAATTCCGTTTAGTAAGGAAAATTGTAATGTTGTATACATAATTTATTTACATGGTTTATATAGATATTATTTTATTTTTTGTGTAATTATTACTAAATAATTAAGTGTATTTTATGTTCTTATTAGAGTTTTTTCATCCAAGTGGGTTTTTCATAAAATTTTTCAAATAGTAAATAATTTCAGAACTCAATGCCATTTTATTGGGTTATATTACAACTTCATTATTATTGGATTTATAATATTATGTATATATAATTTTAACAATGTTATGATATATTTATAGTGTTTTTATATGTATTTACTATTACTCACATAATTTTTCATTTATTACATATCACTTAAAAATTATAATCATTATAAGGTTTTATTGCACAATCTAATTTTAATCGGGATAGTTTATGATGGAATTTACATTGAATAAAATAATATGATTTTTTGAATAATAAAACCATTTAGTTTCCATATAATATTTTTTTAATTAATATTTCTTGAAATATTACCATTTCACTCTTTTTGGTACATAAAATAATTCAGAATGTGTTTTTAAAGTAAGAAGACTTCATTTATTTATTTGGTTGAAAATAAATTTTCAACCAAATACATGTTTCATAAAAATATTTAATTTTTTTACATAATAGAAATTATTTATTTAATACATTTTTATTAATACTTTAAATATTATTAAAAAATTTAAAAATAAATTACATTTCATTTTCTAAAAATTATTCATTTGGATTTTACTGATAATTTGAAAAGAATATTTCCTTTATAATGTACATCATGTTTGTAATTACCCACTTCGATGACCAATTGATATTTTAAATATAACTTTACATGTTTTAAAAAATATTTTCAACGAATGTTTTTTTCAAACTATGTTGTGGACATTTAGTTTTAAAAATATTTTGAATGTGAAGAGGATACTTCCATAAAAAATGGTTTTTAATGAAATATTTATATAATTTTTACTCATTAATGAAATCAAATTTTTATTATATTAATGAAACAATTGTTATATTCTATCATGACACCATGATAATTATTTATATGGATTTTTTGTGATTATTTGACTATGGAATGTATAGAAATTATCTTTTCATGTTAATTTTAGAAATCATGAACATTCCCTTGAAATAATAAAATTATTTTCACCTTTGGAAATTACATTACCTATAAATATCCATATTATTTATCATTGATTTATTTATTACATAAATAATAATGTTTTTCTGCATGTGATATATTAATTTTATTTTTTATATATTTACTAGGAAAATTATTAATAATTTTTATACCTTACTCGGTAGATAACTATTTTTGATAAAGAATATGGTTCATAAAATAAATCAATTATTTGATATGTGAAGAATTATTTGGAAATAATGATATGGCTGAGGCCTATTTATAGATATCCCCTCAAATCATCAGTACTTACAGGAGATGAATTAGTTGGTTAGACTTAGTTAAATGGGTTTCTAGTGTATACCTACCCATTAGTTCTAAAATATCTTATAGAAAGTGTTGAAATTAGATGAATCATGATTCCTCATATCAAGAAATTCAATAATTAATAATTTATATAAATAGATTTTCATTTATAAATAACAATTATATTTTCATGTTTATATTATCAATCGTGGTATTTTCTTCTCAGTTTATTGTTTAAATGACATGTGTTTTCAGTTTTTTTACCAATTATATTGATTGTACCATATATAATACTGATACTAAAAATATTAAAATGAAATTTGTGTTTAGTTATTTAAATTTCCATGTTAATTATTTTAATTGATTCTTGATTTCATTCAATGTACTAAATACATACGAATTCTCTATTATTAACCATATATATTTCATTTCCATAGAATCCACGATGTTTATTATTAAAGATATACAAGGATACGCTATAGGGAATTCTCATAAAATTGAAAAAGGTAATTTGTTATAATTATTGAATTTAAATTTCATATGGGAATCATAAATATATCTTGTCTACCAAGACTATAAACTACTTCATCTTTTTGGATGTGGTAAAATGTGTATAATGATAATTTAATAATGGAGACATCAGTTATAGGTTACTACTATCAGGGTCTCTACAGTTGTTATCCAAGTCATTTTAATATGAAAATTGGGAACACTATTAAGAAAAACATTAATTTTTGAACATAACCCTGTGATTATAATTGAGGATACTTATACATGAACATTATAATGATTGGTAATATAGAGATTATGTGGAATTTATTTGCAATACATCATAATAAAGATTCTAAAAGTATATGTAGTTATGGTTTATATTTACATAGGATTAATAACTCAAAATATGGAATGCCAAACATGATATGAGAATTACATGGTACACAAAAATGAACCTTACTATGAAAAATGTTTCACACACTCATATGATACGCTTTGGATAATTCAAATTTTCATTAAAAACCATTATAATGGACATGAATAGATTAAGACAATGAGTGGATTAATTAAAACTTAAGGTTTTTTATAATGAAATTATGACATGATTTAGAAATATTATAAATAATTATATCTATTTTTCTCAATGATTATTATTTCTCAAAATATGTATTTTGGTTTTTGTCAATTGATGGAACCTATTGGAATCCTGTTAACATTGAACATTAAGGTCAATTGTGTGACTCTGGGAAACTAAATGGGACAATAATGTGAGATAATGGTGATATTACATTTACTAATCATTTAACCTAGAATATGAATAAAATACAACCCCATAAACAACTATTAGAATCATCATATAAGATAATGATGGTGTTTTCTACGATATCTAGTTGTGGAGACTAGTGGATAATGAAGACTCAATTTAAATTATATTATAAATGTGGAAAGATACAAATCAAAATGTGTCTCAATGGAATGGGAAGATATTTTATTTTTTAATAAAATAGGATAATGTAATTAATTTTCATAGAAAAATTAAATGTATGATTGAAGAAATGTAATTTAACCATTTGGGTTTTTTTATTTTTTGTTATCTTAAATGTACAGAACCTTGAAATTGTCCCAGTCAACGACTTCTTTTAAAAGTGAATAAACTAGAACATGAATGGAACTTGGTTGATACAAACTTGTAGAAGTATTTATGTATTCAGGTTCATCATGTAAATTTTAGAAGTATTTGTACCAATGAAATTTTATGTATAAGAATTGAAAACCATCTAGGGACTGTGATAAATTTTATAAGAATATATATGTTCATGAACATAAGAGTTTTGGAAATCATATAGAGTTTTTGAGTTTACAGTTGATCATATCTTCAAAGTCTCAATTATTAAATATGAAATTTAATTCTTAGTAATATTACATGATTAATGATATTTTGGGAAAATGTTTATCAGAATAATGAAAATTGGTTTAGTATATAAAATATTTATTTAATGAAGAGTCATTTTACATTTTTGGTATATAAAATTAATTGTATTTGTAACCAATACAGTTTATCATTTTATTACAATTTTATTAATTATGGTTAATAACAATTTGAAAATTTTATTGTAATTAAGTTAATGTAGTTTTGAAAAGGTACAACATGCAAGTCGAGTGACAGCCCATTTTATTCAATGATGTCCATGGGGCTTAATCCTAGAACTGAAATATTCTTTTTGTTTACCTACTAAAACTATCGTATTTTATTTGTTTGTTAATATGTCATATTTATACATTAATTATTGGATGAATAAATATTAATGATGAATTAGTTGTGTTACTATTGATATTTTGATATTAATATATAACATATTCTAACCATATTAATTTGTAACAATGTTTATAAATTTTTGGATAGAAACATCACTATTTTATGGATCTAATGATAAATTTAAAGTTGGATTGAGTACATCAGGCATAAAAAATCTTTTCATATATTATTTTCTTATTGAAATAGTTGATTTTAAAATTGATCAATGAATGACCGATAGGAATAAATTTTTAATCAAATAGAAACAAATCAAGTAATTTTCATTCCTCTTAGTCATTGAAAATAAAGGAATCCCTCAACATCAAGAAAATGATATTGAAATAAAAAATTTGTCATATTAAAAACATTTTTGATGAATAAATGTTCTTTTGATTCATCATAGAATTATGGTTTGGTGGTTGTTTATTTATTCACGATTCTTAATATTTCTATTATCAGTGTTTTATATCACCATCCATCATTATTTGGGAACTAAAAATTTTTCTTCAGGTCCATATTTTCACATCCCACCCATATTCTGCTAAAAAAACTAATAACATGTTATTCTACATGACAATTCATATTCATATTTTCCAATTTTAAGAGGATGTTTTTTACACTTCTTACAATCTTTTATTTTCTAAATTTTTTTTTTTAATTTAAATACCATGAATTCTAAGCGCAAGATAAAATTGCTATGATGCAATTTATTAAAGGAAGAGAGAATTTAATATTTACAGACTTAAAAATATGAAAATTTGGTTTGATAGTTTATATTAAATGAAACATTTATCTAAGATAAGAAATTAACATCCTGATACTTATGACATATCTATTTTTAAATAAATTTGATCCCTTCAATAGCTTGGGGAACATACATCCCCTTGTATAAATGAACCAGAATATAAAATAAAATTAAAACATATCCAGTTAATTTGTAATTATGAACAATAATAACTTAATTATTAAATATATAATGTTTGAAACATTATAAAAAAATTTATTGGTTATCAATTTAATAGAAATAAAATATGAATTAGTTGAAGGAAAAGGAAATGTTCTTGAAAAAAACAATATTGTCCAAAAAGGAAGTTTAGTTGCACAGTGAATACATAATTTAAAATTAATTTTTACCACTTTTATATGTTTTTTGTAAAAAAATTAATCATTGTTTGTAAAATATACATTTTAAATGTATCTTCACGTAAATTATTTAAATTTTCTAAAAATATTAATTTTTTGATGAATAGCAAGTAATACCAATTTGTATTGAAAAATAAAATTGCATTTATATTATATAAAACACTAAACTATATTTAATTCCAAGTAAAATTATATAAATAATTATAAAATACAATTTTAGGTCATTGTAATAAATTTTATTTGTAATTGTGATATAAGAACATTCAAATGTTTTGAATGTTTATCTGTTGAAATTTTTTTTGATACATTTGTGGGTCTAATATTATATTTAATTATGATAAATCTATGAATTGATTTGGAAAAAATGGATTGAATATTTTGAATGAAAGTAATATATTTCATATAACATGTTAAAATTAATTATATGGCATCATGAATCATATAGAGAATACAAGTTATTTTCACAGTTAAGGTTAAAATTGGTTAACCCTTGTGTTAAACTAAAAAGATAACAATTTAAATTTACTAAAAAATATAAAACAACCACATTTGAACATATTTATAATTTTTAACATATAAGGTTTACTAAATGACCATCTAGAATCCTTATGTCATGTGAAAAACGTTGGTACAATTTACTCTTTTCAAAAATTCCATGTGTGTCATCTCCCCTACATATAAAAGGCCACTATGTCCTTTCATATATTAGCACATATAAATACATTTTTAAAAATTATACAATGAAAATCATTCTCTAAAAATAATTTATACAAATTGTATATCTAATAGTATTCTTAAAAGTCCAATTCTAGGTTCCTTAGGAAGAGATCTAAATGAAGTTTCTCTAAATGAATCCAATTATCTAAATGAAACTCTTTGGGTTTTTTCTTATTTTTAATCATAAAACTAATTCATAATACATAAAATGTAATAAAACCTATATCTAAAAAAATTAAAAATATGTTTGTATGTCTGTTTGAATAGTATTTTTAGATATACTCCACCATCAAATGGGAAAGGAAATCATCGATCATATGTAAATCAGACTACCCCATTAAGAACTGATGGAACTCGTTTTCGATAAAAAATATCATGATTATATATAATGATTGATTTAATTTACATATATAAATTATATTTGTTATATAATTGATGGAATTGAATTATAATATCACAAATATGTTATTTTTTACATGTCATTTAAAAATTGATAATGTCACTTGTATGTGTGACAAACTACCACTCATGAAGAAATGTGGTTTGTTTTTCATGTAATATTTACATGGAAAGTAAAAATGGAATATTTAATTAATTAATTTAATATATATTAAATTCTATAGATTCTTGAAAATTTAAAAAACAACCACTTCATACCCATTAATTTGACAATAAAGTGATATCAACGCTCGTGCATATGTAGGACCTACCATCTCTATGAAGAAATGATAATAATTTTCCATTTCTAAATATCATGGATGGATATAAAAATGTGTCTAGTGAGTAACTACAATATTTTTAATATTAATATAAATTTTCATATGATTAATTTACATTTTTACAGAAGAACAAGAACATTCATGACAAAACATTGATGAGAAACAAGGAAATTAACACTGGGAACAACGAAAATAATGAAATATTATTAACAAATGGGTGAAAAAATGTAATTATAGGATCATATAAAATATTATAAATATGAACATTTCTCTATTATAAATTAATTACATTCTTAAAACCATTATAAATGAAGATAATTCATGTTTAACCAAAATGAATTGTGACATAAGAGACATCTTCTCAATTTCACTTCATTGGGGAATATTGTAATGTAATTCACCTATTAACATTTATATAGTGTATATAAATGATATTTTAAATTTAATTTCAGGAATATATAATAATAAATGGTACTATATTTTTAAATTTTATTTATTTCTTTCATGTGGATTTGACATAAAATTTACCAACTGGTTAGTAATTTCACAACTCAATCTCTTTTCATTGAGTTATATTATTTCATCATATTCCATGATATTAGATGATTATTTTTAAAAATAATTTTTAATATATTATGAAGTATTTTGAAAATTTTATTTTTGTTTAAATTTCATATACATAATAGATTAATTGATTAATCCTCAATTTAACATTACGATTTTATTTAGGGTTTATTTCACAATCCCATTTTAATTTTGATTATTTATACATGAACTTCTATTAAAGGAAACCCACCAATTTTCAAATAATAAACCCATTTAATTTTATAATCATCTAGCTATTCGTTATTTTTTCAAGAAATATTACAATATTCCACTCTTTGGTTTTTAAAATTATTCAAAATTATTTTTAATAAAATGTAACTCCATTTCCCCATTTGGTCGATAATTCATCTTCATCCAAATCCTTGTTTTCTAAAAGTGATTTCAATTTTTTATAATTATCCAAATGATTTATTAAAGTAATTTATACCCATGTTTAAAATTGTTAATTTTTTGAAAGTAATCATCATTCCATTTTTAAATAAGGCTCATTTGAATTTTAACAAAAAATGTGAATGCAATCTTGGTTTTAATGTGTATGGTTTGAATGGAATTTGACTCTATAATATCTAGACATTATTTTAATGAATCGATTATAATATTAAATTTTTATATTCAATCAAAATTAAATTTTATATATTTTAGGCACATTTATTTTTTAAAAATATCTTCTTAGAGAAATAGTTTTATTGCCCAAGAATGTTTTTATTAGAATTTTTATTTTATTTATAATCATCGACAATAAATATCCTCTCTTATACATATGATACACTATGGATATATTGTATTTATAAAATTTATATTAATTATTTTCATTGTTTGTGATCCATTTAACTAGGAAATTTATTTACAATCAATTTATAGATTATTTTTTGTAATCAATATCTTTCAATTTAAGTGTTCACATTCATGTCATCAATGGACATTACATTTCCCATGAATATCCATATTATTTATCATGTATGTATTTATTAAATAAAAAATATATCATTAATATATATGGTTCATTATATTGTTTGATATATGATCGAATGGGGAAATTATTAATAATATATATTCCTTGCTCAATATAGTAAATTTTCGATTAGGAATATTTTTCAAAAATTAAATACATTATTTGATATGTGTGGAATGATTTGGACATGAATATATAGATGGGGAAATTTCATAGATATCCCATTATTTCATGAATAGTCTCATGAGAATATTAATTTTTCTATCCTTAGTTAAATGTGTTTATATATATAGTTTACCCCCAGTTTTAAAATATCAAGTAAAATGTCTTGATAGTAAATATTTCATGATTCCAGAGAAAATGGAATCTTATAATGAATAATTTATATTATTATGAATTTATTTTTTATTATCCATGATATATTTACAATTATATATTTTCTGGATGCATTTCATTCTCGATTATTGATTAAAAGAAATATGTTTTTAGTTACTTTCATTGAATTATTGATTATGTATTATCTATTTATGATAATAAAAATATTTAAATGCAATTTTTATTTGGTTGTTTAGAATTACATGATGATTATTCTTATGGATTCCTGATAATATTTTATATACTTATCCATTACCAATAATTTTCACTCACCCTTATTTTTTCCTTTCCCATGAATCCATGAAGGGAACAATGAATGATATGCAAGTGTATGCTAGTCATTATACATATATTATTGATGTTTTTGTTAACCTTGTGTATTCAAAAGTAATTTGGAAATATGTTATGTATCAAATTTATCATTACTACTAAGCAATTTTTTACTTTTTCATAATATCATTTATATCTTGTTCCAATCTAAAAATGTGGACACTGGCTAGAAGTTACTGTAGTCAGGGTCAATAAATATACTATTGTGGTTTTAGAGACTTATATACTAAATTAAATAAAATTACCTAAACATTTTGAATATATTAACTATTTAAAGACATAAATTTTTTTCTAACATTTATGGATCATATGATCTGTTAATAGTTAATTTTAGTGATTTAGTCATAAAAAAATCTTGAATATTCAATTCGTGGAGTTAGAGATGAAGTGAAATATATGTAACGACAACCAAAGGATGAAACTATTATCATAAAAATTGAAATATATCATTTAATTATATTTTATTAATTTTTTATTCTAATTTAAAATAATCAATCAAATAGAGGAAAATGATATTGAAACATAAATGTTATACTATCACCATCACATATGACGAATCAGTTGTCTTTTAAGCCATAAAAAATTAATTGTTTTATAGCTGTTAAATTTCTCGGGACCATGTTCTTTATTAGTATATTCTAGTACTTGGGAATTAGATCTACCCTCTTTTTTTATATTTTCACATCACACCAATGTAATCCTACTTGGAAAGATGCTTATCAGTTAATCCATATCGACATTATATTTAAATTTCCTTATTTTAACAATGAATTTTTTTAAAATGTCAAATATTTGGGGGTTTAGAAAAGAATTTTCAAATAGAAAACCCATTATTTTTTTTAAAGTTTTCAAATTTATAGGATAAAATTGATTTAAGGTTGGGAGATTGTTACACCCATAGATTTTTAATGAATATCATTATGTTCGATAATGTATACGACACATAACACTGAACATAAAAGCCTTATGAAATATATTATTTTAATATGACTATTATATCATAGTCCATAAATTTGAATGTATGAATATGATTAAATAAATTGTGAAATATATTTAAATTTTATAATTAATTAAAATATTTGATAATAAAAACTGAATTTGTACCAATGGAAATTTATTATTAAAAAAACACATTCTCATCAGAATTTATTTTATACTTCTCTTAGTGATAAAGTAATATAATTAATATTTTACAAGTTAGAAAATGTATTGGAAAAAATGAAATTAACTTTTAAAATTGTCACGTATGAATTATCATAGGGTAAATTTTTGATTAATTTCTAGGAAGGTTATTTTTTTAAAACAAATAGTGAAAATAGTGATTTTTATTGAAATTTTCGTTTCATTTATAAAATTAAAACGATCAATTCTATTTAAAAATTGTATTAAATGTTTAAATATTTATATTACATTAAAATATATACAATTGGGGTAATTGTTAAAAATTTTATATAGATATTTTAAATAAAAACATTCTATATAGAATAAAAATATTCCTTTGAATATACATTTTTTCAAAGAAATTGGTTGTTTAATTTGAAATTAAATTTATCCAGTTAAAATAACTTTAGTAGTTAAAACTGATTCCATAGTTGAAAAAATATAACTATGATTAGGTAATAATATTATTTATTTGTTATAATGAATAGTAAAAATAGTTGTCAAATTAATTACCATGTTTAAGGATAAAACGGGTTAATAATGGTTTAAACTAAAATATAAGGTTATGATAACCAATATAGATGTTTAGAATAATGTTGGATTGAAATATGCGGATATTATCTCGTTTAAACCTATAATATAGATTCATTTAGAATCATTCATCATGGAAATGAATTTATTATTTTTTAATAATTTTAAAAATTCCCATATAATATCCATGAAGATACCTTCCCCCAAATATAAAAGGTAACCTCCTCCCCTCATATATTTACAAATCTAAGCACATCTATCTTGAAAAACCCATGAGAAATAACTTCCCATAATACTTATTCTTATTCTAGAGGTTCCGGTCTTCCCTAAAGACTAATCCTAGGATTCTTAATAATATATTTAATGGGGGAAATTTTAATAAAAGATATTTTTAGAACAAAGATATTTATTTTTTAACTTATTCTTCTCTCTCCCTAAATTATGTTTTATAAATTTAAATACAATAACACTAGTATGTAAAATATACTTATTTTTTATAATGTTAATAAAATTATATTTTTTAAATCCCTCCTCCGTAAAATTAGGAATAAATTTATCACTCAGGTGTATATAAGAATACTACCCCACGAACTAATATAATTTGTTATCACTATTGGAAAATTAATTTATATCAATGGTTTAAAACCATCTTTATAGACTGGAGATCCATTAGAATAACATATTACAATATTTCTCCAAATTTTGGAATAATGGATTATTGGTATCACTATATACCAATGGTATATAGTAAACTATTGACCCATGCCTTCTATAGTATTTTTATATAAATGGTTCTTATAAATAACTAGTATAAGTATTTACTAATATTTTTAAAAAATATTTCTTAATCCATTTACCAATATTTTATGAACTATTAGAATATGATTCACTAGATAGAAGATATATAAACAATTATTTAAAAACATCTGTATAGGTCTATACCAATGGCTTTAAAACTGTGGGAAAAGATTTAATATAGATTCTCATATATAATGACCCACACCTTTCCCAAATAGTTAGTGTAAATCAACACATAGATAACACCACCCCTAACATAGAAAATTACTTGTTGAAATAACTAACCCATTTCAACAAGCATCACCAAAAAATATATAGATAATGATAACATAATAAACAAATTAATGAATTCAACCAGTTATAAAACACATTTATAATATCACATATATTCGTTCAAAACTAATCATAAAAAATTTAATGTCGTATATATCAGTAAAAAATGTAACGGATGAATTTTTCTCTCATCCCCATTATCATCATTATCATCATAGTCATCCTCATCCTCATACTCACCAACATCTTCACCACTATCTTTTCTATAATCCTAACTATTAGCCTCACAATCATCATCCACATCACCATCACCATTGCCATCACTAGTAATTTAATCTTCATAACCACAAATTATACCAAATCCTAGCGAAATATATAACATATGACTCATCAACATATATTAATCAAAATACATGGATGTATCCAGTGAATGTGATGGAAATAATACATCCACAAATTTCATAAATTCATTGTCAGCATATTGATTCCATTCACATTCCAATATTTCCATTTGTTTGGCCACTTCAAACATAGCCTACGAATTTTATACCTATTCATGAGTTGTATATAATTGGTTACTACTATAACTTTAACCTAAAGTAGGACAATATTTAGTTAAAAAAATATTCTTTCATGGTCATTAATGTACTCTTTTATGATTCTCATATCCTAATACAGAATGTGAATTATCATTTGAAACAGTGTTTTTATATTACTTACCATAAGAGGCCTCTAAAGAACATTTTTACCAATATAAATAGACTATTTACTTAAAAAATAACAATTGAAATTTTAAATAAATCATGTAAAAAATAAAATATATCTACGAAGTATATTTGTTTACCGCTCATCCATCATTCATCAGTTTTCCCAAGAATTTTTTTTCTTGAGGTAAATGTCTATCAATATTCATACCCTCCCTTTATAATGACATTTAATGTAATAAAATGTTATTATTAATTAACTTCATAACTAAAATAAGTTTTTAAACTCTATGATTCAGTATGATTTTTTATAATGATTGATTAAATTTTTCTAGTATCATATAAGTTGTTAAACAAAAAAAATTGACATAATTAATTAGAAGAATTGAGAATATGAATAAATAAGGATTTTATAAAATAACATAATGTGTAATTTATATTTTACTTTTATAATGTATTATTTCCATAAATCTAAGGTAAATGTAATTATAGAATTATAGAAAAGGAATACCAATATTGAAAAAAATAATTAGGATTAAATAAATGTATAATATGGTAAAATGGAAAGGTGAAATTTTGGATAGATGTACTAAAAATTGTTTGTTTCTATATTTATATGATTTAATATGAAATTTTTTATAATAGGTAAAGGAACGCTAAAATTTTCATTGATGGATATCGATAAAAGAGTATATTCAATATTAGAGTGTTTTTGTTAAAAAGAAACAAGAAATAATAGGAATAATTATTTGTTTGTTTGATTTATGGTAATATTTATTTATAATTAGAGTATGTAAAATTCAAATTTTATGTTTTAAGAAAGAAAATTAGTTGGGTTTCGTGTGTTGAAATGGTGTTAATATTATTTTTCTTATTGTTTATATAAAATGAAAACTTTCTTAGTTCCTTTTATGTTTTATTTTTTTTCTTTTAATTCTTACTGTATTCATGATATTTGGTGGTTGGAGTTGGTATTAGGCTTTAAATTCATGGAAGGAATGGTAACATACCTTGAGTAATTTCTTTATAGATCTTCATTCAACTTATAGTTAATTACTATTGTGTATTATGGTTAATATCGTGCCTGAATTTTGTTTTTTACTGAATCTTTGATATGACATTTGATAATAGTTCAATGAGGGATGTGATAACATGATTTTTATCGTTAAAAGATTGTTACACATTTTAAATTATGTAATTTTCATTCTAGAATAATATATGGAATTATGTATTCTATGGAATGAAATGAGTTGTTAGATTTAATTGAGTCATTAAGTGGAATACTGTTTTTATAATGTTTAATTTTTAATATTTATTCCGTAATTTTATTATTATTTAGTATTTAATAACTATTCCATGTTATTTAGAGGGTAACACTATTGTAATATTGGTTAATGGTGATCAAGGTGTTGACTTTAGAATTAATAACACTAAATCATATCAATGTGTCCAAATTTGTTACTTTAATAATTTTTCTAGGTGGGGTGTGATAATTAAGGATCGAAAATAATTTTATTAAATAATCATATATAATTGTTTCATATAAATTTAATTTTACATGATTTACCTTTTTTTGGATTGTATTAATTTTGTGCTCTACTGAAATTTAATTAAACCTTGTGATTAAGAGTGGTATATATGAGTAAAACTTGCTTGAGTATTAGTTGATATGGTGAGTAATTAAATTGTAATAAGTGGTGGTTTATATAATTATTTAAGATGAGAATTTATTCAATTTTCAAAGTTGAAATGTAAGTAAATGTATACTATAATATTCTTTAAATTTTTGTGGTCATCTTTTGAATTACAAAGATGTTTTATTGATAGTTGAAGGAGTTTATAGACATAATTGACAGGGTTTTAGATGAAAAAAACTAAAAGGATATTTTTTTATTGTAGGATATTGTTATTATGAAATCTACCAATGGATGACAAAAATACATTCTATAATTAATATCTTTCCATGAATGTTAAAATGATATAAGCTAATGGTTTTGATTATAAAAATATTGTTGTAACATATTTATGTTATGAATTTTAATTTACAGAATAAATAAATCATCTCAGAGTTGGTGTATTATTTTTTATGGTGTAGTCAATAGGATTAATTTCATAATAAATGATATATATATTAGATATATATCTATATTAATCTAAATCATAACGGTTTAAATAATTGATTTTCTATGATTTTTAAACATTAATTTGGTGGATGTGGGGGATTTTAACATTCACTAGTAAATAATAATTGTTCTAATAGATAATATACTAAATTATCATCTAAAAAAATTTCCATAGGTAGTAGCAAATAATATTTAGGTGAAAAAGAATCCAAAATAACAAAAAAATTTGTTTAGCACTTCCAAAAAACACGTAGTAGAAACACTATCAAGCATATATTAATAATTTTAAGGAAACAATAGTTCACAATAATCAAAATAATGATTCCTTTCACGTTTTATGTTCTATAAATCTATTCAACACATATATATTTTATAAATATTTTATATTGAATAATATCTATAAAAACACACAACCTCCAATTCCCAATAATGCTGCCATATTTTACGTTGGCTATTTCTATGAAATATTATTTTACTAATTACCTAATTCAACTAATCATATAGTTAAGATAGGTTTAATATCCACCTAAAATAGGGATATTTTACATGTTTTTTTTATATTTTATTTTTTTATCAAAATAAAACGTAAATAAAAATATACACCGGGAAAAAATCGATCAAGGGGACCATGATTGGTTTTGTGTAGAAAATATTTAGGCAATATACTAAAATTAAAACATTACTATTACTAATAGAAAAAATAATAACCAAATCAGCACTATAATGTTAATAAAATCTATTTTAACCTTTTCATTACTTAAAAACACTCCATTGAATAGTATTGATGGAAATGAGCTCATAGATAACGAAAAGTGTTTTATATTTCAATGTATCAAATTAGATACAACTCATTTCATCGAGTATAGCCAATTTTTTAATAATATAAATAAAAAAATAAAAAATAAAAACAAGAAACCAAATGTTTTTAATGGTCATTGAATAATAGTATTGTAGGATTCTCATGTATACCATGTGTCATTCAAATATAAACGATATATATTATTTTTATATAACTATTTTATAGTAATATTATTTTCATGAATGTATGATAATTTCTATTCAAAATATCCTTAAATAATTGAGAATAAAAATAGTTTTATCTTCATTAATCAGAGGCAAGTATGAAAAAATTGTAAATGGAAAAATTGATTCTAGATTATAAATTAAAAATGATAATTTAGGATCTCAATCTATATTTTTCCCTTAATGGTAGAGCTATTAGCTAATTTTTCACAACCTTTCAAACATTTACTAATTCTATAATAAAAAAGTAACACACTATTGAATCAAATACACTAATGTAATATATTTATATAATTTTATGTGACATGTATTTACTCTAGTTATTTATTCAATATTGGGATATTTCAAGTACATCATTTGTGATATCTTATTATTTTAAGAGTATTATTCATTAATGAATGAGTTTTATAGTAGGGATATACTATATTCATTTAAAGATATAGATTAAAATAGTGTGTTATAATAAATGAGTCTATATGAATCTTATTACTTTCTATACTAGATATGTAGTACTAGAATAATCTGGGAGAAAAATAAGTTCCTTTTATTATTATTTAAATATTTCAGTGTTGGTGGATTACATTATAGAAGGTGTTTATTATTTAAGTTCATCATGTTTATTTTCTATTCTTATAATAAACTATTATACTAATTGGTATTATTATTATAAAATAATTATAAACGTCTGATATTATAGAAATATATCATATCAATTCCCAACATCCTCTTTACAATTACCTCATTAGTGTAACACAACTATATTTTACCATGTTATCATAAATATCCCAATTAACAATAAAAAAAGATTATTACATATAATTTTTTTTACAAATATAAAAAATTTCCTTCCTGGGATGATAATCAAAGATTTTTTGAAGATAATGTGATTTTTCTCTATATTAATATATTTAAAAAAATTCATTCACTAATAAAAATAATAGTTTTTAGTATATAAATAACTCTCATTCTCTAGGGTCAACCAATATCCCCCTATTAAAATTATTATGAAGTCATATAAGAATATTTATGAAAATATTATATGTTAAATCTCAATTTACACTTCCCTATAATAATGACGTCTTTAACAAATCCCAAACAATATAATTAGCCAGAATAGTTGTTTTGAAAAAATTATATTACATTTAAATAATTTATATTTTAAAAAATATTATTTCCTTCATTTATATAATTAGAAATATTAAAAATGACTATCATACCATCTACCTCTCATATTTACGAATCTCAATCAACTAAAAAGAACATTGGTATTTCCTAGCATCCTTATTATTTTTATAACTTTAAAAAATATCCCAAAAAAATAATTTCAATAATAAAAAAACAATTAATGATTTAATTAATGGTTATTTTAATTGAAAAACCAAAAATTTAATTAATACCTTAAACTGGATATGCTTCTAAAAAGAAATAATTTCTGAATAATCTGATTATAGAAACTCATTCATGATAGTTGTAACATCAAAATATGTTTCAAATCAAGAAATCTAGCCATAATACAACACATTCTAATGTTCTCTCTACAATTTACCTAATTTATTGTTCATGTTTCCCATATAACCTTACCGGTGATAAAATTATAATGAATCGGGAACCAAAATATTTATTAATATAAATACAATAATAGTATAACATTAAATTTAATGTATTTTCTTACCCATTTGTTTGCTCAAGCATTATCCTTTATTTCATATTGAATGTGTCTTCATTAGAGTTTAGTAATGTGAATAGTATTTGAGTATTTACATAGTGCATCCTTAAAACTTCTAAATTTCCACCCTATTTTTTCAATTATTTGATTTTATTCATTTTACCCAACTATCAGCATTGCGTGGTGGTTCCAAACCTTATGCATACATGTATACACACAATACCTTTTGTATATCAGGTAGTGAATTAATAATCAATCAAATATCATATAAATTAATTTTAAAAAAAATAATTTATGTTTAATAATTTTTTATTTCTATTAATATACCTGAGACAATCATACTTGTGGGTGCCACTTGATCCATAGGCTGTGAAGAATTATCGATATTTACCGATGAAGTGAAACCAAATATATTCTCTAGGGTCATAGAATGTGTTCGGGTAGAAGTGAAAGGTGAATTAATATCGATGCTCAGAGAGAAATAAGTAGAAGGAAATGAATATGGAATATACATATATAGAAATGTATTATATATATGGAGAGTATGCATCATAATTGGATAAGGGAAACACAATGTAGAGGGTTAGACATAAATATTGATGAAACAATATGTGGCATAAATAACTTTAGTGACTTTAATGACAACATTGGATAATAATGTAAGCTAGATAGTATTTCATAGGAAGGTAAATGGTGTGATCATGTATGTCAAGTGGTGCGTATATCTTAGTACCACCCCCTCACATCTTCTGGTTGGGCACTGCTACCACTAGGCTCATCAGTGAATAAATGTCTCTTTGGTGGTGGATCTATATTAAAATTAATAAAATAAAATGACAATATATTTTATTGATATATATATATATTTGAAATAAAATAATCACATTAGGTACCAGAGGTGGGATGACCATATATCTTATATAACAATTATTTTCTATCATCATTTTACATTGTATCGCTTCACTGTTTTTCATTTCCATTATTTAATAACCAATATGTAATTAATTACATATTCATACTTAATGTGTAATATAAACTAAAAATATTATGGGGCATGACTTAATTAAGTAATACCAATTTTCAATCCAAATAAATGATAAATAGTTATATAAAAAATCATTTTATATTTCGGGTAAAGAAAACAAAATCCTAAAAAACAGCCCATAGAAAAATAAATACAATAAAATTAGAATCTTTATCAAGGGTATGATATAGTTTTCATATTTTTTCTGTTTGATCCAATTCAATTTTGGTTAGGTAATTAGCTACATTATTGTCAATTTATTAGGTCATCTGCCCATTTATTTGGGTTAGTTCATTTGGATCACATTTTGGGTAAAGACATTTCTCTGTATTTTGGTTAGGTCATTCATTTCATTGGATTTTCACATTCATTATAATTAGTTTAATATGTTCCAATTCTATTCATATTAATATTTTTCAATTTAATTGTTTGAATTTTGTTATTTTTTCTAGGTTCTAATACTATTCAATGTAATATTAGAAAATGAAACTCAAAAAAATCTTCATATAATAAATACTGAAAATGCACATGGAGGTTAAGTGGGATAAAAAATATAAGAAATCAATATTTACAAATTTTTGAATAGTACCAACTTAATTATAAAAATTCTTTTTAAACCAAAATTATTGAGAACATGACTGGATGATTCTACATATTTCTCACCACAAAATCACGTTAATAATAAATATAACAATTGAACTATTAGAGTCATTATAAGTAATATATTGATTGGGGAAAATAGGTGAAATGATGGTGTCAATTTCATCATCAACATAATCAATAATATATTTTGGGATTACTTGAATAATGAAACCAAATTTTCATTGCAAATGATGTTTCTCATAAAAGATTTGTTTCTCCATTGATTCTAATATATATGGATCAACTTTAGAAAGTGTGTCAGTCATGTCAATATCTCAAAATCCAAAATAATCAATAAATATGTTTTGAATCTTCATCAAGAAAAAACACATTCATTTAATAATTCTAATATATCCATGGGAGTAATTATATAATATTAGTATTTTTTGAATGACACCAAAATAATATACAATTTCAAATTGTGGTCTAAAATATGATTCACTAAAATAATAGTGTGTTGTGGGAGTTACCATAACTCTATCATATAGTGTTCTAATTTTTATTTCTTATTCAATTTGGTAAAGTTTTATTCGTTGATCAAAATAGATTCTCATTCTAGAAATATATAATTACAACAATATCCGGTGAACTTATTCCTTATGAGATAAATTCAAATAGAAAACTCACTACACGAAATATAACTTAATATTAATATTAAATAAACATTTAGTATTTTATTTTATTAATTTAATACTTATTCCTTAAATTATAACTATGAAGAATTTTTTATGAAAATCCAATCTCTTTCAAAATTATAATAAACAATGATTTATATTTACAATTTCATTTTCGTCTCTATAGAAAAAATAGAAATACTTTAATAAACATTCACAATTAAATGATATAAAATAACATATAAAAGTTCAATTTACAAAATTTAGGTACTCATTGAATAAATCATAGTTCAAAAAATAATTTTTTGTTCCATCTACCACTATTCATGGATAAATGTGGTTATAGTATATATTATAGGATTTACCATATTTTTGGGGAATTGATGGTGAACTTGGATCAATTGTCTCATAACTATCTTCTTGATTTATCATTTTCCTTTTCCATGTCATGATCAAATTAGAAAAATATATTTAAAATTCAATATATTCTTAATCCATGTGACATTTCATGATAGAACCTTTATGATGATTGTTATTTTGGACATAATATAACAATGTGTACATTTTTGAATTAGTTTGATATTTCTAACTAAAATAAAAAGGTCTTAAAAGAAGTATTTCAGTTTAAATTTGGATATTAAGATGAAATATACATGTAAAAATACGGAGGAAATATTTTCTCTAACTCGCAATAAATTAATGGTACATCTTCTAGTATATTTACAAGAAATTCTTAAAAAAATAATATGAAAAAATATCTCAATAAAAATTTACCAAGTGAATAAATTCCAACATTACAATATTGGATATTAGGTGATATATTTTTATTGGAATCATCTGATACATAAGTATGTGATAATCACAAGACTTCAATGATTTTAGCTACAACTCACTTATGTAGACTCATTTTGATATGTTTCTTGAATATCCATTATGACCATTAATAGAATCTAGTAGTTCCATAATTTTTTCAACAGGTGTAATCACATAAAAAGAACCGTATTATTCCATTTAATTTTTTTGACACATAGAATATACAATTTTGGTCTGATACCACAATCAACCATGTCACACTGAGAATTCAAATCATTTTTTTTTCATTCCATTGAAATTTATATGAATTAAAAAAACTCATATATAGTTTTTTAATGTTAATTACTTTAAAGATATTATGTAAATTTTTTTTGACCAACAACGAAACTCAATATAGATAAATTTATTCAACAAACATAAATTTGTTCTAGTAGAAACATTATTAATAATCCAAATTTTATTTGAATCTACTAGATGAAAAGTTATTTTATTTATATTAAATAATAATATCATTTCTAGAAATATAATAAGGTGTATTTTCAGTCTCCATGGTATTTTCAAACCATTAATGATTATTCCTCTGTTGATAATCCATTGAAAATAATAAACAATTTCCCATTAAAAACTATGACAATATTTAAGACTTCTTGATCATTTATTATTCATACAAATAGGACATGATAGTTTTCCCTTCATGATCCATCCATACATCACTATAATATAAAATAATGTATCATCCCCATAAGCACAACACACATCTAAAATATTTCATTTTTCATGCTTCGTATGTGTGTACACCCACATTCCATTGATGTTTCAACTATTTTAATAGAGGTTTAATATATACATATATATCACTTATATTATTATAAGGTCTATGTTTGAGTATACTCAATAATGTGAATGGTTTTTTCATAAACATCCATTTAGTAATGTTATATATGTGGATGAAAATTTTAAATGTTTTCTATGTGTTAGAATCTTCCAAATGAATTATAACCATCACGTGATGGTCCCACTCTCATAATATGCATGTTAGTAAAAAAATAAGTATTTCAAGGATCAAATGTCTTCCAAAAAAATACATCTTAAGGATAAATGAACTCACTATTTTACAACATTATCTCAATATCATTAAATAAAATAATTATTGATATGTCATCCAAAATTAAATGATAATTGAGACTGGGAAGAAATGGAATATGGAACATTATGTTTGGTAGAACATGATATGTTCTTCCATAAGTATTTGGATTCCACCGGGACATGCCAAATTTTTTATAATCATTTAATTCATCTGTTTCCTCTTAGAATAATCTAAAAAATTTCATAAAATAATGAATATAATTTTTTAAAATTTTACCCTCATCAGATATCTTGCCGGACATATAATGCTTTGAGAGAATATATATATATATATCACCAAAAAAATTAGTTCAATAGGTAAAAATATTATAGATGAAATTATTAGAAATATCATACAAGGAGTTTCCCATGAAATTGTTAGAGTTAAAATTAAATATTTTTCATTTTACCACATTTTCCATAAACTGGACTTTTGGAAGCATCATAATTTTTTTGACCCTTTAAGTAAGAAAATTTCCATTACATGCATCATGTGTTATCAAATCAATGCCTTCTTGGGTATATATCTTATGTTTCTCAGAATGAAAAATAAATGGAATCCAATCATCTAATAAATTATTTAATTCATTCTTCTCATACAGATCATAATTTTTTTGAGATTTTAGTTTATCCACTTTGTGATACATGATATCATAGTTTTTTTAAAAACCATATTTTGATATATTGTAGAGTACTTCTCCATGACTTTACCAAGAACATACAAAATAATTATTACACAGGCAGTGTATATGACAAATTTAAGAATCATTATAAGATGAATAATATAATGATATATCCAATATGTTTTGAAAATCACTTTAGAGTAATTCAGTGTCATACATAAAAAATCTATACACCATATAAAAAATTATTTGTCAGGTATTAAAATAAATACAATACGATTGAAGTTAAATAAAAAATGTATTTAAGGAAATAATAATTGTTTAGTTTATATGAATCCATAATTGAAATAATATCCTATATGAGAATCCAAATATATAAGAAAACAAAATAATATATATATATACAACAAAGAACTATTAATTTGAAATACATGATATTAAATTATACTATTTCAGTGAGTAATAACTATATAGAATACAATAAAAAATTGTGTTTATAATTTCTATTTTTATTTATTCTATTATTCTATTAATATTTTTAACATAGTATTTTATTTTAATATGGATTAATTTATAAAGTATTACTATTTTTAGGAAATTATCTTACAAAACACACATAAATTAAGATTTTTGGTTGGATAAATTCATTATTAGTGTTTTCTCATAGGGATAGATATGAATGTCAATCCTTATGTGATTTACTAACCACCCCCATGAATATAGTTTTGGATATCTAAAATTTGGTTTATATCCCATTTTTATTGAATTAAATACCATTATCTCTCTTTCCAATGGATCTATGGTATTTTTAAAACAATTTATGCACGAAATAAGTTATCCTAAATACTATTAGGTTATTGTTTAACAACACTAATATTTAGTTTTAATATACATTTACAATATGATTTATTAATTCAAGTATACATTTAGTAGGATTTGAAATGTTTAGATAGAGTATTCTTACATTTAACTATGATGTTTTACCATGTAATGTCGCATGATTCTATAAAACATACATTGAAAAATTGAAACTTGATGTGAGATTCAGGATAAGTACAGTAATTAAAAATATTGGGGGTGGTTTGTGTTATTATGAGTTAAATTGTGGTAGAGGTGATAAAATAGATGTTATATACAATGTTGTATAACACAAAATTAAAATAGTGTGTGATGTAAATCATCAGGAGAAATGTTAATGTATAATGAATGAGTGTATGATATAAAATAGAGATAAAGTGAAAAAATTAATATAAACATGATTGAAATATATAAAACAATTCTAAGGGGATACAATTTATTTTGGGTTTCATGTAATTTTTTTCTAGACATAAGTTTTTATTATTGGATAATAAATCTTTTTCTAATTTAGGTAGTTTGGAATGTTTTTTTATACTTTATTAGTAAATATTATTTGAAAATTTAATTTTTTAAATTATTTTTACTTAACTTAATATTGGTTGGATGGTTTTGATACTAGTTATTCTAATTACAATTAAATCATGAAATCTTTCTCTATGTTAAATGTGTGTGTGTGGCGCAATGTGTGGGATGCAATGATAATGTTTTAAAATTGGGCATTGGAGAAAAAATAGAGAGCATGAAAATAATATAGTGATAAAAAGATTGAAATTAGTAAAATAATTACATGGGGAGAAATTTGATTTGGTTTTCCGAAAATGTTTTTTCGGCCATAAGTTTTTATTATAGGATAACCAAACATTTTATAATTTAAGTAGTTTTACTAGTATTTAAGTAATATATTAAATATTATGATTTTGACATTTAATTTTGTAAATTATTTTTATTTTTCTTAATCTAGGTTGTTTTTATACCAGTGGTTCTAATTAAACATCAGTAAAGGATTCAGAAGAAGATTTCATAAGTGATCTATTTATACACTTAATGTAAAATACATGATTAAGAGTGATGAGAAAATATTATATAAGGATGTTTGATCAATGATTCCAAAAAAAATTCATTAATATTCGATAATAATAGAGTGGGTGGGATTGTTTTAATATTTAATATGCTACACCTTAAAATAAAATTTATCTTTAGGGAAGTTGTTCATGTTATCATTAATATAACACATAGAGTTGTTTGTGTTTTATATTTTTAGACATTAAATGAGTGATTTAAATTTTTAAAATTAAATATTAAAATTAATAATTTCTTAACCATAAATTATTTTTAGAAAAAAGAAAAAGTATGAGAAAAAATATTTATATGCATAACTCGTATGTATTACAAAAAATAATATGTTAATATTAGATTGATAGAGGATTAGAGAGTAATTGAGTAAAAAATTACATCACTTACAATCCAATTTATTATGAAATTAAAAAAATAATATCATAAAAGTAACCTTCATTCAATGAATCTAGAATCTAAAAAATGTATATTGGTTATTCATTCAGAATTTGAGAATAAATTAAAATAATGGTTGATATAAGATATGGGGTATTTGTAAATTAAAAACATAATATTAAAAAATAATTGAATGAAAATTTTAAGGTAGGATATATTCTTATAGATGTTGAATAAAATCAAATGTTGTATGCTATGGACCTAGATGCGCATGAAATGGGAGGAGGGGAGGTCGTGTGCTGGGTAAATGGCCTTAGGTATAACTATTATTTAAAAAAATGTTCCTATATCCAATATATACCAATATATTTTTAAATATATTGGAAGAAACCTTAATTTATAAGGATGTACCCATATTTATTTAAAACCATTTATATAGGACTAACAAATTGGTCTATCCCAATGGTTTTAGAAAACAGTGAGTATAACCACATTTGTATTGGTCTTGTTTCCAATAGTGTTTCCATCAATGACTCACCTGTATAGTCATAATTTGTATGTAACGAATATATAATATATTTGTTTAATGATATTAATTTTTAAAAATTAATATACCATCAACTTAATTTCCCTTTAACCAATTTAGTGAATGATGACGTCATTCATCCGTATGCACGACCAACCACCTCTATGAAAGAAATGATTTTTTGTACTTTTCCATCATTCAATATTGATTATGAAAATGTATCATGACAAAATATATGATATTTTTAACATTAATATAATTCTAGATATGTTTGAACTATATCAAAATCAAATTAACTGGTTCTTTTTAAGAAAACTATGAATTGGAAAATGATGTTGTTAACAAAAAACCCATTGTTATAATTATACAATATTAACAAGATGGTGATAAGATATTATAATATTATTAAGTATAACATAATAAATACGAATATAATTCTAATATAAATTAAAAAAATGTTTTAATACATTATATTTTTTTGTAAAGAATTTTAATTTATGGGATGTGTGAGGTATGATCCTTCATAACAATTTACCTTTATTGAGGAATGTTTTAATGTAATGAACTTATGTTCTTTTTTATATGTATAATATACCTTTTTATGTATAATAATGAATCTTCCATATTTCATGGTATTGTTTCTCAATTTTAGTATTTTTTATCAATGATATTTATCATGAAAGTAACCAAGTGATATTGAATTTGATAACTCAATTTAATTTCTATTGGTTAATATTACTTCATCAAAGTATTTGATATTATATAATTATGTGTGTAATATTTTTTTTAATTTATGATCAATATTAACTTGTTTCATAATTATTTAAATGTTGTATACCTCTTATATTTATTGATTTATTCTTACTTCAATGATATGATCACTGTAAGAGATTTCTTTCAAATTTTACTTCATTAAGGTATATTTTTTATTATGACCATATTTATTTATATGAGTCTTGTTTAATCCACTATTGATATATTAAATTTTTAACCTATTTATATTCATGGAATTTAATTTTTTAGGTGAATTTATTTATTTCATGGAGGGTTTATATTCAAAACATACCAAAGTGGCCAGAATTTATGCTTTAATATCATTATAATCAGGATTATTTATGGTTGAGTTTCCATTGAAGGAAATTGTTTGATCATTTTCAAATAATTCAATTTAATTTTATTATTCTCTCATAAATCTATTAATTTTCAATTAATATTAAAATTTTCCTAAATTTATTACTGAATATGAAAGGAATTAAGTATTTAGATAAATCAATTTTTTCCCATTTATGTGAAAAATTCATTTTTTATTCCACCATATTATTCATAAAATGTTTTGGATAATATATTTAATAATATGAAATTAATTATTGAAGGTATTTTTAATAATGTTTATTTTTTGAAAAAATTGATAGAAAATTCATGTTGTTTTCCAAAAAATAATTTTCTGAATTTTCATTCAAAATGTGAATGGATGTTTTTTTATTAAAGTAATCAACTTGAAGGAACAATTCCTACTATCCTGGAAACTAATTATTTGAATTTTTATTTATAGTATTATAATAATATTGTGAATTATTTTTTTTCATAATATTATGTAATTTATTATCTTTTAAAAGTGATTTTTCAAAGTTATAAGAATATTTTACACACACAAAATTCTATGATCTTTTATGGTATTTCTATTCATCAAAGAAAATATCCTTGTATTATACTTATATTAATATATGGACTTATTTCAAAAATAAAATAATTTTTATTTCTCAAGATTGTTTATTATAATTCAGAATTGAGAATGTGTATTTATTCACATTCTTAATTAATTTTGACATTCCTTAACATTTCCAAAAAAATGAATTTCTTGAGACCAATGGACATAAAGTTTCCTTCAAAAACTATATTTTTGTTTAACATGGATGTGATTATTTCATAAAAATTAAATAATTTCTACATGTCTTCTTTTACTATGATTGTTTTTTGATTGACTGTAGAACTATTGTTATTATATATTCTTTACTCGATAAGGAAATTTATTTATAAGGAATATTATCCATGATTTAAATCAATAATTATATATATCAGGTATATATCTGACATATAGTCATGGGTGTGGTCTGAAATTATACATCACCATAATGTATCATCATGTATTATTAAAAAAATCAATAAGATTCTATTAAATGTGTTTTTACCCATAATTTTAATCATCGTTGGCATAAATCCTTGACAGTATAAACAATGTGGGTCTAAGATCATTTCATATAATATTAATGATTTCATCCATTGAGAATTAAGTTATTATTATCCATGGACTAGAATAAATTCCATGTTATTATTCATATATAATTATTCTATCATCATTTATACCATCCATATTACTCTTCATTATAATGTTACATATTAAATTACACGTGTTTTTAGTTTTTTCCACTCAATATTGATTATTCCTTCTCGATTCAGGATAAGTTCCACTATAATTATCCCTTACATAGCATCTATGGTCATACATGTTTTTTTCCATTACCTAGGATATAAAGAAGGAATATTTTTATGAGTTGAATGTTG
The DNA here is from genome assembly GCA_963277665.1 of Viscum album. Lineage (NCBI taxonomy): Eukaryota > Viridiplantae > Streptophyta > Magnoliopsida > Santalales > Viscaceae > Viscum > Viscum album. The sequence continues at coordinate 1,869,633,750 of OY728147.1, forward strand.
AGGAATAATAACTTTCACTGTGTTGTAATTTATGTTTTGTAATTTACTATTAGATTCATGCAATTATCTAGTTGACCAAGATGGCTAAAATATTCCTCCCTTTGGGATATGAATCTTTGTATTATGTGATAATATAACAATGTAACAACTAACTATTACCTACTTGATTCTAGGTCATTAAAATTATATTTTATGTTATTATCTAATGTTATAATAACATGAATTTGAAAAAAAACATTTTTATAAAAAACTGTTATGTTTTTTTTCATAGTATGACATTACATTTTTTCATTTAAATATCGGATTTATATGTTAGTTTTTCTTGATCATTATTTTCACCAATAATTTTATGATATAAATCATTATTAATTATGTATTAAAATAGAATAAGGGAAATTGATATATAAAGGTTATACCTGGAGCAGTTGGTGGGATTCTACTAAAAATTTAATATTATACCATAAATACATAAACTCCATATGGATAAATATTTTATTAGTTGAGATTTAGGATTAGTAAATGTACTACATCAGAAAAGTGAATGATCCTTTTCTTTTCATTCTGGTTATGGTCGAGAATAAATATGATGCATGTGGTCTTCTGAAATTGATATTTATCATTTTTTCCGAATTTTTCTCTTGGTTCGATCAAATATCATGGTTTATCTCATTTATATAAATATTTATTATTCAAATTCTTCGTTCCCCTTATATTGGTATAAATTTGATATTATTTATGAGACCTGAGTGATTGTTGATGATTATTGCAATAGTTTATTGATGTTAATGGTTTATTTAATAGTGTTATTATATGTTTGTTTATCTATTTTTAAAAAATTTACTATCTCACATACACTATTCTATCAGATAAAGAGGTATCATCTGCATCAATTAGGTGGAGGTTCTCTCTTATCCATGTTTTATGGTGAAGAATCATTTGAAATTTATATTGTTTTGATGATATAAAACATTTTTTCAAGATACGATTTTTGATAAGGAGCTTCAATCCATATAGTATGTTAGATTAGGTTACATATTTTCGTACTATTCCTATATAGGTTCCACACATAGAATCCCCAATAAATTAATTCACATGACCTGAAGCGTTCCACTCCATACTCAAGATGTTTCCGACTAGTAGTGATGGACTTATAAGTCGATCCTTGGAAGACTATACCCTCTATTATTAAAGTAATGCCTTATTAGAAATAAATAATAGATAATGGAATAACATATAACTATAAAAATACCAATATATCATGACAATAAAATCAGGAGATACAATATCAAAACTAAAGTAGAACACATGTCATGCTAATATACGTGTCAAGTGTCTACAATTAAAACAAAATAGAAATACATTGACGAATCCAAATATTCCCATAACAACGTCCATTTCTATCAACCATGATCCATCCAGACTCATTTGTCTAACACATATCATTTTCCCTCAAACTATCCTATAAAAATGAAGTCTGTTTGGGTACCGATCAGGCATCCTGAGTAGGGTGTGAGTATAACATAGTATCCCACTACCAATGGTGTCTAAAAAAATATAATCAATAACATGTACATACATCTATATGAAGAAATATTTAAAATTCATAAGTAAAGAGTTATCATGTTATCAAATAATTAATATTAAACTACATAGACAACATGGTTCATGAGGAAACCAATACCTCAATACCAGCTTCGTCTTGTGCTGAGTCGAAACCATGTTCTATATTCAATTAATTTTTTATTGTTTCACATGCGATTACATTTTCCAAGTACATTAAATTTCATTTGGACAGGAACTTGTAACAAAATTCTAATTACATTTTTTCAGGTACAACACAATGTCTGGCTCCTTGTGACTATTTGGAACATTAGTCTCAATATCACACCATTTAGAATTCCTTTGTATATAATTATATGTCTAGAACCCCATTTATAAATCTGGAATATTTAAATATATGTCATCGGTGTCAATTTTCATGTTTAGCACCACATTATTCAATCATACATATGTGTCATGGGATTAAAAAGTTATTTCATGAACCCCATTTCATAATCATATATACGTTTCATGGGACTATAATGTCATTTCTTGTGACCCATTTCCCAATCATACATATATGTCATAACATATTATATTATCATAGTTATCTCATTATTACATGTTTTCACATTCTCACATCAACCAAGATTTCTCAATAATAATCTTATTATCACAACTTACCACAACAAATAGAAATTAATTATTTCATAAATTAATTAATCAATATACATTTATTCTTTAGATAATTAATTAAACACATACATCCCATTAATTAATTAACTAATTAAATAATAATATCTCTATCAATAATTAATTGAGTAATTAATTAAACACAGTAAGTCCATTAATTAAATCAATAATAAATAAATACTCCCATAATTTTTAGGTCCAATAAATAATTCACCAATTGATTATTCTCAAATAAAAATTCAAAAATTATAAAATTTAATAATTATGTCAAAATTTTATTATCCTCAAACACCATATTCAATACCTTGATAACTAATTCTTTACTTATTTATACCAATTCCACAATTCCATTATTCAATCAAATCCCCAATTCCTCACATCATTAATTGACTATATTAATTAATCAAATTTATGAAGACCAATTTGTAATAGAACCCTATAAATTTTAAAATCACATGCACATATTTGATATTAATATTATTTTATTTGAATAATAAATCACCTACCTCAATACATTGATGAGAGATCACCAAATAGAAATCCACAAAATTGAGAAACATAATAGCGTATATCGAGATTTGGATCCCAAATCATAAATCATGATAAAAAATAAGATCTCTTAATTCTAGATACAGATTCCAAATCCAGGATATAGATTAAAAAATATAGTTTGAGATCTAAAAATACCAATAAATACATTCCCACAAATAGAATAAGAGAAGAAAAGATGATGAACACGAGAGCAACGATATTAGTTCCACTTACTATGAGGAATGTGGACCATCGATACAATATTTGAATCATGATGAAAGGAGTTTAATAAATATTTTAATTCAACTAGAGATATCCAATATAATGTATATTACCTAGGGTCTAATGGGGGACAAATATGGTGAGTATCAGGGGTTCATGGGATTTAAAAATCAAATTTTGGGCTGACATAAAATATTACAGACTGTTTCCTAGGAAGGGGTTCACAATTTTCCCTAACCATGCACCTAAATCATTCACATATTATTTTAGGTCTTCACAATTTATCCTTTTAGGGAACACTATTTGAAAAACTATGCGCCATCGGTGAAACTCCCCACTATACTATGGTGAACAATTTACTCGGCTAGGGTGCACGGTTTTCCCTAAACATGAACCAACCATGCACATACCTATTTCATTCAAATATACTCAAAATTCACTGAAATACACACCAATGTAAAAAACTAATGATAGTTAGTTATCGGGAAAAAAGTGTACTTGTAAATAAGCCTAAGAGAACTCCATAAATGGTCGGGATTTACAATCTCCTCACCATATAACATCTCATCCTTTAGCTGCACTCCCAACCATATCTATAATTGACATCTAAAACGATAGTTCCAAAATGATAAGTACAAAATCTTTTAGATCTACTTCCCTTTCACATGATTCCCTTCCACACACCAATGTTTCCTCAATACTCGAACTACCCTCATGGTCTTTCCCTGTAACACTTTAAACCTCATTAAAATAGATCATAGTATAATTTTTGGAATGATACTTATGTAGTCATGAAACATAAAAAACATCATTAATAGAGGTGAATTTTTATTGGAGTGTCAATTTGTATGCCACCAACTCGATTCTCTCTACAACCACCAAAGGTAAAACAATCCAGGTTTCCATCTTTCCCTACTTATGTTTCATATGGTGACCCAACCCAGGTGACTGTAGATAGAATACCTGATTTACCTATGAAAAATATAAGGTTCATCAACATCTATTAGAATACGAAATATTTCTAGTTTTATTTATAGCCTAACATTTCTAAATTAGCTTCACCTTCTCAAACATCCCCTACACGAGCCTCGGTCCCAGCAACTCTAACACTCCAGCCTCCATCCGACATAGAGGTGATCTTCATGGCCTACCATAAAGAGCACCATATAGTTCTATCTATAGATTTTACTAATAACTATTTCTATAGGTAAAATCCAATATGGCCATGTGATTCTCCCAAGACCCCTGAAAAATATAAACAAACTCCTACAACATATCCTCAAGCACCAGTATAGTATGCTCCCACTGCCCATCTGCCAATGGGTGGAAAGAGGTACTCAACCAAAACATTATTCCAAGTGAATTGTTAATCTCTACCGAAAGCCTGAATTAAAACATGAATAATGGAATGAAACTATAAAATGTGTCACTATGTGCAATTGGACTATCTTCTTAACATAGAAAAATTTATGATTTTCTATTGATGGATTCTCTTGTGTATGCAAGAATTGTGAAACATTCTTTAATAAACCCAAAATCACCCATATAAAATCAATATTCAAAGGTGTCCTCAAGATACACACTATAAAGTACATGGTAACTTCATCCCACTTCCATTATGGGATGGGAAATAGCTTTAAAAATCATTCTTGTTGTTGATTCACTACCGTCACCTACTAATCGGTGCAACATCATATCACAAATCTGGCTATCTCCTTTTTCATGCCTGGCCACAAAAAAACTCATCACAGGTCATGGTAAATTTTTGTCACACCTAGGTTTACCACCCAATTTAATTCATTAAAATAACTCATCAAATCATCTCACAATATTTTAGGTTAAAGAATATGATTCTTGACATAGATGATATTATCATCATATATGTTCAAATCTGAATGTGTCTCCCCACCTTCAAAGATTTACCTAAAGTTTTAATTTTTTTTATCCTCATAAATTCTATATATTAAATATTTTAAAAGAATATAATCTAAAAAAATATACACAAGATTCATCCACTTTTGTCTCTCTTGACCACAACATGAATTTCAGCCAACAAGGTCACCATCTTCCACTTATCACCATACACCTGAACTGATTGAGTTTGAATTTTACTATTCAATGAAACAAAAACCTTGTTCCCCATTCCTAGAATATGCACTAGTTAAAAATCAAAATACAAAAAATAATCAACCACTTTGTACTAATAGAGATTCATGTCACACTATGAAAGGATGTAATTTATGATCATATTATCAGTATAAAACCATATCAGTTTCACCCAAAAGATTCTCCCACCAACATTTTAAAGAAAAAACCACTATATCCAACATGAGTCCATGTCTAGTGTATTACCATTCACGAGGCTCCAACTACCATGATCCATACACCCCAAATTGGTCTCCATGAATCAACACATCTACATGTCCAATCATAGAATTGTAACAATTCACCATGTACTCCTCACATTGCACATGTAGGGTCAAGACTAGTGTCAGTTTCAAAATATTTTAAATCCCTTAAAAGGAATAATCACATGTTTCTAAAAATTCAAAATTTATTCCATTTTTAGTCATTCCTTAAAGTGGAATTGACAAACAAGAAAACTCTTGGAAAAACCTCTTGTAATATCCAACAAATCCCAAAAACCATTGTATATCGAACTCGTTCCTGGGTTTCTACCAAGAAAACATTTCTTGAACCTTATTCTGATCTAATGATAAAAAATTTTCCTAGATAATGTGACCCATGAATTTTCCATGATCAATCCAATACTGGAAAATATATTGAATGGATTGTAGATGATTCTCTCTTAGTGTACTAAAGAAGATGTTATGTAGTCGGACATGATTGTCTGGAGTGTTTGAGTACAACATGTTGTCATCCATGAATACTACTACAAACAAATCTAGTTATTGATGGAAGATCATGCTCATCATGGAAAAAACACCTAGAGTGTTCATCGGCCCAAATGACATTACAAGGAACACATATAGACTACACCTTATTTTTAATGAAGTCCTTGTTATACCATACATCCAAACCCTCTGTTGATGAAACATTGAAATCAAGTTAACATTCATTGAACAAATAGATATTTCAAAATAGTAATACAAAATGTGTATCTATCATCATAAGCTCTCTTATGAACTCAACCTAATGTCTCAAAATATTAACATGTTTTGTAGATACAACAGAATGTGATTCATTCGTATCAAATAAGTCACTATCTAATGTATAATATATAAGAATAGTATCTCTCACTATAGATGGTACATCATCACTATCCAAAACTGTAGGATTAACGGAATGAAACAATCCTACACCTCTTCCCTATGATGCTTTATGGATTCCCTGAGTTGCGCCACTATGCTGATACATGACCTCTCCCAAAAAGCACCATTTCCACTACCTCTACCACCTTGTCCAGTATAACTCTAGCTTCCAGACTAATATGGAGTAGAAGACCATCTTCCCATACTTTGGTTCTATAGAGCTCATCCATGACTAATAGTATGTCTAAGGTCCCTCTAGAAAAACATTAGATTTACCATAATACTGAATTATATGCACTCTACTGGTGGTTAATGACAATGTTTATGAATGTTTCCCCACATACCTCACTAGTGGAAAAGAACATGGGTCATATCTCTAGAAACTAACCCATTGGACTGGCCACTCTACTTCCCACTGCTCTGGCTAATTATAATTTAATGATTCTTTTTTCTCTCACAAGTTGTTCCTCCTGATCATCCAGAAGATACCACCTATCTTCAATTAGAAGCATCAATCTGGTTCCCCTTAGAGATGAGAGAATTATTTACTACTACATAAAACATCTTCATCATTGATATATTCACCTTGTACAAAATTTCACACTTCAGTCCATCTAGAATTTTTTTTTCTTAAGTAACTTTATCCAATAAAAATGTTTGATAAATGAGATTCAAATCTGTAAAGTATCCAATATATTATATCAAAGAAATGGTCCCCTAAGTCAATATCATAAGTTATGATGATCTCTCCTACCTAATCATATCTACATAATGTTTCTCAATGAAATTATATTAAAATTACTTCGACTTAAGAATCTACAACTATCCATCCCAAGTCTCGATGTCCGAATGATGCTTTTCCTGGTAATGAAATATATAAAAAGATAGATTGACACACATCTTAGCAGGAGTCTCCAAGTGGTCACGTAATATATGGGATGACTCAACCAAGAATTGAAATCCCTCAGGTCCACCATATCCATTAAGATTATGATGGTACTACAACCGGAACCACCTTATCATGCCAGACATGATATTCAAAACTTTACTGGGGTCATTTTCTATGAATTGCACGAAGTGAGGGATATTTTCATATAACTGGTCCGCAAATTTCACACTCATCACAATCAGTTAATCTATTCCCCCTACTAGAGGATCATCCATGTCCCCCATTCTTCCTCTCAATATGTATCATCATGGAGGCATACTCTATATGATTCAAAAAAAACCCACTATGGGACATAGTCGAAAAAATATTCATGTTTATGAAATTGGTCAAGAACAACAGGAAATAATAAATATTTTCCCAATCCCTCTCCATGTGGTCAAAAACCAAGGTGTTATTGCTGCCCTTAACTATCCTACACCTAGGTATTGGTTAACATGGGTAGGCATATTCTCATTATTAAATTTTCTAATTTAGACACCCATTTATTATCATATTACATCATTTCTCAATCCTTTTCAATTTCATGCTAATAACCATTATCATTTTAGTTTCACAAGAATGGAAAAATAGTTCAAGTTCCACAACTTTCCCAGAACCCATTTTGAAACTTGTTCCTAAAATGATTCATGTAATAAAATAATCTTGAGTTACTAGGATGATGCATGATCACTCATCTCTCATGCATCACGATTCCACGAGTCAAATCTCTAAAAATATCAGAATCTCTCTAAAAAATAATCACATCATAAAGACAAGTGCATTGCCTAAGGTGAAATGATATTCAACTGTAACAACAAACATCAATAACAACAATCACACCTTAGATACATGTGTTATCCCCCATACATGGGTTAGATTCTAACATAAATAGGCTCATAACCAAGGCCCAAATATTCCTAGTCTTCAATATACCTTTCCTAAATAGTAAGACAAAAAAATAAAACCAGCATCTAATACCACTTTGTAACATCTCAACCTTGATACCACACAATAGTTTCCTAAGCCATTCTGTCACATGACTCATAACACTCCTCGTATGCAAGATGCTACAACTAAGAATGAGGGTCCGGTAAGTAAATCACGGGGATATTGTACCCTCTTTTATTATAGTATTAAATCCACTTAAATAAATAATAAATAATGTTATAACAAATAACCATAAATATACTAATATCTCAGAAAAATTAATGTAAGAAATACTGTAACCAAACTAAAGAAGAAAAAATTAAATTCTAATATACATTTCTAGTGTTTAATATATAACCCTAGAAGAAAGAAAATGATGACTCTTATTGGGTCACGGTTGATGGCTTGTCCCCTTAACCATGTTCTTTCCTCACATAGACATCTAACATGGGGCCTTTTCCCAAAACCATTCTTCTATCCATGAAATCTATTCAGGTACCAATCAGGAAACCCTAGTAGTGTGTGAGTACATCATAGTAGGCCACCCCAACAGTGTCTAAAATAAATTGTTTCAAAAAAAAGTTTATGAAATTGTATAATGAAATAAATATAATTCATAAGTAAATATTTATCAAAATATCAACTAGTCTTCATTAAACCACGTTGACCACCATGTTTCCTAGGAAACCCATACTTAGTACCTGATTCAGCTCATGCTGTGTGTATTCCATGTCACATATTAAAAATACATTTAATTATAGAACATGGGATTAAATTATACATGTCACTTCAATTTCATTATTACTTCCACCTGGAACCACATTCAAATTCTAATGTTTTTAGTGTAGAATGAAATTTCTAACTCCCTATGAGTATTTGGAGCATTAGTCCCTATATCACACCATTTAACATGCTTAGGTGTAGAAAACCATGACTCGATCCATGATCATCAATCCTGAATATATATATATATATATATCATGGTAATAGAATGTCATGTCTATCACCCCATTTCTCAATGATATATATGTTTCATGGGCATAGAACATTATATTTAGCACCCTATTTCTCAATCTAACATATGTGTCAGGGGAATATAACTTAATATAGAAAATCTCATTTCTTAATTATACAATCATGTCATAATATATGATATTATCACATGAATATCATTATTACATCTTTTTTACATTGTCACATCAACCAAGATTAATCCACATTAATCTTCTAATCACAATTAATCAACACAAACATCCATTAATTATGTTATGAAATAATTATTCTATGTCCATTAAGTAATTTGAAAATTAAATTACCACATGTATTCCATTAATTAATATGACAGTTAATAAACTATATCACTTTCATTAATTATTTCAATAATTAATTAACCAGACTAAGTATATTAAATAATCTAATAATTAATTAATTCTCCCACAATATTTACATCCAATAATTAATTCACCAATTAATTATTCAGAATTCAAAATTCAATAAATCAAAAAATTAACAATTAAACTAGAATTTAATTATCCCCAGTTCACCAATTCAATACCTTGACATATAATTCATCAATTAATTATAACAATTTCACAATTCCATTATTAAATCAAATCCCCAATTCATCACTTCATTATGTGAACACATTTGTTAAACAAATATATGAATTTTAATAGTATAATAAACCATATTAATTGTACAATAACATATAAATATTTAATATCATGGAAATTGGATTTGAATAATAGACCAACCACCTCGATTCATTGATGAGAGATCACCCAATGTAAATCCCCAAAATTGAGCATCATAATAGCATAGATTAGGATCCATATCTAGAATACAAATTCAATATTAAAAAACAAGATCACTTTATTTTAGATATGGATACAAATATATAGATACAGATTTCTAAAATATAGATAAATATCTAACTAAAAGGAGAAATTCTCACCAAAGCAATGAGAGTAGAATGAAGGATAAACATGATAACAATGAGATAAGATCCACATACTGGGAGGGGAGAAGATCCTTCATATGGGATTCGAATAGAGTGGAATGAAGATCAGGAAGTATTGTAATTCATTTGAAGAGACCAAAAATTGGGAAAGGGGACATAGTTTTGAATGGTGGTCAAATAGAGTGTGTTGCATGATATAGTGAATTTTAATTTCTAATTTTTGCTTGACTTAAAATACCATGATTGATTTATTGGGTATGGGAACACAGTTTTCCCTAGCCTTGGACCTAAAAATTTCACCTATTGTTTTATGGGTGCATTGTTTTTACTTATTAGGTGAATGATTTGAAAAACCATGCAACAACCATGAAAATCCTCACTATCAAGACTTTCACGGTTAGTGTGATGGGGTGCAATGTTTTACCTAAAATTTTTCCAACCATTCATAACCCTATTTCCTTAATATTTTGTCAAAATTCACCCAAAAAAACCCTATGGAATAACCCAAATGAAAATTACTCTACATAAGGCAGAAGAGTACGAATATATAATCCTGAGAAAACTCTATAAAATTTTGGGATATTATAAATTTCATCACTAATATTTAGTACTAATACCTATTTGTTTTATTATATTTTTTATGTAATGTTCGGATGAATATGGGGTAGTTATAGGTTAAGAGGTAGTTACATGTCAGTGTACAACAATAACTTTTCATATTTATGTTTGAGTTGCCACAGGAATTCATGATGTTTTTCTTTAATGTTATTATTGTACTTAATTAATACAGATACATTTCATAATAATTTGTATATAAATATTTTAATTTTGTTTTCATTGAGTTATTATAATAAAATATGTTGATTAAATTTAAAATACATGAAAATAGGTGGGTGTGAGGTTACTATGATTTTTTGAAAAACCATATAGACACTATGCAATAGATTTTCGAAAACATATTTTGTAATTTTCACTGTCAAAAAATATTTTTATTGGTAATGTATCAAATATGTGAATTATTTATCTTCAAAATATTTTATTTTTGTGTTCCTCATGATCTAAATTGACTGTTACAATTATATATTGATACTCGTAATTAATTTGAGTAAATTTAATTACATAATAATTTTATTTATCGAGGATTGGTTTTTTTATTTTTTGTGTGTGTGTAAATATAGGAATTTTATGGTGATTGGTCACTGTTTTTAATTTTTAATGTTTCACATCATGAAATTTTGAATGCTGAGTTATGTATTGGTTATTTTTATAATTTATTGTTCTTTTATATATGATGGAATAAAAAATCTATAGATTTGGTTGAGGAGTCTCAAAATTTAAATTCCCAAAAATTATATGTAGATAAATGTTTCTAGGATTTTGCTAATATTTTGGCAAAAATTGAGATGTTTTTTTTACTTCTAAATATTCTAGAGTCCCTTAATCCAAAATCTCACACGTTCCTTCTTGAGGGTCCAAAATAAAAGTTTTGTATCTCAATTGTTTAGAATAATCTTATGTACTATTAATGGGAAGGATTGAAAACATTTATTATCTTATAATATTAACATGATATTATTAATGTGGAAATGAAATGATGTTATATTACCTCAAAATGAATAATTCAGGGGAAATGAAGTGTTCTCATCTATTTACTAAGATTAAAACTTGTCAAATTATTTTAATCATAGATGAATCTTATAAGACTTAATTAATTTTAAATTATATTATTTAAAACAATTTATTTTAGTTAAACAATATTAGGAAAAAAAATTCATGGAGGTTTTAAATACCCAAAATCTACTAGCATAGAGTTAGTGGTTACTTTATTGGAATGGTTCTAGATACAAGTTATCAAATCCCAATGAGAAGAATAGATTATTAGTCTTCGTAAAATAGATACATTTTGAAATATAATATTACAATTGTAATCATGGAATAAAAAATGATGAGTGGATAAATTGGACACCATTAACTTATTCAATGATACCTTCTCAATATCCTGGGGGAAAGGAAGACAATAATGATGATATGAGTTACTCTGTAGGGGTTATGTATAGTGGAATCTATCATGAATCAATAATAAATTATCAATTTGGGGAGGTAAATAATTAAACAAACATTATATTTAATCAATATCATTACTATCAGTATAAGATATGGAATAATCAACATTTCATGGTAAATAACTGAAAACCCATTCCATTTAATAAATAACTTTAACATGAAGAATTATATGACTGAAATAAATAATGGTCAAATATTGAATAATAAATAGTCGAATGATCATGAAAGTATTCCATGAATAGTATCAATGCAATAAACTCATGTATAATAATAAATAATTTCCTATAAGAGGAAATGATTAACATTGGTCATCATGATCTTAAACAACATGATATCTATATCATCATGGGTTTTCACAGGTGTAGTTAATTTATGGGTATATGTAAACAAAGAAACCATTTTAATAATTTCATCTTATTGATTCATCTCATTTGACTACTAACTCATCAATAGATATTATAATTTTAGTCCCAACCCACCACTTTCATGTCAAATCCATTATTTATATATTGAATTATTTATTTAATTCTGGAAAGATATGAATTTACAAAAATTATATATATTGAGTAGTGAATATATATTTTCATCATTTCCCGAGTGAACTAAATAACATTCAATGTTATCACCATATGTAAAAATGTTGTATATTCATAGAAATAACCATATCCCTAATATAGAATACAGATATTTGAGGGACATGTATTTCCCAATGACTATATGAAAGAGAATGATTCAATAGAAATTCAATGAATAAAAAATTAATAATGAATATGTATATTATCACATTCTTTGGTCAGATTAAATATAAATCCTCCACATAAAGGATAATTATGGTATCATTATGACATATCCCCAATAAATTATAGAAAAAAAATGTTTAGTCGTTATTGAAAAATATAAAGACCATAAAAATAATATTAAAATACTTTTTAAGAGAAAAACATTTCATGTTGAAGATCGATTTAAAATAAATTATTAAAAAATAAAAATAAAATTTTCCATGAATTGAACCACAAAAACATTTAAATGACTATTCATATTAATTAGTGTTCATTATAGACATAAATTTCTTTTTTATCCATGTATGTTATAGTAATGATCCATTTTAAATTTTTATAATAAATATAAAAATGTACATTTTTTTAAAAATTACAAGAAGAATATATTTAAAAAATTAATAAAAAAATAATCATGGGTAATAATGAATTAAAAAATCAAATAATAATAGTAAAAAAATTCTTAAAAATATTTTTAGAAAACATGGATATGGATGTAGAGGTATTTCCAACAAAATAGAGTAATAAATTAAGATTTTCTTGAAAAATGATTCTCAAACATTTTAAGTACCAATGATAGAAAAATGGTACTAATAAATGAAAATTTTAAAATATATTAGGTATAGTAAAATTAAATTGATAAATTTTACATTTATAAAAATATATACTTCAATGGAATTTCAATTTTAATTACTCTCGATTAAAATTATATTTTTGACTAAACCCATTAAACTTAGATAACTTTTGAATCATAACCATCATGAATGAAATGCCATAAAATGAATCATGAAATATTATAAATACTAGTAGTTTCATGATACAACACATCACATTAAAAATATATAAATTTCATAAAAATAAATAATTTCACAATACCAAATATGTCTAAATAGAGTAAAATTTAAGATGAAATATTTTACAAAGACCTTAATGATGAAGTGAATATTAATAAATGAATTAATTATGGGTAAAGAATGTAAATATAAATAAATAAATTAGATATAAAATATAAAATAAAAAATATTCATTACAAACATAATTAATGAAAAATAAATACAAAGACTAAGTAATTTAACCCAACGAATATATATTGATTTTTTAAATAGTTACCCCTTCATAAATTTCCAGTCAAATACACATTGAAGAAGTAATATTAATTGAATATTTCAAAAATATGATGTTTATTAGATTCATGATATATCATTTAAAAGGGTTTTTGTAAACACCATATAAAATAAATTTTTTGTATAAAATTACAATATGCCTCAATGAAAGGAAATTGAGAAAAAATACATTACATTATGTTTTTGTTTAGTTTAACATGCCTTAAAACCATATAAAATTGTTTTAATGAAATTACTATTTTATAAAATAACTATATTTATATTTATAATATCATATATGATATTTATATAAAATATTATCACCTATTATATAATAATATGTCCTTATTTCCATTATTTTGAGTGTAACTGCTTTGTTTTCTCAGGCATGTTTTATCATGGATGATATGGTTCTTTTATATATTATGTGGGTAAAAAATCTCTAAAATAATATTAATTTTATAAGTTTAATATTTATCAATTAAATACGTTTTATGACCATTGTAGAATGTCGGACATTAAAAATGTACAATATCACTTCGTGTAGTTGGTCGGTAACACGTATGCATGGGCGATGATATCATTTCCATAATGAGTGATAGGGTAAGGTAGATGATTATATATTAATTATACATAATTAAAATCATGTCATATTTTTCATATATTTTAATTATTTCATTGATTATGAAAATTAATGTGACTCAGTGATGGGGATGAAATTAAATCGGTTTGTGAGGTGGTATTCCCCATACACATGAACGATGAAATTGTTTATCATTTAAAATAGAATGATAAGGACAAATATTATGTGGTAAAAACTATAAAATCGGAGTTGAATCAATATAATTACATTATTATATTTTAAATTTTAATACATAATGGATGGTTTTGAAAGAATAAGTAAAAAAGTAGTTTATTAGTGGAAAAAATTACCATCACTTAGAAGAACCCTCTTTGAATCATTTATTAAGGACCTTAGGGTTTTATTTTTAGGGAAAAAATAAGCTATTGAAAGAGCAAAGATATTTTAGGGAGCCATTTTTTTAGGTTTGGTCAACCTAAATTTTATCATTGATGTGAATAAGTGAAGGGAGAGTGTTCCTTTTATAACTCAGGTGGAGTGTATTTTTTAAATATCCAAAACTATTCAATAATGTGATGTCTCCCTCACACCAAGTTCCATAGAAATTAATGTATATTGCAGTTGAGGGATTTTATGGAAGAAACACACACGCACCAGTAAAAAATGTTTTAAACATCTTATTCCCCTATCATCTATGTTTAGATACATTTATTATTTTATTTTTCACTACATATATTATTATTTTTAAATGATGTAATTTATTTTTTAATAATACAATAAAATTAAAATTATCATATAATTTTTACCCACTTATTCCTAATATGAATTTAAATTTCTCAAAAAAATTAAATATATTTGGGGAATTTATTTTAACACAAATACATATAATGCAAAAAATATTATTTAGACTATAATAGTAATAAATAAATTTTTATGTATTTACTTATCATAATTTAAAAAAATTAATTTAAAATATTTCATAATAATAATTATTAAGAATCAAAATACGGAATAATTTTTTTGAAATTCAATTCAAATAATTTTAATAATTAAATTACAAAATTAAACCCTCAATACTTATAAAAAAATGATATTTTAAGAAATAAATTTTTCCAGCAAAAGATGAGCCTACATTACCTATATCACTAGCAATAATGATTAGGGGGATTAAAATTTATATATTTATAAATATAGTCAAATAATTTTGTTTAAGTCACTCCTCATTAAGCACTATTTTTATTAGTTAAAATTGGGATACATTATTCACTTAATATAGTTTTAAAAAAAATTAATGATTATGATTAAAAATAATGATATACCAAAATTAAATATAATTATAATTATAAAGAAATTAATTATAATAAAAATAACTAAATAAGACATATTTTAATTTTAAATAAAAATAAATTTAGAATTTGACATTTAAATTTTAAATCTTATTAAAATGAAATTTTACTTTTACAAAATCTTGTATTTTTATTATTTATTAAAAAATCACACACTTGATAATAATCCCAACATATCACCATAATATAATTTTGATATTATAATTTCAAAAAAATATTAATTTTATAGACATAAATATCAATAAGTGGTATATAATAATTATAATTTTGCAACATTAAATGAAAAATAATACCATTTTTGAGAAAAATATATTTTTGAAGCATAATATTATTTTATTAATAATTATGTAATTATTTATAAATAAATTATATAAAAATATTATACATATTTTAATTATGTGATTTAAAATTCTCACTCGCCACAAATAAATGGGTTTTTTATAAAATATATATTAAATAATAATATTTTAATATTATATATTGTTCTCTTAAAACTCAGTATTTCATGTCCTGCATGCTATTGATCACACACTTTTTCTTATATAATATCATGGTATTACAATCTACAAAAAAATCAACAAATTTTATACTCAGAATTAGAACATTTACATTGAAATCACTAGTTTGATATATGGAAATTATTTTATTGAAAATAAACATCATAAAAATGATATATAAGACATCCTATTAATGGAGGTAATGGAAAATATTAGGGACAGATGAATAAAAATATTTTTTTTCAGGAGGAGAACGTGGGTGGGATGTGAAAATATAAACATGGAGAAAAATATTTATTAATTATGCATAATGATAGATATCATTGATCATCATGAAATTAATTATCAATACAAATTCAACGACTATAAAATTATAAATCTAAGATGAGTTAAATGACCATATATTTAATATATATATTGGTTATAATATTAATAATTCATTTTAAGATCTATTTCCTTGAGTTTAGGGGAGTATTTTACTATCTATATAGGGAGTACAAAAACATTTGCATACTTGACGTCATTATATTTCAAAAATAACAATTTCATCCTTTGGATTTACATTGATCAATTTCCACTTCACATATCACTCTATGAAATGAATGTCCAATATTGGTTTTTTATGCATAAGTCACTATAATTATTTTTTATGGGATCATAATATAAATGTAATAATAATAATCTATTCCTTGTTTAATTTAATAATAACTAAAATTGAAATGGTTACCATAAGGTATTATAATAATGAATATATATAAAACATTATATGAAGAAAAAATAAATTTTACATCCAGATTTCCACCAAAGTATCAACTTATCATATCCCATAAATAAATAACCCTAAATTTTAATTAACATCATTATTGTAAATATTAAATAATTTTTTACCTCAAATGTTATATCATACCTTTTAACTTACGTCTCTCATATTTTGTTGAATTAATCTAAATAGTCATTCACATTGATCCTAAAGGCAATATATAACTATACCAGGTAAAATTAACCTGAAAGATCATAATTTACATCAATGTAATAAAAATAATAAAAATAATATGCTCCCCAACATGTTTCCAAAAATCAACATAATAATTTTCCATAAAATCATTTATGAAAAAAATTTCATACTGACCAAAAAAATACATTGGGCAGTAGAAGATTCCACACCCGTCTCACCCTTCATTTGATGGTTCATTCCCCATGGACGTGTCAAATGTGATTCGCTTTCACCCCAAACACTAGTTTTTAATTCCCCAAAATTATATTAATATAATTTATATAGAATTAAAAAATTTTATTGACAAATATTTACAACAACTTATAATATATGATAAAATAAATTGGTTACCAAAACATTATATTTTGTAAAAACATTCAGTGGATTTATTTAAAAAATAAAATTATTGTTAATACATATACTAACCATTGGGTTATATTTCCAAAAATATGTCTAAAATAAAATTTAACACGATAATCTCCAGATAACATGAATCTTAAAAATAAGTTTTTAATATTATTAATATATGGTCAATAATAAACTCATAAACCCATGATGGTATCAATAAATCTTATATTATTTGTATATGAGGATATTTGTTATTCAAAAATAAATATAATCCAAAGATGTTTCTTGAATATTATAACCATGATACAATTTGAAAAAAAAACTTATAGAATAAAATTATTTGATAATAACACATAAATACATGAATCCTTTACATTAATATAGTCCCTCTTTGGTATATGAGTTATCCTTTAATTGAAGAAATTTAATTGGATAATATTTACAAATATTATTAACAAACATCAACATTACATTATTTTTTAAAATAATCATTTCATTACATATGAACACTCCTCATGACCATAATAATTTATTTCCTTTGGAAACATTAAATCATAAACACATGTCTCAAATTGAGCTATATCATCTCCTATAACATTATTAATAACATGAAGAACTTTTTTACATATCATACATAATATATATCATCATAACCTAGGGAAATGAAATAATAGAACGTATGAGTTCATATTCTCAATAAGGGTAAATAATTGAGATATATTTCCAAAAAACTAAGAAAAGGGTTATAGAATATGAATATAAAATTTGGAAACCATACTCTACTTATAAAAGTACATAATCATGTGTCATGGAATAAATTTTGGAAGTTTATAAGATACTAATCATTATGGTATCCAAGAACATGTTACATGAGATCATAACATTGAAAAATACATTAATTTATGGAATAAAAATAAGTTTATAAAATCATTTCAATATTTGTAAAGGCCATAATAGTGGAAAGAGTACTTTTATATACTGAGTTCACTACTCATTCCATCCATGTATTACTATACTGAGCTCAATCCTCATTCCAGCCATGTATTACTATTCCAGGATCACCCTTCATTCAAAACTTTTATTTCTTATGAGATATATAAATATTTAACTAATTAATCATTGGGAGATATAGTTCCCCCAAATCACATAATGAAAAACATATTTATTTTTTCCATAAGATAAAAAACATTGATCATATCATATCCCATGAAACGAAATGGGTACCATAATCATTACATTGTATCATGGTCTATGGTAGGTAGATTGGTTTTTTAATTATTTCATCATAGCATAACCCATGACAAGAGTAATGTTCCTTAAAAATATATCCCATGGTAGTGAAACAAGTTACAGAAAAATCATTCAATTAAAACCTAAATTATTCATATAAGGAATATGAATAGTACCCGACAATTCTATTCCCAATTATGTAATATTAACACACACAAAATCGTCTTAGATGGAAAATAATTTTGAAATTATCATTTAAAAACTTTCTATATAATATTATCATTTAAATATTAATTATTTTTAATGCATATATCCTTTGAAAAAAAATAATTTAAAATAACATTAATATCAAATAATGAAATCCATGATGATTAATTTTTTTTTTGAAATATTCCCCGCATGTCGTACAAATAATCGTGATGTTTCCATTCACATTTTTAGTAAAATTAAAATTGGTATTGTTTTGGAAAATGACAAGAATATTCCTTCAATTTTTTGTAAGTATTCAAACATCGGTAAAATATTCAATTAAAAATAAAAATTCTTTTTTAAAATATTTTTGAAAAAAATTATAGACAACCTTTTATGAAAATTTTGTTTTGAAAGTAAAAAGATTCTCAGAAGAAGACTAAAATAACATTGTATTTTTACTAAATATTGGGAAAATGTTACCATATGGTATCTTTCATAACAAGTGTAAAATGTATGTCTTGTGAATTGTTGAGATGGTGACCATGATATTTCAACATTAGATATATGATCATAAAATTTCTTAATAAATTATGATATTGCAATATAACAAATTTACAACCTTGTATCATTAAATCATAAGACCCATGAAAGAATAAAATAAAATTGAATATACAATATCATTGATTATGAATATATTAATGATTATAATCTTCAAGTTGTATTTATATACACCTCATGAATGAATACAGGTGAATAACTGAATGTATGTTTAAAAAAAAGAATATTTTAGAAAAAAATCTATTACCGATTTGGTTACTTTGGAACTATAGAAACCACGAAAATGATATCAAATTTTTTTTTATATTAAAATTTTTTAATTACGATAATAAAAAAGTAAATTAATTGGAATTATTTAAACCACAATGAATGAAGAGGTGGTGGATATGACATGTGTCTCAAAAATATAAAAAAGTGCAAAGAAAATCTCTTACATCATTAGTAAATTTTGAATCATGAGACCCGTGAAAGAATGAAATAAATAAAAACGATTAATATAATGTAATAAACTAATTTAATGATTCAAAATTACATAGGTTATTATATACAGCACAAAAATTAAATGAGTGGTGAATATGACATAAGCTTTGATGAAATAAAATTGGGTGAAGAAATCGTCTTAGCTTTTGGTTTAACTTCCACTGTACAATTAAAAACCTCCTATATAAGAACTACAATTATATTGTATATATTTTACATAATTAAATTAATATATATAAATCCTTATATTATTTTCATAGGAACTTTTATTAATTATTTATTAACAAATCTATGTTAATGTTTTGTTTTATGGTCATAATCTCATTGTTTATTGTAAAAGTTTTCATTTATTATATTTTTTATTTTCTTATATTAATAATTATTTAATAATATACATAATACAAAACCTGATAAAAAATAATATACATATTCAATATTCCTATATTGATAATAATCTATTAAATATATATTTATGAAATGAAATACACAATTCATGTAGACGGTAGGCTGTACGTACGCATGAATAATAATTACATTTTTTGTTAGATTAAATGAAATAATGGTATATGATATATTATAACTATATAATAATTATATATATATATATATATCACATATTTTTAGTAAAAAATATTTCAATACATGTTATGTAAACCATGAATGAATAACATTGCTTCGCACGACAATAGTCTGTCGTACACACGAACGACATTACAAATTCCCCAAAAATGAAAGAATAAAATTATGTGTGACATAATAATTTATGAATAATAAGAAAATAAAAAATATTATTAATTTTTTATTTAATCACCATTTCTATCATTATTCTCGTCATAGAAAGATTGTAATGGAAAAATGAATGGCATCGGTTCACGAAGCAGTAGTCTACTGTACACACAAACAATGAGTTAATAACCCATTTGATGTAATTATGTGTGGTTATAGGCCTTATCTATATCTTTAAAAAATCATAGTATATTTATGATACTGTGGTTATTATATATTTTGGGTATAAAAATAAATGAAGGGTTTTGAGGGAAAAAAAGTTTTTTGATGAATGTTAACACTTCTTTGGAAATCCCCTTTTTATTTTCACTTAAGGAATTGCATGATTGTATCTATACCTAAATTAATGATTATATGTTTATGTTAGGGTAGTTTATATATTATTTTTGTAGTCATTGGATGAATTTTTTTTATTTTATGAAGATTGTGGGTGATTGAGTTCCCTTATATTCTATGTTGAACAACTAAGTAATCATGTTTTTTATTTAATCACTATAATTTATTTTTATTTATTATACTAATATGATTGTAAATTTGTTTTTATACATATTCAAAATTAAAATTATATTTACTGTAGATATGTAATAAAAATTCAAAATTAATTTCACATTTTTCGTAGAAATTAATTTTATATTAATCCAACAGGCGTGTCGAGAAGGTTGGTTATTAATGCGAAAGAGATGAAAAGATTAAATGATTTCATATTTATTGTAAATATGAAATTAATTAAAATGACCTTAATTGGATTAATATATATTTTCTAAATAAATATACTTTAAAAACAAATAAAATATAAATAAACTATACATATAACTGAAGATAAATGGTAGTTTTCTGTAACAATTCAGTAATTTTTAGTATCCATAAAAAAATTAACCATTATAGAAAAATAAAAAACAATAACCATGTGATAATTTTTACATAAAAAATTAAAAAATCATCTTTATTTTTAAAAAATTAATTTTTAAAAAGTGTCATTCATTAAATTTATTATTATTCAAAAAATACAAAAATTTGATTTTTTTGAGATTTTTTTTTTCAAAACATAGAAAAAATATATAAGAAATTAAGAATTTTATTATCAATATTGTTTTGTACATACAAAACCAATATATTATGTAGTTATTAACATTAATATTTTGTTGTGTTGCTGTTATGTTATAAGAGACGAGCTTAAATATAATTTCTAAAAAAAATTATTTTATTTTATTAAAACCTTGTGTCTCAAATAATGAAATATTTTTTTGGTAATGCATATAGTAAAATATTAACTTGGTATTATGTATAACACAAGATTAACTTGGTGTATCATGAAATTCAATATGTTATTAAATTTTTATTTATTTTTTAAAAAATCTCATAAAAACTAAGGTTGTTACATTCTATCCCCCATAAAATGAATTTATCCATTAGAATTCGTCACTCTGATATAAAAAAGGAGTTAATTTTGAATCATTATATCTACAAAT
This sequence comes from Viscum album, assembly GCA_963277665.1. Classification (NCBI taxonomy): domain Eukaryota; kingdom Viridiplantae; phylum Streptophyta; class Magnoliopsida; order Santalales; family Viscaceae; genus Viscum; species Viscum album. Next base: position 1,869,656,248 of record OY728147.1, read on the forward strand.
TCCTACATAACATCATAAAACTAGTTTTTTCAATACATAACATTGACTAGTTGACTATTCTTGTTTTGTTGAACTTTCTCAATATAAAATTGAATATTCATATGTTGTTCCTAATAGGAATTTTTTTCTCTAGTGGTATGACCTATAAGTTTAGTAAGTGGGGAGAATTAGATATGTACTTTCTAATGATAGATACCTAGAACACATTGTGTAATTCAGTGAGATTTAGAGGATGTTTCAAGCGATAGTTAACTATCCCAATTTGATCAAGAATTTAAAATGGACTAATATACATAAGTCTTCATTTCCATTTCTTTTCGAATATCGTAACATTAATCCATGGTAAAATTTTAAGAAGCCCCTTATAACAAAATTCAGTTTTTTGTTCACCTCAGTGATTATCAACATAAAAGTTTTCTAGTACTGAGATGAATTTATTTTCTTCCCAACAGCTGTAACGTACTCTACCATATCATTACCTATGTCAGGTCCCAACAGAGTTCATTATATAACTTCATTTCCAAACAAGAGAGAAATAAATTTCATGAAAAATAAGTATTCACAATGACCCATATAAATTATTGAGTAAAATTAATTGTTATAATAAAACAAAACTTGATGAAGGTGTTGATATTAAGAACCTTCAAATCCAAACAACAAGATCTCAACATATCCTATAAGGTTTTAAATTTTTTTTTATACTGACTATATATTTGAGGATGATTATTTTTTTTCAAAATAAATTCTATATCATGATATTTATGAATTCTTCACTTGGACATTGAGGAAAACATCATATTCTGATTTGATACAATAAAATGTGGTACACCGTGAAACCATATCACTTATTTAATGTAAATACTAGAAAGATAATATATAGATATGAATTATCTAATTTATATTATGTGTGATGAAATAGTGTTGTGATCGAATACCACCCACATTGATATATGACCTTTAGAGGTTTTGGGGATTCTGAAGACAAAATCCATGGTGATTTTTTCCCATTTCTATTCTAGTAATTATAATTGATATAACGTCCCTATATACTTTTGTGTCTCAGCCTTAACATGTTGTGATACCAAGAATGTAAATATAAACTCCATGATATCTCCCTTCATACCCACCCATATAAATAATTGATTCATATCTCTATACATATCCATTCTTCTTATATGAATATAGAATGAATAATTATGAGATTACTCAAACAAATCCTTCTTTTTTTCAGGTCTGGAAGAAATACATACATTTTTCTAGACCCTTATCAATCCATATTCATCAAGGTTAAAACTAAGAACAGTAAAATCCATTTTCTATATCTCTACATATTTCTAATGTTACCTTTTAATATATACATTGATAAAATCTTAAGCATTAAGTTGATCAAGATATGATTTTTACCATACCTTTATGATTTACATATATATACAATACAATTTTAGAAATATGAGATCATTTTTAATTCTCATCATGCATAAACATTCAGGGTCCTCTCAACTCTAAACATAAAACTCCATGTTTTATTTCATAAGGTAGTAATTTATTAAGAATTCATAATATTTTATTACATATAACCATCTTGTATGATGCGTGAATAATTTTTTGTTGATTGTGATCCTTTTCATTTATTGATAATCAACCCAAAGTTGCATTGATCAATAAATATTTTTCAAAAAAATAATATCTTGACAACAAGGATGAATACATGTCCAAATTAATCACTTTTTATATTATTCCTTGAGTTTTTTCTTCAATTCCCACAGCTAAATAAGAGAAATTATATAGGGATTCTTTTAAATTAGAATGGAACCAGGTATGAGTTCTATTGAGAACTAAAATTATCATTTTGGTGTAAAGATGTGACATTATTTATAAATGATATCAAAAAAATAATAACCAATATTCATATCATCTATTTTGAATTAATCCCCAACCATCTGAGATAAAAATCATTTCATAATGGGAATTGTGGCCTATATGTTAGATGTGATCTTAATTAAATTCTTTTACTTATCATCATATTGGTAGGATATCATATATTGGATTAGAGTATAAAATTTGTCCTATCATCCTAAAATAAATTATTTTGGATTTATGTAGAGAATTATAATAAATGACTATAGTGATATAAAATTAAACTAGAACAAGAGGAAAAATAATTTTAGGGGGAGAATTCCCACTAATGTCAACGACAGTGGAATCATAGACTTCTGACGTGACCATCATGAAATTATGGTATTTTAATAATAATTATGCATCTAATAATTTAGTAGTTTTCTTAATACCCACATAAAATTCATTAAATATTATTGAATTGGTATATCCATAGTCATATAATAAATTATTAGTTCTACAGTCAATGGTATGTGTACCGTTTAGCACATCATTATCGCACCCTCCTCAAAATTGTAATCATGTGAGATTTAATATTTTCCCTCATCTTAAGAGGTTTCAAATGTCGATCATCATCATTACCTATCATGTTTGGGAACTATGTATTATATGGCGCATTCTCTTTATATTTGAAGCACTGAAGTGGGGGAGAGGAATTCAATGAAGCTTTCCCTCTATTCACTTTTTTCCTAAATTCTTCGTATCACTTTGAGAATCTATTTCCTGATGAAATTACCTTCTACACTAAAACCATTTAGTGTTCCCCTTAAGGCAACTTCTTTCATGATTCTTACAACATTTGAATCATAAATAAAATCTCACCTTCAACTATCCATGATTTTTTGTTTTTCAATTAATCTCCATCATTTTTTCCTTATGAAATCCTTAACATTGATATATAAATCCAACATAAATTTCCAACAAAATTACACATCAAAAACTCTACGGATATATTTAGATTTCTATTATAGATAATACCTTTAATGGAATTTGTTTTAATCCACTAATGAATCAATCATCATTTCATTTAGGTTGGACTATAATACGAGTAGAATAACTTATGGGACATTAGAAATTTTCCTCTTAGGTACCAATATATTTATCATCCTTTTATTTATCTGAAGGGACTCCTTTTCTATATTCTTATGAATAACACGACGAATGTATATATTGAAAAATAATATATTGAAGTTATCCCAATATGTGAAGTCAATTTCATCAAGTTGCCTCATTTTCTAGATAAGAATCCCCCAATGATCTTCATCATTTTCCAAATGGTAGAGAACCAAAATGACATTTCCATGTTATAAACACTATATAGTTGAAAATTTTATTTTAATGGTACTGATCCATCATTCATAAACAACTAAATTACAATACCCACTAAATTATGGTGGATATTACCTCATGTACTACTCAATATAATATTATGCCCTCCATTTCTCATTTTGAAGTCTAACACGATTCATAGCTTGAGTATGTTTTATCAATATAACAATTATATTATTCATTCCATCTCGCATTAAATTTTCTGTATCTAGAGGACATTCATTTCATTTTGTGACACATTCATAATTGATGTCATTCTTCTGGGTTCCAACCATTGAGTAGAACAACAAATCATAGTATAAGAAACTATTATTATAGAAGAGAACCACATAATCATGAAAATATCTTATAGGGTATCTAAATTATGAAACAATAGTTATTCTATAACAACTTGTGTTTATCCAAATTTATTCATATAAATATTTATTTTGAAAACATTCAGGATTTTTCCTAAATAGTTTCTTAATTTCCTTTCCATATACATCGACAATATCAAAGCAGGTGTACAAAGATTCCAATTTTCATGCACCATTCCTTGACTGAGTATAACTCAGTAAAGTGTTTTTGGGGTTGTTACCCCTTTGAAAACAAATTCTATAGACTCAAAACCATTTATTATCAAGATTTTATGTATTTATAAGTTATAACTCAATTTACTCATTTGCAAAATTCCCTGACATTTTCCTTTTCATTGACCCATCCTTATACTAATCATTAGATATGTCATTAGAAATATCACTAAGGTTTTCTAATCATAGTTTCATGTGGTTAACTAAACATATATTTTGAGTACCAAATATTGAGGCCTAATATTATAATACTTAGGCATTACATCATTTTTTAGGAATATATAATACAATAGAAAAACACACTCTTAAGGACCAAAATAATTTACAAGCATGGGAAACTAGGAAACATAACCACTGGTCCATAAGTGAGCTAAGTCATCTCGCACCACATTCTTAATAACTAGCACACCACATTGAAATATCATTCATAATAACTATATTAATATCTTAAATAAAATAAATATAATAAAGTGTGAGCTCAGATGCTTAGTAAATGTAAAAAAGGGAGATATATAAGTATGATATAAACATAAGTGTATGAGAACATGATTATACAATTTGAAAATAGTACCTGACATATAAGAGATCATAATAATGATTTATGAAATCAATATTGTAATTTCATAATACTTGAATTTGAATGGAATAAATGAAAAAGATCCATGACAACATAACATTGGAATAATACATGAATTTGTGGCATACCAATATTAATAGAAAATAATTTCTATATTGTCCAATGATCACCGTGAAGGATATCATATAGGAAAAAGTTACATAATGTACCACATTATCTGCTTATTCTAGCCCTATATTACTAAACAAATTTCACACTTCATTTCAGCCAAGTATTATCGTACCAGGTTCACATCCCATTCCATCCATTTCCATCTGATTAAGTATATAAACCTTTAACCAATGCATTAGAGGGAGGAATTGGTTCCAACCATCTTCTAATAAAAATCATATTTATGTGTCCTAAATTATTACAAACATTCATTATATCATAACCCATGAAATTATATTGGTATCATACAAAATTAAACATATCATATCTATTTGAAAATAGACAGGTTTCATAACCATTTCATCACATCATAACCCGTGAAAAGATCCGGGTTCCATAATCATATAAAATATGCAAGAGAAAAGGATTTCACAAATACAATTCCATCAAAATAGAAATAAATCATAAATGAAATATGGGAGAAGCCTTACTCAGTTTATTGACAAGAAGGTATATTTAAATATTAGCAAGGAATTCATTGTCTCTTACTCATACAATATTCCCCTTGAATCGTATTCATGAATTTATGCACTGTAAATAAACTAGGTACTAAAAATAGACGATTAAAACTGCCTTTCATGATGATCCTCCACGAAGCTCACTCCTTCATGAAGCTCCCATACCATTATGGAACATACTCTTTTGTGAAGGTCAATGAGTCAACGTGGAATACCCCATCATCACGAAGCTCCATTTAATCAAAATTCTTGGAATCAATCAATAAATATATTATTTTTGTGATTGCTAAGCTCTCATTTAAACTGAGATTCATGAACCTCCCTTGGCTTCATGAAATCATATAATTTATGGGTTTTCCATGAAAAACTCTTATAAAATGAATATGGTTAGCCTTATATTTATATGCTATGATGGTTGAAATTCCCCACCAACTTTTAAAAGATTATATATACATTTCAAAAGAATATTCTCATAGATCTTCTATTGATGACGATTTATTATGATTTTACATTATCATGATTCTTTCTGTCATACCAACATAGGCTGCGATGCACCAATTCTTATAATCCAGGAGATCACTGTCCCTATTCACAATGTTCTAATTCTTCTTCATTCACAATGATCATCATTATAGCATAGACCACAGTCAACATGACTTGATCCTTTGAGAAAAACACTTTTCAAATCATATCTTTTTGAAACCCATTCTTTAGCATATTTTCATTATTCCTTAATGAAAATTCAATTTTAGTGATGTGATCCATCCTATAAAATTTAGACCCCAAGAATTTTGGAAAAATCAGGGAAGTGATGCAACTTCAATACTATTTTCATTTTGAACTATTATATCTCTGTTATTTCAAACTCTCTAATCATTCTTATGATGATTGAAAAAGTACAAACCATACTCAATTTCCAGTAATGACTAACCATGGATCCAAAAATCTCCAGCATTGGATTTGTTAGAACTCGACAAATAAATTCAATAAAGGTCCATCCATGAACAAGACCTGATATGAAGGAAAAAACAACCAAAACTCTATATATATGTGAGAAAATATTAGCGAAGAAAAAAGTGGAGCATTTACTGTGTTATCATGTCTTGGAATTATTAAAATGTCCAATATATACTCTGATTATTTTCTCATAATACCAAAATCTCATTGTGTATAAGATGAATTTAATGATTTATCAAAAAAACATGAATCTACATTCTCCAACAACTATTTTATTACATCCATAAAACCATATTTTTTTCATTTACTACCACATGTGTACCATTGAATTTTCTCTATTCTCCCCCATTGGAAATAAACCTAAAGATAATTGTTTTTATATTGTTGATCTTTACAACACACTCCCCCTAGATCGTACTTCCCCCATAAACCTAAACCACACCCAAAAAAAATTAAAATGGGTAGAAGAAATGGAGAGAGGTGAAACACTAGTAACCTAATCATGTATTGGAAAGTGTTGAACACATATATTCAACCTATTTTTCTCAAATACATGTACTGCCAATGGTCTGGTCAGAATATCGACCCCTTGGTAATCAGTTCCAAAATGATCCATTTTAATCACACCTTTTTTAGGTTTGTATTTCTTGAAGTGGTATGTTATTTCAATATATGTTGTATGAGAATGATAAACAAAATTAATTGTAAGATTAAACACTATCTTGTTGTATCTGTGAATCACCATTGGTTATTTTACCTCATCACTAGTATCAGTCAATTGTTGCTTCATCCAAAACAGTTGAGTTTATGCATTTAGTGATATATTATTCTTTATATGTACTAAGTGAAGTTCATTCCAAATTCATAATCAACAAATTCAACAAATTCCATTCCTATAAATAATTCTCCACCACCTTTAGAAATTATTTCTACCACATTTCTCACCCGATCAACATAATAAAATACTGATAGTTCATTGTCATTCTCTATTACAATGTATAATTATAATTGTTAGTACATTGAATGTACATCATGATTCATTTGACTAAAACCATATATTCTTGCAAAATCTTACTTTGAAATTATTCCACTAAGAATGTTTTCAAGATAATATTTGTCCATCTTGCAATCATTAAAAATAATCTCCCAACAATTATTCTATAAATTCTGGGATCCACAAAAGCCCCATCCTCATGCTTTCCAATTTATATCCCAACCACAATCAGAGTCAAAATGGGTCTGGGGTATTGAATATTGAATTTCTTATGGAACACTCTTACATATTTATCCTGAGAAATAAAACTATAATAATACTTTTAAAACACCTAATGACCCATGATGTATGTGAGTTTACTAATCATTTACATTTAATAATTGGATTTCATGTGATTGGATAATTCTTCCACTGATATCTGCCTTCTTCCATCAAATATAGTATCATCAACACATATCATCACCATAAATTGATCTTCCTTTGAATTCATCACATATAAATTATTTTTGGAACCACCTATTGTAAACACTGGATTCATTAGATATGAATCTGGATGAAAATTCCATGCTCATGGTTCCTTCTTTATACCATCAAGATCCCTTTTAAATATAAAATTTTTGTTTCATCATTAATAATTAGAAATAAATTTGATGGATTAATATATACTTCTTATTCATGAAAACCATTTTGGAATGTTTTTCTACATTTATATTATATACATTTTATCCTTTTTGAATTATAATAATATAGAAAATACAGATAGACTTGTGTCTTTTTACTGATGAAAATTTTTCTTCAACAACAATTCCTACAATATGTGCAGAGCCTTTACACACTAGGTCTGCCTTGTTTCAGATAAAATTTTCATTTCTAGGTTTATTAACAAGTTTCCTTTTATTGTTCATTAAAATATACTCATGTTATTCAATCAATTCTTTTACCAATGATTCATCATTATAAGATTATTCAACTAGGGTTGTATCCAAAATTGACGGGAAGGATGAATTAGCCTCATTCCTCATTCTCCATGTCTATGTCAGTGTATTCCAATAGCTAATGATATTGGTTAGATTAATTTATACTCTTATGTTCCTCCTGTGATGTTTAGTTGATATTTCTTCAACCATAACTTCATCCTCTGATTCTTCTTACGAATCATATTATTTGTGTTAACCAATAATATTTAAATATCCTTCCATTATTCCATCATCTGAATTTTTCCCTTGACCACTAATATTAATACTTGAAACTCTTTTTCCAATGATGTTATCTCCAAAAAATTTCTACAATGATTATTTTAGATATGAACTGAAATAATTATTAAGACTAATTCTTCATCAATCTCTATTCGACTCCCTATAATGGTAAATACTTCTCAACATCATAAAAATTTTGGATATCATCAAGAATGTATTTCATGAAATTTCATTATCGAGAAAACTTAATAAAATTTATTCATATGGTGAATATCCACATTGGGGAACATTTATAACATCAGCAAGGATAATCTTCTTGAACAAATGTTATTCACGATACCAAAAATAAAATCAAGACAAGATGGTACCTTATTTATTCATGTTGTCCAGAATAGAACATCTTATGCTTCATCAAAAAAATAGCCACTGTAATGATTTTATTTGAATAAAAAATTGATGACTCATTCAAATATGGTGACTTCATCATTTTTTCTATCAAAAGAAATTTGATTGATCTCACTACTTCTCAGTTTATCCTCTTTAGAACATTCTCCCCATTTTAATTCCATAGATTATAATCACAAATATAATAATCAATGTTTATGGGAATAAGGAATATCAATCTTGCTTCATCAATATGTTTAATAGGGTTGAGATGTTTTTCTAAAAAAATGTTTCTCAATTTAATCCAATATTCATACTTGCAGAACTAGAAATATGTTCTGATTTTCATTGAGTTTGCATGGATCTATTCACATACTCTTCTAATTTTCAAGAGATTTTTTATTGGAGATGACCTTTAAGGTTGAAAAATTATTACTCACCTTAAATAATGATTCTTGTTCTGGTATTAAAGTTAAAAAATATGTTGAAACATGACCATATATCATGAATCTCTCATATGTAACATCATTAATAAATGAGTTTCCTTTTAGTTGCAAAATATCATTCAATTTTCCATCATTATGTAGAATTCTGTCTCCTCAATTTTCATTAGCCTTATCCTATGCCTCATCAAGGTTACTCATTCATACCAAATATTGTGGCTAGATTACTAAAATGTAATTAAAAACATTGGAAACATGTTTGGATATTCAAAATGAATTATTCTGAGTGACATCCATGCTAGTATTTATTTTTAATGCATTTCCCTTCATCTTCTTAGACATAAAAACCACGGACTTATCACCATTATTCTTTGATAAGTTTTTGGGACAATTTCAATTCAATAAAATTTTATGATTTTTTTCCAAGGTTCTCTATTCAGCGTGATATCAACTTTTTTACCTTATTTTATTCGCATAATTGCATACATGATGATATGAGAATGTAAAAACCTTGTGGCCACCACAATTACATATATTATATATGTTATTAAGAATTAAAATTATGTGTTTGTAGAAAATACATTCTTCTGCACCTATAGATGGTTCTTTTTTATGTCTTTATTCCACACCCATATGATATACATAGTTTTTTATTTTACATTTTTTGAATTGTATTGACATGTTTTTTCCTAGATCCCTAATCTATTGAGTCACCAACAATTACAAAAATATCATGATGTCTTTAAATCTATTGTAAATTGTTTTTGTTTCTTATTTAGGACTTTTTGATCTCTATGTGGGTAAATGACTTCCATATTATTTTTCCTATCCACTATAGTATTGGTGTTAGGTTTATTATATTTATTAATCATATATACTTGTTATTTATTTTTCATACAACTTGCACTCTTCATTATAATAGTATTAGAGGAATTAAAAAATGATGATTTGGGTGGAACCAATTTCTTCTCAGATGCTTGAGACATATCATCAAAATATGACATGATATACCTATCACATGTTAAAGGTCTTTTACCTTTAGATCCTTCTAGTAAGTATTGAGTAAAAACAATAGTTGTTTCATTATTTTGTAAAGTATCAATATTTTTCTTCTCAATATTTTCCAAATAAGCATATAATTATAATAATTTAATATTGGGGAATATTTTATGATCTTCAATCATAATCATCATTTTTTTACTAGAATTATTAATTTATTTAAATATATTATTCATGCATATAAACATTATTTTGATTAAAGGATTCATGTACCCTAATCTTCTTGGATATTTTATCCAATTATAAACCCTTGACAACATTTCTATTTTTCAATTTCTATTCATGTGCATGGATATTATCTCTAGTGTACTATTTGACTCCCTCTTTTTAATAATCTTGTTTGAGGTATTTGGATGATATTTTTTATTTTTTATTATTGTCTAATTCAATGGTTCCAACCTGTTTAGAGAGCATTAACAATTCAAAAAATTTCATTACAATCCTGTTTCTATTGAATTAGATTCTCCATAAAGTTGGGTGAACATTCAATGTATAAATTGAATGATTCTACAAATAATAAAACTCATTCTTAGAAAATATCATTAGAATATTTTCTTAATATCCCAATTAAAAATTCATGGGATGTAGTGTATTATTCAGCACAACTACTTTTTCTAGGATCATTATTTCTAGGAAAACATTCATGGGTTGTAACAGATACCTCCCGATCAGTTGATAATTTTGACTTAGTTGAGGTAATAATGTTTTTATTTTCATTGGTTGAAAACTGAGCCTCCTTATCTCCAAATACCATGCTTGATATATCATTATTTTCAGAAGGCTGGATTGAACAAGATAGTAATTCTTATTTAGATAATATTGAATTCTTATAGTATATATTCTATTTATTTTTTCAAATCATCCTAATATTGGTGGATATAGATATATTCTCATAGGTGAAAAGATATTCCTAAAATATTTACTTCCTTGTAGGACTATAAAAGAAAATCAAATCATAAATAGAGAATTGACTTATTTTGGTGTATCCAACATATGTGAACCTCGCTCTGATACAACTTGTTGGACCCTAGAACACCATGAGAAGAGAGGGGAGAATCAAGATGTCAACATTTTATTTTAATATGATAGATCTAGTTCTTATGTTGGTAGGAACATGTTAAACATGTATGAAGGATTTGTTCAGTAATCAAGTATTCACATGAAGAGAGACAACATTACAATTTTACATGGTTCACTCCTGAGGGATATTTAAATGAGAATACACCAACAATGTTTCAGTCATACCTAAATCCACTAATCATTATTTTTTTAGATAAAAAAATTTATACATAGTCACATTGTGCCTATAAATATGCCTTTACATGATTTTAGGGATATCTCACTATGTCCCTTGAAACACTTCCATCGACCCCTAGGTCATTTCTCTAGGAGATGCCTTACTCTGCATATAAACCTAATGGTCTATCCAATAGATTGGCATTAAATTCTTTGTCTCTGACTAGAATGTGACTCTACAAGAATCATATTCATTATTTGATACTCTCTAAAAATTATTTTCTTTAAAAACAAAATGTTTAAAAATTCCCTTTTGTGAAACTCCTTCACAATGATCACTCGTTTACGATACACCCCTACATTTGTAGAGAAAATTATTTCAATAATCTCAATGATTAAACACTAAATAACCTATAGTATCGAAGCCCTATTTAATCAAAACCATTGGAAATAGTCAATACATATTGTATATTCACGATGATGAAGCTTACATATAAATCCAGATTCACAAATCTCACTAGCTTTATTAAATAATAGAATTTCTCGATATTCCTTTAATAAAACTTATAAAATGAATAGGGGTTTCATTATATTTATATTATTATCTATTAAATATTCTCCACATCTTCTTAGTGGATTTTACATATCATTTAAACCCATATTTTCATAGCTCATCCATTTATGATCCTTCATTGTGATTTTACATTTTCAAAAATCATTCCATCAAACCATAACACACCATGATTCTCTAATTCTCATAATTGTAGAGATCACCATCACCATTTGTGATACTTCATTTCTTCATCATTCATTTTTCTCATCGATGTCATGTAGATCACCGTAAGCATTCTTTGATTATTTTGTGAAACATGATACAAAAATCAAATATTCTCAAAACTAATTCCTTTAAAATATTTTCATATTTCCTATAGTAAAATAAACAATTCAGGATGCAATCCATCATTCAAATTTTGATCCCCACTAATTTGTAAAACACTAGGAAATGATACCACTTTTAGTACTATTGTCACCTTGAACTGTATAATCTCTTTCATTAAAAAAATCCACGATCTTCAATGTGTATATTGATAATAAATAGAAACTATACTCCATTTCTAGAAAATAAATCATTGGTTCCTACACACTATGGGAAATATCTCCAAATTGTTTGAAATAAAATATAGAAACAATCCCATAATTCCTCTATGGAAAATCCTCCTTAAACAACTCAACACTGACCTGATTAATCAATTAACAAGAATTAAACTCAACACTATAGGGGAAAAAATCATGGAATTCTATAATACATTACTTCATGGCTGCATTACTCGGGTCACCATACAATGGTGTTAAAATAGGTAATATATATGGAACATTATCCTTTGAGAACGCCATTAAACTAGCAACATCAGGTGCTCTATAACAAAATGAAAAAATCCATCCCAATTACCGATGTACCAACCCAAAATTCACACAAACCCAAAAAACATTATATTTTCCTTAAAAGTGGAAACAAAATTATATAACAGTAGAGGAATTAAAAAAAGATTACCAAAAAAATCATGTTATAAATCTCAAAGCCTAAGGCATCTTAGAATCTAGAAGATAAAAACTAAAAATTCAAAAATCCATAACACATAAAAATTTTCAAAACGTTATTCTTATTGGTTTTAACAAAAAACATCCTAAAAATATAATTTATAGGTCATAACCCCATTTATGAAATACTTAAAGTGTTTCATCTACTAGAAACAACATGAGAAGAAAAAAACTCATTTTTTCCTAATTTCTTATTTTTTTCCCTCAATACAAGTCAAATCACAAAGCGTTTATTTTCTAAAAATAGTATCCAATAATTCCAACAGTCCAATTTGAACATAAATTAAATTAAGAATAACACATTCATCCAAAACCAAAATATAGAAATCCATTTTGAAATCCATTTTTAATATATGTTTAAAATCACTATGAAGAACATTTTTAGAAAATAAAAAATCCATTAATACTTTCAAATGACATAAAAAGCCATGCCTCTATATTAACATCAACTGTTAATGAACAATAAACATTAAATTACTACATGGATACCCCCTAAAATACCTATAGAAGATTAAAACCATGCCTCTATATTCATTTAATTTCTTGAACCAAATGAGACAAAACCACATTAAAATTATATATACTATTATATTTGAACTTTATATTTAACAATACATATCATTCCAAGTATCACATGACATTTCATGTGCATCCCAACATTCATGAATCAATGTTCACCTTGAATGCATTTTGAAACCCAAACAAATCCAACACATAAGTGTTAAACATCAACACTATGGAATTTTAAAAATTAATAAACTAAATGAACAATATAATGAATTTATATTGTATACATACTTTGAATAAAACCATTAAAAGGTAACTGCTAAGAACATAAATTTCTCTTCCACCAAGAGTTTTCTTAGAGGGACCCGATGAAAAATACAAGATCTGATCCCAACCAATAATTATCCAAAAACAAAAATGTGGTCTCTTAGAAATGGTAATTAAATAATACATTATTTGAATATATATATATTTTTAAAATCATCCATATTTTAAAATATCATTTAAATGATCAAATCTTTTACACTACTCCATTTACAAAGAATCAACCTATTACCAAGACCAAATAGTCTCAAATTTATATTAAAAAATGGTCAAAACATTATTTTATAAATAAAATTTCAAAATTTTCCCCCCGAAAACATGTTTCAGACTCATTTCACAGAAAATTTCAAAACACTTCTGTAAAATAATCCATTTGAAGTAAAATACTTTAAAAAAACTCATAAAACATATACTTTATTAATTAACATGCATACAAATCTCCACTAGTTAAACCCAAATTATTTTCAACTCCAAATTATTTACTAATATCAATTTCATAAAAAACCCCATATGGTATTCATTTAACATAAAATATGTTTTCAATAACATAATATTTCATGCATTTTGGAAAAAAATATTTTGAATTCACAAAACTATGTTCCCAATGGAAATATCCAATAACACCAACTAAAAACTCATATGAAACCACATTAAAAAAAATAAAATAATAGAATAATTAATAAACCCTTATATGTTACCATGAAAATATAAAACATCATTGGACTCAATGTAGGATGAAAGGGATGAAAAACAATAATTTCGAATGGGAAACTACATTGCCCACAATTTTTCCGCATGAGCTAGAAAACCATGTGCCAAACATGAAATAAGAATTATCATTGTTTGAGAAACCATGTAGCATGTGAACCACACTATTTTAAAAACCGTCATAATAATTGTTTTACATTGGTCCATTCAATATTTAATGCTTTAAAACTAAAACCAACACACAAATCAAAAATTCACTAAACGAGGATTAAAGAATCATAACTACATATCAAAAATTCATAAAAACATTTAAATATGAACTCAATATCAAGGCACAAAGCCAATAAATACCATGAAACAAGAGATTCTATGTGACAATTTTTTGTAGGACCTCGTCCACACTCTCCACCCATTCCAAGATGACAATACAAGTGTTTAGAATATAAAAACACATCCCAAATAACATTCATGTTATACCAAAGAACATTGACCCTTTTTATGATAAATAATTAATCCAATAATTATTTTTGAAGAACCAACATAGTAAATCCATCTATTATATTAACAATACTAGATTAGTCATACCCTAGGATCATCCCAAATATCACTGGGCAGATGAAAATAATCAAGGGTATCAAACATAACCTTCGGGGTTGGTTTCAACCTTATGAAAAAAATGATAAAACAAAACATTTCATAGTGGTAAAATTGAAAAGAAGCATTAAAAGAGACATAAAATATAAATAAAAAATAAATCCAAGATAAAAACATCAAAATAAGATGAAAATCAAAGGCCAAACATGCTGATATATTGCTCCATCTATCTAGTTCCATGAATCCAATGGTTCGACAAATAAATTGGTGTAACTCTCTAGTAACCACCCTCACATCTACAACACCCACTTAATAAAGATGATGTAACCTGATCTAAATATGAATGAATAACATAGAATAACCTTTATAATTCAAAAATACCACATAGCCACCAATGTGAGTATATAGGGTGTGATCCATAAATAGTATGATATCTACATGAGTCCAATTCATTGGTATTATGAAACATACAAATATAAGTTGTTTTTTAATAAATGAAAAAATTGGTTTTCATTTTTACTTTATATATTATTTAAATAAAAAAATCATGGAATGTGATCATTCAAAAAACCATCCATTAAAAAATCAATGAAATGGTTTTTATAAAAGCCCTTAAAATTCAAATTTCTAATAATATATCATTAAAAATATCATACTTTTGAAATGAAACCCACACATGTTTTAATAAATTTCAATATAATGGCCACCAATATTCCCTTTATGAAAATCATTTCTCCATTTTTATTTTGAAATATTTTACCCACACTAAATTATGGTGATCATAGAAACAATGGAAATAATATTAAGACAAAACAAATGAGGTTATAAATAAATCCAATAAAATAATGGAAGAAAAATATTTAT
This sequence comes from Viscum album, assembly GCA_963277665.1. Lineage (NCBI taxonomy): Eukaryota > Viridiplantae > Streptophyta > Magnoliopsida > Santalales > Viscaceae > Viscum > Viscum album. The sequence continues at coordinate 1,869,672,152 of OY728147.1, forward strand.
GAATATGAAAAAACCACAAGTTGATCAACACAAGGACTGATGAGACCACACAACTATATACTTAAAAGAATTCCTAAGATAGGAAAACATGTACCATAGTACCATTAGGGTAATAGTCACGCATCGATCTTCTAAATCACACTATGATGTCTCCTCTATGATAATCCCCAAATCAAGATAATAAGTACAACTATGGTGTTATAGATATTCTAAAACCATAAATATTTATGAAATATCCCACTACATCCCACATTGAAACCAGGATCTCCATAGTAAATAATAATGGTTGTGGTCCATGAACAATAAATGTCATCACATGGAAATAAAACTCCATTAAGGTAATTCCACAATCACATACCTCACAATTTATACACACACATAAAATTAGCCCCAACACATGATCACATCATTAATATCACTATGATAATCAATAAGATAGATAATATAATCATTTACAACCTAAAAGGGGGTTGATAAAGGTTAAAACAACATCTCATCATAGGATTCTACTAGTCCATCATTTATATCATAAACATTCAAGAATAACTTTCATAAAACGAATTGTAATCTAATAAAAATTTAAAAAGGAATCATAATAATTCATATATGCAACCAAATGATATCAATGGAAAACAAAATTTTCAATATAAAACAAAATAAGCTTTTAAAAATAATACATACAATAAAACCCAGAAGGGTTACCCAATTTAAAAAACTATTGGTCCAAATCCTTAAGGACAAGAACAATTCTCAATGAAAACCCTATTTGGATATTATAAAACACAAATAATTCAAGAAAACACTCATTTTAAACCAAATTCCTATGAATTGTCCCATAAAAACATTTTTCCCCCATAGAAAAGAACAACTAAATCATAAAATACCATTGAAATTCATACCTAAATATGATATATGTCAATTCATTTAATGTAAAACATATTTAATCCATAAATTAATCACGGAACACTTAAATAGAGGAAAATTAATAGAAAACACCTACCTTAAGTAGTATAATCATGTAACCATTGATAAAATCCACCAACATAAAACTAAAAGGATATATCACAACCCTTTAAAATATAAACCACTAATTTTAGGACAAACCTAGTTAGATAAATCATCCATGCACAGACTCTAGAGTTATATGGATTTTAGAAAACGGATGAAAAACTACGAAGATAAAGATGTGAGATCGATCCTTTTGAACCTAGTAATGATTCAAAGTGATTCCACATTTAAATAAAATTAGTGGATCTTTAGAGACAGAAAAAAAAATTATAGAATGAATCCATGTTTATTTAAATCAAATGATGAGTCTAAGAGAAATCACCCCCACATAAAAATATGGATAAATGGTACATATACTTTTCTTTTTGTGGTTTTCATTGTTTAAGCACATGGTTAAACACACCATGAACCATCCATGTAGATCATTATTGTTTTGAGATACATGTGCTACACAGAATGGCCACATAGTTAGTTTAACCATACAAAATACTATTCACCCATTAAAAAGACAACAACAAGTGCTTTCACCCTTTGGGTGCATGATAAATTTTCCTATATGCCAACTATGAAAACTATAAAAATACCGAAAAATCACCAATTTCATCAAAAATATATCTTTATAAAATGGATAAACCACACAACAATAACCCCTAAAAATGTGACATTATGGGTGTTATAATTTGGATTATAAATTTTTTTTATTTATTATCCTATAAAATTCATAAAAATTCATTACATATTTTTTTATCTCAATTATTGATGTTTGAACTAAATCCATCACATATATTTCAATATTATTATACAAAACTATCTTTATAAAATTTTCTTATTGATCATATAATTTATATTATTGATTTGAGAGAGAAGATATTATAGTGGATAGATGCACAATATATGTACATATTATCACACAATGGTCTTTGGAAATATATGGTTATATAAAGCGAAATGGGTATGAGGTCCTAATGATCTTTGTTACTCACCAGAGGCATCCAATGTATCATTTCAACGATGATATTCTTTACTATGTATAATTTATAATTTAGATTGGTATCCATGTATTCTTTACTCTTTAATTTTTTTTTCAATTTACATTTGAATTTAATTTCATGGAAGATATTTGTATAAATTGGGATTTCAAAGAAAATTTTAGATTAATATTGTCTAAATTTATCCTGATGAAAACCAGGGTGTGGTTATATTGAATCCACACCATGTATTTACTGATCATAAAAAACCATGGAATATAGGTTATTGGGTGTGGTTTTGGTCATTTTTCTACTAAGGAGTCTATATGGAATTGAAATAAAACATATTTTTATGTAATTTAACAAAACATGTAAGGAATAAAAAGTCAGGTTTTTTGGAAAATGTTCTTTGTAGGAGTCCTGGATGATTGTATTTCTTAATGAAACCGATGTTTTCACTATGGAATGGAATGAATTATTTAGTTTGTGGTAAAATTACATGGTTTTTTATGAGTATTATGTTAATTTACCAAGAGGGGGTATTGGGAAAGCTAATATTAGGATACATATAATGTATTGGATTATATATATTTGGCAGACCATGATGTGGTTTATTGTAGAACTATACATGTTATGGAAATTATAGTTTTTCAAATGATTTGGATAAAGTAATTAAATAATTAAAATTATTTTACTTTCAGTCATGATTCATTGATTATTAAAAACCATGATGAGTTTTAAAAACCACCCCATTTTCCAGCCATTATTCATCTTACACAAAGGGTAACTTTGTAATTTTAATTGCCCTTTTCAATGAGATAGTTAATCTACATGAAGTGTAAATATACAATTTTATATCTTTATATAATCTCTTTCTCTCCAAGACTGATGGATCATTTATTATTTATTTTGAAAGGGATTTTAACCCTATGAAATGTGTTAGGAACAATGAGGTATGAAAGATTTAACTTCCTCCACTTAGAGACCACTTAACAATTTCTTGGATTGAGTCACCACATTACCATACGTGCTCCTCCCCCTACGCTAGAGGTTGCTGACTAATGGTGAGTGTGTAAGGTGGTGTGATAGGTTGATAATAATATAACATTTATATCCCTAGTACCCCAGATCTAGTTCTTAAATTTTACATTGGTACATGATACAAGGGATCACACCATAATATATTCATTAGTATATAACATATATGATAATATATACATATATAGATTCCATATTATATTGGAAAAAACAAATAATGAAAAATATTATTTTATTTCTAAATGTAATTTTTAATTATATTTTACAATCCATGGAAAAGGAAAACATATTAAACTGAGAGGTCAAATTCCTAGTAAGGGTTTGGTACCATATGAGATTTCATGAGAAAATAAGTAATGAATAATATGGTAGAGCAGATAATGGAAAAAAAATTCTGTTCTCTCAATAATTTCATTTCAATGATCAAACATGGGTAATTTCAATATAAAAATCACATATATAATAAAAATTAAATTCTAAATAATTGTAATATATATTTTTGGACCATGATGGTATTACCATAATGGAATTGACTATAATTTCAAGAATCTTATAGTCATGGCCTTGACCTATTCATTCTTAATAAAAGTGTAGGTGTATACCATATTACCATATAATATAGCATGCATTTTTTCAGATGAGGTATGCAAATGCATTGATTTGAAATCTACAATTGTTCCCAACCCATCAATTATATGTCTTGAGTATTCACAATTTTTTAAATTATTAATAAAATTCATTCCTAAAATGACTTATAAATCAATATATATCTATATTAAATCCATAATATAAAATATTAATCCATACAATGAAATATATTTCTTAATAGGCACAACTAAGCTGATACAATATATTGAAATGGAATATAGTGAACAGAAAATCAATATGTATGAACTGAGGACATATAATTCCATGAAAAATAAAATATATAAATGAAAGAGAGAATAATGTAAAACTAAATGATAGAGAGTGATAGATAATATTTTCTTGAGACTGTTTGTTACCACAACACCCAAAATCAATAAAATATAAAATAAGACCAACAATTCCTCACAAATACATGTCTCTTAATTAAATAAAATCACATTTTAAAATTAAATGAAAATAAAATAAAATCATTAAAAATAACATTATTTTAACATTGTGTATGAATTATTTTAAATATCACTTTAGAGATACATTTCTTTCCTTTAAAAAATAATTTTCTTTTTTGTAACATTATTTTAAATAAACTAATTGAATATCTAGATTTTTATTTTGAAATGAAAATTTAATATAATACAGGATGTATGAATACAGATAATGGTTATAATGACAATAAATTATTTAATTTGGTAAACGTTAAGATTCATTTAATTGTTTTCGGAAAAACCCAAAAAGTACATTGATCTGAAATTGAATATATGTTTCATTTTAATAAAATGTAAAAAAATAAAATTTAGTTTATATTAACATAATTTATATATATTTTTTATAGTAATAATCTTAGAAAATTTAAAATAACATTATCATGGAATAAAAAGAGTAGTAAAGAAAACATTCAAACATTATGTTTTAAAATAATGTCTATTACAAGTAAATAAACTGTTGAATATTGATCCAAGAAGAGGAAAATAGAAAATAAAAATGTTTCAAAAACATTACAACATGAGAGTAAATTATACATGAATTAATATTTTAGGATTATAAAAATATTTCTAATGGATATATGAAAACATACTATCAAGAAATAAAATGAGATTATAATAGAAATCCCTTAACACATATCCAAATTACTTCATACACCCTCGCATATTCAAGTATACTATATTTAGACTTATTATAATTATGAAATAAAACCATATTCATAATTAAAATTACATATATTATTTTCTTGAAAAATATAATCTCTTTTTAAAAACAATTCTTCATCAAAATTTCATTTTAGAAGTAAAATTGCCTCTTCCCCACGAAAGTTTTAGTTTGATGGTTTCAATACTGACAACATGGTCATGGTTTCATTATCAAAATAATTTTAATCGTATCAAAATTATCATTTTTATTAACTATATAATCTTTAATATGTATACCTATTAATTTTTGTTGAAAAACAAATTACATCGTTTCTTGTATATGGCGTATTTTATATGTACCAAAATCATGTTTCTAATTTTCAATAGATGGAGTGAAAGAAATGAAATAATATTTCACCTTTCAATAATAAAAATTATTTTATATACATTCAATAAATATATCATTATTACAATCTATATAAAGTAAAACTGAATAATTAATCATATCACATCATTTATGTGGTAGTCCATACAAATGCATGAGTGACGTTATCATCTTCCAATGTAATATGAACCACATTGCTAAGTTGAGAAGGTAGTCCATATGTACGCACGAGTGACATATATTATCCATTAAATATAATCATATATTAAAAAGAGTTCTACCATTAATATAATAATACATATATATTTATAATAAACTGATATAATTATTGCATCAATATTAATATGGAATTTAATAAGGTAGAAGATGAAATAAAACTAATGAACTCTGTTAATATTTATACCACTTATTAAGAATATTCCCTTTTTATACACATTATTCCTTCATATGATGCTATTATTTAAATAAATGAAACAAAATGACAAGGGGAATGCATATAGAGAGGGTTTTAGGGATTGGTTGAACTAAGGTGATCACTGCTTGTGAATAATTGTCGAATTTAGGTTCCCTTATAAATGTGAGGTGGGTAAAAAACATGTAAACACAAAAAATATTACTATATAATATATGAATGAATAATATAAAATTTATCTAAAATCTATATATTATATATTAAGGAAGATAATTTCCAATTTTAACCATTCAACAAATTTTAGGTAATTTTACTTTTCCTTGAAAAATATATTATTTGGTTTAACCCCTCATTAACCCTATTTATCCATTAGTTATAGAAACATATTTTTTTAATATTTATGTGTCATTAATGTAATTTTAAAAATTCAATGTGGAAAATAAATTACTCATTATTGAAATTCTGATTAATTTCTCACCAATTTCTATAATGGTTGGTTTTTTATAATTTTATTATCATTTAAAAATAAATTTGTAAATATTAAATATATACTAAGTTAATTTTCTAGACTGTTCACATATCACAACTATAAAGGCTTCAAAGTAAAAAATAAATAAAATATAAAAACATTAAAAAAAACTATATATTATTAAAATCCATCAAATTCATGGGAAACCATAATTAATCAAAAATACATTTCTTTTAATATGTTTAAAATAATTTATTCAATTTTTCTACTACTTACATAAGAACTGCATCGATATTTCCTAACTATTAAAAGAAAATTCAAGTATATATTAAAATTAAAAATGAGTTAATATCAAAAAAAAATCACTAATGTTTGTAAAATATATTTCTAACCATTAATATAATCTTTTATCTAGAGGGAAACATTTTAGAGACGTTAAAAATAGATATACATTTTTTCATTTTTAGAACATTATATAATATAAATGGAATAATTAATGGAAAAACAAATAAATATGTTGTATAAATTACTTTTTGAAGAATATGATCATATTAAATACATTTAATGAAATATGTTAATTTTATTTGTTATATTTAGAGCTTATCACATATTTTTAGCCTCAATTAATATTTTTACCCATTTATGTTGTGATGAACGTTTATCACGGTTACTATTCATTTTATGTATCGAATTAATTGATATATTTGATAATGATTAAAAAATTGATTCTAAATATGAAAAAAAATATTTAATATATAATTATGATAATTTATAGGAAATTGTTTTAATACAATTATGAAAAACATATCGAAATGAATTTCTAGAAAACTGTGTTTTTAAGAATACCAACAAACATGTACATTAATAAAATATAATTTTGATTACTGTTGAATTAATAGATCATCGTTAATAAAATTAATATTATTTAACTTTAATACCAAATCTAAAACAACATGGAATATTTAAATTATTTTATTTAATGAAATTAAATGACATTTTTATAGAAATTGATAATTTTCAGTATCCACTAAAAAATTAGTTTTTTATGAAAAATATAAAATTATTCATATTAATAACAATAAATAATAATATATAAATTGATATCCATTTTATCTAATATAATTTATAAAAATGATTAAATTATTTATAATAGTTTCACTCAAAATTTAATAAAAACCATTTTTTGAAGAAAATTATTTTTAAAGAAGAAAATTATTATATTACAATTACATGATTACTAACAACATTTAAATGAATTTAAATTCATTCAATAGGATATATAATATAAACATTTTATTATAGTCCCTTATTAATATTAATTAAATTATTCTATGAAGATTACTATACATTTCACAAATAATTTTTTTATTTAAAATACTGTTTTTACCTTCAAATGATTTTATCATAATTTGAAGATATTTAATAATCATTATACACTACTAGAATTCATGTTTTTTGTGATAGGTTATTTGCGACGGGATCCCGTCGCAAATAAGCTTTAGCGATGGGGCCCCGTCACAAATAGCCCATAGCAGAAAACGTCGTCACAAAAAATATTATATGCAATGGGCCCATCACAAATAATATTTTTTTCAAAGGGAAACTTCACAATCTCAAATAAGTCTCTGATTATATAATTTATATATGTATTCTCTTTTGCGACGGGCCCGTCATAAATGCTTTTTTAACATATTTTTTTGACTATTTCCGGCTGCCCCATCGCAAATAGTATTTGCAACGTGCCAGTAATCCCATCGCAAATACGTTTTATAAGAAAAAATTATTTACACTATTTGCGATGGGATCCCATCGCAACAAATCCCATCACAAATAATAAATAAATTAAAAATATATATATTTAATAAAATGATGATTATTGAAAAAATATGTTTAATATTATTAAAATAATAAAAATAATAAAAAATATTAAATTTCACAACATTCTCAAAAAATATATAAAAAGCCATAAAATATATTTATGATTATTGAAAAATTAATGTAATTTTTTTTAAAATAACAAAAAAAAAATTCTCAATATTTAGAAAAAAATGTATAAAATATCATAATATATTATTATGATTATTGTAAAATTAATTTTAATATTATTAAAATAATAAAAAAAAATATTAAAATTATAAATATTCACAAAAAAATATACAAAAAACATAAATTATTATTATTATTATTATTATTATTTTTAAAATGAAAAAATAATAAAAAATATAATACTGAAAAAAAAATATTTAATAAAATTATGATTAATGAAACAATAATATTAATATTATTAAAATAATAAAAAAATAAAAAATATTAAAATTCTCAATATTCAAAAAATATATTAAAATATTAAAAATTAAATTATGCAATAATCACGCCGATATAAAAGACAGAAATTGAAAATAGTTCATTTTACAACAAATTTAAATTCAAATGTTTTTAACAAAAAAATCACTAGGGGGTCGACTTCATGAGGAGGTGGAGGAGCTGAAGGAGCTGATGAGGGAAACTAAATCCTTAAAATACAAGTCAGATGCGTATGTACTCCATGTGATCGTGATTCTGCTACTGCCATCGACGCATCTCCTCATCATGCTGTTTTTGCTGCTAATGATGCATATCTTCTTACTGCTTCTACAAACACTATATAATGTCATTCTAAGCTCGGAACTGCTCCTGATTACTGTTAGCCAGATGATGATGCTTACCCATGAGCTCCTCTCAAGTTGGACACCGACATCACAGTAGTACCATAATAAGTATCCGGAGTCACATGAGAGCCGATACCCACTACTCTGCCCTTCTCAAATCCATACTGAGTCACCTGCATCCATGTCGCCTCGTCAAAATGTTGGACACTGGTCCGATCAGTCACCTCGTCCAGACCCTCAACCTGTGTCTAAGAAGTCGCAAGCTCATATGAATCCTTCAATTCCAATTTGAAATTAAAATTGTGAAAATATTATATATCGTTAATTTTCAAACTGAAAAAATAAGACTAACCACAATCTGACATAGCCGGTCACCTCTAATCTCTTTAGTGGCTGGATCACTATACATCCTCTGATAAACATCGTACTCTATAACATCGGGGTGATCGACTGCCTATATAAATATAAAATTAACTGTTTATATTTGAAGTTATATAAAACATTTAAAAAAAAAATACTTACCAGATGCTCTCTAAGCATACTGAATGTACGACTACCAGCTCGATGTGTCACCCCCTGTCTCCCCTGGCTCTACCGACCCAATAAAGACCTAAATATTACTAATTATTGCTAAATATTACTAATTATTACTATATATTACTAAATATTCGTATTTATTCCAAATTATTAGGAAATATTTCTAATTATTAGAATTTATTTCTAATTATTAGTAATTATTCCTAATTATTACTAATTATTCCTAATTATTACTATTTATTTCTAATTATTACTAATGATTCCTATTTATTAATATTTATTTCTATTTATTACTAATTATTTCTATTTATTACTAATTATTGTTAATTAATGCTTATAATTCTTAATTATTGCTAGTTATTGCTATTTATTTCTAATTATTGCTAACTATTGCTAATTATTGCTAATTATTGCTAATCATTGCTAATTAGTGCTATTTATTTCTAATTATTTCTAATTATTACTAATTATTGCTAATTATTTCTAATTATTACTAATTATTGCTAATTAATACTATTTATTTCTAATTATTGCTGATTATTTATAATTATTGTTAATTATTCCTAATTATTTCTATTTATTGCCAATTTTTATTATTTATTGCTAATTATTAGTATTTATTAGTAGTTATTACTAATTATTAGTATTTATTACCAATTATTACAATTTATTAATAATTATTACAGTTTATTAATAATTATTACAATTTATTACTAATTATTATTAATTAATGCTATTTAATGCTAATTATAACTATTTATGGCTAAATATTACTAATTAATGCTAATTATTCCTAATTATTGCTAATTATACCTAATTATTCTAATTATTACTAATTATTAGTATGTATTACTAATTATAAGTGTTTATTCCTAATTATTCGTAATTATTCCTAACTATTTCAAATTAATCAAAATTATTACTAATTATTCCAATTTATTAATATTTATATCTATTTATTACTAATTATTTCTATTAATTACTAATTATTGATTATTATTGCTAATTATTAAAAATTATTCTTATTTATTCATAATTATTTGTAATTATTTGTATTTATTTCTATTTATTGCTAATTATTTCTAATTATTCTTAATTATTTCAAATTATATCTACTTATTAATATTTATTAGTAATTATTAGTAATTATTAGTATTTATTTCTAATTATTATAATTTATTACTAATTATTACAATTTATTACTAACTATTTCAATTTATTACTAATTATTATTAATTATTTCTAATTATTATTAATTATTCCTAATTATTACTAATTATTCCTATTCATTACTAATTATTCCTATGTTTTACTATTTATTACTATTTATTACTAATTAATTCTATTTATTGCAAATTATTGCAAATTATTGCAAATTATTGCAAATTATTCTTAATTATTACTAATTATTGCTAATTATTGCTAATTACTGCTATTTATTTCTAATTATTGCTAATTATTTCTAAATATTGCTAATTATTCCTAATTATTAGTATTTATTGCTAATTATTAGTATTTATTAGTAATTATTAGTAATTATTAGTATTTATTACTAATTATTACAATTTATAACTAAATATTACAATTTATTAATAATTATTAATATTATTAATATTTTTTATTAATTACATCTAATTATTGCTATTTATTACTAATTATTTCTTATTATTACTAATTATTGCTAATTATTCCTAATTATTGCTAGTTATTCATAATTATTACTAATTATTAATATGTATTCCTAATTATTCCTAATTATTACCAATTTTTTCTAATTATTACTAACTATTCCTATTTGTTACTGTTTATTGATATTTACAACCAATTATTATTAATTATATACATTACTAATTATCGTTAATAATTAATAATTAATACGAGTTATTAAAAATTAATACTAAAAATTCAATTTTTTAGTACAAATAAAAACTAATGACAAAAAAGTTAAATTTTATTTAATTACTACTAATCAACAAAAAAATAACATAAATAAATGAAATAAATAATAAATTAAAAAACATAAATACCTTTAAGATTGATTTTCTATTGATGCAGACGGCTTCACAACTTCTTCATGAACAAAAAAATTAAGACATAAAAACACTCTCTCTAAAATTTGAGTTTAGAGAGAAATAGGATTTAAAATTTGAGAGGAATAAGAGAAAAAACGGATAGGGGTATATATAGGTTAGATTATTTGCGATGGGTATCCCGTTGCAAATAGTATCTTTTGCGATGGGACCCGTCGCAAATACCTACGCCCGTGTTAATTACTGTCAGCGGTTAAAAAGTTCTTTGCACCGGGACCCGTCGCAAATAGTCCTTGCCGACACACCTTTTCCGGCCGGACGACATCCCGTCGCAAAAACATATAAACTGCCACTGGTTATTTGCGATGGGGCCCATCGCAAATACATAACTATTTGTGACGGTGGGATCCCACTGTCATAAATAACCTTCGCACGGTTTGGCGCGCTATCCGCGCTAAACTGTTTGCGATGGGAGATGAAATCTTGTCGCAAATAGTTAATTATTTGTGATGGGTCGTTACCCCCGTCGTAAAAGGCCCTTCACAAAAAGCACTTATTCCCATAGTGATATGATTTATTATTCATTTTATTTTGTAAAACATTTCTACATATATTTGAAAATAAATGTCTTCCAATTTATACTGAAATAACTAATAGCTCTATCATAACAGATATATTTTTAATTATAATATATCATGGTTTTTCAAGATCAATGATGCTTGTGGTGTATGATATCAATCAAACTATTCTTTAAAAAATATGAAAAATAAAATTTTGGCGAATTACATATACCCTTTAGTTAGAGTATCCACAATAGTAGTATTAATAAAAATTCACCTAAACGAAAAGAAAATAAAATCACATGAAATATAGGGAATGTAGAAAAAATAACTATACTACTAAAATGTTTATACAAAGGATTATGGAAAAAAATTCAAAATATATCCCACTGAGGTGGATCATATATATATGATAACAAAATGTAAAAAATAAAAATAGATCTACAACTCTTCTTTATGTTTTCTGGAGTCTTGTTTAATACCATCATTCAAACTCTATCATAGCATGCAATGAAAAAAATCATCCTATGGGCCTCTACACTAACATGTACTTGCAATGAAATTTAGATATCTTCTCAGGTACCTAGTTTTGATGGGAGCTTGAGAAGGACGTGAGTACAACATAGTAGGCCACAAAAAATTATATCCCATATATAACAAGTCTGTTTTAAAAGTGAGTGGAGAAGTTCAAATATTCATTTTAAATAGTGTATGAACATTAAATATATGGTATAAAATAATCAATGATTCTAGATCTCTATAATAACATAGAAAATAAGATAAAAACACCATTTTCCATAAGGTTTATTATCCCGATTGTCCATACCTTCTTCACCCAGTGTGGGGTGTCTTAGGACATGTAGTAGTGATCATACCAACTATAGTATCAAAATAACTATTTACAGTGTGCTCCAAAAAATTGTCAATGTACTCTTGAGAGGTTATTTCACAACCTCCCATAATGGAAAATTTTATGATTACCTATCGATGCGTTTTTAATCATAGTATCACAACCATTATGATGGTGGTATTAAAAAAAACCAACAATGGTATTCTTCATGAAAACGATTACATGTGTTTTTATGATATCCTTCTAAGGATTTTTCATGAACTTATTATAGGGGATTTTTGATAAATGTTAAACAACATGTAAAATCAAAACATAGTGGGCCCTTGAACATACATTTCCAATATCCCCATACAAATTCATCAAAAAATTTCAATTTACAACATTGGTTCCCATTCATATCAATCATTCACTAATTCATTTGATATTTCATTAAAATTTAAAATCCCTCATTTCAAATAAGTATATCTAGTTCCCCTTTAATAAACCATGGTTTCCCTGTTTACTATTAAAATATCATTTTGTGAAATTATATTTTAATTCACCAACACATTTACTCATTTAGTATTCTAATTAATATCTAGTCAATCCCCTTAGATTATTCATTCATTTCAAGAGGGAAAAATCCAACGACTCAAATATAATTACAATATTGATTAATGTTAAACTCCATTTTACAATCATCAATTTAAACTAAATCCTCCATTTTAAAAATATTATAACTACTTTTCAATCAATGAGATCAATCGAAATCAAGTTGTTGATTTCAACTATAGGAATCCATTTAATCTCATTGATTAAAATATTTAATAGAATATTATTTTTTTTATTATACTATTCTACATTCAACTCCCCCATGAAAGGAATTCCAATTAGAATCACCAATTTCTATTGTTCAAGATATGTTAAAGGGATGTTTATCATAGGAAACACACAATTAATAAATTAATTAAAAAATTTGGTCAATACCTGATGAAGATGATGTCACCACACATCGTATAACTTGAATAAAAAATGGGTTGGTACTATAGGTGAAATATAGAGACAACCTACCACTATTATAAATAAAATAATAACCCAATATCATCTTCTAGTTCTACCTAAAATGGGAGAAATCGAGAATCTAGTTAAATCAATTGATATATGACATATAATTACCAAAGAGTTGAAATCTAGTATCATGAATAATGAATAAAAGGGGAATGAGGGATGAAACATGATAATTAATCTCTTGATATCACTTGATGACTTATGAAACCAACATGGGATAATCAAGATCTAATATAGGTCTAAAAGGAATAATTAAGGGAATTGTAGGTGACTACTAGATGAATAAGGGAACAAACCATATGTGGGATGAAAAATGTTTTTCCTGAGCAAAAATAACAGGGCAACACCAAATTAGAAATTCAATAAGAGGCCAATGGAAATCCATTATCCACCATGTGTTGTATAATGACCCTAGTTCCTATACAGGGATTCAAAATTATGACCTTCTAGCTTATGGATCTATACTATCTATCTAATTTCATTGTAGTAGGCCATGGTTCTATAGGGACCTGGTTCCCTTTCACACACTCAGAATAATGACCCCTAAGACACTGAACGAGTCTTGAACTATAAGAAAACACCACCAAAAGTGGATTCTAAATGAAGTTCACTAAAATTTTAAACAAACTCATACATCATAAATTGTGGGGTCTGATGACCACGTAACTATATGATAGCTCAATGTTAAGTATAATTCCAAAAAATCACTAATATTTTCAACAAATGTACTAAAATATTTTGGGTTAAAAAACCATGATGCATGAAATAAAACTTGACCCCACTATTTATGGATTTTCCATCACATCCCCAAACCTTGTATACTAATTAAATGGAAAACCCATCTGATAATGAATCATAACATTTTTAACTATATCAGTTCCATTATAACACAACACTCCTTTTGGAATACTTGATTTATCAATCTACCAATAATGAACCACATATATTGTTTTATTTAGTCTGAAATATATAATTGTCAACTGATTTCCAATATTATATCATAATATCAGACCCAGTACAACATACCAAAGAATGATTTACCTCAAAATTTCCATCAGTATGGAACTCCATATTATCGATGTCTCACCATCTCCATTATCATATGAATGATTCTCTATGGACACATCATGTATCTTCACATGACTTATCCCTATATATCATAGATAAAAAACTCCACTAAGGTAAATTCCACCAAATGCAGTCAACCAATAAAATTCATGTGTACATCAAGTAATTTTCAAGACCAACCATATACATATTTACATCTCTGTAATAATAAATTTTCATTTATTTGGTTTCAATTACACATCACATATAAAATTTTATTTATCTAAAATAAATGAGCATAATGATTTTAGTCCATCCCTGGTACACTTTCCATCACATGGAATCCTAATAAAAAACACATTCAAGAGGAAACTAGTAATTAAATCGACACCATCAATTCATAAGTACTAAACATGATTTAATTCCCATAACATCCCTAGGTAATCCTAAACCACATTTACTACATAAAAACAACTTCCTACCCAATGGATTTTCCAATTCATTACATTTAATTATATGCAAAACATCATGCCAAGCCTCCATCAACCAACCTAAATCTAACCACCTCATATCATCCCCCAACATTCCTTTGAAACAATATATAATTATTCCTCACAACATAATGGAAATATAAAAATCATTTAAACACCAACACTTTGGTCTACACCCATCAACAAATGTAATTTCAATGATTTCATTACCAAATGGTCCAAACTGCCATTATTCCCCTATGTGAGTACCGATTCACATATGATCTAAGAAAACATGGATAAATTAATTCATTATAAGCTCATATATACTTATCTAAAAAATATATTATCTCCTAGAAATTTACATCAATAATCCATTATAGAAAAATAGTAAAAATAGATCCATCGTCTCACTGTCATGTTATGCCAAAAATCACCAATGACTAGTCTTATCATTGTCATGGATCTTCCAGAAAAGGTTATTTTGACCATGACATATAATCCATGGACAACAATATGAGTTTTATCCCTATCACACATCTAAGAAGAATAAATGCATATTCTTAGATATTTTCCTATCCAACATCAATGAAAAAGATCATATATTGTCATCCTACAAACATTTTAGTGTCAAAATAAGATGTGAAAACTGGTTGCTCCAATTTCATAGGTAATTCATGTTTTTATATCATAATCATCACTTTATAATAATGGTCACAGCTCTAACATTCAATGGTGTTCTTCACACAACATGAAATTGATGAAACATCTAGAGAAACATGTCTTGAATGGTCCCCTTCATTGAAATTCCCCTATCACTCTTCTCCTTCCACACTCATCATATAAAAAAATGATTCCTATATTAAGAGAAATAAAAATAATACATTCCAATATATATCATTCCACTATTATATATATTCTATGAAAAAAATGTGATTTTCACATTTAACTAGTTTTCCATGTAACCTTACCCTGATAGAGACTTACCAAATAAAACGTTTTGTGGACCTAAGAATCTATATAAAGTATTTATGAATTTATGTTATTTATATAACCACATACACCACATCAATACATTATCAGACTTATAAAATAAAAATCCAAATTCTTCAATAATGTGTATGTCCACATATCAGCAAAACCATGGGTTTTCACATTACTATATGGCTAAAATTGACCCCGAATCATGCATATAAACTACTATCCATTCTCTCAAAAATTATAGCTCAATAAATATAAGAGAAACCATAATGAATAATTATAAATATATATATTATTACCATGATAATGGTTAATAACACTATTTTCATCTAACAATCATCGTTCCAAAATCAAAAGTGTATAACCCCTATATCAAAATACAATAAACACACTCATGATAAAAAGGTCCTAGAATTAGACCAAACATTCCCTTAAAGACACAAAAATAAATACCCAAAAAAGAATATCCCTATATAATATTCATCAATTTGAAATTAAAAACTAACATTCCATTATTTAATTGATTTAGGTGTTTACAATTTCTTTGGGTTCCTTACTCTTCTTTTGAACACATGCACCAACCGTACATCGCATGTACTAGAATCCCCAAGGAATTTCATCATACCCAATCCACATATCCCAAGGCACTTATCACTCACAAACCATAAAGAAAAAAATATACACATTTTTTATTCTTCAATGGTACTTATATAATTGGATTAATACTAGCCACGTTTTCCCTCACACATTATAAGGCATCAAATTCGTAAACATAACTGTATATAAAGATCACTAATTTATAAAACCCTACCCACATATCATAATGTACATAGGTTATAAACCCTGGTAAATATTCTCATTCACAATTCATAGTCACTTGAAATATAATGTCCCTAATCATATATATCTAGTTTTCTCAAATCGATACACAATGGTATATCTTTATAGAAAATTAGTTGATAAGGGCTCCAAAAAACATGTTATACAACTTCGGGTCACAAATTAACATGGGGTCCTATGACAGACAACCTATACTACAAGATAAAACCCAAATTAAGAGGTTTTTATAAGTTGGGCTATGTACCTTTCCCCAAATATCATATCTTGGGTCTTGTAAAATTATTACATTTCTGTTCATTTTTAGAACACCATATAATTAATGAATTTTCCTACACCATATTTCTTAAGGGGAATATAATAGATTTCACACACATTCTTCATTTCCCACGTTACAAAGTAATCTCATAACATGGTAACCCTCATCCACCCCACTTATGGTCATTATGGTAAAGAAAATCACACTAGTTATCAAATTCATTATGTTAAATTAATTATTCATCATTTACCATCTTACTTAAGTTCCAAAATTCATGTGAAATTAAACTAAGTTCCCTTATTATCCCCATTTACAGTACAAGGAAATTTATAATTATTCAAAAATGATTCCAATTTATTTCTTTTTGACATTTTTAAATACTCCAAGTTTCAAAAAATTATCAATTTTATTGATATCACATTCTATATTTGGTTAGATAGAATTCCATTCAAATGTTACAAGGGAAAAAATATATATATTTATAAATAGTATGTGGGTTAACAAAAATAATCATCTAATAGTTCTTTTATATCATATTTATAATAATAAGACAATCCAGTATTTTTTCATGTAAGATGTTGTAATTAGTTTTTTTGATAAAAAATATTTTTTATACACTTTTTATACAAAAATATGAATAATTATTGTAATCCATATTTATATATAACATATAAAAGTTATAAATAATAGATATTATAGAAATCACTGGTATTTATAAATCACTAGAAACTATGAATAATAGTCAACACAATGATGTAATATAATAGTTATTTTCCTAACATAAAGAAAAAAAATATTAAGACCCTATTTATTTATTGTTCTTATAGTAGAGTCCATATAAATCATACCGTCACAATACAGGTGCATTACAAGATGTGAAATAATATAACTGAAACATGAAAATCCATAAACCAGAATTTACATACCTAGAAACATGTGTTTTCCACCATTCATATGTTTATAACTCCAAACCAGAGATCCTTAAAAATCCACAACACATATTATACTATTTTTTAAAATCTACCCAAATAGTGAGGAAAAATGATACATCCTCTAATTAACATTATAATGGACCCACCTAGAGGAAATTGAATAGTTCATTATCTAGAGTCACCATATTAGCTTAGGAGATCCTACCAATATGCATATAGCTGCAGACTACTGGTGAGGGTGTAAGGTTATATAGTGAGACACCATACCCTATGTTTACAGTTGAATCTATAGTTGAACTTATATATATATATATATATATATAAATTAGAAACCTAGATAATATATGTAAATATCCAAAAAATATTGTTGTATAAAAATGAAATAATAATAGATTATTGCATATATGTCATAATGAATCCCTAAAGAGTGGATAAAATACATTTGATAATAATAGTAAAACATAAAACTATATAGGAAAATCAAATCCAACTAGTCCCAAGTTAGGCATGATTCCATCACCCATACTCAATCCTAGTATAAATAAAAATCATATGCTAATTTGCCTCTTCCTAAACCTGTACCTATGTAAAAAAATTTGATATCAGCACAAGATACCATTTCCTAGTGATCCATGAGTGGGGTGTCCTTATAACCTAATATGGGACAACAAATTATCCAAAATATTAATTTTATAGAATAAAATTGAATATATAAGTGTCAAAATTCCATTTAAATTAGATTATTGATTATAAATAAATAAAAATAATTATCCTCTGTCGTCTAAGATACAAAATGAAGCCATTGATCAAACTATACCAGTATTGATCCTTAATTCCACAAATGTACTCGATGAAAACTACATGGGCCAATAACAAGTGTCTTTGAACACATCCATATTAGACCCAAATATATTGATATTTTTTTAAATTAATTTAATCTTTTTGGTATTTTCCATTTCACACAACATTGAATATATGTTTCTTTATATAAATGAAATAAGTTTTTCATGAATTGTATACAACAACAAGTAAACATTTCTCTATTAAAACAATATGATTATATTATTACATACGCAACATCGTGTTTTTATTGTGTTACAAACAATATTGAGTACCTTATATATATAATGTTAAATGCAAAGTAGAGTTTTAAAGAAGTATAATACATTATAAATAATGTTATTAAATTATTACTATAGTCCCTAACTATATACTATAATTTATTTTATGAATAATAATAACTAAATTTTAAAAATATGAATTTCACATGTATACAAGAAGAATCTATTGGTTATAAATTTTATAGAAATAAATGTAATAACTATTTAAAAATAAATTAATTAGTTTTCTAATAAAACTATTTTTCATTGTACTACCAAAATTTTATGTCAATGAATTTAACAATGAACTTTTGATGAATTTTAAAAATAAAATTTATATATTATGTATTGAATAATTATTTTTGATTATCATTGAATTGAATTTATATTTATATGAAATGAATAAATGAAATTTTATGAATAAAAATTTGTATTTTTAGAAAAGGCAATTTTAAAACCATTTAATGGAAACCACATTTCAAATATAAATTTTGAAACATATATATATTTTGTTGAAAACTAATATTTCATTTATGGAAGAGGAATTTAAATTAATTATTTTTATGATTATTTGGTATATTTCTAGAAAGGATCATTGTTTTATGAATAGTGGTAAATAATAAATTTTATTTCAAATTGATTTTTCATATAAATTTATTATAGTTTTATTATATATTAATTTGATTTCAAAGTATAATTAGATAAATTATACAACAATAAATTCAATTGTTGTAATTGGATCCAATTTCACCATGAATTGTTTTACAAAGACAACCCAAACATTTAGACTTTTTTTCAATAAAAACACTCATTAATAAAAACATTGCATGATTAATTTTAAATTTATATCATAAAATTCTATTGATTGAGTTTTGAAAACATTATTACATATTTGGAATAAAATAATTTATAATATCTATTATTTTCAAATTAATTATCGACAAAAAATATTATTGAAATTAAATAAAATTAATTAAAGAGACTATGGTAAAAACGAGTTTACTTTATGTTGAAACATTATCATAAGGAGACAAATACCCTAGAAACATCTCCAAAATACATTTTCATGTTATTTTTATACCATATCATTCATTTAATCTAAAATAAAAAACTATTGGTCTCACATTAAGTAAGGGTAACCTCTCAATAGTTTTTAAATTTTTATATTTTCAAGAATGTCACTTCTCCACAATAAAAAGTAACCCCCTCACATTATCAAACCACTCAAATGTAGTTTGGGTAAGCCAGCCACTAACAAAATAGTTTCCAAAATTCCATTCCTTCAATATAGAGGCTTCATTTTGGGTATAAATGCAACTAATGGAACACTTTGGTGAAAACTAAAATGAGTTACTCGAAGAATATGTAACATCCTTATACCTAATGATTTATTAAATTTTTATTCACCACCAATAAAATATTGTAATTACCTAATTATATAATTAAATAATTACCCTTAATATATTGATATGTTTTTATTTTATCTGTTCTACCTACACTTACACACACTTACTTCAATTGGGTAACACACTTATCATTTGTGTGTACTGTGGACTAACACCTCACAAAACAAGGTCGTTCATTTTTCCCATAAAATATCTAATGGTTAGGAATTATGATTTACATTATTATTATATGATGTATATATATAGTATTTATTATTTATTTATTATTATTAAATTATTATACATAAAATAACTTCATGCCTTCCATTTTGTGTAAATATGATTACTTTTTTTCAGACATATTGACTCCCTTCTTCGAAGGATGTGATTCATTGACAGATTACATGGAATGTATTAAGGTTGGGATTAGTAACAATATATAATATATATAAATATTTTTATTGGAATTATAATATATATTCCTAAAATTCATTTACTTTATTTCATTTAATTTGATCAAAAAATAAAAACATCGTTCATGCGAACGTATGACATACTATCTCCATGATCAGTGTATTCCATTTCATGAATCTATATTTTATATATTATTATAAATATTTATATAGTAAATATTTAATATATATAAATAATTTTTACATTTTGGAAACAATTAAATCATGATGTATATAAGTGGATCATTAATAAACAGTCAAAAAACTTATGATAAAAAAGATGTTTTTACCAGAAATTTTTATCTAATATAGAATTGTTAATAAATGGGAAATATAATGTAACTATTTATTAATATATGGTATTATATATTAAAATATGGTTAATTATACGATTTATAATAAGCATATTTATATTTTATCAAAGGACTAAATAAGTACAATGAATGTGAAGACGTATGGTAAGTGTTTTTTGGTCTACCTTTTATTTATGTGAGGCTTATTCCTTAATCACCAATAATTTTTTTGTGGTATATATAAATATCATGAATGTATTGTATGATTATTATATTTCATTTGGGTATTCTCTTAACCAATTTTCTTTATTTCATGGTTTTTCTTCTAAAGTTACCGAATCAATAATGTAATTGTGGTTCATTTTTTCTTCTTAGAGATTCATGTCTTGTTAATAAACACAAAAATGGATTCATTACAGAACATGCCCCCTGTGAATTTTACTTTTCAAACCATGCCACCTATTTTTGCAGTGGCCACAAGTTCTCTAGTGGATCTCCCAACCATGTGGCCCTCCGATCCCATCCTTTATCTGATTCCTGATGTGCCATCTATGCTGCCAAAGGCTCCATACAATATTTTTCTGCTGTATTTTTCTTTCAGGGACACTTTGAGTGTATTGTCTCATGCCCAGAATGAATTTTTCTCTGAGTTCCATCTGTTCACTCCATCGGTGAAATGGGAGGGTTCTTGTATCTCTCATGGGTTCCCGTCTATAATTCTATGATGTGATTTTGTGTCTCAGGATGACTATTGTTAATCGTTTTACTACTGTGAATCCGTCTCTCTTGGCCTTCAAGCATTTCGTGGGTTCTTGGTGGTTGTAAGATCATGTGAGAATTTCTTCCTTTCCATGGAATTATTTTTGTCTATTCATGGATTCAGAGCATGATTTCTTTCATGCGTGGTGAATTGCGCCCTGGTATTTTGGTCACTAGCGCTTCAAACTATCATGGTGGTTGATGGAGGCCCATAGTAGGAAGGAGAGTCCCCGAGATATTGTCTGGGTTTGATCTTTAGCCTCCACCAGCCATTCTAGAATGATTATATTCACAAAGAAATTGGGGGCTCTCTTGGATATTTCCTTTTCTCGGATTCTTTTACTAATTACGGGGAAGATTTTATAGAATCTCAGATCTGTGTAAAGATGAACATCTCCCCCCTCTCGGACATCATATCCTTAAAAGTACAAGGATCAGTGGATGGGAGGAAGGACACTGCCTTCCTAGTGTTTCCCAAGTACTACACTTATTGTACTCTCCAAGTTTATTCTACCTAGCTATGAAAGAACTGGAGGCTTGGTGGGAGGAGTCACCCCCTCGACCTCTCCCCAATGATGTTCCCTCATACTCAGATGATACTGACCATGGTCCTTCCCAGGATGCCCCTCTTACTTAGGATGCAACTGAGTCTTGTTTACCCCAGGAGGCCCTTTGTGTTTTGGTTATGTCCCGCCTAGCCCTCTATGTTCCAAAGAAACATCATATTCCCCTCATCCCCCCTAAAAATGGATTTTTTGGACAACCTAGTGGTATCCCATTCTACATCAATGGCCTCATCACCGATGGCTCATGTATTTGTGGCTATGTCTTCAACCCCATCCAATTCCTCTCAGGTGGTAGTTTGATTGAAAGGTTCTTTGGTCTCCCTATCAGGATCTCAGTGTCTTAGAGGGATCCCCCCTTGGGGATAAAGGGTCCCCCATTTTTATCAGATGGATGAAGATTGCCATGACTTTTCTACGCCTTTCTTTTCCAAATGTTTCTAGTGTTCAGTCTGATTCTCCTTGTACCCAGATAGCCGGCCCATAGCCTTTGGCCCCTATGGTACCAGAACCTCAATCCTACCCAACTAGATCTGTGAGAGGTGAAACCATCAGAATGGATCCCATAAAGGATCTACTTTCACCATACCACCCAACTTCCATTCTTGGGGTTTGTACCCATTTGAAACAAAGGATTAAAAGGGAGAAATTTTCCTCCAATTTCAGTGAGACTGAGGGAAATGGGGCCAATAACAAGCCCCTTATTGTTTAAATAATAAATTTTATCATCTGTAACTCCCAGGACAATAGATCCAAGGTGAAAAAACATACTTTTATACAGAGGTTATGAAGAACCAAGAGGATCTGGTCACTGTCCTCAAGCAAGAAAAAAATATTTGTAAGCTCCAAGAGATGTTTTTCAGGATATAGATGCACTGTTATATTTATACGGATCTGGTGAATAAGCACATATGGATATTCAGGTCTAATAGAATTTTAATTGATTTCATTTTTTAGGTGACCAGTTCATTACAAATAAGATGACAAAGGGTTGTTATAGTGTGTTGGGGTCTTTCGTGTATGGTAGCTACAATAACCAGTGTCGTGCAAGGTTGTGGAAAGATCTCAATTTTTTCGATCCTAAGGATTCTCCCTTGCTCATGGATGGAGATTTCAACATCATCGCTAATCCTGGGGAGAAGAAGGGCGATGGGTATTTCCCTGGAGGGACATCTTGGGATTCGCTTGTTTCATGTCTAAGAATGTTTTTCTGGATATAGGCTGCTCTGGAGACACCAACACATGGTTTAATAATCATAAAGGAAGCAGGAGGTAATGGATCTGGTTTGACCATTACCTTGAAAACATCAATTCCATCTCCAAGTTCCCCAATGCCGAGGTCAAGAACCTTGTTCATGGTATCTCAGACCACTTTCCCCTATTGATTTCCTAGTCTCCCAGGATGGAGACCTTGGAGGGCATTAGGTTCTGTCACTACTAGACTCTCTCCCTGGTTACAAAAAAGATCATCAATGAGAAATTTGTTGATCTAATGTATGTGATCTCATGGGTTGTAGATCATAACAATCTAATATGGATGATGTTTGGGTTGAAGGCATGGGACATGAATATCCTACTCCCTATCAGAATATGGAAGAGATGAAAAAGAGTATCGATGGTATAAAGTCTAGTCTAGAAGATAATTGGAGAAACTAGATGTTTGAGGATCTCTCAATCTGGGTGAACACATGGGAGGATATTATTCTTAACTCGGAACATGGGGCATCAAAAAGATCCAAGATAAAGTGGTTGCATTAGTTTGATAGAACTCGCCCTTCTTCCATGCCTGTTTGAAAGAAATAAGGCATCCCATGAAACCAAATATTATTCTTGATGATGGTATGTATAAGGATGATATAGATATTGTGGGGAGCATGGGGAATACATTTTTTAGTGATCTCTTGGTCTCCCCTAACCAAAGTATGTCTGTGGGGTACACTAGTGGCAATGCGGCTATTTGGGAGGCAGTGGTATGCTCTATCTAAAACCGGGATAATTACTATATAGAAATGATCCCCGACAAGGAAGAAATTTACTTTTCCATGATGAATATCAATCCAATGATCACCCCTTTCCCTAGAATCATAACTGGTTCTCTTATAGGGATGTCTCGGAGGTGGTTATGGGCAACATCTCTTCTATTGTTCAGGAATTCTTTCATGATGGTTTCCCTTTGAGTGTTTCTTGTGATACAACCTTAGTGCTCATTACAAAGTATAGATACCCCTCTTCTTTCTTGTATTATAGACCACTGAGTATGTGTAATTTCCCCTATAAGATCTTGGGCAGTATCATCAACTTAAGGATGTCCAAATTCCTTCCTCGCTGGACATCCATTGATCAAAATGGGTTTCCTATAGAACGATCTATATAAGGGGATATTGGCATGACTCAGGATATTTTGAGAGATATCAACACTAATAACCGTGGCTCGAATATAAATATCATATTGGATATGTATAAGGCATACAATAGGGTGGTGTGGGGATTTATTAAAAGAGTTCTTACTATGATGGGGTTCTCTATATGGCCTCAGATCTCATCTTCAGATGATTCATCTCCTCCAAGATGGTTATATCCTTCCTAGGAAAAAATTATGGCTTCTTCAGGGATACCTGAGGGCTTCAGTAGAGAGATAAAATATCCACCATTATTTTTATTCTTGCACAGGACACACTTAACAACCTCATTCACAACAGTATATCTAATGGTGACTTAATCCATTATAGTAGGAAATTGAACATTCCTCTAATTTTCTACTTGATTTTCACGAATGATACATTGATTTTCATTAATAGTTATATGAGATCGGTTAATAGAATTAAGATAATTCATGCAGTTTATTGCTTCTTGAGTTGACAGGTTATCAATAATTCTAAAATCATCCTCTATGTCTCTAACACATGTCTACATGGAAGGGCCTCCTCTCTTTGCAATAGGGTTGATATGAAACACAGGTCCTTTCCCATGTATATCCTCAACGATTCTATATCTTCAGTGATTCTTAGGGTTTGTGACTTTGATCATATTGTGTGAGAGACTGCAGGGACGGTTCTCAACTAGAACAACAGCTTCCTTTTCTTTGGGGGGATGATTTCCCCATTTAATTATGTCTTGCCTGCCATCCCCATTAATGAAATGGCCTCCATTGCTGTGACTAAAGGTGTCATTTGAACTGTTGATAGGCTCTTGTCTTGTATTTTGTCGGATGCCCATTTTGTAAGGAAGCATCCCTGAGTTTCATGATAAATAATAGAAAATCCCATATGGGGGGGTGTTGATGTGAGAATAATAGACTCCATGCTCCATTGTATGTATGCCATGATTTCATGGGAAGTGATTGAAGGGAAAAAATATTGGGGGAAGCCTATGTCTATAGTTGGGTGGGTGATGGGGAGTATACTGGCAGAACTGCATCCCCTTTATGGTCCATGATATACCCACTCATCAGCACCCTTAGAAAGAAGTCTTGCGAGATTGTGGGGGATGGTGACATTATGTTTTTGGAATCATAACTGCTTAAGCTCTGATATTGGCTATCAAGGATTCCCAGACCCCATGATTTTCATCAAGGAATCTATTCTCCACCCCTCACTTATCAAGACAATGATGGATAAAGAACAAAATGAGACATCGAGTTGACTATTATTTACTTGGACCCCGATGCATGAGTCTTCACAACGTCCTCATTGGGGAATTTCTCTACCAAGGATTATTGGAAGATCTACGTTTTGCAGGTCCATCATGACACCAAGAATTCCACTATCTATTTTAGAAAATCCCATTGAAATTAAATTTTCATTCACAGAGGATTCAAAACCATGATGTG
Organism: Viscum album; assembly: GCA_963277665.1. Taxonomy (NCBI): domain Eukaryota; kingdom Viridiplantae; phylum Streptophyta; class Magnoliopsida; order Santalales; family Viscaceae; genus Viscum; species Viscum album. The sequence continues at coordinate 1,869,698,783 of OY728147.1, forward strand.
GACATAGATGAGAAAGTCAAGAAGGAGTGAATTAGTATGGCCCCCAGATGCCACTACTTCAGTATTCAATAGGAAGAGAGCACAACTAACATAATTTTTGAAATAAAATGGAATCATACTATCTAGTAATTCTTTATAACCCTCACAGTGTTCTCCTCAAGCTCGCACAATGATGTATCTTTCTTGTACAGATGCTATAATGGTATGAATCTTACAGATATCGAGAGGATGGCTTGCTGTATAATCTTTAATACATGGTTTTGGGGGTATATAGATATCTTGGAACCATGCTTGATTCAAAGGGGATTTGCGTACAGTGAGGGCCATCATTCTATGCACGAGGAAAGTACTTCCGCACTTGGTCACACATATCCCAAAATGGTAGTAGGATCCTTCATTGAAGCATTTCTATGTGGGTGAACCTCTAGTTAATTCATTCTAGTATAGGCCTTAGGGCCAATGGATATGCTGGAGACCTTCATTCTCTATCTATATGCTTAACTCTAGCGGTTCATGTATTCTAGGAGAAATGAAATTCCAGTGTGTGGTTTGGGAAATGTGAGGCAGTTTTTTTATGATTTCACAACATCTTATGGCAATCGATCTCGACTTCAGGAAGAGGCCAAATCACTTTTTATAGGGCTCTCTATTTTCAAACAAAGGAATATTGGGATCTCCCATGATGATATTGATCCCCTTATTCTTTATAACTCCTTGAATGGTAACGGTCTTATAACCTAGTCCATATCCTACATGGTTATGAAATTCCATACCCTCCTCCACAATATCAAGTTGACCCACCCATGGAGTGAGGGGAAAAAAGTTACAGATCATCTTGAGTCTACTTCGAATCCATGTTCAAACATCACATTCCTTACCTTGACTAGTCTCTTGATACCTATGGGGGTTAATTTAATTTGAAGAGATTCTGATTATTTACATTACTTCACGTATCCCTAGTCCAGTGGTTCATGTGGATTTTTGCTTGGTGCTTGTTTCTTTTTCTTGTTTTGTTTCTCATCCCCTTTTATTGTAATTTTATTTTCCTTATTGAATAAAAAATCTAACATCGATTGGTTATACATGCCTTGTTGTTCACCTATAATTTAATTTGATTTGTATATAAATCCCCTTGACAAGATATATTATTAATATTACTATTTTAAACATATTATAATATTCATGTAATGTTAGTATCTCATGGGGATTATGATTTAAGGATACCTAAATGGTAAGAGTTTATTGCTACAATCTCATCATTAATCCAAATTTATTATGATTATGCTACCATTGATAGAATCTTATTGTACATCTCTCAAGATATATCATGATTTATCTTTTAATATGATTATTATTGTTATATTCATGTAATGTTAATATATCTCAACATTTTTTACATGAGTTAATTATAAAAATGTTTTTACAAAAATCTAATTGTATTTATCCTTTCATTCAGAAATCTATGTTCTTCCAAAACAATGCTTTTTACAAATGTTTTAAAAAACATTTCACTATAATCTAATGATCCATAAAAGACATTTTTTTTCCATGTTTTGAAATTATACAAAGTGGTCTTAAATGTAATTTTGTTTTTGTTTCTGATCGAGGACGTTTTTTAAACATTTTATGGTGAATAACAGAATGTTCAGTATATACAGAATTACTTACCATTATGACCTTCATCTCCATGAAACTATATTTTTATGATTAAAAGTTTATTTTTAAATACTTTTTTCCATTTTTTTCTGTAAATTAATTATTTTTAATTCGTTTTTTCATGTAAAATTGTTTTCAGAAATGTTAAATGTTTAAAAGTTTTTTAAATTATTCTTAATAGTTTATTTATATGTTTCAAAAAAAATCCAATGAAATGTTTTCCAAATTTTTCAAAATTTATTTAAGTTATTAGAATGAAATTTTATACATAACATATTTTAAAGTTATTTCATTTTTTATTTCTTATTTTTCAATGTATCTTTATAGATAAATGTTTTTAAAATAACTTCATGTTATCTTTATTAGTTTATAATGATATTTTATAATAAAAATTATTTCAAAATGCTCACAGGTTTAAAAAGAAGTTTTTTACAAGTGGGAAAAATACCTTCCTCATGAAATGTTTTAAATGAAATTGTAATTCTATATTTATTTAAAATGTTTTTTTAAATGGTTTTATGAAAGGTATTTTTAATGAAAGGCTATTTTCCATAAGAAATGATTCATATAGTACTTAAAAATCCTTCTAAACATATAGGGAAATACTTTGTTATATTTTTTGGGTTGTTAGAGATGCGATAACAAAATATATTTCATAATATTTATTTAATGACTTAATTTTTGATGGAATGATGTTTATGGATGCCATTTTTCTTCTAGGTTTTATAAAATTTTGAAACTCGATTCTTTTCAGATATTCATTTTTTAGGAAATTATTACGATACCTATATAAATTCAATAGGTAATGATATGGTTATATATTTAAAATACCCATTTCGTTTAATGGATTATGTTATATCAATTTTATATAATGATATGGAAGATATATCTATGATTTTATAATGTGATGTGTTGGACCAATATCTCCCACTAATGCATTGAGTAATGATGGATTCCTCATGTATATGTTCATTTTTCATGAACCTAATTACATGTTCAAAATTCTATTAATGGACTTGATTATATGTTCACAATGTCTTCAATGAACCCGATTACATGTTCAAAATGTTATACATGGACCTGGTTGCATATATATGATTTTACATGTGAGCCTGATTACATGTTCACAATGTTATGTGTGATACTAATATCTTGTTCACAATGTTATATGTGAACCTGATTACATGTTCACAATGTTATTTATGGACATGGTTTCTATCCAAAAGATTATTGGAGGGCCTGATTTAATGTCTTTAATTTAATTAGTAAACCTGTTTCTCTATATGCATATTGTAAATGAAATAATTTTATGCATATTCCATAATTCCAAGTCTTATTACTATGTTATGATATCATGTCTTATTCTCTCGATTATCTTAACATTGATTTCTTTTTTACTAAATATCATTATTCCATAACTAATGATTATGGTCCTTGATATGTAGGGAATGATCTTTTAATGATACAATCAGGTTATCTTACCCATATTCTCATGATAATGCTTCCATATCCCCCTATTTAAACTTGATGAGCCTCAGAGTTCACCCCTTTGATATTTTTCATATACCTAATGTTATGATGAAATGTTTTTAAGTAGTACTAAAGGGGAAGATCATTAAAGTTATTTTGAATTTGTTTCTCCAAATTAGAATAATTTGTTCGAAGCATCCTAAGATAGTAAAAAATTATGGTCGTTGGGTATGCAATCTTATAATGTGTTGTATATTCATCTAAATTGAAGTAATAACCATGTACGTTTTGCCTGAGACTACATAGTTGGTATAAAAGGAATGGTTTATTCATCCTTTAGAAACTAGGTTGAGATAAATTTAGTGTGATCATGTGGGATATTTCTAAGGATATGTACAGAGATTTCCCTATGAATAATCATAAGGTGTGAAATATTTAAAAGTAGGTGTCTAGATTTAGGAATCCAATAATATATTCTTGAATAATATATGGGTTTTACTCATGATATGTGTTTCTCAAACCTTGATTTATGGTTTAGTCAATGGTGGGTAATAGAAAGAACTTTTTTATTATTTAATGATTAAGTTGTGTAAATAATGGGAATTTGAAAAATCAATCTCATATGTGGATATCTAAAAAATATAATCTGGAAGGTGGAACACATATTAGTTATAATGCTGAAAAATAAATTGATAACATATTGCATGTGAAAGGTATGTAATTTTATAATATTATTTTTTACAATAAACATATGTATCATGATTAAGTTGTGGTTGAGAAACTTAAAGCTATTATACATGTTTTATATTCTAGGAATGGTTTATTTATGAATAAGATAATGAAGCATTAGTAATGCTTTAAGAATATAGTTCGATTATTGAAGTGTATTTGTTTTGTAATTCAATGATTTTGTTATATGATTCATGAAATATATAAGTATTTCTAGTGAAATTTTTCATTGAGGATTGAAAAGGCTTTGTTAAATAATGAATAATACATAGAACAATGATTTAATTACATGGTGATGTTAATGGGAAACACATGATTTTGTATAAGATAACCCTTAATATGTTCGTTATATTATTATAATGATTTTTGGATAAATATATCCTGGATCTGTGTAAGTAAATAGGAAGCTACTGATTATTTTGTAACAATGTAAATATATTTTTGGAGAGTGACCTATAATATAATTAATGACATTTACAAAAATTTTTGATTTAGTGAATATTTCCAATAATAATTGGAAAAAAGATCCATTAATTTTTTCAAAAAGGATTTCTGGTAAATAATGATGTTACATTGTTTTGAGAGAATAAAAGATGGAGGTATTCACATATTTGGTGTATGAAAAAAATATAATATTTTTGATATAAACGGATCAATACTATAACATATTCATGAAATTTAGTGACCTTATTTCTAATGTTTTGGACGTCTATCTTTAAGAAGGTTTAAAAGTTGACTATTTTTGGAATGGTTTATGTCAATATTTGGATGAGGATTTAGATATTAAGGAATTAAATTACTATATAAATATTTATGAATACTTATCAACTTGTTTAAAACATTATGTTGTGATGACAAATGAAATATGGAATAACCATTCATTTTATTTATGGATACCATGAGATGCTAATGCTTCAGGAATAAAAACATCACCATCATTTCATTGAGTATGAGATTAAGTTGAAATATATTTAAGCACAACTAATAGTGAAGTTACCATAAATAAAAATATGTATATATTTTCCTGAAAATTATTCATTTTATGGAACAAATGGTCATGAAATAAAATTTTGACCTATTGTCCTCACATTAGATGATTTTCATAACCTCTTCCATGATTCTTTAGATTATGGTTTTCTATTATTAACATTTTCTAAATCAGTCACATTATTTTGATTGGGGGTCATTATAAACTCTACGAGAATTAATGTTTTTTACCATGTCATTGTTTTCAATTTCCACTTATGTTCTCCATTGTATAAATGTAGTGGTGAGTTACTTTGGGGAACCACTAAGTTTCTAACATTCCATTTTTTAATAATGTTTTAGTAGTCGTTTTAATGTGGGTTTATATGAAAGTATCATTATAGTATTAAACCATTGAAATCCCATATGAATTTTGAGGTATAAATTCATTTTATGGGTGGTAGAATTTAACACCAAAATATTTTTTGATTTTTTTCAAATTAATTTAATCTTTTCCATAGTCTTCATTTTATACGACACTAAAAATAGCATTTTTTATACAAAACAACTATGTTTGGATTGTGTTATATACAATGAAAAGTTAAAATTTCACTACCAAAAACTCTTAGACATACATGAGGTACATGAAAAACGATTTTTATCTTGTGTCACAAAAAATACAGCGTCCCTTCGATAGATTGTGATACAAAAAGGGTTGAGTTTTACCAAACTACAATATAATATTAATATTTTTATTAAAATATTATTATAGTTACCACCTAGATGTTTTATTGGAATTTATCGATAAGATAATTTCAATTAATAAATTATTATTTAAATAACTATATAAAAATAAATATTTTCTAATTGATTAGTTATAAATAAATGTAATAACTATTTTGAAATATAGATATTACAAATCTAAGAAGTCTACTTTCATTGTAAAGTTTTTTTACCTCTATAAATTAAACAAAATACTTTTGATTAAATTTTTCAATAAATTTTATATAAGATATATTCAATTAATATGTTTATACTCATCAGAAAAATTATGTATAAGTATGATATGAATAAATATAATTGTTTGAATAAAAATATGTATTTTTTATATAAATTTTGAAATATTAAAAATTATTTTATGAAAAAATAAAATCATTTTGAATGTGGAATATATTTTTTTGGGGGATTTTTTTTATTTCTCTTATAATTTTTTTTGAAAAATAGTGGAAAACCTGAATAATAATGCAAACCAACTTTTTCATTTAATTTATTTGAATAGAATAATAATATATAAATAATTTTTTAAATTATAATTATATTAATTATACATAAATTAATTCAATTTAGTTATTTTGAAGTAATTTCTTATTGAAATTGCATATAAAAAAATTTCAAACATTGAGTCTTTTTTGCTATAAAACACCGCTTTCATGACACACCTGCAGGGTTAATTTTAAATCTATTTCTTCCACTTGTATGGTTTTAATTCAGCTTAATGGATTCCATATTTTCTATTATCATAATTTATATTATGTTTAAAGGAAAAAATATTATTTGACAAAAAATATTATTGATAGTAATTAAAATTAAATAAAGTTACTAATTTAAAAACAAGATTACTTTGTGGTTAAAGATCAACATAAAGGGACAAATAACATATAGAAAAGTAAAAAAGATATTTTCTAGCCATGTTTTTACCATATCCTCAATTTTATAGAAAAGTTTCAATTATTGGAGACACATTATGTAAGGGAGACCTCTAAATAGTTTTTACCATTTAATATTCACAAAATTGTAACTCATACTCTACTTTAAAAGGGTACTCATCCCCTAAATTCAACATACATTTCAAGACATGTTGATTGGGAAAAACATAACAACTATTCTCCCATCATTTCTACCTTTATCCTAGAGTATTCACCATTGGTATATAAACAATCAAAGAAGCACTTTGGTGAAAACCAAAAGGGGTTACCCAAAGAAGTAGTATCATCCTTAAATACGATATTTTGTTTTATTTGTATTTTACACCCCGGAAATATATTTATTCAACTATTAATTTAAACTCATAGTATCCTCAATATTCTGAAAAGTCATTTCCCTAATTTTTTGACATACACATACACATATTTCTATAATATGAGTAATGGACTAACAGTTTATGTGTACAACACACTTCGTCCTCACAAAATGATGTTATTACTTTTTTTCATTTACCATATCTCATGGTTGAGCATTATAATATACATACAGTCTTTATATGATAGAAATGATATTTATGATGTCTATATTCTTTTGAAATTATTATATAAGACCTAACTTTATACTTTCCATTTTATGTATGTATGATAAGTTCGTTTTTGGACATTTAGAATACACCTCCTCAAAGCGATGTGATTATTTCACCCAGTACATGAAATATATTAATAATGGGATTAGTAAACATATATGATATATATGAAATAATAATTATTCTCGAATGACAGTATATATATATGTGTGTGTCATTTACATTATTTATTTAAATATAACAAGGAATTAAATCATGATATATATACATCATGATTTACATTATGGAAATAAGTAAATCACCATATATATAATAGGACTATGAATAAAAAGTTCAAACATGTACAATAAACAAAGTAGTTATTACCCTAAATATTGCTTTAGCACAAAATTGTTAATAAATGGGTAATATAATGTTATATGTGAATCATAAGTTTTTGATATATAGTAATATGGTCATTTATTTGATTTATAATAAAATTATATTTATTATATAAGAGGTTGGAATATGTACAATGAATGTCAAGACTTAATGTAAAGGTTTTCTCATCTCCCATATAATTCTGTGATATTTATGCCTTATTCACAACTCATTTATTTTTTTATTGTGTATTTATAGATCAAGAATTTGTCATATTATTATTATAATTAAATTTATTTTTATTTAAATATATATATTGTTATTTTAATTTAATGGGGTTTATGGTTCATTATTTTCCATATTTAAAAATTAATTTTCTATCAATTTAATGTATTTGAGATAAATGCCATATTTGGAAACTATATTATTCTGTGAGGTTTATATACATACCTTTTAAATTTTTCACTATCAATATTATTCTTTAATGTTATTATCATATTTATGAAATTTCATTATACCACAAGGATTATTATATAATATTACCATAATGGTAAGTGTCTATTAATATAATCTCACTGTTTCTCGGGATTGTTTATGATAATGGTTACCTGGATGGAATAATATGATCCATCTATAATGATCACTCATGAATTATATCATCCTAGTATTATCCATATATTATTTAAGTAATAGAATCTTTTCCCACTCTTTCATACTTAAAATTAATAGGAAATATTTTTTAAATTTGATTTTATTTTTCCTTTCGGTCAGAAATCTATATTCTTCCAAAATAGTAATTTCTAAAACTGATTTATAAAATATTATATTATGATCCAATGTTACATAAATGAAAATTTTACCAATATTTTTCTTTAATAATAAATGGTTATAAAAGGAATATTCCAGTCATTTTTTGATCAATGTACTTTTCTAAACATTCTCAGGTGAAAATAATAATGATCGAGATGGAGGAAGAAACCCACCATCAAGAACAAAATTTCTATAATGGTTTATTTTTTAAGATTTTGATGTTATTTTTAAAGAAATTGTTTTCCTAATAATCTATAAATTTGATATATTTATGTTGATTTAAAAAAAAATCAAATATTTTTTATGTTTAATGTTTTTTTAAATTATATTCAAAGGTTCTATTATATGGTTTCAATGGCTACATTTAATGAAAAAGGCTTAATTGATTTAAAGAATAATTTATATTTTTTCAAAGGAATTTTGTAGAAAATTGTTTAAAAAATAGATTTAAAACATTCACTCTAGGATTCTAATATAATTTCAAATTAAATCGATTTTCAAAATATCATCATGCTTCCTTTATTTGTTTTCAAGGCTATTTTATAATATTTTTTTAAAAAATCCCAAGTCAATTAAAAATAATTATTTCAAAAGGGAAAAAATATTTTCTTGAATAATTGGTTTAAATTAAATAGTTATGTTTTCTTTTAAAGAAAATTATTTTTCAATTGGGTTTATGAAAAGGATTTAAATAGTGTCTATTTTCCTTAAGAAATGTTCCCTATTATCATTAAAAACTATTCTCTATAATAGATGATGTACTTGGTTATAGTTTTTTATTTAATAGAAATGTGATTCAATAATAAAATTGAAATTATAATTTTAATGGTTTTTTTATGGAATGATTTTTATGACACCAGTTTCTATTCCAATGGTTTTACTCTTTTGAAACCAACCTCATTTTAGATGTAAATCCTTGACGAAATGATTATGAGACCCATATTTTTTCTATAGGTAATGATATGATGAAATTTTTCAGATACCTATTTCATTTAATGGGATATTATTTTATTATGGATTATAATATTGTGTCACAGGTATATATGATTTTATTATGTGATGGGTTATATATCCCTTAAATGCTTTATGTGGCGACGAATGACTCATTAGTGTATATGTTATGTGTAAACCAGATTACCAATTCAAAATGTTATGAATTTTCTTCATTACATGATAATAATGTTATATTTTAAAGTCATTAAATGTTTAAAATGTCGTGAATGGAACTAGTTTCATTGTAATATGTTTGTGTGTAATCCTGATTATGTGTTCACAATGTTATGTGTGAGCTTGCTTTCATGTTCATAGTGTTATTCATGAACCTGATTACATGTTCATAATATTGTTCAGGGACCTGGTTACTTGACCATAAGTTAATGGAGGTAATTATTTCATGTCCTCAACATAATGTGTGAACCTATTTCTACTTATACATGTTCACAATGTTATAAGAGGATCTTTATGACACAATTTCATGTCTTATTCCTATGTTATGATTTAGTGGATTATTCGATCGAATAAATTATCAGTGAGGTCTTATGAACTATCAATATTTCGTTCATTCCTCTTGATTATAGTATTTGATATGAAGTATATAATATTATAAGGATACAATGATGTTATCATACTATTATTCTCATGATTGTGCTTATATATATCACTGTTTACAGTGACTGTGCATCTTAGCTCACCCCTTTCTTATATTTCAACTCCCTGGTTATAAAGAATTATTTTACGTAAGATAACTAAAGGTGAATATTATTACATGGATTTGTAAGATCATTGAAAAAATTAGAATAATGTGTTCAATGTTTCCAAATACACTATACTAAAATGGTCCTCGAGCAGGTTCATTTATAAAGTGTTGAATATTAATCTAAATTGAGGTAGTATTCATGTATATTATTCCTAGGTCTCTATAATCCTAACGATGGTTCAAAAAATATTATCAAAACAATAACAACCCAACATTTTTTTATAATTTTAATAACATTTATATAATTCTTACCATTAAAAATTGTGCATTAATTTATTATTGGTATATTATAGAATTATTATTATTATTATTATTATTATTATTACTATTATTAAGTGTCCATTATAACCATGTTGAGGAATTAACCGTTATGAATATGTGTAAAAAAAATTAAAAAATTATATTATTGAGATAATCAATGTAACAGCCCGAGCTTTTATGAAAAATATATTATTAATGTCTTGTGTTATACGCTACACCAAAAGGAGCTTTCACAATACACATCTCTGACCTGGCTTGAATTATACGCAATCGCGACCTTCCACGATAGCATGTGTTGTACGCAACACCGAGTTTCGCTAAACAACGATATGCAATTAAGATATTATTAAAACTAGTTGTTATGAATAGTAATAACCACTTTTTGAAATTTTGTAAATTTTATTTTTCAAAATGGAATTCATTTTTGGATTCGTAATATCGAAATTAGCTTAGGGTGAAATTTTGGTACTTTTCGGATAACTTTCATATTCTGATGAATAGTGAAAATTACTAAATTATAATTAAAAACAACTTTTTTAATCAAAATAATTAATAGTGATGAATTATTAATTTGAGTTGTTTTAAAGTATATTTAGAATATATTTTTGCAATTTAATACAATGTTGGTCATTGGATATAATTTCACATTTAAACCAGACATAAACAAGTGTCAATCTTTTGATAGATATTATTTCTTAAAAACACGCTATTTGTTTTAACATCTGGATTTAATTATAAAATTAATTAATGCAACTTCTATGTTATGAATTTGGTAAAATATACTTCATTTTTTGAATTCGTAATATGAAATATTGCTTAGGATGAAATTTTGGTATTTTTCTGAAAACTTTCAATTTTTAATGAATAGTGAAACCACTAAGTGGTAGGTTAAAAACTGAATTTTACATAAAACATAATTTTACCGCTTCTGTGAATGGAATTTCAAAAATCCGACAGACACGGTTAATATCAAGGACTAAAATTTGGTTCAATGAGATGAAAATAATTTTTGGTGAATAGTAACTTTTTACTTTTTTTTACCACGGTTAATAGTAAATAGGGTAACTAAGGGTAAATATGATATTACTATTACCCTAACACATGTCCTAATTCTATTGGATAAGTGTAATTCGACCAAAAACAACCTTATGAATATAATATGACCATTTAGGTCCACTTGGATTAGATTATGACATTTAATATTATTTTATTTAATGAATAGTTAAAATACTTAAAATCAAAGTTTAATAACAAAAACATTTTTAATATGGGGTTATACATAAGATAAATTCGACTATAAATATTCATTAGAAAGATAAAAGGATTAATTACATAATTATATTTTATTTATAATTTTTAGACTTTAAATAAATTAATTTATTTATGACACAACGATGATGCAGTAATTACCCTTTTAAGGAAATATTAACATAATTGATGTTATAAATGATCAAATGAATGTAATTTGAGACTTTTTATGAATTCCACTAATTTTCTAGGTTATTATGATATATTAGTGTTGATTTAATCAACTCGGTTCGAACATATAATTCTATTATGACTTTCAAAAAAATCATATATCAAATAGTGTCAAAATTGACACAAAATAGTTTTTAAATCAAATATTATATTATTAATTGTTATTTTATTCCTAAAAATCTAAGGTTCGGCCAAATGTCTTATATAAGGATATATATATTAATAATAAACAATTTGGGGTTCGTTTGGCATGTTATAGTAAGTGTATTAACCATATAGTGAAAGAAAACAAAAAGACACGGTAAAAGTTAAATTATTTAACTTAGAGTTAAATATAATTGATAAGGTTAAAATAATACCCTAAACTTGTCTAAATCCTATTGGTTGATAGGATTTCTACCCATCCCCACTTTAGATTCTAAATAAGATCCTTTGGAACCATTATAAACCGATTTTGACATTAATATAAAATAATATTTTGAGGTATTCCTAAGGTGCCCCTCTCCTCCCTTATAAAAGGACACCTCCTCCCCCTCCTCCACACACCAATTTGAGCACTCAAGCTCGGCCAACCCCTTCCAAAATCTCTTCTCCACTTCCCTAGCAACATACTAGAGGTTCTGGTCTTCCTCAAAGACCAATTTTAGTTCCCTAAGAGGAGGTCTCAAAGAGGCGCTTCAAAGAAAAGGTAATTACCGTTACCAATTCTTTCATCTTTATTTATTCTTCCACTTCTTCTTCTTAGGTTGTTTCATTATGAAGTAATAACATCAGTATCACTCATATACTGATATGTTATTATAAGTATGAAACAACCCTATTTCACCATCTATCCATCCTACGGAAAAAGAAATCACCGCGCGTGCGTACGTACAGAATACCGTCTCCACGCCGTGGTGTAATCTATTTTCCACCACCACCTTACATGGATGGGTATAATGGTGTAAAGATTAAATAAAAATAGTTATTACAAAATCATATTTATTATGATATATTGTATAATCCACTTCAATTCAATTCAATATTTATGGAAATGATATCATCGCTCGTGCGTACGTACGGACTACCGTCTCCACGACGCGATGAGATTCATTCTCCATGTTAACCATTTAAGAATGATTATAAAGTATATATAAGAAATAATAATGAAATATATGACATTATAAAGCTACTGGATTTATGTATATATGTATGTCATCTACTTACTTCCATTCAAGACAATAAGGAAAGGAAAACAGCGTTTATGCGTACGTACGGACTACCGTCTCCATGAACGGTGTTTTTCATTTCATTTATCTATCTATTATATATATATATATATACTGAATATATATGATATATAAATCATATTTTATATTATGGAAGTAAGTAAATCATGATATAAGTAATAATAATATCAAGAACAACAAGTCAAAACACCTACGATAAATGAAACGATTTTACCCAAAACGCTTCTTTAACATGGAATTTACAAAAGAACGGGTAATATAATGTCATAAGTGAACCATATATGATATCATAACAATTAATATTATTCTGTAATAAGTAAATGAAATTATTTTAATCATTATACAGGAGGTTCGGACACATACGAAGCAAATCGGACCTAAGGCAAGGGAAATATCACAATCTCATTTTTATCCGAGATTGTTTATACTTTAGTATTTAATGGGGTGTATTTTATCATCTACATACATGTTTCATAAATATATAATATTATTTCCATCCACCTACAATTTTTTAAATCCATTTTTACCCTTCGGTGAGTTTTTAGTAATATGTATGAAAGGAATCTTTTGTCGTTTTTCGTACGAGGTACTTTTTGACTTTTCCGACAAAAGTACGAAGAATGTTTTTTTTAACTTATACCGAATGAATGGATTTTTAAAACATTATTTCCAAGAAACTTCCTTTACAAGTTTTCAAGTTTATTTTTAATCAACCTATTTTATTTTAAAGTCGTATGACATGTTATGAAAGGAAAAATGTTTTTGAAGTAGAAAGAATATTTTCCTCAAAAATGGAGTTCAGGTATTTTATCAAAATTATTTTCCATCTAAGATAATAAAGGGTTATGTTTTTATCCCTATTATTACATTGATTTGATTATGTTGTGAGGGAATTATTTTTATGAAGTCATTTACCTTATATGATTTGTTTTATGATGTCATGATGTTTCAAGAATCCCATTTTTTTACATGTGTTATGCGATGATGTATGATTTATGATTATGTGGAACACATAAGAAAGTATTCATTATAAGATGGGTGGAACCTATATCTCCCTCCAATGCATTGGGTAAAGATTTTATATCTCATGAGATAGACATGGCTGAAATGGTAGGTTATACCGGTTCAGTGAAACAGGACTGAAACGAGGGTTACTCGATTCAGAAAGGGACATGTCCACTAAGATAGTCTTGGCAATGAGGCTTGACTAACAAGAAATGATTCTCTATGATTATGTGTGTATGCCACAAAGTTTCATGTTTTATGTTATGATTATTGGGATTTCATTTCACTACTATGATTTATCCCATGTTATGAAATTATGATCTCTTTTGCAGGTTAAGATTTCCAAAAGTTATGTTCTTATGAATATGAAGTGATTTATTTTTCTTTTGTTTACCCTTACTGAGCATTTGAGCTCACTATTTTATGTTTTCTTTTCCCCAGGATATAAAGAAAGGTTTTAGGTAAGAAAAAAAGGGAAGATATTTATGGGAGATATTGAAGATCTTTCACCAGGATTAGAAGATTACGTTCCGAGTTTCCAAAGACACTAAACTATTACGATCCTTGTTTGTGTGTTTTTGTTATGTACTAAGTATTCCGCAAAAGTAATGTAATGTCCATGTACGTCAAGCTTTGGGTCTCTACAGTTGGTATCAGAGGAAAGGTTTAGTCAACCTTTGGAAACTAGGATGTGAGAACGTTAGTGAGATCCCTAGAGATATTTCTAAGGTATGTCTAGGGATATCCCTAAGGATAGGTATACATATAAGATATAGTCCTAGCACTACGATAAAGATCTTAGAATTTAACCTAAGATGTTAGATATTGAAGTTACTCCCCCTTTATTATGATTTTTGCATCTCACACTATTCTTTTTGGGTTTTAGAAAATGGCTGGAAACAAGATGATTCACGATAATGGAGGATATGATGGACAATGGAATGATATTATTCATAATCAATCAAATGAAATGGGATTTGGAAGTCCAAAAATCATTATTATGCCAAATCAGCAATCTCATAATATGATCAATAAAGTAAAATTTGGTAAGTTTCCTGACCTGGATAATAAGAGAAAGATGGAGTTTCATGATGATCATAGAGGAAAGAAAGTTCAATTTCCCCTATGTAAATCATCTGGGAAGAGGCATCAAGGAGAATGTTTTAAAGGAACTGGAAGATGCTTTGGGTGTGGAAAAGAAGGACACAAAGCCAGTAAGTGCAAAGGAAAATGGTTCAGTTAACACTAGGGATGAGGATAACGGTATTGCTACAACATCAACAATGGTTAAATGTTTTAAATGTGGAATGTACGGGCATTATTCAAACCAATTCCCTAAGGGAAAGTCTCATGAAGATAATCAGTATGGTCGTATGGGAAGTATTTATGTGGATGATGATGAAGAGACTACAAATGATATGTGAGATGAAAGAATTGTTGAAGCTCGGTCAATGGTTTAAGAATGTAGTGGAATGTTTACATGTTTATCATGTGTAATGTGGTATAAGTAATCTCATGGTACTATAGAATAAAGAGACATGTAAGGATTGTTACACTGTTGTCTGATTAATGTTACCAGTATCCATGAAAGGTTATTCATATATTTTTGGAATGTAAATGATATGCGCATAATGAAGGGATAAGGAGAAAATTAAATGTTTGATAGTATTCATGAGCTCATGACTGATATAAGGAGAATGTTATATCATGGTTTGAGTATATAGAATTTTTGGATTTTGGTATGTGGAAAGAGTTAACTTTTGACATCATTCATGTTTTCACTAAGGTTTAATGGGTATTCATTTTTTTTCAAGAGAATACATCATTAAGGTATTAACATGATTGGAATGTGACCAACAAGATATATGGGGGATAAATGATGGTATTCACATGCTTGGTTGACGACATTTCAAGTAATCATTTTCTTTATACTATGAGTTTGGACCGAAGTATTTTAGATAAGCCTAAAGATTGTAATGGATTATGTTAACCACAAGTTAGTATTGTTTAAGTATAGAACTTTTTTTTGATATTATTTATGTGATGTTATAGTAATGTAGTTTTAGAAAAAGGACAACCTGCAGGACGAGCGACAGCCCATCGCTTCGGACAAGGCTGTGGGAATCGAACCCACAACCGAAGTGCGACTGGCCTTTATCGCCTACCATTGGCCTACAGGAAGTCCCTGTTTAGTAGAAACTAGTTTTATTATATTAAGCAGTATGATATATGAAGTATAACTCCATTTTAGGAACCATATATGATTAATCTCACTATAGATCAACTTATGTAGATAATTTTTGCTAACCTTTTGTTTGAGATAGATGGAATGACCCGTCATTCTATCACATGATCTGCTAACACTTCATGAATAAAAAATTCAACTTCATTTATTTAAGAGATGAAGTGGAAATTGTTCAAGGCATGAACACCAGTGACATTGTACCAAAATAAAGAAAGTATTTATTCTAATTCAAATTTTCAACTTTAGGGAAATGATCCTGAAATCCAAAAATGTTGTCCTAGTGATCTTATACCTGATGAATCAGATGGTACCTTAGATCGTCACAAATTTATGGATTTGTGATTAATGGATTTTTCATAGCCATGTTCTCCACCACTCTCCATCAGAACATGATGGTTAGATTTCTCTTCCATATCCATATTTTCACCTATGTGGAAACCCAGTGATTAGTTTATTTGGGTAATAGTTACATTTCATACTTTAGTTTTTAAAGCCAAGTTTTGGTATTCCTTTTTACGATGTGGGTTTCTATTAAAGAAACTTTCTAATAGTAAACCATTAATAACCCCGATGAATTTCGAGGGGAAATTCATTCTAAGGGGTGTAGAATGTAACAGCCCGAGCTTTTATGAAAAATATTTTATTAATGTCTTGTGTTATACGCTACACAAAAAGGAGCTTTCATAATACAAATCTCTGACCTGGCTTGAATTATACGCAATCGCGACCTTCCATGATAGTGTGTGTTGTACGCAACACCGAGTTTCGCTAAACAACGATATGCTATTAAGATATAATTAAAACTAGTCGTTATGAATAGTAATAACCACTTTTTGAAATTTTGTAAATTTTATTTTTCAAAATGGAATTCATTTTTGGATTCGTAATATTGAAATTAGCTTAGGGTGAAATTTTGGTACTTTTCGGATAACTTTCATATTCCGATGAATAGTGAAAATTACTAAATTATAATTAAAAACAACTTTTTTAATCAAAATAATTAATAGTGATAAATTATTAATTTTAGTTGTTTTAAAGTATATTTAGAATATATTTTTAGAATTTAATACAATGTTGGTCATTGGATGTAATTTCACATTTAAACCAGACATAAACAAGTGTCAATCTTTTGATAGATATTGTTTCTTAAAAACACGCTATTTGTTTTAACAGCGGGATTTAATTATAAAATTAATTAATGAAACTTCTATGTTATGAATTTGGTAAAATAGACTTCATTTTTTGAATTCGTAATATGAAATATAGCTTAGGATGAAATTTTGGTATTTTTCTGAAAACTTTCAATTTTTGATGAATAGTGAAACCACTAAGTGGTAGGTTAAAAACTGAATTTTGCATAAAACTTAATTTTACCGCTTCAATGAATGGAATTTCAAAAATACGACAGACACGGTTAATATCAAGGACTAAAATGTGGTTCAATGAGATGAAAATAATTTTTTGTGAATAGTAACTTTTTACTTTTTTTTACCACGGTTAATAGTAAATAGGGTAACTAAGGGTAAATATGATATTACTATTACCCTAACACATGTCCTAATTATATTGGATAAGTGTAATTAGACCAAAAAAAACCTTATGAATATAATATGACCATTTAGGTCCACTTGGATTAGATTATGACATTTAATATTATTTTATTTAATGAATAGTTAAAATAGTTAAAATCAAAGTTTAATAACAAAAACATTTTTAATATGGGGTTATAAATAAGATAAATTCGACTATAAATATTAATTAGAAAGATAAAAGGATTTCCTACATAATTATATTTTATTTATAATTTTTATACTTTAAATAAATTCATTTATTTATGACACAACGATGATGCAGTAATTACCCTTTTAAGGAAATATTAACATAATTGATGTTATAAATTCTCAAATGAATGTAATTTGAGACTTTTTATGAATTCCACTAATTTTCAAGGTTACTATGATATATTAGTGTTGATTTAATCAACTTGGTTCGAATATATAATTCTGTTATGACTTTCACAAAAATCATATATCAAATAGTGTCAAAATTGACACAAAATAGTTTTTAAATCAAATATTATATTAATAATTGTTATCTTATTCCTCAAAAACTAAGGCTCGGCCAAATGACTTAGATAAGGATATATATATTAATAATAAACAATTTGGGGTTCTTTTGGCATGTTATAGTAAGTGTATTAACCATATAGTGAAAGAAAACAAAAAGACACGGTAAAAGTTAAATTATTTAACTTAGAGTTAAATCTAATTGATAAGGTTAAAATAATACCCTAAACTTGTCTAAATCCTATTGGTTTATAGTCTTTCTACCCATACCCACTTTAGATTCGAAATAAGACCCTTTGGAACCATTATAAACCGATTTTGACATTAATATAAAATAATATTTTGAGGTATTCCTAAGGTGCCCCTCTCCTCCCTTATAAAAGGACACCTCCTCCCCCTCCTCCACACACCAATTTGAGCACTCAAGCTCGGCCAACCCCTGCCAAAATCTCTTCTCCACTTCCCTAGAAACATCCTAGAGGTTCTAGTCTTCCTCAAAGACCAATTTTAGTGCCCTAAGAGGAGGTCTCAAAGAGGCGCTTCAAAGAAAAGGTAATTACCGTTACCAATTCTTTCATCTTTATTTATTCTTCCACTTCTTCTTCTTAGGTTGTTTCATTATGAAGTAATAACATCAGTATCAATCATATACTGATATGTTATTATAATTATGAAACAACCCTATTTCACCATCTATCCATCCTACAGAAAAAGAAATCACCGCGCGTGCGTACGTACGGAATACCGTCTCCACGCCGTGGTGTAATCTATTTTCCACCACCAGCTTACATGGATGGGTATAATGGTGTAAAGAATAACTATACATAGTTATTACAACATCATATTTATTATGATATTTTGTATAATACACTCCAATTCAATTCAATATTTATGTAAATGATATCATCGCTCGTGCGTACGGACGGACTACCGTCTCCACGACGCGATGAGATTCATTCTCCATGTTAACCATTTAAGAATTATTATAAAGTATATATAAGAAATAATAATGAAATATATGAAATTATAAAGCTACTGGATTTATGTATATATTTATGTCATCTACTTACTTCCATTCAAGACAATAAGGAAAGGAAAACAGCGTTCATGCGTACGTACGGACTACCGTCTCCATGAACGGTGTTTTTCATTTCATTTATCTATCTATTATATATATATATATACTGAATATATATGATATATAAATCATATTTTATATTCTGGAAGTAAGTAAATCATGATATAAGTAATAATAATATCAAGAACAACAAGTCAGAACACCTACGATAAATGAAACGATTTTACCCAAAACGCTTCTTTAACATGGAATTTACAAAAGAACGGGTAATATAATGTCATAAGTGAACCATATATGATATCATAACAATGAATATTATTCTGTAATAAGTCAATTACATTATTTTAATCATTATACAGGAGGTTCATACACATACGAAGAAAATCGGACCTAAGATAAGGGAAATATCACAATCTCATTTTTATCCGAGATTGTTTATACTTTAGTATTTAATGGGGTGTATTTTATCATCCACATCCATGTTTCATAAATATATAATATTATTTCCATCCACCTACAATTGTTTAAATCCATTTTTACCCATAGGTGAGTTTTTAGTAATATGTATGAAAGGAATCTTTTGTCGTTTTTCGTACGAGGTACTTTTTGACTTTTCCGAAAAAAGTACGAAGAATGTTTTTTTTAACTTATACGGAATGAATGGATTTTTAAAACATTATTTCCAAGAAACTTCCTTTACAAGTTTTCAAGTTTATTTTTAATCAACCTATTTTATTTTAAATTCATATGACATGTTATGAAAGGAAAAATGTTTTTGAAGTAGAAAGAATATTTTCCTCAAGAATGGAGTTCAGGTATTTTATCAAAATTATTTTCCATCTAAGATAATAAAGGGTTCTGTTTTTATCCCTATTATTATATTGATTTGATTATGTTGTGAGGGAATTATTTTTATGAAGTCATTTACCTTATATGATTTGTTTTATGATGTCATGATGTTTCAAGAATCCCATTTTTGTTACATGTGTTATGCGATGATGTATGATTTATGATTATGTGGCACACATAAGAAAGGATTCATTATAATATGGGTGGGACCTATATCTCCCTCCAATGCATTGGGTAAAGATTTTATATCTCATGAGATAGACATGGCTGAAATGGTAGGTTATACCGGTTCAGTGAAAAAGGACTGAAACAAGGGTTACTCGATTCTGAAAGGGACATTGTCCACTAAGATAGTCTTGGAAATGAGGATTGACTAACAAGAAATGATTCTCTATGATTATGTGTGTATGCCACAAAGTTTCATGTTTTATGTTATGATTATTGGGATTTCATTTCACTACTATGATTTATCCCATGTTATGAAATTATGATCTCTTTTGCAGGTTAAGATTTCCAAAAGTTATGTTCTTATGAATATGAAGTGATTGATTTTTCTTTTGTTTACCCTTACTGAGCATTTGAGGTCACTCTTTTATGTTTTCTTTTCCCCAGGATATAAAGAAAGGTTTTAGGTATGAAAAAAAAGTTAAGATCTTTATGGGAGATATTGAAGATCTTTCACCAGGATTAGAAGATTACGTTCTGAGTTTCCAAAGACACTAAACTATTACGATCCTTGTGTGTGTGTTTTTTTTATGTACTAAGTATTCCTAAAAAGTAATGTAATGTCCATGTACGTCAAGATTTAGGTCTCTACAATCAATAAAAATTTATTGATTAATTATTATGAAAAAATCTTTATTTTTAGTGTAGTCATTTTATGCTTTAAATTTTTATTTTCCTCAACATTGTAATTTACAATATTAATTGCATGTAAATAATAATTAATTATTGATAATTAAATATATTTTATTTTCTAAAATGAAAATACTTTTATAAATCATGATGTAAAATTAATCATCATGTGAAATATTTAGATTATTATGAAATGATTGAATTCTTAGTGAATAGTGAAAAACCCCAATTTTTCAAATACTCTAATTTCTTTTCCCTCAATAATTTTATTTAAAAAACCCATTCACATTTTTTTAGTATTAATACTATATATGATAATTTTTATTTATAAAAATTTAATATTGAAATTTTTAATTTAAAAATATTCATGATTTTGATAGAATATAATTTTTCTGCAGGAAAACACAATTTTCAAAAAACAACTTGTGTTGCGTTTCACACAGTTATATTAAAATTAATTTTTTTCTCTTATATAGATTTAATATTTCAAAATGGATAAATATTTTTAATAAAATTATTCAAACATTGTAAATAGGACCATTTCATTTTTTGTCCTTATGAATAGTACTTGTGGTAAAAATTTGTCACCTTATTATGGCTAAAATGCATAAAACATGGGTGAAAATATAATGTAATGTCACAAAATAAACCCAAAACTTATCATTGTATCATTGGATAATAGAAAACTAACTATATCGACTATAAAAAAATATATATAACATTTTCGTAACATTATTAATGGATAATAAGATTTATATTATTTTAATTAATGAAAATTCGTAAATATCCCTATATTGCTTTTAATTTCACTTGTATGAAAATACTAGGTTAATAAATTTTTTGTATAAATATTTAATATTATTTTCATCATTATTACTATATTTTTTATTTTTATTTATTTTTATTTTTTATAATGGTATAATTTTCATAAAATTTTAAACAATGTTGACCTGGTGATTGAACATGAAGTATTAAAATAAAAGTAAATTGGTTATAGAAAAAAATGAAATTATCATGGAAAATAAATTTATTGAATGATAATAATTTATTATTGATATTGAAATTTATATATTTAAATTTATTTTATGTATTCATAAAATAAAATTCAAATTGAACTAATATCTGAAAAATTAACAATTTTGATATTTTATGTGAAATAATTTTTTGTTATGTTATATTAAAATAATAAAAATCATGGATAAAAAAAATCAATGTGAGGACTAGTAAAAATATATAATACCTTGAAAATTTTTAATTCAAAGGATGTCCTATATATAACAATAAAACCCTTTAAGAATCAAATATTTTTTACAATGATTATTGTTAAAAAATTTAATTCCAACAGAAATGTTTTGAAATAAGTCATAAATGTGTAAAAGCATTTATTGGTTGAAGGTAATTAAACAATATCATACCATATTTTATAAATTAGGGCCACATGGATTTTCATTAAAAATGAAATGAATTTATTATATTTAACTATTTTATTAGTTATAGTTGTTTTTTTCTCTCCAATATAAAAGTACAAAAATCCTCTATTTTTTTACACTATGTTTAGCCACATAGTTAAACCAATACCTCCCTACTTATATTAAAAATGTCCCAATTCTCCAAGTAGATGTTTTTTCTTCATAGAAATCCATTTTAGGGGTCTATATGAGGGGCTCTATGGGAGGTATACTGATGAATATGTAATCATCTAAGGATACATAGTTCAATTTTTTTATTCTCCTACATCAGCAAAATTTTTGATATTAATCATATAATTAAAACAATATATAATAAATATATAGTAATTTTAGTATGATTACATAATAAATATTAAACACCATATTTTATAAAATTTGGAAATGAAATTATTTATTGTGTGTATGTGTCGAATACTAGCTCCATGTAGCTATATGATTAATTCACCATAACCAAAAATCATGGTTTCCCAGGTTGAAATAATTATAAATCTAGAATGATAATAACTTTTCTACCTTCTCACCATTCGATCCACTGAAAAAAGATTATGTCATTCATGCATACATGTAGACTACAACCTCCATGAAGTGATGTAATTTATTTTTCATTTTCTCTTTACGTGGATTTAAATAATGTCACAACCCCCTAATAACAATGAAAATTCAATGACAGGAGAGAGGAGGTGACAGCTCAAGTCCAACCTTCATAAGGCCTTAGGATGGAAACTAGCATTGATTATATTGTAAACAAGCATATTGGATGAATTTTCCACAAATAAAAATATAAAAAATAGATATACAATAAGGATAGAATAATAACAACCTAACTAGATATATATTTAAAATAAATCCAACATGAAAACACGCAATGTGATACAGTACTAAACAATATAATGGGGAACCAAACGTACTAAAAATGTTATGATGACAGATACCACAATGTCCAAACAACTCCAGCCAAATCCTGGACTAGTAATATCCTGATTGAACACCAACCCTCTTCTATATGACATTAAAATAGTTTATATATACTTAGTGTGATTATATTATTATAATCAGTAGGATCCTCACCTAATCATATCCTGAAAAAGATAATGAAAGAAGTCTAAATCATAGTGAACAACAGTGCAACTAACTCTTCACCAAAATTGTTATACTAGGTTCCCAACCTCACAATATCTATCTCTTACAATGTATCACATACAATAGAAAATATAATATAATTATAAAATGTCTAGGTTACCATGCTCTCACTTCCCCACTGGTTATAAGCTACTACCCACTACTATAAGTCTTGAGAATCTCTCTCCCAAAGTAATCCATCCAGAAGACACATGATCAAGGAGTGTCAACATTCACCTTATTAACCACATAACCACACTATTATTTCTCATATTCACATATAGAAACAAATTAGTTTATATAAGCCACCACCACCTCTATGAAATCAATTATACATAGAGTATTATACCTCATGCCATTATATCGCATAAACTGCGTAAGTACCTTAAGCTATCACAATATATAAAATCATATTTATTACATTAATTTGGATATTATATCTTGTAATACATGTCTGGGAAATAAAAAGAACATATCGTAGCCCTCTAAACACATTTTTGAGAAAATTGACCTCAATTCATTCCTATATATGGTAAAAATAAAGGGAAGAGAGTGGGGCCAGAGGGGGTAGTCATTTATCCATCCTCCCAAAAGGATGTCCTCCCAGAGTCCATTGGGTCTTATCATCCCAAACATACATGTGTGGGAAAGTGTTTCAAATAAAATAATTTAAACTCTATAATACAACTCACAAACAAACTATGGGAATAACCTAGTCATACAATCATCTGCACCTACATAGATCAGACACCCGACTGGCACTACTAAAACCAAATATCCTACAACGAAAAAAATATATAAAATAGAAATATTAATTAATTATTACCCTTTTCATAATTTCTTTCTATTAATTAATAAATTATTCATTAATTAACTAAAAACATTATTCAACATTTCATTACATTTTAATACATTATTTTGGAGTTTATAGTCCATGCTCTAAAAGAAGAACCCAACAATGTCAATGGATTATCAGGATTGACATATTATATATATTTTCATTCAGTCATCTACCAACCCCTTGGGTTAAGAATTAGTTACTCATTATAAGAATAATTCCAGTACCAAAAACTATAGAAAATCATTCCAAAGTTTCCAAAAAGAGGAAAAATTTAACCAAAAATATCAGACTTCTTTAAACAGTGGAAAATGTAATGTAGATAAATAATAAACATGTAAATAATCCATTAAATATATTCATAAGTGAGAATACTAGATCACAGCATCTAATCAACATGTATGTCCATCTTTAACCCATTTCATCAACTCTGGTGTCATCCCCAACACCCACATGCATATACCTATGTATCTCTCCATCATAGGAATCGACTACTGCCGCATCATCTAGGCCTCTATACATTCATATATGACTTTAGACATACAAGGATCATCTTTACCACGATCTCATAAAATTTTGGCTTCTTTACCTATATCACAACATATATCCCCGACTCAGCCATATTATTCTAATGAAACAAAGATCATATCCAAACAACATTACTAAAGCTACAAGACAAAACAAGAAGGATAAAACAATAAATAAATTGGCCTTCAAAATAAGGTATTAATCCATCCCATAAAAATGAGATATCATACCTCCAAAACAAAGAGCTCTTCCTTCCTTTGAAAAAAGAAAACTAATGTTATAGAAGAATATATTATCTTTATCACAAAACTAGTTCTTATACCATCTTGAATTAATTGATTCATTTATTTACAGGTTATATCTATGATGAACAAAAGAATATGTAAATAACATGTTTCACATTATTTATCAATTCCATTAATCATGTAGACGTTATCATTTAATTAATAATGAACATTTAATCTATATGATTATTATAAAATTATATTAACAACTATATTTTAAAAATGAATCTTATTTAATTATTCTGAAGCCAATTAGTTATTAATAAATTCTGGATTTATATTCTTTATATATTTTTTAAATTCTAAGACTCTATACATCATAGATATCAGACTATCTTGAAAAACAAGAATCAACCACTATTACAATATACATAAAAACTATTGGAAACACGTGATCTCTATCCAATTAAATAATTTTATTCATTAAGTATCACATTAACACATCCTCTTTGTAGTGGTATAACTAATGATCAATTTATAATTTCATGTGAATAAATGATATGTAATGAATCCCCTTCCCTGAAAGTTATCAGCATTTTTTCTTGAGAACATACCACATTGAGGATATCTATTCACCCCTCCCATAAGAAATGCCTTCATAAAAGGAATCCATATCACAAATTCTCCAAAAACAACAAGATCAAACCCAGTTGAAACATGGAAGATCAAACACCATTGCATTTATTGAAGATATAAGAGGAAATGAGATCTAAATAGATGATATTTCTTGAAAACAAGGGAAGAATAATCCTGGATCGACCTAGATATCCACATATTAAAGTTGAAATCCCAAGTATTTATTCTCATTGAAGGTATCTCAAATCACCAAGGGGAAGAGTCCCTAGATGCTAAATAATGAGAATGAGAAAAGGGTTTATGAAACCCCTTAGCTATTTTACCTTTTATTTATGTGTTAAATAAGAAACTCACATGGTGGATAAACCATTTACATATTGTGAATTTTTCAGGGTTAGATATCACTGAAAAGTGTGTCACATTTTTGTTATTTAACCCCTAAAATTTATACTTCATGAACTGGCCCTAGGAAAGATATGAAATCTACAAACATGACCTATAATATTTATAAATCATTTTTCCAATCTAAATCCATAATTTTGTATCCAAACCACTCCATAACACATAAAATACCCCTCCTAGATCCACGAGCCTCAGAAACATGAAATGGTTCAGTCTTCTATGATCTCCTCCCTTATAGAAGATACCACACAATAAATTTCTATCCTAAAGAATCCAAAACTAAAATAGAGTGAAAACCAAAATTGATCATTCAAAAGGAAACTCTACCAGATACCAGTAAAGGACTCAACACCTTGGGAGAAAAAGATCTCAACCACCACAATTGGAGAAAATAAGCTTAAAATCATGAAAACCCCACAACCATCTCATAAATTCTATATTGGGGAAGGTACCTCTCAAATGAGAGTATTTTGCACCATAACAAAAAAGAAGAAATCAAATCATTAACCAAAAGGAAGAATGTTAAAAATGATTAATTTTACTAGAGAATAGATAAAAAACCAATAGATAAGGGTATTAATCACAAATATACAACTCACATTCCCAGTTAGTCTCATCCATGCCAATATGCCACCACAATACATATACATAAGGAATAGAATGCACGTGAATCACCACCACTTGATAGTACATGATCTCTAAAAGACAATTACTGAATGTTGTATCATTTACAACATCTATGTCGTCCTAATTGATGACATTCGAGTCATATTGAAGATACATATGGAGCTAAGAAACATAAAAAACATCTTGTATCTGGATCAGCTATAGGGAATGTGTAATCTGAAACACCCGAGATCCAACCTATGATAACACTTTTAAAGGGCCAATAAACTAGGTAGCATGAATACACATGTCCAAACCATATATACCAATGATTAGGATTTATCTTTAAGAACACCTGACCACCAATGTCGAACTTCATATGTCTCCTCCTATGATCGTCATGAGATTTCATGAAAGCCTATGCCGCTTTCATAATCTTGAGAAATACTGGAACCATATATTTAATATTTTGTATCAGTTCTGGCCAGAAAATCGCAGCCCCTACATCTCTAGTGAAGCAAAATGGGGAATGTAATGGTCACCCTTAAAATTTATTAAATTACTATATACTGATAGTGGAGTGCAGACTATTATTAGAGGAAAACTGAACCTATGGTTGTTTCTTTATCTATGAACCTCTAAATTCTAGGAAACAAAAGAGAAACATATCATCAATATTCCAGATGGTCCACTCTGTTAGAACATCCTTCTATGGATGAAATGTAGTGATAAGGTATAACTTAGAACAAAATAAATTTTTCATACCCATCCAAACACTAGAGGAAAAAATGAGGGTATTAATCATAAAACACCATCCTCAAGACTCCGTGCAGTCGCCTCAACTTCTCCATGTACTTCCTTGATAGGACCTCCTTTTTAATAGACTCTTGATTTCTATAAATTGCGATGATTTAGTTAAATTATAAATTACCACCCAATAGTTTATCATTTCCACTTATTCTCATGGAAAATAGTAATTAATCCCATCAATATATCACCCCACATCCAATGGGGAACATCTAATGACTGGAAAAACCAACTAGGAATGAATCACCCTATGCATTTCATTCTAAAAATAAACATCAATATACAATCTCATGCATCAATGATAGAAGAAAAAGTCTTCTGTATAACCTCACTCGATGTAGTTCATTCTTAAAATAACCATCAGAAGTATCAAAAATAAAATTGGTCTCTTGAGTCCTTATCCTCAAAATCCACCAACTTGGTCTCCTCCACCTATTCCACCAAAGAAAAATACATAGCAATCATGAAAAAAACATTTTCTTACAAAATGAACCCATATCTACATACATTACTGAGATTTCATCCATTATAGTCCATGAATATCAA
This sequence comes from Viscum album, assembly GCA_963277665.1. Taxonomy (NCBI): domain Eukaryota; kingdom Viridiplantae; phylum Streptophyta; class Magnoliopsida; order Santalales; family Viscaceae; genus Viscum; species Viscum album. The sequence goes on from OY728147.1 coordinate 1,869,727,062, forward strand.
GATCCATGAACTAAATCACATCCTAATTTCTTGATCAATGTATCGTCTCTAAAATTCCCAATTTTTGGAAAATATAAAATAGAAAATTCATAATCCTATATTAATTTCATCCACTGATGTTGACACAAGTTCATGCCATGCTATGAGAATACATAAATCAGTGTCTTGTTTCCATTAAAAACCACAAAATTCTCTCTGATAAGGTAATGAATCCAAAATGTATTGGAAAACACCACTACCTAAAACTAATGATCATTGGTGGAATTGTAACACATACGGGGATGGAATTGTTAAGACCCATAAGAAACAGTTGTTCTAAGCTTTATCTAAGCACAGATCAATACAATATGTGAAGAATAATAGAGAAAGGAAACTAAATTCATTCAACTAGAAAAAAATTATAGTGTTGACCAACTACTCCATTAGGTACTCAATATTTTGTTGCTTATAGTCAGCCCAAAATAACAGATTATCTTTCAGGGTCACAGTCATTATATGATAACAACCTGAGATAATTCAGATACAAAGCACCTATAATATCCTGGAAGACTATGGAAACTCCGAACTTATTCAGATATTTTGGGAGATAAAAAAACTAATATATAATTGAGGGAAAGATATATAGAACCTTAAGGGATACCATATTACCAAATAAATTGAATTCGTGAGCTTAAATAATAATCTTTGAAAACATCATGAACAACTGCTAATGATGAAGAACTCCCAAAATGACACATAGATTATTTACATAGTCGTCCTCTAATAAGGAGTGCACAAGAATTTCAAAAATGAAAACTACCAAGAACTTATCTATGAATTCTATTAACACCATGTTCATAAACCCCATGGCCAGAACTATTGAATTTTTCACGAAGAACAACATCACAATGATGTTAAAAAGAACATAACATCAATGGAAAAAACATAAAAATCTCATAATCCTTCACCCGCACCTAATGATACAGTGCCAACAAATAAATCTCTAAGTACCATCCTTATCCCTTCACCTGATCAATTAAATCATCAATCCCTTGAAGAGAATATATTTTCTTCACTGTATCTTGGTTCTAGTGATGATAATTGATACCCATCAAAATACATCCACCAACCGTCTTCATGAACAAAAACGGTGCACACCAAAGTGACACTCATCCAAAAAAACCTTACTACAATAGATCATCGATATGTACTCAAAGCTCTTGAAACTCATAAATCACGATTATATATAGAGATATCAATATAGGGGATATACATGGTTGTATCTTGATACCGAACATAGTATTGGATTTAGGGGATAATTATATATCATATCCTGGAAAGACAAAAGGGTACTCTTTAAAACCTTTAGAAACACTAATTTTTTATTTTCTAGTGATATAATAATAACAATGAAAATAAAATAATATCATTAAAAATCATTTATCTAACCCATTTCAGGTTATCAATCTCCAAAAACCAATAAAATATCTTCATCAGCACTACACAACACAACCATACACATTTAAAAATCCATCACATCCTACACCAAATTCAACCAATGCATGCCAATTATGATTTCATATGATTGTATCCATAACCATATGAAATCTTCAAAGATTGGAGATACCATATCACTAACTCAATATATCTTCAAACATCATAAAAGGCAGCTCGACCTCTAATTGGAAAAGTCGATTCCAATGGAACTGGATGTCTCTCTACCTCAAGTCCCAAGGCATGGAATATTATAGGTGATATAATGGATTTCAACTATCCTGAATAAAAAAAATTCATAAACCCATATATAAATTTGTAAAAGGTGCCTCAAATGATGTCTATTTCACAAGTCATAGGAAATGCTAATTCCAGAAGCTGACTTTCACATCTCTGTCCCTACTGATGAGAAGCACTATAGACAGACTATACTCTCTGAGGAAGATGAGTGTATTAGGAATATCAATTGTATTCCCCGTATCCTATCTTTTTATCCCAAAAGAGACCACACATCTTCTCATTCCTTTGATGAAAATACCATAATTGAGGAACCTAATGATGAACATTTGGCACACATTGACTTCCTTGAATGGTCAGACACTCCCACCACTCATAACCACTATCTCCATAAGAAAAATATGTTGATGAAACTTAATCATAATTCTTGTGAGTCCCCTACTTATGAAAATGAGAATATGAGGGATGGGACCTACCCATGGCTTACCAAAATCTCTTCAGTTCAAATAAATTTGAACCACAGTCAACATCCCTGCTTCAAGAGGAATCCTAACCACTCACCTCTCATGATTACCTAATTCTAGATAGAATAATATTGATAACCTCTAATCTCGGCAACAACGTGAGGTATGTCTTTAGCATAAAAAAGGTGAGATGGAACTATATTTTGGATGTAAATCCTCCTTTAAATGGCTCTCCCTAACCTAATAATCAAGAAATTGTTGTAGATCATATGATATATGGTTCTTAAAACAGATCCTGAAGCCTCACACATTGGAGCTCTCTTTTCAAACGGTATGTAGCTTATGGAGAATGTCCCCTATCATAGAAATTAAAAGAAAATTTTCTCGAAACTAGTCTCAGAACAACTCCAAGAAGACATCTGACCCCTTGAAATCCCTATTGAATAATAACCACCAATATTTGACTAATTCACTCAGTATCATCGAAGACAATGAACCCAATGATCTTTCAATGTACGAATCTAATAGAATGTTACCTATAACCCCTCCAACCAGTATTCCATGAATGCATGTAAAATGGATCCTCCATAATTCTATAGACACTAGAATTAAAACTCTCAAATGGTGCTCCCCCAAGTGTCATTATTTTAAACCTCTACTCTAGGGTGATCTACTCGCACATATTATAAAACATATTCAGAAAGAACCTAATGAGGATATTGACCTGGATCCATTCCTACAAAAATAAAAACAAATTATAACTCTTAAACCTAGAATATCGAATATTTAATAGAAATTAATTAATTAAATAATTGTCTTGTTTATGGTTTTAACCTATCATAAGGTCTACACATTTCAAACACAGGTTAAAAGAAAAATGATGCATGATCATTTCCATGTTCTTTATCACGTAACAAGTATCACTTAATTTTGTAGTCTATCTAAGATTAAAGGTCCTTTAATTAGATCATAGGGGGTCATAAATATCCATGCCTTACCCATTATCCAAGGTTTACATCGCTTAAAAAACTTATCTGACATAATTTCCCTATCAACCCATGTAACCTGATATGTTCCTAACTAAAAACTCAATTGTATCCCTCAAAATTAACATTTTGGTTAAAATCTATCATTACCCCTCCCCTCATGAATACCAGAACAAGGGAATAGAAATTGTCACTACTAGAGTCCCACCTCTAGCATGCCCCAGATTGGTGACCTGAACTGAGGGTATAATAAATATTCATATAAGTGGAATTACCCTCTAAGAGAAACATGTTGCAGAGAGATATAGTAAGGATACAACAACCAAACCCAACCTAGAAATATATGTATAACAAGTTCCTAGTGAGAATATAAAATTTCATATAGTACTAAACAATTGAAATGAAATCAATGTGTACCTAGAATGTAAAGAAGAACATGATCGCGAAGCCTAAAATAATCCTACTAAACCGTAAGATAGTAATATCTAGCTGATTCTACAAACTAATATGCCTGACCTAAGAAAACACTATATATTTAGAGTGAGCATAATGGTATACTCAGTATGATCTTCCCTATATCTTCTTATGAAAAAGATAATAAAATAATCCTAAAGCATAGAGAACCAATGTGAAACTAACTCATCACCTAAAAATGTATACTATATTCCAAACCTCACCATGTATAAATCTCACCATGTATCTCATAAAATATATAATATAATTTACTAATAAACTATTAGGGGTACTCTTCTCCAACTTTACAACTAATTTGTCTCTTTTCCCCAACGTCGCATAGCCTTAGTATCACTATCTAAAAGTAAGCTACCATGAAGACACCTGGCCTAGGAATCAGATTGTGAACCTCAAGCATCCCATAGCCACACCATCCCATCACGTATCAACATATAATAACAAAGTAGTTTCTAGAATCCACTATAACATGTATGACATAAATCAAACACTAGGTTTTATCCCTCAAGATATTATTGTCCATTCATAGAGTATATAACTCAATCCATCAGCGCCAACACACATCATACCAATAATAATACTATGGATAATATATATATTAATACATGTGTGTGAAATAACAAACATCTAACACATCCATATACACACATTTTTAGAAGAATAAACACTCATTCACACCAACAAACGTAACTACCATGAGAACAGAGAGGGGGAGGGCATGGATATAGGTGGTAGTTAGTCGTCTATCCTCCTAATGGGATGTTGGAGTAAACTCCCTCACAAGGGCTATAAGGTTTTAGATTCTATAGCCATCATGTATAGGGAATCATTTTGAAACATATAATATACATGTATAATATAGCCTATAAGAACACATTGAGAATGACCTAGTATGGAGATCCACTGTAACTAAGTTGCTCAAACTCCTAACATCCATTTCTAAGACCATATATCAAATTTGTAAACAATAATATAAAAAATTAACATCAATTACTTCTTATTTTTTTAAATCATATTTTTTAATTAATTAATTATCCATTAATTAACTTTTAACATAATTACACATTATATTATGTTGCATTACATTTTTCATTCACTTATGTTTCATGCCCTTGAGGTGTAATTCAAACAAGTGTGTGGTTTATTAAGAATGATATATTTTAACCATTTCCATTCCCCATAAACAACCCCCAATGATTAAAGTAATGCCCCAGAATTTCCTTATTTTTATTTAATTTTATGGGACTATTAAGAGACTGCGAAAATTAATGGCCTGTGATTCAGAGGCCCAGAGTGCTTGGAGTGATCTGTTAAAAAAATTTATGCTTCAAATAGTGTGTGTGAGAGAGTTTTCTAAAAAGGTTGAATAACTATTAAACGGGAGCTTGAAACAGAAATCAGAGGGCATCATTGTGTTTAAGATGGCAGGTTTACCCTAGGTGCGACTTAATTTTAGTCAGCGCATGCCTCTAGTAAGAAAACCCTAAAAGTGCATAACTGTAAATAAAATAATTAACTAAAATTATTTTATATTTCAATTGTCTATAACTTATGAACGGTGACTCGGATTAAAAATTTGAGATGACCATTGATCTTGTGAGGTTAGGCTTTCTATAGGTAGATCCTAACAATGGATGACACAGGCCAATAATGGATATCAGTTTTTGACCGTAAATAAAATAATTAAGTAGAAATTATTTTATTTTTAATTTAATAAACTCCTAAACGTTAACTCTAATTGGAAATATGAGAATTAATTTGAGCTCATGAGGGCTTGTTCCCCTTATTCAGAGCCTAACCTTGACCAACGCAACTTGAGGGTGTCTGTTAATAATTTTTTGAACTTTTTTAAGGTACGTTTAGTAAACATGCGAGCGATGATTTCTATCTTTTGAACTCATGCTCAAATTAAAAGTCTGAGTGTACCATTGAATTCGCAGCACTGTTATTCACTTAGGAAAAGAATAACATCAACCAGAAAGGGTCAGACGAAAAAGTAAATATATCGACTTGACTAAAAATAATAACATAACTCCATGAGTTATTTTATCTATTTTTGGAAACATTTAGTGATATGGCGGAATCGCAAAGTTAATAGGTAATTCAACGACTTGAAACTTGGGTTGTGTACCCTCAACATTGGTGGTTTTAATGGCACAATATGGTTCATTCATTAATGAACTTCATTAATGTTATGAAATGAGGTTGGTAACTCACAACTATTTAAAAAATTCTTGGGAATGGTTCCTATGCACACACAAGAGGAACCTGTGACGAAGTGCCAGTGACGACTTCTTCCAACATAGAATTGTACTTCTAATCCATATATGATTCGTACTGGACAACGACAAACACCAACAAACAAGTTTAGAATACTGTCTCATCTTCCTCATCTGCACCGTCTACAAACATATTAAAGGTAAGGGTTATGTGATTAATTTCTCCCTTTTTCAAATTCAATAATATTTTGAAAAACACGGATAAACCATACAATGGGTCGACCTGCGTTTCATTCATTAATTCGGGAGGATAAAGTAAGATTTCTTTATGAGTGTTTTTACAATTAAATAATCATTCTAATGTTATAACACTAATTCTGAAGGTGTGGGCTAATCCAAACAATTCTCGGACCTTCCACTAATCTCAGGGTGGTGGAATTATTCATGGAAAACCAAGAAATATAGTGGAAAAGAGAATCTTTGGTCCACTCTATATAGGCAACATCCTAGGAGGCCTGTAGGCATACACTAGAAAGGAATCATACCACCAGATATTCGTCAGTGGCCCGTGGAAGATTCGTCAGCGACCTGAAGAAACTGGTGGCCAACACCCGCTAGCTGTTATGAAGAGGTGGTGCATGAAGGCACCATTTCAAATAACGGTGACAGGTCTATGCCAGCTGCGTTGACAATAGCGATGTGTCGTGGCATCATGCCACAGAAGAGGGTCTTTACTCCGATCTACAGCGGATGGAAGGGATAATAGCCATCACCGATCGGGTAATCACCATGTGGCATGTAGCGGTGGAAGGCAGTGGTTTCAAGCTGCAGCGGAGGGTGGAACTAAACCTTGCGGGTAACTCGGGTGACCAGTTTGAGCGTACCAGAGAGGTGGTGTAGTGACATATGGCACTGCCACATTAAAAACCCAAACGACCCAGCCAACTTGAAAGGGGAGAGGACCCCCATGCCCGGATAACGTCCCGGGTAGTTCTGAGGCCTGGAAGGCCATTCCCAACCGGGTGGTCCAGGCTGAACAAAAGGCCCAGCTGAACCGGGCCAAGTGCAGCGTGCCAGGTCAGGTCAGTCTGACCAGGTTAGACTAGACCCAGACCATTTTCGGACGACTTACAATTAAATGGATGTATCTACTAAACCATATAACCATTTGACAAAACGTATATCATGTAAAAACCATTAGGATAAGGTGGAACTCTTGAAATACTCCACATGAGTTTTGAATAATGTTGGAGTTTTTCTATGTTGGATCATACCTGAATCCAACCTAGCCCTCGACACAATATTTCCTATAACATACAGACCGGGTGTCCGGTTGATGCGCTTTCTATTTCATTGGAACATTTTTGACCTGACAGTTCATCAGGTTACTTATTCATGGCACATCATGTTGATATAAATACAAATAATGGATTTAGGAGAGTATCCTCCAAGAACCATGTGTGCTTTGTGAGGGAATCCATTGGCTGGATGAGACGTGAAGAATGAATTGGGATCCTGTGTGGATCAGCATTGGGAGATATTGTGTGGATAACCATCGGGTGAAACTGTGAGGACCAGCAGCGGACGATCCTATGCAGATGAGAACTTCACGATCCTATGTGGATAAGTACTGAGCGATCCAATGTTGATCAGCACAGAGCGATCCTCTGTGGATCACAACCGTGCCATCCTATGTGTATCAGCATTGAGAAATCCTACGTGGGTCTGCAGTAGATCATCATGAAAGAATAATATGATATAGATTTATTAATAATCATCTATACTTATGTACTAAATATAAACCAGATGTGAGATATCTTTTTCTTTGCTCTTTGTTATTGAGATCATTATTTGTGGTTTTCCCTTTGTGGAATTCTGAGAGAACTTCATGGTTCTCAGGGACCCTACTGGGTATGGTTCTACACACCCCTACATGGGCTTCACCCTCACCTTATTGTGTCTTTTGTAGATGATGGGTAGATCTAAATGAGTTTTGACGGGGTAGAAATTTCCTGTGTACAGTGGTGACTAGTTGGTGTGGAGAGCCGCAATGACAAGCTCTACCTACACTTCATGTTGGATCCTTAGCGGACGACCTCAAGAGCTATTTTACTTTTTAAAGTATTTACATTTCATTTGGGCTTGTATTTTAGACCCATTACATTAGTATTTACCTTTAAACACCGCGATGGGTTTTAGTTGTGGTTGCACCATTATTATTCCATCGGGTTTTACTTGTGCACAGTGTACCCTGTCTGTTTTTTACGTGTTTTGGGGAAATGCCTTCCCATTTTAGGGAAATCCATTTCTAGTGCTAGTCTCCAACCCCTAGCCTTTGGATGGAGGGCATGGGGTAGTCATGGCATAGGCCCCGGGGGATGGTTCATGATAGTTAAGAATTAATCATTCATTATAAGCATTATTTTTTAACCAGGTACTCAATGAAAACATTTATAACCTTACAATATTTGGAAACATGAAACCAAGAACCACAAAATACCTCATAATTTTGGGAAATGAAATAAGATAAACAAGGAACTTGACAATGAACCATTCAACAAATCCATAAATGAGCATACCATCTCTCAACATCTCATAAATGGCTAAGATGAGCTTTAACCAGTTCTATCACTTATGGTGTCATCCTAGACAACTAAATGTGTATAATGATGTATATCTACATCACAAGATACATCTATTACAACAAAATTTAGGCCACCTTTCCTATATATATAACCTTATCCATCTTAGTATCAAACAAACTAGCATCACATGACATCTGGTCCACCCGAAGCTATATTAAAACAACCATGTTAGGCTCAAATGTATCAAGATCATAAAACAAGGCGAATATATAGAGTACATCAAAAAATTTGTTGGAAAAAAATAAATAATAACCAATATGGAAAATCGTCCCTCAACACAATCCATTAAACCTTCTCCTAAAAATGAGTTCTATTGGCTACAAAACAAAGGACTAGTCCAACACAAAAAATGGGAATATCAATACCTATAAAAAGACATTAACTTTATCAAACAACCAGTTCTTATTATATCATGAATTTACTAATTCATTAATTAATGTGTTTTTACTATGGTAAATATAAGGAATTAAGAAACATTATTATTCACATTATTTATCAATTTATTTGATCATATGAAATACCATATTTTGTTTTTAATGTTAAATTCAAGATTTTGATTATCATAAAATTTCATTAAAATGGGGATTTCAAACATTCCACTTCTTTTATTATTTTCATAGAAATTAATTATCAATTAATTATGAATGTATGTTCATTATAAATTTCAACATGATAAAAAATAATAAAAAATAGGTATCACACTACATATCATGAAAGTGGAAAAACACTACAATTCTATAAAGCAACAACATCAGTACAAGTCGATCACTATAAAATTATATATTCTTTTTTTATTAATTATTGGGTTAATTTCATAATGATACAAAGGAATAAATAATTAACAATTAATTATTTAATTTAAATAGAATATAATAAATGATCATACCAAAAAATTCATAAATGTTCTTCACACTTGTTCGGACCACGTTGGATACATTTGATCAACCTTCCCCAAATAACTGCATCCATATGAGGACACCATGACCCAAAAATACCAACAAAAATAAGGTAAACATATTTAGAAACACGAGAGATAAAAATAAAAATCATAGTGAGATTATAGGGTAAAATAAAGATCATACTGGGAGAATATTCTTGAAAATAACGGAAGAATGCATCGTGGATCAACATGGATGACGAAATATTGAATAAGGAAGCACAAGGATTAAATCCCATTAATGGAATATCAAATTTACAAGGGTAGAAAATTATGAACACTGGATAATTAGAGGTTGTATAGGGTTTTTGAAACACCTGAGTAATTACACCATTTTTAATGCACTATATAAGTGATTTATATGGTGTGTAAACCATTTACACGTCATGTAAATGTCGAGCATATATTTTGCAGAAAACGTATCAGATTTTAATTAATTTATCATGAAACATTCCACATTGTGAACCAGACTATATAAGCTGTTAAATGTACATAATCTGTGTGAAATATTTAAACATTATATATTCACTATGCTTCAATAATTTCCCATCCATGTCCTTCCAGAATACTTCAAATCCTTCTTCATGTTCCACGATCCTCAGAAACAGACAAAGGGTGGATCCACCCAAATCCTAGCCCTTCTAAATCAAGATATATATAGTGAATATATAATATATATATTTTATAATAATGATTATATAAAAGTTATTTATTATTAATCTATATTTAGTTATGTCCATAAAAATGTGGAAACATCACTTATTTGTACGTATGGATTTTCATCTACACCAAGTGATAAAATTTATTTTTCATAAAATATTCATATGAATTATTTTAAAAGTGTATATAATGATCAATTAATATACATGTTATTTGAATTTTATTTTTTTAGATGATGAATCTATGATAAATTTATAATGTATGAGACTATTAAAAAGAAACATGCATGGAAAACGAAAAATTTATCATCTAGAACAGTGATTTAAATAAAGAATTATCAATAAAATGATTATACTATGATATATGTAAATCATATATGGTATGATATATATTATTTTGTTTATATAATAGTTTTATGAAATATATATATATATATATTATATGTTTTGGAGACATAAAATTTAACACAGACATTATGTATAATATTTCACATATCACTTTTAGTTTTATGAGACATATTACATATTCCTTACTTGTTTCTTCTATTTCTTGTATATACTACCCATGAATTCATTTCATTATACTATTCATAAAAAACATTTTTCTTTAAAAATCTAAATAATAATCTATACTCATTGAGTTTCATAGTTAGAGATTACCAATGTTGTTTGGAAATATCATATCATGCTATATTATCTAGGACATATCATATGTTATGCACTATCTAGATTTATAAGGTTATATACAAAAACTAGGACATATAATATTATGAATCTAATTATTTTAATTATATTTATTGTTTTATTTCATGTTATTATTTTATGGGTCTTATGATTCAAATGTATCCAATGTGGTAGAATATTTATGTTTCAATCGGATTTTTATTTGGATTTTATGCTTACATTTCTATGGTGAAAATTATGTTATCCTTACATTGAAAAGCCTATAATTTTAATTCTCATCTATTTATTTATAAATGTTTTTTGTTCTATTAGCATTTTCCTCCCTATGGTGCTCAAAATGGTTCATAAATATTTTTTTAATAAAACCCAATCATATTTATCGACATTATATAGGAAAACAATTGTTATACATATTAATGTATGAAAAAACTATTTCCATGAATGTCTTTTAATATTAGAAAATTATATAATATGTTCATTTTTATCGTTTTTTCATTTTAATAAACAAATAAATGAAATTTTGTTTTAATTTTTAATAAGGATATATCAACTAATGGTCTGAACATAATATTTTTTAATAAATATTTTAAAAATAAAATTTTCCACCATTATGACTAGTCAATTTTAACACCCTGAGGTTTGAATAGAGTATCATACTATTCAATTGAAAATTTTATTCAAAAAAATTAATCATAGAAGGGAATGTTGCAGCCTCATAATTTACTATATATATATATCCTTTTGAATAGATTCATTCTCTTTGATAGATTTTGATACACACAACCCCATGCATAAATGAACTATAAAATAATATAATGATATGATATATAATTTAAATTGGATTCATTGAGATCTAAAATATAAAATATTAAAATTATGTGGTTTAAACTTTTATAAAATAAATTAAATGAATATCTATTGCTTATCAAAAAATAAAAATATTTTTAATGACAGATAAATGTTTTCTGGAAAAACTAATTTTTTTAAAGGATGTAACATCATGATTTGTGAAATATATTAAAATTAATATTTACCTATTTTTAAAAATTTATATAAAAAAATTAAATGTATTTTTAAAATTATATTGTATAAATTATATTAGGGGTTATATTTGTTTATTTTTATGAAATTTTTCATTTTTTGATTAATAGAAATAATGATTATTTTTAACAAAATCAACCATTTTATTTTAATAATTTATAAGTACCATTTTTAAATTTTTATCAATATAAATTAGTTAAATTATATTATAATACGTCAAATTTAGGAGATTTTATTTAAATTAATTTTTATTTTTGATATTAAAACATTTTATACAAATGTGAGTTTTCTCTCGAGAAAATCACTTATTCATCGAATCTGTAGTTTTAATTTAAAATTATAATTTTACACTCATTGAAGGATGTGTTGAAAAATGGATTACATTTTTTTAATCAGATTAATTAATATTATATTTTAGTTTAATATTAATTTTTGGTCATTATGAATCGTATAAATAATAAAAATTATTTATTGGGGTTAATGATAATATAGGTTTACCGGTGGGATAAACTAAAAGGATAAGGGTTTAAATAGACCAAATATTTTTCTAAATTACATTTTCTATCTATATTTATACCCATATTTCCATAATATATAATTTTATGTACTTTTGGGACATGTTTATATGAAAGTGACTAATATAATAATGTATGAAAAGAAAAAAAAATGATACCCTCTTGCGTTTAAATTTCAATTATGACTTCACATAGGGAAAAAATATTGTTATACATGAATAATAATTTTAGTTTTGGGAATAATTAACTTAATTTCATGATGGTATTTTTTTTATTAATTATATAATAACATTAAATTTATTAGAAACGGTAACACGATAGTTATTAAAATAATAAAAAATATAAAAAATTGTATTGAAAATATTAAAATATAAATAAATATAATGAATTATTATATTACATGAATTTATTAGATTAATATGACATGATATATATTATCACAAATTATAATTTTTAATTACGCATTTTTATGCTTAATTTCATATTAAATGAATATTGTTTAAATCGACAATAATAAGATTTTTTAATAAAAATTATTCTATTTAATGATTTAAAATTAAAAAAAATTCATATCCTATGACAATTTAACAGTACATTTTTAAGGATATTTACCACATTCCATTAATAGGCCAATGGACCTTTTAAAATAATTTCATTAACCCCTAAATAATAAAATCATTGCCACCTCATAAAATTGTAAATAAATGTTTTTCACATTACAAGTGATTGTGTAAAAATAAATTGTTCACCCAAATAAAGTTTTCTATTTATTAGTTAATTTTCATATTTAAATCTTTGGGAAAAGTTATCTTAGTAGGCTATTTATTCATTAATTGATGAATTTCCTATATAAAAAAACTACTTATATTGGTGAAAACTCAAATAGTAAATGAAAGGAAACATAAGAGTTAAGGAACAACATGATTAAGAGAAATTTGTGAAGTGGAGGTTTGAGTCAATTATATCATCCATAAAATTCATTAATTATCATTTTTTGATGCACTTCAGGTTTGAGTCACTTCCTATTATTGAATAGAGTTGAATATTTACCAAAACTGCCACTCCAGGATTATAAAAGAGAACATTCTACCCTTACGTGTTTACACCTTTCTAAAAATATTTCATGTGGAAAAATATAAAAATATATCACCAATACTCTTAACCATATTATAGAACTTATATTATTTTCAAAACACCAACACTAGTGTCCTTAATTATGTATTCAATGGAGGTTTCTCTAAGAGAATATAATCATTTTATCCATGGTCTTTCTTTTTATTTCATCAAATAGAACAATAAATTAACTCTTAAAAATGAAAATATAATTAAAATAAAATACCATATTCTATGATTTTAGTTTGTTAATGGAACAACCTATATGCATAACCTCTTCTATAAAATAGTAAATTAAACCATCGATCACATGAATATAAGACTATCACCTCACGAAAATATGTGAATCGTTTTACATCAACACCTATAATTGATGGATATAATGATGGATTTAATATATATATATATATATATATATTAAATATAATTTAAATATAATTATTTATTTTTAATAACAGATATTCCATATTATTTTCCATTTTATTCAAATTAGGATAATATTTCACATGTGTAAGGAGGACAGCAGCCTCACAATGTGATGTGATTCATTTTTCACATACACATTACATGATATTTAGTAATTTTAAATTTTATGAATATATTTCATATATGTGAAAATATACCTATTTTTTAAAATTAATTTATCACCCACTTATTTACCCATACACCCATTAATTAAATGAAAATGTCACTCATGTGTTTGTATGACCTACCGTCTTTGTGAAGCGATGAGATCCATTATGTATATTAAATTTTATATATTGATAATAATGATGTATTCAATAAAAATGAAATTTAAAACATTAATATTATTATGTAGATGATAAATCAATATGTTATTCTATTGAACAAGATCCTCCCCATCAAAACATGGATGAGAAAACAGGGTATATAACACCCAAAACAGAATTAATAATGAAATATTATTACAAAAATTTAATAATATGTTATAAAAGGGTAATACAAGGTATTATAAAAATTATTTTTCAACTATTATATGTTAAAATATTTTTTATCCTACTAAAATGAGGATAAATAAATTTCATGAAAAATAAAACATAAGTTAAAGGATTATTCTCAATTTCCTGTTATTAGGGAATATTATAAATTTATGTAGATAAAAAATATTAGACAATGTATATACTACCAAATATAATCATAATATCATGAATATATCAAAATTCACATTATTTTAGGTTTCAAATTGATTTATTTCTTCCAACAGGGTTTTAATTGAAAATCCCCATGTGGTAAATAATATAATAACATAATTTATTTTCAATGATGTATATTACTTATTTTTGGTCCTAGATATTCCACTATTTTTTGTTTAATGATATTTTATTACCTTGTATTTTATTTCTATTTGTATTATGTGGATTTAAATTTCCTATAAATAATTGATTCGAAATTAATTTTAAGTTTAATGTGATGATGATTCTATGGGTTTCTTATCTACAATTTTCTTCGTTGGGATATATGTAATGTTATACACCAATATTATTTTATTAGGTGTATCCATTGACTATTTAATATGTTATACCATGAAATTATTTATATTGCCAATATTTAATTTTTTATTTGATGTAATTCATATAATGCGGTTATGATTCAAAAGTTAACAAAGTGGTAAGAGGCTTATGTTTCAATTTCAATTTAATAAATATTGATTATAGATAAATTTCCATTGAAGGAAATTATTTTATCGATATATAATAAAACCATATCATTGTATTATCCTTTGGTTTTTCATTATTTTTTCATATAATTGTAACGACTCTAACCCTTTTATCTGATATCTTGTGATTGATTTTATTAAATAGGCATAAATATAAAGATATAAATCCCAAAGGACTAGTTATTTTTCTTATTTTAGAGAACCATTTACATATTTGATACAAATTTTACATTTGCAATAGAAAATAATACATAATACATAACAAAAGCTAGTAAATTTTATCCTTGAAAACTCATTATATTTTCCATTCTTCATAATATATCGAAAAGAAACAAAATAAGGGTGATCACAAATTCATAGTAATATTTAAGCATAGATGAAGATGGAATGAATCAATAGTCTTAAAAAACAAAGAAATATAGATAACTGGATATAAATATTTTATAAATATCCATATAAGGAATAATAAATATTGTAATTTAAATAACTTAAAACACATGTTATTTAATCATCAAACAAGAATTAAATAAATATATATATATAATATCATAGTGAAAATATCATTGATAATAATAACAATTGAATTATCAATGAATACAATCTTTTGTTTTACAACGTAATTTTTCCAAAGTACAAGAATCCTTTTTATTTACGACCTCTTATAAAAATGTTTAAAAAACATTGAGTAAAACCCCCTCTAATTTGGCCAATAAATTCATCTGTTGGGACTAATGATTCTTCAATGTGCATATATTATATATTACCCAACCCATTTCAATACATTCCAAATAATTATTCATATATTGTGTCATCAATATAATCCATAAAAAATGTTCCCTATCAAATATTCTTATTGAGTAATGTATTTTAATTAAGCAATGTTTCCTCAATTAATCAAATTACATTCAAAGTAATCACCGCATGTAAAATTATAATAAAATTTATAAAATAATAATATTCAATATACATGAATAATTTTATTTAATTAAAATAAAATTTCTAATGAAAAATGATACTAATAAATTGATTTTTTGGGAGAAATTTTATAATAAAAATAGAATGTGAGACTTTTAAATAACTTATAGAACTTGTCAATTTTAATTTCAAAACACCTTGGGTAAGATTTTTCAAATTGAAATGTAAAATACAATGAAGAATAATGTATTCATGATATTACATGTCAAAGGGTAATTATATACAGAGCATGGAACTTAATTGGTCTATAACAACAAATAAATCTCAATCGAATGTAAATTGATATTAAATCCCTTACCTCATACTTCCTCTTGGTTGTACGTGAATTAAAATAATTTTTAATTGTTTTTAACATTTTATTAATTTATACCATAACCATAATAAAATTTATAAATTATTATATGATCCTGATTCTATATTTTAACACACCTTTGTTAATTATATTTATTTAATTTCATTGTTTCGTTTGTTAATTTCCAAGTTTTTTCATGCATGATTCATCATGATAGATCTGGTTCATGTAAAAATAATAGAGTAATATTATGTACATAATAATAATCATGACAAAATTATCATATTTCAACATATATATTTATTTCAATTCCATTCATGAATGAATTTTGTGAAAAATGAAGCATTCTTTGATTATTGAGACGGTAAGTCTAATGTATCGATGAATAATGTTTCCATTTATCACCGATCATTATAGAATTGAGGTAAGTATTATTTTTTCATTATTTAATGATAATAATATCATTAATATCATATTATATTGTTATATATATCATCCATGAGTTATAGTTAGGAAAATAAATCACATCGCATCGTGAAGGTTATTGTACACACATACAAGAATTATTTTTTCATATTTACGAGAGTAAAAAAGAAATAATGAAAATGATATATGCTATCATCACATAATTATAAAAGTTTAATAAATATAATAATTATATGGTGAATATAATTTATAATTATTATGTTTACCTTCATCACCTTCTATTTGATGCTTTATTGAAAGGGGAATAACATGGCTTCATGAGGTGGTCGTCCTCCGTACTCACGAGAAAAATGATCGTATCTCTTATAGAATTGAAGGTAAAATTATATATGTTATATAAGTAATATAGGGAGTTAAATATTTTATAAATATCCTAAATAGTTTTTTTATACATCTTCTTACACAACCTTTAAAGGATGAAATGGAAAAATGAAAGATAATAGTTCACAGCACAAAATTCCACCGCACACCTGATCTAACAACCAAAGCTTGACGTACATAGATATTAAATTTCCTTTGCCAAATAAATAGTATATTACAAAAACAAAGACCCAAATACCATATTAGTTTAGATTATTTAGAAACATGGAAAATAATCTTCTAACATGGTGAATGATATTCAACATCTCCCATAAAGGTCTTCCCCTTTAGTTTTCCTACCTAAAACGATTCTTTTAAATTTTGGGGAAATTAAAGAATAATAAGGATGAGGAAAAATTATCATTAAGGTTGACCATGAATACCAACCAAACAAAGAAACATAAGAAACTGAAAACATGAAAAAAATGGAAATCAAAATTGTGAGTCAGGAAATAAATGTTAGCAGTACGTAAGACATAGATCATAGAGGAACATCAACCATGATAAAATTACATTTTTTAACAAATTTAATTATGTAAAACAAATTATAAAATAATATTATTTCCATATAATTCAATTAATTGCTTCCATGACCATTATAGTGAAAAAATTCCATTATTTTACTATGTTTACTTGTCGTTCCCACCATGCATTACTATACCAGATTTACTTGACGTTCCGGCCATGTATTACTGAACCAAAATTTACATACCATTGGAGTCATGTCTATATCATGAGATATAAATCTTTACCATATTAATTAGAGGGGGATATATGTCCCACCCGTCTCATATTGAAATCATTCATTCATTTTCCACAAAAACATAAATAATTTATCATAGCATCACCCATGTAATAAAATGGTTTTCTTAAACATCATTCTATCATAACATAATCTATATAAAATATCATTTAATCATTAAAACACTCAAATAAAAATAATAATATGGATAAAAACATAAACCAGTTTAAATAGAATCATCAGAGATTGAAAATAATTTTGATAAAACACTGGAAATTATTATTTCAAGAAAACATTATTTTTTCATCAAAAATGTTTTCTTTTCCCAAAATTTCATGGAATTTTAAAAGGAAATAATTTAGTTTTAAATAAAAATGAAATCATAAAGAGTAAGATTCATGAGAATAACTCATTAAGAATATGTAAAAATCTATTCATTCTTTATGTTAAAAAACATTATCCTTGCCATTTTTATAGAAAATTCTAAAAGTACCATGAATTGTAATAAAAAGTAATATTCATTCTATACCATGTAGAAATTTTAAAAATGGGTAAAAATTACATTAATAATACATATAATAATAGTAATAATTTTAATAAAACATGGGCATGGATGATAAAAATATCACCAATAAATACATATGTATAAACAATCTAGGATAAAAGTGAGATTTTATAAAAATCCTTTACATTATGTCTGATATGCTTCATATGTTTCTAAACCTCTTATTCATTGACGTTCTCTCCTTGGATCTCCACTTAATGGAGATAGGGTTGGTATTTTGAGAATAATATCACCTATAAAATGTAACTAGGTATGTTGATAACACAAATGGGTAGTGGATGGATGAAGATAAAGGATTAATAAGTTATAGAGAAATGACGGAGGATGTGCCCTTTTATAATTGAGGTTAGTGGCACTTTTGAAAAACTCAAAAAATTTAATTTATATTTATTTTAAAATCAATATAGATACCCCCATACAGTGATATATTCAAATCTAATATATGATAATATTGAAATATCACCGACCAATAAAATTTAGACAAGTTTTGATGTCAATTTAAACATTATTATTTTAATTGACAATTATTTATTCTACGTAATTTTAATTAAAATGACAAATGATTAAATTTTAAAAGGGTTAAATATTTACTAATTTGATTTCAATTATACCATAAATTAAGAATTTTAAAAAAATTAAACCACAAAATAATTATTATATATTATTAAAGTTGTTTTATGATTTTTAAATAATTTTATAAATCATTATCTTAACATATTATCAATTGTGCCAATTTTGATACTATTAAATTCATGGATTTTTAGAAATATAAAGATTACGTGTTATCCTGGAAGAAAATATTTTATTATATACATAATGGGAAAATGTCATCTATAAAATTCATTAGATAAATTAATTAGCCAAAACATTATTTATTTGTCCATTTTTATTAACATTTATTTGATATCTCCATTATTAATATAATCACTACATCAATATTGTATAATTATTTAATATAACTATTTATATAATAAATATTTAAAATAAAATACTATGATGAACATAAATTTACTATATTTCATATAAATATATTTAATCAAATTTATCATCTTGAAAAGAAAATATAAAAAATATTATACTTACTAATGTATGACTGTGTCAACTTTAACATCACTTTAAATAAAATAAAATAATTTTCATAATCTCTTCTATAAATCTATAAATTGTCACTTTCTTAGAAATTTTATTTTTATGGTCTATATATACTCGACCAATATTATTTGGTCATATATTTGGGACTTTTATTGTTATTAGTATTTTAATAAGAATTTGTTTATGAATTTCTCATCAATAAATTAATTTCTACATCATCAATGTATAATAATTTAATGTAATTATTAATTTACTAAAAATTAAAAATAAAGTACCATAATGTAGTTAATTCTTTTATCATTACATTTACTATTTATTTTCTTTGATATCACCAATTTATACATAATGCAAAATTATTATACTTATATCAAATGTGAATTTAACATTTTGTATCATTCAATGGATTTATTAATATCTACATCATTTTCATTGTCATGTGTCCATTAAATGACTATGTTTTTATCCAATTATGTAAATGAAATAATATTATTCATCCAATGAGATTTTGGACGTTTTTAGGATAATTTTATTGTCCTTATCATAACCTTTGGTTAACTAATTTAACTGATTTACTTTTAACCATTGTAAATATAAATTTCTTTATTTACTATTCATAATGCCCAAAAAAAATTGAAGTACCCTATTAACATAATTTGGACCCAATTATTCTAAATATGGAATCCATTTTTCATAATTCATATCACACCCTGACCTCGGATACTCCTCTATTTTATTTATTTTTCAATATTCGATTTTTTATTGAGGCTTGGGTTGGAGGTCTAAAAGAAGTCATTGTGTTTTTGTGGTATTTGATTTCATATCAAGCGATTCATGGTTATTGTGATTGTTTTGGGATAAAAGTGGCATGTTGGAGAGTTTGTGATGCCCTCGAGGTCCCTATATTGTGTTTTAAACAATGAAGAATTAGTGGGTGTACTTCTTTGGTGATTGGGTTGTAATTTTGGGGTTTATGTCAATTTATAGGGTCATGTGGTTTGAGAACGGCCTACCCAAATGGTGAAAACTAACCATACGATGTTGTAGAAGTTTTCAGATATCCCTCACATAGTTTTTTTTTTCAAATTTTAACAAACCATGCAGCAAAACTGTTCAGGCACTTTTGAGAAAAATATCTTTGGATGTGGAAAAATATTTTGGGTGATTCCTTGTCCAAAATGAAGCTATACCTTTGGGGTATCTTTCATAGAATCCACACCCT
Organism: Viscum album; assembly: GCA_963277665.1. NCBI lineage: Eukaryota > Viridiplantae > Streptophyta > Magnoliopsida > Santalales > Viscaceae > Viscum > Viscum album. The sequence goes on from OY728147.1 coordinate 1,869,747,915, forward strand.
CCATCCTCCATATTTTTGGGGTACTTTGTGTGTAATTTATCATGTAAGTTTGGTTATTCTTCATGTTGACTTCATTAAATCTTCTCTCTTTCCTTTTCCATCATTGTTTTTGGGGTAATCTTTTGTTTTCCACCCTTGGGAAAACCCCAGGGTAATGTTTTTCTCATGTTTTACATTTTTATTTTGGTTAGGGTGTGTGTATTTTTCAAGGGGATTCTATCTCCCTCTATTTGATGTTTTACCCCATCCGAAAATAATTTGATGTAGGTGAATCCAACATTTCCATTACGGAATAATCCTTTAGAACTTACATGTTTTCATTTTCTTCTGAAATGATATTCACAACTCTATTATACCCACTGGATAGATATAAATTATGACTCGGTGTTGACTTTTTTTAATAAAAATATTTTCCTAAAGAGATTTTTGTAAAAATTTTATTTTTAAGGCATATATGGTGCTTATTTTTAAATACACTATTAATTTAATGTAGGATTAGGTCTTTTTTAAAAGTCATAACTCTTATGTTGTGTGATGGTTCTTATTTTGTTATAAACATATTTATATGTGTGTAATTTAGAAATGGTGTTGCTTGATATGTAGTGTTTAAAGGTATTTTAAAGGGGTTTTATGGAAATAATGAGATGGTTGTGTTCTTTTAAATAATTAATGGTTGGATTTGGTTTTCAAATGGTTTCGTATATGAAAGGCATTCCATCATATGTTTTAATATCTATGTGTTCACAATGTGAACATATTGATTTTTCCTAAAATGAATATGACACATGAAAAAAGGTATTCTTACAAATTCCTAATTTCTCATATGACTCATGGTTTTCAAACAACGATGGTTTCCTTTGGAGACTTCTAAAGAGAGTTTTAAATGGGTTTTTGATAAAGAGTTGTTTCATGTATTTTTAGGAAATCAATGTTTTAAATTTGTTCCTCATGTTTTGGAATGTTTGTAATTGGAACATGCTTTGTGTGAGTTAGGAATGGTAATGGTCTGTTTAGAACATCCAAATCAAAGGTGAATTTTTATATTGAACATGTAAAAGGATGTGATTTTGGAAATATTTTGGTAAAATCCTTTGGGTGTGTAAACATAAAGTCATTTTTTCATATTTTTATATTTTCATGTATTCTTTGAAATTTGAAAAGGGTTGTTTTGAAAAATAATGGGGAAGAGGTGTTTCTCATGGATTAGAAGAAAATTTTATATGTTTTGGTGTGGATAAGTACTCATGAAAGGGTTTGTGACGTGATAATAGTAGATTATAAAATGAGATGCTTGGATTGGTAGATAATTGGGGTATGTGGTAACATGTGATAAGTGAAATTTGATTGAACATAAGAAGGGAGGCATGGGTATCTTGGTGGGTGGACATGTACTATTATGAAAGTGATCCGGTGGGGCTTGGCCCATGTTTCCCATAGCACGTTTGATGATGAAAACACTAACTAAAATATGATGATGATGATAAGGACCACTAGGTTTTTGGAATGTTCACTATTAGTGGCTCGTGCATGATAACTGTTATTGTTATGGTTACTCTTACACCAAGACACAAGGTACCCAAGGACCAAAGCTAGCTAGTTCCTAGGGGTGTTCCCGTGAAAAGTGATCAATTACTATATTGCACCTCCGCCTGCATACGGTAGGTAGGGATGGTAATTTTAAAATTAATTGTTTTCTTAAGTGGACTTATTTGAAACTATTTTCCATTTAATGTTGTTCTACTAAAAACTGTTACTAGTATCATTTGGCTTGGGTTTTAGGTTATAAAATGGAATGAAGTTTTAGAAACGATCATTATCATGTGTTGGATATAGAAATGGGAATGAGGTGTTGCTTAATTTAAAATGTGAATTCATACTTCTTTAACTTTATTTAAATCATCTTTTAATGGTTTGTTTTGGGAATGGAAACTCTCGGATTCAGTGGTTTACTTTTGGATTCTCTACTGAGCATTTTTTGTGCTCATGCCTAACCTTTACAACATCAGTTGCAGGTTTAGATATTGTTCCAGATTGTCTATCATGGATGCACATGTGGGAGCAGTTTTGGGGTTGTGGTTGGAGGCGACGAAGGGGTAAAAAAGGGATAATTGTAGTAGAGTCTCATTTCTAGTTTTTTTCTTTTTAGTGGTACATTGTATCTAGATCGGTTCATTGTTTATATGATATCCAGTTGTTGGTTTTCCTATGTTATATATTTTTTCTATTAATTTATATGATTCTGTTTTTTTCAATAGACTGAAATCATTCCCATTGGTGTTGTATTTGATGCCCGAAACTAATTGTCAGCTTGTGGGGATCGAGAAATCCATTAGGGCTATGCCGTAGACCGGATCGTGTGACCGGTTCAGGGTCGACCCAGGGTGGTTCATGATAAAATGGTATCATACGAGGTTCTGCTTATTTGGGTTGTTTGGTAGAAGGAGACAGGGGTTTTTGGGGCCCATGAGGTAGGTAACGGGTCGATGCCTATTCACCACCACTCAGGAAGATACCTTAGTTACTAGGGGTAGTCTAGGAGTGAGTCCTTGTCTTAGGTTATTTTGGGATGTGGATTGATAATAGAGGTAGATCGATGTCATTTTGTGACCTCACATGGAGTGGTGGACAATGTGGAGTCAAAGTGACTGGTTAATGTTCCACTCAGTGTTAATCCTTATCTAGGTCATGGCCACCACCATGTCTCCGGGTTGGGTATAAACACTAGTTCCTCATTCCGGTATAGTGTTGCTGGTTGTCCTTTGTTATGGGATTTGTTTTTGTGAGTGTGTATTGAAAATAAAAATGGATTTTGGAAATGGAAATGGTTTTAATGTGAATGTGGTTTTGAAATGGAAAATGTTTTCTCTCAAAAATTTTTGGAAATTAGTGAAATGTGGTTTAAATAATGTAGTTTTATGGTTTGAAAAAAATTGATTTATGTTTGGACATGACAACAAAATGAAAATTTTGAAACATGGTGTTCCTTTTAGAAGGTCACATGTGTGGGGTGTGTTTGGAAAGTGCATTTGGGATCATTTTTAAGGATGAATTGAGAGTAATTGGGTGGACACAAAAGTGATGGTTAATAGGATTCCATGGGTGTGGTTTTTGAATTTAAGGATTTCAACAATATTTTATAAAAGTGTTTGAATGGAAAAGTAATTTCAGTACTTATTTTTTCATGGAAAGGGGAGGTTTTTTTTTGTATTTGTAAAATGGACATGGAAAAGGAAAATTTGGAATTTTAACAAAATGTTGGTTTTGTAAAATTGGTTTTTTCTGGTGTTTGTATACGTTTGGCTTGTAAGCCCGTTTCCCTTGATTTGGAATTTTGCTTTTGATCGAGTTATCCATTATTTCGGTTTCAGATGTGTTTTCCATATTGTTCGGAGTATGCTCCCCAAAAAATTCACCCATGTTTCTAATTAGTCATGCCCATTTCTCGGTTCTCCTAAGGTGTTGTTTGTCTTTTGGACTGGCAGTGTTCTTTTGGAGGCATGCAAGTAGTTTAAAGAGGTAGAGTGTGTTTTTCATTGGTTGGGAACTCCCAAGCTTGTTATGGTCAGTGATGTATTGTGTTTGTCAGAGGGTCTGGTTATGGACAAGTAGAGGTTGATTGTTTCTCTGTCACTGATGTTTGAGGTATTGTTGTTGTTGTTATGATTTATTGAGGGTCCCTATCTAGAGAGAAGAGTGTTCCAAATGAACTTATTTTTGATTAATTGTTTCCTTCAATGTTGGATTCAATATCATCGAATTTTTGATTTACGTGCTACCAATATGGACGGTTCAGGCATTCTAACATGTTTTTCCACATCCCTTTGAAGTCTTGTTCTCATGGTGATATTTATGGTTTCTAAGGAATGTTCTAAAGGTAGGCCCACTTGTGAAAGTAGTGTTGTTTGGGGATGCTAGTGCTGAAATGTATCACATAACATGCTTCAGCCATCAGATCCCCCGCCTAAGGTATTTTGTTGAAGATCGCACACAGGCAGGGTTTGCTGAGGGTGTGAGGGATCTCAATATGGTCAATGTATTTCTATATTTGAAACTTCTAAAGTTCCCATTAATTCATTTATCAGTGGGGGTGTGTGCATTGTTATAGTGTGAGGGTGTGACAGACTTGTTCTGTTATGATGTACACAGTTCAGTTTATTGTCCATGGGTTTTGGAAATTTTCATCTATATTAGGGTGTGTTTTGTTTGGTTTAGGATGGATTTTGGATTTGGTGATGCTTGTTTGGGGATATGTGTGCATGGTCTTGGTGGAGGATTTTCCTTAAAATCTTCTCAAGGATTCCCCTAGTGGTATGAGTCCCAGCCAGCATAAAGGATTTTATGTTTGGCACTATTGTTGATCACCATTGTATGGATTGTTTTCGGATCTAGTTAGGGTTTCCACGTTCAGGAGCCTGATATACTAAGTTGATCCACAGTAAGTTCTATGTATAGGTCCTTGGGGTAGACATTTTTTGTTCATGCTATAAGTTATGTAAATGTTTTATGAAAGTTCACATGGTTCCCCCTAAGGGTGGGGTGTTGTGGTTATTTTGTTTTTCAATCTAGTTGATTTTCTGTGGTGGGGATAACCCTCTCGCGTTCTCTATTAGTCTTGGGATTTATTTTCATCTTGAATAAGTCAGATGTGACCTGTATAGAGTGTGTTCATCCTGATATTCATAGTTTTAAATTTTTGGACATGGAATCTAATCATGAATAAATTTTTCTTTGGTGACTTTCTCGGGGCAGAAAGCGTCTGAGGTAGGCGGAATTTTCACACCCCAACATCGGATACTCATTCATTTTATTTATTTCTCAATGTTGGATCTTTTGGTTGATGATTGGGTAGGGGGTCCAATATAAGTCATTGGGGTTTTTTGTTATTTCTTTTTTCCTAGACCTAATCATGGTTATTGTGACTCTTCTAGGACGAAATTGGCATGTTGTAGAGTTTGTGATGCCCTAGGTGTCTATATATTGTGCATAAAACATTGATGAATCATTATGTGGACTTCATTAGTGTCTAGGTGTGATTTGGGGTTTTTTGACTAATTTATGGGGTCTCATAGTTTGAGCATGTCCTTCCCAATCTATGAAAACTGACCATGCGATGTTTCAAGATTTTTCCAGTATCCCTCGAATAGTTTGCACATGGTTTGACAAACCGCGCCACGAAATCGAACAACCACTTATGGGATTAATAAATTTTTACATGGAATCATATATTGGGTGATACCACCTCCAAATTTAATACAAACCTATTGGGTATCAACCAGAGGAGCCTCCCCTTTCATCTTCCAAATTTTTGGGGCCATTTTGGTTCGATTTATCAAGGATGGTTGGTGATTTTTCTTGATCCCTCCATTAAATATCCACTCTTTCCCTTTTGATCATAATTTTTTGAGATTTATTTGGGGTTTACTCCCTTGTCCAAACCACATGGGTAAGGTTTTATCATGTGGTTAATTTTTCATATGGCTATGGTGTAAGGATTTCTCACGGGTCTTTGACCTCCCTCTCCTTGAAATTTCAACCCATCCACAAATTATTTGAGGTAGGCGAATCCAACATTTCCTTTCAAGAGAAATCAATTGAAACATTCATGTTTTCATTTTCTTCTATAATTTTATTAGAGTCTCTATTGTACCCATTGGTTAAATATAAATGATGATTTTGTATTGATTAATTTCGTTAATAATAGTATTTTGTAGAGATTTGTGTGAGATGTATAGGTTTAAGGTACATGTTGTTCTTGTTTTGAAATGATATGTTATTTTAATGTAAAATTTGGTCTTTTTTGAAATTAATAACGCTTATATTTTGTGAATGAAATTATTTGGTTATAAAATTTATTTTTTGTGTTTAATTTTAAAATGGTGTTTCTTGATATGTTGGTTTATATGTCATTGAATGGGCTTTTATAGAAATAAGGGGATGGGTGTGTTCTTTAAAATAATAAATGGTTTTATTTGGATTTCAAATGGTTTATCAGATGAATGGGGTTCCATAGGATGTTGGAAAATCTATTGGTGCACTATGAGAACACATAGAATGTTCCCTTAAATGAAGATGACACTTGAAAAATGAAATTATTATAAAAAATAGGATTTCTCAAATGACTCTTCGCTCTTAAATAATTGTTTTTCCATTTGGAGACTTCTAAAATGGTTTTAAATTGGGTTTTAATAAAGAGTTTCTCAATGTGTCTTAGGAATGCGTGGTTTTAAATGATTTCCTCATGTTTTTTCATGTTTTTCCTTGGAACATTTATTGATTGAGTTTGGAGTGGTAAAGGCCAATTTGGTAGTTCAAAATCAAAGCGGAATTTTTATATTGAACATGGAAAGGGTTGTAATTTGGAAATTTTCTGGTAAATGCATTTGGGTTTGTAAGTATAAAGGACCATTTGGAATTTTTGAAAGTTGCATGTGTTTTCTAAAATTTTAAAAGCATTGGTTAGAAAATTCTATACGAAGAGGGGTTTTCATGGTTTAGGATAAATTTGTAAATTTTTTTGTGTAGATAAATTCTGAAGAATGGTCCTATGATGTGAATGTGGTGGCTTATGAAATGAGATAATTGGTTTTGTTGATAAATATTGTAGGTGGTAAAATGTGATGTGTGAAATTTGATTGAGAACAAGAAGTGAATCCAATGTATCTAGGTGGGTGGACATGTACTAGTATTCTAGTGATCTGGTGGGGCTTGGCCTTGGTTTCACGTTTCAAGTTGGATGATGAAAAAAATAAACAATGATTATGATGTTGGGGACCACTAGGTTATGGGTATGTTCCATTATAGAGGCTCATTCACAAGAATGTATATTTTTATGTTTACACTTACACAATGATACGAGGTACATAAGGCTCACAACTAGATAGTTCCTAGGTGTGCTCCCGTGAAAAGTGCTCAATGACAATATTGCACCTATTTTCGGCATACAGTATGTTGGGATGGTAATTTTAAATTTAATTTTTCTCTTTTTCTAAAGTGGAATTATGTGAAACTGTTTTCCATTTAATGATGTTCCATTGAAAATTGTTAGTAGTATCCTTTGGTTTTGGTTTTTGTTTATAAAATAACATATTTTTTCATGAATGAATTGGTATTGTGTGTGGGATTTTGAAATGGTAAACATATTATATTTTATTTAAAATGATAAAACTATATTTTTTTAATTATATTTCAATATTTTGTTAATAGTTTGTTTGGTAAAATAATCTCTTTGATTCAGTGGTTTACATTTGGCATTCCTACTGTGCATTTTTGTGTTCACGCCTATCCTTTACCACTTCATTTGCAGGTTCATCTATTGTTCAGGATTGTCCTTCATGGTTGATCATGTGGGAGATGTTTTGGTCTTGTGGTTATAGGTTTGTAAGGGCCCCCATATAGATCAATGTAGTAGGGCCTCATTTCTAATTTTGTTCATTTTAGTTGTACTTTGTATATGGATCCATTTTTTATTTATTTTAGATCCAGTTATTGGATTTTATATATTATCACTTTTTTATATTTATTTATTTGAATCTATTTTTTTATTTTGGGCTGAAATTGTTCCCATTGGTGTTGTATTTGATGCTCGACACTATTTTCCTACCCATAGGGATCAAGAACGCCCTTCAGTCCATGTCGCAGACCAAATCGAGTGATCGGTTCTGGGTTGAAATAGGATATTTAGTGAAAATTTAAAACATAGAATTGGAAGAAATTAATTTAATATTAATTCCATTTATCAAAAACAAAAAATTGAGTTCTTAATAAGTATAAACATATCAAAATATTTTCATTTTTTTATGTCTGATTAAAATGTGAAATTACATTCCATGACCAACATCGTTTTAAATAATAAAAACATAATCCAATAAGACATTAAAACCTATTAAAATTATAATTTATGTATATAAATAAATTATACAAAAAGGGAGTTTTAAATTAAACTGCATTATTTTACACTATTCATCCAAATATAATTTTTATCAGAAAAATACCAAAAATTTTACCAAGATAATATTTTGATGTCACAATTTTAAATATTTTTCTTAGTTTTTCAAATAGAATATATAAATATTTTAAAAACTATGCTTAAAATTGGTGCACCATCAAAAGTTGGAAAAGCTACATTTTTTTGAAAAATACTTCTTTTATTGAAAAAATTGAATTTGTTCTTATATCATATTCTACTAAATATACAAGAAGAATGCTAATGATATATAAAATTCAGAATTTTGTTAATATTATTCATAATGGAACCTTATTATCCCATTAAATAATAATATTTAAAGTTTATATCATTGTTTATTGAAACTTGGTAGTGCATACAACACAAGCTATCAAGGAAGGTATCTTTTGCATCTAATAAAAACAAAGTCAATGTTTCATGTAGTGAAACTATCTTTTCATGCTGCATATAAATTAATAAAAACATAGTTATTTTATACATTGAGAATAATATATACCCATACTTTAATGAAATGAATTATATCAAAAAAAACATGAAATTCATTGTGACACAATCCTAGAATAGTGTTGCGTATATTGAAAGATAATATAGTGTTCTCTACTGCACAAGATAGTCATGGTGTAGCAAATAACAGAAGAAATCAAAGAAATTAAAAATAATATAACTCATAAAATATATGTGTGTTACATTCTACCATCCTTAAAATGAATTTCACCCTCAAAATTCATTGGGGTTATAAATGGTTTACTACATGAAAGTTTCATTCAAGGAAACGCACATCATAAAAAGGGATACTAAAACATTATCTTAAAAAGGAATGTTAGAAACATAATGGTTTCCAGGAGTAACTCATCACTCGGTTTCCGTATAGGATAACAGAGGTGGGAAGTGAAAACATGGATATGGAAGAGAAATCTAACCATCTTGTTCTGATGGATTTTGATAGAGAATAATCTTTGACAAAGTTAACTACCTAAAATCCATAAAACTGTGATAATTTATGGCAGTAAGTGATTCGTCAGATTAGAAGGTACTAGGATGACATATTTGGTTTCATGATCATTTTCATAATGTTGATTAATTTTATTATGAGAATAAATACCTTCTTTATTTTTGTACAATATCATCATTGTTTTGTGCCTTGAACAATTTCCATGTCAACTCTTATTATAATAAATGAAGTTAAAATTTTCATTCATGAAGTGTTAACACAAAATGAGTTATAATGATAGGTCATTCATTCCATCTTAACAAAAAAATTATCACATGTAATCAAATATATATAAGGAAACATATAGCGAGATAATACATCAATGTAACAAACTCCAACCAAAATAAAACTTATACTATCAATAAATTGATAAAATTACAATCCATCCAAAAAATAAAAATATAAAACATTAGAAATAGGTGAACTAAATCGACTTAAAATTTGTCTACCATATATAATAAAGTAGTTCTTGGTTGTCGCATTCCATAGAGGAGAATATCTTAATCATTAATTCTCCTAAAACATTATAACATGAATTACCATAGAACCATTTTGAAAATATGCATTATATCAAAATTAACACTTTCCAAATACCAAAAATACCAAAAATTGTATATACTCAAACCATTATATCACATTATCCTTATATCGGTCCTGATATAATTAATAATATCAAATAACTTGTTATCTCTTTATTACATCATTATTCACATATCATTTGTTTACCAAAAATATATTAATAACTTTTCTTTGTTACTAGTACCATTAAAAATATAAATTAAAATAATTAGGGAAAAAATAATGTAACAATAGATATATATTTCATTATTCCATAGTACCATAAACATGCAATTACTAGCTTTGTGACCTTCTCTTCCCCACCAATGAATATTTTAGTTCCATTGAAACATTATTCATGGCACCTCTTTCTACATGATTTACCTACGGAAAATTAAACATTATTTCTTCTATTATCCCCATGAAACGACTTCTTTCTCTTATTATCTAGGTCAAGAATCTCACAAAAGTTGATATTGTTGTTCATATTATGACATTTTTGATTTGTAATAATAACAATGTTTTTCATTATAAATATTATTTAATTTCTTTTTTTAATGAATATTATTCCATTGTCCATCACATTCTCCATTAACCTGAATATTCCTTTTTCTGGCCATTTTGTAATACCCAAAAAGAATAGTCTAATAGGAAGAAATAAAAATAAGAAAAAAAATATATAAAGGGGGAGTATATTAAATATCTAACATCATAGGACTAATCCTTTATTATTCATGTTCATTATCATAATTCAAGTACTGTAACATATAGTTATACTTAAACTTATAGACATCCATAGACATACATAAAACATATCCCATGGGATCAAACTAAAATTTTCACATCATAGTTTCTAATAGTTAACTAAACCTTCACTCTGATACCAACTATAAGGAATCAGGATTGGCGTACATCAAAATTACATTTCATTTGCAGTATACTTAATATATAACACCAACTGATTCCCAAATACCGTATTAGTTTAATATCATTGGAAACATGGAACATACTCTTCAAACTTGGTAAAATATCTTAAATATCTCCGATAAATATTCTAACATCTAGTTTTCCTACTTAATAATTTTCTTTATATCTTGAGGAAAATAAAACACACTAAGGGTGAGCTCAATTTCTCTTTAAGGGTAAACATGACGCACACCAAAAAAAACATAATCATAAGAATTTGAAGAAATAGACATAAATAATGAATATCAAAATCATGAGTCATGAAATAAATCTTGGTAGTATATAAGGCATTGGTCACAATGGAACATTAAACCTAATAAAATAGAATTTTCCAAAAACATGGAATTGTGGAAAAAAAATAATCAAATAATATTATTTCCATAGTTTCCATGGTATTGTTTTATATACAATCATAGTAGATAATGACCATTAGTGAACTAGGTTAATTTTTTGTTCCAGCCATGTAGTAATGAACTGAATTTACTTATGGTATTATCCCTGTATTATAAAATTGGATTTAATAGTCCATCAAGTCATGAGATCACATGTGATATAAACATTCAATTATTGCATTAGAAGGAAATATAGGTCCCACCTATCTAATATTGGAATTATTCATACATGTGCCACAAAAACATAAACCATTTATTACTGTATAACCCTTGAAATAAAATGATTTTCTTAAATATCATTGCATTATAAAATAGTCTATATAAATTATCATTACATTATTAACACAATAACGTCATAGTAATTACAGATAAATAAACCCTATTTAAATATAATCATCTTATATGGAAAATAATTTTGATTAAACACATGAATTTTATTCTTGAGGAAAATATCCTTTCTTCTTCAAAAATGTTTTATTTACTCAAAATTTCATGAAATTTTAAATGAAAAGAATTTAGTTGAAAATAAACTTGAAATCATGTTGATGAATATTCATTGGAATAAGGTTGTAAGAAGACATAAAAATCCATTCACTATGTATAAGATAAAAATAATTCTCTTCATACATTTTCTGGAAAAGTTAAAAAGAACCTCTTATGGTAAACAAAAGAAAGATTCCTTCCATACCATGTAATAAAAGTCAAAATTGGGTAAAAATGACTTTAAACAGACATATATGAATAGTAAACATTTTATGAAAACATATTAATAAAACATTGTCATGGTTGATAAATATATCCCTAGGAAATACTTATGTATAAACAATCTCAGATAAAAATGAGATTGCAAAATTATCGCCTCCCTTGTGTCTATCATGTTTCCTATGTTTCAGAACCTCCTCATCATTGCCATGCTATCTTTAGATCTCCTATTATAAGAAATAGGGTTGATATTTTAAGAATAAAAGTACCATGATAATGTATATAGGGACGTTTATAAGAGAAATGGGTAGGGTATGGAATCACATAATGGCTTAATGCTTTATGGAGAAGTTATGGAAAATGTTCCCTTTCATAATCGAGTTAGGGGATATTTTCGAAACCTCAAAAATATTAATTTAAAATAAATTAAAAATAAATCAAAATACCTCCAAAATGAGAAATATTAAATGATATGATATGATAATATTGAAATATCATTAGCCAAAAAAATTGAGATAAGTTTTGTTGTAAATTTAAACTACTATAATCTTTATTTTTGTTATAAAATAAGAGTGATCAAACAACCACCCATAGAAACAACCTCAAGGAGGACAGAAATGATTTAAACCAAGAGCGTACCCTTGAACAAAATAGTTACACCACAAAGTAAGAGAACCAATACTAGAGTAAACAATAAACTCCTCCTCTGAACCCCCCCTTCGGGACAACGCATCAGCCGCAAAATTGGCCTCCCTCCAACAATGCTGAACATTCCCCCCAAGCCCCCTTACAAGCACATAGTTACTAAGCACATAACCCAGTTACCATGGAATGTCATGACATTCTTGCACCGCAAGAACCATAAATTTGGAATCAGATTCCACTTCATCATCCTAAAAACCATCCCTTCGACACACCTGATTTCCTGTCAGAAGATCTCTAGCCTCAATGCCCAAAGAGATTCCTGGTCCAAAATATGCACTGAAGGCTACCAACACTGAACCGCTTGAGTCCCGTAACAACCATACACATGTCATGATCCCACCAATCAGCGATCCATCCACATTAAACTTTATACCTCGACGCGGCGGGCACCAACTTATCCAACGACCATCCAGTCTTCCGAGCATGGGAGTGTCGTTAGGGCTGAAGGAACCATGAAGGCGAGAACTCCCATTCAATAGAGAACCCATCTCCACCAATAATGACTTCATCTAGACCCATTTAATCATAGAAGAATGCCGGTCACCCATCCGAGATTGATTTCTTTCCTCCCAGATAATCCAGCAAATGTAGGAAAGAATAGTGCACATCTCCTTGCATGTAATTTGTTCCAATCCATGAAACAAAGCATCCAAGATATCGTGACGGGTGATAAAACTGACTGACAGGCTCAAGAGAGGGAGGAAGTTTGGCCATGGAGATAGAGCCTATTCACTCTGAGAAAATAGGTGCACCATAGTTTCACTCTGAGGATCAACACAGCAGTAACACCTCGAGGCCAAGAGAACTCCCTTCCTCTAAATATTATCCTCCGTGGGAAGAGATCTATTAATGATATGCCAAATCAAAAAATTCTTCTTGATTGGAATACCTTTACACCAGCACTTCAGCACCAAGGCATCAGCCCTCAACTTGCCCTAGTGAAGCTTCCTGCAATCACGGGATGAGAAATTACCTGAACTCGATCCTGTAAAACAGAATCTGTCCACTTCCGCATTCAAGATAGACCTCCAAAGAGCTTCAAACGTCCCTGGTTCAAAACCTCTTGTAAAAATGATGGGAAGGAATAAGCTTCCCTAAAATTAATCTCTGGTGTGGGACACCCAGGGAAGTACAGCTTCTCACCCACCCAGTCGTCCTTCTAGAAACGAATGTCTCCATTCTCAATAATCCAATGTGTCGAACCATGTAATTTATCTAAGCATGCGAACATAGGTCTATCATACCCAGTAAGAGATAGCCTATGAAATGCCGACAGCACCCCCTGGTCACCATAATGGGCCGTAAATAAATCATCCCAATGGGTGTCACCCACGATAATAATTTTTATCATTTTAGATGATATCAGAAAAATTATTTATTATTAAAATTGTTTTTATGATTTAAAAATAATTTTATAAAACATTATTTTAAAAAATAGCAATTGTTTTAATTTGGATACTATTCAATTCATTGATTTTTTAAAATATCAAGATAATATTTTATCCTAAAAAAATTCTTTACATTCATAATGGTTCTTGGTTATCTATTAAATTAATTGGACAAATAAATTATAACAAATTATATTTATTTTAATATTTTTAATAAAATTTATTTTATAGCACCATTATTAAAATAATTACTACAGTAATAATATGTAATTATTTAATATACTTATTTGTAGAATACAAATTTGGCATAACCTAATATAAGGAACATAAATTTAATAAATTTAATAATTATATATGTATTTGAATTTATCTTTTCGAAATGAAAAGATTAATAATGTTATACTTATTGATGTATGAATGTCATACCTTTAACGCCACTATAATCAAAATAAAATAAATGTCATAATCTCTTCTATAAAGGTACAAATGTTCACATGATCAACACTTGGATAATTTTTCTCTAGATAAACTTGACAAATATTATTTTGTTATGTGTTTTGTTTTTATATGGTTATTAGTATTTTAATAAAAACTATTTTATGGATTTATTATCAATAAATTTGTTTTTACATATTCAATGTATAAGACTATAATGTAATTATTAATTTCCCAAAAAATAAAAATAAATTACCTTGTTTTAGGTAGTTATTTTATCTTTATATGGACTATTTATGGTTGAATATATCACCATGTTATCCTGATATTAAAATTATTATACTTATAAAAGATTTTATTTGGACATTTTTCCACTGTCATTGGTTCTATTAATATTTCTGTCATTTACATTTTCAAGTGGCCATTACATGACAATGTTTGAACCAATGATGTTAAGGGTGTAATTTTATTCATCCAATGGGATTTTATTAGGTTTTAGTATAATTTTATTTGCCTTATCATATCATTTGTTACACTAATTTACCAAGATAACATTTAACTGTATTGAATAAAAATTACCGTAGTTACTATTCATAATATCCAAAAAATAAAAGTAACCTATTAACATAAATTAAACCCACTGATTCAAAATATAGAATCAATTTTTCATTATTAAAAACATATAATGAAATGAAATCAATTAAATATTAATTCCTATTTTAAAAAACCAAAAAGTGGGGTTTTAAGAAGTAAAAAACTTAGCTAATGATTGTCATGTATTTTTTTTCAAATTTAAATGTAAAATTAGGTACAATTACCAAAACTGGATTAATTGATAAAAACATAATCTAATTAAAAATTAAAGCCAATTATAAATATAATCTTACTATATAAATATGTTATATGAAAATTCAGTTTTGAATTAAAATATAGTATTTTCAATATTCATCAAAAAAGTGAATTTTATCTGGAAAATACAATAATTTTAACAAATACAATTTTAATGTCGTGGATCCAAATAACATCTTTATTTTTTCAAAATGAATACATAATTGTGGTAATATATATATATATAATTGTTGCGCCATCAAAAGTTAGCAAAAATGCATTTAAAAAAATATTTCCTTCATCCAAAAAATTTAATTTTTTTCTTACATCATATTCTAGTAAAAACATATTATGAATTTTAATGTTATATAAAATTATAAATGTGGTTAATATAATTCATAATGGCTATTTTATATCTAATTAAATAATAAAATTTAATAATATATCATTGTTTAGTGAAACTTCGTATTGCGTACAACGCAAGATATCGAAGAAGGTATTTTTTCTGTGTAACATAGGATTAGTAAATGTTGTGTGTAATGAAAGATTATTTTGGTGTTTCATGTAACATATTCCAAAAATAGTTCTTTTATAAATTGAACAAAATATAAACTCAGTGTTGCATGAAATGAATTATCTCAAAATAACTTTAAATTTTGTGTAATAGAAGACAATAACAGGGTCGTGTATACTTCTAGATAATACAGTGTTTTGTATAGAAAATGTTAGTCTTGTTGTAGAATTTGTAAGGACCCGTAAATTTCAAGGAATTATTTTTCTTAATTTTCTTAGGAATTTTACAAGAACGCAGTTTCAGACGGCACCTGATTCCGAGGCCCGGTGTGCCTGGAATCAATTTCCGAAGTTTGGCTCGGGTACGTTCAGTGAACGAACGAGTGGGTTTTTCTAACACTTGAACCGGTGCGTGGAATCGAATTCCGAGGGAACCGATGGAATCACAGTGCCAGTAATTGCTTAGAAACGCCTCTTCCGGAGTTGCGTTTTCTAGGGTGTGGTTTTTAATTTTTGGGCATAAAGTTAAGAAATAAAATAAATTGTACGAAAAACTTTATTTTATTTCACTTAAGCCACTTGGAAGCCATTTGAAGCCACATAAAGCTGCTTAAGATGTGTTGATGCAGATAGGGTGCTATCCAAAAATATCCTACCCTCTTGGTAGGATATTTGAGAGGTGGGGCATGCACGAGCCCCATAGTTTCTTTTCCGCTAAGTAACGCACCTGTGAAAACCCCTATTAAATGAAAGTCAACTGGGGCATTTCCTTAAACAATTAAACGCTCCTATTAAATTTGGAGGTTTATTCGTTGAATTAACTCTATGAATTAATGGGTCGTTACATAACTTATTTTTTTTTGTTTGTTGGCATGTTAATTAAATAAGACCAACACTCTTCTTCTTGTGTGTTGTACATTGAGAGGATTTGACAGAACCTTAAGTCCTTCAACCTCCTTCGTGAAGAACGCGAACAACGCGAAGAACGCTGGCCTTCGACGAAAGGCGACGAAGGACGCCGAACCCGCGGAGATCGACGACGCGAAGCCGTGTACCGTGACGCCGACGAATCTCCCTTCGCGACGCTTCTTCCGCGATGATCGAACCCCACAACAACCTTCGATCGACAACAAGGTAGGGGGATGTGCTCCTTTTTGATTTCTTTTTGGATTATAACAACAAAATGGATTTAATTATTATTGATTAAATCTGTTGTTTCTTGGTCCTCAGAGTTCGTCGACGCAACGCCGGATACCACAATGACGCGACGATCCCCTCCTTCCACGACGATCAATTCCCGCGAAGAACGCGCATGCGACGACTTGACGAGGTAGGGGTTTTATTGGGAAAGTTTTTACCCCATGGATGTTTCTGTTCAAAACAGAGAACTCGGTTTCATAAGAACACTTTTAATTTATTAAAATTGTTTTTTATATGTTCTCTATGTGTTGATAATTTCTCCCGACTGTTATCATCTAACGCGGAGGGTGCGGGCCAAACAAACACGGCCCGACTACCCTCCGCAGTTCTTCTTTGATGCGCGGATTGGTGGGCGATGACAAAACATGCTGCAGGGACGATCCGTTGTTTCCGCAGTGAAGAATGGGACCCGGGAAGAGCTTCGGTGAAGATGGGAAGGAAAACGGACCACCGGAGCAACTCCGGAGGCCCGCGGAAGCCACCGGAGGCGCAGATCGCCGGTGCCCCGGCGCGCCGCCGCGGCGGCAGCGGCCAGCGAACCCGCGGCCGCGCGAGTCCAACTCCCACACACGGGACGCTGCAAAAGCTGCGTCCGCTGACTCCAGCGCGGCCCCACGCGGGGCCGCGACACCATCTTCCCGCGGGGGCAGCGCCCTGTGGCTCCTTCGCTCCGCCACTCGGGGGAGCCGAGCCGGGCTGGCCCGACCGGCCGGGTCGCGCCCTGGCCGGACCAGGCCGACCCTGGGGGGGGGGTCGGGCCGGGCCGGTCCGGGCCCAGACCCCCCGTCTTCGGACCATTTCGGTCTTTTTCCCATAACTTGACCTACGAGCCTCTGAACGACGCGCTGTCAGCGGCGATACAATTCTTGGATTGAGACGGTCATTTCGGTATATCGCACTCAAGGTTTCAGAATACTTTGGGTTGGGCCGGGATGGTTTGTACACGAAACCAACAGGGCCTTTGGAGCGGAAATGCTCATATCTTGATCTTCGGACGTCTGATTGACGTGTCGTCGACTTAGTTGAATTCCTCTAAGTGAGATGGATATTTTAGCATACTCTGCCCGAGGTTTGGACGTAGGTGGAGTACGGTTGGGTTGGTTTTTCCTTAAAAACCAACCGAGCCCCTGGGATGAGAAAGCCAATAACTCTCAGAACGGGCGTCCGATTGACGCGCCATCTGTGACGATGAGTTCATGTTGACGATACAGAACTTTTGGGTAAATCAACTCTGGACTATGTGTCAGTTGATATATCAGCCTCTCGGCACGTGGAGCGGACCCTCCCAAACGAGCTTGCTGTGTGCGGGGACCCTAGAGATGGTTGCGACTGCTACTGTGACGACGACGACTGTACAGAGATCCTCAGTGGATTCGACTGCGACGATGATGAAAACATTACGGGAATCCTCCTTGATTTCGGCAGTGACCACTACAGTACATCTTGGGATACATCAACTCCAAACTACATGTCATTTGATGCATCGATCCTCTTAGCTCATGTAGTGGACCCTCCCGGAACGAGCATGCTATGTGTAGAAACCCTAGAGCCGGTTGAGACCTGACG
The DNA here is from genome assembly GCA_963277665.1 of Viscum album. Taxonomy (NCBI): domain Eukaryota; kingdom Viridiplantae; phylum Streptophyta; class Magnoliopsida; order Santalales; family Viscaceae; genus Viscum; species Viscum album. Next base: position 1,869,766,122 of record OY728147.1, read on the forward strand.
ACGGCTGATCGAATGACTCGGTGTGTTATGGATAGCCCAGTGGGGAGCGCTTGGTTGTAGCGGTAGACCCACAGCGGAGGAGCGCTTGGTTTTAGCTACATACCTGCGGTACTCAACAGAAGGAGTACCTCTGGAGGCTATGAGGTGGAGCGCTTGGTTGTAGCAGCAGACCCACGATGAAGAAGCGCTTGGTTATAGCAGCCCGGGGAGCACTTGGTTGTAGCGGCAGACCCATGACGGAGGAGCGCTTGGACGTAGCGGCTGACCCGTGGTACTCAACAGAAGGAGTACCTCTAGGGGCTATGAGGGAGAGCGCTTGGTAGTAGCGGTAGACCCATGGTGGGAAGCGCTTGGTTGTAGTAGCAGGCCAACAATACTCGATAGGTGGAGTACTACAGCAGTCCAAAGTTAGAAGGAAGCGCTTGGTTGTAGCGACATAACCACTGTACTTGATGGAGAAGGATTTTCCCAATAGCTTTGGGTCCAACTTCATGACCGATCTTCTGTGGGTCTTTACGGGGGTTAGTACCTATCGATCCTTTGTGGGTCTGACGACTTAGACGGATCAGTGAACATCTCTATCGTCATTCGAAGAATTATACCTGTGTGATCTGAAACTCTGTTTTGCTTTCCTTTGTGGATTGTGTTGTGCTATCTTGTGTGGATTTACGTTTCACTTTCCTTTTGGGATTGTGTTGATCTATCCTGTGTGGATTTCATGTTTTGCTTTCCTGTGTGGACTGGGTTGTACTTGAGCTCGGATGTTGGAGCCGAGTGAGAATTGATGACTTAGGTATATGTATGGGAATATACCTAAGCAGTGTCAGATGTTACTTTGTGATTGTATCTTTCCTTTGTGGTTTATCCTTTTTGTATTTTAGGAGACCTTCAGGGGTCTCGGGGTCCCTACTGAGTAGCTTATACTCACCCCTGCACGGGCTATTCCCACACTACGTTGTGTTGGTTGTAGATGACAAACAGCACTGATCGTGGTAGAGGCTTGCGGAGCAGGACGGTACCTGGAGGTGGACCACTGGGCGAGGTGTACTCAGAGTGGTAGGCTGGACCCAAGGAGTAGTGTATGCTTTCTTTACTCACCCTTCAGGTGGGACTTCCAGTGGATGGCTCGACGCTGCGGCTTTACCATTCAGTTGCTGTTTTTCCCCTTTCAGTTGCACTTTACAGTTGGGCTTGTATTTCCGGCCCCCTTTACTTTCTGCACTTACTATTGTACCAGTTTTTACTTAGTGTTACTTCTTCCGCTTTCTTACTCTGTGGTGATTGTTTACTTTACAAAGGCAATGCCTTCCCTTTTTACCGGGATTTACGCCTTGGTGTTAGTCGCCAGCCCCTGGCCTATGGAAGGCGGTCTTGGGGAAGTCACGGCACGGGCCCCAAGGACGGGTCGTGACAAATTGGTATCAGAGAGGTTTGGTTCTACCGCAGACTCTGATATTTATTCTATGTGAAGCAATAGTGTTTAGCGTATTAGGTGTGGTTATCAGTCCAGGGAGTCCAATGTTGGTGCGACGACCGACATATCCATACACCAGGACCCTGACTTCTGATTTCCGACTTAATGCACGAAAACATTGATTGTATGTGTGTTTCCATTTTTCTTTGTGATTACTTCATATCAGCTCACCAGGTATACTGTTCTGACCGTGGAGCACCTATTGCCTTTTCAGGATGGCTCCACTATGGCAGCCAACTAGGGTTTCGAGAGTGGTATCTGACGACAGCCTGCCGAGCGATGAGGCCTCGGTACATGGCCCTTTGACAGCAGAGGAACCAACGATACCTCTACCCGTTGAGCCACCGATTCTTCCAGCCCCGGCCGCTGACGATGCACGTCACCTCAGTGCACTGCATGAGTTCCAGCGCCCGCGACCACCCCGGTTCCGCGGGGAGATAGACCCCCAGGCAGCCAAGGACTGACAGGAGGCGGTTGTACGAGTTTTCCGGTTAGTGAGGACACCAGCAGACCTTATGGTGGACCTTGCAGTGATCCTCCTACATGCGGCAGCATGTAGATTGTGGAGCTTGATGCTCCAGGCGCACGACGAGGCATCACTCCTTTGGATGGACTTTGAGAGCCTTTTTCTCTTAGAGTTCATCCCAGCCACCCTGCGAGTGGTGCGCATCCAGGAGCTACTACAGCTGCGGCAGGGCAGCATGACAGTAGCCCAGTACGCGGCGAGGTTTACCGATCTCTCGCGCTTTTCCACGGACATGGTGCGAGACCCATTCTTCAGGGCCCAAACCTTCGAGGAGGCACTTAGGCGGGAGATCAGAGCTTCAGTTTTTTCTCACAGCTTTCTGACACAGGCAGGGGGGTTGGAGCGAGCCCTCCTAGTGGAGAGTTTCCTTGCTGAGCTGACTTCAGCAGCTGGACCCACCACTAGCCGGCATGCGGCAGAGTCTTCTGCAGCGGGTAGTAGATAGATGACATAGGGGTCCAAGAGGACTAGACCTACCGGTGGTCGACCCCGTGACACATGATCGATTGTGCGAGGCACCCGGGGTGGACAACGACTTACCATGAGCAGACAGTGTTACTCCTGCGGCGGGGTTGGTCACATGGCTCGTGACTGTCCGACCCACCATACAGATGACCAGTAAGTGAACGAAGGACCCCCCAGGAAGAGGCAGAGGTTCGATCAGGGTGGCCCGCAAGGAGCAGGCGGCCATGGCAGGGGACCTGGCCGTGCAGTTGGAGGTGGACGACGCTTTGGGGTGTTTCCACCACCACCACCAGGAGGTCCACCCCGACCGCAGGGGACATGAGGACATGGGAGAGCTCAGCTTTAGGCAGCTGAGTCCAACGATCATGGAGCTCTGGGATCAGATGGACAGGAGCGGGACTAGCTCCAGACCTGGAGACTTTTGTTCATTTTTCTTATAGTTTTGTTGATGTATGTTTTTAGATGCTTTGTGTCTTTGTACTTGAGCTGCAGTAATAAAAGACACCTTTTAATGTGGCAGTTACTTTCCTATCCTCTCTTGTGTTGTTACTAAGAGGTTCCGGTTTAGACTGTTGACTTGACACTCACTTGAGAGATACCTACTGGAGGAGACCCAGTTACCACACACTGATGCCGACAATGTGACTCAAACCTTGGAGGCGAGTGTGATGGTTGGATCTCTTGGTAGTAGCGTCGAGGCCTTACGACGTCATCCTTGGTATGGGTTAGTATCATCCATGACAGGATTGACTGTATTAGGAAAAGAAAGTTGTTCATCCATGGGATGAGACCAGATTTCTCTTATCGGAAGAGAAGAAATCTTAGCAGCTCTTGTGGGACCAGAGATGGTCCAGGCCACGTCAGAGAAGGTCCAGGTCATCCAGGAGCGGAATAGGACAGCTCAAAGCCGGCAGAAGTCTTACTCTGACAAGAGGTGGAGGCCACTAGAGTTCGAGGATGGCGAACACGTCTTTTGGAATGTCTCACCTCTACGTGGATTACAGAGATTTGGCCGAGGCGGCAAGTTGTCTCCACGCTTCATCGGACCATTCCAGGTCCTCAGCAGGTTTGGCGAGGTGGCTTATCGTCAGGCTCTACACCCTCAGTTGCACCGGGTGCACGACGTCTTCCACGTATCTCAGCTGAGAAGATACGTGCATGACTCGTCACACATCATTGACCATGGGGAGCTGGACGTTGATGATGGGGCGACCATTGTGGAGGTCCCGGTAGAGATCGAGGATCGATAGGAGCGGGTCCTACATGGAAGATCTTTTCCTCTTTTGCGCATCAGATGGCAGTACGGGATCCTCCAGAGAGCACTTGGGAGCGGGAGGCTCAGATGTGTGCTCAGTACCGCCTTTGTATCCCTAAGTTTGTGGTGAAGCTTTACGGGGACGTAAAGCCCTGTGGTGGGAGTAATGTAAAGACCCGTAAATTTCAAGGAAATTTTATTCTTAATTTTCTTTGGAATTTTACAAGAACGCAGTTTCATACGGCACCTGATTCTAAGGCCCGATGTGCCCGGAATCAATTTCTGAAGTTTGTCTTGGGTACGTTCAGTGAACGAACGAGTGGGTTTTTCTAACTTTTGAACCGGTGCTCGGAATCGAATTCCGAGGGCACTGATGGAATCACAGCGCCGGTAATTGCTTAGAAACGCCTTTTCCAGAGTTTCATTTTCTCAGGTGTGGTTTTTAATTTTTGGGCTTAAAGTTAAGAAATAAAATAAATTGTATGACAAACTTTATTTTATTTCACTTAAGCCACTTGGAAGCCACATGAAGACACTTAAAGCTGCTTAAGCTGAGTTGATGCGGATAGGGTGCTATCCAAAAATATCCTACCCTCTTGGTAAATTATTTGTGAGGTGGGGCCTACACGAGCCCCACCGTTTCTTTTCTGCTAAGCAACGCACCCGCGAAAACCCCTATTAAATGAAATTCAACTGGGGAGTTTCCTTAAACAATTAAACGCTCCTATTAAATTGGGTGGTTTATTCGTTGAATTAATTCTATGAATTAATGGGTCATTACTTAACTTATCTTTTTCGTTTGTTGGCATGTTAATAAAATAAGACCAACACTCTTCTTCTTGTGTGTTATACGTTGAGAGGATTTGACAGAACCTTAAGTCCTTCAACCTCCTTCGCGAAGAACGCAATGAACATGAAGAACGCGAAGAACGCCGGCCTTCGATGAAAGGCGATGAAGGACGCCGAACCCGCGGAGATCGATGAAGCGAATCCGTGTACCGTGACGCCGACGAATCTCCCTTCGCGACGCTTCTTCCACGATGATCCAACCCCGCAACAACCTTCGATCGACAACGACAAGGTAGGAGGTTGCACTCCTTTTTGATTTCTTTGTGGATTATAACAACAAAATGGATTTAATTATTATTAATTAAATCTATTTTTCTTGGTCCTCGGAGTTCGTCGACGCAATGCCGGATACCGCGATGACAGGACGATCCCCTCCTTCCACGGCGATCAATTCCGCGAAGAACGCGCGTGCGACGACTTGACGAGGTAGGGGTTATATTGGGAATGTTTTTACCTCGTATATGTTTCCATTCAAAACAAATAAAACGGTTTCATAAGAACAATTTTAATTTATTAAAATTGTTTTTGATATGTTCTCTATGTGTTGATAATTTCTCCCGACTATTATCATCTAACGCGGAGGGTGCGGGCCAAATAAACACGGCCCGAATACCCTCCACAGTTCTTCGTTGATGCGTGGATTGGAGGGTGAAGAAAAAACATGCTGCAGTGACGATATGTTGTTTCCGCATTGAAGGATGGGACCCGGGTAGAGCTTTGGCGCAAACGGGAAAGAAAACGGACCACCGGAGCAACTCCGGTGGCCTGCGGAAGCCACTAGCGGTGCGGGTCGCCGGCGCGGCTGCACCGGCGGCTGGAGGCAGCGGCGCCCCAATGCACCGTCGGACAGGGCCGCCGCGGCTGAAGCCGCGGCAGTGGCTCCTAGAGGACCCACGGCCGCGCGGGTCCGGCTGACACGCACGGGACACGGCAAAAGCCGCATCCGCTGACTCCAGCGCGGCCCCACGCGGGGCCGCGGCACCATCTTCCCATGGGGGCAGCGCCCCGCGGCTCCTTCGCTCGGCCACTCGGCCGAGCCGAGCCGGGCCGGCCCGACCGGCCCGGTCGCGCCCTATCTGGACCGGGCCGCGCCGACCCAGGGGGGGTCAGGCCGGGTCGGTCCGGGCCCAGACCCCCCGTCTTCGGAGTGTTTTGGTATTTTGCCCATAACTTCAGCTACGGGCCTCCGAACGACGCTCTGTCAGCAGCGATGTGATCCTTGGATCGAGACGTTCGTTTCGGTATATCGCACTCAAGGTTTCGGAATACTTTGGGTTCAGCCGGGTTGGTTCGTACACAAAACCAAACGGGCCTTCGGAGCGGAAACGCTCATATCTTGAGCTTCAGACGTTCTATTGACGTGCCGTCGACTTCGTTGAATACCTCTAAGTGAGACAGATTATTTGGCATACTCCGCCCGAGGTTTGGATGCAGGTGGAGTGCAGTTGGGTTGGTTTTGCCTTAAAAACCAACCGGGCCCCTAGGACAAAAAACCAATAACTCTCAGACCGGGCGTCCGATTGACGCGCCGTCTGCGATGTTGAGTTCCTGTTGACGATACGGAACTTTTGGGTATATCAACTCTGGACTATGTGTTAGTTGATGTATCAGCCTCTTGGCTCGTGGAGCGGACCCTCCCGAACGAGCTTGCTGTGTGCGGGACCCTAGAGCTGGCTGCGACTGCTACTGTGACGACGACAACTGTACAGAGATCCTCCATGGATTCGACTACGACGATGATGAAAACAGTACATGAATCCTCCGTGATTTCGGCAGTGACAACTACGGTATATCTTGGGATACATCAACTCTGGACTACATGTTAGTTGATGCATCGAGCCTCTTAGCTCGTGGAGTGGACCCTCCCGGAACAAGCATTCTATGTGCTAGAACCCTAGAGCCGGTTGAGACCTGACGACGGCTGATCGAATGAATAGATGTGTTACGGATAGCCCAGTGGAGAGCGCTTGGTTGTATCGGTAGACACACGATGGAGGAGCGCTTGGTTGTAGCGGCAGACCCGCGGTACTCAACAGAAGGAGTACCTCTGGAGGCTATGAGGGGGAGCGCTTGGTTGTAGCAGCAGACTCAAGACGGATAAGTGCTTGGTTGTAGCAGCCTGAGGAGCGCTTGGTTGTAGCGGCAGACCCACGATGGAGGAGCGCTTGGTTGTAGCGGCTGACCCGTGTTACTCAACAGAAGGAGTACCTCTAGGGGCTATGAGGGGGAGCGCTTGGTTGTAGCGGCAGACCCATGGTGGGAAGCGCTTGGTTGTAGCAGCAGGCCCACAGTACTCGATAGGTGGAGTACTATAGCAGTCCAAAGTTAGAAGGAAGCGCTTGGTTGTAGTGGCATAACCACTGTACATGATGGAGAAAGAGTTTCCCAATAGCTTTGGGTCCAACTTCATGACTGATCCTATGTGGGTCTTTGCGGGGGTTAGTACCTATCGATCCTTTGTAGGTCCGACGACTTAGACAGATCAGTGAACATCTCTATCGTCATTCGAAAAAGTATACCTGTGTGAGCTGAAACTCTGTTTTACTTTCCTTTGTGGATTGTGTTGTGCTATCCTGTATGGATTTACGTTTTACTTTCCTTTGTGGATTGTGTTGAGATATCCTGTGTGGATTTCACGTTTTTCTTTCCTGTGTGGACTTGGTTGTACTTGAGCTCGGATGTTGGAGCCGAGCGAGATTGATGACTTAGGTATATGTATGGGAATATACCTAAGCAGTTTCGGATGTTACTTCATGATTGTATCTTTCCTTTTTGGTTTATCCATTGTGGATTTTCGGAGACCTTCGGGGGTCTCGAGGTCCCTACTGAGTAGCTTATACTCACCCCTGCACAGGCTATGCCTGTACTACGTTGTGTTGGTTGCAGACGACAGACAACGCTGATCGTGGTGGAGGCTTGCGGAGCAGGACGGTACCTGGAGGTGGACCACTGGGCGAGGTGTACTCGGAGCAGTAGGCTGGACCCGAGGATTAGTGGAGGCTTTCTGTACTAACCCTTCAGGTGGGACTTCCAGTGGACGGCCAGATGTTGCGGCTTTACCTTTCAGTTGCTGTTTTTCCCCTTTTAGTTGTACTTTACAGTTGGTCTTGTATTTCCGGCCCCCTTTACTTTCTGCACATACTATTGTACCAGTTTTTACATAGTGTTTACTTATTCCGCTTGCTTACTCTATGGTGCTTGTTTACTTCACAAAGGAAATGCCTTCCCTTTTTACCGAGATTTACGCCTTGGTGGTAGTCGCCAGCCCCTGGCCTATGGAAAGCAGGCTTGGGGTAGTCACGACACGAGCTCCGAGGACGGGTCGTGAAAGATAGAACAAAAGAAATCAAAGAAATTAAAAAGTATCTATCCATAAAAATCTCATTGTATTACACCTAAACAATGAGTTCATAACCCATATGATGTATTCATAAATGGTTTTAGATAACTAAATACTTATAAAGACATCATATTATTTGGAATAAATAGATTAAATTATATAGGTGGTTTAAGAAGAAAAATAAAGATGCTCGTTGAAGAAGGTTACTTATTCTTTATAATTCATTCTTTTGATTTCACTAATCCCATATATGGTTGATTAATGACCACAATAATGATTATATAATGTTGATAATGATGTTTTGGTGTTATTAGGGTAGGTATTTTATGAACCAATGTGGTTTTATGGTGTAAATTAGATTGGATTGTGGGTGTACTTTTATAAGGGGGATGAGTGATACATTTGTTATTGTTTGAAAGAGTGATTCCCATGGATTTTTCATCCGGTACCGAGGCCCCATAATGCTACATTAGAAAAATTAGAAGATATAAGGTCTATATATTTCCATAAAATGGGTTATAGACATGTTTTGGGTCATTCATACACTTTATATTCCCTATTTAACCACTAAGTGAGACCATTTTTACATCAATCACTATAATTAATATTAGCTATTATTAATAATCATTTTTGTCAGAAAAGAATTTAACCTTATTATGAAATATAAATTATCCATTTTCCGAATATTTAATACATTTTTGGAAATTAAATCTACTTATTTACAATGATGTAATATAAAATCATCATCACAAATGTGGTGAGAAAGTGGGGTTTTAAAGTAAAAATAGTCAAAAGTTTTCATGGGTTTTATATAAAATTTCAAAAAGAAAATTATTAAAACAATCTAACTTGGGTTAATAGATATACCCTTAAAATATAACAGAGTTAAAACCAATTAAAAATATAATTTATCATTATAAATTATTTAGATGGAAAGTATGTTTTTAATTAAAATCCATTATTTTCAGTCTTAATTAAAAATTGAAACATCATGTAAAAATACACAAAAACACAAAAAACATAAAATTGGTATCCCAATTTCAAAAATTATTTTTAATTTTTAAATAAATATTATATTTTATTAAAAAAACTAATTTTAAAATGATTTTTCAAAGCATCGAAAAATAGTGTTATATTCAAACCCATTGTTACATGCCTCAAAATCTATCAATGTAATTAAATTTATTCATAATGGAATATATTTTAAATTACTAGGTTGTTTCATTTTCCTCACAATAATGTGATTTCAACCACACAATGTAACACATGATCACAATAATCATTGTTTTTATATTTCTGAATTCCATTTTTGAAAAACAAACATCATAAAAATGTTAATAAATTATCCTCCTTAATAAGAGAGATATAAAAGTACAATGGTTATATGAAATAGTCACATAACAAAGTCTCCATGTTAAAAATCATTGGTGGGGAATCATAACATGAATATGGAATAGAAAATTAATAACCCAATATTTTTTATGCATGATTTATAATATTATTCATTATAATGTCGGTGATATAGAAAAGGATAACAACCACAAAATGATAAACTAAATAGGTATAAAAAATACCATTCATATCGACAAAAAAAATTTAGATTTGAAAAAAAATATTGTCCAGATCACATTTTATTAATCTATGGAATTATTTTATAGTTTACATAAATATAAATAATTTATACCCTTCTATTCATGAGTATAATTTTATCCTTTTGTTAATCATTAATTAATTTCATATTCATGCCTTAATATATCAAATCAATATTTATACAAGGGGTTTTTGTGGTTGCATAATTAGAAATCGCTTGTAATAGATCGTAAGACCCATAAAATAGTGATAATTCATTATTTCCCATCTCAAACTATTTTCCAAAACATGTATGGTTACCATAAGTAATCTAGTATGCGTAAATATTTATACCGATAAGTAAAATAAAAATCCCTAAAAACTCTTTGAATGTTCAAAATAAACCGTTATATAAACTGTTATCCTTCTAAACCGCTCTGAATTATGAATATCGAAAAATATAGAAAGACGGTCGGTAAATTTCCAAAATCAACGTACAATTAATTCCTAAAATAATAGAAATTATTTATTAATCATCACATATGAAAAATGTTAATAACTTTGTGATCTATTATCTTGAAAATATTTTGGAAGTTGATTTACAAAAAATACTTATTGGAAACAATATTATTTCAATATTTCGTTAAAAATATTAAGTTATTTTATATATTCCCTAAATGAAAAAAATACTTAAATTACATTAATTATATAATAATTAATTTTTCAAAAAACCATTAATCATTTCCATAGAAATCATTACAATCCAATTTAATTTATCTTAATAAATCCTTGTTTATTCCTGACACAATTATAATAGTATTAAGAAAATGTTAAGGGTTGTCATTCCTTCAAGACTATGTTATTAAGCTATCTCAACATTCTAATGATTTACTTTTCTCTGTACTATTAAATAAATTCTTTTAAATCCACTAATAGATAGTACTATTGTACAATGGTTATTCATTTAAGAATTATTTTAACCATATTACACCGAATATAAATAATCTTACGACATATTCGAGGGATCCAAATACATAATAACATTAATAATTCCAATTAATCTATATTATTAGAATAAGATTGACCTTGATCCCTTTGATTCTTTTTATTTATATTACCTTGATGCTTGGGGAATTTATATGTGTAGTTCCACATTACTTTACAGTTCATACACATAATAACAACATTTCATTTGTTCCCTTGTCATTCTTTTTCATAGTGACCCTTTTCTATGAACCTATAATGAACTACCAATCCCTTCAAGGATTACATACGCTGATTCTTACCAAAATTATCACATATGGGATTTTATTTCATTCCATTCATCCTATTGTATATTATTTTCTATAATATCCTCTTATTATCATGCTTCCATTTTAATCCATTTGTCTTTGAAAATTCTACCTATATCTTGATAGAATATAAAACTATTTTATAATATAACAAAATGTTATGAGAGACAAGTTACCTTCCGAGACGTGTGTTAATCCCTTTAAAGAAATTGACAATATTTCATTATATTTTGTACATGTAATCTCTATCATACCTTACAAAAATTATAATGGTATAGTCACACTCCAAAAAATATTCTTCATCCATTTTCATTAAACTATGGAATTTAAATTTATATCATTTTTTACTTATGAATGAAATACTTTGCAACAAAATTATAATTAAAATATTTCAATTCCCTGAGTTTTTCCTCCTACTCCTTATTATTCTTGATCAAAAACCACCATTGATCATCAATTAAAATTTTAAATTACACTTCATCAGTAAAAGTTTCCTTTTTTTCACATCCCAATGATATAACAATCTTATCCACATAATTAATCCATTTTTCATCTACCATTTGATAAGTAGTACCATTAAATGATGGGGGACTCTATCACATAATGTGTTCTCGGATTGGAGAATGTAGTCGTGGGACAGGATTCTCCACCTGGGAAAGGTTATGACTCTTAACTGGATGATGCATTCCTAAAATATTCATAACATTCTTAGTTTTAATACTAGTTATTTTGGGTTCATTTGTATTGAATCTTTTACTTTGTCTAAGAGTATTTATACCTTTCATTATTTTAGGTTTCATCTCAAACCAATGAAATATACTAGGAGAGATTAAAATAATATAATACATTTTTAATTTCAAAAATAATATAATATTTGTTATAAATTAAAATATATGCACTGTTAATTTCAAAGTCCGAAATATTTTTCCTTTGGGAATATCTTTGTTTTCAAATCCAACATAATGGTTGTAAGGAAATAGTGAATTATCTTATGAATATCCCATGGGACATAAAAAATAGGTGTGCAATGAGGATTGTTTTTTGGTACCATGTAACTCTTGTTTCAATCCTGAAATACCTTTTTTATAGTTATGAACACTATGTATATCACTAATAGAACCATATCTAATTTAATTATCAAGAAATGGAACTATGCCTATAAAAATCACATAATCTACACTTTACCAAATGATTAGGATTTTATTCTATAATTGTCATATTATTATATCATAAGGACTTTTTACCTAATATATTTTTCCAGAAATCTAGTTTCCATGATTTCTACTAAAAATATTTTGATACCAATTGTAACGATCCCAATGCTAGTAACCTATAGTTGTTTCCTTATATTATTAAATTGTAATATATACATGGGATCATATAACAATGTTCTGGTATATTTTAAATATTTTGAGGACCAGATAAATACATGATACACATTTTACAATAGTATATGAAAATAAAACATAATATATTAAAAATCTGAAAAACTGCATCCTTGAATACTAATTAAAATATCTCTTCTTTATAATTTTAGGAATGGAAAAATAATCATGAGATCAAATGATCCGAAAGGGTTATATATATTGGATTCTAGAATTAATCAACCATCGTTATTCATACTTAATGGTAGATAATTGAATATAAATGCGACATAAATATATTAACAAGGCACAATTATTATGGAATGGGCAATAAATAAAAATAGAATCCATTTAATTAATAACTCAAAATGAAATGACTCTCTTGATAATTTTATAGAGATAATATAATTTATAATAATAATAAATGAATTATAAATGATTTAAATGATAAAACAATAGAATTAATGTTTCCCTTGTACGTGAAACCTTCACCGTTATCACATTTCATAGGACTTTTTAAAACATACTGTATAAAACCTGATCTGATCTAGCTAATTGATTCATCTCATGAGACTATTGATGCCTCAGGGGATCACATTTACCGATAACTAACCAATTTCATATTAGAGAAAATTATTTCTCATTTTTGAATAATCAATTTAGTCCATAAATAATTTTCCTTACTAAATATATGAATTGAGTAAATGACACAGATTTATCAATATTTCCCTAGTTATTCAGATAAAATTTATATTAGACACCAAATGTAACAATTTTAAATGGTTTATGATTTAATGACATATATTACACATGAATATTCATATTTAAGATAAATTTAATCTCTAATTAAAAATTATTATAATAATGTGTTTTTAAGATAAATTTAACAATCAGATAAAAATGTGATATTTTAAAATAGACTTTGCTACTTAATAATTATAATTTCAATTCCCCTTGGCTATGATAATTCATATTTAAACCTATAATAACATTAAGAACAAATTATTAATGATATTTCATGTAAAATGTTTTGTATATTCACCACCTAAAGGTGAATTGGTGCAAAACAACAAATAAGACACAAAAGAATGTAAATTGAGATGAAATCCCTCAACTAACAGTTCCCTTTTGTTTTACATGGTTCTAAATCATATATAATGGTATTAATCATGACTTTCATTTAAAATAGAACCATATTTTTATTTATATTATCTTATATCATCCTTTCAAAACATGTTTCCACCTGTATTGAATGATATTTCATTATTTTCATGGTTCTCGGATTCAATTACCATGTTTTCTCACGCATGTCTAATAATAGAAGATATAGTTGTTGCAAAAATGATTGATTAATATAATCTCTAGAATAATAATCATGAAATAATTATTTTATTTTGAAATTAATAGTTATTTTAATTCCATTCAATAATGCCGGTTGTGAAAAATGATGTACAGTAAGATCCTGAAGATTGTAGGTCGTACACATGTATGAGTATCATTTCCATTTTTCATAAATAATTAAGTAATGTAGGTAAATTAAATATTATTATTCCATAATGATCATAATATCATTAAAATATGTTTATACTGTTATGAATATCATCCATGTGGTTTGGATTTTCATGGAGAGTCACATCACTTTGTTAAGCCGGTAGTAGACACCTTCATGGATGACATTATCATCTTTACATGAGTGAAAAGGAAAGAAAGAAAATTATATATGTTATAATTGAAAATTAAAAACATGAAATTAATATTATATTTATTTAATTTATATCTTATGTAATAGTTAAAATTAAATTTATCACATTCATTCTAAAGAGTTACTTAAAGACGAATGACATCACTTCATGATGGGGTAGTCCTGTATACATATGAGTTATGTTATTGTACCTCTAATAATATGTATGGTAAAAATAAGTACATTATTTAGTGACTATATGGGTTAAATATATATTATAAATAACAAAACATTTTTTTATATTCGTTATAATAAACAACCTTGAGTGGTGTAAATAGAAAAAAATTTGACATCAGTTTGTGAGGTGATAGTCCCCTCCACACATAAATGATAATTTCATAACCCATAGGATGGAAGCGGAGATGGTTTTTAATGTTTCCAATATTATAAAATAATACCAGTTTATATAAATGAGTAGACTTATTATATAATCTTGGTTTAAATAAAATTGATGGAGGTGGATAAATAAGTAAATAACGAGGCTCGTTGGTGAACTTTACCTCTTCTTTGGGTTTCTAACATTTATTTTCACTAAACCATTCATTGTTTGGATTTCAAAAAAAGGATACCATGATCATTATAGAGAGTATATGGAGTTATTGGGTTGGGATATTATGAAAAAAGTGGGTTTATGTTATGAAGTGGAGAGGAGGGGGTGGCTGGTCGAAATTGGCGTGAGTGGAACAATTGTAATGTTTTTGGAAGAGTGAATTCAAACAATGTTTTTTAATTTCAAAACGGCCTAATAATGGTGAATAATCTATAATATAGTGGATAATTTATAAATATGTCCATAAAATTATATTCATAGAATTTATTTTCCATCATACATGATTGTATGCCTATCATGGTGTGTGGAAAAAGAAAACTATTTTCCTTGTGCAACATAGTGGCTGACCAAGATCATCTGATTTTAGGATCTTCTGAGTTTGTTCACTTATATTTTTTAAGTAACCTAAGCTAATTTTTTAATTATAATTATATGAAATAAATGAATAAATTTATATTCATTTTAATAGTACTTTGAATATAGAAATTTATACTAACATGAAATGCATAAAAAGCTAAAATTTAGGGTAGAAAGAAACTAGTTTTGGGTTTAGTTTTGGGCTCAATAATTATTACCCTTTTTATTTTAGTTTGAAAATAAAAACATGAAATATCATGTTAGAATTGATATTTCTTTTTTTTAAATTTTTAAATCTTTGAGTGCCTATGAAATCTCAATTCTATACCCTCCTTTAATTCTGTTTGATGAAACACCTTTGTATAGGGTGTGCCATCTTCTAGGACCCAACTTCATCGATTCCATTTGATCAATTAGCTCTCTCAACATCATTATTTTAATATTTATCCAATGAAGAGATGGAAAATATATTTTAAAAATAATAATATATTTATTTATATTCCATGGATAATATTCATTACATCAGAGACATTTAAATCACCCATACATGCTACGGAATTTTGTAACTAACAAAAAATAATCATTAACTTTTTAAGAACTCATTGAACTCCCCTGGGACATGCCTCAGGATATCCTCCCATTATTGAGAGTAATATATCAAATTGGTGGAAATATGGAAGGTAATGGTAAATAAAATAAAATAGATAAATAAAATAAATAATATAAAAAGAAAGAGGATGTGAAAAATAAATGAACAAATTAAAAATAATTGGGTTGAGAGAGAGAAAAGAGAGAGATATATATAATATAAATTAATATAGATGAATAAAATAAGATAGAAAAATATAAAAATAAAATTAAAATTAAAATTTATAAAAAAATAATAATAATAATAATATTATTATTTAATATTATTAAAAGATACTGATTCTGAAGAGAGAAGAGAAAATTAAATTGAATATGGATAGAACACATAAAAATATAATTGAATTAATTATTTGATTAAAAAATAAAATAAAAGTATATAATCAAATAAAATAAAATTCATGAAGAAAATGAAATGAAAATAGAACGTTAAACAATAATTAATATCAGTAACTCCTCACCATAACTGAGGATCCTCTAACCACGGGTACTAGATGCCCACATGGAAGGGGACATGGATTCCTAATATTTGTTGGGAAGAATGGGGTCCCAGCTAGTATTACTTGGCCTTCATGGATTCCCCTGGACCAGAGCATCATCCTTTTTAAATTATTATGATGAGACCTATGGGTTTGAACCATGAAACACCCAAAGACTACCAGTGTTTAGAATTTATTGGTGGATTTTGTGCCACAGATGCATTAAATTCTTTGAAATTAATCGGTTCATTCATGGTATACATTTTGGCATGATGTGGCACATACTGAATTGTGTTAAGGGTGTGCTTGTAGTGGAGGTGAGCAGTGGTGCTCCTCTTCACCTCTAGCCATCACACTGGATATAGGATGCTCGAATATGATTGCATATGGGTCATCTCAGAAATCTAAAGAGATCATTCAAGGTTATAGCTATAAAATGATAATTAAGTCTTTAACTTTAGCTTCTCTAGTGGTGGTTATAATTTTTTATGGATATATGAGAATTTGGTGAGGTCAAGTGGTGGAGCTACAGCAGCCAAAGGCAAATTGCAGCTGTGGAGAATCACAACACCTCGTTCCCACATCAAAATTTTCATACATCTAGAAAGTGTTTATAAGGCTATATACGGGAGAAAAATCCGGATCACCTATTATGGGGATAGGATGCCTCATTCTACACACACACACACATACATAATGGCCCATAACACATTCATCCAATGAAGGCATTGGACTACCGACACACCCTGAAGGGCTCACCACCCATGAGACACATGCACGAGGGTTCATAACCCACGCCTTCACTAGGTGAAGTGGGGCCCTCTCATGATGGCCTTGATAAATTCCATGTTTTGTTTTGATAAATAGAGGTCTATCTTAGTTTATGTGCTTTCTTGATCATAACATAATTTTTTAACAAACACTTGAAAAAGAGCATGAAAAAATTCAAATCAAAATCACGATGTTTATCTAATTTTCATATAAAAATTCCAAATACAAAACAAAATTTATTTTAATCTTATGAAGCCATGTATATTGTAAAATAATAATTAAACATTTATAATAAAAAATTGTAATACATGGCTTAATTAAATGATAAAACACAAAAATCAATTGATATTTGACTAGAAATAAATATAATATGACCCTATTAGATTCCACACACTTAAAACATGATTTTCATAAATAAAAACATGTCAAAATGGAATTAAAAAGTGCACCAACGTTAGAAATATTTAAATGTAAATTTAACTAAATCAAATGATTATTAATTTTAAAATCCAATTTTCAAATATCACATAAAATATAAATTTAATTTATCAAATTTTTAATAAAAAATAAACTAAAATAATTTTTTCAATTTTAAAATTATGTTACTTATCTGTTCATTTATTAATGCTTTATAATTCAGTATTATTAACATGACACATCATTATTTACCTCACTTATTAATATTTTCACTCATTTCTCATGATAAAATTCATCTTGATATATAATTATATAATGAGAGCATGATCTATATCCAATGTATTGTGAATGATCTACTTTCCATACATTGTTACACGAAAAAAAACATAAAATCATAAGGGATTACAATTACAATTATAATGATTCTAAGGATTAATACTGGAAGGGATTAATGTTTAAAAAATAAAGATCAATGAGGGGGGTTTATGAATTAAATCATAAATCATTATATTAAGAGTAAAATTTAAATGTAATTCTCCCCTTAGAAGTAGAAACACCCATATCTCCAAAAAATCAATGTAATGATCATGATCAAATTAAGAATAATGAGTTATTTGTGCATTCTCTTTATTTTTTCTCAAAATTTATCTTTTTAATTTTTTAAGGACCCTTTTAATTGTGTATAGTTTCTTTGTATGATTTGAATGCTTGGAATATAATCACATCCACCACCTAACCACATATGTTAAAAATAATAGGTATAGTAATATTGATTTTTGGTTTTCCCAAATAAGAAAAAAATTATCATTTTTTGGTATTTTTTTTCATTTCACCTTTTTACTCAAGAGTAGAAAATATTGATATATCATGAATTAATAAAAACCCATAATATATGCCCATAGTAAGAATCCCTAAACTTTTTCTATAAAATTTAAATCATCCCTTCCACCATGATTTCATTGAACCCCACACATAATCATTAAAATTTTATGGAAATGCTGTGTGGATGGTAGGAATTGATAAAATGGATTGATGAATGCCTAATATAAGACAAGTTAATTAATGTCTTATAAGGGATAAAAAATGGCATATGAAAATTTTATATTTAAAAGATAATGTACTTTTAAAATATTCCAAAATTATTTTAAATATTGTTTTGTATAGTCATATATTTGAGAGGCTCAAATGACAAATATTTTCAGTGACATGTTTCATGTTAAATCAAGAAATATGATAAAGAAAAAATAAGAAGTACATGTTCTAGAAATCCTCTATCGAATGGGTATTATAAAACTGTACAATCACTCAAGGCAATATTTCTAATAACAAATCAATTCACACAAACATCATAAATTTCAAGCATGAACTTCTTTCCAGGAAAATTTATTTACATGAATAAATATATTACATGAAATCATGATTCATCATTTTAATATCCATTTTCTCTTTAGTCATAAAATTATTAATTTTACTCAATCAAAACAATGAATATTTTATTGTAAAACTAGGAATTATTGGGTACATAAGAAAATCATGTCTCCTATACAAGTTAGGTAATGAATAATTAAAGTATGGACATGAAATTATCGTTTGAAGCTCAATACATGTTGTTGGAAAATATTTTATGGAGTTCAAAATAAAAAAAACCAAATGTGAAGTCACCTTTCCCATAATCTTAGTCCTTTTAACTTTTACTGTTTTAGGGATTTCTTATTATTTCATGGATATAAAAAATAAAATTAATCATTAAAACTCAAGGAACATGTCATTAAATTTCAAAAACATAGAGGGGGAGGGTAACATGATGTAATAGTTCCTATAACTAAAATTGACATCTCAATTATTAAATAGATAGTAGTAATATAAATATTGTTATCATCCCCAAATTGGGCCCTGAATTTTTACATTCCCCTAAGGGGAGTGCCCGCCGTTATCTGGTGTTTTATGAGGGATAAAGTATCTTTTATTTAAACCACCACATGTGGCTTTAACTATATTTTAGTTTTTCATTAATGGGGTGGAATGATCCATGTTTAAAGTATAACAGATACACCCATTCACAATTATGTGTAAAAATAATGGTAGGGGTAGGGTGAAGTCTGAATCATCCTCTTTCTTGGTTTCTACTTGTGGAAATAATTTCTTCTCTTCAATTTCTAGCTTAATATGGGATAAATTAATTTAATGATCAAATGGAGGATAAAAAGGTCTATTTTCTTGAAAAAAAATTTAATTAAAATTTTTAATAAGTAAAGTATTATTTTTTAATAAGATCATCCTCTGTCAAAATTTCTCTAGGATCTAAAACATGGCCTTTTTTCATATGATTCCTTAATTATATATTCATTGAAATTATGGATATCTATGTGATCTTAAATAGGTTCATATCCAGTTTCATCATAATTTTCTATTTCATGGAAAAAATGATGAAATTTTAAAATTCCAAACATTAAAGTGTGGTTATAAAACCAGAATGGATAAAATTATAAAATAAATAATTAAATGAAATATAATCACCATTATTTTTCATTGGATTGATGTCTTCCTGAGTGGTGAGGGAATCTAGATGTTGTATCTCAATTGATGGAGGTAGGTAGTTGGGATCCTTTATATTTAATACAAATTCCACAACTACAGTGGTCTGTAACATTAATGATGCTGACTTATTTTCATTTTATGGAATGAGGATATCAAACGGATTATCAAATTTGTTCTAAAATTCATCCAGATATTGTAGATCACTCACATATAGCTGAGCAGCAATGTATTTCTCCTCACATTCCTCTTATATTTGGTTCTTGAAATGGTTGGTATGTGGATACACCTCATGAATTTCCTAGTATTTTTAGATGTAATTAGAAAAATCTAGATGGAAAATAGGCTCATCTTCATTTTCATGTTTTGGTTGCTAAATGAACAATTGAAGTTATTTATTATCCATTCCATTATTCTATGAATATCTTCCACTAGTTATTTCAGAATATTAATATCATTTATATTTTTTCTTAGAATCTATCTATAGAAATTTCTTTGGGGGACTTATTAAAAATACATTGGAGGAAATAATAGTCACTCTACTGGTATCTCGTCTACTGACGAATAAAATTGTGAAAATTACTCCAAGAATTCATTATCCTATATTTCCATTCCACCAATAACTAATAGCTCGACAGACTTTTTAAGATTTTGGATGAGGTCCTTGAATTCAAACTCTATAAATATTTAGCTATTGGATCCCAAGATCTATCTAGAAAATAAAAAAATAGTTTCTTATATAGACCATATATATTTAACTATGGTTTCCTAAACTTCTGAGTAATCATCAGTCCATGATGAATAGTAGTTATTTGAATTCAATATAAAATCTTTTATGATTATTTATTTTTATTTACAAAATTTTGAACTATTAATAGAAAAAGCAATAAAACCACTAATTGGATCACCGATAGTTGCACCAATTCCTAAATAATTCCAATCATTGGGTGTGGAAGAGGAAAACTATTTTCATATAGCATTATAGTGGGTGAATAATGTCATCTCACTAAATGATCCTTTCTCTTTGTTCCCTTACTTTTTCTAAATCACCTAAACTAATATCCTTTTATTTTTCATTAATTTATACATCAAATATACATTGTTTTTCATTTTTATTAAATTTTGTCATGTCAAGAAGTATAAAAATTTATATTAACATGAAATTCTAAACTAAATGATAAATAAGGAAGAAAGAACATATTTTGGGTTTGAATTTGGGTTAAATAATTATTCTCATTTGTTTTTATTCTAGTTTGATAACTGAATATGAAATATTATGATTGAATCATAAATATATTTATTCAGAAATTTTAGAATATTAAAATTCCAAAGAAGCATCAATTCCACATAATCCTTTAGTAAATTCTGATGACACAGCTTGGTTAATGGTGTTTTATCTTCCATGAACTTGCTCTATCAAGGATGTTTCATCCATTGACTTTCTCAACTCTATTGTGTGAAATGTTAGAAAATGAAGAATGAGAAATATATTAAATAATTTAATAGGATTACGTTGAGTTCCATTTCCTGGGATATAGTCACCACATCATGAAAATTATTATCAGGCATGCATGCTTCTCAAGTATACTACAAAAATAAAATAAAAATGATGAAAATTTCAAGACCACCTTGACCTCCCATAATCCAAGCTTCAGGTTATCCTATCATTTTCATGATTGAGATGTCATGTTGGTGGAATGATGGGAGAGAATAATATATAAATTAAGATAGATTAAATAAATAAGAGATAGAAAAATAACGGAGTTCATAAAAAAGGATAAATTAAAATGATTCCGATGAGAAAGAGAAGATAGAGAGAGAAAAAAATAAAATATAATAAAAATATAATCATATAAATAAGGAAAATAAAATATAAATATGATTTATTAAAATAATAATAACAAAATAATTAAAATAGGTAGAATTAAGAGAGGGGATATAAATAAGTGAGAATGATAGATGAAATTACTAAATAATAGACATCGATGAACTATTTAATTTAAACATAAAATGAATATAAATAAATAAATAACTGAAATTGAATAAGGATTTTTTTGATCAAGTAGAGAATGTAGTAGAACCTCGCCTCGATTGAGGATCCTCCAACTATGTGTAATCGATTCCCGTTTCATTGGGGAATGACCTTCATATAAAGGATGTAGAGAAGGGGAACTCATATGGTCTTAATTGTACTTCAGGGATAATTTGAGACCCAAGAATCATCTCATATAATTCAAACTTGTTAGACCTATAGGTTTGAAAAATAAAACACATCCATAATATGGGTGTATTGTATTTATGTGTGGACTATGTTTCAGAAGGGTAATTACTTCTTTGAACATCATTGTGTCTTTAATTATATTCATGGTGGGCTCTATGTGGCACTATTATTGGTGAGACAGGGGTGTTCTGGAAGCATATGTGAGCATCAATTCTCTCCTTCTCTTATAGCCATCAAATTGGATACAGGAGGATCAAATATGATTTTAAGATGGCCGTCCCAGGATTATAATTTTATCAATGGAGGTTTCAGCCTTCACTATGAACAATGGAGGGAACCCATGCTCATTGGTTGGTGGTTGTGAAATTTTTCATTGAAGCTATGTTTCTAAAGATTTCATGTGGTGGAGCAACAATGGAGT
This sequence comes from Viscum album, assembly GCA_963277665.1. Classification (NCBI taxonomy): domain Eukaryota; kingdom Viridiplantae; phylum Streptophyta; class Magnoliopsida; order Santalales; family Viscaceae; genus Viscum; species Viscum album. The sequence continues at coordinate 1,869,788,393 of OY728147.1, forward strand.
GAGGTAATGAGCATGAAAGAGTCATGGTGGGGCCTCGATCCCACATCAATTGTGTAGACTTTGGGTGAGAATTCATATGTCTCAATAGCAGAGAACAGTGTAAATTGCATGTTGTGTGGATGGTAACCTTTATAAAACACAGACACACACAAACATCAGATTGCGACACACACATCCCATGAGTGCTTATACCTACAACTATTCCACACAAGTCTTTCCACCGAAGGGAAACCTACATGTGTATTTATCACACATGCTTATGAAGGCTCGAGTGAGCCCACCCAAGTTGGCCTTGCCGAATTTCCCTTTTGGGATATCTAAATGAATAGTTGGATTTACTTATGGGCTTCCTTTAGGTTATCATATTTTACAGACAAACACTTAAAAAATAGTTAAAAAAATTTAAAATCAAAATTAATATGTTTAACAAGATTCCATATATAAATTCATGGTAAAAAACAACATTCTATTAATCTTCTAAAACCATTTAAAATCTTAATTTATAATTAAGAATTATTTATTTATACACTAAAAACCATGGCTTAATTCATTGATAAAAAACATTAAACTATTTAAATTTGTTTAAAACAATGAATATAAAATAAGTTCGTCAAACACCTACACACGTGAACCATTTTTATCATCAATAAAAAGTCTAAAAACATCTCCCAATATGTTTTATTTCTACCACTAATCCCTATGGGGTACACCACCTGTTGGCCACCTACCCGAGGATTCATCACCTGTTCCTCCACTAACTCGAGCAAGCCCTATTGGGAGGACCTCGCCGTCTGGCCCTTATGGGAAGGATAAATGTTGGGATTGGATGGTTTATAGGATTTCTTGTGCTCATTATAATTTTTAAATAAATACTTGAAAAGTGTTAGAATACACTAAAATCACAGAAAAATTTCTTCAAAAAATTTGTATTTGTAAATTGTTAATAGAATGACACCTTTCATTAAATCTCTTAAAACAATATTTATTAAAAAATTTAAATTACCCATTATTTATTATGACAACAAAAAAATGGATTAATTCATTTATAAGACACATAAACCCATTGAAATTTGATAAAAAATTAATATAAAATGATTATGTCAAAACATTTTATATTATATGATTCTACACTAGGTAAACACATTTTTACCTTACTCACTATAATTAATTTCATCTAGTTTCAATATAAATTTTAGTAAAGAAATTAGTTTAAAATATCTGAAATTAAATATAAATTTGATTATAAATCTATAATATGTTTGGTCAAATTAAACATACATTAACGGTGGAACTTAATTTAAAATTAATATCGTATATGTAATGTGAAAGAATGTTTTTATTTGGAAAATGTTCTACACTTTAAAAGCTTTTTATATCATGAAGAAGAATTATAATGATATACATGTCCTAAATTGGTAAAATATATATATAGTTGAAGTATTTTTATTGTAAAACCAATTCAAGATATAATTTTACGTTATTATTTATTTTGATCAAAATACAATTTTCAATTAATGTCACTTATATTTCACTATTTGTCAAAAAATGAAAGTTATATGAAAATTACATAAAACTAAGACTAAATTAATATTGGTATACAAGATTAATAAATGATGGTTATTTTGTAAAATAAATTGTATAAAAGTGTTAAATTATTTAGTTTAATTGTTCGAAGAAAGTTCAAATAATGATTTCTTTAAACCCAATGTCGCATGCATCACAAGCAATTAATTAAATTAAATTAATTAATAAATGAATATATTGTACATAATATCGATGTTATATTAATAGTACTATATTCATATCTTTATTACATAAAATTATGAAATATTTTCCTATTAAAATTTTAATTGATTCATATATTAAGTTAAAAATCATTTTTCTTCGAAATTCATGTTTTCTAAAAATGTATTCAAATTTTTTTACTATGATTATTTATAGTCATTTTTACCCAATATATTATTTTAATAAATGTTTCATAAAGGAATATACTTATATATTTACAATCATATTTCTCTAGGATCTTTTTTCAATAATATCAATGGAATATTTGTTTGTAAATTAATTAAAATGGATAGAACCATCAACCGCAATGATCACCTATTTCATTGAAGATTCCTTTATGAGTATAAATGGTTATTTTTAAAGGTAACAATTATCTTTATATTCTATATTTTTTTTGTTTTTAGAGTTTATTATCAAAGTAAAAAAATTTATTTTCCTCAAGATTTACTTATTAAATACACTTATTGTATTTCTATTCATTTGTGAAGAACCCCTTTATTTTTCATATACTCTACTAGAGATATGTTATAATAATATCATAATTTTCATTTGTTTCGATATATTATGATATTTTTTAAAATGAAAGTATTTAAATTTCCTCTGTTGGAATATTTTTTAAATAACTAACTTTCTTTAAAATATTTATTTTTTTGTGATCTTTTTAAATAACATTTTAGCAAAGTATCTTTAATATTGTTCATATATATTATTAATACATAAAATTAATACCATTAATAGATACGATATTTAATTTTTTATGTTTTAAAAAATCTGGGAAGTTATTGTAAATCTTTTTCCTTACTCAACACATATTTTATTAGGATTCAAACTTTCAATCATTTTTATTGATCATTTAATATATGTGGAATTCATTGGAAATCAAGTTACAAGTGGTCCGGAATATAGATTTCCCCTCGATGCATTAGTAGTCTCATTATCTTAATTTTATAGATAGACATATTTAAATGGGTTGTTTTGTACCTAAAATACGTTTATTCAATCATTTTACCAGGCCTTGATGGTAAAGAAATCTAGATTCCATAGATCATGAATTCCTATAATCAATAATTTTTTTATTTGGAGTTATAAAAATATTTTTTTCCATGATATATTTTATTTATATTATATTAGTATGCATTTATTTATTAGTTTATTTAATAAATTTAAAGTATGATCAGTTACATAACTTTAAATATTTATTATTCCTTATTTCATACTCTCGTTATTGATTACCTAGAATTTGTTTTCAGTTATTTACATATTTATATTGATTACAAATTTTCAACTCATGAAATATTTTACTTTATTTAACCCTTTATATTAATTTTATACCTCCCTTATTTTGCGTCATTTATCAATAATTGAGGTAGTCTATTATGAAATATATGCATGTATAATATATAATGATTAATAATATTACTGATATAAAAATATGATATAATTTTTGTATTTAAATTTAATATGAGAATCTTGTATGTATATAGTTTACCATGACTACTAAATTATTCTATCCTCTAGGATGTGGTTACTAATATCTAATACCAATTTAATAATATATCCATCGACCTTGGGATTGTATGTTAAGTGCATTTAAAGATTGTATCTGTGAATTTTTAGTTGAAATATTGGGAACTAGATTTTGGAAAACATATATTAATGAATACAACATAATGATAAAAATTGAAAAAAAGTATAGATGATCATTTTAGTTTTTCAGGTATGTTAGTGATTATGTGTTTTTTATAGAAATACATATATTACTATATAATAATATGTAACATGATTCTAGAACAATTATACCTTGGGATAATATCTCTAAAAATGGAACATTATTTTTTGACCAAACCATCAACTTGAACTTTCTAACATGTCTTACTCCACACCTAGTTTGACACTCCTAGGAAATATTGATCAGATATTTCTCATTTTCTTTATATACCTTTAAGAATAATTTTAGTAGATAATGAACATGAAAGACCTTGGATAATATATATATATTTTTCTTAAAAATTATTTGTTTTATAATTATTTTAATGTAATAAATAAAATTTTTGAGGTATTATGTGATCGGATTTTAGGATGATAAATTATATGTTTGGAGTCGTTCTATTTTATCATATTATATATATAACCATAATGTTTAGCATAATGGTTTTTATGGGAAGAATACAATTAAATTTTTTTCAGATATATGTTAAAAGGAATGAGATAGACATTGAAGTTAAAACTATCATTTTTAGGTGGTTATTGAGGTTATTTGGGATATAGTATTATTATTTTTTAGAATAATATAAGATGAAACATTAGTAGAAATATTAAATAAAGATTTATTATTTATTAATAATATATGATTATATGTTTTTATTATTATTTGACATAGTAGTGACCATTTCTGTTTTTCACAATATTTAATGATAATAAGATTATATTATTATTTTATATATCTTACAATCTGTTAAAAGTTAATTTTATTTATTTAGTAAGAAAATCATATTGAATATTCATTTCATGTAGTTATAACTGAAGTGGAAATTTATTAAAGAACTATAAAAGGATGAATATAAAAAAATGATATCAAGTAATTATAAATTATGTTGTTCTCTAACACAATAGTATAATAATTCCTCATATTTAAGAAGAGAAAGCTGAAAAAAATTATCCTATTACCTTAATATTTAATGAATCATTAAAATTCTAAATCATAAAATATTTATTATATTAGGGTTACTGAAATTCACTTCTTCATGCAAATTCTTGTGATCAATAACCTATAGCATCATATATCAATATTTTGGAATAACTCTTTTCTTCTAGGCCCATATATTCACTTCCTACCTATGTTTTAATAATAAAAATTGTAGTTATATTCAATTATAGGAGGAATTAATTATTTCACTTTAAAAGAATTAAGAGAGTGTTTTTATAATTACTATTATGTGGTTTTTTAAAGTGATTTTAAAATATAAATACCCTTAAATAATAGAGAAGGGTAAAATTATGAGGATTAAATCTAATAATTTTTTAATAGAATTTAAAATGTTGATATTTTAAAAGGGGAATATGATTTTTATAGTTAATATCACCTAAAACACCAATATTGTAAGAACATTTATAACATTTATCTTTAATAATATATGTTTCCTTTACAATAAATTTATTCTCCTTGATATCTCGTGAAACTTGGAATCATGAATCTAATGGATATGTAAAATAATATACCATTATAACCTAATAATTAAATTAGAATATATGTTTAGTGATAAATGAATTATGAAATTTATAAGTTCTACACATGTATAAGATAGATTGAATTTTTACCTATTGGTTATAAATAAAATAATAATCTTTTGAGTGATATTAAAATCTATGATGAAAAACTATATTTTTATAAAAGATGAGTAAATTGTTATTTTCCCACATACATTAAATATATATTTTGGAATATTTTAGAATTATTACTTAAAATTTTTATATTAATTTTTAATTCATCATGTCAATATTATATTTGATTTATTTTTTGATATTTATCAAAAATTATTCATTCTTTAAAAATAGTCAAAATATCAATTTTTCTTGAAAAAAATTATCAAGGCAACAAAAAGAACACTTTTGTTTCAAAACATTTTCTCATGAATAATTATATTAATTATATTATAATAAAAAAATAATCCATTATAATCATATTTATTTAACTATTTATAATAAATATTTTTTTCTTATAATAAATTTGTATTCGCAATACCGCTTGTTTGTCACATCTGTAGGTTTAATTTAAAATTAATTAATAAAATTTCTAAAATGGAATTTGCAAATTTTATTCAAAATTCATAATAATCATAATTACTATTATATAATAATTTAAAATTATATTTTGTTCTTAATTAATAATAAAAATAGTAAAATTTAATTACCTCTGTTATGGTTAAAACATGATTACAAAGGATTAATGTCAAAAGTTGAGGGTTAAAATGGCCCAAATAATTTTCTAAAATATATTGTAATTCAATATTATGACTCTTATTATATTTGGATCTATTTATACGTTCTTAAGGGTTACTTTTACATCAAATTTTCTAATATAATAATTTCTGTAATGAAAAAGAAAAAATGACACCCTTTTATTTTAAATTACAATAATGGGTGATCATAGGGAAAATAGAATGATTTTAGTAAATATCAATTGTTTTTTTAAAAATATTGAAATTATATTCTCAAGGGTAATTTATTTTATAATTTTTACAATTACAAAATTACATTATATTCTTATGAAACTATAACATTATATTTATTTAATTAATAGAAAATTTATATAAATGCCACTAAAAATATTTATTTTAAGTTAAATTGAATGAATTATTATATTTCTTTAAATTTTTTAAAAATATTACATTATAATTTTTTTTGAAAATATTATATTTGAATTCCATCTGTTTCTTCATGAATTTAAAATCAAATTAAATGAAAATGTTAGAATATCCAGTAATAGTTTTTTATAAAAAATAATATTTTATTAAATGATTTATAATTTCTAAAATTACTATACTTGGAAATGTTATTGTTATATGTTTATATATACAAAACATAGTCCACTCCTAGAACAATATACATTTTATAATAAATATGTTAACCCCTAGATAGTAAAAACATCAATACCATTGTTAGAGGTAAAATGAAGTTTGGGGCATTACATGTTCTTGTGTTAAAATTAAATTTACAAACACATAGTGTTTTTATTTTATAAATTGGATTTAATATTTATAAGTACTTTGAAAAAATTATCTTATTAGGGTTATTTATATTTTCTTGAAATGGTAAATTACCAAGGTAAAAAACATGTTACCATAGTGAAAACTAAAATGGTAATAGTAGGGACAATTAGATGTTAGGCATCAAAATGTTAAAAATATGTTTTTGTATTTAGTTTTTGTGTTTATTGACCATATAATCACTCCAAAAAATATATATATCAATTTTTTAGTCACATGCAGTGATAGAGGCTTCTTATTATTGATTTTTTTTTTCATATTTACAAAAAATACACTCACCAATTATAAAAAAAGGAACTTCCTCCCCTCACTTTTTCACAAAAATCAAGCCCTTTTGATTGACAAAACCATTAAAAATTTACTCCAAAGAACCCTTATACATAGTATAGTTCTCATTTGTTGTAAAAAAACATCGCTAATGTCCTTAGGAGGATATCCAAATAGGGCTTCTCTTAGAAAATATTACCATCCTAACGAAGCACATTTTTAGTTTTTATTTTAAAATCATCAACTATGTTCAATTAAAATATAATAAAACATGTATATCCTACATTATAATATTTTATTATGTTAATATAATTAATTATTTCCATCTCTACTTCATTAATCTGAAATATGAAATCATTTTTCTTGTACGGTAGACTACTGCCTTACGAATTGTGGGGAATAATTTTTCATAAAAACATTTAATGTGTAGATATGTTTTTGTAATTTTTTATTATATAAAATATTTATAATTAAATTCTACATTTAAAATTTAAATATCACATATATCTTCTTACATTCCATTCCCTCTAAAAAATTATAACACTTATCGTGGGTATAAAAGACTACTTCTTAATGAAGTAATGTGATTCATTCTTCATGGATGAATTATAGATAGATAATAAGGGTAAATTTAATAAATATATGTGATATATATATAATTATTTATAATATTTTAAATTAATATGTCTCTCAATACTTTACACTTTCATCTGTTATGAAAATTATAATGATGCTTGTGGTACGTATGGACAACCCTCTCCATGAAGCGATGTGATACATTATCCATGTTTAAATTTAAATAATTATTATAAAAAATAATGTAATTGGAAAAATAACTTTTATACCATTTATTTAATTCTATAAATTATGGAACAATATAATATACTCGTAAACCTATTCTTTCCAGTTAAAGCACGTAAGAGAAAATAAGGAAGTAAAAACCCGAATCAGTAGTAATCATGAAATATTATTAATGAATGGGTGATACTGTGATATATATGGGAAAAATATGATTTATTAAATATTATTATTATTATTTTTATATAATTTGACAATATTTTTAAAAAAACTATAATGGAGGTTATTTTTTTTATTTCCAAATATAAGGGTATGTTATATAATTTTTCATCAATTTCATTTAACTGAAGAATATTTCAATGTTATGCACTTACTTTATTTTATATGGTGTATATATTACCCCATATTAAATGAAATATATAGAATCGTTAATAAATGTTTTTATATTATCAATCAATTTTAATTAATTATTTCAAGGTGATTTTCCATAGAAATTTCAATGGGGTAATGAATTTTATTGCTAAATTTATTTTCATAAGGTTATATTAATTATTAATTATATTTTATATTATTATTCTTTATTTCCAATTATTTTATATTTATTAAAATTTAATAGACATAATTTATCATTTATTTATTTTTACTTCAATTTTATACTCATTGTAATAGTTTCTCGTCTAATATTTTTTTCATCGAGAAAAAAGTCTTTTTATACACCTATATTCATTTATGAGGTGATTCTAATTCTCATTTGATAACTTATATTATTAATCTATTCATATTAATTATATTTAATGTTTCATTTTATTGTATTCCATTCATGGGGTTATGAATAAAAAAATACTAAAGGGGAAAGATATTAATGTTTAAATCTCATTTTAATCATAAATTTTTAAACATAAATTTCCATTAAAGGATATTATTGGATAATTGTAAAATAATACCACTTTACATTATTTTACACTAATTATAAAAGAATTTTTCATTTAACAGTATCATTATCCTTTTTTGGTTCATAAAATTTTTTATAAAATGTTTTTATTAAAAATAGATTTCATTTTTCTGTTCATCCAAAAATCATGTTTCTCTAAAATCTATGTTATCAAAATCAAAATAAAAAATTATTGAAAATGATTATTTAAAATAAATATTTTTTTTATTTTTTAAAATATTAAAATTATAATGTCTCGTCATTTTTTTTCCTATCAATGTAGGATTATAATTCTATGAAAAAAAATTTCCATCAAATTGTTTTTAACATACTCTGGATGAATAGAACAATCAACTAAAAATACCACCAATTTGTTTGATGATTCAGTTACATGTTTAAAAATATATTTTTAAAGTAAATTATGTTACTAATATTATGGAAATTTAAAAAAATATTTTCTATTTGTAAGGTTTTTTTCATTAAGAATATTTTAATGATAATTATTTTAATTTTAATTTATCAATGGAAAAACCATTTATTATACATATAATATATAGGATATATGTTTTAATGATACCATTATCTTATTTTTTTATATATTCTATGATCATTTTGACCAAGGAATGTATTAACAATCACATTCTTGACTATGTTTTGTAATCATTAACATTCCCGTGAAATATTATGTCTCATATGAAAATTAGAGATTAAATATTACCAAAATATTTGTATTATTTATCATTGGTATGATTATTAATTAAACCATACATCATTTATAAAAGTGTTATTTTATATTGAATTTTATATTCCTTAATATGAAATTATTATAAATCTATATTCATTACTCGATATTGGAATATTTTAGGACATATTTTTCAGGAATAATATCGATCATTCGATAAATGGGGAATGTGTTATACATGATTTTATAGGTGGGGAGAACTTATAGATACCACCTTGATGCACTGATAGTCATTTGTGACTAATTAGTTATCTAGTATTATTTAAATGGGTTTCTTTTGTGTAATTACTCATAAGTTAATACATATTGGAATTTGAACTTTATTTTATAGGTATAATGATGCCAGAGATTATGACATCCAATAATTATGAATTTATTTCAATGCAAATTTTGTTATTATTAGGATCCATGATATTTTGGAATTGATATTATCTATAGGTTGATTTTGTTCTAATCATGATACTAAAAAGAATGTATATTCAATTATATATCATTTTTATATTGATTATTTCTTACTTCATATTAATGTTATTGATTAAATGGAAAGTGTTTTTACTTATTTTTCATTCCATATTGATTATGATTTATATACTCATTATAGATTCCACTCTATATATCCACTATGGATAAATTCATCCCACCGTTTTTTTCTTTCCCAAGAACCCATGAAGTGTACTATCAATGATATGAAATGATATTCTTGAAAACACATATGGTGTAATATTTTATTCAACTATAACATGGGAATAATTTATGTATCTCTATTACAAATACGACATGAGTATTTGGTACTTTTACATGTTATAACTCATATAAGGATTCAATATAATAAGGTAACCACCAACTCTAGTATACTTGGGTCAGGGACTCTACATCATTGGTTTGAACCTTCATTTACATTTTCAATTTTATTTTTTTCAATGAAAATTACTTCCTCAATATTTTATAATATATTTTGAGTTTAAATATTTTATTTAAATCTTAAAACATTATTTATTTCAATATATTTTCTAATGATATTATAAATAATATTTTAATAATTTGTAACATCATTTTATGTTAAATATTAATTTTTGGAAATATTATCCCATGATAATGTCCTTATGAATTCTATTCATGGTTTATGGTAATTTATATGACATGTTTATAAATCTAAATAATTTTAAATGGGTTTAGATACGATGAAAATATAGAATGTTTATGTATAATTTTTTCTTTCTATACCTTATATGGAATTGATGAATATTTTCAGAAATTATGGAATACATATGAAAGGTTTTTATTACATGGTAGGAAGGTCCAAAATTTTATATCCCTAAAATTTATTGGTTAGATTGGGATTTTCATTATAACAATAATAATTAAAATTTGGAGTAAATCCTATTTATCCAGGGGCCATATTCACTATTATAAACTTTCTAGTGAACATTTAATAGGGATTTGAAGGAATATTTAGTGATCCCAATCAACTATGATAGTTTTTTCATTGATTATTGACTAATGAAATTATTTTTTATTCTTTGTAGATTTCAAGTAATATTATATTATAATTATGATACATTATCATGGATCATTATTTATTATTGATGATTCCACATTTATATTTCTTATGTGTTTTGATTAAAAAAATTTATTAAATGATTTTTGATTAATGATCCTTGAATGATTTGGTATGATTATTTTATGTTATTTCCATCTTATAATACATGTATTCTTATAATATTCCCATTAATGTTCATTTATTATTATATCTTATGTTTACCCTTATTGAGCATATGGGATCTCTCTTTAATATGTTTACATTACCCAAGGATATTAATATTGAATTTATGTATGATGTGTCTAAGAAGTTCTATATTTTTGAATAACATAATATGAGACGTTGAAGATATTTTATAAAATAAGTTCATTATTTAGATAGTATAAAATGTAATAAAACCATTATTTTTTGGGAATGGGTAATATTGTTAGGAAAGGAATATTTAACTAATAGTATGTAATATATTGGTATGAAATTTATGCTTCACTATAGTTCGATTTTTAGAATTTTTTAGTTAATATGTAGACAATAGGATTAGATAAAATTGATAAAGAAACCATGGTATATGATTATGTCTACAATAACATCATAATATTTTGGTAAGGTAGAGGTTTTGTGGTTTCACCTAAAATAAATCTATATCAGGATAGTAAATTTTGAAATAGTTTTTTATAGATCTATCTAGAGGTAATAACACTAAAATTAGTTTGTTGGGTATATCAGAGATATAATTTTAATGTATAATGAATGTGATCTTACTAAATTTGTAGTTTATTACAATTTTTCTCTTTATTTGACGTTAATTCATGATTTAATACGTAATATTACATGTAATAGAACCTGAACGATTGGGGTGTCTATAATCATTGGGAATTAAGTATATAACATAACATCCTAATCATGGGATACAAATACATTATTGATAACTTCCTTAACATGTTTCTAAAATTCCATGTATTTTAAAACAAATTGAGATAACCTTTGGAAATACAAAAGAAAGGGGTGATATATAAATCATAGTAAGGGAATAAACATTGCATAACATTATGATAGTGATACCTCTTAGAAAATATGCATATCAAAATTGGAAAAGAATCATAAACATGGGTAATGAGATAAGATATAATATAATAATCACAATAGAAACATGGGAAATGTGGTTACAGCATAAAATAATGATTCATTAAAATAGGTCAAGGATAACTGGAAAGACAGCATGATGGAAACAATTCCATAAAGGAATTAGGTTCACTATTTGTCTCAATATGATGTTTCAAGAGACTAAACTTTAACCAATGCATTGGATCCCTATATAATTCTATGTGCACCCATTACTGTCATTTCATTCTCATGATTAAGTGTTCCACATATATTAGAAAAAATGGATTCATTTATCATCATATATTATTCCATGATCAAGGAGTGGGAAATACATAAAATTATGTTCTATTTCAAATAATAATTAGTTTATAAAGGTGATAACCAATGATAATAATTGAGTATGGTATTCACTACACAATTATTTCATCATAAAGATTCAAGGTTAATTTTAATGAATAATGTCATGACATAAAAATTCATAGTATTAGTTGATGAGATAGAAATCAGACTCTTTAAATTGTGATGTAAAGTTGGAATTAATAGGGACATGGAAATACATATCCCAACATTGGGGGTTAAAAATAAATGGAATAATGTAGTAATGAAACTAAGACAATGAAGAAATTGTTAGGATCCCTTACATGATTGTGTGACTCTAAATCCTAAGGAGTGGTTCTTAATAGCGTGGTGGAACCTTATGAGGACTCTAGAGAGGGGAAGAAAGTGTAATTACATGATATATGGATTTATAATGAATATAAATGGGATAATGGGATGAATTATAAAGTAAATGAGTTGGGATTTATTTATTATGTCTCAAACATATGTTTTGGACTCTATATAAAAAAATAACCAAACCAACCAAACATATCATGAGTTTTTCCCACAGTTTCTCCCAAATTGGAGCAATATTAATTATTTTATAAGGCCGTGGGGATAATATATTATAATAATACCCTTCCCTATGTGGAAGTGATTCATACAAATAAATAAAATATTTTAAAACATTGGAATATATTAATGGTTTTGGAGGAATCATAAATGATTTATAAAAATAAAACAAGTACAATAAAATGATTTTAAATAAAAAAATATTTTAGGTCATGGAACCCATTTTTAAAATTTATTACATCACTTATGGGTCATTATGATGTCATAATACACAATATATAATTATATGGTATTTAATTTTACCTAGAATATTTGAATAACATAAAAAAATTTGAAATATTCACCCTGTGATAATTTTAAAATTAAGATTATAAAAATTATATTCATTTTATATAATTTTTTTTAAATACTTGAATATTCATTCCTAAAATAATAAACAACATATATTGAAAATGATCTGTATTTTAACAATCAAACTTTTTGAACCCTTATAAAAATTACATTTGACTTCAGAAATATTATATTATCATTTATTTTTAATAAAAATTATTTAATAATAATATTTCACTAAAAATACTCTTTCAAAAATAAATTTATTTTTCAAAATTAAAATTTTAATATATTTTCAATATTACCAAAAAAATTCTAATTTTTGTTTTCCTATTTCATAAAATATAAATTTATAAAGTTACAAAAGTAGAAGAAAATATATACACGATCCTATAAAAAATAATGGTTATACTCATACTGATTTTGTATTGATACGTATCCATTTAATATATCAGAAAACATCATTTGAGTACGGTTTTTGATAGTCAGACTTTCATGGGGTGATTCGGTATATGATGATTGGTTTATCATCTTGACGAGATTAAACATCCATTGTAAATACTTTCTCACAGGATTATATTTATGGTTCTTAGATTGGGATTTGTCAAGGGAAAAGATGAATGATGAAATAAGTCTTAGAATACTTGATAAATGGAATCTAGAGGGTACTATACTATTATTAGAGGCAACAAAATTTCTTTTCTATATCAATTTAATTTTCTGAAACCCTATATTTATACCAATAAAGTGATCGATATCCAGTGGAAATTTTATCAATTGTAAATATGCCAAACAATCATTTAAATATTTTAGGATTTAAAAATCCGAATAAGTGCATGTGTTTTCAATAACCATGTTATATAATATGACATTTAATTAAATCACAAAAGATGATTTTATTATAACATTTTTGGTCATTACAATCTTCACCCATTAAGAAATTTCACCCTAAAAAAATTTATATCCCACAATAGAATAGATGAGGGTAACATTGTTTCATCACTTCCTCCAGTTTTTCCATAACTTTTTTAAACATATGGTTTCCATGCAACAATTTTCCATGTTCATTTACATAGTTCATATAAATTTATCTCTACGATATGACATCATCACCATATGCTCATCATAGGGGAGATCATTCAATAATGATACCACTTTCACCAAAGTACACGTGAGGGCTTCTGTATGTACATTCTCAAGATGGATCCATTTAATACATATTTTACTTCCGATAGGTTAGGAGGGAGTTCTATATGGTAATACATCACTCTGATGTGATCAAGGATCACAAAGGGATTGATGTATCTTGAACTAATCCTTACATTATTCCCAAATATCATACAATTATTACACTAATATATACAATGAAATTCTACATCTCTAACATCTAACTTTATGTCTCATTTATTATTGTTAGAATAGCTCTTATATCGCCACCGATAATCATGGATATGCTGCTTAATAGTTTTATCCTTTTACACCATTTATTTGGAAATTTCTATACCTAGTAGTTTTCATTCCCCAACTTCATCCCAATATATAGGTGTTCTACAACTCTTCCCAGTAAGGGATTCATAGAGATCCATTTGGATTCTCAATTGGAAACACATTTTGTAAGAGAACTTGACCAGAGGAATATTTTAGTCCCATCCTCCTTTTAAGTAAATTGAGTATGATCTCAACATTTACACATGTTCCTTGATAGTATTCAAATATTAGACATCTGGAATTGGGTGATAAGGGGTGATGAAGATTAACACAATATTCAAAAGAATTTGGAGACACTTCTAGAACATAGAGGTTAATATTGGATCTTAATTATATAATATGGATAGTGTTGTTACATATAGCCTTACCACATCTCTAATTTATATACCTGCAGTTTAATCTTCTGATAAATCTTGTTGAAGGAAAAGTAAGTGAATAGTCTTGGTAAAATGATCCACCACAATCCAAATAGAATTATTATCTCTAGATGTGTATAAAATTACAATGACAATGTCAAGGATGATTTTTTCCCATTTCAAGTTAGGTATTTATAATAGTTTAATCATACCCTTGGTTTTTTTCTTTTCTACTTTAACATTCTAAAATACATTAAATCTGGATGTATATTAAAAAATATTTTTCATCATATTTTCCCACTGAAAGTGTTGTCGGATATCTTGATACATCATTGTGATTTTGGGGTCGATGGATATTGTTTAACTATCTGCATCATCTCATATATCCATATTTATCTCATTATTTGATGGAAAACATAGTCTTGGTCCAAATCTCACAACTCCATATTCATAAAAATTAAACACCAATGATTTACCTTCTCTTATAATTTATAATTACTTCTAAATTATGACATCATTTCTTTGTGAATCAAATATCTTTCACATAAGGGACAATGAAAAAATCATTTCTGAAAAGATTCATGATTTTTCTTCATTTATGAATCTGATGTCCATCCTTTTGAAATATCATTAAATCAGATCCCTCTTAATTATATTTAGTGATATAATTAATGAATCTTTTCTACATATAGAGTCCACCAATTTTCTTAAAATTCATGGATGGTAGTGGACTGTGATTTCATAGTTCATGAGTAGTTCTAACCAATGTCATTTGATCATATTCATCTCTTTTTATGTGGATATATATTTGAGACTTTTTTATGTGTATATATTTTACAAATATCCCCAAATAATTAATAATTTAACATTTTAAAAGCATTTATTATTGAACCCAACTTTAGATTAGGTGTTGGAAAGTTGTTTTCGCGAACATTCTGCTTCCTTTAAGAATAGTCTATAACTTTTTCATTTACTTTTAACAAATTTCCCTATCCCTTCATTGAAGAATATCTTAATACCACAGAGAGTTCTCCACATGTGGGTAGTGTGATCATAGGTGCGGTGATGAGCCTCCTTTTCAGCTCTTTGATTCTATATTCATATTCATTATTCACGGAAAACATGACTCTAATTTGAGTTATCTATTATTAGAGGGTTTGGATGTTGTGATAAATTTATCTCAAATTGATTATAGTACCCACCAAATCCATTGAATCTACGTATATCAGTCATATTGTTGTTTTCATAATTATTTCATTTTCCTCTCTTTTATATGGATCCAAAGACATCCCATAACTAATGAAAATATGTCCGATTAATGATACATCCATAAACCAGAGCTTAGATTTTTAGTAATTTTCATAAATATTACCTTTTTTAAGGCCAATAGAACAGTACTCATATTATATTCAAGCCCCAAATTTGTTCTAGACTATATTAGAATATCATTTATAAAGACTTCCAAATTTTTATTAGGTAATAAATAAATATTTTTATTCGTCAACACCATAATTATTTATTGTACATTAGTGAGACCTAAAGTCATCACAATGAACTCATAGTTCCCATACATCATATGAAAATTTGTCTTCGGAATATCCTTCTTCTTCACCCTAACATGTTAATATATTTACTTAAGATCCACCTTGGTGAAATATTTTTCTCTACATAGCTGATCTAACAAGTCATTGATCCACAAGAAGATGAAACTTTTTATTTATTATGATCTTGCCGAGCTCATTATAATCAATGAAAAGACACATTGACCCATCATTCTTCTTGATGAATAATATTTTTACACCCAATGGTAATGAACATCGATGTATAAACCCTTTATCCAGATTCTAACGTAGTTTTTTCTTCACCTCCTCATGTTCTACAAAAGCCACTGTATTTTGAGTCATGGTGTAATTCCCCAACACTAGAAGCCCAGATTCAGTAAATTATTTCAATACATTTCCATGATTACCCATAATTTGTGTTCTTAAAGGCCAAATAGTTATGTAGTTTTGGAAATAACAAATACATACATAGTTTCAACATGAAAACATGAAATAAAAATCAACATATAATTTTTATTTTGAATACCCACAACTCTTTTTTCATCACTACAATTCATTCATAATACATGTATTCACATCCAACGGAAAAATAAAACATATTAAAAGGGGTGTGCTAAGATACTCTTTAAGGGTAACCAATACAGCGATCAATATCTGAAACATAAACATTAGGCATGGTGGATATCTAAAAACACAATAGGTAAAAAATAAACCCAATAATACTATGGTATGAATAAGAGATGAATATATAAATACATAATAAAACATAATCAGGGGTATTCTAATAGTCAAATAACCAAATAAAATTATAGTTACTAGCTTCATGATGAGGAAATGCATCATGAGGGACATCATTACCATTCTGTTTAAGCCCTGTTCTATGACTATATATAATCTTACTATCAAGGCCTCCTTCTATGACAATAGTTTTTCTCATGAAACATATTGATGCACCGATGGGATATAGAAGGAACAAACCAACACATAATAAGTCAAATTTATTCCTAATATTAATGGAGATAAACATAAACAAGATATAAATTCATATTTAATATAATATATGAAATTTAAATAACATTCCTTAGTCATTAAACATAAACGCTAACCATTGAGAGTAATATGGTTCATAGATTAATGATAGAACATCCACACTCATAATAATCATAAAACATTTAGTAAAACATGGTGTATGATATCATAGGAGATAAAAATCAATTAAGTAAACTATTTAATAATATTTATTGATATTTTTTAAGATACATTTATATGATACCATTTAGAAATCATTGAGGAAATAATCCTTAGACATTCTAAAGTGTCCCATGCCACCTTGAGACATTCAAATCATAATCCCAAAGAATATCATCAAAATAAAGAGTGTACTGATATGATATTAAAAATTTTAGTCCATAAACCAAACATAAAATAATAAGGGGTGAAAAAATATATCACATTAATGTTAAAGTGATATTAGAAATATCATTTTGTTACTCTAGAAAAAAGTGTTATTTTGGAAAATCCATTGTATTTGTAATGAAATCAGGTTTTAAAAATTTATATCTTAAACAAAATTCATGTTCATTGAAATTATATTGTAGGTTTAAATAATTTCGGATTGTGGGGAAATCATTTAAAATGTGTTTTTAAAATAAAAATTAGAAATAAAACATGTTTGTGCGGTTTAGATATTATATTTAAGGATTTCAAAGTGAAAAGGGATGTTTTCTTTCATAAAACTATAAATAAAACAACATTGATTATTCATGATAAAATGTGTGATTTTGGGAGCATAAAAATATATTAAAATATATTATATTTTTATCTTCAAAATATATAATAATTTGAGATGTTACTTGAATCGGTCTTGAATTTTGGAACAATTTTTTTAAATATTATTTTAGATCAGGTAACTCCCCATAAAATAAAGATGGATTATTATTGGTCAAATTATATATATATATATATCATTATAATAGAAATTATGAGGTGTACATACAAATAAATAGGAATTTCATTGAGGTGCGTAGAGAATAAAATCAACCAAAATGAAAATGGTGGTCTGGGGAGAAACTACATAAAACATTGTAATCAGTTGAATCATATGCCTCAAAATTAACAATCATAAAATAATAAATTTAATATCATGAAGATAAATATATTCATTATATTAAACATCAATGAGATGTATACATACCCCATACACAAGTATTAGTATTGAATACAAAATATCCCTCACATATAGATGTGATATGAAGAAATACTTAGATTAAATCTGAATGTGTTATCCACAAGATCTTAATGACATGAATAATCATATTTTGGTTAATTAATTTATAATTAAATAACATTATATTCATTAAATTTATTTATTATAAAGTTATTATATTTATTCAAGGCTTTTTTTACGGGTAAGATGATAAAATTGATTGTTCGGGTGTGTTTGTTTCATGATCGTTATACTTATATACATTAACTGTGAATCATGTAAAATGATGATGGTTGTATAGAATTTAAGTTATATGATATTAGTGAACATTTAGATAGTTACATAGTTTTAAATTTTATTTTGATACTTTGAGTGAAGATCAATCATTATATAAATTATTTAATGATAACTGTTTGGGTTAATTATCGATTTTGAACACAACGAACTCTTTTTGAATTATAAATAAAAAATGTGTAAAAAATATTAGAAAAGAATATATGAGACATAATACACATATTATAGTCTATTTAATCCATAATAATTGTTTCAATAATGTAATTTATGACTTTAATAGAAATTGAAAATGCATCATCCTTGAATGTTGTAAATTAACGCATCTCAGATGGTGTTTTTTACTACTAGCATAAAAGAAGGGTAAAGGGGAGATGATAATAACTTATTCCATCTTCATAACAATTTATATTACATGTGAGATAATATATTTTTCATAAAATATGGAAGTGGATAGGTGAGGATATAAAAAAATATGGAACTTGAAAAAAATGTAAAAGAATTGAAAAGAAGAATTTACCTTTTGAGTTAATCATCCTTGAGAGACTCTTTAGAGGATAGTATTTAGTATTTTGATAAGAAAATTGGAATATGGATGTAGTTGAGGATATTGGGGGAGATTTGGGTATAATTTGGACATGGAAAAAGGCACGAGAGGAGTGATGTGAAGATGTAAGGTGGGTGGTATTTATAGTGGAGGAGATGCGGGGTTTCTCATTATTTTAATCATTAGTTTAGTATTTTTTTCTCAATAACATGAGTATCCTTGAATAATGGTACCAAAAATATTAATAAGTAAATGTGAGTTCTAACCTATGCCTACATTTTCCATACATCATTTATAACTAAATAAACCATGTATTTATCATTTATCACAAATTATCATATTTTACTATTCGAGAAAAAAAGTTATTTATTTTAAACAAAGCTATGGTCTCATAAAATTATCAAAGGAATTTATGACAACATAATATTCATTTAAGAAATCATTTTATGAAAATAAATTAATTTATTAATTTAAATTTGTAATTAAATATTCATCACTCAAAAAAAACTACTTGATTAATAATTAATAAAATATTCGTCTTCATTTATAAGGTGCCTAAATATTATTTATACGTTCTTGTAAAATGTTACTATTCATAATAGGAATATTAGTAATCATAAGTGTATATTACTATTCATATGTATATATTACTATTAATAAGGGTAACATTTATATTCATAAAGGTCAATTAATATTCCTACTGGTATGTTACTATTCATAAGGGTGTATTATTATCCATAAGGTTATGATAATCTTCATAAAGGTAGGTAACTATTTATTAAAAATTATGTTTTCTCTATGATAATCCAAAAAATCTCCATGAACCTAACAGTGTATGTCATATATTATAAATTCAAATAATTGAAGTACTACAATTATATTTATTAGCTCAGTTATAACAATGCATTGTTTTGTATAGAATAAGTGTTTTAGGGAATCACTATCAAATTTATTTATAAATCCTTATGATGTTACACTTGGATAATGGTAGCACCCCAGGTATTAGATCGAATTAAAATTCAACCTCTCTACTAAAAGGAAGGAAAGATAATTCCTTGGAAATCAAATTAGTGTATTCCCTCACAATAGTAATTTCATCGAGGATGATTATTTCCATAGACTCAATAATATGAAATAGATACAAATTTTCATAGGGAAATAAAATCCATTCTTGTGGTGTTGTCTCTAAAGTTAATTCATCATCTTACTTTTACTTGTACAGAATCCAGGACCGATTCACGGTATGAAAAGTGATTTAATTCTCACAAAAATTTATGTTGGATATATATAGAGAAAGTCAATCCAAACAAAATATTGCATCAAGTTTCACTAAAGGGAGTATAAAAAGGATCTTTGGGAGTTTTAGCACAAAATTTTCATAGGGGAGGAGTTATATTCTTGGAATGAATTAATTTTTTTTTCATAGATAACTCCACATCCCTAATTTGTAGAGGTTCCCTAAAAAATATATTAATCTTTTGTGATATTAAGGAATGTAGAGAACAATAATTGGAATGTATGTTCACACTGCTTGTGTAAATAACTATTTTACATTTCAAAATATCATTTTCATGATCCTCCTCAGCTATTATGATATAAAAAAGCTCTCCCTTGCATCCATAGTGGTTTTTTGTTTTCTTCATGAACCATTTTCTTAGTGTACTTATTTTCAATATTCCTCAATTTATTTGAACTAATATAATGAACAGTTAACTAATGGTGGATATGAGAATTCCTTTCATTAAGAATATTAGTGGGGTTCTATTTTGAGAAATAACTAGTAATGTAACCTTTCTCCCCAGACCTAAATCATATTCTCATCCCCTTTATGAAATTTCGGAGATATTTCTAAAAAAACCTATAATAATATGGATGTTTAAATTTATTTTAAGTATTATAGTTCTCCACCAGACATCGATATATAAAATCCACATTCCACTTCATGTCTCTATTATACCATTAATAATCAATAATTACCATTTTGACTTAGAGGGAACCTCAAACAATATTCTCATTAAAATCAAAGTAAAGAATAGTCAATTATTTTTTAGAGTTGGTTTTATCCCCCCAAATATGTGGTCACCCTTGAATTCATGGGCAGTGAAAATGTTTCAGGTCTATCATGAAATCCTTGTAATGTTTCCCTTAAACAACACTATATATTTTTCATTTTTTCTCGAGTAAAAGGAAATAAATTTTAATTTTACATTCGATAGCGTGTGAAATTTTTTTATAAAATATCATTTTTCTAAATTCCATCAATACAATCACCTCGATAAATTCATCAAGATTTATATTCTTAATCAATGTCCATCACATATAAAAATCCCCCTATATAGGATAACATTAATGTAGACCCTTATCATGTTCGTAAGATTGAGTATTAGAGAATATATTCTCAATGGAGTTAATCCATTATTCCAAAACTATGGGATTAGGAGAGCCATTAAATGTTGGGGGAATTTGTTTCATAAATGACTCAATTGAATATTTTTCATTCTTATGGGTATTTGGTTAATCATATTGATCCATGTTTCTATTAAAAACACGAGTCAGTAGATAGTGTATCACCACAAACATTGTGATTCTTTCTCCCATTGGGTTGGGTATATTGTTTGGGAAATTCATCGTATTTCCCCTCATGTTGATTTTTTACCTTATTCCTCCTACTTCTATACATTGTTTAAAATAAACCGAAAAATTGGGATGGTTATTTTTAAATTGTACAACATGTAAATGCTAATCCATTGGAATTAACTTTTTAACATATAAATTAAAAGTATTTCCTTACCTTGTGAATTTAAAGGATTTAGTCTATATTACCCATGGTCTATTTACAAATATAATTTCTTATGGGGATTTTTTGTTCACATAATAATTTATTGTAATGATATTATAAAATTAATAAATAATATACTTCAGGATTATCAATCCAGGTATGTAGTCTGGATTATTGTCATGAACCATTTCCCAATCGTGTATGGATCAATGTGTTGTTACCATGTTTTACCCCTTTTTACGTCTATGCTAGAGAAACATCACCTTATAGTATTATATAGGAATTTATTTTCATAATTATTCACTTAATCTATAAATACCAAAATTTAGTGAAGGTTTAAAATAATTTGTTTTATTCCGACGACTTTCTCTAGAGTTTTCTAATCCAAATCGACAAATTACTAATATTTTCCTTGGATAACAAATACAGAAACACTTCTATTTGTTTTAAATTAATTCATGATTTTTATATAAGGTTACACTTAATCTTACCCAAATGATCAAGAAGTATATAGTTTC
Organism: Viscum album; assembly: GCA_963277665.1. NCBI lineage: Eukaryota > Viridiplantae > Streptophyta > Magnoliopsida > Santalales > Viscaceae > Viscum > Viscum album. The sequence continues at coordinate 1,869,811,291 of OY728147.1, forward strand.
TAGGAATTATATATATTTAATAACATATTTAACATGAGATACAACAACATTATTGAAAACGTCCTAAACATAATTCCAAAATTCCATTGATTTTAAAACTGCACCATATATCCTTAAGACATACTTATGAAAGGGTTTATCTATTTATACAACTAATGGAATAAACAAGGAATAACATAAAAATAATAAAACATGTTATATAATGTTCATATAATAAAGGATCATAAATCATAAACATGGTTAATGAGAAATGATATAGAATGATAATCATAAAGGAAACAAGAAAAATGTGGCAACAACATTAAACACCAGATCATAGAAATAGGTGAAGGCTAACTAAATACTCATCATGATGGATTGAGTCCCATAATGGAATAAAAATCATTTCACATACTAGAATTATGTCTCATGATACTAAATATTAATCAATGAATTAGAGTAAAATATAATTTTTTCATAGCATTCTCAATCATTTTATTCTATAGCCTAATTATGCCACATAGATCATAAAACATGGGTTCATTTTTCATCATATTTTAATCAACAATAAATAATTATAGAATAAATAAATGAAATTTCCAATTGAAACAAGTAAAAATGTATATAGGTGAACACCCTTGATATGAAATCGAAAATGAATTCACTACACAATTGTCTTGGATTTGAAAATCACGGTGAAATTTCGACAGCATAACAATGTCACATAAAAATTCACAAAATGAGTTTATGAGAGAAAAAGAGTATCTCGTAATTGGGAAATAATATCATTTTTAATAAGGACTTTGAAATACATATCCCAAAATTATTAATTTTATATATAAGGAATAATATAATAAAGAAACATTAATAAAGAAGAGAAGGTGAGGATCCATTACTTGATTGTATGATTCCCAATTCATTGGAGGAGCTTTCTTGAGATATCGGGGGAACTTGGGGAGGAATTAAAGTGGGTATGGATTATTAATGTAATTACATAATGATATTTAGTGAATATATATGTGATATTGGGTGAATTTAGATAATAAAAGAGTGGGGATTTTATTATTATTTCTCAAAAATATATTTTTGATGCAATATAATAAAATAGATAAAACCATAAAATAACCCTTGGTTTCATCCCATTTTTTCTTCAAAATGGGGGTTTATTTCATTATTTTATTAATAAATGTGACAAAAATAATAATAAAATATCTTTTATTAAGTGGATGTTAGTCATACTATTAAATAGAAGAATTTAAAATCATAACATATATTAATGGGTTTGAAGGATTCATAATGGATTTATAAAATTAATCAAATAAATAAAAAATTATTTTACATTGAAAATGTATATGTGGTCTTGTTTTCCATTTATATTATCTATTTCATCAATATAGGATCATTATGATTTCATAATACATAATCCACATTTATACAGTATTTAATTTGTACCTGAAAATGTTACTATATCAAAAAATAATGAAAAATTAACCATTGGATAAATCCAACATAATTGATACAAATTTTTTTTTCTTTATATAAATAATTTTCTAATAAAGTGAATTTTTTCATTTAAAATTATAAAATATATTTATTGAAAATGATTAATTTTTTAAAAAAACACTTTTGAAACACGTATAATGACTACATTTTACGTTATAAAAATTATATGATTATTTATATTAAATAAACATTATTTTATAATAATATTTAATTAAAATATTATATATTTAAGATATCCACTTATTCATAAAAATATATTTCTCAATTAATTTTGAATATTACACAAATAAACAATTTGTGTTACATTGTATCGAAGTAAAAAATCATTTATGAAGTAATAATAATTTGATGAAAATATTTTCATTATTCTATATAAAATAAATTCTATAGTCATATTGATATGGACATGATATATATCCTTTAAATACACCAAAAAAGATTATAATAGTAATTTTTGTAGAGATGAGACTTTCACAGGGTGGTTCAAATTACTTGGTTTGAGCCAAGGTCTCAAAAAGTATGAACTTCTCCCATAAAATGTTTCCCTCAAGATTAACATGTAAAATATAGACCTTTTAATGGTCAAGGTAAAATATTAGTGATGTTATCTCCCTAAAAATATCATATAAATGGGCTTTATATGGTACAATTCTTCGGGTTGAGGCCATCACTACCTTTGTCTATGACAATTAGATTTTTCAAACCCATATAATTATACTAATAATATGATCACTATTCAACAACAATTTTATTACTGGTTAATATTGTTAAAGATAATTTAAATTTTATAGGATATAATAAAACCAAATAAACTCATGTGTTTTATATAAACATGTTACTTAATTATAGATTAAATTAATTTATTTGGTAATTTTTATTAATACTCATTCAGGTCGTTACATGGTTGAACACTACATGGGGATATGATTTGGTTAAATAAAATTTTTCTTATGAAAAATTATAATGGATCTGAATATAGGATAACTACAGATTTATTATGGTTAACCAATGATGTGATATATTGAGATGAATTTTTCATGAATAACACTTCCTATAAATTAATTTTTTGTTATTATATAATTTATTAATATGATAATTATTTCTCACATTATGAATTTTGGTTGTAGTTAATGGGTATAAATAAGATGGTACATCTTATCGAGTAATGTGATGAAAAAATTGAATGATTTAATGTGAGATAAATAAAACAATGGGTGTCTGATTTCGAATCTTTGTGATTATGACTAATTATATATCATTATCTATGATTGAAAATATAATATTTGATTAATTTTCTATTGAATCAAATAAGAATAAACATAGATTTTATGTATTATAATGTGGTAATAACCAATGAGAAAGGAAATTTCGATTTCCTTTTTTTAGAATGGTGAAATAAGCACCTTAGAGAACATATCAATGGAAGTTGGATATATAATCAATGATTCAATATATGGAATAGGGAAAAAATTGGAGGAATTTAATCATGTCTATATTTTTAACATAAGAATTATATGTGTCAATTTAATAATCCATTGATTAATAAAGATACCAATGAACAACCTATCTTATTGTCATCATTTAAATGGAATGATTAGATTTTTTATGTATAAGGATTCATTTCTTATTTTGTAGATGGGTTTTATCAATTATAGTATGGTAATAAAGATCATGAATCCTATAAATAATGTCCATTATATATTTTTTATTTTTTATATTAATCTATACGTTAAATAGAAATGAGAAAATATAAAATTTAATCAGTTTTTAGGTGATATTTTGTTGATAATATTTTATTAAGGGACATATATAACCTAATATGTGACAAATTTTGATATAATATTGTTTAGTTTATATATAAAATTATATAAATTTATAATTTAAGTGAGATAGTTCTGGTGAACATTAAAATGGTTAGTGATTTGATGAAAATGTGATTTTGGTCATCTTTAATTTTGTTTATTGTATTTCTTGATTTATGGATTATATCAAATTTTATGTGATTTTATATTAGCAATAAGGTATGTTTATATTTTTTTATATATGTATTTTTTTATATTATATTTATGGAGATTTAGGGTATTGGAATGTTTTAATATAATATTTTATCAAGGTATTCACATATTTTATATGTGACAATTTCAAATATTTCATGCTATTTGAGTATAAATGTGAATGTTGACCATGTGAATAATATTTGATAAAATATTTAAATATTTAAGGTTTTCAAAAAGTTCATATATATTTTATAGGATTATTAATGTATTCTAATTATGTATTATATTGTTTATACATTTGGGTGTCATTTATTATGCATTATATATTTACATTATTTGTTGGAAAACTTGTTCTGAACATTTCTTTTTTGGTAACTATTTAGAGATAGAAAATAAAATTTTCATTTTTATGGATCTTATTATCCATTAAAAAAATAATTTTATCACCTCATACATGAAAATCATATTATGATTATTCATTTCATTGAGTAAGATATGATGTAGAAATTTATCGAAAGAAAATAAAAGGTTAAATTGTGTTTATAAATTTAAAAGATATAAAGTGAGTTTATTTTAACATGTTCTGTATCTCTAATGAAATATAATCCCTCAAAATTTGAAAAAAAATATTGAATTAAATATTTTATCCTTTTACAATAACAAAGGATGAATTTAGGTTATTTTCAACCTATACAAATTCAAGGTTTTTTGGTCATCATCATTCTCACGATCATGTTCTCAATCACTCACTATTATTATTTAGATGATGGTTTCTCTTATAATAATATATTTTTAAAACATAAATTTTTTTTTCTTATATGGGAACATGATTATTTGTTATTTAAGATAACAAATATATTTCCCACTCCCCTTTTTCAAAAGAAGTTTTATTATCCCTTTATAAGATGTTGGTTTTTTAAAAAGGTATTTTTAAATATTGTTCCTATGAAGATCGATGTAAGATTCCATGGATGAAATAAATGGGGGGGGGGTGATTGTAAAACCCTTCAGGTTATGTTCATAAGAGTAATAATATTAATATATTTCTTAACATGAAACATTGAGCTTTACGTTAAGTGAGATATATTATAGAATATATAATTATTATTATTTGAAAATTGTATCGTATTCATTGAATCAGACACTATGAATATGAATATTGAAATTATAAACTATACCGAAAAATTTAAAAATAAAAAAATATTAATTAATTAATACTTAGGTAATGATAACTCATTTTGATTAGGTCAATTTTTGTTTCAAAAATACATTTCTTCAAAAATTATTTTAACTACATTTGTTGTGTAAAGATTACAATTAAATTAAATATTTTTAGAAATTGTTTTTTATAATATGAACATAAATTTTTAAATAATAATATCAAATATAAAGTAGGGTTTTTTTATGTAATTTTATGAATTGAATGATTTTTCAGTGATTATTGAAAATCCTGATTTATAAAAAAAATATATTATAATATAAAGAAATAATGTTATTTAAATGAAAAATTATATTTTTTTACTTTTAATTAATCTGAAATGATAGAAATTTTATTTATTATAATTTAATTAATTTAACATTAATAAGAAATATTTTTTATTTTTTATATTATTTTAATTTATATGATTAAAGACGCAATTATCTAAAAACATTTATAGATGCATCTTACGCATGTATATTAAAAAAATTATTCAACTTTTAGTTATGGAATAATAAAATATTGATACCCTATTTTTGGACCTTAGGATACTATTTGGTTAATAGGTTCTTTTCTTCATTAGGAATAATAACCACGATAAATATTTTTCCCCTTTATAATGGTATAATGGGTTAATCCAAGTTTATAATAAGATTTAAGGTCCCATAATCAACTCAAAACATGAAATTATTTGATTTTATGAGATTTGTTCTAACATATCTATCCTTATATAAAATAAATGGAATTTTGGTTCCATTTATAATTAAAAAAGACAAATATATTATTACAAATAAATAAAACTCCCAAATTTGAACCTCTTTATTTTAATTTAGTTTATATGCTCACATTGGGATAAAAAAAATTATAAAAAAATATAATATCTTATTTTAAGAATGAATAGATAATTTTTATAATGCTATTTTTTAATTTTTATTAATTATATAAATACAATAAATGCATACATAACATTAACATAATCTTTTAAAAATTATTAGAAAAATATAAATAAATTATTCCAAAAACATGAGAAGTAATTTGTTTATTATTTATGGTATTATATGAATATCGTGGTTCATTAAAATTTAATATTGATGGTTAAATATAATAGATTTTAATTCTATTTCTTTATTATTAACATTAAAGAAAAATTGGATGAATAATTCCCAAAAAGAAATTATTGATATTTTAATTAAGATAATATTTATTAAATTATTTCAAAAAATAGATATTTGGAAATAGGGAAATTATAAAGATAAATGCACTAAAATTTAATCCATATAACATTAATGATATAATGTTTAAACATTTTTTTTAAATTATGACCCTTTAATATTTAGAAAGTACATGATATAATTTATAATTAAACTGTTTAGACCAAAAGATAAGTTATAAAATTCTACATAAACATATCTGTTCATTTTTTTTAATGTTCAATGAACCATATAATATATTATCTTATAAATAATTTCAATATGGTTTCAATTTTAAAATGAAATAAATTTATTATATTGAAATATTTTTATTAATTCTATTTGTGTATCTATATCCCTCCTAAAAAGAAACCCCTCCTTATTTCACTACACCACATTAATCAACATATCTTGAACAATTAATACCCAATTATCATATACACAGAACTGTAAATGATTTATATATTATGTTCTTTAAAAAATAAAATTCCACTAATCCATTAGAAGGGATTTAATGGACCTCCACCGAAGTGGATATAATCGTCTTACCCAACCTCTTCCAATTTATTAATTTTTATACAACCTCTAAATATGTGTTAATAGAAATCGAATTATATTAAATTTATCCTAAATATTCTAAATTTATATTATTATTATATAAATTTTTTTATCCACCATATTTTCTATCAAATTTTAAATGAAAGTATCGCACGATAATTAGTGTTGACTACCGACTCTATGTAGTGATATGATTCATTATTAATAGCTATAATTCATGGTTGGTTATTATGTTTTATATAATGGTTATATATTTTATTTATGAAATAATTATACTTCTTGAATTATAATATCTTATTTAACATATATAATTTACATTTGTTTAAAAATGATATAGTCAATCATGCATATCAGTAGACTACCACCTACACTAAATGATGTGAATTATTTCATTGAACATTATAATAGTGGTAATAATGATATATTTAGTGAATATTTATTTTATCCATGTTATAATAATTATTATGTAGTGGTAAAGTATTATTTACTTGTTTTTAGCCGTTAAAATTTAGAAACAACACTCAAGTGTATGTATGAAATTCCATCTCAATAAAGTCATGTAATTCATTATTCATCACCGCATTATATGAATAATTATAAATGTATGTATAATGATTAAATAATATAATAACGAATTGAGTTAAATTTTTGTTCTGATGGAACAATGATCAAATTATAATGACCAGTGTTGTTTAACCCAAACATGAAAGAAAATCAAAACAGTTACCACCTTGAAAAAGGGATATTAATAATTAATTGTTAATAAAATAGTTCACTAAAGTTATATTTAAACTATATATGGTATGATATATATTATTATGGTTTTTTAATAATTTTATTTTAAATGTATATTAATTATAATTTAAATTAGAACATGTATACAACAATATGATGTTGATCTATGGGATTTCATGTCTAACATTTATTTCCTAAGACATATTACATATTCACTATTGGATTACATTTTTTTTGAAAAATATAAAATTAATGAATGTATTTTATAACTAATTTTATAAAATTATGTTGATTTATAAATAAATATATGGTACTCACTTCCATGGATTTTTCATTCAATGATTACCAATGTTTTAAGGGTTTATAATATTGAATTGTCTTATTTGGGGCATATGTTATGTTATATATGTATATTGTATTATAAGGTGTATATATAGCCCCAATGTCATGTCTTTTCATTAATATCTAAATTCTCTTGATATTGAATTCATTATTTTATGTGTTTATTTAATGGGGTCTATAATTCAAATGTTACAAAAATGATAATGAATTTATGTTTTAATCATATTTTATTTGATATTATTTTTGATTGAAATTATATTGAGTAAATTATATGATCCTTATATGATTGAACCCTTTATTTTTTTAGTCTATGACCTTAAAATCTACAGATTCTGGTGATTTTAAACTATAATTAATTTTCTTAAAATCCTTTTGAACTTTTTAGTTTATAGTTTTAGAGAATTATGACATAGTCATACAAATTGAGCTCATATATTACAAGTGGAAACATATCATTCATTATCCACTTTTGACCAAATTTTTTTAAATAAAACATGGATTCTCCATATGAAAAATTATTCACAATTATCCACACTATCTCATTCTTGTCCCAACTATTCCTTAATCCACGTGAAAAATGATTTTAAATATTTGGATGAGAACAAAATACTCTGAATTAGAGATAAATTTAAGAAAAACTGTTAGTCCACTAAAATTAGAAAACCCATTTAACAATTAAATTTATCACAAAAATCATTGATATATTAATATAATTCTTTTTCTAATGAAAACACACAATTTTATAAAATGTAAAATCACTAAAAAACAAAAAAAATAAAATTAATTCCTTTTTTCGTTTGCATAGATCATGTCATTCATCATCAAATTTTAAATCCATGTGATAAATAATATGGGGACAGTAAAATAATTATGGTAAAACCTTCAATAACTCTCCCTTCAATCATTGATTGAAATTTTACAATTCCCAATGCATCATAGTACTATCTGGTCACACACAAAGCTATAATAGACCCATTTGGTGTTATCTCTAAACACAAAACATAAGAGCTATAACAAGAAATCCCATGAGATGTAATGGAAAAAAACCACCCTATAATCATTATAAATCTCACATTATTCACATATGATTAATAAGTACAATATCATTTATTATGTTTTTTTAGATTGCACATTTTATCATAAAACAATTGAAGAACTCTTTAAACACATTGAGTAAAACATGATAGAATAAAAAAATAACCAATTAACTTAATATATAAATTTATATACTAAAATACCAATAAAATAATTATATAGGGGTATTATTGTATTAAAATATCATAACAATAATTTTTGATGAAAATATCATTTTTTGGATATCAAAATACCGTTTTTGTTTAAAAAAAGACTTTTAAAATAAAATCAATTCCCAATTAATAAAAACCATTATCCATAAATATAAGCTTGTAAAATTATAAAAAGATGATATAAAAATTAAATAATCATTAAAGTTTAAAAAGTACCTCATTCCATATATGATATATATTTTTTTTTCAACTTTTGGGTAAAAAAACATTAAAAGAATATTTTTCAAAAGAAAGTCCAATACCACAAGTATGATTGATCACGTATGTCATTTATCTTCCATATTAATAATAATATTTTAATTATTTAAATATTGGGAACCATTTTAAAATTTATTATTCACTTTATATCATTAATTACATTTAAAAAAACATAATTATTTAAGTTTATATTGGACATGTAGATGATATTCGGTACATGAGTCCGAAATGACATTGGAATATTGTATATTAATCAAAGTTGAATATATTCTATAATATCTAGAATAATAAACTTGAAATAACTATAATATTTATATATAATTTATAAATTTAAATAATAAATTAAATATTGATATGTGAAATCAAATACCTTACTATCATGGAGATAGAATACCGTACTTATGCTTGCGTAAAATTTTAATTTTCAATGACCATAAAAAAAATAAGGTTAGTATAATTTTATGATTATATAATTATAATAATACCATAAATATCATATTACCTCAATATATATATTTATTTGTATCATGAATGTGGTGTGGTGAGAAAAAATAAATATCATTGCATTGTGGAGGTCATATTTCACAAGTTTGAACAAATGATGTTATCATTTGTATGTGCAGTGAAATGTAAAAAAAGATGATATGTTAAAATTTTATAATGATAAATATTTTATGAAAAAAATATATAAATATTAATTATATCTTTATAAATAGTCTTCAGATATAGTGATGGAAAACAAATTAAATCGGTTTGCGTGGCTGTAGTCCACTATGCACACAGACGATGAATTATTTTACCATTTTAAGGAAAATGATATGAATATGGGACATTAAAAGTAAATAATAATATCAAATTACATAAAGAATACTTCATATATTATTTTAGTGATTCATAAAAATATATAAGGAAGTGGAAGAATAAATTAAATAGAAACAATTGATCAAAAATGATACCTCTTCGTTGGAAAATCTACTTTAATTAACACCTTATCACCTCTAAGGTGAGTTTTATGCATAAAATTTTATTAATGATTTGGGGATATATTCAGGTAAATTTTATGGAAATATATTGGCTAGACCAATTTTTTGTGTTTTTTGAAATGAGGAGAAAGGGTTCACTCTTATAGGAGAAGGAAGGGTAACTCATGAAATTTATGAAAACAATAAATTAATATAAAATAACATTGTGTTTAAAATTGATTAAAACTTATTAAATTATAATATCAGATGATTTTGGGTTGAATTAATTTCATAAAAGAAAATTTATTTATTTTTGACTAAATTATAACTCTGTCATTTTGTTTTAACCTTTCTTTGACCATTTAACACTTATTATTATGACTAGAATTTTTTATTTTTAAAGGTCAATATATATATAAGAAAAAGAAAAAGCACCATAAATGGATCATGCATATAATTTATATTCTTATAAAAATCCAAATTTTTAGATTTAATTTTTTTTGGAATTTTATGCCATTATAATAAAATAGTATTTATTTTAAAATATCATTAATGTATATGTGGAAATAATCATTACATTGACATTTAAAAATATCAATTAGACAATATATATTTGAACCAACTATTTATATATGTCTATAAAATGTGATATTAATTGTTCAAAATAGTTTATCATAATAATTATATAATAATATGTTTATTTAAAAACTTTTCATAAAATTTATTTAATATTTATTTAAATAAAATAATAACAAACTCATTATTGAGTATGAATTTATGAAACTTTTTTCGTAACTAAAAATTATAAATATATTACCATGTTTTAGATACATATTTTATTTTCTAAATAAATATTTATATTCTAGGATATTTTCTGGATTACCCTATTTTAAAAATTACATAATAATTAAAAATACAAGTATAACATCTTTAACATTTCATAAATTAAAATATTATAAATTTCATACTCTCATCCTAATATATTGAAAATGATATAATATTTATATGTTGTTGATTATTGTCAATTTTAACTTTTCCTTTGTGTTTTTCTCATTTTAATGTCATTTTATAGCCCTAAATATTTTATTTTCCCATAAATTACATGATATACCCATTACAGTTGAAAACAAAATTAAAAAAATTACAATCTACAATGGTAAAAAAATAATGTAGTCCTATTTAGATACTTTTGACCTTATGAATCAAAATAAAATGATTTTTAAAAAATTCAAATAATATAATTAGAGTAATTTAATTTAAATGAAATCCATCTAAATGCACCAAAAACACAGTTTAAAAAAATGACCCTTTCAAAATTTAGAAATTTTCTACAATAAATTAAATAATAAAAATTATAAAAAAAATATAATTGGATTATTTTCAATAAAATAGAACAAATAATATTTAAATCTAGTATAAAATATAATTTTACTTTTAGACAATATATTGTTTTAAAAAAAAATATATATTTTTTACTATTCATTTCAAAAATAAAACATCATAAAAAATTATCAAAATATGACCGTAATAAAATTTTGACATGATGATTTCTAAAATGATTTTAATTTTATCAAATATATTTTTCAATAGTCCCAATATTTATTTATATTATATTCACATAAAAAATATTATTTTTTGACGAAAAAATATTTTTTGTAAAATATAATTACCTTAGTAAATGTTGTTGGATATTTTATATGAATATATCAAAACATAAATATTGAGTTGGAAACTTCTATTTATTATTGAAATTATTTATTCATATTCATTCCAAAAAAAATTAATGGTGAGGATATAGTGTTCATAGATAAATAGTACTATTTAGTCAATCATTTAAGGTTGAAATGGCATATTTTATACTCTATCAAACATAATCATTATATTTTAAAACCAAGAACGTCACATGATCCACCATTTTTTAAATTACATCCACATATTTTTTATTTAGTACTATGTAATTAATTTTTGACCATTTAATATATTTATTTTTAAATTCAACATAAAAATTATTAATCAAACATTCACTTAACAATAGAAAAAATAAATTATAAAGGTCACCTATGATAAAATCGTTTATGTATTCATATAAGAATTAATATACATTGAATTGAAAATTAACTCTCAAGGATTAATAAATAGTGATAGAAAATATGATCATGGAAATATTCACCATCATAATTCCATAAATACGTGATGGGTTAAAAGACAATTGATAAAATAGAACATATAACATTTTTGTATCAAAAACGTTCTCCTAAAGTTAAGGAATTCCGATATATCATAGAATATAAACTATAGGAAACATAATTACATGAAAAATTATAATTTCAAACTTCAATAAATTTCAATCACAAACTCATATTTTCTCAAAACGATGACAATTCAACATGAAATTTTCATGCATGAAGAATTATAATCATATTTTAGAGATTAGAAAAATCTGAAAATAGATAAAAATTCATTAATCAAATAATTTAGGAGTATAAAAACCAAAATTTTAGTATAATATTAAATAATTCCCCAAATTGATAAAAATCCATTGTATGAAAAAAAAAATTACTTTAATATAAAATATTCAACAGAAACACTCCAAGATACACATAGAAATATAAAAATTATGAAAATTACTCCAAATTATTATACACTATGGTAGGAAACCATTAATAATAATTATTTTATCACATAATATTTTAATATAAAATTAATAATTATATAAAAATATCATCAATTACTTTTCAAGACTCATAACATAATTTTATTTCCTCAATAATCATTAAGAGTAGTTAAACATTTCCATAAATTAACTTATTCTCCATAAATCCATAGTAATATCATATATTATTCCAATATATTATTCATCCTTGTATTTACCAAAATAAAATCCTATACTATTATATTTAACATATTAATATAGGGTTCCCCAAATAGTGAACGTCTTCAAAAAAAAATACCTTAATTGGAAAATAATTTTCCTATCTCATATGAACATAAAATTTATCCTTTAGTTAATTTAAATATAAAAAAGAAATAAAGTTTTAATATCTAGTCCATCACATAGGACACTGTTAATAAGTTCACCCTAATCACCCTTCAGTTTTGGTTTCAATTTATGTTTCCTTGCCCAATATGATGGGTTGTCACATGGTATGTACGTTTTTATTTTTATAAAACAATATTATTATAATCCTTATAGAATTCCTAGAAATTTTATAAAAAAATAATGTAGAAATTGAAATATTTTTTAACCATATTGGTTTTGTCTTAACATTAATTTTTCATCACAATATTTAATAAAACAAAATTTCCTCAAAATGAATTTCTCAAAAAATACCATTATTCACCTATGAATTTCATAGATTGAATCCCTAAACGGGGTTTATAAGACACTAAAATTATGATATACATGAATATTTTAAACCCATGATGGTATCCATAACTGATAAAAAAAATTATAATCTAAATATAACCATAAAAATATAAAAAAATATAAGGACTTAACCTTAAAAATTACATATTATTGTGATTTTATACTATAATTCATTTGATAACAATTATAATGATCAAATTGGTCTAAATATCTAGAGAATTAGGGGAAAGTGTACATTGTAAACTCATATATTAAAAGTGGACACTTATCACTCATTATCCATTTTTTCATCAAAATAATCATTTTATAACAATACATGGTCCTATTTTTGAACAAATCATTATAATTTTCCCCTTCATAGAATTTGTGTCCCAAAAATTCATTAAACTATGTGATTATTAAACATTGGTTGAGAAAAAAAATATAGAAGGAGAAATAAACTAATGTAAACCATTAGTCCTTTGAAAAAACATGGAAATCCATGTAATAGTTGCCTTATTCTCGTCATTTTGATTTATTGATATAAATCATTTTTCACATGACAATACACACACATTTAGGTGAAAAAATTTCAAAATCCAATAAAAAAGAAATTTAAAAACCAATTTTAATGAAAAAGTAATAGATATTAATAATCTAGTTTTATTAATGTTATAGAAATAACATGATCCATGTTAAATAAATATGATAAATTCTATACCAACCCTCTCATTCTTCTCTTGAAAGACAATATACATTACCTAATGCATCAGGGCAGTATCATGGCACACCCAAAGCTATTAAAGGACCACATATTGGTATTCAAGCGCAACCAATGTATAAGATATAATGGTCCCACCCCTGACTTATAATGGGGCTTAACATTTCATATAATACATATCGAGGTTTCTCATTTAACATAAAAAGCTCAGATACTATGATTAATAATTTATTTTATGATTCCTCTTTTTATTATAAAAACCTTTAAAAATAATTAAATTCCATATTAAAAATAATTTTAATCATAAAATACCGTTTTATTTTGAATTTTTGTTAATATTAATATTCCCATGACAATATATATATGGGATTTCTTTTATGAACATATCATTGAAATGATATTTTATGAAAATATCATTTCTGGATATCAAGATTCCATTTTCTTTTGATAATGCGACTTTTAAAATTGTAACACTATGAACATAACAGAGAATAAATTTTATTTCATAATAACCTTGAAATAATATAAATAAAGCATCAAATAATTAAAGCATCACGATGAAATAGAAATATGCTCATATCGTTTAGGTTACAAAACATTCTATTTTATAACTTTTGTAAAAAAAATGTTAAAAATATTTTTCAAAAGAATGACCATTTAATAAATTTTAATTGGTCCCATATGTCGTTTATCACCTAAAATAGTATAATTATTTTAATTATTTAATTTATTTATATCCCTTTTAACTTTTTATTTTATTTTTTGATATCATTTAATAACATTTTATGAAAATTACTCAGTTATTGAAGTTCACATAGTATGTTTTAATGATATTCGATACATGAGTCTCAAATGAGAACACTAGGATGCCTATTAGTCAAATTTGTAACCATTACTTAATATCCAGAAAATAATCATGAAATAATTTATATTTTTATATAAAAAATATACATTAAAATCCATGTATTAAATATGGTTCGAAAAATGATATATGTTACCATCATGGAGACTATAGGGCATACATACGTATAAGTGACATTCCCATTAAACAATTGTCATTATAGGGATAAGTTAAGTATAATTTTATCTTCAAAAAATCATAATAATACAATAAATATCATATCACTTCTCTAAATATATTTACATGTATCATTATCTAATGTGGTGATGAAAAACGAATTGCATATCTTCGTGGAGGTGATAATTTACTAATACGCACGAATGACATTGTCATTTCTATGTGAATTGAAATGTAATAATACAAATGATATATTATATTTTAGTAATTAAAAAATATTAATTAATATCATATATAAAAATTAATTCAATCATTATAACCAATCATGAATGTTGATGATGGAAAAAAAGTACATCAGTTCAAGAGGTGGTAGTCCTCTGTACACACATATGGTGAAATATTTTCCCATTCGATGGAAAATAATAATTTTATGTGAATTTACACTAAAATAATAACATATAAGTATATTTAATATAAATTATTTATTAATATATTGTGTGGTATAAATAATTTATGTAATTGGAATAAGAAATAAAACAAAAACATTTGATTAAAAATGATACATCTTCTTTGGACAACCTTCTTTAATTATCACCATTGCGCCTCTAAGGGAAGATTTCAAATGATAATAATTCATCATGAATGTGTGGAGGGATTATATTCAGTTATTTATACATATATATTTTTGGAATAAAATGGATTTTATGTGTTCTTATATGAGAAAAAGGGGTTCCCTTTTATATTAGAGGGAAGTGGCACTCGTATAATTTCAATACATATTAAAATAATATAAATTATTTATAAATTACAATTGTAACAAAAAAAATGTTAATTTATAATCTAATATTATTTTAGATCATTATTATTTCATATTATAATATTTAGGGATTTTCAAAATTTATACCCTTATCTATTGGTTTTAACATGTATTTAACCCCTTTAACTCATACCATGACAACAAGAATTTTTACAATTTAGGGGTTAATATAGTTAATATAAAGTTAAAAAGGACCCATTAATGGATATTAGATTAAAATTTAAACCATATCTAAATTATTTGGCTTAATTGAAGATTGTTATGAATTTAATATCATTTATTAAAATATTATTATTTTTAATAAATTTTTAATGTAAATTTTGACAGTATTCATTAAATTAACATTTACAGAAATATATTCAACAATATATCCTATAAAAACCCTATATATACATCAATAACATCTCATACTAATATATAAAATTAGTTTAACACATTAAAAATAAGAAATTATATTTTTTAATATTTTTAATTACCTTTTATTTGATTTATTATTTAATAAATAAGTACTCCATCAATGTTGTGTAAGAATTTAAGATAAAAGATTCATCACTAACCATTATAAATAAATTAACACAATATATATATATATAATATTTTTGAAATTAATAATTATATGGTGTTTTTCAATATAAATCTATATTATAAATTATATAGTTAGTAAAAACAGGTGTATGACATCTCTGAATTTTAATTAAATAAAATTGTATGAAACTCATATTCCCAGACAAGTGTCGTAAAATGTTATCATTTAAATCCATATAATATTATGGTTGAATATAACTATAAAAAATTTTCGTTCACATTTTAGTGTAATTTTATAATACTTTTCATTTTATTTTAACCCTTAATTACTCGATTTACCCTTTATTATGGCAACCAAAATTAATAAAGTTTATATTATTATTTGAAAAAATAAAAGGGAAATATATAAATAAATTTTAAAATATGATTCCAAATATGGAACCCATTTTAAAAAATTAAAAATATAGAAGTGGTATAATATAATTTAAAATTATACTGGCAACATGCATAGAAAAATAATTTTTACGAAAAATTACACTTCTAAATTTCAAAATGTTTCTATAATAAATTCATGTATAAATCCATTTTAAAAAATAATTATTGTATTATTTTAAATCAACGGATGTAAATTATTATTAAAACTAACAAAAAAATAATAATATTTCTAAATAAAATATTGTTTTCAATAAAATCTGTACTTTTAACTATTCATTTGTAAAATCATACTTTTCAAAAAAATTATCAATATTAAACAATAGGAAAATTTTGATAGGAATTTTTTAAAAATGAAGTTAATTTTTTCAAATAATATTTATAATGTTTCTATAAATTAAAAATATTTATTTAATGTAAAAATAAATAAAAAATCATCTTTGAGGAAAACATATTTTTAAAAAATACAACAACTTTACTAAAAATTATGTGATCACTTTATGAAAACATACCAAAAATAAATATTGAGTCGTCCCCTTATCTATTTTTTAGAAATTGTTTCTTAATATTTATTTCCTCAAATTTAATGGTGATGTTATAGTGGTCACTTCTTAATACTAATTTTTTGTTTTATGTTTTGGGTTGATGTACCATATATTATATTCTATCAATTATTTTATTTCCGTTTAAAAACATTTTATATTACCCTATTTTTCCCATTTATTTTATTTGTATACAGTTTTTTTGTTTTATATTTATTTTAAACTATTCGGTACATAAAATGATTAATATTTTTTAAAAAATCTTATTACCTTATTTCTCCTATTTCAGTGGAAAATAATTTTTCTTCAATGTCTATGTTAAAATAATCATTTCTTATAATTTTTGGAATATTTAAATATAAATTTTAATCTAATTTTCACCCACGTTTTACTTTTTATAAAAAAAATAATATAAATCTTCTCATTATTTTTCCATAAGGTAATTTTTACCAAATATACAGACATAATCATTTTTAACCATTATGTAGCAACCAAAATTAACCATAGTCAAGAACAATCAATACATTAAATCTTCATTTTCTAGTTCCCAGTAATATTTTTAAAAATGATCATTAGTAATTTTAAAATATTTTAATATTAAATATCTGATTTAAAAATGTAAAATAAATTTTCATCATGAAATATTCCAAGGATATTTGAACGTAATTTTTCATCATTGATAAAATACTTTGATAGTAATTATTCTTTAATTGAGATATTATTAATTAATACCATCCAAATTATTTTTATCAATGGTTGATTATGATGATGCAGTTTTAAAAAACACACTTCTTTTCTACATGTTTTCTATGATAGAAAGATGATAATTTTATGAAAACGGTTACCAATTTCATTTTTAATGATATGATGAAATGATGATTTTTTATAATATATGTAGAGATATATCTATGGTTTATTTTATTATTTAGGTGTGTCTAGAATTATATTTATCTCCAATTAATTAGGAAAATATGGATTTTTCTCAAGATAAAAAGAATAAGGATGGGGAGTGAACCTATATAAGTAAAGGTCACTATCCACAATTATAGTCTATGTAGTGAACCTTGACTTTGTATATGATGTAATGGTGAGTTATTTGAATCCAATATGATAGTCTTGATAATGATCCTATCATGAGTAAATATTTTTTATATGATTATCATTATTAAAAATAATTCTTTCTAATTATTATGATATTTTATAATGTCACAGAATGGTTTATTGAAGATTCCACACTATTTTGTTTATTTATTTCGATAGAAATATTTTTTCGATGATCTATGATAAATTATCTTTGATTAAAAAGTTATGATAATTGTATTTTAAGGTCATGTTATAATACACCATGTCTTATCTTATGATCTCTTATGTTCAATAATTAGTATCACTAGTGTTTTCTATTTTTGAGAGTATAAGCTCATCATTTATTATAAATCCATTTGTCGCATGATATGATGAATGTTTATAAGTATTATTTTTTTTACAAATGGTTCTATTTAGGATCAATATAGAGGGATATTTGGATGATATTTCACTATATAAAATGATTAATTATCGATCATCCAAATAAACTAAACCTTTATAGTTTTGTGTTTGATCGTAATAATATTAAATTAACATTCATATGATAAGATATAATATCATTTTATGAGAATTATTGGTCCCCATAAGAAACACCATTTTGTGGGTAATATATAAAAATATCACAACAACCATGAAAGGGAGTTTTCATAACCTACAACAATGGGTGTTGTCACAAAAAACCTTAAATTTGTTTTCTTTTTATGATTCAAAACCTCCCTGAGGGTTGTTTTTACAGCATTCCACAATGGATGTTTTCATGACCACCCATATCGGTGTTGTAATGGCCTCCCTACAATAATATATCATGACCATCCCATTTAGAGTTTCCTATATGTGTTATGTAAAGAGTAAAAAAACATTGTGACACTTTTAATTTACTATATCAGTTTTCCATTGGTGATTCATCATCGTTCCACATTTAAATTTTTTTTACATTCAACGTCTAACATTACCTAAATAACATAAGAACTAATTTAATTTTACCAAATATTAATTCACATCATAACACCCATTAACTATTTAATAAACTAAGGTTTAAAAATTCACCATATCAATATCAATTCATGATGCACCTTCCATTTCATGAAAACAAATTTCTATTCACAATATTATTTTTTCATGTAATGTTCCAATTATATAATACTCTATAATCATAGAATATCTATTCATTTCATAATAAAAAAAATTAATCATTGAAATTAAATTTCAAAATAAATGATTACAAAATTCCATTTCACAATAATTTATTTAAACTATATCCACCATTTTGACATTCATAAACATTTTATTACCTTACTGATATGAGAAAAAATCATAGATAAGGTAAAAACTAGAGTAATCTATTTAATGTTCTGTATTTATATTCTATAACACAAAACATACCATTAAGTTATACAATTATATGTTCAAATCAATCCCTCATGAAATCCAAAAAGAATAACTTCTAGGTAATTTTAAACACCAAATTAATAAGGGATTAACTGATTCAACAGAAAATTAAAATAATTAATTTAAATTTTGGTTGATATTTACTGAAGCCAATATGGCTACAGAACACATCACATGACAAAAAATTGTTTTGAATATGTGATAAATTTAGGTACAACTAGACTTATTCTTAGTAAGTGATACTCACCCATTATCTTATTTTGTTCCAAAAAAATTAGAGAAATTAAGAGACTAGATAAATCCATGGTAGTGAGACATATAATAATAAAAATAAAAGGAAACCACAGCTAATTAAAATGAAGAAGGAAATGTAGGAAGTGGACTCATAGACTCGCCTTAGGCTCTTGACCTCAATTGAAAACAAATGAAACATTCCCATTATGTACTTCCAAAAATGAATAGGGGTGTCAGAAGCATTTATTGACCGAATGGGAGGCAACAATTCTGAATGGCTGCCAAAAGTGGTTGTCATGAGAGTAATTTTGGGGTTAAACCTAATTTAAAATCATATAGTTTTACACTGACTAGATGTTATCATTTATTGTTTATCATATAGACTCTATTTTCTAGCGGCCGACTTCTACTGGCTAGACACTAGAATGAAATACCTATTTATTATCCTTCATTGTCTATTTTGAGGAACCACTTTCTAGATTCTAAGACCAATGAAAATATAGGTATGTTTTATTGACACTGTATAGTAGTTATATTTATATGGGTTATATAATGGATCTCTTAGATAAACTCCTTCTATAGTCCCCTAGTTCCCCTTCAATAAATCATCCATCAGACCCCTAAATAACACTGAAATGTTGAAAAATATTGAAAAAGACATCTTAATGTAGACTATAAATCATGATTACAATAATTCTAAACAAATCCAAACTCAAAATTAGTGGTGTATTGTAAACAACATTTATTTAATCATTTTTCAAGAAGGAATCAATATTTTGGATTATTTCATCTCATCCATTATATTTTTTTTATCATAGTGAAATTATGTAATTCTAGTTTTTTACAGAAATGATTTGTCTGATAATATTTTATCATTATTCGTAACATAAAAATTAATGATAAATTCATTTTCATCAAGTTTATTAGAATATTTGATTAATAATTTTGCATTTTCAATGCAATTTTTTTTCAATTAGTGTTATTTTTTTTTGTAATGGATTATTCATAATATATGAAACTTTTGGTGAATTAATATTTCAAAATAAATTTTGATTATTGTAAAAACATTTCAAAATTTTATTTCAATATTTGCGAAATGTGCAATACCTTTTATGCTTATTGACAAAATCTTATAAAATGTTATATCACTAATAATTTATTTAGTATTGAGTCCCTATCCATAAAATGACTATTTCATAAGTTAATTAAGTTATAAAAAAATTTAGAGATTAATTTAATTTAGTTTCTCATCAAATGAAATCATATTATTGATTTTATTTGAATTAAAAATGTAAATACATGATAAAATTTATTTTTTTAAGTTTTGACTCCTTATTTTCTACTAGAAAAAATTAATATGTTTTAAATTCATGTCATTTACATTTAGAAATTATTTATTAAATTTAATATAAACAAATTGAATTATATAAAATTTAATCTTAAATAAAACATGATATGCTAAATTTAACCAACTCTTGAAAATATATTTATTTTTCAATTATTGTAATACACTAAATTTGAGTATAGATAATATATAAGGTGGTATTATATTAGCTGTTTATTTGATTATTTTATATTTGTTTGGAAAATAAAACAATGATTACCATTTGATTGGAATGGGAAGTCTAATATCCACGTGATTGGGATGGAAACTAATATTTCCGAGTGTTTTAAAAAGGAATTAATATTTATAACTGAATTGAAAAAGAATTTTGATTTCAATATGATTCACATGATAACAATGGCACTGCAATGTTTTTAATAGGAGATAGTATTCTATGTCCTTGGATGTACCACTTTATATTTGATTCTTTTTTGATCCAACAATATTTGATATAGAATGTATATATAATATCATTATGGAATTGTTAATAAAAACCCATCATGATGTGTGTGCTATTTCTTTAATAAATTATTGTTTTATTTGAAATTTCATATTAGAATATGGTAATCTATAAGAGATCCTTTTGGAAAAGGCAGTTTATAATGAGAAAAATTATCACACCTTGTACACACAAACCTTGTCTGTCTATCGATTTTATACATTGTGATATAGGTAAAGGAAAAAAATCCTTGGTAAAATGGGGATTATTTTGGCAACATCTAATGAAACGTTTTATTAAATTTTATATATTTCATAATATATATTTTTTAATTTATCTTCTATTTTAATATTTTAAAAGTTTTATTATGATTTGGACGCATGTCATCATTAAGCATTGTAAGAATCCATCTTTGTATTTTATAGTGGATGAATCTCATTTTCAGCTACTAACATGTATTTAAGTTTATTATTAAATTGAATTTATTATGATGAAATATTTGGGTGAATATAAATCCCTAACTAAATTTCAAAATCTATTCATTCTAGTTTTTTGCCTTAGTTGATTAGAGACTATATTTGAGGACATTCAGTTTTTTTCTCAATTGAATAGATGTTATAAGGAAGTACATAACAATTATAATGGTAATTTTTTTAGGTTATACATCCATCATACTTTGGAGCTTTTCTATAGATTCTCTACTATATAATAATTTTCCCACCGCGAAATATTAGATTGCAAAATTGATTTCTCCTTGATATATAACATTGAAATAACATTGAATCATAGGTTCAAATTTATTTTATACCACAAAAAATCAATACCATAAAACATTGGATTATTATTGGAAGATATTCATATATATATATATATATATTTATCCTTTAAATTTTTATGATGAAACTACATTACATTATTCTATGTTGAAAACCCTTGTAAGATAATCCTCATTGAATAATATTTCATTAATTTGTAACTCAATCACTATTAAGAATTACTCATAATATTTTTTATATTATTTTATTATTTTTTATAATTCAAATTATTATATATTTTATTGGTGCGAATAGAAAATATATTTCCTCTTAATGAATTGGAAGGTCTTAAGTGATATTCTAGATAGTGTTATGGGATAACCCTTACCCTTTTATATGATATCCTATACCATGGTCTTTTAAAAAAGATTATGGTTTTAAAAAATATAAAATCTAATAATAATAATATCCATGAATATGTTTAGATTATGTTATGGGAATTTTTTATTTGATATAGATTTGTTTTTATTATTAACTCAAACTGTATTTTTCATATAATGATCACAATGTATGTAGCATCATTGATATATTTTACATTACTAAAAATCTAAGATAAAAATCAATGAGTTTCTCTATATCCCCAAGTAATGATGTATTGTGTTACATATGATCTTATATGACTATCTTGAAGAAAATTTTTTTTTATTAGTTTAAAAAACCATATATTTTTTATTATGTAGATGCAATTATTATGTATGCATTTTGTTTTTATGGAAAATTAATCATTACATACTATAGCTACGCTCAAATGTATAAAATTAAAATCTAATAAAGTATCTATGGTCAATAGTTGAATGGTGTAGGGGAAATTATAATATATTTAGATTAAATTAAAACCAAAACGAGGTTGTTAAACATATAATTTCTTATTAGTTGATGGAAGTGTGATTAAATATTATGATCCCATATGTTTTGCTTCAATAATGATAAAAACAAGGTAGAAAATCGAAATAATGTATTATTTTTAGTAATATATGTTCTAATGGACTGGTACTCAAGGATCGATATGTTACAAAGGATGTTAAATTTTATGGCAGTAGTTGTACCCAAGGTATTCATATGGAGTTAGTCGTAGTTACAAGAATCAAATTTTGTCAAAAAAAAACAAAGAATGTTATGTAGGGATTTCTAGAGTAAATAAATAAAATATAAAGTTTCTATTATCAATGGAATTTAATTTTTTAGGTACTCTAGGTTATTTAATAAACTACAAAAGCATATTTTTCTTAAAAAAATTCAAATCTGGTCTTAAAAATTATATACATAGGGGAAAACGCACCCATATCTATGCCTATTGAAAAAAGGATAATGTTATCGAAGGATTAAGGTGTAAATTTAATTAATACCAATGTATATCAATAAATATATTTAATTTTACTCTAAATGATATTTTTGTGACTTGATATTTTTTTCCATGTCTTTGTTTTTAAGTATCAATTTTACCACGGAGAATATCAGATATTTTTATAGTAACAACAACTCAACTATATCAATGGTACAATACTCTATAGCCAATTCTACATAAGTATAATTTCCCAAAACCTAGAAACCCTGGTTCGGTGCTAAAAACACAATAATTACATTTTTATATATTATACCAATAAACATGTCCCAAATTTAACTAACCAACATATTAAAAAATTTAATATAAAATATTGGATCACATACATACCAAATGACGTTTTTGGATAAGAATTTTTCGTAATTATGGAAAACTCTTACATAACATTACACATATATTTATGTGATATTTTTTCCAAATATATACTATATTTTATATTCCATATTAAAAATTCATAATCTCTAAAATTGAACCCTTCTTGAAATGTTTTTTATAAGAAATATTTTTATAACTTGGTGAAAATAGTCATGAGAAATATGAGTTGGAAGTCCTAGTAAGGGTAAATATAATAACTAAAAATTTAATATATTCAATGATAAAAAGATATTAATAAGGTATTAGAACCTAATAAAAGTTCATGGGTAGTAAATAAAACAATTCATATCCATATAATAAAATATCATTAAACATGTTACACAACATAATTATTTATCAAGGAAAACAATCATAAGAATCATTAATCATGATCTATATTATGTCAATAATGATCAAAGGAAGAATTAAAAACTCCTAGAAAGAATTTAAAAAACATGTTCATATCATAGAACATTAATTTAATCATTTTTTTCACTCATGATTAAAATAAACAGTTCCCCGAAAAATCTATGAGAGAAAACTCATTTCTTTACAACCACATTCAATCCATTAAATACATTTAGAATGAAAAGATGCATTGGGGATATATATGAAGACCCCCCATTATATAATATATATCAGGCTCACCAATTTTCGCGAGTTATATTGGGATCAACTATCATCATCAATAATTTACATGCACTATACATGAGTAATACGTATGTAATAATTCATTTCCATCACCAGTAACTAAAAAAAATACATTCCTTTATATTTTTATTTTCATAGTGAAATGAAATAGGTTTCATGATAATGTTTTTAAAAAAAATCATAAGCCATCCATTGAAATAATTTACATAGAATCAAAAGATCATATTCCCTGTGGTATAGATGAATCACTATTTTTTAATAATATAAGAAAATATCTTTATAATAATATTAAAAAATATCTACAAACACGGGAAAATACCCTTCACTTCAATACAATTAATAAAATTTTAAAAATTTAAAAAATTATTTTCATTGAAAAAAATCATGGAAACATGTTGTGCATTATTTAAATCAATTAACATCTATGATAATGATAAAATCAATTCATCCCATAAAATTCGAAATATTCCTTCATTATAATCAAATATAAAGAGATTCAAATGTTATCAGTGTGGTAAACATTAATTTTATTGTTTAAATCCTTTTAAAAGAATTTAAATGGTCATGGAAAATTAATATTGGAAGTAATTTATGTTTATAAAGTGACATTGTAGGAAATATTTTGATGAAAATATTAAAATCAATGAAAGTAATTTTTGACCACTGAGAATATAAATTAATTTTTTTTAAAAACATTTATCTCACTTATTTATGTACCAAACAATGTTAAATAAATGAAAAAAAACATCAGACCCAAAAAAATGGAGGAAAATATTATATATGATTTTCATGAAATTACGATCATATAATTTCTCTAAAAGTAACCACGAATATAATCATTCGGAAAAATAAAATGATATTGTAATATAAAACCTTTACTACATTAGAAACATTAAAATCAAAAAGTAATTTAAATAATGAATATGATAAATATTTAATGATTTCATTAATTTGATTATTTAATATTATTTAATTAATTTATGGGGTAATAATTATACATTAAAAACAAATAATGTTGCATGACATGAAACATGTCTCATGAAAATGAGAATAAGAAAAATAAAACCCTAAGGTGATAAATTTTGATGTGATAATAAATCCTTGTCGTTATTTTTTCCACATATGAAAATTCTAATAAAAAAATGTAAATAAAACTTATAAAATGTTATATGTAAATTTACATATAATCCTGTCATAACACATCCATTTATGAAGTATTTTAACCCAATTAAAGAATATTTGTTTAATAACCCCCTTAAAAGTAGTAAAGACTTATTATGCCTTAGCATTAATATACGTATAATAATCTTATATCAACATTTTTTACTTGTATAGTTACCCTTTATTCAGTTATTAAATCATCATTAAACCATTTAATTAATTTATCTCAATTATCTATATTATAACTTTATTTTTTTGGTTTATATAGAGGGTTTTAAAGACGTTCTGTTGGAAAATTACTTAGGTAGGATGACCAAGGTCAAAGAGATCATTTCTCAATAATATTAAAATGATGAATAATGAAATATTTATCCATTATTTAATTTTAATTCTTTTTTAAAATCATCCATAAAATTTTTACATGAACGATAATGTAAAGATGCGGAGATTTTATGGAATGTTTTTTCTTAATTTCATTGGAATTTTACGAGTCTACTGTTGTTGAGAGTGCCTGATTCCAAGTTCGGTGTGCCTAGAATCATATTCTGACGTTTTGTTTGGGAGCATTCAGTAAACGTACGTGCGAGTTTTTCTATCCTTTGAACTAGTGCTTGGAATTGAAATCTAAGGGCAACGATGAACTTGTAGTGATGGTATTCGCCTAAGGGGACCTTTACCGTAGTTGCGTTTTGTACAGGTTAAAAGTTAATTTATTGGGGATTCTTAATAATTTAAAAAACATTTTTGTGTTATATAAATTTTATTAAGGTGGTGGTTACTCCACCAAAGGGAGGTAGGAGGTTGGTAAAACACCCCACATAACCTCCCATGGGAGAATAATGTGTTGTGGGACCCATAAGAGCACCTAACCCCCCCCCCCCCTTTAACCCCTTAAACCTTTGGACTTCCCATTAAAGTGCCAACTCACCCGTGTTTTATTTTTTTGAGACCATGTAAATTCTTGCAAAACCATGGAAATTAATTATGTGAATTACATAATTAATTGTTCGTGTGATTGAAATATTTTGAAATGCATGGCAATATTATTATAATATTGGGAGCCTATTATTTCTTTTTCCTCGGAAAATTTTCGGTGGAAAAGATTTGGGAGAATTCGCCCTCTCCGATGAAGAACACAAATAATGACGTCCTCTTCACCAAATAATGCTGATTCCACCAACGAATGATGACATGTCTTACTTCCTCTTCCTCGGTGACAAGGGAGAAGATTCCACCCACAATGGATGCTGCCTATGACAATGACTTTCCACGACATTGACGGAACAATGCCTGACTACCTCGAAGCTTGTCTTCCACGTCCCTTCGACGTGCAACGTCATATACGAGGTATGTGGTTTTTGTATGATTTTAGTTTAATAAAATTATACTTTCATAATTGATGAATTCAAGTGATCGTCTATGGAAAATTGATATCGCTTAATGCGGAGGGTGCGGGCTGAAGAAACATGTCCTGACGACCCTCTAAAAATTGTTGTTTATTTTGGAAATGGTGATTAGAGGCGGCGACTGTGATCGGAGGTGGCGACCACGCATCAGCCGCGTGGAGGAAACCATGACCCGCATTCACGGGCCGCTTGGTCGAACAGAACCGGACGGCTGTAGCAAGCCAGGGTGGTGAACTGCGGCACCCGCAGGTGCTGCATGAAGGAGGTGAGGCCCGTACCAGCGGGCCGCTAGCTGTACAAACCGGCCAGCTACAGCTGGATGGGTAGGAGATCGCGACGCCAGGTGGGCGCTGAGCTACGGGAAGAACATGGTTCCAGGTGGATGATGCTCTGTGGAATGATAGTGGCCCACTCTGTGGGCCACTCACGCTGGAAAAGCTGACAGGCCTTTGCCGACCGGGCAGGAGTGGCGGCGCTGCTCGGTGCCGCTGTTGCAAGAAACCAGGGGTCGCGCCCCTGCTCTACTATGCCAGCTGGCTGAGCCACGGCCAGCCGAGTGCCTGTCAGCCCCCGCATGGGCCACGCCACGACCGCCAGGCCGGGCCGCGCCCTACCGGACTGGGCCGCGTCCCCCCGGACTAGGCCGACCCCCTAGCCGGGTCGGACTCGCTGAGGCAGGACGGTTCGACCCGCCAGCCCACTGGGCTTGACGAGCTGGGCCCGTTTTGCATAAACGAGGATATCTTCAATACCGTGCATCCGAGCGATGCACCGTCTATGGAATTAGGAATCTGGCGACAAGGCAATCCTTTTGCGATACTCTATGCGACTTTTGGACATCTTTTGAAAATGGCCAGGTTTGGAACGAGCAGAATTCCAACCGGGCCTCTGGAATGGAAAAGCCAATAACTCTTAGACTGGGCGTCCGATTGATGCGTCGTCTGTCATGATAGGTTAATATTGATGATATGGAACTTCGGGATACACAATATTTGGACATCATGATAGTTTTTATATCGACCCCTTTGCTTGAGGAGCGGACCCTCCCGGAATCGAGAGTGCTGTGTGCGGGAATCCTAGAGCTGGCTGCGAATTCGACGACTACTTTGCTTGGATCCTACGTGGGTTCTGCAGTGACGACTACTTTCCTTGGATCCTACGTGTGATCGGCAGAAATGACTACTATATTGGGATCCTCCATGGGTTTGATATTGATGACTACTGTTCTTGTATCCTGTGTGTGTCCAGCAGTTTGACCACTGTACTTGTATCCTGTGTGGGTCCGATAGAGAAGCTGGTCTTGTATCATGTGTGGGTCAGACAACTTAGCTGGTCTTGCATCCTATGAGGGTCCGATAGAATATATGAATCTGTAGATACATCTGATCATCTCCATCGCTATAAAAAAGATGTATACCTGTGTGATTTGAGTCTTGACTTTCGATCATTATCATCGATGTTATTGACTTTAATTCCTGTGTGGACTGGGTTGCGCTTGGGCTCGAGAGATGGAGCTGAACAGAGATTGATTACTTAGTTATATGTATGTGAATATACCTATGTAGGGTTGTTTGATACTTCTTGATTGTATATTTCCTTTTTTGGTTTATCCTTCATTTATTCAAGGAAACCTTCGGGGGTCTTGGGGTCCCTACTGAGTATCGTTATACTCACCCCTGCACGGGCTATGCCCGCACCTCGTTGTGTTGGATGCAGATGACGAACATCGTTGATGGAGGATGAGAGTGAGCCAGGACCGGATGGTACCCGGATGTGGACCACACGAAGAGATGGTACACAGAGCGGACCGATAGATGTGGAGTGGTGAGGTGTAAATTTGTACCTACCCTTCAGGTAGGATACTCAACAGACATTCAATTAGATTCCCTTTTTAGCTATTGTCCCTTTATCAATTGTACTTTCTTTCCGTTGTACCTTTACTTTACTGTTGGGCTTGTATTTCCAGCCCCTTTACTTTCAGCACTACTTTTTTTATACAGTATTCACTTAGTGTTTACTTCCTGTTGTATACTCCGTTGTGTTTGTTTACTTTCATAAAGGCAATTCCTTCACATCTTAGGGATTTATGCCTTTGATGCTAGTCGCTAGCCCCTGTCCTATGGAAGGCAAGGTTGTCGTAGTCACGGCATGGGCCCCAAGGACGAGTCGTGATAAATTGGTATCAATGGAGTTAGTTCTACCGCAACACACAGGGATCTGATAATTATTTTCAGGTGAAGCAATAGTATTAAGTTTTTTGGGTATGGTTATCAGTTTAGGGAAACTGGTGTTGGTGCAGCGGCCGATGTATCGATACACTAGGACTCTGACTTCTGATCTCTGACTTAGTTCACAAAATCACTGATTGCGTGTGTGTTTCTTTTTAGAAAAAATTTCTTTGTGATTACTTGGTGTCATCTCACCAGGTATACTGTTTGACCGTGGCATGCCTGTTTATTTTCATAATGGCCCCACGAATGCAGCTATCTAGGGTTCCGAGTTACATACGAGATGGTATCCCACTAGGCGACGAGGCCTCGGTGCATGGCTCCATCACAGCAGAGGCATCAAAGGTACTACTACCCGCTGGGCCACCGATACCACCAACCCCATCACCATAGAGTGCATGCCGCCTGAGTTCGTTGCACGAGTTCTAGCGATATATGCCACCCAGGTTCTATGGAGAGATGAACCCACATGCAGATAAGGATTGGCTGGAGGTTGTCGTGAGAGTTTTCAGATTGGTAGGGACACCATCCGACCTTATGGTGGTCCTTTCCATGAGTCTCCTGCATGCAGTAGCAGGTAGATGGTAGAGCCTGATGCTCCAGGTGCATGATGAGGCATATTTACTTTGGATAGACTTTGAGGGTCTCTTCCACTCAGAGTTCGTTCCAACCAACATTTTTGTGGTGCGTATTCAGGAGTTACTTCATTTACAGTAGGGAATCATGACAGTAGCTCAGTACTCATTGAGTTTCACTGACCTCTCATGCTACTCAATAGATATTGTACAAGACCCATTCATTAGGGATTGGACCTTCGAGTAGGGACTCAGGAATGAGATCAGGTCTTCGACGATTCCCCTCAGTATTCCGACAGAGGAGGGGGTGTTGGAGAGAGACCTTCTAGTGGAGAGTGTTCTTGCTGAGCAGTCACCAGTAGCGAGACCCACCACAAGGCGATAGGTAGTGGAGTCTTCTGTAGCCGGCAGTAGACAGATGTTGTAGAGGTCCAAAAGGACCAGGCCATCAGGTGGGTGACCTTAGGATTCAGGTTTGGTTGTGCTGGGGACACAAAATAGAGCCATCCATACATGGGGCGGGCAGTGCTATGCATACGGCGGATAGGGTCACATGTGTCGTGACTACCTGACCTGCTATGCAGATGAGTAGAAGGCATTAGAGGGACCTCCCAGGAAGATTCATTGGTTCAACCGTGGTGGTATGTATGGAGCAGACAGATGTGGCGGAGGAGTTGGATGCGCAGCGGGTGGTGGATGACGTTTTGAGGCTCTACCACCACCACCACCAGGAGGTCCACCCCGACTACAAGGAGCTGTCGGACAGAGGTGGGCTCATCTCCAGGCAGTCGAGGCCTATGACCATGGCGCACCTGAGATGATTAGAGGTACTATCTTTGTCTACTCCACCCTTTCTGCAGTACTTATAGACACATGTGTGAGTCATAATTTTATTTCTGCTGCCTTTATTCAGAGCTCGGAGATTCCAATGGAGCCGTTGGATCGATCCTTCCAACTAGAGACCCCTAAGAGATCATACTCGATGATTACGCACTGGTACTTGTAGTGTGAGATTACTCTAGGAGGAAAGAGCTTCGGCTGGGATTTTATTGTAGCGGTGTTGAGGCCTTACGACATCATCTTGGGTATGGACTGGTTATCAACAGTTCATGCTCAGAATTACTGTATTAGGTGCAATGTGTGGTGTATCCGCACGGATGAGACCAGGTTCACCTTCACCGGCTAGAAGGGAGCCTCTACAACACAGGATGGACTTACGCAGAGGAAGAGATAGCCAATCACACCTTAGTTTGCTAGTATCAACCTCGGAAAAGTTGATGTGCGGAGTCCAAATTTTCCTATTGTAGTGGATCAGTATGCCGATGTTTTTCTTTATGAAGTTCCAGGACTACCTCCTCATATAGGGGTATACATCTATATTGACATGTACCTCGTGAAAGCACCAATATCTACTCCAGCATATCGGATGGCTCCTGCCGAGCTTTCTGAGATGCGGGTACAGTTGGAGGACTTGTAAGGAAATTGATTTATCCGACCCAGTGATTCACCCTATGCATCTCCAATTTCATTCATCAAGAAGGCGGATTGAGGCTTGCGGCTGTGTGTCGACTACTATCGCCTGACTCATGTGACCGTAAAGAACAGGTACCCACTCCCGAGGATTGACAACCTCTTTGGTCAGCTCATGGGAGAACTATGGTTCTAGTAGATAAACCTCAAGTAAGGCTATCACCAGCTCAGAGTTTGAGACGAGGATGTGTAGAAGATAGCCTTAAAGTGTCGGTATAGACACTATGAGTTCTTGGTTATGCCCTTCAGCGTAAAAAATGATCCAGCAGTGTTCATGAGTCTCATGAATAGGATCTTCCAGCCTTACCTCAATCGATTTTTCGTAGTCATCATCGATGACATAATGATTTAATCAACTACTAAGTAGGAGCATGCCTACCATTTTCGGGAAGTACTGGACACACTCCGAGAGCACCATGTTTTTGGTTAGCTCTCGAAGTTCCATTTCTAGATTCAAGAGTTTCAGTTTTTGGGACAGGTCATCTCAGA
Organism: Viscum album; assembly: GCA_963277665.1. NCBI lineage: Eukaryota > Viridiplantae > Streptophyta > Magnoliopsida > Santalales > Viscaceae > Viscum > Viscum album. The sequence continues at coordinate 1,869,843,741 of OY728147.1, forward strand.
GGCTAGAGTTGTAGTGGATCCTGCGAAGATCGAGTAAGTACGTTCTTGGGAGCCACCCAGGAGTGTGACGGAGGTGTGAAGTTTCTTGGGTGTAGCTGGGTACTATCAGAGATTTTTTACAGTCATCTCCAAAGTTTCAGCACTGCTTTCAGCTTTGACGAAAAAGGGGAACCCCTTCGTATGGCCAAATAGATTCCAACATAGCTTTATCGAGTTGAGGCGGGGGTTGAACAGTGCGCCAATCATGAGTCTACTAGAGGATTTAATTGGGTATGTAGTTTATTGAGATGCATCATAGATGAGACTCAAGTGTGTCCTAATGTAGGAGCGAGAAGTGATTGCGTATGGTTCATGACAGTTGAGAAAGCTCGAGCAGAACTATGATACTCGTGGACTGAAGTTACCAGCAGTGGTCATCGCCTTGAAGATGTTGCGTCACTATCTGATGTGTGAGCGTTTTACAGTTTGCTCTGACCACCAGAGTCTAAGGTACAACTTCTCAAAGAAGTAACTGAACCTGAGACAGTGACGATGGCTCGAGTTCCTCCAGGACTATGACATCAAGATATTCTATACTCCTAGAAAGGGGAATCTGGTAGATAATGCTCTGAGCTGGAGATTGGGAATTCAGCAGCTAGGAGAGGTGACAGAGTAGGTAGCCGTGTTGCAGATATCCTTTGTGGATAGAGATAGATAATCCTTTCTTCAGTACCTCAAAGTCACTCCTCCACTTCTTCAGTGAGTCAAAGTGGCGCAGTGTGGGGATATTTACTGCGAGATGTGAGGTGCCTAGATATCCTCAGGGAAGGCACCTGATGGGTTTATTGAATGTAAGTAGCACATCATCCTCTTTAGAGGATGCACCAGAGTACCAGTTTCATTACAGGAGGAAGTGCTGAAGGAGTTTCACACTTCCCCATTTGCAGTACATCCAGTACTAGCTAAGATGTATCAGGACCTCAGATGACAGCATTGGTGTCCAGGTATGAAGAAGGTGGTAGCACTGTTTGTATCATGGTGCCTCACTTGTCAGCAGGTGATGGTAGAGCAACATGTACCAAAAGGCTTGGTACAACCCTTAGAGGTCCCAGAGTGGAAGTAGGACGGGATATCCATGGAATTCGTGATGGGGCTTCCACGCACCTCCAGGAGTCACGACTCCATCTGGGTGATCGTTGAACGACTCACCATGTTTTCCCACTTCTTCCTGATCAGAGAGAATGTTTTAGTAGGGGGCTTGGGAGGCCTATACGTTCAACAGATCATATGGATTTATGGTGTGCCATCGACTATCATCTCTGATCGAGATGCTTGTTTCACTTCCCGGCTATAGAAGGGGTTACAAGAGGATTTTGGCATGCACCTTTGCTTGAGAACCACCTTCCATCCTCAGACGGATGTTCAGACTGAGAGTACTATTCAATCTTTCAAGGACATGCTCCGTGCATGTGTCCTTGACTTTGGACGCAGCTAGGAGGATCACTTACGCTTAATGGAGTTTGCGTACAAAAACATCTACCACTCTACCATTGAAATAGAACCTTACGAGGCACTATACAGCTGACCTTTCATATCACCATTGTGCTGGACTAACCCAGGAGAGTCAGTACTTGTAGGACTATAGATGGTGCAAGCTCTGACAGAGAATGTGAAGAGCTTCTAGGAGTGGATGAAGACTGCACATAGTAGACAGAAGTCCTATGATGATAGGAGACGGAGACAACTAGAGTTTGATGATGCGGACCAAATCTTCCTACGGGTCTCACCTCGATGAGGCCTATGGAGATTTGGACGGGGCTTAAAGTTATATCCATATTTCGTCAAACCTTTCCATGTCATCAACCGAGTAGTCTATGTGACTTACCGCTTGGCCCTCTCACCTCAGTTGCACAAGGTGCATGACGTCTTTCACGTATCTCAGTTGAGGAGATACATTCAGGACCCGTCACACATCATCTACCATAGGGAGCTGGACATTGATGATAGGTAAACATTCATGGAGGTTCCGGTGGAGATCGAGGATCGACTAGAGAGGGTTCTATGTGGATTTTCGACTCCTCTGGTGCGCATTCGCTGGTAGCACGAAAAACTCTAGGAGAGCACATGGGAGCGGGAGGCTCAAATGCATGCTTATACCCCCATTTGTTTCCCTAGTGTGTGTTGTAGTTTTACGGGGATTTAATTCCCTGAGGGGGGGGGGGGTAATGTAAAGTCCCAGAAATTTCAAGGAATTTTTTTTGTTAATTTCATTCGAATTTTACGAGTCTGCTATTTTTGAATACGCCTGATTCCGAGGCCGGTGTTCCTGGAATCATATTCTGATGTTTTTTTTAGGTATGTTTAGTAAACGTATGTGTGTGTTTTTCTCTCTTTTGAACAGATGCTCGGAATTGAAATCCTAGGGCACCAATGAACTCACAGCGCTGGTGTTCACCTAAAGGAACTTCTATCCGGTTGAGTTTCGTATAGGTTGAAAGTTAATTTTTTGGGGATCTTAATATTTTAAATAAAATTTATGTGTTATATAAATTTTATTTAGGTGGTGGTTAAATCTACCAAAGGTAGGTTAGAGTTGAGGCCCACGCCCCACATAACCTCCCATGGGAGGATAATGTGTAGTGGGGCCCAAAGAAGCACCTAACCCCCATTAACCCCTTAATACTATGGGCTTCCCATTAAAGTTCAACTCACCTATGTTTTAATTTTGTGAGACCTCTGAAATTCATTCAAACCCATGGAAATTAATTAAGTGAATCACATAATCAATTGTTTTTTTGTTTGAAATATTTTGAAAGGCATGGAAATATTATTATAATATTGGGAGCCTATTATTTCATTTGGTTTGGAAAATTTTCAGTGGAAAGGATTTGGGAGAATTCACACTCTCTGACGAAGAACATAATTAATAACGTCCTCTTTGACAAAGAACACCAATTCCTCCAAAGAACGACGAAATGTATTCCTTCCTCTTCCTTTGTGACAAGGGAGAAGATGCCGCCCACAAAGGACGCCACCTACGACAATGACATTCCCTGGCATTGATGGAACAACGCTCGACTATCGTGATGCTCGTCTTCCACGGCTTCGTCGATGTGCAATGTAATATACGAGGTAGGAGGTTTTTGTATGATTTTAGTTTAACAAAATTATACTATTTCCATTGATGAATTCAAGTGATCATCTATGGCTAATTGATATCACCTAACATGAAGGGCATGGGCCGAACAAACACGGCCCGATGACCCTCCGAAAATTCTTGTCTGTTTTGGTGGTGGTGATCGGAGGAGGCGGTGATCGGAGCCGGCGACCGCGCACCGGCCGCATAGAGGAAACCACAGCCCGCATCTGCGGTCCACTCGGATGAAATGAATCGGCCGTCCATAACCGGCCGGGCTGGTGAACCGCGGCACCCGCAGGTGTCGTGCGTAGGAGGTGCAGCCTGCACCCATGGGCTACTAGCTAGTCAAACTGGCCGGCTACAGCCGGTCGAGCAGGAGATCACAGCTCCAGGTGGGAACTGCACTAATGGAAGACCGTGCCACTAGGTGGGGGCTATGCTGGGGGAAGGCAGAAACCCACTATGGGGGCCTCTCATGATGGAAAAGTCAGTCAGCTGTAGACGGCCGGGTAGGATAGGCGGCATCGCTCGGCATCACCGTTGCAAGAAACTGGGGGGCCGTGCCGCCACCCCACTTGGCCAGCGGGCCGAGCCGCAGCTAGTCGCGGGCAGGGCCACCCTTGCGTGGGCCAAGCTGCCTGCCACGCAGGTCGGGCCACCTTTGGGAAGGCCGTGCCACCCTTGTGTAGGTCGGGCCACGACCACCAGGTCGGGTCGTACCCCACCGGGCTGAGCCAAGCCCCACCATGCGGGGCTGACACCCCAGCTCGGTCAGACCCTGTCACGACCCCCTCCCACCAAAGATGACCCTCCTGAGCTGGCAATGGGGAAAGGCAGATAATGAACCCCGAGTCCCGCCTCCAGTAGGCCCCGGGGTGGCGACTAGCACCAAGGGTATGAGTTTTCACAAATATGGGAGTCGTTACCCATTTTATTATTTAAGATCGAGAAATAGGACAAGTCAACCCCCAAAAAGAAAAGAACAAAGTGTATATAAATAAACCCAAACCAATCCCACATGCATGTTTAAATAGTTCTGAAACAATGTACAAGTACAAGAAAGCTCAAAAAGTACAATACAAAAAGAAACAAGTACAGCAAACTGCAGAAACTCCATCTGTCTCGACTAGTAGGGACCCGCACGGCCCTGGTAGTCCTCCTGGAAACCTGAAAGTAAACGTATGGTGAGCATACTAGTATACTCACTAGGGAAACCTAATTCTCTCATGCACAAGTGGGGAGACATCCTAATGTCCATTGAGAACAACAAAAGAAACCTAGCAAGGAATTCTATCCACCCATCCTCACCAGCCACACTCACCAAAACACAATCACAACAAGTATTAGTATATAATAACAAGAGTATTGGGTACCCCGCACCTTTTCCCCCCACTTGATAGCTGCTCTTCCTAACGGCGAACGTCCTTACAATACAACACTCTTCCCGCCTGCACACACCTGGGCCTCACAACCACGTATCCTGCCTGCACACACCTGGGCCTCACAACCACGTATCCCGCCTGCACACACCTGGGCCTCACAACCACATATCCCTCCCACACACACCTGGGCCTCACAACTACGTATCCCACCCACACACAACTGGGCCTCATCCCGAAGGTTCTTGGGAAATAGTAAAACATGCCCGAAGAGTCTTAGGCTAAACCACCCCGATCGAAACCTACCCAAAGAGTCTTGGGTGTAAGGTCTCCTCAAGCCATCACAGCCTAGGGAAGAAGGAGCAGGAAGGAGCTAGTAACTAAGGGGAAAACACCCTCTCCACTGAAGTGGGAGTTTTTGGTACTAAGTTCTCAACATGGGTGGGGTGCGATAAAACACAAAGATACAGATATATATATATATACCAAACACTCATCCCAACCAATGGCTTCTAATCCAAGAACTGAGCACATGCCTCGTCACTGCTACTACGAAGCATGAATATAACTTACAACCCCAACCCCATTTAGGTTTTCATGTTTCAACAGAATCAGTTTATTAGTTCCTTAACTACTGGGCAACTATCCACAACTAACCACATCGATCAATTGTAAAACATATCCCTACCATCCACAAATCAAGTTAGGAAAACACATGGAGCACAACAAGTCCCTTCTTAACAACCAACCAACCCATTGATTAACATTCTCTTCCATTACCAAGACCCACCATTCATTAACTCTTCCAATATTTATTTATTATTTACAACCCATAGTTCGCTCACATTCAAACCCAACCCTACGACCCCACATCCAACCACCATAACCACAACCACACAATACATCATCATCCCATGATACCGTTCATCACATCCCCGCTTCCCATCACTAACATAAAATTCACACCAACCACAACCAAGCCAACCGCAGCCCCGCTACTCACTCAATCCACAACAACCCAAAAAACACTCCTCTTTATGTAAATTAACACCAAAAACACCCAAATGTTTATTATTTCATTTTAGTTCAACCGGGGTGATCACACAAGGGTTCCAGAGTTTCATTTAATCAACAAACTTTACGTGATTAACTAATTTCCACATTCCATGAAGTTCCATTCACAAAATAGTATAGAAAGATAGGGAAACATTTAATTGCGCAAGCAAAGTCCCCCAACGACCGTGATTATTAGTAGGCATACGCCTATTAAATTCACAACATAATCACATGATATAAATAAAAAGGAAATTGCATTCACAACTTCTCATCCCCGTTATATAAGAAAGTTATTATCTTTATTAAACCGGCTCAAATGTGTCTCACAAAAACAAGAGAACACCCACCCCGCATGATGCACAAATTAGAGAGACGAAGGTAAAGTCCCTACCTCAATAGTTTCTGATCACAACGCTCTCCCGGATCAACATTAGAAGATGTCTGTCGACGTCTGTCACATCTGTAAAATCCCAGCAGAACCTCCTCAGGTAGAAGTTGGAAAGGAAATGCCAAATGAAATTCAACTAATCCAAGCTAATAAGTTCCTCCTCATCTTTACGACCCCTTGGCCGCTGACGGATCGTAAATCGGAGCTCAGACAAAGAATTTATGGAATAAAAAGGAGCCTTCAAGTCTCTTGGGAGAGCTCTACTCAGAGGAAAGGGGAGGAGAGGGGTGTGTTGAAAAAGAGGAGGGGACCCCTCCTTTTATAGGTGTGAAAAACAAAAGTACACGGCGTGTACTTTGTGGTACAAAGCGTGTACTTGGCCATTTCGCGCGGCCACAACGCGGCTTCCAACAGGCCTTCAACGCGGTACGCGGCTGTTGACTGGTCAACACACGGTTTGAGGGTAATGAATACGCAGGGAAACACTAAACGGCATGTACTATTGGGTACATGGCATGAACCCATTTATTTCACACAGCAAGGACACAGCTCAAATATGGCACACAACCATTGACTAGTCAACACATAGTTTGAGGGTAACACATACGTGGGGAGGGACTACACATCTTGTAGTATTGGGTACACGAAGTGTAAACATTTATTTCACATGGAAAGGACACAACCTTCAACATGGGGTATACCCTATGAGGGGGTACCCGGCGTGTACTCACACTACACAGTGTGTACTTACAAAATTCTGAAAAGTGTGGGAAAATTCCATTTTACCCTAAAGAACACTTCAAGAACCTCTTTTTGACAAAGAATGGGCCGGAGTGGTCCAGGCCATTACATCAGATACCTCTTAAAAGATTCTCCTCCCCAAGAATTCAAAATACAACCCGGAAGAACCCAACAAGATACCTCTTAGGGCCCTTGTTATAACAGGAACCCAACCATCAACCCTAATTATAGGTGTTAGTAATTCCTTCTCATATGTCGAGATATTATCCGATTTAGGCGGCACTGACATGCTTACACGGGTTCAATCGCATGCTCATTAATGCGTCTTGATTAAGGATTGGGTCTTCCCACTTCCATGCATTTGGATTTTCAACTCGTACTGCCCCCAACAACGCATAACCCACACACTACCCGAACACATGGTTTAGTGAAAATTCCTTTTCCTATGTCGAGATTTATCCGCTTTAGGTGGCACTGACTTGCCTGCATGGTTCAATCGCATCTTCATTAATGCGTCTCGATTAAGGATCAAGTTTTTCCCTTTTTCCCACACATCCGGACATTCTACACACTTCCAGAGATCAAGGAAACAAAAGTTCTCATAACCGACAAGCCAAGCATTCCATATATCAAAGGTACAGAGTACAAAAACAAAGCTCAGAAGAACAAGGAAAAACACAAGTCAAAACATCTCCAGTTACTGAGCGTGCATCTGGGTTTCCCACACCCAAGTACATTCCTCGAGGCCGCCATGCCTACACAATACATGAACCAAGGGAATCGTTCGTCCACAGAGCACCTTCTATTTACGATCTTCGATTCTGACTGGTCGTTCCTCACAGGTCGCGCCATCTCCCATATCTAACTCTACCCCGTCAATAATGCGAGAGTCATCATGTAAGTACCGATGAAGCTGGGAGATGTGGAAGATTTCAGGAACTTTCTCCAACTGAGGTGGTAGGGCCAGCTGATATGCCACCTCGCCAACTTGCCTCAGCACCTCAAAAGGTCTGATGAAACTAGGTAAGAGCTTGATCCCTTTCCCAAACCTCCTAAAACCCCATCGTGGGGAAACCTTAATGAACACATGATCTCCCACCTCTAACTCCAAGGGCCTCCTCCAACGATCAACATAAGACTTCTGTTAGTTCTGAGCCGCTTTCATCCTCTCGCGTACAATCTGAACATTCTCTGTGGTGCTCTACACTACCTCTGGCCCAAGAGTACATGTCTCACCAACCTCTGCATAGAAAATGGGTGAACGACATGGTCTTTCATACAATTCCTAAAATGGTTCCATGCCAATAGTAGAGTGGAAGCTTTTTTTGTAGGCAAACTCTACTAAAGGCAAGTGTCGCACCCATGATCCTCTGAAATCCAGAAAGCATGCTCGCAGCATGTCCTCCAACGTCTGGATAGTCCGCTCTGTCTGCCTATCGGTCTGGGGGTGGAAAGCAGTGCTAAGGCATAGTTGGGTGCCAAAAGCATGATGTAACCCCCTCCAGACTCATGAGGTAAACCGAGTATCCCGGTCTGAGATGATAGTCTTTGGAACTCCACGAAAATGCACCACCTCGTCTATGTACCTCTGTGCTAAGGTACTCACCAGGACTAACTCCTTAATTTCTAATAAGTGAGCTGATTTCATCAGATGATCCACCACTACCCAAATATCATTCTAACCTCCCTGAGCTCTGGGTAGTCATGTGACGAAGTCCATCAATATTTCATCAAACTTCAACTCGGGGATATCTAAATGATGCAACAAACCACTGGGAACATGGTGTTCATCCTTTACCTGCTGACACACAAGGCACATAGCCACAAACTCTGACACTACCCGTTTCACCCCAGGCCACCAAAACTGTTCCCTCAGGCCTTGGTACAGTTTTGAAACTCCCGGATGTACTGCCAAGGTTGAGCTATGGAACATGCAGAGAACTCCCCCACTCATCACCTCCAGAACAAACAACATTCCATGGAGAAGCATCTGATGCCGGCTATCCTCTGACCATCCTTCTGGAGGGTTTCCTTGATCGACATGATCCCGCATCACTTCCGCCTCAGAGTCCCCCCACTGAGACTCTTCCACCTGCTGCGACAAGGAGGACTTCACCGTCATCTGAAACAAACAACCTCTAACACCCTCTACCCTTGCATCCAAGTGCAAGGTAGCCAACTCTCCAATCGCTTTCCAAGTATCAGTGGATTCCCAAACCACTTCCTTATGTGACTTCATGATTAGGGAATCGGCCAAAAAGTTTCCCATACCTTTAGTGTAAGAGATCTCTAAGTCATAGTCTTGGAGAAACTCAACCCATATCCACTGCCGAAAGTTCAAGTCACGTTGGGAGAAGATATAACGTAAGCTCTTGTGATCTGAGAAGACCACAAAGAGCTCCCCAAAGAGGTAATGTCGCCATAACATCAGTGAAAACACTACTGCTGCAAGCTCCAAGTCATGGGTTGCATAGTTACATTCGTGAGGTCGCAACTGCCTAGACCCATAACAAATCACACCTTTCTTCTGCATCAGCACACACCCCAGACTAAGGCTAGAAGAATCACAAAACACCTCATACAACAACCCTTCCTCTGGAAACCTGAGTATGGGAGAACTAACCATCTTCTCCTTCAGGTAGTCGAATGATTTTTGGCACTGCTCGCTCTATTGGAAGACCTGTTTCTTTCTACACAAAGATTTTAATGGAGAAGCAACTCGAGAGAAGTCTGAAACGAACCTCCAATAGTAACCTGCAAACCCCAAGAATCTACGAACTTCTGCCATGCTCTTGGGTGATACCCAAGAAAAAACTGCTTCCACCTTCGACAGGTCCACTAACACTCCATGCTGAGACACCACGTGCCCAAGGAATTGTACTTCTTGCATCAAGAACTTACACTTTGACAATTTCCCATAATGCAGGTGGTGTCGAAGGACTTCCAATACTACCCTGATATGCTCAACATTCTCCTCCTCTGATCTTGAGTATATCAGGATTTCATCGATAAACACAATGATGAACCGGTCCAGAAACTCTTAGAAGACAAATTTCATAAGTCCCTTGAACACAGCTGGTGTAGTCATAACTCAACAGAATCACTACAAAATTGATGTGCCCATACCTGCACCTGAAAGCTGTCTTTGAGATGTCACTATCTTTCACCCTCAGCTGATGATATCCTGATAGTAGATCAATCGTAGATAACCAACCCGACCCCTTCAGCTAGTCGAAGAGATCATCTATCCTTGGGAGGGGGTAACGGTTCTTGACCCATACCTGGTTCAAACTTCGGTAGTCTATGCATAGCCTGAGACCACCATCTGTCTTCTTCATGAAGAAAATTGGAGCACCCCACGACGACACGCTCGGTCAAATAAAACCCTTCCCCATTATATCTTCAATCTGAATATGCAACTCCCGCAACTCCGAAGGTGCCATCCGATAAGGGTCCATTGAAATCAGATGGGCACTAGGCTATAAGTCTATCCCGAACTCAACATCACTTCAGGTGGGTAGAGTCACATCCTCCTCATGAAAAACATCGAGGAACTCCCCAACAACCTCTGGGACATCCATCATCTCTGTATCAGCTAGAACCACTGATAACCCACCTAACACGGAAAGGATAGGCTCCACACGCTGACTTCCCACCCGATAGCTCCTCTCACAAACAAAATCTACACGATACCCATCCACGTCGGAGAAAATGACTCTTCTCCGGAAGTAGTCGATAACAACACTAACAGAAAACAACCAGTCGATGCCTAGGATGACATCGTATGGATGCATCTGTTACAGAAGAAGGTCCCCACTAGATCGATGTGGTCCCAACATCAGCCCACATCCCCGAAAAACACAAGATACGCTGGTCTGGCCTCCAACTGGTGTACTCAGCACCAGTGGTATAGAAAGTCTCTCTACGTCTAGTCCCAGAGCCTGGGCTAGACCAGGTGCAACAATGGAGTACGAAGCTCCTGAATCGAACAAAGCAGAAACGAGAGTGCTGAATAAACAAATTGTACCTCGTACCACCTCTGGTCCAGCTGGAGCTTCCAACTCTCCTGAATGCAACTGTCCACTCCCAGATACGTATCCTCTCTGATGTTGTCCACATCCCCGACCACGCCCTGGTCGAGGTTCCTGAGGAGTACCCTGAGGTCGGCCTCCTCCCACAATGTCTGCCCTGAGAGGAGCATGGTCCTGTTGCTGCTGCTGGAAGGGCCTCGCCAGCAACTGGTGCTGCTGAGGTGGGCGCTGAACCAGCCCACCTCCACCGTACTGATCTTGGGTTGGGCACCGACTCTAAATGTGCCTGAAACCTCTACAAGAGAAACAATTCGGTCCTGGGCTCGTGAAAAAGGGACGAGGACCTGAAGATCTGAACTGGAACAGCAGGGGCCTGCTACCCACTATCTTAAACCTGGAAGGTCCCATCGTAGGAGACTTGTTGCTGACTGTCTTCCCCTTAGACGAACCTGGATGAAGCCCCTCACGTGGCGCACCTCCTAGTGAGTTCATCCTCTCTACAAGCTCTTCCTTCTTCTGTACCACCATGTACGTTAGATGGCTGATGGGGGTGACAACATACTGGAGCGAAGGATGAAGTGGCTCCTCCAAAGGTCTCGCACGAGACTCCTCATCCGGAAAGATATCTGGAGCATAGAGAAGGAGATCCTTGAACTTGATCCCCATCTCTTGTACTAACATACTTCCCTACTGAAGGGAGAGTAACTCCTGATGGTTCTCTCTCTTGATCATGGAAGAAAGGAATTCCACTTGAAATTATTTCTCAAAGTCAGCCCATGGAACCTCTGCCTCAATCATCTCTCCGAGGTAGAACGTCCACCACTATCGCGCCGCACCTCTCAGTTGACTGACTGCTAGGGGAACCCAGTACTCCCTCAGAGCATGGATCAAGGTAAAAGTGATCCCCAGCTCCTCAAGCCACCCCACCGTCTCCATATCCAACGTACTACCCTTGTACTTCTTGAGGTTCTGCCACCGGAAAGAACGGAGAGTCTTCTGCCAATAGCTATCTTCCTCCTCTCGGTCAATCCTCAACTGATCGACCACCTAAATCTGTTGGGCCTTGGTCGTCTGAGTCATCCGAGGATGACGTCCAGGAACCATAGCTATATAGTAAACAAGGGTCGCCTAAGACCAAGTAGTAAGAAAATTTCTCAAGGTTTTATTTTATCACATTATTTCAATTTCCTTCCCAGAATGCCCAAATCAAGTAAAAAACAATCATGATGATGCGTGTATATTCCCTAGGGTCTCTATCCTACAATCAATGTTGTCTCAATTGGTTGTTCGGTAGTCTTAGAGTCCTTGCATCGGATCACGGGGGGCCCTAAAATCCTGTTTCCTAGCTGGTCTTCCCTGGCCTATGTCACGTACCAAGATTAAGCAACATTGTTTCCCTACCATCCCATACAATCCTTACATGCCTAACTCCTGACTCCATCCTATCTCTCATCCATTGGGCTCTGATACCATTCTGTCACGACCCCCTCCCACCAAAGATGCCCCTCCTTAGCTGGAAATGGTGAAAGGGTGATAATGACCCCCGAGTCCCACCTCCAGAAGGCCCCAGGGTGGCGACTAGCACCAAGGGTATGAATTTTCACAAATATGGGAGGCATTAACCTTTTTATTATTTAAGATCGGGAAATAGGACATGTCAAACACCAAAAAGAAAAGAATGGAGTGTATATAAATAAACCCAAACCAATCCCACATGCATGTTTAAATAGTTTTGAAACAAGGTACAAGTACAAGAAATCTCAAAAAGTACAATACCAAAAGAAACAAGTATAGAAAACTGCAGCAACTCCAACTGTCCCGACTAGTAGGGTCCCGCACGGCCCTGGTAGTCCACCTAGAAAACTGAATGTAAACGTAGGGTGAGCATACAAGTATACTCAGTAGGTAAACCTAAAGCTCTCGTGCACAAGTGGGGAGACATCCTAATGTCCCATGAGAACAACAGAAGAAACCTAGCAAGGAATTCTATCCACCCAACCTCACAAGCCATTTAAAAAAAACAAAATCACAACAGGTTGTAGTATATAAGAACAAGAGTATTGGGTACACCACACCTTTTCCCCTTGATAGCTAGCTGCTCTTCCTAACGGCGAATGTCCTGATTCTACCACACTCTTCCCGCCCGCACACACCTTGGCCTCACAACCACGTATCCCGACCACACACACCTGGGCCTCACAACCACATATCCCGCCCACACACACCTGGGCCTCACAACCACATATCCCTCCCGCACACACCTGGGCCTCACAACCACGTATCCCACCTGCACACACCAAGGCTTCAAACCACCCCAATCGAAACCTAGCCTAAGAGACTTTGGTGTAAGGTCACCTTAAGCCATCACAGCCTAGGGAATAAGGAGAAGGAAGGATCTAGTAACTAACGGGAAAACACCCTCTCCCACGAAATGGGAGTGTTCGGCACTAAGTGCTCAACATTGGTGGGGTGCGATAAAACACAAAGATACAGATATATATATATACCAAACACCCAGCCCAATCTACGGCTTCTAATCAAAGAACTGATCACGTGCCTCAGCAACTGCTACTACGAAGCATGCATATAACAGACAACCCCATCCCCATATAGGTTTTCATGTTTCAACAGAATCAGTTTATTAGTTCCTTAACTACGGGGAAACTATCCGCAACTAACCACATCGATCATTCGTAAAACATATCCCTGCCATCCAAAAATCAAGTTAGGAAAACACAAGCAGCACAACAAGTCCCTTCTTAACAACCAACCAACCCATTGATTAACTTTTAGTTCCATTACCAAGCCCCACCATTTAGTAACTCTTACAATTTTTATTTATTATTTGCAACCCATAGTTCGCTCACATTCAAACTGAACACTGTGGCCCCACTTCCAACCACCATAACCAAAACCACACCATACATCATCATCCCTTGATACCATTCATCACATCCCCGCTTCCCATCACTAACATAACAATTAAACCAACCCACAACCAAGCCAACCGCAACCCCACTGCTCACTCGATCCCAAAAAACCCAAAAAAACACCCCTCTTCACATAAATTAACCCCAAACAACACCCACATTTTTATTATTTCAGTTTAGTTTAACCGGGGTGATCACACAAGGGTTCCGGATTTTCATTTAATCATCCAACAATACATGATTAACCAATTTCCACATTCCATGAAGTTACATTCACAAAATGGTCTAGAAAGATAGGGAAACATTTAATTGGTCAAGCAAAGGCCCCCAATGACCGTGATTTTCAGTAGGCATAAGCCTATTAAATTCACAACATAATCAAAGGATATAAATAAAAATGTAACTGCATTCAAAAATTCTCATCCCTATTATATAAGAAAGTTAATATATTTATTAAACCGGTTCAAATGTGTCTCACTTAAACAAGAGAACACCCACCCCCCATGATGAAAAAATTAGAGAGATGAAGGTAATGTCCCTAACTCAACAAGTTTTGATCACAACGCTCCCCCGGATGAACTTTAGAAGATGTCCGTCGGCGTCCGTCACTTCTGTCGAATCCCGGAAAAACCTCCTCAGTTGGAAGTTGGAAAGGAATGGCCAAAGTAAAGACAATGGATCCAAGCTCAGAAGTTGAGCCTCATCGTTACAATCCCGTGGCCGCTGACAGATTTTAAATCGGAGCTCGGACGAAGAAGTTATGGAAGAAAAAGTATCCTTAGAGTGTCTTGGGAGAGCTCTGCTCATAGGAAATGGGAGGAGAGGGGTGTGTTGAAAAAGAGGAGGGGTCCCCTCTTTTTATAGGCGTGAAAAACAAAAGTACACGACGTTTACTTTATGATACACGGCGTGTACTTGGCCATTTCACGCGGACACCATGCGGCTTCCAACATGGCCTTCAATGCGGTACGTGGCGGTTGACTGGTCAACACACGGTTTGAGGGTAACGTGTATGTGGGGAGACACTACACAGCGTGTAGTATTGGGTACACTGCATGTACCCATTTATTTCACACGGCAAGGACATTTCTCCAACACGGCACATAACCGTTGACTAGTCAACACACGGTTTGAGGGTAACACGTATGCGGGGAGGGACTACAAGGAATATATTATTTGGTACACAGTGTGTACCCATTTATTTCACATGGCAAGGAAATGGCCTTCAACACGGGGTATAACTGGTGAGGGGGTACGCGGTGTGTACTCACACTACACAGCGTGTACTTACAAAATTCTGAAAAGTGTGTGAAAAGTCTATTTTACCCTCCGGAACACTTCAAGACCCTCGTTTTGACAAATGAATGGTCCGGAGATGTCTGGGCCATTACAGACGCACCAAGCTAAGAAGGGATGACCCGCCAGCCCACTGGGATTGTCGAGCCAAGCCTGTTTCGTTTAAACATGGATATCTTCAAGACTGTGCATTCGAACGACGCACCTTCTGTGGAACTAGGACCCTTGCTTTGAGGCGGTACTTTTGCGATACTATAAGTTAATTTTGGTCAACTTTAGAAAATGGTCGGGTTTAGAACGAGCGTAATTCTAACCAGGCCCCTATAATGGAAAAGCCAATAACTCTCAGACCATGCATCTGATTGACACGCCATCTATTGCATTGGGTTCCGTTTGATGAGACAAAACTTTGGGATACATAAACTCTACACTTCATGGTAGTTGATGTATTGACCCCTTTTCTCGAGGAGCAGACCCTCCAGAAATCAAGAGTGATGTGTATGAGATTCCTAGAGCTGGCTGCGTCTTCGATAACTACTGTGCTTAGATCCTACGTGGGTTAGGTAGTAGAGACTACCCTACTTGGATCCTACATGGGTTCAGCAGCGACGACTATTTTTATGGGATCCTCTGTGGATTCGACATTGATTACTACTGTTCTTGTATCCTGTGTGGGTCCGGCAGTTTGACATCTGTACTTGTATCCTGTGTGGGTTCGACAAATTATCTAGTCCTGTATCCTGTGTGGGTCCGACATAATAGATGGTGTAACACCCCAAGCTTCTACGGTACGTTTCGGTTTGAATAATGTAATAGTGTGTGTTGTACGCAACATCGAGTTCTAACACACACCAAAAACGATCAAACTAGCCTGTATGAATAGTAATAACTACTTTTTGAAATTATATATATTTTATATTTCAAAATGGACTTTATTTTTGGATTCAGAATATCGAAATTATCCTAAGTTTATTTTTTGGTATTTTTCTTAGAACGTCCAATTTTTATGAATAGTGAAATATACTTAAAAACAACTTTTTTAATCAAAATAATTTATAGTGATAAATTATATTATTTAGTGGGGTTAAAGCATAATTAGAATATATTTTTACCATTTTACTCAATGGTGTTCATTATAATTAAATTCACTTTCAAATTGGACATAAACAATTGCCAATCTTTTGATATATATTGTTTCTTAAAAACAAGTTATTTGTTGTGACAACGGGAATTAATTATAAAATTAATTAATGAAACTCTTATGTTTGGAATTTTTTAAAATAGAAATCATTTTTGAATTCGGAATATCAATTATAGCTTAGGGTAAAATTTTGGCATTGTTCTGAAAAACTTCAATTTTTGATGAATAGTTAAACTACTAAGTGGTAGTTAAAAAACTGAATTTTTCATAAAACATAATTTTACCACATCTGTGATTGGAATTTAGAAAATCCGAGAGACACGGTTAATATCAAGGAGTAAAATTTGGTTCAATGAGATGAAAATAATTTTCGGTGAATAGTAACTTTTTACTTTTATTTACGACGGTTAAAAGTAAATAGGGTAATTAAGCGTAAAAATGATATTAATATTACCCTAACACATGTCCTAATTATATTTTACAAGTGTATATCGACAAAAAACAACCTTAGGAATAAATTATTATCATTTAGGTTCAGCTGAATTAGATTAGGACATTTATTATTATTTAATTCAAAGAAGAGTTAAAAGAGTTAAAATCATTGTTTATTTACTAAAACATTTTTAATATAGGGTTATACATAAGATAAATTAGATTTTAAATATTATTTAGAAAGATAAAAATATTTCCTACATAATGATTTTTTATTTATAATTTTTAGATATTAAATAATTTAATTTATTTATGACACAATGATGATGCAGGAATTACCATAATAGTAAAAAATTAAAATAATTGATATTATAAATACCCAAATAAATATAATTTGAGACTTTTAATGAATTAAAATAATTTTATAGGTTAATATTACATGTTATTAATGATTTAATTAACGTTTTTTCGTGTAATAATTCTGTTATGAGTTTTACAAAAATCAATTATTGAATAGTGTCAAAATTGACATAAAAGAGTTTTTTAAAAAAATATTATACTATTAATTAATATTAAATTCATAAAAATCTAAGGTTCGGCCAAGATACTTATATCATGATAGGTGTATCATTAATGGACCACTTGGGGGTCTCTTGGAAGTATATAGTATGTTTATTAACTATATAATATAAAAATACAAAGGGAAATTGTAAAAGTTAAACTAATTAACTAAGAGTTAATACTTAAAGATAAGGTTAGTATAATGACCCACACCTATCTAAATTCTATTGGTTGGGTGGTTTTCTACCTATACCCACATTAACCTTTAAATAATCTACTTTGGAGCCATTAGAAACCGAATATGAATTTATTATAAAATAATATTTCTAGCCTTTCCAAAGGTGCCCCTCACCCCTCTTATAAAAGGGCACTCTCCCTTCTCATTAACTCACACCTTCAAAGCCTTTTGGCTCTGCCAAACTCTACCCAAATACTCTCTCAACATCCCTAACTTCATCCTAGAGGCATTACATTAGTTAGAAAGCCAACCTAAGAGCCCTTTTGATCAAATCAAAAGGAAGAACCTGAAGAAGAGGTAATGATTTCACCACCCTTTTTCAAGTTCCTTTATACTTCCACTTGTTCTTTATTTGCTATTACCATTATAAAATAATAACTCTAGTATCTTATATATACTGTGATGTTATTATAAATATTGTACAACCATATTCAGTATTCTATCCATCCTTTGAATAACATGTCACCATACGTGCGTATGTACAGCTTACCGTCTCCACGTCGTGGTGTAATTGTTATTCAATAAATTATTATTTGGATAGGTATAATAATGATGTGTAACTCATTTAAATAATAAATATAACATGACAATTATTCTGTATATATGTTATACCATCCAATTATATATTATTTTAATATAAAAAAATGATATTTTCGCTTGTGCGTATGTACGGACTACCGTCTCCACGAACGCGATGAGATTCATTCTCCATCGTATCCATTCAAGTAGAATTCTCATTTAATGATTAATAATAGTATCTAAGGACTTGATATCATTATGGATATGATTAAGATACAACCTATCAATGAAAAACATGGCTTATGTAACAAAACATATAAAAGAAAACGAGTAAGTTAACACCCGAAACAACGATAATACTAAGATATTATTAACAAATCAATGTTAAAAGATCATATATGATATCATATTAATATATATGATTCTTGTATAATTTAATAACAATTATTTCACCATTATACAGAAGGTTAACCTACCCCAACCAAGGAAAAGTACAAGGTAAGTGTTTATTTCGCAATCTCTTCATTATCCGAGGTTGTTTATACGTAATAATCTACTGGGATCTCTTTATCATCCACATCCATGTTTCTTGAAAATGAATTTCAAAACATTTTTTTACTATTTACAATAATATGGGTTAAAGTCATTTATAACCTTGTTAATTTTTTATAAGTGGGTTATAAAGGAATCTTTCCGTCGTTTTCCAAACAATGTGCTTTTAACATTTTCGACAGAATTCAGGTAAGAATGTTTTTCTAACTTATACAGAAGGTGAAGTTATTCTCCACTGTTATTACACCTTTGAAGCTTACCTTACATGCTTATAAGGATATTTTCAAAATAATTGTTTTCTTTTATAATTATGTGATTTTTAAATGATTTCAAAAAAGTGATATTTCTCTCTAATATATGAAAATCCAGTGCAAATGTGTTCATATTTAACGCAAGCTAAAAAATGTTTTCAGAAAACCCGACTCTCGAGTGTGGTAGACAAGAAGGGATTGGGCGTGGACCCATCATGGCATGTAATTAGTCGAGTAGTCTCAGAATTAATTTTTTTTTCAGAAGCTTTCATAATGTTTTCAGAAAAACACTGGAGTATATCTGAGCAATTTTAAACGTAAGTTTCTTCTAAAAAAATTTCATTGGTAGGTCTCATGAGACAAACTAGTGTCTTGGCAAAAGGTCTTGACAAAATCTTATTTGTAGTCTTGGCACGAGGCCTTGGCTATGTGGTTATGATAGTATGGAATTATGCATTCCATCATTATGAATGTGGTTATTGATATTGCATGTGATTATTTGATTAGTAGAATATCCATGTGAATATGTAAATGGCATTATTTCATTTTATTTTTTCCATACTATGTTGAATTTCAAGTTTAAAAGGCTTTTGTTTTAGTTATACATTGCCTTAAATGTTTATTCTTATTTATGAAAGTTTCCGCTATATTGTTATCCATACTGGGCATTTGAGCTCACCCCTTTTCTATGTTTTATTTTTCACTGGATGTGAAGAAGTAAATTATGAATGACCTTCAGGGATATTATGAGGGGATAATAGTGTGGATTATGGAGACAATATGTTTTTGTGTATTTTTTCGCTTCATAATGTAATGTAAAAAATTATGAATATATCTAGTGTTTTCAATGCTACTAAACCTATCAATCTTTCAAGATTTTACCTTTCTTGTGATCATGAAAATGTTATGTAATAATGCACTGACTCTGGGTAACTGGGGTCGGGGCGTTATAGTTGGTATCATAGGATGTTTAGTACAAACCTTGGAAGCTAGATTTAGATAAACTCTGATTAGAGCATGTATACCTAAGATGGACATTGAGGATTAGTATAGAAGAAATTCCAAGAATTTTGTTATTGTAGAGATTTTTTGAGTTTTCCGAGCAATACATTCCTGTCTGGATATGAGCAGGTAAAGGCAGCTCTGGAAAAAAATGTACCTAGGTGTAAAACCTGAAAACACCACTTTGAGCAAGACTCGAATGGGAACTGGTGCACGACAACGGGTCTTACTGCACTCTTGGTTACGACACTCCCGGGGGACATGCTTAGGATAACTCTCATTTTATTTACAAATCATTATGAAGGGTTTATGAGTATATACTTCCTCAATGAATTTTTTTTTTATGATTATGGATTATATCCAAAAATATTTCAATTTATGTTAAGTGTTTTATAAGTATGGAATTATGTATTTTAATTCATAAACTAATCGAGTTTATTCCATTGTTTAGAAATGGTGCCTAGTGGAAGAAATGGAAACCATATCAATGCATGCACTCCATGTAGAGATTTACCTCCTGCCCAAGATTATTATAGTGGAGCTGGTGATGTAACTGGTTCCGATTAGCTAATCACCATATTGGGACAACTCACTCAGGTTATGAATAATAACCTTACCCGTATGGAGCACCCTGATCCGCAGCATGGAGGATCAATGTTAGATAGATTAATGAGGCAACAACCACCAATGTTCAATGGGATTACAAATCCCTTAGTATCTGAGCAATGGATAAATTCCCTAGATAAAATGTTTCATGATTTGGGGAGTAGTGAAAGGGAAAAAGTTATCATGGCAGTTTACCGCCTCACTGGAGATTCTGATCAATGGTGGTCATTGATTCAAAACACGAAGGAAGATTATGAAGTATCAAATATGGAATGGAGGGTGTTAAAAGATCTTTTCTTAGAAAAATACTTTCCTCGTGACCATCGAGCAGATATGGAAAGGCAATTTCTGAGTCTGAGACAAAAGGAGGATGAGAATGTCGCAAAGTATGAGGCTAACATTAAAAGGATAGCAAGGCATGATGGAGATTATATACGTAACCCAAGAAGTAAGATTGATCATTTCTTTGATTGGTTAAAACCATTTCTCCCTCAAGCATTAGTCTCACAATCCTTCTCATCGTATGAAGACATTGTCTCATGTGCTATCAAGACAGAATAAGAATTCTCTAAGTCTTATGACTTTAAAGAAAAGAAAGAGAAGAAGAGATATACTGATCAATCTGGGAATGGAAATGAGGGTAATAAGGGAAAGGTTGAATATCCATCTTGTGGTAAATGTGGGAAGAAACACCCCGGTACATGTTTGAAGGGAATGGGTGACTGTTACAAGTGTGGTGAAAAATGCCACCAAGCTCATGAATGCAAAGGGAAGAAGGAAGATACCAATGTTCAATGCTACAATTGCAGGGAGATGGGACATTATGAAAATGAATGTCCTAATCATCAGGAGAACTTACCTCAGAAAAGGCCAAGGGATCAAGTCCAAGTTTATGTTATCACTACTGCTGAGGTAGAAGCTCCAAAAGACATGGTGGCAGGTAATTTAATGGTTTCTTCAAGTTTAGAAAATGCATTATTTGATTCTGTATCACCACATTATTTCATATCTTCCTAGTTTTCAATGAAAATTAGATATTTCCAATTTGATTTAACAAGGGAGTTGTCAATTAAAACTCCTAAGGGAATTATCATTGCAACAAAGTTTTGTGAATCAGTCCCCATTAGAGCACATAAATGTTCTTTATCCGCTGATCTCATCGTCATACCTATGATTGAGTTTGATATAATCCTTGTTATGGATTGGATTTCGAACTATGATGCGAAGATTTATTTTAAGAAGAATGAGGTTACGATTTTTGATGATGACGATAGGGAACACCTTATCTTTAGAGTAGAATCGTCACCACCTAATTCTTATCTACATCTACCCCCAATAGCTCAACTAAATTCAATTATTGGGGAGGAAGAGAATGAAATTACTGTGGGTGAGGAAAGGAATGTTCAAATAGAGGATGTACCTGTTGTGAAAGAATATGTAGATGTGTTTTTGGAAGATTTACCTGGACATCCTCCAGAACGAGAAGTTGAGTTTTCCATTGATTTAATTCCTGGATCAATGCCTATATCGAAGACCCCTTATAGAATGGACACCATAGAATTAGTTGAACTAAATAAATCACTAGAGGAATTGAGTAATAAAGTATTTATTCTCCCTAGTGATTCTCCATGGGGATCCCCTGTTCTTTTTGTTAAAAAGAAAGATGGATCTATGAGGTTATGTATCGACTATCGGGAGATTAATGCCATAACAATAAAGAACAAGTATCCCCTACCTCGCATTGATGATTTATTTGACCAACTTCATGGAGATAAATACTTTTCAATGATTGACCTTTGATCTGGATACCATAAGATGTGTGTAAAGAAGGAAGACATTCCGGAGACAACATTTCAAAATAGGTATGGGCATTACGAGTTTACTGTAATGCCCTTTGGATTGACTAATGAACCCTCTGTATTCATGGATCTGATTAATAGAGTTTTCAAGGAATATCTTGATGAATTTATGGGGGTATTTATTGATGATATCTTGGTATAATCTAAAAGCTATGAGGATCATAAAATTCACTTGCGCGTTATCCTGAAGACTCTTAGAAGACATGAATTATAAGGGATGTTTAGCAAGTGTGAATTCTGGCATCATGAGATTTCTTTTCTTGGACATATTGTATGTAAATATGGAATCTCTGTTGATCCTTATAAGACCAAGGCAATCCAACAATGGAAAGCACCTACGAGAATAACTGAGGTACACAGTTTTATTGGTTTGGCAGGTTATTATCGACGTTTCGTCCAGAATTTTGCCCGATTGGAAAACCCATTAACGAAGCTCACATGTAAAGGGGTTAAATTTGTTTGGACAAAAGAGTGTGAAGAATGTTTCTGAGAAATGAAGAGAAGATTATTCAATTCTCTTATATTGAATCTACCATCGGGTAATGATGGGTTAGTTATTTATAGTGATACATCGAATAAAGGACTTGGTTGTGTCCTTATGCAGAATGATAGGGTTATTTCCTATGCATCACGATTGTTGAAAATTAATGAGAAAGACTATCCTACTCATGATCTTGAGTTAGCATATGTGATCTTTTCTTTGAAGATATGGAGGAACTACCTCTATGGTGAAAAATGTGAGATTTATACTGATCACAAGAGTTTGAAGTATATTTTCTCACAAAAAGAACTCAACATGAGGAAAAGGAGATGGCTTGAATTACTCAAGGATTATGATTTTACGATACACTACCACCCAGGAAAAGAAAACAAGGTGGCAGATGCTTTGAGCAGAAAATATCATGGAGTTTTGAACAATATTATAATTGAAAGGGATCCAATTTTCATGGATCTAGTGAAGATGGACATGAGAATAAATAGGGTAGGTGAAACATCAATTATTTTTCAAATGGTTGCCAAACCATCTTTACTAGAAAGGATTAAGAGTTCTCAGACCGATGATGAAGAATTTCAAAAGATGATTAATGCTGTGAATGATGGGAGATTGAGAGACTTTGTGTTTGAAGAAAGAATTTTGAGATTTGTGAAGAGGCTTTGTATTCCAGATATACCTGATATAAAAAGGGAATTGTTGGATGATGCTCATAGTTCCAATTTCTCTATACACCCTGCGATCACCAAAATGTATAGAGATTTGAAAGAACATTTTTGGTGGGACAACATGAAGAGGGAGATTGTTGATTTGGTGTCAAGATGTTTGGTTTGTCAACAAGTGAAAGCTGGAAGGAAACAACCTGGTGGAGTATTGCAACCTCTTCCCATACCGGAGTGGAAATGGGACAATATTACGATGGACTTGGTCATGGGGCTACCAAAGACTCCTAGGAGGAATGATGTAATATGGGTCATTGTTGATTGTCTTACCAAGTCAGCACATTTTCTTACTATAAGAGAAGATCTACCACTGGAACGTCTAGCAAGACTATATATTAATGAAGTTGTGAGACTTCATGGAGTGCCCCTATCGATTGTCTCTGATCGTGATCCCCATTTTACATCAAGATTCTGGAAGAGTCTTCAGAAATCCCTGGATACTGAACTTTATTTGAGCACTGCCTGCCACCCTCAGACAGATAGACAATCAGAATGAACTATTCAAACCTTAGAAGACATGTTGAGATCCTGCTCACTTGACTTCAGGGTATGTGGGGTCAATATTTACCTCTGGTAGAATTTTCCTATAACAATAGCTTCCATTAGAGTATTCAGATGGCACCATATAAAGCGTTATATGGGAAGAGATGTCGCACACCAACCAGTTGGGATGCCGTTGGATAAAGAAAACTTGTAGGTCCAGAACTGGTGGAGGAAACAATGGAAATGGTGAAGGTAATCAAAAATCACATCAAATCAGCTTAATGTAGGCAGAAAAGATATGCCGATAATCGAAGGAAGGATTTGGAATTTCATGTCGGTGATCATGTTTTCCTGAAGGTATCTCCATGGAAGGGAGTCCTACGTTTTGGTAAGAAAGGTAAATTCAGTCCTAGGTATATCGGACCTTTCTAAATTCCAGAACGAATTGGGGATGTAGCTTACCAATTGGAAATGCCGCCAAGTCTCTCCAAAGTTCATGATGTGTTCCACGTATCTCTATTATGGAAATACATGCCTGACCCAACGCATGTACTCACCTATGTGGAATTAGAACTGGTACCTGATCTATCTTATTGTGAAGAGCCCATCAAGATTCTTGATACGAGAGAACAAGTGTTGAGAAACCGGACGACTCGTTGGGTAAAAGTCTTGTGGAGAAACCATAAGAGGGAAGAGGCAACGTGGGAAACCGGGGAACTTATGATGAAGAACCACCCGAGTCTTTTCATGTGGTAGTATTCTAGAAATTTCCAGGACGAAATTATTTGAAGGAGGGGAGAATGTAACACCCCAAGCTTTTACGGTACGTTTCCCTTTGAATAATGTAATATTGTGTGTTGTACGCAACATCGAGTTCTGACACACACCACAACCGATCAAACTAGCCGTTATGAATAGTATTACCTACCTTTTGAAATTATATATATTTTATAATTCAAAATGGACTTTATTTTTGGATTCAGGATATCAAAATTATCCTAAGTTGAATTTTTGGTATTTTTCTGAGAACGTCCATTTTTTATAAATAGTGAAAAATACTTAAAAACAACTTTTTTAATCAAAATAATTTAAAGTGATAAATTATATTATTTAGTGGTTTTAAAGTATAATTAGAATATATTTTTACCATTTTATCCAATGGTGTTCATTATAATTAAATTCACTTTGAAATTGGACATAAACAATTGTCAGTCTTTTGATATATATTGTTTCTCAAAAACTCGTTATTTGTTGTGACAGCGGGAATTAATTATAAAATTAATTAATGAAACTCTTATTTTTGGAATTTTGTAAAATATAAATCATTTTTGAATTCGGAATATCAATTATACCTTAGGGTGAAATTTTTGCATTGTTCTAAAAAACTTCAATTTTTGATGAATAGTGAAACTACTAAGTGGTAGTTAAAAAACTGAAAATTTTCATAAAACATAATTTTACTGCTTCTTTGATTGGAATTTTGAAAATCCGAGAGACATGGTTAATATCAAGGAGTAAAATATGGTTCATTGAGATGAAAATAATTTTTGGTGAATATTAACTTTTTAATTTTATTTTCCACGGTTAAAAGTAAATAGGGTAATTAAGGGTAAAAATGATATTAATATTACCCTAACACATTTCCTAATTCTATTGGAAAAGTTTATCTCGACCAAAAACAACCTTAGGAATAAAATATTATCATTTATGTCCACATGGATTAGATTAGGACATTTATTATTATTTAATTCAAAGAAGAGTTAAAAGAGTTAAAATCAAAGTTTATTTACTAATAAATTTTTAATATAGGGTTATACATAAGATAAATTTGATTTTAAATATTAATTAGAAATATAATAATATTACCTACATAATGATATTTTATTTATAATTATTAGATATTAAATAATTTAATTTATTAAAGACACAATGATGATGCATGAATTACCATAATAGTGAACAATTAAAATAATTGATATTATAAATACCCAAATAAATATAATTTGAGACTTTTAATGAATTAAACTAATTTTATAGGTTAATATGACATGTTATTAATGAGTTAATTAACTTTTTTAGAAGTAATAATTCTGTTATAAGTTTTAAAAAAATCAATTATTGAATACTGTCAAAATTGACATAAAAGATTTTTTAAAACAAATATTATATTATTAATTGATAGTAAATTCCTAAGAATCTAAGGTTCGGCCAAGAGACTTATATCATGATAGTTGTATCATTAATGGACCACTTTGGGGTCTCTTGTAAGTATATAGTATGTTTATTAACTACATAATATAAAAATATAAAGAGACTTTGTAAAAGTGAAACTAATTAACTAAGAGTTAATACTTAAAGATAAGGTTGGTATAATGACCCAAACTTGTCTAAATTATATTGGTTGGGTGGTTTTCGACCTATCCCCACCTTAGCCTTTAAATAATCCACTTTGGAGCCATTAGAATCCGAATATGAATTTATTATACAATAATATTTCTAGCTTTTCCAAAGATGCCCCACACCCCTCTTACAAAAGGGCACTCTCCCTTATCATTAACTCACACCATCAAAACCTTTTGGATCTGCCAAACTCTGCCCAAATACTCTCTAAACATCCCTTACTTTATCCTAGAGGCCTTCCTTTAGTCATAAATTCATCCTAAGAGCTCTTTTGATCAAATCAAAAGGAAGAACCCGAAGAAGAGGTAATAATTTCACCACCCTTTTCAAGTTCCTTTCTTCTTCCACATCTTCTTTCTTTGTTATTACCATTATAAAATAATAAATCCAGTATATTATATATACTATGATTTTATTATAAGTATGGTACAACCATATTCATTATTCTATCCATCCTTTGAATAACATGTCACCATACGTGCGTACGTACGACTTACCGTCTCCACGTTGTGGTGTAATTGTTATTCAATAAATTATTATTTGGATGGTTATAATAATGATGTGTAACTCATTTAAATAATAAATATAACATGATAATGATTCTTTATATATGTTATACCATAAAATTATATATTATTTAAATATCATGAGATTGATATTGTCGCTCGTGCGTACGTACGGACTACCGTCTCCATGAACGCGATGAGATTCATTCTCCATCGTATCTATTCATGTATAATTCTCATTTAATGATTAATAGTAGTATATAAGGACTTGATATCATTCTGTATATGATTAAGATACAACCTATCCATGACAAACACGGCTTATGTAACAAAACATATAAAAGAAAATGAGTAAGTTAACACCGGAAACAACAATAATAAAAAGATATTATTAACAAATCAATGCTAAAAGATCATATATTTTATCATATTAATATATATGATTCTTGTATAATTTAATAAAAATTATTTCACCATTATACAGGAGGTTAACCTACCCCATCCAAGTAAAAGTACAAGGTATGGGTTTATTTCTCAATCTCTTCATTATCCGAGGTTGTTTATTCGTAATAATCTACTGGGATCTCCTTATCATCCAATCCATGTTTCTTAAAAATGAATTTGAAAACATTTTTTTACAATTTACAAAAATATGGGTTAAAGTCATTTATACCCTTGTTGACTTTTTATAAGTGGTTTATAAAGGATTCTTTCCGTCGTTTTCCAAACAAGGTGCTTTTAACCTTTTCGATAAAATTAAGGTTAGAATGTTTTTTTAACTTATATAGAAGGGGATGTTATTCTCCACTGTTATTACACATTTAAAGCTTACCTTACATGCTTATAAGTATATTTTCAAAATAATGTTTTTCTTTTATAATTATTTGATTTTTAAATGATTTCAAAAAAGTGATATTTCTCTCTAATATATGAAAATCCAGTGCAAATGTATACATATTTAACGCAAGATTAAAATTGTTTTCAGAAAACCCGACTCCCGAGTGTGGTAGACATGAAGGGATTGGGCTTGGACCCATAATGGCATGTAATTAGTCGAGTAGTCTCAGAATTATTTATTTTGTTTTCAGAAGCATGCATAATGTTTTCAGAAAAACACTGGAGTATATTTAAGCAATTTTAAACGTATGTATCTTCTAAAAAAATTGAATCGGTAGGTCTCATGAGACAAACTAGTGTTTTGGCACCAGGCCTTGAAAAAATCTTATTTTTAGTCTTGGAACGAGGCCTTGGATATGTGGTTATGATAGTCTAGAATTATTCATTCCATCATTATGAAAGTGGTTATTCATATTGCATGTGATTATTATATTAGTAGAATATCCATTTGTATAAGTAAATGGAATTATTTCATTTTATTTTTGCCATACTATGTTGAATTTCAAGTTTAAAAGGATTTTTTTTAGTTATAAACTGCCTTAAATGTTTATTCTTATTTATGAAAGTTTCCACTATATTATTATCCTTACTGGGCATTTGAGCTCACCCCTTTTCTATGTTTTATTTTTCCAGGATGTGAAGAAGTAAATTATGAATGACCTGCAGGGATATTATGAGGGGATAATAGTGTGGATTATGGAGACAATATGTTGTTGTAGTAGTTTTTCACTTCATGATATAATGTAAAACTTTATGAATATATCTAGTGTTACTAAGGCTACTATACCAATCGGTATTTCAATATTTGTTCTTTCTTGTGATCATGCCAATGTTATGTATTAATGCACCGACTCTGGGTAACTGGGGTCGGGGCGTTACAGATGGTCTTGTATCATGTGTGGGTCCGACAGCTTAAATGAATCAGTTGCTATATTGTATCATCTCTATCTCTATACGAATAATGTATACCTATGTGAGATGAGTCTTGACTTTCGATCATTATCATCGATGTGATTGACTTTACTTCCTGTCTGGACTACGTTGTGTGTGGGATTGAGGGTTGGAGTTGACCTGAGTTTGATAACATAGGTATATGTATGGGCATATACCTAAGTAGGGTTATTTGATACTTCGTGATTGTATCTTTCCTTATGTGGTTTATCCTTCATGGATTCTCGGAGACCATTGAAGGTCTCAAGGTCCCTACTGGGTATCATTTTATTCACCCCAAATGGGCTATGCTTGCACCTCGATGTGTTGGATGCAGATGACCGACAACATTGACAGAGGCCGAGAGTGAGCTAGGACCAGACGGTACTCGGAGGTGGACCACAGAGCGGATGGAACACAGAGTGGACAAATAGACCTGGAGTGCTGAGGTGGACATCTGTACCTACCCTTTAGGTAGGATAATCAGCAGATATTCTAGGAGCTGCGCTTTTAGCTATTGTCCCTTTATCAATTGTACATGCTTTCCGTTGTACCTGTACTTTACTATTGGGCTTGTATTTCCGGCCCCTTTACTTTTAGCACTAATTTTTGTATACAATATTCACTTAGTGTTTACATTCATAATGTAAATGACTTCCCAGGTTAAGGATTCATGACTTTGGTGCTAGTCGCCAGCCCCTGGCCTATGGAAGGCATGCTTGGGGTAGTCACGACACAGACCCCGAGGATGGGTCGTGGCAGATAAATCATATTTCTTTGGGAACATAGTAATCCATACATAGTCATGAAAAATAGTATCTTTTTCTAACTAATATGAGGGAAATGAAACATATTATATTTTTTCATTCCATAATTATATTACTTTCATGAATATCAAGTATAAAATTTATTCATAATTATAAAAAATAATTATATGTGATGAGGGAAAATGAAACGCATCACTATAGGGACATGGTAGCCAACATGTACAAAAAAAATGTTTTCGTTCACTATAGGATGGAAAAGTAGATGAAAATTTATTTTACAATATTATAAATAATATTTTAGAATGTTTAAGATAAAGAAAATATTATATCATTATGTTTGAATAATATTTTATAGAGTTAAAATAAGAATTAATATGAAATTTCTAGGTAATGATGAATACCTCCTCTATAGAAGTCCTCCTTCAACTTACATAATAATACTTCTAGGGTAGTATATTTGTTGATACCAAGTCAACTATGAATTGGGGAGGAGTTTTAGGAATATATTCTCTATTATAATGGATGTGATAAGAGGATATTGTATTATTCACAATAGAGGATATGTGGTCTCATTTTATAAGTGAGGGAGAGGACCCAAATAAATTTTTCCAAAGATTAAAATTTATCAATGTATTATTGAATCCAAATGGATTCTATATGACTCATAATTAATTGATTTAGGATATATAGTTGAAATATGAATAGATAATATGATGTAGACATGTTTTGATTTCATTTTAACCCTTATCGTTTTTAATTCTTTTAATCCCATTTACCTCTTACCCTGGTAAATGATATTTTTCCCCAATGTTAGTATTGAAAATGAAAAAAAATTAAAGTGGACTCATTGAAAATTATTGATAAGATGATTAAAATTTTATATCTTTTTTATCATTTTCATGATTTATAATTTTCAAAAATTACATTTAAACATAACCCCTAAAATAAAATGAAATACAATTTTCATATAAATGCATTTTATAGTATTAGTTGTTACTAAACCAAAATTAACAATAATTTAAATTTAAATTATAAAAATTTGGTTATGATTAATTATAATTTAATAATTAAGACATAAAAAATCCAAAAATTTCACATTTATTTTATATAAAATTAAAAAATGATTATATATATAATTTCAATTTTTTAGTATTAACATAAAAATTACAATTTTTAGAAAAATATAATTTTTTTATCATAAGATAATGTGGATTATATAGTATAAAAAATTATATTCTTTTTATTAAATAAAAATTATTAATTTTTTATAAATTAATTTCAATAATCTTTGACAAAATTAATAATTTTTTTTGAAGAAACCATAATTTTGATGTAGAAATTATTTATATTTTCATTTCATTACTAATAACAATAATTAATTGAGTATCAATTCACTAGATTAATAATTTTTTTTAAAAAAAATTATGTATTTAAATGAATGTTAATTCATATAATTTAAGATATTATATAATTATTTGATAATAATAATTTATCCATAGTGATTAATTTACTCATTTTAGATAAAAAATTTGTTCCACAAATAAGAACTACTTCTATGAAAAATAACTCATCTAAAATCAAATTGTATTATATTAATTGAAAAATTGAATTTAAATATATCATATGGTTATAAATTTGTATAATTTATATGTATCTATGAAATATATATATAACAATAATATTATATTCTAATATTACCATACATGATTTTCTAAAATTTATTAGTTTACTTTAGTCCAATCAAATCTATTGTATTTCTAATCTATGGAATAAATTCTGTAATTGAAGGTGGGTATATGATCATAAACTAAAATAACATGGAAAACGGTTAAATTATTATGGAACTTTTATATATATTTTAATTTTCTCCACATTTATTTATATTTATGTTCTTTCGTATTGAATCCTTAACATGATTTAGTGTTTATCATTCATTCAATTATTTTGTTTCATTAAATGTTTAATAGTTAGATTTTGTTTCATGTTTCATGTATCATAATATATCAAATACCATATATATTTACACATTAAATAGAAATAAAAATATTAGGGTGTTATGTTAACCAAAATTTCAATATATTAATATTTATAATGTTGTCTAAGTATTGGTAATCAAAGGTTTTACATATAAAAACTTATCTATTGAAAACCATAATAATTACAAGTCTTAATAAAAATAACATTTCAAATTAGAAAATTTAAATATGATTGTTACCTAGAAGAACACATAACTTGGTTTTAAAGTTGAATGGAATTTTTTGGATGTGAGAATATAGGCATGAAGGTGAAAATTAATGTACAAATAATTTTAGGGAAAGATAATGAATATTGATCACCAGAAATTAAATCATCATGGGAAATTAAATGACCTGAAAACCATAAAAAATAAGGGAATAATAAGATAATTAATTCATTATAAATTATGTTAAGAAAGTGAAATTTGTTATTATTTAATATAATATATCTAGTGGTGAGGGAACATTTTACCATTAAGATCGAGAATAAGATAAAATAAAATTACCGGATTTTAAAAAAACCCATAAATGAAATTTCATCATTTTATTTCAATGTTTAGAATATTTTATAAATTTGTATCATATTTTTCTATAATAATTGTGTGTATATATTCAATTTATAAATCACTATAGGAAAAAACTAATTGACCATAAGGTATATACAATTTTTAAAATATATTATTCATATATTTACCAAATCCATAATATATAGCACAAGATAATATTATACCCAAAATTACCTTCATATTAATATATAAATCATTAGTCTCTAATACATTAATAATAATAATATCTAATGTATAACTAACATCATTCCATAAATAGGTATACTATTAAACTATTCAAAATAAATTATTTCTAAAATAACATAAATCACTAAAAAATCAAATAAAAGAGTGAACTGAACCAAATTAATAAGATTCAACTATAGACTCTGACCAAATAGGTTATATATATCTTGAAAGTAAATATATGATAAAATATTACATTGTAACAAATTCCCTTTTTAACAATCATTGTTAACCCAATTTCTAATACACCACAACTACCTCGTTAGAGTATCCATTCTAAAATCCATAAAAAGCATCAAATCCACTTAATGTATGATCACTCAAAACCAATAAAAGATATAATTATACTTTTAAACAATTACAATAAATAAACTTATAAAACTATGATGTTATTCGTAACTGTTAATTCAACATAAATTAAACAAATCACAATTTCAAAAGATATATAAACCCTACATGATACCAACTATAACATACTTCAAACTGTATACATTGATATGGTACTAAAATTAGAATCATTTCATTTATATATTAGATACCAAAAAGTGTGACAAAAATTAATCATGACGAATATTAAAACACATAAAAGTAAATATTAGATCCCAAACAAACCATTTTTCCTCTTATGTTTAGATTTTTAGATAATAAGGAAAAACACTTACATATCATTGTCAATATCCTTATGTGAGAATTTTATTCTAATATACCTCTCTTTTATTATTTATTATTACATGTTCATCGTATCCCACATGAAATCCCATTTATCATATACTACATAAAAATTTCTTTATATCATGGGGATAAGAAAAATTTAAAGGGTGAACATAAATACTCAATAAATTTAAACATAGTCCTTAAAAATTTAATATCATTAATTATAACATGATGTTAAAAATTTTATTTTGAATTATTCATTATTCAGGATCAAATTAAAAGAGAATTAATACCCATTAAAATATAAATCATTAAACATGTGATAAGGCATAAATATTTAATAATGGGATGAATAAAATAAACCAATAATTATGAGAAAAGTGAGGTAAATATTTTTCTAAAGAACCATTAAATGAATATATAAAGATTATAGAACATATTCTGGTATCATGGAAAATTATATTCTTACACCCTTGTTTACTTTTTTCAAAAATAATTCGAGACCAGTCAAATATATCTGATAAAATTTCCCACTTAAAAGTTTCATTCTTTCTGTAGATTATAAGGAATATTTCATTAGGTATTAATATATAAATCAAGATCACCTACCTTTTATAAAATATTTGTGTCAACCATCATCATGATATATATTTGTTTCACCCATCATCAATAATATTGTCTATATACCGCACATAAATACAAGATATAGAATTAATCATTTCATCATCATGCTTTTGAAAAAAAATCATTCATTTATAAAATGACATACCTAGGTAAAATAAATGGATTACAAGATAATATATTTAAAATAACAATTAAAAAAATACATAGAATGAATATATATAGAATTATAATATCATATTCCTTGTGAATAATATTAATTATTAAAGGATGTTGACATTGATGAAAATTCCTTCATAATAGAATTTAAAACATTTTATTGAAAAAAGGGGAAAACATAATTTTCATTTATTTCCTTTTAAAAAAATTTACAAATAATTTTGAAATTTATTTTACTAAATGTAATAATGAAAATATATAATGGAATAATAAATTAAAATAATATCTATGATTGTGGTAATATCCTATCATGATTCATAATCAAACAATATTCATTAATTTCAGTATTTCTTACAAATAGTCAAAGTTGACCTATGGGAAAACATTCATAAAAATTTCCTTTATAAATTATTCAATTAGGGTAAAATATATTTTTTAAGAATTATTTAATAATTTATTTAAAAAAACTCATTAAACCATTAAATAAAATATGGTAATTGAATAAAAAAATTACAAACTAAAGAATAAATTTTTTTATAAGATACTTATTTCTTAATTATTTAAATTCCAAATAGAGATAAATGGAATAAATTTTTTTCAAACAAACAAATTTCGATACGATATAAATATATATGATTTTTGTGAAATTAAAATCATAAAATTTCTTCCCACAAAATATCCTTGAACATAAACAATATAGAATAAAAATGATTTTGTAACATATATCCTTTATAACATTTGAATGATTAAATCAAAATTATTTAAATGAAAGAGTGTTATATGGATCAATAAATAAAAAAATGACATGAAGTAATATTTCAAAATTATTTAATTCTATTTTTAATATACTATAATAAGATATCATGGTTCATAATGTGAAACATGTCTAATGAAAATGAAAATGTGACTAAAAACTGTTTCAAAGATCATAAATTTTATGGTGATAATTAATAAATTAATGGTTTATGTTAACATATTTAAATCCAAATAAAAATATTTATAGATTAAAAATAAGAATTCATAATTCAATTCACCCATGATTTTATAATAATAGAGTCTATGAGTAGTGTAATAAACTTGTGAAATAATAATGTGTTTTGAAATCCCTTATCTCAATTACAAATTTTGTAAGTACATACTTTGACTAGTATATAAAAAACATATATCAATTTTTTATATGTAGTAGAACCTTTTGTAGTATTTTTATATTAACATTAATACATTTATTTCATTTTTCTTAATGACATATTTAATTTCTTAATTAGATATTTTCACGTCGGGTGTTTTATAGATGTTTAGTTGAAAGATGAATTTTGTAAATTTACCATGTAAGGGTGTTTATTTTGACACATTATATAGAAAAATAATAATGAAATAACTATTTTTTATTCATTAAATTAATTTTTTTGTCTTCACTATATGAAATACATGAAAAAATAATCACATCGCTTTGCAGAGGAGGTATTCCATATATACACACAAGCAAGGTAATCATTTTCCAATATGTAGATGATAAAGTAAATGTATGATATATTATATTTTTTAAAAGATAATTATATAAATAATATCATATATATATATATATAATTAATAATTACACAAATCCATGATATGAAGTGATGGAAATGAAACACATCAATTTCCGGAAGTGACCATCCACACATTACAATATAAATGTTTTCATTACCCATATGATGGAAAAAAGATAAAAATGGGTTATACCATAGTTATAATTAAATTTGAATATTTTAGAGATATTTTTTATTTTTTATCATCATTTTTAATGAATATTTTATGGTTGTATAAGAAGATGTATAATGAAAGCCCTTGGTAAAGATGTTTACATCATCTTTAGAAAAAACCCATTTACTTACACATTAATACTTATATATTAATTTCTTCATGTGGAAATGAAACAAAAAATTTGAGTAGGAATGTTTATAATGGACTTGGTTTTAAATTTTCCAATATAATAGGCCCTAGATGTGTAGGGATGAGTTGGTATGGGGAATCCTTTATAAGTGAGGGAGTGGATAGACATGGAGTAACTCAAAAGATTAAAGAGTGTTAATGTGATACTTAAGACAAATGACCAAACAATGACTATAATTTTCATTAATTATGAAATAGGGTCGAAATATGAAAGTAAAATTCAATTTATTTTTTAGGTAATTTTAACCATTATCATTTCATTTTAAACCCTTTTACAATGTTTTAACTATTTTAGTGGTAAGAGATTCTATTACCAATAATATTATTTCTAATATGAATGAATTAATGAAAAATAAATATAATATATTTAAATTCAGGATCCATATATGGATTTCATTCTAACAATTTTATTTTCTATGATTTTAATAAATTAAATTTAAGAAAAACATTCAAAAGTAGAAAATAATATTTTCCAAAGAAATATATTTTTAAGTAAAAAAAGTTGTTTACAAACTAATTTAGAATAATATAAATTTAAATAATGTTAATTTTATTATTTATAATAAAATATAACTAATGAACTTTTAAAACAAATTTAAAACATAATGGATCATTTCAAATATTTGAAACAATGAAAAGGCAATAAACTATAACATTGTTATTTTTATATATTCAATAAAAAATTAATCTAACAAAAAAATTAAAAATTTAACCTATGATAATTTTTTTGGATTATATTAGAAATTATAAAAAACAGAAAAAATTTAATTTATAAAATTTATAGAAAAATTATTTATATTATTCGCTAATAAAATGATTAAAGTACAATTTTTATGAAATCATTTTTAGAAGAAAAATGATACTTTATGAACATTTTTTGTTATAAATAAGTAGAAATTAATTATTCCCAATTAAATAGAATAAATATACAATCTAGTTATTTCATTATAATCTTATATAAATTTGGAATATTATATTCAATGAATTTTTCAATTAGACCGTGTACATAATATTATTTTTTTGAAATATATCTCATATTCCAAAAAATATATTTTAAATTTATTTAAATCCAATTTAAATTAAATATACATGATAAATATATTTATATATATAACATATATTTATACAAAATCCTTGTTTCAAATAGCGATATATAAAATGTTCATTATAAATTTTTATAGATTTCGATAAATGCTTCACAAAAATTATTTCTTTTACATATCTGTCCTCATGTTATTTGTATTCCTATTTTTTCCTTATTTGCATAGTTGTAGTTGGGTTGAAAATATTATTGCAGAAATATGATGAGAAATATTTTACGATTGATTTATATATTTATATATTTATGTATTTACACAACTATAAATTTATATTATATTGTTTCACATTAGAACCACATATAGTATTGTTGATTATCTTGCAATTCAAAATTGTATTTAAATAAACATTAAAAAATTTGTTTTTATGTTGTGTGTGCCAAAATACATGAAACATAATATTAATTAAAGGACATATACATATCAAAATAATAGGGTGTAACATGTGAAAAATTGAGAAAATATTATTGGGTTTTGTGGCTGGATTATGGTTTACTTAAAAAGATAATATGAAATTTTCTTATGGAGGTTATTACAGTTAGGAATGTAAATTTAGGTCATATTATTAAAATAATAAAATATATAATATTTTATGTATGGTGTAATTAGATTCGATTACTAAAATATATGTAGGAACCCAATTGATTTTAATGAAATAAAAATAAAGGGATGTTGGGGAATAAGTCTATTATATATAATTGATTATGTGTAACTATAATAGTTATATTGATTATAAAAAATATAATTCCAAACTATTATACAAATAAACCAGTGATTATGTATCATTTAATTATCGAAAATATTGAGTATCCAATTACAAAAAAAAATAATCGCCCATAACTAATTAAATAATAAATGTGATCATTGAAGAACTCCCAAGATGTGTTTTTAATAAAACAAGGAGGTTATAAATATTCATCCCACCCAATTCAAAATTAATAATAAATAATAACTCCTTATCACTATGTTATGTTTTTGAACTAATTGGTATTTTATGGGAATTTTAAGGTGATATTATATTATTTATGGAATATATATACCTTCGGTTACATATCAATGTCGTATAAAATTAGTGAAATAAAATAGACTCATAATATTACTAAGGGAAATATGTATTAAATAAATATTAAGAATATGATAGGGGGAGGATAGAATAATAAGTGGTAGAAATTAAAAACCACTGAAAAATATATTATATTTTTTTAATAACTATCACTATTTATTTGAAAAATAAAATGATTTGTTGTGAAGTTCCTCTGTAATGTTTTTTTTAAATAATAATTTTTCAACGACTATATTTTGTTAAATAAATTATTTTATAAATTTTTTAATGATTTTTTGAGAGAATTTTATAAATTCTTATTTGAGAAGTTCATAGAAATCTAGATAAAGATTTTTTTTGAAATGATATTAATTGGATACATTTTCATACACTCTATCAGGAAATGCATTAGTTTGAACGATAATATTTTATAAATATAAAAGAAGATATAATGTTATAATGTTGGGATGTTTTACAACATTTAATTGTATATAAGATGATTATTTTCTTTTCATTAAAGTATATATATTTTTTACGATATCATGATACAAGCTGATGATTTTATAAGGAATAATAATTTTGAGTTTGTATAGTTTCCAAATATGAAGTTGAAGTGTTTAATATTTATATCACCAGTTTAAGAAGCAACATACATTGATGTTGTTAAATGTCTATATGATTGAATAATATTAAGATTAGTGAAATGAAATGCTACTAATTTTTTTGTGGTTTATCCAATTGAAGTCATCAAATGTATCTGATCGGACATGAATCATCAATCGTTTCTTTTAGATGAATGTATGGCGTTTCATATTATTAGTTATAACTTATTGTGTTGTGAAAAATTATAATGAATTATGAAAAATTTATTGAATGATAAAAATCTTCAAGTAATTAATAGGAAAGATCTGATCAGACTATAGGATGTTTTTATATTATTTGAATGAGATTCCTTGGACAATGGTATTAGATGTAGATAATCAGATAAATTTTTTTTAAATCCTGAGGGGTTTTGAAAGAAGCAGAATGTCTACCAGATGAGATATAGATACCTTGACATCAGACAATCCATAGATATTGATTCATCAATATATATGTCGATAATGATCTGTCACACAAGATGTATAAACAAATCCACTAGTTGATCTTTTAACACCAATTCATCTGATGAGTATTTATAACTGAAAACTCATCAAATATAATGTTCCATCACAAATAGTATGATCAAACTGATGAGCTGGGGAATAGACTAATATGAAAAAGAATATATTTTAATATGTAATATATATGTAAGTTTTTACTAATTTCATTTAAGGTATCTAATGTCCTTATATGTTTCAATAATTTATCCAAACATTTTATATAGGCTTTGAAATAAAATCCAAAATTCATATTTTTTATTCATTGAGTAGACCAGATGAAAATTATGTGACTTATTTCAATTGGGATAAGAGTAATTGACATAAAAAAGTTGAAATTAGAATTTTGATATATTTTGAAGATGTGATTAATGAATGTCCATTTGTTAAATTATTTTTTCATGGTTTGAGCTAAGAAACATTGGTCATACAAAATCAATGTTATTTATTTCAATTGTTTCAAGAGAACTAAAATATTGAATAGTTTTCTAAATTTAATTCCAGACTTAGATATTTTAGAATATCAATTTTATGTTAGATAATTTTAAAATATCTAATTCAATATGATAATTAAAATGCATTAGAGAAATCAAGAGGATTTAATAAGGATTTATAACAGTGGATAAGAAATGATATGTTTACAAAAGATATCAAAATAATTATAAATTTTGGAGTTCTAAAATTTGGGTGAATCCAAAATATAATCTACCATTTTTATATAGATTCATTTAAAAATATATGTAAATAGTGCATAATAATATGTTACTATATAGAGTTAGATAAACATATTTAGGGATGAATCATAATTTTTAGGAGAGATTTTATGAGTATAAGCATCAACCTTGACTATTAGATTTTTGATATATTTTATTACCGAATTGATTTATTTAGACTATGTATGTGTGAAGATTATTAATAAGGGTTGTTTTTCTAAACAAGAATATCAAAAAAAATTATAGGAATATATTTAAAATTTGTATCAGACTAGGCTCATTGGAATGAGTACATTGGACATAGGAGCATTGAGCATGTCTCTAGTCTGGTCATTGGTGGAGTAGAAGGTTTCAAATATGTTTACTTTTCTTATTGTAGAATTTTTGTAAGTAAAAATTATAAATTTATGGGAGTCAGTATAATCATTCTTATCAAATATAGATGATTTCCAATTAGATTTTTCATATTTTTTATTCATTTCTTCACAAATTTTAATTTTCATAGACAAATGGTAATAGGTATGAAAAGAATGTAGGTTATCACACTATGGATAAGCCATGTAAATCATGTCATTCATGTTTAGTATTCTATTTTTTCATGAACATTAGTTGTTTAAAAGTAGATAATGATGAAATTATACCGTGTAGTGCGAGGTAAGCTTCTTAAAGATGAAAATTTAAAAAATAGAACAACTGATTCACCCCCAATCATAGTTGTTCTATAATCACTTAGAACATCAATCGGTACCAATGGCTTGATTCGTTGTAAAATCATGACAATTTAAAATATAATTTATATTAATATAAGATGGATTCTCACATTTAATGGAATAAATTATCATGGATGAAAAAATCATGATGATTACATATATCCTTTCTCTAGTCTGTGATGTTATTGATGTAGCTACAATTAGTTTTCCTCCCCACGATAAAGATGGCCATATGAATATTTCTCACAAATGAAATATTGAAACTTATTAAATAACTAGAAATTATATTCTCTTTATTATGGGAAAATCTTCATATGAAGGTGAAATGTATAAAAATTTCTATATACACATGGGATAGACTTGAATGAAACATTGATAGAGATACTAATGTAAAAGAATAAAAGTTACAGATTTAGAGGTGTAGGTTTTATGATATCAGGATGGGTGATGAAGAAAATATTAATTAATACATCATCAAAGTGAAAATAATATTTTTTAACTTAATAGGTTTTACATATTTCTTTGAAGATTATAATATTTTTTTTTTGAAAATGATGAAAAACATTATAGAAAAATTTGATAATAAAATCAATTATTCTGATGGCTGTGAAGATTTATCCCCTGATGAATTTCATAAATCTCTTGGTGCATATGAAATGATAAAAGCGATATTATTATGGAATAATATAAATGATGGAATGTATTTTGAAGTAATGATAATGATGAAAATTAAATATTTTGAAGATGTTGAGACTTTTGGTTCATGGATAAAGATGAAGATGAGTTGAATGAGAAAATAATGTCTCCTATATCTAAGAATTATCATAGTGGAAGATAAATTAATGGTGGGATACATCCCTTAAAATATTTGGATTATCAAGGAATTACAAAAATTTCAATGAATTTACCCGAGAGGAAATTTGGAGAAAATCATAATGACTTTGATGAAAAGCCTTAATGGAATAAGGGTTATAAAAAAATCATCCTATAAATATAAGAAAAATTTTAGTAGAGAAAATATGAATGATCAATAATGATAAATCATAAAAAATAAGAAATAAATCATTAGATGTTGAATGTTTAGAAACGTTCGTGGTATTCATTTCAATTGTTGAGAAAAAAAATATTCATAAGACTAAAATGAAGAATATGGAGGTAAAGAAACATAGTGAGAATAGTATCTTAGATCAATGTATTTTTAATGTATTGAGAGTGATTTAAATCTGAATAATATAATGAATATAAAGAAGAATCAGGGTGAAATGATGTTTAATGGGAATGATTATTTTAGAAAAATAAAAGATGAATATAAAGATGAAATTAATAACCATAAATTGAATATTTCATAATGAGAAAATATAGTAGATGATCATTGTAATAATGTTTCTGTGAGGGATGATTATGGTTTTAAATATAAAAAAAAAATCATAATGTCGAAATTACATTAATAAATATGGATATAAACATCAAAAAACTTGGGACCAAAATAAAAAATTCTAATGATTCTTAATAAGATCAAATCAACAATAAAATGAAATCCAAAATTTCTAAATGTATTATTTCATCTAATTTTACAAACCATGAACTTGTTTAGAAATTATTTAAAGAGAACGGGTTGAGAAAGGATGAGAAATATCTATTACGCCATGAAAACATAAAATTACCCCCATAAATGATATAAAACATGACCATATCTTAATATTGTTGAATAATGTATTGAACCTTGACAATGATATTATATTTAAAGATAATTATTTTATAGAAAACCAATATAGGATGGGATTTTATGTTTTGATGGAATTTATGGGAATCGAGATTGCCACTATTTTCATAACATGTATCTTCCTAGATATGGGTTTCAAGAGTGGATGATAATGTGAAATAATTATTATTATTATTATTGGTCATAGGAAGTAATAAAATTCAAATCTCAACATGTTATAAACATTAAAAAAATGATTGATTGGCTATATGAAATATGTTGATGATATGACCAATGGGGACAATAAGATAAAAAATATATGGAAATCCTTTAGAAATACTTTTCAGAAAGTAGAAAATAAAAGGAATGTAGAAATAAGAAAGATAAGGAAATAGATTTTTTTGATGATAAATATATCAAAGCTAAAAAAATATCAATATGTGGGTACTTGATAATATTTATCAATCAGACATGTTAGGTGATTTTAAAATATTGAATGATAATGAGGATCTTGATGGAGGAGCAGTTACCTTCGAGAATGATAGTTCTTAATGTAATAACTCATATATTCCTGGTTTAATTTTTTTAAATTAATTTGGAAAATTTAGAGACTAGGTACTGATACAACATGTTATACCAAGGCTCGGGGTGCCTAGAATGGCTCAACAAAAATGTTAAATTATTAATATCACGTCTGAGTGGTTTTAA
This sequence comes from Viscum album, assembly GCA_963277665.1. Taxonomy (NCBI): domain Eukaryota; kingdom Viridiplantae; phylum Streptophyta; class Magnoliopsida; order Santalales; family Viscaceae; genus Viscum; species Viscum album. The sequence goes on from OY728147.1 coordinate 1,869,886,322, forward strand.
TGAAAATGTGGAATAAATTTTGAACTGGTGACCAGATCAGAAATCATAGGGCACCGTTGCTTATAGGATGATGGGTTTACCCTAGGATAAATATAATTGTAGTTAGTGTGGGTCTCATGTTTGTTAAAATGAAAAGTATGTATCTATAAATAAAATAATTAAATTAAATTATTTTAATTTATAATTATAGAAAAATATAAATGGTTGGTTAGATTGGGAATCTGAAACCTCCATTTAGTTCGTAATGTGGTTTTTTTTCAGAGGCGGCGCCAAACACTGGCTGGTGTGGGTCTAATATGGGAAATAGTTTGGGATGTAATAATAAATAAAATAATTAAATTAGAATAATTTTTTTAAAGTCAAAATAACTATTAAAAGGTAACTCGGATTGGAAATCAAAGAGCACAGTTGAGCTCTTGAGAGTATATTCTATTTGGGCGAGGCCTACCCTCGAATAGTTCACGTCGAGAGGTAATGTTAGTTTTGGGATGTGAAGGTCATTAAAATATATAATAAAAATATTTTATTTTGACATTATATGGTGACACAATGACACTGCGATGCCACAAATAAATAGTTGTAACACATATTAAATGACCAAAATGTAATGATAATGTGACTCAGTTTGAAAGAAACATTGAATCTTGTTTATCCAATTAACATCCTGACAAGGATACGAGACCAGGGTCGATCTTTGAGATTTCTAAGAGGCTCTAGATAAATAGTGTCGATGAACGGATAATTGCCAATGATAGTGAAAACTCCCTCCTCTTATAAGGATCATTGTAACACCACGAGATTTTATGAAAAGTATTTTTTTTAATTTCATTTATGTCTTCTGTTGTATGCTACACCATGATTATCTTGCACTATACGCAACACCGTATTATCTTTCAGTATACGCAACACTATTCTTGGATCGTGTTACACACAATTTCATGTTTATTTTATAGAATTTATTCTACACAACATTGAGTGTGTATATATATAAATATATTCAATGTATAAATGAAATATGGTTGGATTCTATTATACTCAACAACCAAAAAATTTTACACTACACGCAACCCTGACTTGGCTTGCATTACACGCAATCACGACCTTCATAGTGTGTGTTGTATGCAATATTGAGTTTCAAAAAACAACGATATGATATTAAAATATCATATACACTAGCCTCTATTAATAGTAATAACCAATTTTTGAAATCTTATAAATTGTATCATTAAAAATGGACTACATTTTTGGATTCAGAATATCGAAATTAGCCTACTGTGAAATTTTGTTATTTTTCTAAAAACTTTAAATTTCTAGTGAAAGCAATGCGTTATTGGTTAAAACCAACTTTTTATTTAAATAATCATTTATTTTCTTTAAATTTATTTTAGGTAAAAATAGATACATAATACCTATATAAGTTCAATTTCATTCATTGGAGTCATTTTATAATAATTTTAGATATATAAAAATTTTATTGAATTTTTTACAGTCTTTTACCCACCTCTTAGGAGAAGTTTTAAATTTGCATAAAACATAATTTTAACTCTTCTGTGAGTGGAATTTCAATAATATAAGAGATATGGTTGATATCAATAAGTATATCATGGTTTAATAAGATACAAATAATTTTTGGTGAATAGTATCATTTTATTTAATTTACCACAGTTAAAAGTAAGTAGGGTAATTAAGGGTAAAAATGATATTATTATAACCCTAAAACATGTTATAATTCTATTGGATAAGATTAATTCGACCAGAAAAAACCTTAGGAATAAAATATCATCCTTTAGATCCACATGGATTAAATTAGGACATTTATCATTATTTTATTTAAAGAATAGTTAAAATAGTTAAAATCAATGTTTAATAAAAAAAATTAATATAAGTATATAAATAAGATAAATTCGACTATAAATATTCATTAGGAAGATAATAATATTTCCTACATAATGGTATTTTATTTATATTTTTAGGCATTGAATAATTTAATTTATTTATGACACAATGACGATGTAGTAATTCTCTTATTAATGAAATATTAACAAAATTAATATTATAAATATCAAAATAAATTTAATTTGGGACTTTTTATAAATTAAACTAATTTTATAGGTTAATATAACATATTAGGGTTGGTTAGATGAATTTCTGTTGATTTAATAACACTCTTATTGATTTAGAAAAAACAAAATACCAAATAGTGTCAAAATTGACATAAAATAATTTTTAAAACAAATATTATATAATGAATTGATATAACTATCATAAATATCTATGGTTCGTCAAAAAGACGTATATAATAATATATATGACACTAATGAACAAATTAGGGTTCTATTATAAGTTTATAGTAATTTTATTAACCATATATTGTAAGAATACAAGAAGACAAGGTAAATGTTAAATTATTTATGTTAGAGTTAAATCTAAATGATATGGTTAAAATGTTAACCTAAACTTATGTAAAACCTATTGGTTGAGAGGATATCGACTGATCTCTACCATATAATTTAAATAAGTCACTTTGGAGCCATTACAAACTGAATATGAATTTATTATAAAATAATATTTTAAGTTTTTTCTAAGGTACCCCTCACCCCTCTTATAAAAGGGCACTCCCCTTCTCTCTAATTCACACCTACAAAGCCATATGGCTCGGACAAACCCTAACCAGATACCCTCTCAGCTGTCCGTAATTCATACAAGAGGCATTCATTTAGTCATAAAGCCACCCTAAGGAGCCCTTTTGATCAAATAAAAAGGAAGAACCTGAAGAAGAGGTAAATATCTCACCACCTATTTCAAGTTCCTTTCTTCTTCCACTTCCTCCTTCTTGGTTGTTTCCTTTATAAAATAATAAATCCATTATCTTATATATACTTTGATGTTATTATAAAAATTTTACAACCATTTTAGTTATTTTATTTATCCTATGAATGAAAAAGTCACCACACGTGCGTATGTACGGCTTACCATCTCCACGTCGTGGTGTAGTTTGTTATGCATACATTTCTTCATTTGCATGGGTATAATAATGGGTATAAATGATATAGATAATAAATATAGAATTATTATGATTCTCCATATATGATTTACCATCCAATTATATATGATTTTAATATCAAAATAATGATATTTTCGCTCGTGCGTACGTACGGATTACCGTCTCCACAAACACGATGAGATTCATTTTCCATAATTAACCATTCAATTATGATTATAAAGTATATATAATAAATAATCATGAAATATATTAAATAATAATGATACTGGATTTATGTACATATATGATTCATTTACTTAATTTAATCCAATTCAATAAGGAAACAAAAACAACATTCATACGTACGTACGGCCTACAGTCTCCATGAACGATGTATTCCATTCCATTTATCCATCTATCATATATATTTATATACTGAATATATTATTTATAGATCATGTTTTAAATTCTATAATTATGTAAATCAGGATATAAGTAAAAATATCATGAACAACAAGTCGAAACACATTCGATAAATGAAGCATTTTTACCTAAAATGCTGCTTTAACATGGAATTTACAAAAATAACGGTTAATATAAAGTCCTAAGTGAATCATATATGATATCATAAATATTATTATGGTTATTTTATAGCTTAATATTTGTTTAAACCCACTATACAAGAGTCTCAGACATATAAGGAATAAATTGGACCGACGGTAAGGGATTATTCTGTCTCACTTTTATTTCTATGAGACATATGCCTTAATCACCATCTATTTCGTTTATATGGTGTTTATGCTTCCTATGATTGTTTTATGATTTTTATTATGAAGGATATGATATATAAATATTCATTTAATTTTATTTATTTTATGACACGTATGATTCCACTGATCAGAAAATTTAAGGGATAATTTTGCAAATCTCATTTTTATCCGAGATTGCTTATACCTAAGAATTTACTGGGTTGTATTTATCATCCATGACCATGTATTCTAAAACTGTTTTCATAAAAAAATTTCTATTATTTCATGTATGTTTAAAGTCATTTTTACCCTTTTTTTACTTTTACCACATTGTATGGAAGGAATATTTATTTTTTTTACCATACAAGAAACTTTTTGACTTTTCCTACAAACGTACAAGGAGAATGTTTTTTTACCTTATATGGCATGAATAGATTTTTATAGTTTTATAAAGCCTTATTTACATGAAGCATACTATAAATTATTTCATGATTATTTTATACAAAATCCTTTTCTTTTAAAATTAAATGGAATTTTGTGAAATGAAAATGATTTTGAAGAAGAAAGGATATTTTCCCCAAGAATTAATTTCTAGTGCTTTATCAAAAATATTTCCCATCAAATATGACATTATTTTGTATGATTATATTTCAAGTATAATGTCTCTATTATTTACATATTTTTATTTTTCTTATGATCAAATGTTATCCAATTGTTTTATATGGATTATGTCATGATGGGATGATGTTTATGAAACCCATTTTATTTATTGGGTTATGAGGAATGATTTATGATTGTTGTGTGGCACAGGTAAGAATGATTTCAATATGAGATGGGTGGGGCCTATATCTCCCACCAATGAATTGTGTGAAGATTTATATCTCATGAGATAGACACGACTAGAATGAAAAGTGATTCCGGTTCAGTAATACAGGGCTGGAACAACAAGTAAACCCGGTTCAGTAAAGGTCTTTGTCCACTATGATGGTCCTTGAAGTAATGCCTTGGCTACAATGGAAATCATATCATGTGATTAATGTTTTTCCACAATTACATGTTTTATTCCCATACTATTTTATCATGATTTATGATCCTATATTATATATTCCTTACATACTTCAAAGTATTATGTCATTGCTCAAGAATTTGATTTTTAGATTTTATGTTCATGTTTTTGCATTCAAATGTTTATGGATTGTTTTATGTTCTCTATGTTTACCCTTACTATGTAGTTGAGCTCACCCTTTTGAGGTTTTTTTCATGGATATAAATAAAGGTTTTAGGTAAGAAAAACAAGGGAGATATTTATGGGATATGTTGACGATCTTTCAACATGATTAGAATATTATGTTCTGAGCTTCCAAAGAGAGTAAACTATTACGGTCATTGGGTGTCATTTTTTGTATATATTGAGTATTCCGAAAAAGTAATGTAATTTCCATGTACGTAAAGTCTGGGTCTCTACAGTTGGTATCAGAGGTGAAGGTTTAGTCAACCTATGGAAACAATGATGTGAGAACATTAGTTATATCCCTAGAGATATTTCTAAGGTATGCATATGGATGTCCGTAAGGATAAGTATAAAGTATAGGTTACAATCCAAGAATTATGATAACGATCATGAATATCCTAGGATTAAACCTAATATGTTATATATTATAGGTACTCCCCCTTTATTAATTTGTTCTCCCTATCATGAATTTTTCCTCATAATATTTTTTTTGGGTTTTATGAAACATTAGGAAATAGGTGGATTCATGTTAATGGAGAATATAATGGACAATGGAATGATATTCTTCGTGATCAACAAAATGAAACCAGATTTGGAAGTTCAAAAATTGTTATTATGCCTAATCATCAATATCATAATATCATCAATAATCATTACATTGTTAAGTTTCCTCACTCTTCTAATAAGAGAATGATGGTGTTTCCTGATGATCATATTTTAAAGAAATTTTAATTTCCCACATGTAAATCATGTGGGAAGAGGAATCAAGGAGAATGTTTTAATGGGACTCGAAGTTGATTTGGGTGTGGAAAATAAGGACACAAACTAGTAATTTCAAAGGAAAAGGACTAGTTAACATAATGGAAAAGGATTAGTGTATTTCTAAGACATCATCAATGGTTAAATGTTTTTAATGTGGAATGTACATGCATTATGAAAATATATTCCCTAAAGTAAAATCTCATGAAGAGAATCAGCATGGTAATATGGGTAGTATTTATGTTGATGATAAGGAAGAGACTACAAATGATATATTAAATGAAAGTAATGTTGATGAATAAAACGACGAAGCTCAGTCAATGGTTTAAGAAGGTAGTGGAATGATTTCATGTTTATCCAGAATAATTTATGGTACTATGAAATAAAAAACATTTAAACATTTTTACACTATTTTTATTCCTAAAATATTTGAAATTATATGTTTAATGGTACTGGTAACCATGAAATGTGATTTTGTAAATCAGATAATATGCACATAATAAAGGGATAATGAGAAAATGTATTTTTTGATAGTATTCAGGAGCTCATGACTGATATAAGGACAAAGTGATATCATGGTTTGAGTATATAGAAATTTTTGGATTTTGGTATGTGGAAAGAGTTAACTTTCGACAACATTCATGTTTTCACTGAGGTTCTATGGTAATTGATGTTTAAAAAGAATACATTATTAAGGTATTCACATGTTTGGAATGTGACCAATAAGATATATCTTATGACATATGAGGGATAAATGATGGTATTCACATGCTTTGTATGTAATCTTTCATGTAATTGTTTTCTTCATACTATTATCTTGGACTGAATTATTTTGTATAAGACCAAAGATTGGAATGAATTAAGTTATAAATAAGATATTATTGTTTAATGGAATAAATTTTTTTGATATAATTGGAGGAATGTTATAATAATGTTGTTTTAGAAAAAGGGACAACCTGCAGGATGGGCGACAACCCATCACGTCAGACAAGGTTACGTGAATCGAACCCACCACCAAAGTGTGACATTCCTTTATCACCTACCTCAGGCCTATAGGAATCCCTGGTTAGTAGAAATTAGTTTTATTTTATAAAGCGGTATGATAGATGATGTATAAGTCCATTTTTGGAATCATATATGATTAACCTCACCATTGATGGACTTATATATATTTGATATCTTCTTCAAACCGTTTTCTTGAGATATATGGAATGACCCATAATTCTATCACATGATCTGCTAACACTTCATGAATAACAAATTCAACTTCATTTCTTTAAGATATGAAGTGGAAATTGTTCATGGAACGACCAACAGCGAGATTGTACCAAAATCAATTAAGCATTTCTTCTAATTAAAAATTTTCAACGTTAAAGAAATGATATTGAAAACCAAAAATGTTTTCCTAGTAACATAATATCCCATGAATCAATTGGTACCATAGATCATAAAAAATTTATGGCTTTGTGATTTTTGGATTTTTTATTTCCATGTTCTCTACCACTCTATATCAGAACTTGATGGTTATATTTCTCTTCCATATCCATATTTTCACCTATATTCTCCTATGAGGAAACCCAGTGATGAGTTACATTGCGTATTAATTATGCTTCTAAAGTTCCTTTTTAAAATTATTATTTAGTATTCCTTTTTACGATGTACAATTCTATGAAAGAAACTTTAAAGTAGTTAAAAATTTATAACCCCAACAAAATTCGAGGGAAAAATTAATTTTACGAGGGGTAGAATGTAACACCCCGAGATTTTATGAGAAGTATTCTTTTTAATTTATTTGATGTCTTGTGTTGTACACTACACCAATATTATCTTTCTCTATACGCAAATCCGTATTAGCTTGCAATATAAGCAACACTATTCTTGGATTGTGTTACACAAAATTTCATGTTTGTTTGATAGAAGTTATTCTACGCAACATTGAGTGTGTATATATATATTCAATGTATAAATAAAATATGGTTGGATTATATTATACACAACAACAAAGTAACCATTCACTACACACAACCCTTACTTGGCTTTCATTACATGCAACCACGACCTTCATAGCTTTTGTTGTACGCAATACCAAGTTTCACTAAATAACTCTATGTTATTAAAATATTATATAAACTATCTGTTATGAATATTAATACCAAATTTTTGAAATTATATAAATTTTAGCTTTCAATATCGACTTCATTTTTGGATTTGGAATATCGAAATTAGCCTAGCGTGAATTTTTGTATTTTTATAAAAACTTCCAATTATTAGTGAAAACACTGAGTTGTTGGTTAAAATCGACTTTTTATTTATATATTCATTTATTTTATTTAAATCTATTTTAGGTAAAAATAGACACATCATATCTATATATGTTCTATGTAATTCATTGGAGTCATTTTATAATAATTTTAGATATATAAAAATTTTATTTAACTTCTTACAGTCTTTTACCCACCTCCTGGGAGAATTTACAAAATTAAATAAAACCTTATTTTGCTGCTTCTGTAAGTGGAATTCCAAAAATCCTAGAGGCACAGTTGATATCAGTATGTAAAATGTGGTTTAATAAGATAAAAATAATTTTTGGTTAATAGTAACTTTTTACTTTTATTTACCACGGTTAAAAATAAACTGGGTAATTAAGGGTAAAATGATATTATTATAACCTTAACATATGTCATAATTTTATTGGATAAGTGTAATTCGACCAAAAACAACCTTAGGAATAAAATATTACCCTTTAGGAACACTTTTATTAAATTATGACATTTATTATTATTTTATTTAAAGAAGAGTTAAAATATTTAAAATAAAAGTTTAATAACTAAAACATTTTTAATATAAGGTTATACATAAGATAAATTAGACTATAAATATTCATTATAAAGATAAAAATATTTCTTACATAATGGTAGATTATTTATATTTTTTAGACATTAAATAATTTAATTTATTTATGACACAATGATGATGCAATATTACCTTATTAATGAAATATTAGTATAATTAATGTTATAAATATCCAAAACAATGTAATTTGAGACTATTTATGAATGAAAATAATTCTCTAGGTTAATATGACATATTATGGTTGGTTATATGATTTTGTTTCGAAGTAATAATGCTGTTATGAATTTTGAAAAAACAAAATACCAAATAGTGTCAAAATTGACATAAAAGAATTTTTAAAAGAAATATTAAATTATTTACTTATAAAATGGTCCTAAAAATATAAGGATCAGAAAAAAGAATTATATAATAATATTATTACATTAATGAAGCTATGGGGGTTTTATTTTAAGTTTATTATATGTTTATTAGCCATATAGTGTTTGAATACAAGAAAACACGGTAAAAGTTAAATTATTTACCTAATAGTTAAATCTAAATGATAAAGTTAAAATTCTAATGTAAACTTGTCTAAAACCTATTGGTTGAGAGTATTTAGACCCATTCCCACCCTAGACTCGAAATAAGTCACTTATAGCCATTATAATCTGAATATAAATTTATTATGAAATAAAATTTTAAGTTTTTCCTAAGGTGCCCCTCACCCCACTTATAAAAGGGCACTCTCCCTTCTCTCTAATTCACACCTCAAAATCCATTTGGCTCAGAAAAACCCTGCCAATATACCCTCTAAACTATCTTAAATTCATCTAAAAGCATTCCTTTAGTCAGAAATCCAACTAAGGGCCATTTTGATCAAATCAAAAGGAATAACCCGAAGAAGAGGTTAATATCTCACCACCTATTTCAAGTTCCTTTCTTCTTCCACTTCCCCCTTATTTGTTTTTTCCATTATAAAATAATAACTCCAGTATATTATATATATATTGTGATGTTATTATAAAAATTTTACAATCATATTAATTATTTTATCCATCCTATGAAGGAAAAAGTCACCACACGTGCATATGTATGGCTTACCGTCTCCACGTCGTGGTGTAGTATGTTATTCAAACATTTCATCATTTGGATGGGTATAATAATGAGTATTAATGATATAAATAATAAATATAACATTATTATTATTCTTAATATATTATATACCATCAAATTATATATGATTTTAATATCAAAAGTATGATATTTTCACTCGTGCGTACGTATGGACTTCCGTCTCCACAAACATGATGAGATTAATTTTCCATAATTAACCATTAAAGTATGATTTTAATGTATATATAAAAAATAATCATGAAATATATTACATAATAATTATACTGTATTTATGTACATATACTTTTCATTTACATAATTCCATTCAAATCAATCAGGAAACGAAAAGAGCATTCATGCATACGTACGGCCTACCGTCTCCATGAACAGTGTATTTCATTCCATTTATCAATCTACAATATATATTTATATTATGAATATATATTATATATAAATCATTTTTTAAATTCTGGAATTAAGAAAATAAGGATATAAGTAACAATATCAAGAACAACAAGTCAAAACACGTATGATAAATGAAACGATTTTACCCAAAACGATGCACTAACATGGAATTTTCAAAATAACGGGTAATAGAAAGTCCTAAGTGAATCATATATGATATAATAAATTTTATTATGGTTATATTACAGGTTAATAATACTTCTAAACCAACATTACATGAGTCTCGGGCACTTACGGAAGAAATTGGACCAACGGTAAGGGATTATTTCGTCTCACTTTTATTTCTGTGAGACATATGCCTTAATCACCATCTATTTCCATTGTATTGTTTTTATGATTCCTATTAATGTTTTATTATATTTATTACAAAGGATATGATATTAAAATATTAATGTAATTTTATTAATTTTATGACACGTATGATTCCACCGATCATAAAAGGTAAGCGATAATTTTACAAATCTAATTTTTATCCAAGATTGCTAATACGTAAGTATTTACTAGGTTATATTTATCATCCATTTAAATGACTTATAAAACTATTTTCATAAAATATTTACGATTATTCCATGTATTTTTAAAGACATTTTACCCTTTTTTGACTTTTACCACATTGTATGGAAGGAATCATTCTTTTGTTTACCATACAAGGAACTTTTTGACTTTTATGGAAAAAGTACGAGGAGAATGTTTTTTTAACTTATATTTCATGAACATAAATTTAATTTTTCTTAATGAATTATTTTCATGAAGCTTACTCTACATGATTTCATTATTATTTTCAACAAAATCATTCTATTTTAAAATTACATGGTAGTTTGTGAAAAGAAAATGATTTTGAAGAACAAAGAATATTTTCCTTAAGAATTCATTTCAAGTGTTTTATCAAAACTATTTCCCATATAAGATGACATTATTTAGTATGATTATATTTCAATTATAATGAATCTATTATTTACATGTTGTGATTTTTCTTCTGATTAAATTTTACCCATTAGTTTTATGTGGATTATGTAATGATGGGACGATATTTATGAAACCCATTTTATTCTTTGGGTTATGATGAATGATTTATGATTTTTTTGTGGCACATGTAAGAATGATTTAAATATGAGATGGGTGGGACCTATATCTCCCTCCAATGAATTTGGTAAAGACTTATATCTCATTTGATAGACATGGATGTAACTACAAGTGAATCTGGTTCAGTAATACAGGGCTGGAATGACAAGTAATCCCGGTTTAGTAATGGACTTTTTCAACTATGATGGTCTTCGCAGTAATGCCTTTGATACAATGGAAATAATATCATGTGTTTAATGTTTTTCCACAATTACATGTTTTATTCAAATGATATTTTATCATTATTTATGTTCCTACATGATATATGCCTTATGTACTTCCATGTTTTATGTCATTGCTCAAGATTTTGATGTTTAGATTTTATGTTCATGTTTTTGTATTCAAATGTTTATGGATTGTTTTATGTTCTTTATGTTTACCCTTAATGAGCATTTGAGCTCACCCTTATTATGGTTCTCCCCAATTTATAAATAAATATTTTAGGTATGAAAAAAGGTATATAATTATGGGAGATGTTGAAGATCTTTCAACATGATTAGAAGATCATGTTCCAAGTTTACAAAGACACTAAACTATTACGGTCCTTGGGTGTCTATTTTTGATAGGTATTAAGTATTCTGCAAAAGTAATGTAATGTCCATGTACGTCAAGTGTGGGTCTCTATAATCATGACAATGATGATGGATCCATGGATTGAGATCACACTTCTACTGATCATTAACTCCAAAAAATTCATGAAAACATATTATCCAATTCCATGTTGTGGTTTATTTCTATGTGATTACCTTTCCCTATTTTCCCTTATAATTGATGATCAAGGATCATCTCACTAACAAGTTGATCTGAGGGTCGTTCATTCTAGCATTATTAGGAATTTTTTTGAGTATATTTAACATATAGAAGATCATTTTCATTACTAATATTATTTAAATTTTTGTGACCCTAAAAATATGAGAGATTTAAGTACAACATGAACAAAGGCTTGGATCATTCTTTGGGGTTTCATGGTGTTATCTCATACCCCATCATTATATTCATTATCGATGGACCCCCATGGTCACTCCGTGTATTTATAATAGGTTTCAAACATGGACATGCACCTAGTGTGATGTTATGATTCTTTGGTACATTTGGTAGTGAAGATGATGACCAAATGATCCTGAAGGTGTTCACAGTGCCAAAAAAGGGACCACCATAGTGATGGGGGCGGTCTGTTGAAGGAGGAGTCGTAGTGGAAACATGAAACTAGATGGTGGTTAGATGTGGAGATCCCCGTGACAACCACAATGTCGTGGCATACAGGTCCCGCCCGTGGGCCTCAGTGGACGTGGCTGAGGTGCCGCATTCTAGATAAACTATACCGATAGGACCCTGTGGCACATCTGCAGGGTGGTCAATGTAGTGGACCACCACATGTGGAACATATGGGGATATAGTGCCCATTGAATCTCAAGTGGAATGAACTAGCTCGATGAGTAGGTTGGGTTAGACAAGAATTGGACCCAACCGACACCTTTTCAATAGAACAACACATAACTCTAAAATTTTACATTTTATTGATGAACTGTTTACAGTATTGGGACTCTCACAATAAGGTGGTTCATATGCGATACTGTAAGTGGGTTTTCATGGGAGTTGTTTTTGGGCATTTTGGATCAATAGTATGTTCTCTAAGAACAATCATTCTACAAGATGAAATCCTATGGCTCGTTGTGAAGAGAAGACTACGACTTGGGGGGTCTAAGTGACAAAGTGGGTATATGTTACTCAATGGGTAAATGTTACTCAACAATTCTAATTGAATCAGTGGGTATAAGTGACTTAGTGGGTATAAGTGACTCAGTGGGTCTAATGGACCCAAGAGTAATATGTGTTCTATGATGACTTGTAACAGTCATGTTTTTCATAGTTTAAATTTATATTTGGGTGAGCTAAAAATATTCCATATAGTGTTTCATTGGTGTACTTACCTTAATAGTGCACATATTTACCATACCTAGTGTACTTAACTTTGATAAAAACAATGTTACATTTCATGGTATACTTACCTTAGTGGTGTAGTTAGTGAACTTACTTGGCCTACATACCTTAATGGCATGCATAGTGACTGTACTAGGTGTACATACCTTACTGGTGACCTTAGTGACTGTACATGGTGTAATTACCTTAGTTGTGTACTTAGTGATAGTACATAGTGTACATACATTAGTGATTTTTTCAGTGACAGTATAGGGTGTACATACCTTGGTAGTTTACTTATTAATCGTACATGGTGTATCTCCCTTAGTGAATTTCCATCAGTGTTGTTTCTTTGAGGTTTTTCATTATAGGATACTTCATATATTTTCATAGTGGTTTCTTTTCCAATTTGGGTTCCCTAATGAGTATCATGTTACTCTCCCCAATATGGGCTTCTCCCAAAACTACCATGTATTGTTCATATGATCAACAAATTTGATGAATCCCTTCGTGGGATAGTTCTAGGTGGTTCTTGTAAGAAGACATGATAGATGAGGTGAACTTTAGCCACTTCTGATAGCTTCTATACCTACATATTAGGCAAAGTTTTAGGTAGATGTAATTTCTTGAGAATGAAATTTAATTTTTTGGGTTCATATACAGTCGCCCATTTACATTCAGTTTATACATTTTTTTCAGTGTTTTTGGTTTCAACACTTATTCTTGGGCGTTGGTGAATGTGTACAAGTACATTGGAAAATACCTCCCACTTATGGGATATGTCTACTCTATGCTAGTCCCTATTCCCTAGCATGTGGGAGTCAATAATGGGGTAGTCATGGCATAGTCCCCAGGGTATGGGTCAGGACACCATAAAAATCAAAGGAATTGAAACGAATAATATTTAAGTAGAAAATTTGGAATATAATAAAGTTTTATATGCTGATGTGATAAAACATAAGTTATGTAATGTAATAAAACATTTTGATGGTAAAAAATGAAGGTATTTTTTAGAATAATCTTATATAATCAAATGTTTATAATATTGATTTTTTACCAAGGGAGAATTAACTACTATAAATCTCATTAAAATAATAGAAATTTAGGCCTCCTATTAAATTAGTGCTAAAAATGAAAATATTTTGTGGCATATTATACTAGAGAAACTCTAACAGAAAAATTTGAACAAACTTTCTAACATTGATGTTATTCAATATTTTCTTGAATTGTAAGGAAGAAAATAATATTTTTATATATCATTTTATAAAGGTAAAATGTCAAATAAAAGGAATAATAAAGTGTATATTAAGTATACTAGAATAATTCAACTTATGCATTGATTTGATTTGGTTTGATTATATATATATTATCAAAAAGAGATTAGTCCTTTACGACCATTATTAATTATTTCACCGAGATGACTCACATTATTTTTATTAATCACAAGTCAGAGGAAATATAAATGTTCAATGTTTTCGAATGGGATGTTCAGAGAGATGCGAATGTTTATATAATGTAGTTGAGAACTGATAATGGAAATAATTAAAAAAATAATACATTTTAATCATATTTAAATAAACATGGATGTAGAAATAAATAAAATTCTCCCTAAACTCTTAAAAATGTAGTCAAAAAGAAAAACTAGATCTTCATTGGAATTGGGAAGTAGTATATTGGAATAATGAAAATATTCTATGAATTTTTAAGGATAATACATTTGAACTACTATAAATTTCCACAATATATCTTTTTTGAGGGTAAAATCATGTTAAACATCTTTTAATATATGGAGTATCAAACAATCATCATTAAAATTATCCATGGTTCTTTGTAAATTCTAGTTCACTAAAAATAATAAATCATTATCTTGGGTTGTTTGATGAGAAATCTCTTGATAGAACTCTCATAGGATTATAATCCAACAGAAAAAGTTTCTAAAGATAAAAACACTTTTATGAGTATTGATAGACTCTTATAATGAGAATGTAATTCAAAATCCAACCCTCTAAAAAATTGATTTTTTTGTGGAATAATTCGAAGTATTCTAGTAAAAATAAAAACCATTAAATATGATTTTGAGTCAAAATAAGTTCATAAAGAGAGATATAGATTATTTTAAAAATAAAATGACATAGGAAAATAATCTCTAATATTTAAAATATTGAAAAACATTTTCAATGTGAAAATATATTTGGAAATTTAAATAATCAACAAATGTAGGAAAATGTTTATATTACATAATTACACATCACTTATATCAAAAGTTGAACTAGAATTAGTTTTAGAATTAGTTGGAAAAAATTAATTAGTTGGTATGATGAATGAAGAATTGGACTAGGTTACAAAAACACATGGGATCATTTTATAGGTGATGAAAATTTAAATGTTATTGGAACAAAATTGTTGTAAATATACACGTTTAATTAACAAGGATGATTTTCATGGACAAAAGAATTATTATTTTTCAAAATCTATGAACTTGTGGATAGTGTGGGTATTGGAGAATCATTTTCCCCAATTACATGATTAGAAACAATCTAAATGCTTTTAGTAGGGTCTTCAGATCCAAATTAAATATATTATAATATAGTTTTAATTATTATTTCATTAATGTTAAATTTGATTAAGAAATTTACATTAAATATCCATTTGGGATTTCACTTTATAATTATGGAATCATATTTTTTATATTGAAAAATTATTTTAATGGTTTAAACAAGTTGTATGTTCCTAGTATTATATACATGTCTATCTTTGAAAACGGATAATTTTTTTTTCTAAATGAATGGTTGACACATGTATATATGTGAAATTAGTTAAACCCGTCACCTATATTAAAATTTTGTATATATATGATATATATATATTTTGGGATGATGAAAAAGATCGAAATATATTTTTTTAGGAAATAAAGAAGAACATTGATATGTCTATATTGGGAGAAATAATATTTTTTCTTAGTTTACATGTTCAAGAAAATGAAAAATATACATTTATATATCAAGAATAGTATTCAATTTAATTTTTTCAAAATATTGGTATAAAATAATCCAAATAATTTTCTATTTTTATATTACTTTACATAAAAGAAAGTAAATATTATTGTAGAAAAAATGTCAAATAAATTGAATTTATAAATTTGAAAAGAAGTTTTATTTATATAATAAATTCAAGAACATATATTTTTATGTTGTAACCTTTTGTTATAAATATTATAGTGATATAATATAATCTCAAATATTGGAAGCATAGAAAACTGTGAGATATGATAAACGAACAACATAATATGTCTTATTATATAATATTTGTTGTGAATGGAACACTAAATGTTAAACAAATATCGAATTCACTCGACATTTGAATGATAGAAAATCCTCTTCTAGAGAATCATTTTACATTGTAGAATCTCATGTGAGTTTATATAGTAGGAAATTGTGTTAAGTAACATTCACCATAGTAGAATAGGAATATAATAAAGCAACAAAGGAATCTACTAAAATTTAATGAATGAATGTTCAGATTATATAATTTCAAATTTGATGTTTTCAATTCATTTATGATACATTATTATAATCAAAGTGTGATTAATCTATAAAAAATTTCTCTCTAATAATCACGATAATTAAATATTGATATTAAGGTTAACTTAGTAAAATAAGATGTTGTTGGTGGAAATTATTTTCAATAATATGCTTCAATGAATATCAAATTGTTGACATCATCAAGAAATATATCTGGAAAGTGATATATTTATAGTTGAGGCTGAAACTTCTTATTTAGCCTCCACCAATGACTTCCTATATATCTTATGGATCACCCCCACCAATAATAAGATTAAATTGAAAATTTGGGAGATGTTTTCCATCTTTATCAGATAAGGGAGAGAGAAATACATTTATTGGTTAAATGAATCTGAATTCAAGGTTATCATAGACTGGGTGAATAACGAAATTTTAAAGGAAAATATAAAATAAAGGGGGATTTTATCCTATCATATAATAAAATATTTTGTCAATAAGAGTTAATTTTCTTTCCAAAAAATACATTATCTAGCTCTGTAGTGTCATGAAAATCTCTTCGGAGGAATGATGTTTCATTGTTAAAATATAAAAAATGTAAGTTTCTTATGAAAATGAGTTGAGAAAATATGAGTGTTGAAATATGAATAATTGTAAATGAATTTAGCATTAGTTCTTAACAAAGTGAATGTGGGCGATTTAAGATATTTTTTGATTTTACTATTTTAATAATGTTTGGTTTTTTTTGAAAACTAACACATAATAAAAAGATGTTTCTAGAAAAATGGTTACTGTTGATTTACTATGAATTTATAACCTTTTTATCAACATTTCATAAAATAAAGGAGATTATTTTCTTTTGAGAACTTACTCGTCAGATGAAAAATCATACACTCCATCCATTGATTATTTTTTTGTAAATTTATTATATTTATAAAGACAAATAAATTTATAAACTGAAAAAATTGGGAAGATTTATAACATTATGATGTATGTCAAAATATTATCTTATATTCATTGAAGTTAATAAAAATTATTAATAATTAATTATACATGCTGATGTTTGTTAAAGGAAATAGAAGTGATATATTCTGAGGTTTCCAATGTAGATATTTTCTAGTTGTAGATAATCAGATCATAAATCATTAGACAAAAATGTTATATGAAATATACCTCAGAGAATCAAATGTGGTTTGAAAAAAAAAATTAATGAATGTATGTGATTAATCATGTGTAGCTCATTAGACACATCATAGAGTTTTTGAATCATCAGTCATTTATTTTAGAATAAATAAAGGCGTTGGGGTCTCTATATTATGAGTCATTATCGTGTTGAAAATTCAAATGAAAAATGAATAAGTTAATGAATGATATTAAATTATTAGTTTAATAGAAAAATGATGTGATGGGACTAGAGGTAGTTAATTTGTTAATAGAGGGGTATGTTTTTTCAAGGCATTAGATGTAGATCATCCAAAACAATATGTTTTTAAAATCTAGATGTTTTGTGAAAAAATATGGGACCATATTAAATACGCCAAATGTACCGATCCATCTGATGAGATGGAGTGAATGATTATTTAGATGATATATAGATACTGATTCATTAGATTTGATGCAGACATAGAACTATCATATGAGCTTATGAAAATGGTCAAATAGATGAGTTTTTAACACCAATAAATCATCACATACATAATTTCATCAGATGTAGGTTGATTGTATTAAACTATAGCAAACTAGTTTGATCCATGAGAGAATGTATATTTAAATGTACACATATAAGTTTATTATAAATTCATTGGAGTCATTTTTTGTCTTTATAAATTACAAAAATGTATTAAACCATTTTTTTAACTTATATAATTGGATCCAACAATCATGTTTGATTTGTTTTTACTATATCAAGGGAAAAGATATGATTTTTTTCATTGGGTATAGAGTATCTACCATCGGAATAAAAAAATTATAATTGGTATGTTTTTAGTATATTACTAATGTATTTCCATTAGACAAAATCTATTTACAATGTTTGAGTTGATAAAAATTGACCAGACATAATAAATAATTTTTTAATCAATTGGGTCAAGAGAATTGAAATTATAAATATTTTTCCAACTGAATTATAGGATGAGAGGTTCAAGATTATCATATTTCATATAATGAATTTGAATTTATTATTCAATTTGATCATAATGATTTTACATTGAATTCATGATGATTCTGGTAGAGTTAATAAGAGTTGAGATCAATTGAAAAGTTGTTAATGAAGTTAAAATTACAATAACATTTAGTGTTATCAAATTTTAGTGAGTGTGTAAATAAAACTATTTTCCTATTCATTTATCTACTCAAAATAATAAAAATATATGTACATAGTACATCATACTAATTTACTCTTCATAAGGATATAAAAATATGATGTATGGAATATTGTGCCTGAGACAATTTTTTCTGAATATATGTTTTGTTCAAAATACCGTATTGTAGAAATATTTTCTTACCAAATTGATTCAATGAGACTGAGTGTTTCAACAAATAATTAAGAATGGTGGTTTTTATAAAATACATCATCTCTATGTTTTGTAATATGAACTTTTTAAAAATGTTTATCAGACTTAGATCTTCAGACCAACTCCCTCAGACAATGTCACATTATATAAAGCCTTTGGAAAGACCATTTGTGGTGTAAAATGTTTTAGTGGAATCATTTTTTTGTGGCTCAATTATTGTTTGAAAAAAAAATTATATTAAATTTAGATAGAATAATCATTCCTATAATAAGATAATTGGATTGCAATTGTATTTGAACCAATCTTTATTCACATATTTATAATAGTTAATTTACACAGACTCATAGCAGTAGCATTGCCAAGGATATATGTTCTCAAAATATGGATAAAACATGTAAATTGTTTGTTCCAAAATTCATTAGAAAATCAGGGTGGATGGTTTAAATAAAAATGTTTAATATTATTACTCAATATTTATTTACATTGTATTGTATTATGTTGAATAAATATAAATTAAATTAAATCACTATCACAATATTCATCTACTATTGTATTTTTCTAAAATATAACCAATTTGGATTACTATGGGGAAACATTTAGCATTGTATTGGGTAAATAATTTCTAGAAAACATTACAAGGAAATGAATAATTTTATTATAATGGTTCTTTTGGTGTTGTGAAATGAATTTTATTTGATGGTAATGGAAGTCGAGTAATAAAAACCTAAAACAATAACATCATAATTTTAAAAATTCCTATGGTTTAATAATATTACATAATTATAAAATGGTTAGATAAGCATGATACAAATCATTATATAAAAACTATAGGAAAAATGATATACAATGGTCATAAGTAATTATATAAATAAATTCTTGTAATACCACATTATAGCATGAATTGGAAAAATATCACCCTAACAAGGAGGTTTCTATAGTAATACAGATTATATAAGGATTCACTCTAGGTTGTAAGTAGGGATAAAGAAAATTTTACAACATAAATTTAGTTTTTCACTTAATTATGTAGAATGTTTCATAATGATCTTGAAATTAAAATGGTGAATATATATTTTCAAATATTAAAATTATGAAAAAAATAAAAAATGACAATTTTTGGTCTTAATGGGTTAACATGTACACTATGTTGGGTGAAAATTATTATAGTAATTTGTGTACTAAATAAAATCAATAAATAATTTTAACCCTATAAGTATTTGATCCTATATCATCTATTCGGATGTTTAACTAATTTAAATTCACCTGCAATAGTAACTCACACATGAAATACATATGACCTAATAGAATCAAAACACAAGGATTTTTACAAAGTTTATTTCTAGTGTGGGAATTCTAAACCTTTCTAGGATAGCTTTTATACCAATTCGTATATTATGAGTATTCTATTAAGATTTATAATTGGTAATTCTATTATCTGTTACCTAAGAGAAGGTGACATCATAATATAAAATTCAACTATATTACACAAGTTGATTGAGTATCTCCCAAAATGATTCTTCTTCCCCTAAGAAGGATGAGTTGAATTGTTTATAATAGAACCAATAGACATCAAGTAATCTTCAAGGACACTATTTGTGGGTATGAAATGGGAACTAATTACACATTACTTGGTATGAATATCAAATTTTCCTTGATTCCATTAAACTAAATATTGACCCCTGAAAATTGAGGACATCAAATCCAGAAAATATATACCCAATATATGATGATGATATCATTATTCTTCACACAATAGAAAATTAAAATATTGATATCTCACCCAAAAGAACTTAATATTCCATTTCATCCATAGTCTATGCAATTTGTTATTCAATATCACCTTTTAATAATCACCAGAATCTAGTGAACATACTAGAATTATTTTAGAATCCATATTTACAAAATTTTATCTTCTTCAACAATTTATATTTAGGAAATGTTTTCTTCTTTCTTCCCCCTATATTTTATGATTTTGAATAATATTAATTTCACTCTAAATTATCCATAATCTATTATAAATCTATTTTTACATATTTATATATCAATTCAACCTATGATAAATATAGGCAAAATGTGGGTTATAATTTTAGATTACTATGAATTGAATGGTTTAATAAAATACATTCAATAATGTATCTAGATATAGAGAAGTTTATTCTTGAAAACTCCCCCCGAAACATTTAAACAATGTTATTCAACTGATCTTCAAGTATTTTCATTAATCATGAACATAAATTCAGCAATATTATAACTTTTTTCAGAAATTCCAATATCTTCATCATGATGGTTACATCATAATGTTTAATGTGTGGTTACATAAAATATTATAATATTTATTTTTTCTCTCGTAACACTCAGGAACTCTATGACTTCAATCATTCACTACATCGAACAACTTCTAATTATTCTCCTCTTCGTTTAGTACCCTTTATTCATTGCACCACAATTTTTTCAAACATCATCTTGAAACTCCTCATAATGATAAAATCATATTGTAGTTAACATTATATTCTCCTTAGAAATTCATTTATTTTTTAGTCTCACATTACATTAGAAACATTATTTTATCATTAACTATGGAAATCCGTATACCTATGTATATTATCTAATGGTGATTAAAAATTATCTATGTTTGGTATTCCTTATTCCAATGACCCTTCTTCAAAACACCTCATGAACGGCCCCAAAATTTCATAATTTTACATTATCCTTCTATAAAATATAACTAACCTATAGTGTATTAAATAGATTATTACTTTTTCTTTCAACCCCATCAATAGTTAAAGAGTGATCTTGGTTTCTCTTTTGATGATCTTAGACCACGATCAACTTATCCTGAGTCAAAATTGGTGTTCTAGTAAACTAATATTCATCCATTGAGAGATTAAATCCATCATTTACTAATATAAAATTACTTATCCATTCCATTCATTCTGTACTCAAATAATTTAGAAACCTCATATTCTAAATATATTACATACCATAGTTCTTGGTGTAAATTTTGGCCATGATCATCCTTTGAATGATCCAAATTCAATCATCATCAAATGAAAAACGACATTAAATATGTAGGAATCATTACAATAGTTTACAAATTAACTCATGGTACCAAATGTTTCATGATTTTGATAGTTCATAAAAAAATTTATAATGCTAATGAACTTATTATGAACATAAAGAAATCATTAATTACATATCCCTTATTTATTGATGAAATGATACTATTTATCATCCAATATAACCTCATGTAACTCTAATAAGATCTCTTCATCCTATTATAATTTTCATATCCACTTATTCTTTCAAATAAATTATTCATTTTCTCCATTTAACTCTTCTATGTCTCTTTTATTTTTTTATACTTACATCACATACTATTGAAAAAAATAATTGTCCATGCATGTGGATGAACTCTAATTTTCAAATTGTGATAAAAAGTAATAACATCATTTGACTAAATTAACTAAACCCACATCATTTCGATCCTATGAATCTATTTGGGTCTTCAATATACCACTGATTATTCCAAAAAATGACATCATATATTTAGTTATTGAGACATTAGATTGTAAAAGAATCAACATCAACAAAACTACTCATAATAGAAAAAACACCCCCGACATAGGTTATACCTCATCCCAGTGACAAATTATAATATTTTTCCTCCAAAGTAAAGTCCACCAGGGAATAAATCTCATAAATCTATCCATTTTGGTTTGAATTGTTCCTCTTCATCCCTAGTTTTTATTTCTGTGGTTGTGATCCTCCTTGTCTACTGATTTTTCCATTAGGCACTAATTACCAACCATGATTTTTTCAATAAAAATTTTCATAATCTTGGTCATGAATATATCCCATAGGTAGGCTTAATAAAAAACAATGTAACATAAATAAACAATTTATCCAAGTCCATTTCTCAAAGGATCACTATAAACTATGTACAAGGAAAACCATGACCACTTTGGCCTTATCCATTACACAAATAAACACCATAAATGAAGCACAACCACCCAAATATCCTATTATGATCATATAATTCCTTATTTATTAGTTTTCTCACTAACACACACTCTAAAATAGGTGTGACCTCATCAATCCTACATCACTATAATAACAATCAACCAACCATATAGGTTTGTTATTAAATCATAAAACAAATGAACCATGTTAAAAAATTATTATAAACATATCAATTAATAAAACATTTCATTGAATCCTCAGATTCCAATTTGAATACGATTAATGTATTGAAAACAATATCCAACACACTTGTCTATATTATTTTCTAGAACTATTAAATGTCACTAATCATAATAACCATATCAACAACTATTAAGTTAATCCATCTACACCTTTGGGTTTTTCTATGAATAATGGAACATAAATCAATATGAAATAATTAAAAAAAGAAATGGATCACCATCAAACAGTTTCAATCATATATAATGTAACTCTATAATGGAAAAATTAATATTGAATAATAATACAATTGTCTCTATAAAAATATTATCTATACTAAACATTTTAAAAATTTACCTCACAAACTTTAATCAGGGCTTCATCAATACATCAAATATAAAAATATATATAACCAATTTGAATAATCATGTATAATTTTTTACAAATGGTAAAATCATATCATACACCTTTTATTAAATACCATTAAACATATTCATCATTTATTGAGATAAATCCCTCTATGGTAATCCACATCAATGAATACTCCCCTTATATTTTATACTCCTACATTGACAAAAAAGAATATATTCTTGAAGGAATGATATATATTATCAATTTAACCAAACGAAAATATAAAATTAAATCTGATAGAGAGTAGAACGAAATCAGAGTATAATCATATAATAATTGAGTTTGATCACCTAAAATTAACCTCAAATTCAAAAATGCTTCTTTTGATAGTTTCTTTGTATGATAATCTACAATATGACACCTCATATGAATAAATTTCAATATTGAATTATTCTTACCCCAATATTCATTGTTCATTAATTCCAAATTAGATTATTGGAAATATTTGTGATACATTAATTATCACACTAATGGTAACATAAAATAAATTATTAAATATTCTATCTATGTTTTCATACACATTTTTAGTGGTGAGGATCTGGTAATGAACACAAATTAAGACTCTATATAGAACACGGTGACTGAATTATACTTATTTTAATTCCAATAAACTCATTATTTTCCAATAAATAAATTTCTACTTGTTATGGACTTCCTATCATCAGCGCATCCATCCAAAACTACAAATGAAAAAAAAGTGGTCAAAATTTCATTTTATATTATATTTTAATCCATAGTTTGATATAATATTGATATATCTATCAATTATATTCACATATGTGAAATTAAGAATATTTGGGGTGTTCATTAATTCCATGATCAAAGAGAAATAGTATATATAATAGTTAGAATTCAAACTTTTATTTATATTTAAAAACCAATTATCTTCTATAATTCACATGGATCTTCATCCTTTCACTTTGCATATATTTTTAATTTAGGTCTTACTAAAATTATTTTATAATCTAAATTTGATTCCAATATTCCAATTTTATTAAGACTTTTATTAGAATACTTATATTGAGTTAAAAAAATATGTTATTTTTATGATAACTATTTAATAGACTGTATTATATTATAACCTTAAACATATTAATTTTAAAAATATTATTCACTTATTTAGAAAACACTTCAGAAATAGTATCATTATATCTAAAAAACATTGATCTACATGAAGAATATATGTGATAAATACCAGGTTAAAATATTATATATATAGATTGTTTTCAACAATCCTTTTTGTAAAGCTCAGTTTCTTTTGGAATATTTCATACATATAATAACAAGATTATGAGGCTATTTTATCCATTAGACTATCATATTTTACAATAAAACACAATTCTCTTCTTCATAAAGAAATAAACTCTTATTTTTTCAATTTAAACTTCTCATTATAATTCCCCATAGAGAAAGGCTGACATGAAATATATTAAAATTATTTTTAATTAATTTTTTGTTGAAATGGAATTAATTTTTACTTTTTGCTTCAAGACCTAAAACTAGTTCAAATTATACATCATGTTAAACTCCTTAAAACATTAAATATAATTTGTACATGAATCAGTCATTATCTATCAGAACATTAGATTTTAAATTCCGTTTTACATGAAAACCCCACACGGTTAAGATAGTGTTCTTGTATTGGGCTTGGGTACAAACTCCCATGTATTATTCATTTATATTTTATCATACTATTTATTAACTTCTTCAATGAAATCTTGTAGTTTCACTACATCATGGACATATCATAGTTTCTCATGAGATAACAATGAGATATAAGAGTCCATCCATAGTGGTTATCTATTCTAAATCTTCTATATATGATATCTAATGATATTGTTAAACTTAATATTCCATTTCATACTTAGATGATGTAAACTACATTTTTCATCATATCATTAAATTTATCATTAAAATTCTTTAAAATAAAATTCATTTCCATTTTAAACTATTTTTATGTTTCAACTTATTTTTGTATAAAAAGAGTTTCACTCCCATTAATTATTGAACATTTTTCTTCTTGTAAATTCTTTTTATTTATGTGTTCCATAAATTCAACATCAAATAAAAAATAAAACATTTACTATATCCCTATTAAAAAATGAAATCCTCTTCCATTTTGTTGATAAAATAGGATGATACAGTCAACACCTTCTCATTATAAATTTCCTGCATTTTCACTTATATCATCTATAATTCATGTGTTTACAGGAACTCCTTGATACATAATACTAGTATAGTATATTTAATTAATATAAAATGATTAATTTCATCAATTGGCCTATAAGGACACTATTTTGGGAAATGTACCAAAACACCAATATGATGTATCAAAAAATAATGATTAACTTCATTATGTAATAACATTATCCATTCCATCTCCGGAAGGCTTGTATTAATAAATTTAGAGATACCATTTTTTAGGTGTGTATTGTGATTTAATATCATCATGGATACCATGATTTTGAAGGTGGGCTACTAATAATCGACTAGTATACTCAACACCATTATCTATAAAAATCATCTCTAATAAAAAAATTACTATTTTTTCTAGTTATATTTGATGCATAAAAACATTTAGAGCCTCAAATTTATGAATCATACTATTATTAAATTCAATTTTAGTAAAAAAATATAAAAAGGAAATAATATAATTATCTCTATTTCATTATATATTTCCTATTTTACTATACATTTTATAATGATTAAACATCAATGACGAGTCTATTGTATTTTGACCTTTTTGTGTGGAGAATTCACAATATTTACCTTGTGAAAAGTAGAGGACATCAGATTAATTTTGTTTCAATATATCAATGTCACAAAAATTATCTTCACTTATAATATTATATATATTCTTTTATAAATGATAACCTAGTCTTCAATGGCTTTATTTATTTTAATAATTCACGGCCATATAATAGGTATCTTCAGTGTCAGTAATATGAATAAAATTGTATGTTTACCACTATGATATAGTCAAGATACATTCATATTTACAAATATTACCAAGAAATAAATGATTATAAAAAAACTTATATTCATTACCACATAGACGATATACACTATAAATATTTTTTTTGTCCTTCAGTATAAAAAACTCTCTTTTATTTCAATTTAACATTAAAAATAAATTTCAATCTATAATCTTTAATTTTTATTGAAACATAATTTAAAATGTTAATAAGAACATATTTAAATTTGCCAAATCCTTGATTAGATTCAAATCCACTATTATTTTTTAAGATCATGTAATATCAATGATCCATGAATATTCCCTATTGGATAATTTATAAGAAACTTCATAATCCATAACATTATATTTGGCATTTTACAACATTTTATGAGACATATAAATACCATGCCTTGGGAATATTTTGGATTATAGTAAGATATAGACCCTTATACATGATGTGCATTCCATTCATATCATTCACAAACATCTTCCACTAGTTTACTTATATGTTAAATTATAACTCTTGATTTCCCAATTTGTCTCGAAATTTTTCATCTTTGAATGATGTGAGCACCTCAAAAATTATTTCATAACTAAAATATAATCTCATTATTTCATTTATAATTAATCATATAGATCCATTGAATGTTTCCCAATCATCAACAATTACAATAATCAATAATTAATGAATATTTACCCTTAAATCCATTATGATAGTTGGAACTAGATACCTATTTTTAATCCAACTTCAAATAATTTAATTCGATCCAACGGTCATATGAATTTTTTTGTGAACTCTTGAAAATTTATTCTTCAAAAGAATATTATTTTGAATATTGTTTTGTTCATCATTTTTAGATTTTTATTTAGTAATTTCTATACACTAAATATTTCATAAATCTAGAAAATAACTTTATTTTTTTAGAAACCTATTTAGCTTTATATGATTCTTCTTCTTTGAGTATTTACCATAAAATTTCTCAATCTTCATACTTAAGTCAATTCATTCATTAGACATATTGATCTCCAAAAATCTTAAAACATTAACCAATTTATAAAATATAATTAAGAAATTTTTATTTTTATATATTCAAATCCATTTTTATATTGATCATGTTTTATTATTATTGATATCCTCTTTTACCTTCTCCTTCACTGTATATTGAAACATAATTTTTGGAGACATTTAATCAAAAAATACCTCAAATCCATTTTATGTCATCATGAAAAATTAAATTTTATTTTTCAATGATATATGCATCCACTATCTTTAAATATTTAATTTCTTTGTTATATTGTTAACACATTGTGAAAAACTTTTTAAATTCTCTCTTAAGACGATTTTTTATCTCAGTTTTATCAATGTAATGAAATTCAATACAACATTCACTTTTTAGTTCTTCTTAATTATCTATATTACGTAAATGTCTATAATCAATATCTATCAATATTTACATTCTTTATTCTTCATCACTACAATCACTACATTTTCTTATAGTTATTAAAATTATATTCAAAAAAGTTGGAAAATTATATCACTTAAAATTATTAAATTTCCAAGTTTTTATACTCTGACAATCTCATATTAATGAATATTCGCTTTACATATAATTCTTCAACAATGAATCCATCCTCATTTAACATAGAAAAATTTATAGAAATAATGTCATAATGTACCACACCTACATCATTTTAGTGGAATATTACCAATAAACCATCACTTTCATCTTATCATAATTCAAGAAATTATATACAAAATCTTATCAATCATTTGATCCAAATTAGAAATAGAAATAAAATTCCATGATTATTCTCCAAAAATAGTTATCTTCTTTAAAATTTAATTTTTTTACCTCAGAAGTTATTTCTTTTACACCCTTCACCTTATTATTAATCGCACTGTGAAAAATAATTTCATATAGTTTGGGAAAACTATGAATATCATCATGAGAAAATGAACACATATATTTTTAGTCTAAATAAAACGTTTTATAATGAAACATTTATGGAAAAATATGAAAATAAATTTTAAAAATTTGATCTTTTTCTAAATTATCCCCATAGAATATAATTTTCACATTCACATTATTAACCCATGTTAAGAAAATATTAGTTATTTCATCAACAAGAATCTAAATATCTTCATACACAAGTCAAAAAAACTGTAATTTTTCATTAATTAATTTTTTAATACATATACATTTTCCTAATTATCAATTATGTATTTGGTTTTTATAATTATGTTGACATTCAAAAACTTACTCACTAGAAGATATTATGGAATATATATATTTCAAAACCCATTATTCAAAAATATCCTCTAATCTATTGTTGTTAAGTAAACACAATAGGCCTAGGGAAAAACCCATACATTGTGACTCTAATGATATAAAATATAAATTATAATATGTGTGACATTAGTGATTCTTTAAAAATATGATATATATTCCCATAAAATGTATCCACCCCTTTATATTCACTAAATTATCATTTACATTGGCATACATTTCAAATTATGTAATGAATAAATAAAATAAAAAGATATTAATTTTCATGGATAAAATAACCAATGAGGGTATCATGTTTTATATACCACTTAATTTGGAACCTCCTAGATCTGTTTAGTGTCACTGGGATGGGGTTGAATTAGTTATCCAATTTCATTTAAATTTTCTTGATTATGTATTTGTAATCTCTATTTTGATTTAATTTTGATCATTGTATAATACACAAAAACATTTAAGAAAATGTATATTTATAAGGATTAACTATGAATATAATAATTATAATCATTTCTATGATCCAAATACTACAGATATCATTGTACCAACTAATTTTGAAATATTGGTATAATAATCATGGTTTACCCTTGAACTCTTGTTACAACAAATCTCTAGAATGTTATAGTTATTAAAAAAATTTAAAAAATAATATAAATTTATATCACTAAAAATATATACTTCCAGGGAAATAAATCATTAATATTTGAAATTATATTACACATCCTCTTCTTCAAACCATAGAAACTCTAGTAAGATCTCTTGAAACTATACCATTTAAAAAAACACCTACTTTTTTCACATCACTTTTTGGTATACCCTCTTATTATATTCTTCAAATATCCAATATTCTTCTTCCTACACGCATAGAATAAATTTTAAATCCTCAATTAGAAATGTAATAAGGTTAATTTAAATTTTAAAATTCATATTCCAACAAATAACTTCCTTCAACTAACGTAACTACACCATCCTTATTTTGAAAACATAGATCTTGTTGGGTCTCCTAGATACTAATGAGGCTTCCCAAAAAACACATATACGATATATTTACTGAGATATTATATAATAAAATAATATAGATTATCAAAACTAGACATAATTTATTAAATACACCATATATTGGCATACATAATGGCCTAAAGAAATATTTTAACCTTTTTTTCCACCAAAATGGAATCCACTACCATGTAGACGTCATTATTATAGGAATTATTCCTTATGAAATTACCTATAGAATGAACTATGGTAAACTATGTGTATCCTTCACTTTATCTTCTCATTTTTTTGACTCCTCACTTTATGGGATTAGATTACTTTATGCACCTCTATGGGAATTGTGAGATTTCCTAATAACCATTGGTCGGATAAAAGAGAAAAAATGAACCATCATGATCTTTTTGGCCTTATTTTGTTTTCACAATAACACTAAAAGATCACTATAGGTACCAACTCTAGAATTATCAAATTAAATGACACATAAAATAAAACAATCAGTGCACCAAGACAATCAAAATTCATTACCATGAACATGACCATTCCTATTTTTGATATTATTCTTCTCAAAACACACTCCAATATTGAAGTGATCTCAAAAGAGACATAATACCATGAATTACTTTATATAATCCATTTTTCCATCAAACATTATATAAAAATTCAATAATGATAAAATAATATATATATATATATATATATATTATAATTGTATGATTATACATAGAACCATATTTATTTATTTAAAAGAAAATACAACACACTAAATCATATTCTATTCAGTAATTCTTTAACTAAACTCATTAAAAAAACTATTTTTTCACTGCTTTGGAAAATAAAAATAAAATAATTCTCTTTTTCCTATTAATCAGATGTATATATAATATTTTTGGAAAAATAAATATGATATTTTTTCATTATCCATAATCTCTAATTACTACACTTAATTTAAGTACTTATGGTGATGTGATCCCTTTAATTTCCTTAAAATATCATTTTTTGGTTATCCAGATCTATACTATGAATCTAAGGATTTAATGGTTCTGATGGACCCATATTTTGAAGTGTGAACATATGGTGAATATTCTTAAAAAACAATAGTAATAAAAATCAATGTTTACCTATGAAGATATCGTTGACATAAATTGAAAACCCTGTCCCAAAAATTCATGAAACCTTGGTAACCAAAAAGCATAGCCAAAAATGAAATGTCCTAATGGGTGTCTATTTTCATCAAAGTTTGTCGACTAGTACCTAAACCACACAATATAAAATAAGGAATTATTATTACACATAATAGAGAAATATAAAATAAAAATATAAGTATGTTAAAAAAACTGAATATAAAAATTAATAGAATTGAAATATATAAAATAGAAACCAAAAATAAAACATGATCAAATTACTCTATATATAGAAATATAAACATGAATGTACAAAAGGAAACACCACTCAAGGGACATTTTTTTAGATAGTCCACTTCCACCAAGATGCATGTTTTTTCCTCAAACCTGGTAGAGGAATATCTACAAGTAATCATAGAGAAATGTAGGTTGTGGTATAAAATACTTGTACGGTCTCACCACAATTTCTAGAATTGAATCTATAATATTAGAGATAATTATTCATTGGTATTTAATAAAATAGGTATTATAATTACAATTTCATTTTTAAAACAAAACATGATTTCTTTTCATTATGATGGAAGTAACTGCTATAATGTCTTAAGATAAAAATTTATATAAATTAATTTATAAAAAAAAACTAGAATGGATAAAATATTTAATTTTCATTTTCATTTTTATTCAAAATAGTCACAAAAAGTACAATGGTCATATACTCTCTGGTGAAATAGTTTCTAGTTATAGGATCCTCACACATTTCATATCAGTTGTTATATAAATTTGTGTACACACATCCCTACGTCCTAAGCTAAATAGAACTGAAAATCATCCAATCAGGGATAATATATTATTAATAGGGTTATTTTTATCATTTTCATCATCTATAAATTTCATATAAATTTGTATCTGAGCATTATTACCCCCAAATAATCCATGAACTACCAATGCTCACATGTTATCAATTAATCAATTAAAAATGGGATAATTATTTCATTTTAAATATAATAATCATTAAAAATTAAATTTCTTATATTCTATTTTCAAAATTCCAATTTACATTCAAAACAAAACATTATTTTTTTCATCAAAACATTACATTTCAAATCAAAAAAAATCATTGGTTTTTATCAATTAAATTTATGACATTATTCTTAAAAAATACTCAAATCAATTATTTAATTTCCTCAACATAAAATTATAACCCAAATTAATATTACATTTTAATTAGATTTTTTGAAATCCATTGTATCTCAAATAAAAATTACATTTACTATCAAATTGGGTTTTTCATAATGAAATTAAAATAAATTTTAATCAAATTACGAATATTAATGATTAATTATATGGATAATATCAAATGGAACCACCTACCTTTAATCAAATGATTGAAAATCAATCATGTAAATATGTATTGGGATTTTCCATTAATGAATGATGGAAATTGAGATCAAGAAAACAAATCTAGAATCAATATCCATAAAAATTGTTTTTAAGACCATCTAACACTTGATGATATCTCAAATTCAATGTAGGATGGAAGGATATACTGTAAGAATCCATAGATTATATATTCACATACATGGTAGAGATTGAATGTGATTAATCCCCTATTGATCCATTAAGATAATGGTTTTGAGGGGAAAATTTGATTTTTGGGAGCCTTATCAACCCTAAAAATTATTTATGTCTATTTATGGTCAATGAGGTTTTATTTCGGGGGGGGGGGTTATAAAAAATTTCTGAAATAAAAACATTTAGTGTACATTGATAAATTTAAAGGACCACAAAATTTGACAAAGTGTGCACAGTAAACATGTTCACATATAACAGGTTCCAGGTTTTCTACTAGGTGGGAAATTGTATTTCCAAATGATCACCAACTATGCCAACCCCTACTATCAAGGGTTTCATAGGTTTTCCTTGAAGGGTGTGTGGTTTGGAAAAAACTATTTGCTGAGTTTGTACAACCAAATGAACCTTAAAATCCATCTAAATTTCACCAAAAACTCCAATAAAAATATCATGAAAAGAATAATAAAAATGTTTCATGGAGTGCCTGAAAACTGTTATGGTCTTTGATGGAAATCAACACAATATTTATATAAGATCCTCTCCATCAAAATTATCTGAGAAATCAATTAATTCATTGATTTCATATGCTAGAAAAATTGTGGTACATCCATGAACGTTCACTGATCTCTGACCAAAACAATTATGATTTATAAGGACATTCATAAAATACCTCAAAAGGGGCTATTCTAAATGTGGATGTGTAAAAGTTTTATAAGAAAACTCAACAAGTCAAAAATTATTATCCCAAAATCCACGATAATAGATAATGTATTAAAATATAATATCATAAATAAATAAATATATATATATATACACCCCTCTATCTATCCATCAATACATATATGGTATTTCATGCTCAGAAGAAACTAAGATACTATTACATCCTGGAGGCCTCTTGAAGAGTGAGATGTTAATTGGGGAACCCTATCAAATACTATAATATATGTATTCCCACAAAAACAAGTAATATATTTCACATATATGTTTTCGAGAATAAAAATATCAGTTTTATCGCGAATGGGTATAAAAAGAGATGATTTGGGAAGCATATCGATCAAAACACATATCACATTATTCTTTCCCTCGATATGTGGAAACCCAACCAAAATATCCATAGAGATGTCATATAACTTCCAAGGAATCATTGGATGTAAATTAAGGAAACATAAAATTATTTGATTCATTTTTATGAACTATTGAAAATTATCTCATCACATAATAATGCCAAAAATATCTCATCAGATACCTAGATACAAAAATCAACATCACATGTCATAAATAATATATTTTTTGTCATAGGTTCCCTACCCATTATGTATTCTAGAAATAACCAATGAAATATTTTTGAAAATTTAAAAGAATTATGTTCCAGTTTTAGATCCATTATATAAACTTCATAGAGAAAGACCACTCATCAATGGTCTCTACACCATAAAGAGATTTCAAAATGTAATATAATTCATCATCAAGATGTTTTTCCATAAGAATAATCTCATGAATTATAGATGTAATATGAAAAATATCCCAAAAAACCATGGACTATATTTCTTGATCTCAAGTGTGAAACTATGGAAAAGTAGATATCATGTTCCACTCTTATGCTAATTTGTTCATGTCTTGATTAAGATGTATCATTTTCAATGTATCAACAATTACATCCATTCCCCCAGGGATAAGTGAGTTTAGAATTAAAAAATTGAAGGTATTCAACCCAATTCATCTAGAAAAGAGTCAATTTTTTTGAGGTAATATATATATAAATATTATGTGGTTAGAATAAATGCTAATCCTTTATTCAAAAAAAGGTTGTGTCTCCAATTATTAAGTGAATGAATCGGATCAACATGTTTAAGGTCATGGTAAATATTATTCTTAAGATGTATCCAAATATGCCAATCGCCATTTATTTCACTTGATCACCCCATATAAGAACAAATCTCATACGTGAACCTGATGCACCAAAAAAGACTATATAGCCCTGTCAGGGCCAAGTAGAGTTAATAAATTCATAAATTTTTACATATTTTTTAGATTAACAAAATAACTACAAAAATTACAATATCAAGAAATCCTCACTCCCTTCAAGGTGATATCCATCCTCAGAGAATAATACACTAAGAAAAATTTTATGAACTGCTGATAATACCCTTCTAAACTCAAGAAGAATCGTACCTCAAAATAATTCAAGTTTTAACCCATGTCATTACAACATCTATATTTTCGAGATCAACTATGATACCATATTTATATACTATGTATCCCAAGAATCTAACATCCTTAATCCTGAAATAACATTTTGAATGATCTGCATAAATTCTTTTATTTGAAAATATATCTACAAATACTCTTATATGATGCCCATGATCTTCATTTGACTAAGACCAAACCAGGATTTAATCCAAAAATACCACCACGAATGTGTCATGATACTTATGGAAGATTATACACATATCGCATTCTCTAGAGACTCTTCAACAGTTTTAAAATGAATCATTCTAGATTCATGTGGATGGTACCCAATTAATCCAAAATCATATGATTTCCATGAAGTACATTTTATGTTTTGATGAGATCATTCCAAAATTAGGGGAAGGAAATATATAACATAATTTTTGGAAGCATCCTAAATACCCACGAGAACTGCAGATCTTGGGTGCCTCAGTGTATACCCATTTCACAAATTAAGGGTTTCAACACTAGATTAAAGTCAAAGGAACTCTTCATAGTAATCTAGGAGTTCTATAAGAACCCTATTATCTATATCCAACATCAGTCTTATCACACGTATTATTTGATTTAATAGAAGTCATAAAACATTAAGTGGGAGAAACAAATCCAGTCAACCCAGACATACATGAAAGATTAGGATTAACTATAATCTCACTATCCATCACATCATAAAAACATGAGATCTTAAAAAATATAACATATTAAATATTATCATGAATAAGTAACATGTCAATTATTGGATTCTTCATATTCCAATTTTTTATAATCTCATGTGAAAACTACACATGATTAGACTAGAGTTTTTACTTTTTTCATGGTCAATTAACGCAGATCATCATTGAAAAACATTATATCATTTTATAGAACTGTAGACTCTATATTTAATTGATTGGTGAAAAAAATATAATATACTTTTACTCTAAACCCATGTTCATCTTCACCTTAAACATAGAGTCCCACCATCACTGGCTATGTAACACTTTCTTGAATGTGACATGTTTAATCATAATTGAATCTATTTTTTTCTAGAAATAATACAATATTTATATATTCCCCAACAAATACATAATATCTTGAAGAAAATTTGAACCTTTTAAAGAAGGTGGATTCTAGTGAAGTAACTCATACAAAAAATTCCATGATTCGTCCCCATAAGTATTCACTAATGGTTCCTAAATGGGTGCAGGTGCAGGTACATGTCCTAGAGCACAGGTAGAACCTACTATAATCTTTACGAGGATATAGTTCATGGGATTATTTTCTCAGTATCTATCTCTAGATTATTCCTCCTATAGACTAATAAATTCCTTTCTCAGTTTCATGATTATAAAAAACATCATCAAACAACACAGAATACAACAGAAGATTACTCAAATCAATAATTAAACAAGAAATACGAGAAAATTAATCCCATCTAATTAGATGTTGGGATTTTGATTTGAAAATATCCAAATTAAAATAATGGAAAATGAATAAACTATATCAAATTATCCCTAAATATACTTATCCCAAACCACCCTTATTTAATTAAGTCTCATTACAATGACTATTGTCCAAAAACAAGCTCACAACTACCTCTTAAATCTTACAATGATATTCCAGAATTCATATTAGTATCAATAAAGGATTCTCTACCTGGGGATTTCATAAAACTTTTTCATCTACTATCCTAGATACCCTAGTACCTTGATACCATATCTAGAACTAATAATCCCCATATGGAATTTTCATTCATCGATATTTTTAAAATTGCACCTTGAATCAAATATGATAAATGAGGGAATAAAATTTCCCACAAGAAAACAGAGGATAAAATATACATGTTTGTATTCTCCAAAATCCATAGTTAGAAAGTTATAGACACCAGACATGTAAAACAAACCCATAAAATAGTAAATAATTAATTTATTTTATGTGTAAAATGATGAAAATAAAAATCCAAAAGCATACACCACTACAATCCCAAATGATCAAGTAAATACACCTCCACCAAGAGGAACATTCCCTTTGCTTGGTTCTAGTATAAGAAAATATGAAAACACCCGACTGAAAAATTTACGGTGTGACAAAAAATCTATGTTGGGAATCATCATATGATCCATAATAGTAGAAATAATAGAAAACCAAAACATGATTTAAATTTTAATAATAATATATATGGAAATATGTATTCATATTTAAAACAAAACATTCATTCATTTCATGATGATGAAAAAATTTCATACATGGACTAAATAAATTTTTTAGGTAAACTATTTTATATAAAGTTGGTGGAGTGTATAAAACAGATATATATCAATGGAATTTATATTCAACACAAATCACAACAAGAACTATAGTCATACTTTCCATGATATTATAGTTCTGTGTTATTTTATCCTCACACAATCTCATTTTAGTGATCATGGAAGTATGTGTACACGTGTCCCTTAAGCTAAAGAAAAATAAGACTCATCCACATCCCATCATTGATAATATATTCTTTACGATGTATTTGTTTGAGTTTTCATTATCAATAAAATTAATAGGAATTATCATCCAAGATTTCTTTTCTAAAATAATCCAATTAGTACCCTATAATTAATTTTTTCAATCAATCAATTGAAAATTTAAAAAAAATTCTATTTAAATAAATTATCAATAAAAATAAAATTTTTCACTTTTACTAATTAAATTTAAAATTATCCTTCAAACCCATCCCAAATTATTTTAATCAATTCATGAACTATTCAACACAAAATCAATCATATTATTAATCAATTTAATTTATTCTATATTTGTAAAGATAATTTTAATATAAATTCATCAATTCCATCAATTTAGAAACAAGACACAAATTTTAATTCCATTTGAATTGGGGGGGTGTCCAAAAATTCCATGAAAATTCAAATCACAATTCCATTTCATATAGAATTGGGGTTTTCATAAATAAATTTAAATTAAATTATGAAAATCATGTTTTAATTATGTGGGGAAACTCAAAGAGAACTGCATACAATTATTCAAATGATCAAAAATCAACAATCAACTACCATAGTAGGATTTTAATATATTTAATGAGAAAAAAACTTCTATAATCCAAAATTATAACTAATATTCTATTAAATTGATTCTAGATCCATCCAATACGTTATACTCAATAAAACTTGTATGGGGAAGAATGATATATTAGATTAAACAATATGGAAGATACTTTTTTACCAGGAGGAGATTGAACTTATCAATCACACATAGATAACTTAAGAGGAGTATTTTAATGGTTCAAATAGCATATTTAGATCCTTATCAACATTTTAAAATGATTTATGTAATGTTTGGGTTGATTTAGGGTTAAATTGTGGGTTGTGGAAATTTTAACAATTCAAAGGAATAAAATTATCCTAGGAACAAGATTCATTTGAAAAGGATTCAAAGATTGAAAAACTATTTTCCCAAATCATGAACCCCTATATTCGAGGGGTATAGTTTATACTAGGTGGTATCACCATTTTTTAAACCATTCATCAACCAGGAAAACTCCCACTTTCGATGGATTTAGGGTTATCCCATGGAGGGACACGATTTGAGAAAACCTTGAATCAAATGTGCACAACCAAAAGAGACTCCAAAAAATTAAAATTTCATTAGAAGCATGAAAAAACAAGACCAAACCAATGAATTAAGAAAATAACGGTTTATGAGTCATAAAAATAGGTAACATGATATTACAAACTTTATGTGATAAAAAGGCAATATGTCATTACCACAACCTAAAGAGAATATCAATATAACCATTCCAATAAGTTTTCAATTATATGTTCTAATGTAATACAATGGTATATTCTCCCATATATTGATAAAACAGTAAAAACACATATTAATCATAGAAACCCTTTATCATGTTTAATCTTCCCCCCTTAACCACCATTGAAATAAAAGTAACTAATTAAATCCTTAAAGAAATGTTGAAAAAATCATTATATTGAAATAATTTGTCATTTATAAAATAATTATATGTCCATGTGATTTAATATTTGTGTAAAAATCATGATTTTTTAACAAAATATACAAATATTTCCAAACCAGACTGGAGAGTGATACCAAAATACTCATTATTCGTTGAGGTATTCATAAAATGATATCTATATGTAATCTCCTCACATATTATAGAATTTACATTCTCATGAATATCACCTTGAATAACATCATCATAATTTAGAGTTTATAATTCTATGAACTTCAATTTACACGGCTCTCTATATTTGGTTCTTGATAATACATAACTACAATGTCTAAGACTTTACACTTTATTATTATGAAATTTGATCCTTTAAATTCACTCACCATAAAGGTCGAATTTATTCTTGAAGACACCCCAAGAAATACATAACCTTTAATTCCAGTTGCAATGACTATAAATAAAACTTTTTTTGTGAATAAAATGGACCATCATTATGACATTTTTAAATAAACAACATTGAGATTTATTTATCAATATATATAATCTATTCTATTAATTATCTTTATTCATCATTATTTAAAAAATATATATCATAAAATGAAACTCCTTGGATAGTTTGAATTATTTTATTCTATTTTACATTCATGTTGAATGGGTAATTTTTTACTTCCACCAAAATAAAACATTGATTATTCAATCAATTTTATTTCATCTCCACTGAGGCTTCCAACTATTCATGTGAAAATAACATGTAAAAATTATAATATCATTAAAAGTTTTAAACATAGAAACATGAATATATTTTGATGGATTAATTTTTAAAATAACATTTTATTTCGTTATATAATGTCTATGAATTTTTTTAAAATTATGTTATGCATCATAAATACATCACAAGATATCTTATTTTTAATGTAGTTACCCTTTTGTGGTATCTTTCGGTCATGTAAAACATATTTATCAAAGAGATAATTATTCTAACCATCATTCTTTTCATGGAATGATTCTTGAAGAACAAAATTATTTAAAAAGAATAACATTATTTTTGATAGTTTTTATGACAGGAAACTCTATGATTAAAATAAAATATAATACTCGAGACTGTACATAATATTTACTTAAAATGAACTTAATCTCTTTGATAACACGCCAAGCATGCAACCCCAAGTAGAAATAAAATATAATAGAGTATAATATTTTACAATATCTGATAATATGGTGGGTATTAATGGAGCTATGTAAATTATGAAAATTATTAGTATCTGTTTATTTTAAATAAAATATGAATAATTTAAATGAAATAAAAATATTTTCGAAAAAAATTGTATTTTTCTAAAAGGAAAATTATTCCTTATTTGAGAAGATAATTTTAAATTAATTGTTATTATATTAAGAATAATAAGTTTTAAAAATAATCATCATTTATTAAATCATCATAAAAAAGTTATCATATTTTACATTTTTGGGGTTTTGTGGGAAAATATATTTTTTTTGATCATGAGGAAAAATTACAAAAAATTAACTAAAAACACCAATTTGATTTATTTAATTAATAAATTATAATTATATTTTAAATTTATTTCAAATAATAATTATAATAAATATATATATTTTAATCCATTTTATTTCATTTTAATTATTTTCATATAATATATATATAATAAATCTATTAAAATTTTGATAATTTTCTCTACGAAAATTGCCATTCTCATCACATGTGTTGGATTAATTTTAAATTTATTATTTCCAATTATATGAATATAATTTTGAAAAAATGGAATCCATATTTTAAGTAATCATAATCTAAATTACATAATAATTTAAAAATAATTATTTATTAGAATATTTAGTTAGAACAGAAAAAAGTTGTTCCTACAAGTTATGTAAAAATCGGTCTACCCGGAGCTAAAGAATGAAGATAACTATTAAAATTAACCTACCAACATTTCAAGAACCCATTTGATGGAATTATATTTATATTATCTACTCTATTATAGAGAATTACCCATTTTGGAGAATTTTTTGATGAAAAAAATGGGGGTGTGATAGAATATTTTCAAAACAATTAAGTGTCCCACTCACCTCACATATAGACGGCCACCCCTTCTTCTCTCTACATCACACCATGAAAACCCTGTAGGTCTAAAAATACATTACCAAATACCTTATGTAATTTTATAATCCAAACAAAAATATCTTTTAAACATGGATACATTAATCATATAATCCATATCATGGGCATAAATCCAAACTAGGAAGTCATTTGGTGAAAACCTAAGGATTGCATCCAAAAAGTGTTAATGTTATTCAATGAGCATCTTTAATTTATACCATTATTTTAAAAAATTCTATTAATTTGAAAACCTTATTATATAGTAAGATCATTATATCCCATATGCATATTTTTTATTTTAGTTTAATGACCTAAAACCATCCACAGTTTAATTTAATGGGTAATGAAATAATCATTTGTGTGTACAAAGAACTACCAACCCACAAATAAATGTCATTAATTTTTCCATTACCACCTCTCCATAGTTGGTATAATGATTGATAATATATATATATTATTTTTATAAAATAATTATACCTTTTTAGTGTTTATATTATATGTAAATATTACTAGGAGTTATGATAACGTGAGTGGTGTGTACGGTGGGTTACCACTTCGCAAAGCGATGTGATTCATTTTTCACTAACTCTTTATATGTAATTTAATAAGGAAATTTGTAATTAATATATGTGATATAAATTAAATTATTCTAATATTCATGAATTATTCATTTTTATAAAATGGTAATATGTCATTTTCATATTTTATAGTTAAAATTGATATTGTCGTTCGTTTATGTGTGGACTACCAACTTTGTGCAGTGATGTGGCTATATTTTCTTCAACACACAATAATTAGGATATATATAACTATTATTATATATATAATATATAATATATTATATTAAGGTCATTCTTGAATCTTAAAATATTACTTTCTTTCATTCGATAATGATCATTGGAAAATGGAAATGTTACTCATGTGTATGTATGACCTACTGTCTCTATGATCATAACTCTCTTCATTTATCTAATCCATATTTTAATAAATGATTATAAAATCTAATAGATGCAAAAATATGATAATTATTTCCTCACTATTATTCATGAGATGATGGAACCATATAATATATATAAGAACTAGATATTTCGTGAAAAGATTCTTATAATGTCCCGGTTCCGGGGGCTGTCCAAAGGTGCCCCAAACCGAGTTTGTCACATGCCATCAAGCCCATTTCCCCAAATTCCATAGTATAATGACTACA
Source organism: Viscum album (assembly GCA_963277665.1). Taxonomy (NCBI): domain Eukaryota; kingdom Viridiplantae; phylum Streptophyta; class Magnoliopsida; order Santalales; family Viscaceae; genus Viscum; species Viscum album. The sequence continues at coordinate 1,869,928,530 of OY728147.1, forward strand.
TGTGAGGTATAAATTGTGATAATGTGACATTTATTCCCTCGTTGATATAGTATACACATCAAAAAGAAAATAGGAAAAAAATACAGAAGAAAAATACCATATAATCCAATGTAAACACCGAAAGACTTATTATAATAAAACAACTGATGCATTTATATATATATATATATGATGTTTGGAATATGTATCTATGAAAATATTCAAACAATTCAAACACTACTAGAAAAATAGGTATTTGTGACGGGTCATTTGCGACGGGATCCCGTCGCAAATGGCCTTTTGCGACGGGGTCCTGTCGTAAATGACCCGTTGCTGAAAACGGTGTCGCAATAACAATTTTTTGCGACGGGCCCATCGCTAAAGCCCTTTTCCGCGACGGGGAGAATCCCCGTCGCAACTAGTACTCTGTATATTTGTAAAAAAACTATTTGCGATGGGGCCCGTCACAAAAACTATTTTTTAAAAAATAAAAAAATAATAATACTATTTGCGACGGGAATAGTGTCCCGTCGCAAATACTATAAAAAAAATAAATTGTTAATAAATTATTTTAATTAATATAATAATATTCCAATTATAATTCAAAAATAAAAAATAATAAAATTTAAATAAATGATTTTAATTAATATAATAATAGAATTATAATTCACAAATAAAAATAATAAATTATTTTAATTAATATAATAATAATAGAATTATAATCCAAAAATAAAAAAAATAGAATATTAATAAATATTTTATAATGAGACAGAAACTACGAATAGAAAAAAATCATATTTTGATTTCACAAATTTTATATCATAAATACAAACTCTAATCTGAAGGAGGGGGGGAGGGGGGGATCTGCAGATGGTGGTGGAGGAAACTCCATCCCTAAATCATGAGTGAGTCGGCGCATGTACTCCATCTGCTCCTGATGCTGCTGCTACCACCGACTCGTCTGCTCCTCGTACAGCTGCTGCTTGCATCGACGCTCCTCCCCATGCTGCTGACACATCTGCTCCTGCTCCTGTCGGAGACTCTCTATCAGTGCAGCCTGAGATCGCAACTGATCCTCATACTTTGTAGAAGAAGAAGATGCACGAGCTCCTCTCGAGCTGTACGCCGACATCGCATCACTTCCATAATAATCTCCGGGAGTCAGTCGAGAGCTGATACCAACTACTCGGCCCTTCTCGAAGGCATACTGGGTGGCCTGCATCCATGCCGCCTCATCAAACTGACGGCCAGTGGTCTGATCTGATGACTCGGCCTGACTCTCAGGCCGGGCCTGTGACGCTGCGGCCTCATATGACTCCTGTAGTTGCAATTTAAAATTAAAATTGTGAATATATAATATACAGTTAATTTTTAAACTTGAAAACAAATAATACTGACCACGATGTGATGCTGACGATCACCTTTGAGCTCCCCAGTAGCATGATCACTATACATCCTCCGATATACGTCGTACTCCGTAATATCGGGGAGCTCGACAGCCTATAAGAATAAAAAATAAACTGTTAATATTTATAGTTATATAAAATATTTATAAATAGTGTACGTACCAGATGCTGTCTATTAGTACTGAAAGAACGACTCCCAGCTCGATGAGTCACCTCCTGTCTCCCCGGATTCTGCCTCCCCACCGATGATCTCCTCTGAAAGGCACCACTCAACCAGTGCGCACATAATCCATCCCATACATGGGATGAAATGTACTCTGGTCGGTGTGCTCTACATGACTCGTCAAAATCTGACACTCCTGCTTTCTTCATCGCAGCTTTTCTTAAATTGTGGAAAAACTGATGAAGGCAATCACGCATGGCCACCTCCCATGCCTCGTGGATGGCGTCACGCATGGTATCCTCGATCGGATACCATAAACCCTACAAATAAATCAAAATATAAAGTTAGAAATGAAATAATTTTCAAAATAAAAATTATTTATTTACGTACGTACCAACCAATGGCTGAACATGGCCTGCTGCACATCAATGGGAATCTGCTCCCATGTGGTCCACTGCTGAGAGAAATAGTTGCGCAAAATAGCGCGGCCCTGACCGACTGCTATATGCGGAAAACTGTAAAAATAATAAACATTTATTACGTGAATAGATTAATGAAATCTTAGTCAAATCAACAGGTTATCACACAGGTTATCACAGCTCTGTGTGCGTGGATCAAACCCAAGACGTGGACGTCGCTCGGGGATGGGGTCAGGAATCATCAATTGTGCAAGACCGCACCCCCTCTGCGTACTCCCTGGAGCGCCTGCAAGCTGAGGGTCATCTGGCAGCAACTCATCCGCATCGAAAGTCAGGTCAGCATCCGCCAACTCACGAAATGTGGCGTTGTCCATCTGAAACAGAAAATGTTAATGTTGTTAGCAAATAATTCATAATTACTATTATATATACATATATACATATTATGATTGTATATAAATACCATGGAATTCTATCAGTGTTCATCTTCATCATCATCTTCATATATGTCAATGTCATCTTCATATTCCTCCTCAACATAATCGATATCCATTCGAGTTACAGTTGCTTCATCTCTTACCATTTCAAATTCATATGTGACATCATTAACATCGTCGTCATCACCGACTCTTAAATGTGGGGTGTCGTCATCGATACTCATGTCACTTTGCAAAAAAGATTGATTTTGAGTACTCTCTTGAAAAACTTCAATTCTTTGCACATCAGTGAACGCACATTCACTTTGACTAAACTGATTGTCTCGAATTTTTATTTTTATTACACTCCACCAATCAGTCAAGTATCTTGATGTAGCACAGTACTTTGCGTAATAAACTTGATGTGCCTGTTGAGCCAATAAGAATGGTTCATTTACTGCGAGAACACTTTTACATTTAATATCGATGATTCCATGAGTCGGATGAACATGCACGCCTCTCTCTGTATCCAACCACCGACATTTGAACATGTTTATGTAATGTTGTCCAAGATAACAGAGTTCAATGATTTCATCAAGTATGCACTACTAGAAAAGGGGGCAGTGGAGCCCCCCAGACTCGGGCGACCGCCATTGGCGGTCGCTATAGCTTACCATTAGCGACCGCCAATAGTGGTTGCTAACCTGCATAAAAAAATTCAGGGGGTTTCTGCCCCCCCCCCCCCCCCGCGCCCTCGATCTCCCTCCGCCCTAACCCCCTCCCTCCCTCGCCGCCCTCCCCTCCCCCGCCGCCCGGCCTCCCCCGCCGCCCGCCCTCCCCCGCCGCCCGCCCTCCCCCGCCGCCCTCCCTCCCCCGCCGCCCGCCCTCCCCCGCCGCCCGGCCTCCCCCGCCGCCCTCCGCCCTCGGGCCTCCGGCCGCCACCCTGTCACATACATGAATTATTTTTAAGTTAAATTTCATTTATTTTCCTTTCATTTTTTGTTTTGGATGGTTTCCAAAGGTTTTATGGAGAAATAGATGAGTTTTCATGAATTGGGCCAAACCGCGAGCCCAATTCCAGATTTAAAAATAAAATTTGTTTCCTTTATAACGTTTTCATTTTTTAATATTTTTCCTTCATTCCAATTCCTAAATGGTATCCTCTGACCTATTAACACCAAAATATAAATTTTGAGCCTTTATAAATCCAAAATCATGGTGGATATGGGTTTTTATTTAAGATATTGGGCCTGCCCGAAGGCCCATTTCCTGCATTAAAAATAATGTTTAAAATTTTTATATCTCCTTCAATATTTGCGTTTTTTCGGTGATTCCACCTCCCACTCGACCCTAAGAAACCCAGGCGCGCTCCCATTGCCTTCCCCCCCTCCTTGGAGCTCTTTGATATCGCGAATTACGGATTATCTTCATAGAGTGTCTCAAATCGGCCAGAATTGAAGAGGTAACTTCATCCCTTCTTAACTCTCTCAATTATTACATTTTCCCCTCCATTACAGTTCCCAAATTACCTCCTATATCTTGTTCGAAGAATCCCCAAATTTTGGATGTTTTCAATTTCAGAAACTATTGTTTTTGGAGTGATTAATTCAGGATACTTCAAGTAGGTGAGTCTATTTCTTTCCTCATTCAAATTGCTTAGGGTTTCTTCCCTAATTCTTGAATTATAAAAAAATTCCAGAAGTTAGGGTTCGTGTATAGGTTCTAAATTACTGTATTTTGGGTGAAATATTGAGTTTTTAGGTTTCTTTTAACTTCCTTGAGGTGCGGCGGTCATGCGGTTGATGTTTCGTCCCAATATTTGAGGGTTTCGACACATTCGGTAGGTGATTCCGTGGGTAAGCATTTAATGATGACTTAGTTTGCTTGATTAAATAATTTTTCATATTCCTTATGTGCTGTGAATTATGTGAAAACCATTTTTGGTTTCAATAGAAAAGCATTTGTTTTTAGAGTTACATTTTTTCTTGAAGTGTGTATTTTTCAAATGTATTTCATGTGTTATATCTTGTGGTAGTTTTGTAAAATGTGGAAGTGATTTATTAGTTGTTGAAAGGGGCTTCCAATTATGGTTAGGTAATGATATAGTTCCATGTGGGCCTAAAAATGGGGTGTATTTGAATGGTTTTATTTGTATAACCTTGTTATACTCCTTGAAAGTGTTTTATGGATTTGTGTGTTCTCATGGGTATCTTTTGTGATATTATTCAACCTGATTATATAACATTTGAATGTGGATTATTTCATGTTTATTGGGCTGACAATTCTGTTTTGGTAGGGTCTTGGTGTGATTTTGGCTTAAAAATAGATTTTTGAAATGGATTTTATGTGCAAAGTTTGGGTATACTCTTTATAATTGTTTTATGAAAGTTTTGAATGCTTTATTGGGTTGTGTAATAGGTGAAACTATATCATCAAACTGTTTTGGTAGGAGTATATTTTTAAAAGGTCCATTTCATTTGTGAAAAGGCTGCTATGTGATATGTATCATCTTGGAAATATTTTATTAAATTGTTTGAAGGAGATATTTTGGAGTGAAAGTGATGTGAAAGTGATGTGGAGTGTTTTGTGTGAGTGTGATGTGAAAAATTGAATTTTTGAATATGAAAGAAGTGTTATATTCCATGTGTGTGGGCTGTTATATGAGTTTAAATATCTTATAATTGTTTTATAAAATTGTTTAATGGTTTTGTGGAAGTGTTGAAGAAATGTGAAATGTGTTGTGGGCTATTTTGGTGTGATTCGGATTTCAAAATCATTTTGAATGAAAAATGGATTTTTTGTGACTTGTGTGGTATACATATGGGCTGTTTGGTGAATTTGTGATGTGGAAATGATATTTTCATGTTCAATGTACATTTCTTGATGTGTTGAACATATTTGAGCACAAGGGGAAAACCTGGGTATCTAGGTGGGTGGACGTGTACTAGTATGCTAGTGAATCCGTGGGGTTTGGCCTCAGTTTCACTTAGCAAGATTGACGCTTACAACTCTAACTAAACTATGATGATGATTATTGGGGACCACTAGGTTATGGGTATGTTCCCTACTAGTGGCTCGTGCACGAGAATGGATATTTTTTATGGTTACTCTCACCGAGATACGAGGTACCTAGGACCCACAGCTAGCTAGTGCCTAGGTGTTACTTCCTATTTCTTGTGCTCATTGTTTACTTTGTACTTACCGTCGGCATACGGTATAGTTGGCTGGAAAATTCAGTAGTGTTGACATTTTTTTTAAAAGTTTTGATTCTTAATGATAGCCCACTTGAAAACTGTTTTTATTCAAAGTAGCATCTTTTAGAAATTGTAACTAGCTTTTCATGTTTTTGAAAACTTGCATGCTTTTCGTCTTTAAATGTTTATCACATGGAATCTCTTAGTGGTGGTATCCTACTGGGCATTGTCTCACACCCTACTTACACCCTTGGGTGTAAGTAGACATGGTTTTTGTTGTTGTCGCAGGTTGGGTACAGTTTTTTTTGTTCCAGCGGTTCGGGTTTCTAGCAGGTCCTTGGTGGTGAAGTCTTGTGGAGGTGGCTTGTGGGAGGTGCCCCTTGCCATGAGGGTTCTTGGGATGTCCTTATTTGGATTTTTAACTTTGGTATATACCTTTTAAGTTGTTTTAAGCCATGTAATTCAGTTCTGAATTTTTGTAAAAGATTGTTTGGTTTGAAAAATCCAGATTTGTTTCATTGGATTCTTTTGTTGTTTTATGTTTACAAACTCGGGTAAATCGTTCCCAATTTTAATTTTATGATACCCGGGCACTTGTGCTAGCCCGTGGGGATCGGGAACGCCATTCGGGTCTTGCCATGGACCGGGTCGGGTGCCGAGTTTGAAGGCGACCAGATTCGGTTCGTGACAAAATGGTATCAGAGGAGGTTCAGGTTAACTCTTTTGGTCATGTTATTTGGGGAAGAGTCAGGATAGTATGGAGTTAAGATTGTTGGGACATGGAATTCTAGTTATGGGTAGTGTTCCTGATCACCACACCTCATAATGGGATTCAAGTTTGCAAGATAAGTCGGTATTTATCTAAGTCCTTCGGTTTTCTTGGTTTGATGATGATTAAGGGAAATGAAAAGAGAGTTGGGTTAATGGTCCTAGTGAGCTCGCAAGGCCTGGCAAGCCATGTGGAGCCAAGGATATTCCCTAGAACACTCTCTATGACAGTGAGGTGATTGGAATATGGCTGCCAACCATATTTCCAAGTCACCCACTGAAACTAGTTTCCTCTTGCACTGTTTTGTGCTTAGGTTTTGAAACCTTAGCACTTTGGTTTTAAGAAGTGTATAGTTTTTGTGAAATGATTTTCAAATAAAAAGGGAATGGTTTGGTTTATGAAATGGCGAAACTTAATTTTCAGAATTGTTTTGAAATATAAAATGGCGTGCTTACACCTCTTTGAAAGTAGGAACTATATTGATGATTGGTTTTGAAAAGTGTTTCCAATAGAGTTTTCTAAACAATCAGAGTGTGTTTTAATGGGATGAGATGTTTTGAAATTGATGTGAATATCTTGAAAGTGAGTTATTTTCTAAATGTTTGTGACTTTTTGAAAAAAATTTCAAGATGTGAGTTGGGATTTTGATCTCATAGTTAGCAGTTATGAGAAAAAAAGGATGTGTTGGCTGACCGTTTTCGTTTTGAAAAGTGGAAAGAATTTTTGTGTTAACCATTGGTATTTCCATTAGCGACCACATGCATGGGGTTATATGGGATGATGGATGGTTGATGGCATGACTGGATGAGTGCCGGGATGGATATGAGGAGGGTGTCCGGTGTGGCACAAAAACATGCATGTGTGAGGCCCATGGGGTACCATTGGTGGATATGCTTACTGCTAAACTGTTTGTTCTCAAAGAATTACTTTTAAAGAAAAACACGATGTCTTGATGAATATTTTTGTATGGTTTGTATTATGGGTTTTTGAAAATGTTGATGTTGTGGGATGTTTTGATTCCAAGAACCCCTTCTGTTTGAACTGTATTTTGGGTTTGTGTTTGGTCGGTAAGCTGTGTTGTAGGGACGGTTAGTGGTATCTTTTGAAAAATGTTTTGGTATGCCTTTACGATAGTTCCCTTCATGTGTTGGATCTGGTTTATGGCTTGTTTTGACCAATGGACCAGGTTGGTTGGGTCCTTGGGTTCTCCCATTGGATAAGGTACACCCCCATTAAAGGTTAATGCATAACTAAAGCGCAACCCAGATTGTTTCTCCATTGGAAAATCCTCCAGTTGATCAATATAAGGAATCCATTTCATGAGATTTTTAGATTGAGTATACACCCTTTCCTTTATTGGTTTTGTGTATCCTCTTATAGTGGGAGATTGATTATGGATGGTTGAAAGTGACCTTAGCCTCTTAAGTTTCCTAATTTTTCGAAGGTGAAAGTTGGGAAATCATCTGAGAGTCTCTATTATGTTGGGAGAATGTCTCCCTTGAAAAAAAAACATAAAAAAAATATATTCCATTTTAGAGGAAGGTGAGTATAAGTGTTCTTTACTTGTATTGTTTCTCACCCGAACAAACAAGGTATGATGTGTGTACATCTTCTAATCCCTTGTTTTAGTGAAATATAGAGTTAGGGTAAAGTGAGTTTGGAATGTGTTATGTCTTGGAAAAAAAAACTTATCGGGGGGATTGCGGTGTAGTTGTTGTTTTCAATGAAAGAAGAATTCTCATTCAGGTGGTTTCCAAAGCCTAACTGCGAGGCCGAAGATGCTTCGATATTTTGAGCTCCAGCCATAGGTCCCGGAGAGAAGCTGGCGCGTAGTCAGGGGAAACCCCAGTGTCATTTAAACCCTTGTGCAAAGTCCTATCCTCAATATGAAAGATAATAAGAGTTTAAACCTATGGTGTCATCATATTTCTTCAGTTGTTCCCGTTCGGTGGAAATAGGTGGAGGGTCTTGTACCCATGTCATCACACAATGTTATTCCCTCCCACTTTGGTTTCCATTGAGTCTTTAGAGAAAGGTATGAAGTTTGGCTAGACAGGTTGACCACACGGTTTACACTTGGTTAGTAGTGACCATGCCCCCCCAAAAAAACCATGTAGATAGAATAATCTCCACTGTTAGTTCATGGTTTCCCAAACCATGCAGATTAACCATGTGGTCGTCCCAACACTTTATATTTTGGGGTCTTTCTGTACCGGCCCATGCTGGTCGATTAAGATTGTTGGTTCTTATGGTGGGGAGCCTTTTTTTTCGTACTGATAACTTAGATTTATCCATGGTCAAGGATTAGTGGTATGTAGTCTCATTTGGATCTATCAATCTACCTAAATCTTCCTTGAGTAACCATTGAGATTGGAGAGTGCCCAATGGTTTAGTTATAGCAAGGTATGTGTAACCTTGTTCGATGTTGTTGTTCGTTTGAGTGAATTGCTTGAGTCTTGTTCTGATAGTGTTTGAGGTGTTTTCCTTTGGGATAAAGCCTGAATGTGATTGATCGTTTCAGGAAAGTGGTGTATGATTTTGTTGTGAATTATTCCTTCCTTAATTGATCAATGGAGGTGTTTTTGCCTTTGGGGGAGAAACCTGGAAAGGGAGTACATCTTGGTTTATCAGTTCGGTTTGGCTTTCGTATCTGGCCTTTCTGTAGCTTTTCGGGGACGGAAAGTTTTCATGGTGGGGAGAATTGTCACATACATGAATTATTTTTAAGTTAAATTTCATTTATTTTCCATTCATTTTTTGTTTTGGATGGTTTCCAAAGGTTTTATGGAGAAATAGATGAGTTTTCATGAATTGGGCCAAACCGCGAGCCATATTCCAGATTTAAAAATAAAATTTGTTTCCTTTATAACTTTTTCATTTTTTAATATTTTTCCTTCATTCCAATTCCTAAATGGTATCCTATGACCTATTAATACCAAAATATAAATTTTGAGCCTTTATAAATCCAAAATCATGGTGGATATGGGTTTTTATTTAAGATATTGGGCCTGCCCGAAGGCCCATTTCCTGCATTAAAAATAATTATTAAATTTTTTATATCTCCCTCAATATTTGCGTTTTTTCGGTGATTCCACCTCCCACTCGACCCTACGAAACCCAGGCGCGCTCCCATTGCCTTCCCCACCTCCTTGGAGCTCTTTGATATCGCGAATTAGGGATTATCTTCATAGAGTGTCTCAAATCGGCCAGAATTGAAGAGGTAACTTCATCCCTTCTTAACTCTCTCAATTATTACTTTTTCCCCTCCATTCCACTTCCCAAATTACCTCCTATATCTTGTTCGAAGAATACCTAAATTTTGGATGTTTTAAATTTCAGAAACTATTGTTTTTGGAGTGATTAATTCAGGATACTTCAAGTAGGTGAGTCTATTTCTTTCCTCATTCAAATTGCTTAGGGTTTCTTCCCTAATTCTTGAATTATAAAAAAATTCCAGAAGTTAGGGTTCGTGCATAGGTTCTAAATTACTGTATTTTGGGTGAAATATTGAGGTTTTAGGTTTCTTTTAACTTCCTTGAGGTGCGGCGGTCATGCGGTTGATGTTTCGTCCCAATATTTGAGGGTTTCGACACATTCGGTAGGTGATTCCGTGGGTAAGCATTTAATGATGACATAGTTTGCTTGATTAAATAATTTTTCATGTTCCTTATGTGCTGTGAATTATGTGAAAACCATTTTTGGTTTCAATAGAAAAGCATTTGTTTTTAGAGTTACATTTTTGCTTGAAGTGTGTATTTTTCAAATGTATTTCATGTGTTTTATCTTGTGGTAGTTTTGTAAAATGTAGAAGTGATTTATTAGTTGTTGAAAGGGGCTTCCAATTATGGTTAGGTAATGATATAGTTCCATGTGGGCCTAAAAATGGGGTGTATTTGAATGGTTTTATTTGTATAACCTTGTTATACTCCTTTAAAGTGTTTTATGGATTTGTGTGTTCTCATGGGTATCTTTTGTGATATTATTCAACCTGATTATATAACATTTGAATGTTGATTATTTCATGTTTATTGGGCTTCCAATTCTGTTTTGGTAGGGTCTTGGTGTGCTTTTGGCTTAAAAATAGATTTTTGAAATGGATTTTATGTGAAAAGTTTGGGTATACTCTTTATAATTGTTTTATGAAAGTTTTGAATGCTTTATTGGGTTGTGTAATAGGTGAAACTATATCATCAAACTGTTTTGGTAGGAGTATATTTTTAAAAGGTCCATTTCATTTGTGAAAAGGCTGCTATGTGATATGTATCATCTTGGAAATATTTTATTAAATTGTTTGAAGGAGATATTTTGGAGTGAAAGTGATGTGAAAGTGATGTGGAGTGTTTTGTGTGAGTGTGATGTGAAAAATTGAATTTTTGAATATGAAAGAAGTGTTATATTCCATGTGTGTGGGCTGTTATATGAGTTTAAATATCTTATAATTGTTTTATAAAATTGTTTAATGGTTTTGTGGAAGTGTTGAAGAAATGTGAAATGTGTTGTGGGCTATTTTGGTGTGATTCGGATTTCAAAATCATTTTGAATGAAAAATGGATTTTTTGTGACTTGTGTGGTATACATATGGGCTGTTTGGTGAATTTGTGATGTGGAAATGATATTTTCATGTTCAATGTACATTTCTTTATGTGTTGAACATATTTGAGCACAAGGGGAAAACCTGGGTATCTAGGTGGGTGGACGTGTACTCGTATGCTAGTGAATCCGTGGGGTTTGGCCTCAGTTTCACTTAGCAAGATTGACGCTTACAACTCTAACTAAACTATGATGATGATGATTGGGGACCACTAGGTTATGGGTATGTTCCCTACTAGTGGCTCGTGCACGAGAATGGATATTTGTGATGGTTACTCTCACCGAGATACGAGGTACCTGGGACCCACAGCTAGCTAGTGCCTAGGTGTTACTTCCTATTTCTTGTGCTCATTGTTTACTTTGTACTTACCGTCGGCATACGGTATAGTTGGCTGGAAAATTCAGTAGTGTTGACATTTTTTTTAAAAGTTTTGATTCTTAATGATAGCCCACTTGAAAACTGTTTTTATTCAAAGTAGCATCTTTTAGAAATTGTAACTAGCTTTTCATGTTTTTGAAAACTTGCATGCTTTTCGTCTTTAAATGTTTATCACATGGAATCTCTTAGTGGTGGTATCCTACTGGGCATTGGCTCACACCCTACTTACACCCTTGGGTGTAAGTAGACATGGTTTTTGTTGTTGTCGCAGGTTGGGTACAGTTTTTTTTGTTCCAGCGGTTCGGGTTTCTAGCAGGTCCTTGGTGGTGAAGTCTTGTGGAGGTGGCTTGTGGGAGGTGCCCCTTGCCATGAGGGTTCTTGGGATGTCCTTATTTGGATTTGTAACTTTGGTATAGACCTTTTAAGTTGTTTTAAGCCATGTAATTCAGTTCTGAATTTTTGTAAAAGATTGTTTGGTTTGAAAAATCCAGATTTGTTTCATTGGATTCTTTTGTTGTTTTATGTTTATAAACTCGGGTAAATCGTTCCCAATTTTAATTTTATGATACCCGGGCACTTGTGCCAGCCCGTGGGGATCGGGAACGCCCTTCGGGTCTTTCCATGGACCGGGTCGGGTGCCGAGTTTGAAGGCGACCAGATTCGGTTCGTGACACGCCCTCCGGCCTCTCGGCCCTCCCCCCCCCCCACCCCGGACGACACCCGCACCCCGGACAGCCCCCGGCGCGCACTCCGGACCGCCCCCCGCACCCCGGACGCCTCCCCGCACCCCGGACAGCACCCCCCCGCGCACTCCGGACCGCCCCCCGCACCACGGACGCCTCCCCACACCCCGGACAGCCCCCCCTCCCCCTCGCGCACTCCGGACCGCCCCCCGCACCCCGGACGCCTCCCCGCACCCCGGACAGCCCCCCCCCCCCCCCCCCCCCCCCCGCACTCGGACACCCCCCCTCCAAACCCGGACAGCCCCCCCCCCCCCCCCCCCGCACCCCGGACAGGCCCCCCGCACCCCGGACACCCCACCCCGCACCCCCGACAGCCCCCCTGCACCCCAGACAGCCCCCCTCCCCCGCACCCCGGACACCCCCACACCCCGAACACCCCTGCCCGCACCCCTGACAGGCCCCCGACACCCCGGACACCCCTCCCCGCACCTCGGACAGCCCCCCCCCCCCCCCCCGACCCCGGACACCCCCCCTCGCTGCCCGTCCCCCGTCCCCTCACCGCCTCCTCTCCTCCAGCTCCCCGCCGCCGCCGCGGCCCGTCCCCTCCCTTGCTGCACCGCCTTTGGCTCCGGCTCCCCTTCGCTGACTCCTCTCCCTCGCAGCACCGCCTTCGGCTCCCCTCCCTTTCAGGTTTGTAGCTCAATCAGGTAACATGAGCTTTCAGTTACATTATTATTTTATCAATGGTTCATAAACAAATGGTTAATATTTATTTTGAATATAGTTGATTTGAAAAATGTAAATGTAATAAGTATTGTGTAAATGTTTGTTATACAGATATTATTATGGATAAGAGTTGGATTGATCTTCCAAATCGAACGTCTAGAGAATATTTCAATGGCATTATGCAGTTTATTGACTTCACGAGGGGATTTGAAAGTGACTATATTAGTTGTCCATGTAGAAAATGTGATAACAGATATCAATTCACACGATATACTGTGAGGGATCACCTTTTCTTTAATGGATTTCTGAAAAATTATTCCTGAGATGCAGGAGGAGGTCACACGTCCATCGGACGTGCGGTGCGCACGACACGTCCGATTGTGTCGTTTTCAGCAGCGCGGCGCGCGCTGAAATGGCGCGTTGGGGGGTCAAAACCACCCGAACGACGTCCGAATGCCACGAAACCGTACGACAACATCCGGGGCGTGAATTTTGAAATGTTCGGCCAGACGGCACCTCATTTGGAGGTGCCGTGTGACCGCGGCGGCCGGAAACGCGTTTCCGGCGCCATTAAACACCAAAACGGCGTGCGGCGGTCCAATTCGGAGCAAACGTGCTCCGAACGACCTGAAACCGCATGGAACGATAGAAATATTATTCTTGAGATGCAGGAGGAGGCCACACGTCCATCGGACGTGCGGTGCGCGCGGCACGTCCGATTGTGTCGTTTTCAGCAGCGCGGCGCGCGCTGAAATGGCGCGTTGGGGAGTCAAAACCACCCTAAAGACCTCCGAATGCCACGAAACCGTACGACAACATCCGGGGCGTGAATTGTGAAATGGTCGGCCAGACGGAACCTCATTCAGAGGTGCCGTGTGACCGCGGCGGCCGGAAACGCGTTTCCGGCGCCATTAAACACTAAAACGGCGTGCGGCGGTCCAATTCAAGGAAAACGTGCTCCGAACGACCTGAAACCGCACGGGAATGATAGAAATATTATTCCTGAGATGCAGGAGGAGGCCACACGTCCATCGGACGTGCGGTGCGCGCGGCACGTCCGATTGTGTCGTTTTCAGCAGCGCGGCGCGCGCTAAAATGGCGCGTTGGGGGGTCAAAACTACCCGAACAAAGTCCGAATGCCACAAAACCGTACGACAACATCCGGGGCGTGAATTTTGAAATGGTCGGCCAGACGACACCTCATTCAGAGGTGCCGTGTGACCGCGGCGGCCGGAAACGCGTTTCCGGCGCCATTAAACACCAAAACCGCGTGCGGCGGTCCAATTCGGAGAAAACGTGCTCCGAACGTCCTGAAACCGCACGGGAACGATAGAAATATTATTCCTAAGATGCAGGAGGAGGCCGCACGTCCATCGGAGGTGCGGTGCGCGCGGCACGTCCGATTGTGTCGTTTTCAGCAGCGCGGCGCGCGCTGAAATGGCGCGTTGGCGGGTCAAAACCACCCGAACGACCTCCGAATGCCACGAAACCGTACGACAACATCTGGGGCGTGAATTGTGAAATGGTCAGCCAGACGGAACCTCATTAGGAGGTGCCGTGTGACCGCGGCGGCCGGAAACGCATTTCCGGCGCCATTAAACACTAAAACGGCGTGCGGCGGTCTAATTCGGAGCAAACGTGCTCCGAACGACCTGAAACCGCACGGGAACGATAAGAATATTATTCCTGAGATGCAGGAGGAGGCCGCACGTCCATCGGGCGTGCGGTGCGCGTGGCACGTCCGATTGTGTCGTTTTCAGCAGCACGGCGCGCGCTGAAATGGCGCGTTGGGGGGTCAAAACCACCCGAACGACGTCCTAATGCCACGAAGCCGTACGACAACATCCGGGGCGTGAATTGTGAAATGGTCGGCTAGACGGCACCTCATTCGGAGGTGTCGTGTGACCGCGGCGGCCGGAAACGCGTTTCCGGCGCCATTAAACACCAAAACGGCGTGCAGCGGTCCAATTCGGAGCAAACGTGCTCCGAACGACCTGAAACCGCACGGGAACGATAGAAATATTATTCCTGAGATGAAGGAGGAGGCCGCACGTCCATCGGACGTGCGGTGTGCGCGGCACGTCCGATTGTGTCGTTTTCAGCAGCGCGGCGCGCGCTGAAATGACGCGTTTGGGGGTCAAAACCACCCGAACGACCTCTGAATTCCACGAAACCGTACGAGAACATCCAGAGCGTGAATTGTGAAATGGTCGGTCAGACGGAACCTCATTCGGAGGTGCCGTGTGACCGCGGCGTCCGGAAACGCGTTTCCGGCGCAATTAAACACTAAAACGGCGTGCGGCGGTCCAATTAGGAGAAAACGTACCTCGAACGACCTGAAACCGCACGGGAACGATAGAAATATTATTCCTGAGATGCAGGAGGAGGCCGCACGTCCATCGGACGTGCGGTGCGCGCGACACGTCTGATTGTGTCGTTTTCAGCAGCGCGGCGCGCGCTGAAATGGCGCGTTGCGGGGTCAAAACCACCCGAACGACGTCTGAATGCCAAGAAACCGTACGACAACATCCGGGGCATGAATTGTGAAATGGTCGGCCAGACGGCACCTCATTCGGAGGTGCTGTGTGACCGCGGCGGCCGGAAACGCGTTTCCGGCGCCATAAAACACCAAAACGGCGTGCGGCGGTCCAATTCAGAGCAAACGTGTTCCGAACGACCTGAAACCGCACGGGAACGATAGAAATATTATTCTTGAGATGCAGGAGGAGGCCACACATCCATCGGACGTGCGATGCGCACGGCACGGCCGATTGTGTCATTTTCAGCAGCGCAGCGCGCGCTGAAATGGCGCGTTGGGGGGTCAAAACCACCCGAACGACCTCTGAATGCCACGAAACCGTACGACAACATCCGAGGCGTGAATTTTGAAATTGTCGGCCAGACGGCACCTCATTAAGAGGTGCCGTGTGACCGCGCCGGCCGAAAACGCGTTTCCGGCGCCATAAAACACCAAAACGGCGTGCGACGGTCCCATTCGGAGCAAACGTGCTCCGAACGATCTGAAACCGCACAGGAACGATAGAAATATTCTTCCTGAGATGCAGGAGGAGGCCGCACGTCCATCAGACGTGCGGTGCGCGCGGCACGTCCGATTGTGTCGTTTTCAGCAGCGCAGCACGCGTTGAAATGGCGCGTTGGGGGTCAGAACCACCCGAACGACGTCCGATGCCACGAAACCATACGACAACATCCGGGCGTGAATTGTGAAATGGTCGTCCAGACGGCACCTCATTCGGAGGTGCCGTGTGACCGCGGCGGCCGGAAACGCGTTTCCGGCGCCATTAAACACCAAAACGGCGTGCGGCGGTCCAATTCGGAGCAAACGTGATCTGAACGACCTGAAACCGCACGGGAACGATAGAAATATTATTCCTGAGATGCAGGAGGAGGTCGCATGTCCATCGGACGTGCGGTGCGCGCGGCACGTCCGATTGTGTCGTTTTCAGCAGCGCGGCGCACGCTGAAATGGCGCGTTGGAGGGTCAAAACCAACCGAACGACGTCCGAATGCCCCGAAACCGTACAACAACATCCGGGGCGTGAATTGTGAAATGGTCGGCCAGACGGCACCTCATTCGGAGGTGCCGTGTGACCGCGGCGGCCGGAAACGCGTTTCCGGCGCCATTAAACACCAAAACGGCGTGCGGCGGTCCAATTCGGTGCAAACGTGCTCCGAACGACCTGAAACCGCACGAGAACGATAGAAATATTATTCCTGAGATGCAGGAGGAGGCCGCACGTCCATCGGACGTGCGGTGCGCGCGGCACGTCCGATTGTGTCGTTTTCAGCAGCGCGCCGCGCGCTGAAATGGCGCGTTGGGGGGTCAAAGCCACCCGAACGACCTCCGAATATCACGAAACCGTACGACAACATCCGGGGCGTGAATTGTGAAATGGTCGGCCAGACGGCACCTCATTCGGAGGTGCCGTGTGACCGCGGCAGCTGGAAACGCGTTTCCGGCGCCATTAAACACCAAAACGGCGTGCGACGGTTCAATTCGGAGCAAACGTGCTCCGAACGACCTGAAACCGCACAGGAACGATATAAATATTATTCCTGAGATTCAGGAGGAGGCCTCACGTCCATCGGACGTGCGGTGCATGCGGCACATCTGATTGTGTCGTTTTCAGCAGCGCGGCGCGCGCTGAAATGGCGCGTTGGGGGGTCAAAACCACCAGAACGACCTCCGAATGCCACGAAACCGTACGAAAACATCCAGGACGTGAATTGTGAAATGGTCGGCCAGACGGCACCTCATTCGGAGGTGCCGTGTGACCGCGGCGGCCGGAAACGCGTTTCCGGCGCCATTAAACACCAAAAATGCGTGCGGCGGTCCAATTCGGAGCAAACGTGCTCCGAACGACCTGAAACCGCACGGGAACGATAGAAATATTATTCCTGAGATGTAGGAGGAGGCCTCACGTCCATCGGACGTGCGGTGCGCGCGACACATCCGATTGTGTCGTTTTCAGCAGCGCGGCGCGCGCTGAAATGGCGCGTTGGGGGGTCAAAACCACCCGAACGACCTCCGAATGCCACGAAACCGTACGACAACATCCGGGGCGTGAATTGTAAAATGGTCGGCCAGACGGAACCTCATTCGGAGGTGCCGTGTGACCGCGGCGGCTGGAAACGCGTTTCCGGCGCCATAAAACACCAAAACGGCGTGCGACGGTCCCATTCGGAGAAAACATGCTCCGAATAACCTGAAACCGCACGGGAATGATAGAAATATTATTCCTGAGATGCAGGAGGAGGCCGCACATCCATCGGACTTGCGGTGCGCGCGGCACGTCCGATTGTGTCGTTTTCAGCAGCGCGACGCGCGTTGAAATGGCGCGTTGGGGGGTCAAAACCACCCGAACGACGTCCGAATGCCACGAAACCGTACGACAACAACCGGGGCGTGAATTTTGAAATGGTTGGCCAGACGAAACCTCATTCGGAGGTGTCGTGTTACCGCGGCGGCCGGAAACGCGTTTCCGGCGCTATTAAACACCAAAACGGCGTGCGGCGGTCCAATTCGGAGCAAACGTGCTCCGAACGACCCGAAACCGCACGGGAATGATAGAAATATTATTACTGAGATGTAGGAGGAGGCCGCACATCCATCGGACGTGCGGTGCGCACGGCACGTCCGATTGTGTCGTTTTCAGCAACGCGACGAACGCTGAAATGGCGCGTTGGGGGGTCAAAACCACCCGACCCACCTCCGAATTCCACGAAACCGTACGACAAAATCCGGGGTGTGAATTTTGAAATGATCGGCCAGACGGCACCTCATTTGGAGGTGCCGTGTGACCGCGGCGGCCGGAAACGCGTTTCCGGCGCCATTAAACACTAAAACGGCGTGCGGCGGACCAATTCGGAGCAAACGTGCTCCGAACGACCTGAAACCGCATGGGAACGATATAAATATTATTCCTGAGATGCAGGAGGAGACCGCACGTCCATCAAACGTTCGGTGCGCGTGGCACGTCCATCAGACGTGCGGTGCGCGCGGCACGTCCGATTGTGTCGTTTTCAGCAGCGCGGCGCGCGCTGAAATGGCGCGTTGGGGGGTCAAAACCAGCCGAACGACGTCCGAATGCCATGAAACCGTACGACAACATCCGGGGCGTGAATTGTGAAATGGTCGGCCAGACGGCACCTCATTCGGAGGTTCCGTGTGACCGCGGCGGCCGGAAACACGTTTCCGGCGCCATAAAACACCAAAACGGCGTGCGGCGGTCCCATTCAGAGCAAACGTGCTCCGAACGACCTGAAATGGGATTATTTCTTGAATCGAAGTTTTTAAATTATTATAGCACAATGATTTTATATTATATATATATATTAAATATATATTAAAACATTTAAAATAATATATTTATATATATATATTTAAAATATTGTTTTTAATAGTATATATATGAATATATATATATATATATATATATATATATATATTTATATTGAATTCAATAAAAAAAATTTGAAATTTTTTTTTAGAATAGCGACCGTCATAGGCGGTCGCTATAGGGTGCCCGGCAGAGGGCCTTCAGCGACCGCCTGGCGGTCGCTAATAGCCTTATTTACAGTAGTGATGCCATAAAAGTCAACTTCATTTTCTCGATGATGAGATCCTCTCAAGCTAACTCCACTGTTCATTGTTTTTTTCGATTCCCCATATGCATGTGTGTGGAATCGAAATCCATTCACCACATATGCATTATAAGTTTTAACAAGTTTGGAAGGTGGGTTACTCAATACACACAGCCGTTTGTCAATTTTATCAGCATGTCGAGACACCTGAAAATTTGTGAAATAATTATCAATATAGTAAACTATACATTGAATGAGTTGCTAAAAGATAAAGAATTTATGTTACCAGTTTTTGAAACCACTGAGAGAAATTTTTCAGTCGACGTTCTTCGAGAGCAGCTGCTTTAATTTGTGGAATTTTTTTCTTGATATGATTATCATACAACCTATAAAACCCAAAGTTATTTACTGTAACATAAATGATAGAATAAGTGATATAAACACTTACAGTACAACTGATGTCATCTATTCACAGTTGAGAAGAACATACGTATGAGCTCTATGATGTTCATCATCTGAAAGCCAGCGTTCATAAACTCCACCAAAACCAAGCTCTGACTGGTTGAAAACAGATAATTGATTGTCGATTTCATCAATATTCCTCTCGTTCTGTCCCATTCGGTTGTGTTTTGAAGGATACTCAGATTCAAAATAATGGGAGCAGAAAAAAGATATTTCCTCTTGCAAATAAGCTTCTGCAATAGATCCTTCAACAGATGCTTTGTTACGTACTTTTCTTTTCAAATTTTTCATGCATCTTTCAAATGGGTACATCCATCGAAACTGTACTGGACCTCCACATTTGGATTCATATGGCAAATGTAACATCAAATGTTCCATTGAGTTGAAGAAAGACGGCGGAAATATTTTTTCCAGTTTACATATAATTACAACAACATCTTTTTCAAGTTTGCCTAGAGCATCATAATCTGCTGTAGCCGCACAAATTTCCCGAAAAAATTGAGACATGTCTGTTATGGAATCCCAAATCACAGAATTCAACAGACCTCTTAATCCAATGGGTAGCAGTCTTTCCATTATAACATGACAATCATGATTTTTTAATCCAGTAATATGACTATTCTTTACACATCTACCCAAATTGGAAGCACAGCCATCTAGAAGTCTCAAATCTGCAATCCACTGCAAAAATAATAAACGGTTTTCTTTAGACAGTGTATAAGCTGCTTTTGGTTTCAGTAACCTTTCTGTTCTGACATTCTCAAATAGTTCAATTCTGGACGCCTGCAAATTTGGGCAAGATCTAAACGTGCATTTACATTGTCTTTGCTCTTTCCTGGCGTATCCAAAACTGTATGAAAAAAATTATCAAAACAGTTCTTCTCAATATTTATGACATCTAACATGTGTCGGACCAACAAATCAGACCAATATGGAAAATCCCAAAATATGCTACGTTTAATCCAATTGTGTTCTTTCCCAAAACCGGAAATTTTCTGTTGGTTTACTGTGGGACCAAAAGTGATGGGAGGTAATGAAAGTACAACTGATTTTAACTCCGAACCTGATAGCATTTTTGGAGGTCCTTCCCTTTCAACTGTTCCTTTTCTAAAATGAGATCTGTTTCTTCGAAAAGGATGATCAGCTGGAAGAAACTTGCGATGACAGTCAAAATAAAAAGGTTTTTTTCCATGAATGAGCTTAAATGCTTTGTTCTCTCCCATACAGTAAAGACATGATTTTTGACCATGTGTACTCCAGCCAGATAACATCCCATAAGCCGGGAAGTCACTTATTGTCCACATCAATGCTGCTCTCAGTATGAAATTCTGTTTCGTTGCAACATCATATGTACTGACACCAGTACTCCGCAATAAATTTAATTCATCAATAAATGGTTTCAAATAAACAACAATATTTTTCTTCGGATGTCCTGGAATTAGTAAAGTAAAAAAGATATATGGCTCCTTCATCAACATCCATGGATGTAAATTGTACGGAGTTAAAAAAACAGGCCAACATGAATATTGACTACCATAAGATCCAAACGGACAGAAACCATCAGTGGAAAGCCCCAGTCGAACATTTCTAGCTTCTAAAGCAAAGGATGGATGTACTCTATCAAAATGTTTCCATGAATCACCATCGGCTGGATGATTCAAGCTTTTATCGGTTGAAATATTCTCTTTATGCCATGACATCATTGTCGTTGTATTCTTAGACATGAATAAACGCTGGAGTTTGGATGTAAGCGGAAGATATCTCAACTGTTTTACAGGAATCAAACCAGACTTCCCGTGTTGTCCTTCTTTATATCTCAGTTGCCCACATGTGGGACAACTATCCAACGACTCATTTTCCCCAGAATATAAAATGCAGTCATTTGAACATGCATGATTCTTCTGACAAGTAAGTCCCAAATTTCGAACCAGCCTCTTACTCTCATAGTAATTTGCAGGTGAAACATTTCCTTCGGGTAATAGTGTTTTAAGCAAAGAAAATATCTGGTCAAAACATGTGTTTGACATTCCGTTATCTGATTTGATAGCCATAAATTTTGCAATTGCTTCTAATTTGCTCATCTTGCAGCCAGGATATAATGCATCCTCAGCAGACTTCAACAACTCATAAAATTCAGACGGTGCCAACTCAGGATTTGAAGCTATATCAGCCAGAGTTTCTGTATGTTGAACAGATGAACCTGCAACATCATGTACTAAATCTTGAAACCGGGATGGATCCGGAATCAAGATGGTATCACCTGCTCCAGAACTGCATTCACTGTGTTGATACCAAAATACATAATCTGGTTGAAAACCAAAACGCAAGAGATGTTCTCCCACTTTTTCAAACGTGTCAAATGTTCTCAATGCACATTTTCTGCAAGGGCATTTTATTTTTCCTTCTGAAACAATTTCTGGATTTGATGCCGCAAATGATAAAAAAAGTCTCCACACCCTCAACATATACTGGATTTAAACCAGAACCGTTTGGATTTCTACGTTGATTTATCCATATGCGGTCACCTAATAATGATTGTTGACGACCTCGTTGTTCCATATTTCTCTATAAAATATAAAAACATTACTGGTTTTGAATAATTTGTTATAAAAAACACTCAAGCTAGGATAATTATAGAGTTTAGATCATACACGACTGACACAATCTTTTTATTGAGATAGACCTAAAAATTGACCCTTTAAGAATTGAATATGTTGAGAATAAAGCAAAACAAGTTACAAATATTGTTAATTTTAATATTATATAATTTTTTTTTATTATTTTCATAGTACTAATATTATTGGTAAGTATTACTAATTATTACTAATTATTGGTAATTATTACTAATTATTACCAATTATTGGTAATTATTACTAACTAATACTAATTATTGATAATTATTACTAATTATTGGTAATTATTACTAATTATTGGTAATTATTACTAATTATTGGTAATTATTTCTAATTATTTGTAATTATCGGTAATTATTGGTAATTATCGGTAATTATTACTAATTATCGATAATTATTACTAATTATTGATAATTATTACTAATTATTGGTAATTATTACTAATTATTGGAAATTATTACTAATTATTGGTAATTATTACTAACTATTGGTAATTATTACTAATTATTACTAATTATTACTAATTATTACTAATTATTGGTAATTATTAATAAATATTACTAATTATTACTAATTATTTGTAATTATTAGTAATTATTATTAATTATTACTAATTAATACTAATTATTGGTAATTATTACTAATTATTGGTAATTATTACTAATTATTGGTAACTATTACTAATTATTGGTAATTATTACTAATTATTACTAATTATTGGTAATTATTGGTAATTATTGTTAATTATTACTAATTATTACTAATTATTACTAATTATTGGTAATTATTGGTAATTATTACTAATTATTACTAATTATTATTAATTATTGGTAATTATTACTAATGATTGGTAATTAATACTAATTATTGGTAATTATTGGTAATTATTACTAATTAATGGTAATTATTTGTAATTAATACTAATTATTGGTAAATATTACTAATTATTGTTATGTATTACTAATTATTGGTAATTATTACTAATTATTGGTAATTATTACTAATTATTACTAATTATTGCTAATTATTACTAATTATTACTAATTATTGGAAATTATTATTAATTATTACTAATTATTGGTAATTATTACTAATAATTGGTAATTATTACTAATTATTACTAATTATTACTAATTATTGGTAATTATTACTAATTATTACTAATTATTGGTAATTATTACTAATTATTACTAATTATTAGTAATTATTGGTAATTATTGGTAATTATTACTAATTATTGGTAATTATTACTAATTATTGGTAATTATTACTAATTATTGGTAATTATTACTAATTATTGGTAATTATTACTAATTATTGGAAATTATTACTAATTATTGGTAATTATTACTAATTATTACTAATTGTTACTAATTATTGGTAATTATTACTAATTATTACTATTTATTGGTAATTATTGGAATTTATTGGTAATTATTACTAATTATTGGTAATTATTACTAATTATTGGTAATTATTTCTAATTATTGGTAATTATTTCTAATTATTACTAATTATTACTATTTACTGGTAATTATTACTAATTATTCTTAATTATTAATAATTATAGGTAATTATTACTAATTATTGGTAATTATTACTAATTATTGGTAATTATTACTAATTATTGTTAATTATTACTAATTATTGATAATTGTTACTAATTATTACTAATTATTGGTAATTATTACTAATTATTGGTAATTATTTCTAATTATTAATAATTATTGGTAATTATTACTAATTATTACTAATTATTACTAATTATTACTATTTACCAGTAATTATTTCTAATTATTACTAATTATTACTATTTACTGATAATTATTACTAATTATTACTAATTATTGGAAATTATTACTAATTATTGGTAATTATTACTAATTATTGGTAATTATTACTAATTATTGGTAATTATTACTAATTATTACTAATTATTACTAATTATTACTAATTATTACTAATTATTACTAATTATTACTAATTATTCATAATTATTACTAATTATTACTAATTATTGGTAATTATTGGTAATTATTACTAATTATTGGTAATTATTACTAATTATTGGTAATTATTACTAATTATTACTAATTATTACTAATTATTACTATTTACCGGTAATTATTTCTAATTATTACTAATTATTACTATTTACCGATAATTATTACTAATTATTACTAATTATTGGTAATTATTACTAATTATTGGTAATTATTACTAATTATTGGTAATTATTACTACTTATTACTAATTATTACTAACTATTACTAATTATTACTAATTATTACTAATTATTACTAATTATTACTAATTATTACTAATTATTCCTAATTATTACTAATTATTCCTAATTATTACTAATTATTCCTAATTATTACTAATTATTACTAATTATTGGTAATTATTGGTAGTTATTACTAATTATTGGTAATTATTACTAATTATTGGTAATTATTACTAATTATTACTAATTATTACTATTTAGCCGTAATTATTTCTAATTATTACTAATTATTACTATTTACCGGTAATTATTACTATTTACCGGTAATTATTACTAATTATTACTAATTATTGGTAATTATTACTAATTATTGGTAATTATTACTAATAATTGCTAATTATTGCTAATTATTGCTAATTATTGCTAGTTATTCCTAATTATTCCTAATTATTCCTAATTATTCCTAATTATTCCTAATTATTACTAATTATTCCTAATTATTACTAATTATTCCTAATTATTACTAATTATTACTAATTATTACTAATTATTACTAATTATTACTAATTATTACTAATTATTACTAATTATTACTAATTATTACTAATTATTACTAATTATTCCTAATTATTGGTAATTATTGGTAATTATTCCTAATTATTCTTAATTATTACTAATTATTCTTAATTATTACTAATTAGTGGTAATTATTAGTAATTATTAATAATTATTACTAATTATTGATAATTAGTAATAATTATTACTAATTAGTACTAATTATTGATAATTATTGGTAATTATTACTAATTATTGGTAAGTATTACTAATTATTGGTAAGTATTACTAATTATTGGTAATTATTACTAATTATTGGTAATTATTACTAATTATTGGTAATTATTACTAATTATTACTAATTATTACTAATTATTACTAATTATTACTAATTATTGGTAATTATTACTAATTATTACTAATTATTACTAATTATTACTAGTTATTGGTAATTATTGGTAATTGTTCTTAATTATGAGTAATTAAATAAACAATTACAAATAATTAGGAATAATTACCAATAATTAAGAATAATAACATTATTAGTATATTTTATTATTAATATTAAAATAACATAATTTTCTAATTTATATACAATTCTCCTTTCATCTGTGTGTTTTCTATATCCATATACAAATAATACATGTGAAGACAGCAAACACACAGATGAAAAGAGAATTGTATATATATAAAAAATTCTATTATTTTAATATTAATAATAAAATATATTAATAATTAAATAATGTTATTATTCCTAATTATTAGTATTTATTACGAATTACTAAGTAATAAAACAATGTAAACATAATTAAATTACAACTAATTAAGAATAATTAAAACTAATAAAACATTAAAAATAAATATTAAATTAAAATAAATATAAATACCTTGAAAATTGATCTGAGGTTGATCTCTGGTCGTTCTTCAAAACTTCAATATCAACTCCGAAGAAAAAAATTAAACTTGAGAAAAACTGAACTGTAGAAATAAAATTTTGAGATAAGAAGAAGATAGAATTTGAGAATGATTTGAAAAAACGGATGGGGGTATTTATAGGTTAGATTAGTTGCGACGGGCCCATTTGCGACGGGTACCATCGCAAATACCTTAGCCAGCATTTATTACGGTCAACGGTTAAATAGTTATTTGCGACGGGTCTCGTCGCAAATAACCACCTGCCGACATACTATTTGCGACGGGGGAATATTCTTGTCGCAAATACCTTTTACCACCGCCGGTTATTTGCGACGGGAATATTCCCCCATCGCAAATATGTTTCCCACGATTTGGCGCGCAAAGGGCTCCAGTCCTTTTTGTGACGGGGAAAGCTATCCCGTCGCAAAAGGAAACTTATTTGCGACGGGCAAATACCCCAGTCGCAAATAAGTTTTTAACAGGGCTATTTGCAACGGGAATAAATCTCGTCGCAAATAACCGTCGCAAATACCCATTTTTCCCGTAGTGAAAATGGTAGAAATAAATACAGAAACCATAGTGCAATGGAAGTAAATAAACTCCAACTGCATCACAATCCTTTGCTTGGTCTCATGGTCTTCATCACCTAACAACAATCAAGTACCTGACGAGGAAGAGCTCTTTCACTTATCTAAACATGAAACCATATAATCTGTTTGGGTCCAAAACATGACCAAAAAAGGGTGTGAGATGAATCTGACTAGATAACCACCGAATTATATATTCTTAACTGTCAGTGGATGTATATAACTGGTAATACACAGAAATGAAGAAATAAACTAGGTAGTACTCAAAAGTAAATAGTGAGAAATTTTTCAATTATATTCATTTACTGTTAATAATTATTCAAAACATTTAATCATGAAACCCAGAGATATATCCTAGGCCCTATATCCCCCATGTAATAGTAACAAAACCAGATGTCTTAGAAGTCTATCAAAATAGTCTAGTATGATCGACTCCATGCTTATACTTTTGATTGGAAAACTTGTCAAAATAATTAAATTATTCAAAAACAACCAATTTTGAATGTTCTTATAGTATAATCCCCCTATTATAACATAAAAAAAATTCATTTAACAACATCTCACATGGTAGTTATCATGGTCTAAACCGTCGGGAATAACATAACACTAATCTTTTACAAACGACCTCCTAGGAAGCTCGCACGGTCAATGATCCTTGGTCAACATAGAATCAACAGATTATAAACGTCCACCTGAAAGTTCTCATAGTCAATAACCCTTTTTCAACATAACAATAATTCATTTAATAATGACACTCAAGGCAGATCTCATGGTCTTACCCCTTTGGTCTAACATAACAACAATTCATTCATAAATGATCCTACCTTAGGAAGCTCTGATAGTAAAATTACCCTTCTTCAAATATTCACAATGTGTATCACAATCATCTCATATAATCAGTAACTCCATCCTAACAACACCAGGTATGGAAAACAAGGAATTCCTAACAAGAATTTTCTACCAAATGGACATAATTAATCAAACAAGGAAAAATACCGATGGCGTGTCCCACAAACATGGTATCTTACCTCGTGCATTAGAAACTACCCCTTAGGAGTCTACAAAACCATAATATAAAATAAGGAAGGTCTAATTCCAAACGCGCTATACCCAAAACTGGGTATATTGAACTCTTAGCATATATAATCCAAATTACAATCAACAAAAGGAACAAACCACCTACCTTGATGTCGTACGATCAATACTCATGAATTCCAGTCCTTGAGTCAATAAAAAATGATGTAGATCTATAAAAATGTGAAGAAAATTCAACCTTTAATAACTCACAAGATACAAAGAACAAGGAAGAAATTCCCTAGGGGAATTGATAACATACTGGGGGATTCCAACACACACAACAACCTCTAAATGAGATGTCAGATGGTGAATCGAGAGGGTTTATAAGTCCATTGTCCCTTTACCTGCTCTCTTGTACAAAAAAAGGGGAGAAGGATTCATTTCTGAGAATAAGATTCAACCCCACTCTAATTTATAAAATAAAAATAAAACCACAAGGCCTGTTCATTAATGGTACACACCATGTAGCAGCCTTAACCAGTCCCCACCTCAACAGTTCTTCTAGGTCATCATGTGACCATGTACTCGGCCCATACATGGCTAGTACGCAGATTTTTGTGATACCAAGTAACACGACATGTACTCATAAGTACATGATGTATAGTTACAAAATTTACATTTCATCCTTTTTTTAATTAAACAACCCAAAATTAGGATCCATACCTAAAACGAAGATCTGGGTTCCTACAAACCTCCCCCAATAATGAAATTTATCCTTCAATTGAATTTCCAAGGGTAGAGAAGAATAAAATTCAGACAACTATGGCCACTGTGATCATATGTCGGCCTCCCTCTCCAACATCTCATCATGTACTCGCTCGTGCTTCCATATCACCTATACCATAGCAACATACTTTCCATATAGAACCTTTGTGTTGTGATCCACAATCTAATTGGTTTCTCCTCAAAGGATTCATCCACCTCCAACTCATCCTTCTCAGGTAGAATGAAATGAGATAGTTCTGAAAACTAACACTATAGCTAATAAACATGAAAGACATCATGCATAGCCTGATACCTCTAAGGTAACTTTTACTTAACAGAAAATTTCCTGACACTCTCCAAAATCTAAAATGGCCTGACATATCTCAGTGAATTCATCCCTAGTGTCTTAATCATCCTTTGTCCTAACCTCACTGTGACCAGTAAGAAAACATGATCTCTGACCTCAAACTCTTGAGGTCATCTCCATTGATCAGCATAAGATCTATGGTGATATTGTGCAGTATCCAACCTCATTCAAATCAACTCCACCTGCTCAATGGTCTCTTAGACAAGATGAAGTTACATAATTGCTTCCCCTTATGCCTCCATCAAACATTGGGGTAATCAGCATGGACTACCATACAAATCCTTATAAGGATCCATCTGAATCGTAGCCTACAATCAATTATTGTAGGAAAAATCTACTAGGGGTATGTGTCTCTCCCAATAGCCCCCAAAATCCGGACACATACTCGCGGAATTTCCTCTAAAACCTGAATCATGCTCTCGAACTGGCCATCTGTCTGGATATTGTAAATATTACTCAAAATTATATGTGTACCTAAAGCCCTCTCGAGTCCCTTCCAGATATGAGAAGTAGACCAGGAATTCCAATCTAAAATGATAGAGTGTGGAAATCCATGCAAATGTACAATATCTTGGATATATATCCTTCCAAGCTCATCAATACTAATGGTTTCCTTGAATGGAAAGAAATGTGAAACCACCATGAGTATGTTGATAACAACCCAAACCACATCATTCTCATGAGGAGACCTCAATAAACCTGTCAAAAATCATTCGCGACATCATTCCTCTTCCAATCAAGAATAGATAACTGCTGTAAAAACCCTTCCAGTCATTCATGCTCTGCCTTCACATAGTGATAGGTGCAATATCTCATGACCAATCCTTCTACATAAATCTTCATACCTGGCCACAAATATTGAATTTGTAAATCTCGATGCATCTTGGTAACAACAGGATGAACTACGCATATAGAAGAATAAATATATCGCAACATATCCATGCATATGTCTACTAACACCCATACACACCCATGAAAATGAAAAATATTTTTCTCTCTATAGTCCACCAAGGTGGAACTCTCGCATAGGACTAGTCCTTAGTAATTAGATAGCCACCTCATTCATACTCGATCCAGTAGAGTAGTAGGAACAACTATATAATAAAGAAACATATGCCCTTATTTTTCAAGAACCTCTAAATGCATCTCAGAGAATATAGCCATAAGATTCCACTCACTAATAGCCTACTGAACTACCTATAATTGAGTCCACCCTCTCAATGAATCATCTAATGTGTTTCCTTTCCCATGAATTTAGGAAATATAAAATTTAAAATATTGATGGTACTCAATCCACATTTTCCATCTCAATTTCAGATCACACTGATTAGATATATAATTTTGGATTTTTTGGCCATTGTATATTACAAAATGATCATAGAAAATATATTATCTCTGACAATGTAAATCATGTAAAACTACAGAAAGATTGATTTCATTCATAAGGTAGTTCCACTAATGATGCCTCAACTGCCGAGACCTGTACGCAATGACTCCATCCCCCACCATAAGCAATTCTCCCAAACTGATACATGATGCATCACAGTACATAGTGTAACTCTTTCCTGGATCATGTAGAATCAGGATCGGTGCTAAAGTCAACCTCCCCTTCTGCTCCTGAATGGATAAATCACAATAATCTATCAACAAGTATATTTCACCATTCTTAGTTAGGCCCGTTAGTGGCGCTGCTATACCTAAAAAGTTGTGAATGAATTTTATGTAGAAACCTTCCATCCCCAATGAACACAAGACCACAAATATATTCTTGGATGCTCCTATGAAACTACTTCTCTCATATTATCTGGGTCCACTGATAATCTTGTCTCTGATATGAAAATCCCCAAGAAGTAAAATCATATCCATCCATATGGGGAAAATTAATATATTAGTAAATAATTGCGGCTCTCTTATTTTACTCAATATGATCTCAAGATGTATGGAATAGTCACGTCGAGTGTTAAAGTACATCAAGATATCATCCAAAAAGACTAGCCAATAAGAATGTAAGTAGGATGCAACACTCGGTTCCTCAGTTCCCTAAAAACATCTAGCATGTTCACGAGAATGAATGGCATAACCAAATACTTGTATAAACCATACTTGCTTTTAAAGGCATTAATAGGAATATCTATTGGTCAATCACACAACTGATGTTAACCAAACCTGAATTATATCTTCGAGAACCCCAAAGCACCTTGAAACTGATAATAGAGATCATCAATCATCAGTAAGGTATATGAGTTCATGAATATAAATTGGTTCAACATTTGGTAATCCACAGGAATGTCTAAAGGAACCTTCCACCTTCATTGAAAAAAGGAAAAGCAAACCCTAATGTGAAGTACTGGTTCATATGAAACCCTTTACCTATAATTATGCTAACAATTTCTTGATCTCTTGTAACATTGATTTAGCAATCCTATAAGGTGTAATTTACACTACAGAACCCCTAGGAACAATCTCAATAGATTAATTCTCCACTCTCTATAGATTTAAACCTAAAAATTCGTCTGGAAAGACATCCTTGAAATGATCCACCACCAAGGGAATGTCAATATGTGATGCCCCCTGGTCATCCAGATATAGACTTGCAATCTGGGATATAATTCAACCCAACCCATGATGCTCAAGTTTAGATATACTCACATAGACATCCCATTCATCGTTGTGTATAAAAGACTCTCTCTCGGATGATGTTAAACTATCCATGTGATGATTACAGTAATCAATGACCTGGAAAGTGACCAACCAGTCCATTCTAAGAATGAAAATCATAGTCTTCCATGTCTAATAAAATAGAGGTCCCACTACAAGTGACACCCACAATCCTCAAGATGGCACTCGTTGTATTGTGAGTGCACTAGATGTTCAAATCCCCAACAGAGTGTCTAGTATCATAACATCATCTTGTGTAAGTATACAGAGCACAAGTATAACCACAATGGAAACATATTTGAAACTATGGGAAGAACCTATATTAAAAAGAGGAGAAGATAGAAATGATGCAACTAGAATCATACCTATAAATATAGAGGGTTTGGGATCCGACTCTATCTAGGAATTCACCCCTGATGAATTATGACTTGTACCATGACCATGAGAGACTACATACATTGAGCTAATACACCCTGCTATCAATGAGAAGTAGTCATCTACCTACGCTGACCATGACCAACTCCTCGGCCAAAATGACCTGACGAACTCTAATAGACTAACTGAATAGAAAATGGTGGTCCTACTCCGGATTGTGGAGTCATAACAGATCACATATCACCATTTTCTAGTGATAACATCTAACAAAAACACTGAATATGTCCCATCTTTCCGCAAGATCGGCACTCAACTAGGTCCTTTGGGAAATGTTGTCTTATTTTCCACACTTCCCACAGAGGTATCATACCACCTGGATACCTGAAAAATATATATATCACGAAAGATCCCAATAGAATTCCTGTTATTTCTCGAAGGATTACCAACAATGGATATTGAACCTACCAGTCTTGTAGCTCCTAACTCCCTCAGATTGAACTCGGTAATTAGCACCTAGTTTACTATATTAGTTATTGAATTCAACCTGAAAACATTCACCTATAATCAGATTCCATATCGCAGACCATCCTCAAATCACCTAGCTAATGATAACTCGTCACCTCCCAAAACAGGTGTGAAGCTTTGAAGCTCTGTCAAAAGAGAATAATACTCCATCACTGAAAGAGTTCCCTTCTCCAAATGCATAATGTATTGTTCTCACTCGACCCTTATTGTAACGAGGTATAATTAATCATATAAGGTCCTCTAAAAATCATCCCAAGACATTTCCCAATTATGTCCCACCTGTGGGATAACATCCCACCAAATTTTCCCCGAATCACCAAACATGTACGTCACAAGATTTACCCTCCTTTCAAGAGGCGTCTCTGGTTTATCAACAATATCATGCATGGCCTCTAACCATGACTCTACAACCCATGGTTCCCCATCATCTGAAAAAATGGGAGGATAATGCGGCTAAAACACACTTAAACACTCTACCATAGTCGGGGTAGGATGAAATGCTTCATGAAAAGTCTGTATCATCCTTGAAAAAGATTTCACAAAACTATGCATCAGCACATGCGTCTGGTATAAATGCTGGTTCCAAGATGGGAATGACAAGAAGATCTGCTGCTAGTCCTTGATATACCCTTTCCAATGTCTGGTAATCGCCTTGTATCTAGCATACAACCATAGGTTGTCTTGGTGGCATGAATCTGCATGGTCGAGAACACATCATAGTTCATGATTATTAATTGTAGAAACATATATGTTCCCGTATAAAACTATTAATGAAAGCATTTATGTTTTTGAAAAGAGGGTTTCATGGTGTGTTGAATAACTACATGGTGTGCTCCCTTAAACCTTAACATGAGAATGTACTTCTGAATACCTGGCCGTGTAACACCCCATACACATGGCATGGTTATCCTACAATAGAGTGTGTACTTTAATTTTCCCTCCTGCCCATGTAATTCCCCAAATCTAGAACTTCACGGTTCTTTCGGTGTAATACTAAACAATGCGCACATTCTTGACACGATGTGTAAATGGTATGTTTTATCCACCCATGTTTTTAGTCCCACAACTAGATACGTGGTCTTTATAGTATGACATGTACTCCAAGTACTGGACATGTTCTACCAGACGTTAATCTACCCCATGTCACCAATAAAATAGTAAATCACATAGTCAACAACCAAAAAACATATACGTATGGTACCTGACATGTACATAATAATATTTTATTCTTCCAGAATAGAAAAACACATGTTGTGTGTTCCTAACATCACACACTGTGTTGTTTGGTTTACCAGTTAGTTTACCACAAAAAAATCTACGGAACCCCTAAAAAATAATTTTTGTCAATGTAATTACATGTTATGATCACTAAGAGCCCATACTCTCCATGAATCAATGTTTGGGATCTATATTAATGTCAAATCATAACAATTTCTAATTAAATTTGAAACATGATCCACCAAATTAGAGTCCAAGAGGGACTATAACACCACAAGGAACCAATATTGGTTCTAGTCCAAATGAAACATTACACATTCCAATTCCCTATAAAAATAGATAATATTTCTATCATTGAATCTCTCACAACAACATGAATATCTAGAACATCTTCTACCAGAATAGCATGAAATTATTAATGTAACCTAAATTTCATGACAAGAATTCATGACATATGATCTCTAGCAAGTTACTATATGATGCATGAGTTAGAATAGCCTCATATCATTGGGTTTAAAGATTGATAAAACCACAAATATATCAATCATAACAACAGAAAACAAATAAATCACCAAATGGTGAAATCTAATCAACTATATCAGTCGAAAAATTAGAAAAAATGAAATATTCAAGGTAATATGGATTTTTCCTATACACGGGTTAGCTGTTCCCAATCACACCTAATTAAAAACTACCTATTCATTTATATCCTTATATGGTGGATCCAAATAGTAAGGCAAGGTAGAAAAAAATGCATTGATACAACTTTGTAATGTCCAGGTTCTGAGTGATGCTCAAAGGTTCCCTAAACCCACTTGGTCGTATAACCTCATGTGTATTTCCACTAATTCAAGAGGTTGTTGACTAGAATTGAGATCCACTATTTGATAATGGGGAAATAATTCCCTTATTAGAAGTGTATTAATAGAAGAAAGAAAAAAAATCAAACAATAGAAAAATCATAATACCATATAATCCAATGTAAATTGAAGAATTGTGATAAAAATAATACAACTAAAGCACACACACACAAATATATATATATATATATATTTCATATACTATGGATATATTAAAAAAGATAAAAAATTCTCAATACTATAAAGCAATAAAGAAACTCGTTTAAAAGGAAACAAATAGACTTTAACAGCATCACAAGCCTAAACTTGGTCTCATGCTCCCCATATCCTAATAGTAATCAATCACCCGATGAGCAAGCGAGCTTGCCCTTATCTATATCTACTACCATATAATTTTTTGTGGGTCCAAAACATGACCCAATTATGGTGTGATGTGAATCCCAGTAGGAAACCACCAAAAAATCTATGTCTAACTCTCAGTGGATGGACATATTAGGTAATATGCATAAATAAAGAAATAAACATGGAAGTAATAAAAATAAAATAGTTTTACAATTTTCAATTAAATTCCTTTACATTAAAAAATTATTCCATCTATTGAGTAATTAAACCCTGAGATCTATCTTAAGCCCTATATCCCTCATGTAATAGTTTTAAATCCAGATGTCTAAGACAACCAACTAAAAAATCATGTAATACTGAGTCCAGTATTTTTCTTCGGATTTGAAGACTCTTTATAATAATTCAATTAGTCAAAATAAAACCGTTGGGAAAGTTCTACCATTCTAACCCCCCTATTCTAATAAAAAACAATTCATATAATAACGACCCTCTAGGTGTCTCTCACAGTCTAACCCATCTTGTTTAACATAACACTGATCATTTACAAATGACCACCTAGGAATCCCACATAGTCAATACCCCTTGGTCAACATAGCAAAAATTAATTATAAAAATACCTCCTAGAAGATCTCATGATCAAAACCCCATGGTTCATATAAAAACAATTCATTTAATGATGACCCACCAGGAAGCTCTCAGAGTAAAAAACACCTTCTTCAATATTTAAAAATGTATATCAAAGGCATATCATATAATCATTAACTCCATCCTTATGACACAAGGCATGTAAAACAATGAAATCATAATATGCATTCTAGACCAAACAACCATAATCAATCAAACAATGGAAACATTCACCTGGGGTTCCAAAAAAATAATGTATCTAGCCTCATGTATATGAAACTACACTTTATCAATATACCAAACCATAATAGATAATAAAAAGGGTCTCATTATAAATACGAAATACCCCAAAAGTGGATATACTACAGTTCGTTCATATATAATCCAAATACAAACAACTAAAGAAACAAACCACAAACTATGATGTTGTACAATCAATACTCTTGAATGTCAACACTTGAATATTCCAATAACAAAATAGATCTATAAAAATTTAAAAAATTTAAACATTGAATAACATACTAAAGAGAAAGAATCAAGAAGAAAAGAACTGGGGGAATTGAGAACTCACCGGTTGGATTCCAAATCACCCAATAGAATCTCAATCGGAGGTCACATGGAAAAAAGGAGAGGAGTTCAATGTTCTTCAGACCTTTACTCACTGTCATGTAAAAACCAAGCAGAGAAGTATACATTCCAATTATGAGATGTAAACCTCATATAATTTATAAAATAAAAATTGAACTACACATCATTTTCATTAAAGTTACACCATGTGTAGTATCTTTAACTAGCCCCACCGTAAGCGGTCTTCAAAGTCACCACATTGTCATTTACTCAGCCATTACGCAACTAGTACACGGCTGTATGCGGTACCTAGGTGCACGACATGTAATCATAAGTACATGACATGGAATTAAGAAATTTTCATTCCTCCCTTTTTTTTCAAAATGACCTATAATTAAGATCTATACCATAAATAAAAATCCATGTTCCTAGAAATATCTTGAGAAAATAAAAAAAATAATCCTCGAAACCCTAAATATAATGAAAGATTATTAAAATGCTAGAAATAATATGATATAAAAGGATTGCACTTTATATTATTAATTATAATATGGATTATTAATAATTTAATTTTATTTTTAAAACTAATATACATTACGTTATAGAATATTCAACCAATATGAAACATAAGGTATGGAATTTCGTCTCAATTTACATTTCATTGTAATTTAATTGTCATTATGAACCAATTCACTTTTATATGATTTATGCTCTATCCCATTGACATTATATATCACGAATCATACATAATTTATGATATTTTTATTTTAAATTTGAAATATTTTATCCAAGGAGATTTAATATAAAAATTTCAATATGCTAAATCTTATTGTTTGATATCATATTCTGTTGTGTTTAGTACCATTATCTTCAATCAATAACTTTCATTGAATCAATATTCATTGTAGAATACATCTATATTAAATATAAATATTAATTAATTATTAACATATTTATTTTCTAGACCATATACCAATTTTTCTTATGGTGTTTAAATTGAATTTTATTTGATAAACTGAAGAAATTATGATAAATCAGTATTCCTCCATTAATACGAAAAATTGATTATAAGAAAAATTGTTTATGAATTTAATATATTATTTCATATATGAGGAATTCCATGTATATGAATGAAATTTCTAGGTCCTTGTGATGGATATCTCCTCAATGTATCGCTAGTGTAATTAGATGATTCAGTTTTATAACCTTAGTTAAATGGGATTTTACCCATCCATTTTAAACAGTCTTTGTCACAGACCAAATCTAGTCTCCATCAATACCGGCACCCAACACAGACAGAGAAAAGGCATGAATCACATTACTAATCCCCATGGGTTTGAAAAAGTTCTTGGATATCAAAAATTTAAATTTGAGAATGGATTTCCCAAGTTTATAGACATAACAGAACAAACAAATCCAATGAAAAACTCCGTATTTTTCAATAAGAACCATCTTGTAAAAATATTATGAATTGGATTAAAAAATATAAAACAATGTTTATTGAATAATACAATGGATCAAAACCAAAAAATACATCCCAAGAACATCCTCATGGGACGGGGTACCTCCCTCAAGCCATCTCTATGACACTACACCAAGAAGGGAAACTAGAAAGCAGAACCACTGACACTAACAGCATTACACAAACTTGTAAAAAATAACTATTTCTACATACACACAATGGTTTAAGTAGGATGAGAGAAAAATCCTTTTAGTAAACCCCACTAAAAGACTCCATGTGATAGATATATAAATATTAACATATTGCAAGATTTCATAAACATGAAATGCTAATAATATTTTTAAAGAGATGAAATGTTAAATAAAAACATTTTTCAAGTTTGATACTTTAAATAATTAACAATTATAAAATTGAATTATAAAGCTACTAAATTTTTCAGCCAAACATACCGTATGTTGACGGTAAGCACAAATTATCTAATGAGCACAAGCAATTGGAAATTACCCCTCTGCACTACCTCATTGTGGGTCCTGGGTACGTCGTATCTTGGTGAAAGTAACCAAACAAATATTTGTTCTCATTAACATGAGCCACTTGTAGGGAACATACCCATAAAATAGTGGTTCTTCAACATCATAATCATCATAGTTTATTTAGTGTAGTCATTTTCAAATTAGCTATGTGAAACTGAGGCAAACCCCATGAGATCACTAGTATATTAATACACATCCACCCACCAAGATACCCAGGTTTTCCCTCTATTGCTAAAACAAGTTACACAAGACATTAAATACATTTTTCATATGAAAACACCACTTCCAAATCATACACACACCAAACATACCACACACATGAAACATAATACTTCTTTCACAAAAAAATCATTCATCTTCCCATCAAAAAACATAAAACAACCCACAAAAGTGTTTCACACATTTCAAAAACTTCTATAAAAAAATATATGAATTTAAAAAACATTCTAAAAAGGATTGACATATTAAATCAAACCTTACCTTTTAAAAACCTATATTTACTGAACACACTCAGCAAAATAGCGTGAAACATGTTTCATATCGCTTTTCCAATTCGATAAATCCTTTAATAAATTTTATAAAAAGTTTTTATGTTGGTAAAAATTACATAAAATAAATTTTACAACCACGTAGACCATTTTAAAATCATACCCCCACCCAAATAGTAAATTTACATCCCTTTACCATGTTTACTAACTCAATAAATCATTTACAATTTTCATAAAACAATCCTAATGTGTATAACCATGGTTTTCACACAGAACCCATTTCAAAAACCCTCTTTCAATGCCAAAATCACACCAATACTAATCCAAAATATAATCTAAAGCCCTTGAAACATTTATTAAACCACTATCAAGTGTTATAAAATTACCTCAAAGAATACAATATAAGATACATAGGAAAAAACATTTTCAAACAAATAAGACACAATGAAACTAAACGCTTAATGAATACTATCAAAAATGGTTATTGAATCAAACATAATTTTAAAAAAACATCCAAAAAATTTTAATGACTCATTGAAAACTCATATTAGGATTCTTACACATGAAACAACATAATTTTTGTGTCAAAACCCTTAAATCAGGGTGGAAAATGTCAACCTCTCCACCGTCGCACCACAAGGGAGTAAAAAAACCCTAAACCACTAGATTTTACAATATAGAGATAATTTTAAACCCTACGTACGAACACTATATTTTTTTTAACTTTATAAATTCATGAAAAATTAATGAATCTATAAGAAAAAGGAATAACCCCTATAAAAATAGGGGGAGTAAATAATGAAACCCACATACTTAAGGGATCGTGATGAAATCGGTCCAAATCCTCCTATAGTTGATTCTTGAAGCGGGGAAAACTAGTGGGGAGGCTTTAGTAAGTTGTAGTATGTCACGTGGGGTATTGAGATGGGGGAAAAAGATTTAATATTGAAGGAGTTATAAATGAAATATCTAACAACATCAAATATGGATGATTTGAGAAATCCAGAGATGTTTCGCCCAAATGATTGATAAATATGAGCTCCAACGAGGGGGAGGAGGGATTTGGGGCCGCGACATGTGTATGTGGGATTGAGTGAGAGTTAAAATCAACAAAAATACATAAATATTGAATCAGATATTGAATAATTAAAAAAATGTATAGTAGAAAAGGCTTTCAGGATAGCCCACCACCTTAATAAAAAACCCAAATTCATCCTTATTATGGATTTTGATGGGGTCCAAATTGATATTTTTGGTTTTAATATTCCATGGGAATCCAATTGGGAAGTTGAATGGGTGTAAAATGTTGAAAAATAAAGGTGTAATAAAGGAAATGGAATTTATATTTATATCTATAAATGGGCTCACGGATTGGCCCAAATTTTCAAAACCGACAATTTCCCGCAAAATGCTTGGTAAACCCCCAATACAAACTAGGAATGGTAATTAAAAGAAAAATACATTTAAATGAATTCATGGATGTAAAAATTCTCCCCACTATTAAACATTCCTCCTTCGAAAATTCACAAAAAAGCTAGATGGAAAAACCTAACGCAACTGAAGGACTAAAATGGACTCCTTTGCCAGGTTCTTCCATCCCCGAATGGGCCAAAATACCTAAAATTGATCAATAAAGGAAGGAATACTATCACCAACCAAAAAATAAAAAAATTACTGAAATGATCAATCATATTTGAACTACATCCCAAAATAAAACACCTCAAACACTACCCAAACAAGACTCAAGCAACTTACCTATAACGGACCAAGATGAGAATCGAGGCTACCGCTATCTTACATCAACAAAATAGGTGGGCACTCTTCAATAACGATTTTTAGTCAATGAGGATGATTTTCGTTAAATAACATTGAATGAGGCTACATGTTTGTTGACCAACACTAGGGACACAATCATGATACTCATATGGGGAGACACAAACAGACTCCCTCTATAAAGAAGAAACTCAATACTTTTTCCGAGTTATAATCAAGATAGTAACAACGGGTCGCCTGAGTAGACTCCAATAAAAATCTGTAGACATTCATTAGAATTTTAGAAAAGAACATTCATGAGACTCGTATTGGGTCTCGCCACCATAATAACCCACCATATTAACCGACCAGCATAGACCAACATGAAAGGACACCAAAAATTTAAAGAGTTGGCATGAATTCACAATTAGTCCGCACAGTTTGGGAAATTGTGTGATAACCATGGGGATCCTTCAATAATAATTGTTTTCTAAAATAAGGGTCACTACTAACCATGTACAAACTTTGTTCTCAACCTGTCAAGAAAAATTTCAAGCCATTCTCAAAAAGCTCATTGGAATCAAAAAAGGGAAAAATGAACTTAGGATACAACATGGGAATGCGGTCCTCCCAACTATACCACAGAATGGGAACAACTGAAAATATATGCTGACACCGAAGATCTAAACTATTCCCATCTTTCACACTTTGTTTAAGTATTCTACCAAAGGTTTGAATGACCATGAGATTTCCCCTTACTATGTTTCATATTTACTCAATATATATGGCTGAAGCTCAAATGATTAAAGCATCATCGACCACACATTTAGGATTTGGAATCGCCCTGAATAGAACATCGTCTTTTAGTGCCATTAAAACTATACCTTGAACCCATATGGGTTCACCAAGACATAACAAACTCTAAAACTCACATCAGAAAAACTAGAAATTTTACTAAAATAAGGGCTTTAAAGATTCACACACATCACACCTTCTTTCATCAGATGAAAAATGGATGGAGGGAATGAAAAATGGAAACACATTCCTCTAAATATAGTATGTAATTATTTTCCATAAGGATAAAAACTTCCTGAAAAACCTATACTATTAGAATATTTCACAACCTTTACCTTTACAGTCAAATGAGCACACATCATCATAAGGCATCACCAAATGTGACCTTTGAAACTGGTAGAAATAATACATAAAAAGGTACCTTATGCCATGTCCCCAAACACACACAATTCCAAAAAGTGTCCCTAACCACCAATCATGACCAGATTTCCTACAGTGGTGGTTTAACGTGAACCCCCACATCAAAGAGACTATGAAGAACCTCGAGGCCTTCTAAGACACCATCCACACTAACAATCTCATACTACGTACACCTCTGATGAATCAAGTAACTTAATAAACTAATGCCTTTTTCAACATTACATGATAACTCTACTACTAAAAGTTGATATGAAAAACCATGAAAAGAAGTGGTGTAGAGTAAATCTACAAAGATCACGAAAAATATTCCTTATATTGATCAATTGTAGGATCATCCAATGGAAACACCGACCACGTTGCACTTTAGTTTTGAAATAACTTTTAAGGGGGGAATACCTTATTCAATGAGAAAACTGAAGGACCCAACCAGGATAATCCATTATTGAAACGTTCTGCAAAAAAAACTGAATAGGAGAGGGGAACCACTGTAAAGGGTTCCCAATCATTTCTCAGAAGAGAACACTAATCGGCCCTTCATCCAACTTACCAACCAAACACAATCCCAAAGCCCTTTTCAAACAGTAGGGGTTCTTGGACTCAAAATATCACATAAAAATATATTTTCAAAAACACTTAAGACACACTATACAAACCAGTCATCAAGACATCATGTGTTCCTTAAAAATCATCTCTTTGAAAATAAATGCTTCAGCGATTAGCGTATCCACCAACGGTACCCTCTGGGCCTCGCACAAGCATGTTTCCATGCCACACCAGGCACCCTAAAGAATATCCATCTTAAAAATAATTGAGTAATTCCATTAACCATACATTATTCAATAAAAACCCTTTCATGTGGTCTCTCACGGAAATAAAAATGGTTAAATCAATTTTTTCAACTTTTCAAAACCAAAACAGTCAACCCATACTTACTTTTTTTTTCAAGACCACTATAAAAAAAAACAAAATCCAAATTTAATACTTTCAAAACATTTTATAATGGCACAACTATTCAAATAAGAAATCACTTTAAATTCAATCACATCAATTTAAAAACATCTCAACCCCTTTCAAAACACATCCGGATTCATGAAAATTCCCTTTCATCAACTTCCATTCCTTGGAAATCTCATATATTATTATTTAAAGAAATGATCCAAAATTTCATAAAACATTTCAAATGATATCTAATTACCAAATTGAAGTCCATTTACAAACTCCTCACATGACCTCCAAAACATTAAATCCCATTAAAGCGCCTTTCAATAGGTTAGAAAACTCTATTGGAAACACTTTTTCAAAACTAAATTTCACATAGTTACTACATTCAAAAAAGGGGTAAACACATCATTTTATATTTCAAAATAATTATGAAAATTAAGTTATTCCATTTCATAAGTCAAGATACTTATTATTCACTAAAAGTAAATTCATAAAATTTCACATTTCTCAAATCAAGTCATTTTTTTCATTAAAACCATGTTCCAAGATTCCATCGCAAAGAGACACAAGACAATACGAGAGGAAACTAGATTCAGTGGGTGGAATGGAAATATGGTTGGAGGCCATAAAAAATCAATACACCATCATGTAGATTGTTCTAGGGAAATATTTCTGGCTCCACATGGATTTTCATGCCCATCGAGCTCACTGAGACCATTAACCCATATCTCTTTTCATTACCACTAATCATCGTCAAACAAAGAAAGTCAAAAAACATAGATAAGTCTCATAATCCCCTTAAAAGTTAAATACCATCATGAGGTTAGTTTTACAGGCACACTACCCATGACCATAATTTCATTTCCTAACATTCCTAGCTCCAGACTATTCCCACTCTTCCCAAAATAACAAGACCAAATGAGAGAGAACCTCCTTTGATGCCATTTTTTTATAAATCGATATGGTCTTCATCAAAACTGGGAACAACACACTCTGCATAAAATCTAAAAGGGTGATACTGATCCCCACTGAATGGATCATGTTCCTGGGTATCAAAACATGAAATTTGGGAATGATTTACCCAATTTAATAGACATAAATCCACAAAAAAATCCAATAAAACAAATCTATATTTTTCAAACAAAACCATCTTTTACAATGATTTAGAATTGAATTACACAATTTAATATAATGATTAAAGACTTATACAATGAAAAAACAAAAAATACATCCCAATAACTTCATCATTGAATGGGGCACTACCCAAAAGCCGTATCCATGACTCTGTACCAAGAAGTACTCCCAGAAACCTAATCCAATGGCACTAAAATCATTACGCAAACATACGACCAAATATCCAAGTATACCTACACAAAAATGGTTTAAGTATAGTGTGAGAAAAATCCCATTAAGATTCCCCCACTAAAATATTCCATGTGATAAACATTGAAATATGAAAATCTAGCATGTTTTCTTAAACATGAGATGGTAATAAGAATTTTCAAGAGATGCGACATTAAATAAAAATAGTTCTCATGTGGGGTACATTAATGAATCAATAATTATAAAATATATTTATAAAGCTACTGAATTATTCATCCAATCATACCGTATGTCGATGGTATTCCCAACATGTCTTATAAGCACATGAAACGCGAAATAACCCCTAGGCACTAGCTCGTTGTGGTTCCCAAGTACCTCGTATCTCAATGTAAGTAAGAAAACAAATATATTTTCTCGTGCACATGACCCACTAGTTTAGTTAGGGTTGTATCATCAATATTTCTATGTGAAATTGAGGCCAAACCCCACATGATCATTAGAATACCAGTACACATCCACCCACCTAGATACCCAGGTTTTCCCTTTTGTGATCAAAAAATTCCACAGGACATGAAATACAATTCTCACAAGAAAACACCACTTCCATATCACAAACACACACACACACCA
Organism: Viscum album; assembly: GCA_963277665.1. Classification (NCBI taxonomy): domain Eukaryota; kingdom Viridiplantae; phylum Streptophyta; class Magnoliopsida; order Santalales; family Viscaceae; genus Viscum; species Viscum album. Next base: position 1,869,972,401 of record OY728147.1, read on the forward strand.
AATAGTTTATACACATGTCACATAAATCTACTTTTACAAACAAAACTCCTTTATCTTCACATCATACTCACACAAAACAGCCCACAAACATGTTTCTCACCTTTCATACAATTTGATAAAAAAATTCAGTAATTTACAAAACATTCTAAAAATTATTGGCATCATAAATCACACCATAGATTTCAATAAACCATCTTTATTTAACACACTCACCAAATAATCCCAAAATATTTTTCATATCTTTTTTTCAATTTGATAAATCTTTTAAAAAAATTTATAAAACATTTCCGTGATGGTAAACATCACATAACAACACTTTAACAACAAATTAGACCATTTTAAAATCATAAACCCACTCAAACAGTACATGTACATCCTTTTCCAAATTTTTAACTTAATCAATCATTTAAAATTTTTATAAAACAATTCCAAGGGGTATAACCATGGTTTTCAAACATAACCCATTTCAATACCCCTCTTTCAATGCCAAAATCACATCAATACAAATCTAATACAGAATTGACAGCCTTATAATCATTTATTAAACCACTCTTAAGTGTTTTAAAATTTCCTCAAATAATAAAACTAATGATACACATGAAAAGAAAACATTTTCAAAAAAAATATGCAACTTCGAATCTAAACGCTTAATAAATTCTACAAAAATTGGTTCGTGAAAAAAAAATAATATAAGAAGAACATGCTAAAAAAATGATGAAAATATAACTCATAATAGGATGCTTTCACAAGGAACCAAATATCTTTTTTTTATAACCCTTAAATCGTGGTGAAAAACATCAACCACACCACTCTTGCACCAAAAGATTTCACCTAAAATACACAAGGATAAACTCTAGGTAAAACCACTAGATTCTAGAAACATTATAAATTCAAGAAAAAAGTGTTGAAATTCTAAGAAAAATGATGTAACCCTAAGAAAATTGTAGGAGGAAGTAGATAAACTCACATAGTGATGGGATCTTGAAGAAATCGGTCCAAATACACTAATGGTTGAATATTGAAGAATCCAAAACTTGTATAGTGGCTCTAATATTTTTTATTAGGTCATTTGGTGATTGGAATGAAGGAAAATTAGTAAAATTTTACGGATTTATGAATGAATCATGTGACTTCTTCATATCTAGACGATTTATGAAATCCATAGAAGTTTAACCCTGATTCCTGATTAATATGAGATCATAGGAGGGGAAGGAAGGTATGGGGGCATGCATTAGAAATGTGGTCTCAGGTGAGATTTGTCATAACCAAAAAATCTAGAAAAAATTAATGACATATTAAAAAATTAAAACACAAATTAAATGAATGAAATTGGAATTTAGGTTGGCCGAACACCTTAATAAAAAAGCCAATTCCGTCATTATTATGGAATATTAAGGGTTTCAAATTGATATTGTGGTTTTAATGTACCAGGGGATACCAATTGGGATGATTAATGGGTGTAAAATGTTGAAAACTGAAGGAGTCATAAAATAAAAAAAAAATTATTTTCAAATATTGAAATGGGTTAGTAGTTTGACCCAAATTTTGAAAACCCACCATTTCCACTAAAATACATGGGAAACCCCTAAAACATAGAAGGAATGGAATATAAATGAAAAATACATTTAAAATAATTCATTAACATGACATTATTGAGGCCATATCACAATGTTATAGGGATAATGTTACAATAAAATATGACATCCAATAATAACTATTTTACTTCACTAATAATTCAGCCGTTATTATCCATGATATGTTCTCTATATATTATCCTTACTTGTATTTCATTCTTTCTTTAATGATTAAATGGAAAGTGTTTTATGTTATTTATATTTCTTTATTTATCACACCTTATCTAGTTATGATAGTTGTATTATTGATTAAATGGATTAATTTTCTGTTATTTACCTTTTCATATTGACAATTAATGTAAAATTATTTAAATGGAAAGTATTTTTAGTTATATATAATTCCATATGGATTATTCACATTTATTCATCATATATTCCATTATAATTATAATTTTTTAATCATTTGAGCTCATCATAGTTTTGATACCTATCATATGAATCCATGAAGAATACTATAAAATATATTTATGAATTTGATATTGGGAATAATAATGTTATCAAATGAGATTATTTGGAAATTTTTGTAATCAAATGAAAAATGGGAATCATGTATGTATCTAGTTTACAAATACTCTGAAACTATTAGGTCACATGTAATGTTATTAATTTTATGTAATTATATTTTATTTAATCATGTACCACCTAAAGGTTAATAGGGTTCGGGTCACTAATGTTTATTTTAGAGGAATTTTTATAGACACCTATAAATCTAGATTTAGGAAAACATAGATTATGGAACATAACTCTATGATAGATGTTGAGTATATTTATATAAGAACATACTACTATTTTTTATAATATGTATTATATTGTTTTTCCTAGAAATTAATTCAATTATATATACTACATGTGGACATGGTTCTCGAACATATGTACACGGCTGTAATAACTCAGAAAAAGACGCACTGGTGTTGACCTGGACATCACCTAGTGCGTAAAAACTAGCATTATAAAACCCCCCATTTGACACTCCCAATGTATATAATTAGGTGAATTAAAATATTCATTACAAAAAATAATAAATTATAAGAATATATGATGACAAAGAATGACCTAGGGGAAACCTATGATATCTTATATTGAAGATAAGGTGTATCAATGTTATAGGAATATGCTATTTTTGTCAGAAATAAGAAAATAATTTAATGTATTTATGAGGAAAAATGAAAACTATTATTGAAGGAAATAAATTTCATTATGGGGATCCATTTATAGTTGTTTTTATTAAATATAGAGAATGCATGCATTATCACAATTGATTACAACTTCTAAAAGTTAAACCCTATACCAAGAAAGGAACTTTGTGGGAATAAAATGGACTATGTATTTATATTATTGTATGAATGATTTAAAAAAATACATGTATTTTATAAATGGAAATTTGGTTATAATAATCATGAAACATCTAAGAATTATGTAAAATTTTAGATGAATATGTTCTTCTATTAACTTATGTGTTATGGAAACCATTTGGGGTATTTTAGTTTAATATTTATTATATGTTTAATTTAAAAAACATCCCTTATTATGTATCATGTAATTAGTGTCAACCAATATTAGGAATATTTCGGGAAAAATATATGGAAATAAAACTAATTTGTTAATATATTATTTATTTAAACAATTATTTACATAAAAATTCATTTACATTTTATTTAAATAATATTAATTTTATCGTTAACCTTTATGGTTTGTAAATTAATTAATGTCATCGTCAAATCCTAAAAAAATATTATTATAATTTTTTTTATTTTTAAATAAAACATTAGTAAAAAGGTTTGTTAATGAATAAATTTATATGAAAGACACACATAATATTTTTTCGGACCTTTAATGTTATTATACTAATGTAGTTTTAGTATGAGGATATCCAGCATGCTGGGTGACAACACATCACATTTTGAAAAGACATGGGGATTGAAACCATGTCCGATGGATGATTATGGTTTTTATACAAACACAAAACTATGTGATGTACTTCTTAATATGACATTGTGTAATTTAATTGACTTGAAAATTAAATATAAATGATAAACCAGGGGTGTTACTAATGAGGTCATATATTGATGTATTATACTCAATAACATTTTCCAACCATATTGGTTTTTAGAAAAATTGTTAGAGATATTTGGAATGAATTTTCACTCTTTTATGAATCTTATGATACATTGAATGTAATTTTTAGTGATTTAGGAGTAAAAAAACATTATTAGATATTTATTTAATTGAGTAAGGGATTTATTTTAAATTGATCAATGGGAAACCAAAGTTTCAAATTTCACTAAATAAAAATAAACAAATCGTGTAATTATATTTTATTATATTCATATATATTAAAACAATTCCTTTAAATTAAAATACGGAATATGTAACTAAAATTTTATCAAAAATAATATATATCTAATTATTTTTATGGTCTTTTATGTCATAATATATTTACATTTTGAGTCCCTTAACATTCTATTGATCATCCGCATTCTTGAGATTAGTGACAGAAATCACTATATATAATTATTTAGAATTTTCATCTGTGTCAATAAAATCCATGGAAAAAATAATCACACACTTAGAAAAATATTAAGGCACCATTATTTATACATATATTTCCCTATTATTAAGAATTAATTTTATTAAACCTTTTATGGTGTTGGTTCTTTAACAATGGTATTTTAAAATATCAAACCATTTATTAATGACACCAAGTTTCAAATACGTTGAATACATTTATTTATGTTGTGGAGAATGTAGCATAATAAAACTATAAAAGAATAATAATTTTTTTATAAAATGCATGATATGAAATGTCATGCATAGAAGAAAATTTTAGAAGCGATACTTTAAAAAATATTTCATTTTAATGAAATTTAATCTCATCGATATCTTGTGCAACAAGAAACCCCAAGTCGAAATAATACATAATATTTTATACAATTATAGATTGGCCTTTAATATAGTGGGTATAAATATTATTATGTAAATTATTTAAAATATGTTTCACTATGGATAATAAGTAAAATATTAAGCATTTTAAAGAAAAAGAACTATTTCCCAAATGTACTATATTTTCTTAATACAGATTAGTTGAGATTTAAAACATAATTTAAAATTAATATTTACCTATTTTATAAAAAATGTTTCAAAAACTAATCTTCAGTTTCTATATAAATATATCATATTTATTTTATGGTGTTTGTATTTTTTATTTTATTGCAATATTTAACTTTTTTATGAATAATAAAAATTAATAAAATTTAAGAGAAAATTGAATTCCCATTTAAAAATTAACGACATTCAATTATATTATGAATTGTTTTAAATTTAACATAATTTTTATAATATCCCAATGAATTCAATTTTTTCCCTACTAATTATTTCCATATTTAAATTTTATATGAAAACACTGTAATATTTTGATCATTTTCTCAATGAAAAATATGATTTCTTATCTTTTATCCGGAATTAATTTAAAAATTAAAATTTCTTTTAAATGAATGTAATTTGAAAAAATGGGGTCCATATTTGGAATCAGATTAATATATATTTTATAATAATCTCAACTTAATTTTTGACTACAATGAATAGTTAAAAGAGCAAAAATTAATCACTCTTTTAAGTGAAAAAATGAATTTAATAGGAATTAAACTAAGAAGATAAGGGTTATAAATGACCTAAAAAAATTTTAATCACCCAATTTCATTCCAATTTTAGACCATAAATCTTATAAGTTCAACAACGGACAATTTAGGTATCTTTTTTAGGATACAAATGATGTTATTACTGAATCATTTTAGAATATTTCCATTGTGCCAGTCACCTCACCTATAAAATAACACACCAATCAACTGTTATTGAGACTTTAAATCCACTTTTTCAAACAAATACTACCTAAATTTCTTTAAAAAATTTATAATAAATTACAAGAAGCATTATTTATGAATAAATTTCAACACCACAATTCTTTTGGAACACCAAATAAATAAACCCAATAAAGAGGAAATTTTCATTAATGAGCATATTTATTTTATTTCTTTCTCATACACATTTAATTATTATTAAATTTTGATGATATAATATCCTATGAATATACTATATAATAATAATTTTTTCTATTAAGGTAATGACCTATATACAACCCACTTCCATCCAATGGGTTATGAAATCATAATTTCTGTGTATGGTTGACCAAAGCCTTGCAAACAGTTTTCAGTGGTTTTTACATAAAAACATATCCTGTAAGTGTATGATTATTGATATAAATTATATATAGTATATTTATTATAATATTATACCTCTATATTTATTCTTAAATATATATTTTTTTTCTCCATTTTTTAGGGCATACAATAATATCTTTTGTGTGTATCATAGAGAACAACCTAATAAAGAGAAATGATATTTTTTCAACAACAGTATACATAGAATGTAATAAAAAAATGGTCCTCAAAATATGTGACATATAAAAAATAATTATTTTATTAATTAAATATTTTCATTATGAGAATATATAATATCAGTTTTTACACTAAAATATGATAACATTGTTCGTATACGTGAGACTACCACCATCACGAAGTGATGCGACTATCTTTTCATCAAAACGCCATATGGATGATATATATTAGTATATTTAAAGAAATAATATGGTATATATGTTATTATTATAATTATTATATGTTAAAATATTACTTATATCATTTCTATAATTATAATTGAAAACAAAAAATGTTACCCCGTGCATACGTACAACCCGCCCTCTCAATGCTTGTAACATACTTTTTATCAAAAATCATCATTAATTATTGGTATTAAAGTAATAAATGAAATTATAAAATGATAATTATGTCATAATTATTAAAATAGAGCTAATAAAACTATATAATATGGACAAGAATCAGAACATTCATGAAAAGTAATGCATGGGAAAATAAACCAATTAACACAAAAAACAAAGAAAATAATGAAACAATCTTAACATATGGGTGATCATATGTTATAAAAAAATCATATATGATATTATAAATATTAATATGGATCATGAATAAGTTAATAACATGTTTAAAACTTTTATAAATGAAGATATACAGGTTTAACCAAAAGGAATCACGAGGTAAAGGATTTATTCTCAATTTACATTCAATTGAATCTAAAATATTAGTATGCACCAATTTACTTTTTTGATGTGTATATACACCCCCATTCTAAATGAATTATAATTATTAATGTATAATTATGGAATTTTTTTACTTTTATTTGAATTATTTCATTAGAGGTGGCTTGACATGAAAATCACTAGGTAATAAAAGTTATCGTACTCTGTCACTTTCCTTTTTTATTGTTAACTCTCACTAGAAATGATAAAATTATTAGTGTAAATATTCATTGGAAATTAAATTTATCATAAAAATAAATAATAATTCATGATATAGGTTATTATTTCCTAAAACATATACCATTTTAAAAACTTTTTTCACATTTGATGTTATATAATTAATTATTAAAATATTAATAAACATGTATCCTTTAATCAACATGGATACATGATGGTAAGGAAAATTGTTTATTTATTAAATAAATTATATGATATATGAAGAATTATTTGGACTTGTATGTCTTGGGTGGGGCCCAGTTATAGATATCCACTCGATGTATCGATAGTCTCATAAGAAAAATCAGTCTGCTAGCCTTAGCTTACTTGTTTTCAACTCAATAATTTTAATATTTTGTGATGATAGATCTAAATTGGATAGGTATCATCATCATAGGAAACTTGATGTCCAGTAATTATATTTTTTACATCATTAAGAATATAATTTTTATTATTAATGAGATTTTTTATTTGATTTAATAACTAGATTCATCTAATTCTTAGTTAATTGAATAGACAGAATCAGTTTTCATTTATTTAAATTTACTTATTGATTAGTCCTTTGATTATCATGAATGTAATGTCATTTATTAACTGACATTATTTTTCGGTTATTTTATTTTAAATAATAATAATTCTATTGAAATTATGTAAATGGAATGTGTTATTTAGTACTTACCTTTCCATGTTGATTATTAACATTGACTAATGGTGTGTTTTATTTTACTGAACACTTGGTTCACATTTGATCTCCTCATTGTTTTATTTTCTTTCCAAAGAATCCATGAAATATTCTTTAAGTTATATGAAATAATACATTAGATGGAATAATTATATTCTCAATAAAACTATGTTATAATTTTTTGTATTCAAATGTAATATGATAACCATTTATGTATCTAGTTTACCAAGACTACTTAACTATTCATTAATTCAAGATGAGATACCTTGTATCTTATTCCAATGTATTAAATTAGTTGTTACCTCTATGATATTGGTGTCAAGGTCACAGTAATCATTCTATATTATTTATCTACATTGAATCAATATTAATTTCAATCAAAAATTTATAATCATTTTTAGTGTGGTCTTTTCTGCCATATTAAAACAATCCCAATTTGGATTTTAATTCCTCCATTAAATTACTGATGGGATAAATTTTTTTGATAACATCCAATTAATTACAAATTAATGTGGCATTTACATCGATCCTATGTTTATTATCATTCATATTTTTTATTATACTTATATTATATGTAATTTAATTATTCTTGATAGGGGTAACCTTTTTCTCATCATCGTTAGGAAAACCTATTCTACAACTTCTATGAGACAAAAAAATATATTTAAATCTTTGAGATGTCAACATATAACTCATTTTTATAAAATATAGTTACACTTATTATAAATCTTAATTTATATTATCTTAAACTAGTCCATCATTAGTTTCTAATATATAAAATATTAATCCTAAAATACATTTCGTGGTGTCCAAACATCCGTAACACCAGTAGTATAAAATGAATGTACTCTTCATTTTTATATTGTAATCTAGATTGTGGATGAATATTTAATGTTTTAAATCAGAGACTTATCATTCTAGATATCTTAAAGGGAACACCATATTTCATTTAACATTTCAAGAATCGTCATAAAAGTGTTTATTATATCTATATTCTCCTCTCACTGATTTTATTAAATTCAAAATATTTTTTGAAAATTTTATAGAATTTTAACATATATATATATATTTCTAAGAAAAAAGGTTTTCAAAATTTATAAAATTGTTTATTATATATCTTATAAATTATAAAAATTTATATAACATTGATATTGAGTCTTCTTTTATGTAATATTTTCTATAGAAATTATTATATTAGATTTCTTGTAGCTTCCTGTGAATATTAAACTTGAGTAGCATCAATATTTTTAAATTTTATTTCTAACTAGATACACCTTAAAATAAAAAGTATTTTATGATTTTCATGTAACATTATATTTTCATTATATTACAATATCATGTTCTTTCCATGATCATTATGAAACATCCCTTATTTTTAGAGTAAATTTTATAATCTTTTATTCATATAGGTATGAGATCACACAAAGATATCATGATCTTAATATTAATAAATGATGCCTGAATTACGACCTAAAAAAACATATGGAAACTAAATTATCAATGTTATTACTTATCAATTTCATTCTGACTAGCGATTGTTTTTATTGGAAAAGTAAAATTAATTTTTCTTTTTCAGCCACAATTTTAAAAAGAATATTCTTTTCTTAACAACATTGAAAATTCATCATCTGACCAGTTAATTTTTAATTCCATCTATGATATTTATTTATCTAATATAATTATAAACAAATATGAATTTTTGAAAAGATCATTATATACATTCTTCATATAATTCTTGATTTGTGTGTTAAAATTCTCAATTTCTTAAAAATACATATACACATTACATTGTAATATTTGTTCACATTGTGGGATGGATTTTTTTAAATTTAATATAATTAGTACCACCCTATTTATTTTTTATTAGTGGGGAATCATCCTTATATTTAATATTAGAGTCTAATTTCAATGTCATAGGATCTTATTTCCACTTTCAGGTTTCCCATATTCCCGGTGAAACATCAATTTTTCCACTAATAATGGTTACTTCCATTTTCATCACCTAAATCAAACATTAATTTTCATTTGAATGAAATATTTATCTAACATTATTGGTTATATATGTAATTATATATAATATATTACCATATATTCAAATTTAGTAAACCCAGTTGGATATTAAAAACATGATAGTCCTAGTGGATCTTGAAACAAAATTTTGGATTCATGGAGGCTGGAATAGTGTAAAAAATGCATTATGAATGACATACAAATAAATATTTATGCAATTTTATTTTTTTAAACCTTAATATATTTTAGTTTTAATGAGTCTATAATATATTTTCTAACTCTCAAACATGAAATTAATATCATATAATGTCTACAGCACACATGGTTTTTCATGCCTCTCGACCCTTGTATGGGAAAAATATTCATTTTTTGATCATTTTTTAAGGAATATATTTGTATTATTCTCATAATAATTATAAAATTTAAATTTGTTATACATTAACCAAGAGAAATTATTACCCTAAACTCCAATTTCACTATATTTAAAACGTTATTAATTTTTTGGAATATACACTATAAATCATTGTTGGAATTGTTGAATTTTTTATACAAGAATGACTAGTGTTTAATGGTTTGTTAGAAACTCGATGGAAAGATCTTCTATATTAATATATAACTTGTTTTCTATACACAATATTCCTGATAGAGTTTCTCGACTTCCTAAAAAATAAATTAATGTACCTGAAACATTAAAACATCATTGTCATGAAATTGTGCTCTTAGTAAATTATATTGGTCCCAATTTTATATACCTACCAAAATATTAAAATCATGAGATCATAAAATATAGAAAATCATTACGTAGTTATTCTATAGGTTTTATAAAATTTCACCATGCCTCTCTTTCATTTGATCACTTGAATCTACTGACCTTACTCAAATTATTTGAAATATGATATTCTTGAATTCAATCTTTTTTTACACTTGTGATATTATGGAATTCGCTTTATCACATAATCTATATCATTTATCATTATCATTAATGTCATCATGCCTATCAATTATTCATAGATTATTCTTTTAATTATGTCCCCCATTATGTTTCTATTCATATTTCGTTAATTATTTGAAAAAATGTGCTCTAATTTGATAATCCCAAAAACTAAAAGTACATAGTCAATCAAAATTAATAACATATGAATATATATATTTGAATTATTTAATACTATTATAATATTTTTTTTCAATAGCCTCTAACTCACCTAAAAATTTTACCTTGATTCTTTACAGTACCTTTTTGAAAATTAGATCATTTAACATATTAATCAACATCATCACAATGATTGGGACTCAATTTTTTTTATAAATTCAATTTCAATATTACAGTTCTAAATTCACCTCTAGAAATGATTTTTAACTCAATATTTCAAATAAAATGTTACATATGGAAACTATTATTTTATCTCACATGCATTAGTTAAAATTTATTAGTTTCATTAATAGTTTTTTAAAATTCGGCATCAAAATTCTCATTATGAATAACCCATATTTTAATGATCAAGATATTCTCTTCAACACATGATCAAATTTCTAATATATATTTAATTCAAAAAATTAAATTTATCACCCATAATGAAGATTAATATACCTTACTACATAATATTTTCATACCTCATACTCTCTCTGGATTATCTTCCTTATTTTTACAACCTTATTCACGTTTCCCCAAGCACTAACTCAACTTTAATTGATTTTACATTATCATATTCATAAACTTATATAAAATTTGATATATACATATATTTTTTCCTTCATCTTTAACATTAATATTGAGTTAATAATTTCCAATACATTATACTTATCATAAATATATATATATCATCTAATATGGAATCATATTTTATCTTTGGAAAAAGTGATATTTTTTAAGAGAACATTACATTCCAGAAATGAATTAACATATATATTATATTATCTATATTGGGCTCAAAATCATTTATCATATCATATTATAATGATCATTATACTCATAATTTATTTTGAATCATCTGTTGATGATACTTCGTCAGTTTTATATCATACAATGTTTTTCTTCATTTCATTTCCATTTTCTTGGTAGAACTCAAAATATATATATTAATGAATATTAAAGTATATGAAAATAACTAATTGAACATTGGGTAAAATTTATGATAAGTTAAAACTTCCTTAGAAAATATTACATATCAATATAATTATTCTAAACACCTTGTATTATTGGTATTTTTCTCAAGGTTAAATTTGATGGTAATTATATTAGGCCAAAATACATTGGAAGAACATTTTTTAATTTTTGATTATGTATCTACCTAGGGTGTCAATGTAAAAATAATACTTAAAATTCTTATCCAAATTATGTTCAACTTTAATCATCAATTTTAATTCAATTAAATCATATGAATTTAGACTTATGAACATTATACAAAAGAAAATTATCTTATCCAACCTCAACACATGTTATGAAATTGACTAATGAATAGATGAAATTGACTAATGAATAGATGAAATTTAATTATATGCAAAAAACCAGAATTAATTTTATTAAAATATCAATTTCCACTTCACCAGTTAGTTTAATTGTCTCCAATATACCTTTTTAAGTTCTATTAACATGATCCCTATTCATTTCACATCACATTATTATAGGAACCTTTTGGTATTATAAGAATCATATACAATGTTCATTCACCCAATGGATCCATATTTAGGAATTTAAACATCATATGCACACACTTCTAGAATACATATTAGAAATGTCATCCTATATTTATATGAATATCATTCCCATCATTTGACAAAATATATTGACTATAATTACATTACAACATCATAACCGTTATATGATTTATTCACTAATATCCAGGGCCATGTTATTCATTAAAGATAACCAATTAAAATAAAAAAGGAATATAGTGGATTAAATCATTCCATGTATTTCCATAATCCAGATAGAAATATTGTATTGTATCTATTTTAGATCATTATTTTTTAATTTAACAAAATGATTCCAATTAATTTATCATGAACAATTAAAGTGGTATATTATGACATTTTAATATAGATAGAATACATGAAACAAATATTGTGTAGAATGAAAATTTTATATCTGTATTTTAAAATATATTTGTCTTATATATAATAAATAGAAATAGAAATGATAATAAAAATAGAATGTAAGGACCTAGCCTTAAACATTAAATAATCTTGAATCAAATGGATAATTCACATTGAGGATCTTTTCGGGTTTAGAGTTTTAGATAATTAGGTCATAAAATTTACATAACAACATAAATATTACATGTAGAAAATTATACTCAGTATCCATTTTTTTCCTAAAATAATAACTCTTGAAAAATAATAGTAATGTCTAGTTCCATGTTTTAAATAGCATGACTTTTCCATGATCCCATCCTTAAACCTTAATCATCTTTAACTCTTATGGAAAAATTTTTCAAAAATTTGGGATGAGAATAAAAACCTCAGTAAGGGATAAAATAAGGAATGGAAACATTATCCCATTAATAAATAAAAAACAATGAAACCATACTTTTCAATCATACCTACCTCATGAATTCATAAGATTTATGAACAACACATAGAAATCAAAAATCATAAAGGAAAAATACGGCATAAATAACATACTTACATTGTAGATATTACAACTATAGAGAGAGTCACATTTGGAATACACATAAGAGTATAATCCCTAAATCTCTTAGGAGAAACATTAATATTTACCTCCGTCATGTTACCCAATGCATTGGAGAGCTATCTCCGTGTAACCCGCCATAGGTCTATCACGGAACCACCTGTATGCGTAAACAATGCCCAATAAAAATAAAATATTAATAACCCATTAAACAAACATAATGGAAAGATAACATTTCCACATTTCAATCAAAATATAGCATTTCAAAATATTCAAAATATCAAATCTTTTATCAAAACATTTTCAAATCTATTTAACATATTAAATAAAGAGGATTTTTAATCAATGTGTCTCATTCCACATTGAATATTTTGAAAGAAATTTCAATTTCAAAACATTTATGTCCATATTAAAAAATCCTTAAAACCATTTTTAAAACATGGACATTAATGTGAATGATTTTGAATAACAACCCTTTAAAACATTTAAAACAATATTTTAGTTAAAGTGTTTTTAACAAATTGAGCGACCCTAAAATACAAAAAATTAAGGAATGACATTTAATAAGAACATAATATAATCCTAAGAATAAATTTATTCATGATATAATATTCCAAAGGATGGTATATACACCATATAAGAGTCTATTAGTTCATATCAACAATGAAGCCTCAATGGAAATGTAGATTAAGTTGAAATCCCTTATCAAGACGATATCCTTATATTAAAGATAAATCAATTAAATAATTGCGTGTGACAAATATAAATGAACCCAATATAAGTGGATATTAAGTTTAAAACAATCAGAGATTGTGGACAAATATTTATAGCATCACATAATCAACAAGTAGATGTTTAACCCAAAAATTGAAATTGGGTTATGAAGTTTTCTTATAGAAATTCGACAACCCAAACGCGTCACTTTAAAATTTTAAAAAAAATTTGATGAGAGAGAATATTACACCTCATCTAATGGACATAAAATTTACATTAATAAGGATATATAATAACATATCCCAAAATAATAATATGTAAACTAAAAGTCACAACAAAAATAATACTTTAAAAAAGAGGAGGGTGAAAGGTTCCCTTACCAATTTGGAAACTTACGAAACATACACCCCCATGAAATAAATAGCACACAATGAATATGTAAATACCCATAAATTAAATTATATTACACCAAGAATACAATAATGGGTATTATATCAACTACAAAAAAGGAAATAGTGTATAATATAGCATGAATATAACGGGAATAAAAAGTTAGATGAAAAACCCTTACCACGTTGTAATCAATTGAGTCGTATGAGAAAATGTTAATAACCACAAAATGAATCACATAATACTATGAATAAAAATAAAACAATGATAATATATATCAAATTTTAGTACAAAATACACCATATGCAATGAAATATTGGTGAAAAATCCTCTATCATCAGGTTGAGAGGTTTTGGTGTGGTTAGGTTACCCCCGTGTTTGATAAGGTGGAACTCTCATGAAAAGTGTTTAAGAACCTATTTCATACTGAGCTTTATACCCCTTATATACACCCATTACAACTATAGAAACATATTGATTGGGAGTAAGATATCGATATATTCAAGGTAAGGGATCCTTGTGGTGTTATAGATGGATATAAATGACAATAAGATGAGACTATTAATCATGTATATAGAATTAGTCATCATCATCTTCATAAATAAAATCAAACTCATTTATAGAATCATATGTGTGGATATATAGTATTGTAGTATCATGGTAGATTAGTTCACATTCAAGGTTCATTGGAAATTTTTTTAAAGGATTCAAACCTCCCAATCTTGGGAAATTCTACTGTTATGCAGGGAATGGTTATTGTTCATGGGACTTCCCAATGAACAATTATAGAGTAAAGGGGGTTTATAACATATGATTCCAATAAAGGGAATCAAAAATTATTTATGGGGTATATTAAATTCACTATTATACCTTTATGATTCTATTATTTTCCATTATAACCATTTGTATGTTTTATATTTACCTATGAATTGGTGTTTTTGTGTTGTGGGTTCTAACATGCTGTGAAGGCGGATACTTCTCCCACCAAGATTCATTCTATAGTGACATGATTTAAAACAATATTGGTGAGTCCATACTAGTCAGGGTGGATAATTTTGAGGTGCACTGGTTGAGTTTTCATGAATTTCATGTTTAAATCATTTAGGTGATACTAAGGAACATTATGTTATTACACGTTTTCATTTATTAGTGTAGAATAACTATTTGATGGGAAATTATCTTATAGATACATTTTATAGAATCTTATAGATACTATTTTTTTTGGTTTTTTACATTGGGTTGGAGTTTGAATTAATCAAGGAATGGTACCCAAGGACCACACGAAGACCATTCAAAATATATCAGTGGGACATTAGAGGGCCATGTGAGATGAGGGTGTATTTTTAGAACCATCAATAAAAAAGGATTTGTGAGACCTATTTTTCCTATTGGGAAGCTCTAATGTTGTTCATGAAAAAGGAGGTTGGGAGTTAGAACCTATGTGTCGACTATCATCACATGAACTAGGTCATGATCTAGAATAGGTATACCTTGCTTGGGATTGATATCCCTCATTAATTAATAGAAATTATTTTGTTGGTTCTTAATGATAATTATCAGGTTCACCTAGCATCACATGATAGTGTCTGAGGATGAAATTTCAAATTTTGAAATCATTTGTTTCCATATACACTATGAGTTATGGGTAATTCCATTCAATGTAATGAAATATCCTACTCTATTCATAGAACTTATAAATAAGTTTTTCAAACAATTTATAATATAATTCATTTTTATCTTAATAAATGTAATTACCATTTAATATAAATATCAAGAGGATCTAATAATGATTTTGAGGAGTTTATGTCACTTACTTTGGGAGCACTAACCATAAAAAAAACACTAGACATGTTAGTTTTGGATCATCAAGGCTCACATTCTGGGGTATGTCATCTAAAATCATAATGTTGCAATAGATCTAGTGAAGATTAAGGAATTTTATACATGGTATCCACATTATTTATTATAGGAGGTTCCAAATTACCTTGATTTTAAAGGTTACTGAATGAGGGTCATGAGCAGTTCCAAGGAAAATTTGAGGAGATGAGGCTGAGATTGACAAATTCTCTAATAACACCCACAATTTATAAGAGATGAAATTTTTTATATAAAGAACAAATGACATGAAAAAATGGTATTCGTAAAGAATAAAACACCCAAATACATATTGATATATACATACATATATATATATAATTAAATTTATTTTCTCATATATCATAAGACACACACAAAAAAGAGTTTTTAAATAGCTTGTCTTACATTTATGAAGATGTTTTACCAAACAAAAATATAAAATTATTATTCTTATTTACTAGGACATTTATCTATGACATGTTAGAATGAAGATTATGAATATAAATAAAAAATTTATGTAAATATATTTTTAGATAGATTTAATAGTATTTTATTTATTAGTATTAAATTTCTAGTCATTATAAGAAAAAATTATATTCTATGAAAGAAATTAATTCTCTAAAAGATGGTTTTTTCCTCCCTTGTAAATATAATTTAAAAATAATTTTTCCACATTTATAAAATTTATTAAAAAATAATTTTTTTTGAAATTATCATATAAAAAATACCTAAGGGTAAAATATTGGGATTTTTTAGAAAATATTCATTTTTTGATGAATAGTTGAATTATAAATTGTTATCGGAAACTGCCTTTTAATTTAAATTGTTTATAAGGTAAAATTATAATTTTACTTAGTTTTATATTTATTTTAGTTCAATTTTATATCAGTTAATCCAATTTATTTCATTTGAATCAATTTCATATTTATTTTAGATTTAATAACATTTTAAGCATCAGAACATTTTAACTTTGAAAACCTATATTCTCCATAAGTTTATAGGATTAAAACTAAATTATATTTTGATACATATATTAATTTAATTTTTAAAAATGGATGAAATATATGGAATCATCAGAATTTATAATTTATAAAAATGACAACCTAATTTTTTCCGAAAATTAACTGTGAAAATAGTAAAAATTAATTTCCATATTTAAGGTAGAAAAGGGTTTACTTAGGGATAAATTAAGAATATAATGGTTAAAATGAAATTAAAATTTCTCTAACACCCATTGAATTGAAATATTTCAACACTTATTACCTAAGGATCTATTTTTATTGTTGTTTGGGACATTTATCATTGAAGGTTCCCTAAATAATTAGCAAATTAAAAAAAATAAAAAAGGTAAAATCCTTGATTTTAATATCTATAAATAATTAATATAGAAATAAAGAAAAAAAATTCATTAAAAACATTTTTTTGAAATAAAAATGAGTTTTTTTTCATTATGATATTAGTTTTGGGTTTTTTTAATTTTTTTAATTACATATAATTCTTATGAAACACCTATGATGTAATTATTTGTTGAAAAATAAAATAACTGATAGTAAATATGTTGAGTGTAAAATAAATCGAATTAATTAAATTGTTACATTATTTATTTATATTAATAAATCATGATGAACATGAGTTATCAAAATATATTCCAATTTCATCATATTTGTGATATTGGTATATATAAATTAATTTATTATTGTCAAATTGACATCAATTTTATTATATAAAAAATTATATCTTAATTAATAATTTAAATTTACTAAAAAATTATTTCATGTACATAGTACATTTAAAATATAAATAAATGCCAAATATGATCCATTACTATATATGTTTTTCTTCTACAATGAATATTTTGACCAATAAGTAGAAAAAAACTACTTTACGACAGTGAAGGTGTAAACGATGTTTTTACCTGTCACATTGGATTTTCATAATATTAATTTCATAAACCCGTAAGATTTATATTTTATAAATTATTTATCCTATTTGGAATCATTTTTTCCAAATTATATAATAAGGATGAATTTCATTTAGTCTTAATGGGTAAATTTCCTATGTAAAAAGGACTTGTTACTATATTGAAAACCTAAAATGGTAAAAATAAGGAATCATAGAAGTTCAAGGACAACATGTTGTAAACATGTGCATTATTATTTGGATGAGGTTTGGGTTGACCATATAATACCTCCAACCAATTAATGAAAAATTTTGGAGCTAATTTAGTTACTATTGACCCCCCATTAGTGAATAAATTTGGGTATTTATAAAAGTGTCACTCCTCCTCAACTATAAAAGGGAACTCACACCCCTCACTTATTCACAACTCAAATGTAAATTTTCTCAGCCAAGACATGAAAAAATAACAAACCAAATTCCATCCCCTAATCACATGTGACTCATACAAGGAATAAATCCATCCTAGTAAAAAATATGGTGGAATCCTATGGAGAAAAACCGAAAAGAGGTAATGTTCTTTAATGATCATTACTATTTTATTTAATTCAACACCTCCTTGAATTCTGGATAAAGAATGAAAATATAATAAACTCAGAATATTAAATTTAATGGGAGGTTTTTATAATATGTTATTTCCCTAAAACCATCTCTAATTCTATCAAGTGGGTTAAAATCATCATTTGTGTGGACAAAGCACTACTTCCTCGCAAACCGATGTCAGTAACTTTTCCATTACCCACTCTCAATGTTGAGTATGATGATAAATATAATGTATATATATTATATTTATAACATAATAATACATGTGAAGTCATTATATTATATATACCTATTTAAATTCAATTTTGATTGGGATATGATAATGTCGTTTGTGTGTACGGTAGACACCACCTCACAAGATGATGTGATTTATTTTCATTGACATGTTACAGAAATGGTAAAAAGGTAATGATAATAAATCTATATGATTTAAATGAAATAATAATTGAGATACTTCCATTTTTATGATTATAAAAATATAATATATTTCTTTCCTTCACACATTTGCAATCAATCCAATGTGATAATGTCGTTCGTGTGTGCGTGGACTACCGCCTTCCTGAAGCGATTAAACTCTATTTTATTCACCACACCACTATAATGATATATAATTATATATAATTAAATAATTTGTTATTTATTATAAAATTATATTTTTTTTGGAAATATAAAACCTTACTTACCTTACTTTCATAATGATGTTGGAAAAATGGAAACATTGCTAATGAGTATGTATGGACTACCATTTATTTGACAGTAACATTGATTTATTTTTAATTACTGTCATTCATTATTGGTTTTAAAAGTATAACTTATTTATAAATTTTATAATTATTTCATTATAATTATTCTGTACATGATGGAACTACATTATATTTACATGAACCAGAATATTCATAACAATTCATAAAAGTGAAAATATATAAATTAACACTCGATGCAATGAAAATAATTAACAAACAGATGATGAGATGTTATAAATTTTTAATATATGATATTATAAATATTATTATTTTTATATTATAGGTTAGTGGTTTTTTAAAAAAACTATATAATAGGGTAAATCACAATCATCTATATGAAATCCTAAGGTAATGGTTTTCTAATAAAGATTTTTTTTATGTGATCTATGCCATTTTCACCACTTATTTCATTATTTCAACTATATATTTACAATGAATGTAATTTATGATTATTATCTGAAAAATTATGTGGAATTAAATTTACATTCTTGATCTCCCATTCATGAGGTTTATCATTTCAACGTTACCAAAGCAGTAAGGGATTTTTTGTCTCAATTTTCTTTTTCTGAGACATAAGTTATGTTGTAATGAAATCTATTTAATGAGGTGTTGTGACCTCACCTGTTTTGATAATACCAATTATTCTTTTACATACCTTTGATAATCCCAATTAATGTTTATCTATATTCAAATTCTATCAATATATGATATTCTGTTATCAATATAACAATAATGTTAAAATAGTACTTGAGATATGTTAAGAAATGGTTATCTATGTTCATATATGTTATAAATTAATTCTAACCCAATCGTATATGTGTTTCATAAAATAGATAAGTGTTTGTCACTGATCTGCATATAGCTACTGATAACAGAGCTACTGGTACTTAGTCTACCGATAAACAGAGTCACCGATAAGCTATGTCTATCGATATGTACAGAGCAACCGACACAAACTGAGCTACCGATAGAACAGGTCTACTAGTATCCTTAACTCTTCTAGTATACACTTGATCGCTGATATGTATAGAGCTACCGATATGAAGAAGTCTACCGATAAAACCAGTTCACAGACAATTACCGATAGAAGTCTGCCGATAGAGTAAGTCTACCGATACGAGCTACTGACCGACCTACTAATACACAGACTAGCGACTGATATGAAGCGACTGACCTAGTCTACCGATATAAGTACAGAGTCACCGATACATCGAGCTACTGATATCCCAAGAGCTACCGATGGATTAAGAGCTACCGATAGAATGAATTCACCGATATATATTTCTACCGATACAAGTTCAAAAGAGATACCGATGGAAGGTCCTGCTACAAAAATTCCACTACACATTTCTACCAATAGAAGGCTATGAATGATTGACCAACCAGTCAATCCCTAGATTCTGAATACTATTTATCTATTAAGCTAACAGTAACATTTGATGTTTTTAATGCATTTAATGTTATTTAATGATCTCTGTTGCCATGTGAGGGAACCGAACCTAGTACCCATGCAAAAGGTAATCATTCCTATTTTCCAGAGCTGAAAGCTATAAAAGGGATGAAACAGACCTAGCTAAAAAGGGTGGTTTCGTTGTAATGAGATGAACAAGGAGCATGTAATGAGCATGAAGAAAGCAGCAAGAAGTAAACAAGAAGTGTATATACAAGCTTCATACTGAAAAACAAACGACACACCGAAAGACATCCATACTCTAAGAAAAATGGACATACACAAAGAAACTTATTCTAGAGGAGAACACAAGTTGCATCTTGAGTGAAGAACTATAACAAACACTTCATGCACTCAAGCTGATAAGGTGTACCTGGAAAATGACACTCTATTTTTCAGAGAAAAACCAGAGAAAGACCCAGAAGCATTTCTGACAAATCAAACGAGTCCAGAGCTACAATTCCAATAACTAAAGCTCTTATAAACTCTTTCTCTCTTACCTTAGTGATTCTTTCATTTACATTCCGAGCAGTGTGTGTACCTTGTTTATTTTATGCACACTTAGTCTCCTGAGTTAAACTAGAGGATTCATAAATCCTCACTCAAACTGTATAACTCTTTGTTTCCCACTGTGGATAGTGGTAGAGGTTGAGTAAGACATGGAAAACTGTGATCTATTGTTTGTTTTCCCATGAAGAACTATGGTAGAGGTCTTTGTACCTGGACAACGTGTTCACTTTTGTTTTCCCCAATCTAGGGTGTGGATCATTTTATATAAACTATTTGAGAGGACTAAGTGTTGTCTTGAGATTGAACCTCTTGGTAACATCTGCTGTGATTTTAGTTTAAATCATAAGTATACTATATATATATCATATTCCCCTGCTAACTACTTTGAAATAAAAAACTAATTTAAATCTACACTAATAGTTAAATTAGAAAGTGTTTATACTTATTGTAAACCAGTAAGTTAGTTTCAAAAGTTAATTTCATCTTCTGATTAAGTTAACTGAGGCCTAATCAATCATTGAGAAGCTAATTGAACATTTACACTCTGTATAAATTCACTACAAGTTAACATTTTTTTAAAATATGGAGATTTTAAGAGAAATATTTTTAACTGAAATTTTTATTGGAACTCAATTCACCCCCCGCTTGAGTATCTGCTCATACCAACATTTGGTATCAGTGGTTTTTTTATTAATATAAATTTTCAAAACATTCTATTTTTCAACCGGGATTTTAGTTGCATCTTTATAGATCTTAAAATTCTGTTAATTCTAAATTTTATCTCTTTAAAACTATTTTCTAAAATCTAGCTATGGACAATAGACTAGAGGGTGCTGCTAATAACCAACCACTTTTCATTAATGGTTCCAATTATTCCCAGTGGAAACATAAAATGAAAATTCATTTAGAGAATATGGGTTTTGATATCTGTAATTCTATGGAATCTCAATATAAAATTCCAGAAACTAAAAGAAATACTTGGGATGAACCTACAAATACTTCTTACAATAATAATTGTAAAGCTATGAATGCCTTGTATTGCGCTTTAGGAGATGAAGAGTTTAACAAAATGTTGCTTGCAAAACTGCTTATGAAATTTGGGATACACTGGCTACTTCTCATGGAGGAACAACCAATGTTAAAGAAATGAGATTGAATACTTGTACCATTAAATATGATAATTTTAAAATGAAGACTGATGAACCTATTTCTAACATGTATCTTAGGTTTAATGATATTTTCAATACTATGATATCACATGGAAAGGTTGTTCCAACAAAGGAACAAATCATGAGAATCTTGAGATGTCTACCAGAAATATGGACGGGAACATCTGTTTCCATTAGAGAATCATGTGACATCATCACACTCCCTATTAAGGAATTAATAGGTAAACTTATGATGTATGAGGAGAGACTTAAAGTAAATTACGAATAAGATGATGAACCCAAGAGAAAATCTGTGGAATTCAATTCTACTGCTTCATAGAGAATAGACAAAGAGAAAATACATGTACCTACAGAAATTTCAACATTTGACGATTCAGATTCAGACAGTGATGCTAAAATGGCCCAACTTTCCAGGAGATTCCAAAAGTTTTATAAGAAGAATAAGTTCTTCCGAAAAATCAAATTACAAAGGAAATAATGACATTAAGGGTCATTGGAAGAAGGATAGGAAGAAATCTGATGAGGATGATATAGTCTGCTATGAGTGCAAGAAGAAAGGACACATCAAGGCTGACTGTCCAAAATTAAAATTCAAAAAGAAACATGATTATAAGGACAATAAGTACAAGTAATCCATGAAACCTATTTGGAGTGATTTAGAGGACAACACAAGTGAATATGAAGTTTCTGACTCTGAAAATAATCATGCCAATATGTTATTCATGACTAATACATCTAAGTTACCTGTTTCCCCTATGCTGAATGATTATTATTCTGGAAAAAATTGTGATTCAGAAAATGCTGAAAATATGTCTAAGGTTGAATTATCTGAATATTGTAATATGCTGTAAGAAACATGTAATGACCTTAAGGACAAATATAAGTCACTAAAGAAACAACATACTCTTACTGAAAATTTTAATTATTCTCTTAATGTAGAAAGAGAAAAGAATTCTCAACTGTTAAAGGAAAACATTGAACTGAAAATGTCTAATGAGCAACATAGAAAGGAATTAAAAAGTTCACAAAGGGAAAATATACACTTACTCAAATTTTAGGCAAGAAAGTTGCACCAAAATACACTACTGGTTTGGGATAC
This sequence comes from Viscum album, assembly GCA_963277665.1. Lineage (NCBI taxonomy): Eukaryota > Viridiplantae > Streptophyta > Magnoliopsida > Santalales > Viscaceae > Viscum > Viscum album. Next base: position 1,869,996,151 of record OY728147.1, read on the forward strand.
CAACCTAGACAGATACAATTCACTAAAACTCGATTTATCTCTAAGTCTGGAAAAAATTATGCTTAATCAAGTTCTGGAAATTCATATGCTTCAACTAGTTATTCATATGGTTTAGATTAAATAAAGTTTATCATTCAAAATATATTGATTATGTAAATTTTATGAAACCCAAAAGGCAGATATGGGTAACTCAAACTTTGATTTCTAACCTTTATGGACCCAAGAAGATCTGGGTACCAAAATCATTTTTTGTTTAAATCTATTTTGTAGGAAACATGTTTGAAGTATTCTCACAAGAAGGTATGGTAGTTGGATAGTGGATGTTCGAGACATATTTTTGGATATTATTCATGCTTTAAAATCTTAATAAAAGTTGATGGAGGCCATGTCACCTTTGGTGATAATTTTAAAGGAAAAATCATCATCCTAGGCCAAATTTGTAACATGGATTCAGTTTTAATTTCTAATGTTTTATTTGTTGATGGACATAAGTATAGCCCGTTATGCATTTCTCAATTATGTGATGATGGTTTTAATGTTATGTTTGAAAATGATTCTTGTAATGTCTATAATTATAAAAATATTTTAGTATTCTCTACCTTTAGAAATGAAAATGTTTATTCTGTGGATCTGAATTATTTAGCTAAAAAAATGTTACCTGCTTAAATGGTTTTCATAATGAATCGTGGATTTGGCACAAAAGATTAGGATACTGCAACATTTATTCACTTAGAAAATTGACTAGGAATAACATAGTTAGAGACCTATATAAACTTGAATTCCCAAATGACAAAGTTTATAATCCCTGTCAAAAGGGAAATCATCATAAAGTTTCTTTTAAATCAAAGGAAGAAGTTTGTACTTCTCAACCACTCGAGTTGGTTCACATGGACTTGTTTGGAACATCAAGAGTTTCTAGTTTAAATTGGAAGCATTATGTCTATATCCTAGTATATTACTTTTCTAGATATACTTGGGTATACTTCTTAGCTCACAAAAGTGAATATTGTTCTTACTTTGTTAAATACTCCAAATCTGTAGAAAACCATATTGGACTTAAGATTAAAAATCTAAGAAGTGATCATGGTCATGAGTTTTAAAATCATGAGTTTGAATCTTATTACTCACATAATGGCTATAGTAACAACATTTTTACTCCTAGGAAAATTCTGCAGAATGGTGTAGTAGAAAGAAAGAATAGACCCCTTCAAGAAATTGCAAGAACCATGATTAATGAATATGACCTACCTATTTATTTTTGGGCAGAAGCTGTGAATACATCTTTTTATATTACTAATAGAGTCTTGATTAGACTTGTTCTCATGAAGACCCATATAACCTATTGAATACTATAAAACCCAATGTTAGTTACTTTAGAGTCTTTGGCTTCAATGTTTTTATTCTTAATACAAAGGATAATATTGACAAGTTTTCTTCTAAGAGTGATGATGGAATTTTTCATGGTTAAGCCTATAGAGTCGTTAATAAAATAACCAAATGTGTGGAAGAATCTATTCACATCATGTTTGATGAAACTGAACCACATGAGCCTAAAACCTCTCTTGAAAATCTTGAAGAAGATTTGACTGTTCTGGACCTTAATGATAAATTTAAAGAACCTGCTATAAAAATATCTAGTTCTGGACATTTTCGAGAATATGCTTCTATAGAACATGAACTTATAGATGAATCTGAAATTTCTAGTCCTACCTTTACTAGATCAACAAGGATTCTAAAGAATCATCCTTTAGATGCTGTTGTTGATAATCTTGATAGAGGGAAACAGACTAGAGCTTCTCTAAGAAACCAGGTTGAACATCAAGCCTTTCTTTCGTAGCTAGAACCTAAAAATGTCAATGATGAAATCAATGATGAATTTTGGGTAATGGCCATTGAATAAGAGTTAAATCAATTTTAAAGAAACAAATTCTGGGAATTAGTTGACAGGCCCAAGGACACTTTGACAATAGGCACTAAATGGGTTTTAATAAAAAAATTTGTTGAATCTGGAAACATATTAAGAAAAAAAGATAGACTAGTTGCACAAGGATATAGTCAAGTGGAAGTTATAGACTATGAGGAATCCATTGCTCCTGTAGCTATATTAGAATCCCTTAGAATTCTACTTGCCTATGCAGCTCATCTGAATTTCATGTTATATCAAATGGCTGTTAAAAGTGATTTTCAAAATGGTTTTATAATTGAAGATTTTTTTTTTGATCAACCACTAGGATTTCCTAATCCTCATTTTCCAAGAGATTGGTATGATAGACTTAGTAATTTTCTTATTTCAAATTGTTTTACTAAAGGGATTGTTGATCCATCTCATTTTATTAAAAAAATTTCTAAAGATGTTTTATTAGTTCTAATCTATGATGGTGATAATATTTTTGGATCTTCTAAACACTATTTATGTACTAATTTTTCATAGATTATTAAAAATGAATTTGAAATGAGAATAATGGAAGAACTCAATTATTTTATTGGATTTAATGTTTTTCAAAATGAAAATGGTATTATTTTGAATCAAAGTAAATATAAAAAGGATATTTTAAAACGTTTTTGTTTGGATAGTATTAAGGGAAGTGATACTACTATGAGTACAGTTTGTAAATTGGATGCAGATGAAACTAGGAAACCATTGGATCAAAACAATTACAGAGGTATGATTGGAATCTTACTTTAACATACTGCTAGTTGACTAGATATTATGTTTAGTGTGTGTATGGGTGAAAGATTTCAAGATAATCCAAAAGAATCTCATTTACTTGATGTTAAACGAATTTTCAAATATCATAAACACACTGTAAACTTAGGTTTGTTTTTCCCAAAATGAAAATCCATTCAGTTAATGAGTTATTCAGTTTCTGACTTTGCTGGTTGCAAGTTAGATAGAAAAAACACATCCGGAACATGTCATTTATTGGGAAAATCCATAGTATCTTGGTGTAGTATGAAGAAGAATTCTATAGAGTTTTCTACTGCTGAAGTAGATTATATAGCTACTGGTAGTTACTGTGCACAAATTTTGTGGATGAAAGACACTCTTTTGGACTATGGATATGACTTTAAGCATGTCTGTATCAACTGTGACAACACTAGTGTAATAGTCATTTCGAAGAACCCAATGTCTCACTCTAGGTCCAAACACATTGATGTAAGGCACTATTTCTTGAAATATCATTACAAAAAGAGTGATATTATTCATGAGTTTATTGGTACTGAACATCTATTAGCTGATATTTTCACCAAACCATTGAGTTCGGATAGGTTAAGTTACATTAGACACGAGTCATGAATGATTAACCTTGATCGGTAGATACCTCGCCGATGTAAATTCTCACCGATGTAAATCCTAACCGATGTAAATTCTCACTGATGTAAATTATCACTGATGTAAATTCTCACTGATGTAAATTCTCATTGATGTAAATCCCCACCGATATAACCTCACTAATAGGAATTTTCACTGATAGACCCTACTGATGAGTGCACTGTTTGAAACATCTGTCTGCTGCCAAAATCTGAATCATTTTTACTTTATTTCATTTTATTTATTTATTTCATGATTCTTAAATGATAAAAATAAAGTCATATCTTCTTATCAATCCACCGAGCCTCAAACCCTTACCATCAAACCTTATCTCCCGAATCTTTCGAGAACCCTAAATCCCTCGAACCAGTGATGGAAAAAACCAAATTTCCTACCATCAGATATGACTCCGATGAACGAAAAGAAAAAAAGAAAAAGTTTGAGCCAGAAGAAAGTGGTAATGTTGGAAGAACAATATCTGTAAGGTTACCATTAAATCCTCAATTTCAAAATAGAGAAGTTGTGATCGAAAAGGATCTCTGCGTGGAATGGCTACTGCCTAAGAAATCGTTAGTGCTCGAAGTGCTGAAAGATCAAAAGTGGGTATATTATTTTTCGAACAACAATGGACCCTACTATCTGAAGCTAGTGAAACAATTTTATGATTATGTATGTTTTGAAAAATCTAAAGATGAGAACCGAGTAACATCATTTGTTAATGGAAAGGATTTGTCCTTTTCATCAACTGAGTGGGATGAATGCTTAAAGGTTTCTCATGATGGTGTATCTTGATATGTCATGAAAGCTATACCACCTTCAAGTGATATTTTTGATTATGAGAATGCCTTGGAGGAACTCACTGGCGATGGAAATCAAAGACAAGTAGTAGCTGCTGAAATGGATGGAGAGAACAGATTGATGTTCAAATTTGTTCAACATGTATTAATACCAAGGAGAGTAGACTTTTCAAATTTAATATATCTGGATATCTATCTCCTTCATCTTTTGATACATAGATTCAAGTTGAATATATGCAGATTTCTGATGAATCAAATGGATGATATGATTAGACCCAAGTAAAAAACTAATTCCTTGTTCTTTTTCAAACAGATCTCAGAAATGATCAAAGTGAAAGGAATAGCTAAGTCTTAAGGTGAGACAGTGGTAGTAAGGAACAATTTCTATGTCACCAGTACAGTTTTCAAATACATGAAGATAAATTCCAACCCATGGAGAGGATAATAGATCATTGATGACAAGAAGGTGTATGATAAGTTTAATCCTATGGATCATCCTTCAAGACCGAATGATGTGAGGGATCGATGTCTGGGAGCTGATGAAGAGGAGCTAGAATACAATAATGATTTAGAAGAGGAAGATTCCTATGCTAATGAAGGAGGGGACCCTGATTTATATCCTATCCCAGCTTCTGAAAATCTGGATCAACATAAATGATATAAATATGAAGCTGTTTTAGAGGATGTTGAAGTGGCTGTTGTAGAGAATGAAGAAGATACTCATGAATGTGAAGCATCTATGTCAGCTGATTTGAGCCTTATTCCAGTGATTGGAAAATCTTTAGTGCCTGCTGAGGATGTAGTTGGAGAAGTGTAAGAAGATGTACCTAATTTAGGGGACCCTCCTGCTTTTGTAGAGAATGAATTGATAGTTGACGATTCTCAGGAAAAAGGAATACATGCTAAGAATGCTGCTGAGAATGATGCTGAGAATTCTGGTGAGAATGCTGTTGTTTTACTTGAGGATGCACCAGTTGAGGGGGAGCATCAACCCATGTTTGGAAGTGTTATAGTGGGTGTTGATATTGAGGACTGGGTAGAAGACATTGGTTTTGTGGTCTGTGGATTAGACTATCCTGATTTTGACAATGAAGCATCTATCAATAGACCAAAAATCATTTATGATGTTGAGACTGAGTTACTACCTAAAGATGTGGTCAAAATGCATGACCTGGATACTTTGATGAAAAAGCTTATGGACAGTTTTGTGGAAGAGACAAAGAAGATGGAATCTTCATTGGTATCCACAATTCAATCGATCATGACTGACCCATTAGCCAGTTTATCATCTGAAAAAGAATATATTGCAATTACTCCTGCTGATATGATCAAAAGGGATGACCTTGAATCCTTAAAATATGAGATGAAATAATCTTTTTGTGCCTCAGTTTCTAAGATGAAGCACTGCTTTGTTGAAGAGATGAGTATGTTTGAAAGAACTTTTGAACTCTCTCTAGGTTGTAATTTGTCAACCTTCATGACAGAAATAGTTGGAGAAGTTAAATATTTCCAAACTCAAATATCTAGACTGGATGCAGATCTTGAAACACTAAAGAAATCGGTTATCTCTTTTCACTCGTACATGAGTCCAAAATCCCAAGATGTCAAGGACTTAACCTATGTTAAAAGTCTTGTAAGTCGGATGGTTTTAGTGTTTGATGGTTTTAAAACCTCCATGAAAGATCATGTGAAAACCCTGGATTCTCAAGTCCAAAATCATATTAGTGGGTTGACTATGAAATTCAAGGAAACTGTCTCTTTCTCTTCTGGTTCTGTTGCTTCTATGCCCTCAGTGGATTTGAATCAGTTTCGATCAATGATGAAGGAGGAGCTTGGTCAAGCTTCAACCAGTGGCTCTGTAGACTCATCCGAACTGAGAAAAGTTGGGCTTGCTACTTGAGATTAATCAAGAGAAATAATGAAGATATTCCAAGACTATATGAGAGAAGATTCTGACTCTTAGAAAGAAGTGAAAGATAAGGTGGACTCCTATTTCTCTAAGATATTCACAAAGAATCAACTCAACAATCATTTCAAACATCTTTTGGAAAACCTGAAGATACGTCCTATCAATCATGCCTTCAGAGAGCATGTCAACAAACTAAGGGAATTAACTCCAGCATTTGAAAAATTTATGGAGAACAAGGATGACTTCATATCTTCGATGGAGAGAGGAGGAGGCATAATTATGTATTTCAGAAATCTTTTTCTGCCTTTCTTGCAAGTTGATGCCAGGCCGGTTATTGTACCTCTAGCCTTACCTGCCTCTGCCTCTACTGGTTCTCCAGTTCAGATGACTCCTGCCCAAACAATACGAAACCGACACCTATTATCACTCAAAGGACTCCTCAGTACAGACCAGGCACAATTTAAGTGGCTCATCCTCTTAGGATTATTTCTGTAATTCCTAGGTCTTCACCTAAATCTACACCACCTGAATCCTCTTCTAAATCAAAAGGAAAGTCACACATTGAATATGTGGATTGAACAAATGGATGGGATGTTTGATAGGAATATCTTGTATTTTGTGTTTTGTCTATGTAACTTTTTTCAACATCTAATTCAATTGGATTTCCTCTATTTCTCATTGTGTTATTTTTTCTCTTTCATGTTTCCCACTTTTTGATTATCACAAAGGGGGATAAATATTATCAGAGTATCAAAGGGGTAGAAATATTTTCACGGAGGAGCAATATTACCTAAGGAAGAGCTACTATTCTTTTCCCTTCTGATATCATTTTATCTTCTTCCACCTCTGATCCATTATGTTCTATAACATACTGTTTCTATAAGGTAATTGCATTTAATGATATATCCTCTGATATTACTTAATTAAATTTTATCTCTGATACAATTAATCATTATTTTAAACACTATAATATCATTTGTTGTGATTATCAAAAACGAGGAGATTGTTGACCTCAACTTTTTTGATAATCCCAATTATGCTTTTACATAACTTTGATAATCCCAAATAATTTTTATCTATATTTGAATTCTCTCAATATATGTTATTCCATTATCATGATGATAGTAATGTTAAAATAATACTTGAGATATGCTAATCAATGGATATCTATGTTTATATAGGTTATAAATTAATTCTAACCCAATTGGATATGTGTTGCATAAAACAGATAAGTGTTTGTCACTGATCTTCATATAGCTACTGATAACAGAGCTACCAGTACTTAGTCTACTGATAGACATAGTCACCGATAAGCCAAGGCTACCTATATGTATAGATCTACCGACAGAAACCGAGCTACCGATAGAACAGGTCTACCGGTATGCATAAGTCTTCTAGTATACACTTGATCGCTGATATGTACAGAGGTACTGATATAAGGAAGTATACCAATAGAACCAGTTCACATACAATTACCGATAGAAGTATACCGATAGAGTAAGTCTACCAATATGAGCTACAGACTGGCCTACTGATACATAGACTAGTGACTGATATGAAGCAACTGACATAGTCTACCGATACAAGTACAGAGTCATCGATACATCGAGCTACCGATAGCCCAGGAGCTACCGATGGATTATGAGATACTGATAGAATGAATTCACCGATATATATATCTACCGATAAAAGTTTAAAAGAGATACTGATGGAATGTCCTGCTACAGAAATTCCACTGCACACGTCTACCAACAGAAGGCTACGAATGATTTACCAACCAGTCAAACTCTATACTCTCAATACTATTTATCTACTAAGCTAATGATTACATTTGAGGTTTTTAATGCAATTAATGTTATTTAATGATCTCTGTTTCCTTGTCAGAGAACCATAACTAGTACCCATACAAAAGGTAATAATTCCCATTTGCCGGAGCTAAATGATATAAAAGGTAAGATAAAGACCTAGCTAAAAAGGTTGGTGTCATTGTAATGAGATGAACAAGGAGCATGTAATGAGCAAGAAACAAGCAGCAAGAAGTAAACACGAAGAGCACATAAAAGCTTCATACTAAAAAATGATCTACACACCGAAAGACCTCCATAATCTAAGAACACTAGACATACACGAAGAAACATAATCTAGAGGAGAACACAAGATGCATCTTGAGTGAAGAATTAAAAAAATCACTTCATGCACTCAAGCTGATAATCTGTACCTGGAAAACGACACTCTTTTTTTCATAGAAAAATCATAGAAGGATTCAGAAGCTTTTCTGACAAATCAAACGAGTCCAGAGCTGCATATCTAATCACTGAATCTCTTCTAAACTCTTTCTCTCTTACCTTAGTGATTCTTTCATTTACATTCTGAGCAGTGTGTGTACCTTGTTTATTTTATACACACACAATCTCCTGAGTTAAACTGGAGGATTCTTAAATCCTCACTCAAACTCTATAACGCTTTGTTTCCCCCTGTGGATAGAGGTAGAGGTCGAGTAAGACCTGGTCAGCTATGAGTTGTTGTTTGTTTTCCCACTAAGAACTGTGGTAGAGGTCTTTGTACCTGGACAGCATGTTCATTGTTTTTTACCCTAATCCAGGGTGTGGATCATTTTATATAAACTATTTGAGGGGACTACGTCTCGTCTTGAGATTTAACCTCTTGGTTTCATTTGTTGTGAATTTTAGTTTAAATCATAAGTATACTATATATATATATATATCATATTCCTATGCTAACTACTCTAAAATACAAAACTATTTTAAAGCTACTTTTATAGTTCAATTAGCAAGTGTTTATACTTATTATAAACCATTAAGTTAGTTTCAAAAGTTAATTTCATCTTCTGATTAAGTTAACTAAGACCTAATAAATCTTTGAGAAACTAATTGAACATTTACACTCTGTATCAATTCACTACAGTTTATCTTTGTTTTTAAACAGGTGGATTTTAAGAGAAATATTTTTAACAGAAATTTTAATAGGAACTCAATTCACCCCCTCTTGAGTATCTGCTCCGAAAAAAAAGGTTTATATACATCTAATTTAATATGTTATTCCATTAATCTCTTAATTTTTATGTTATTATGAGTTTCATTTAATTATTTTATTTCATTCATATTAAAATTCAATGTTACCAAAGTGGTAAGATTCTTACATTACAATCTATTTTTTTATTGGGATTGTTTATAATTTTACATCCAAAAGTGAGATCATATCATAAATCTATATATAAACACATAAATTTTATTACACTATATATACCCATCATATTTAGATAAAATATTTCCATTCTTCTCTCATGCGTACTTATAATAATTGATATTTTTCAATAAAATCAAACATGAATTATCCCTCTGGTTAGAAGTTTTTTTATTTCCAAAAAATGATTTCAAATTTTTTTATAAACTACTTCATTACTGTAATATGATTTATAAAAATTAATTTTTAACAATTTATGTCCGTTTTTAAATTATATCAAAATTTATATTCTCATCATTTTAAAAACAATTCCAATTTGGGTTTTTCCAAATATATGAAAGGAATTTTCTTATCATTTTATGACCAAGGAAATTTTCTATCATTTTTATCATGAAAAATAAATGTGCATTATAACATTTATAGCTTGAATGAAATTAATAGTCATCATGATCGAAATTTCATTAATTAACCCCTTTCATGTTTACAATAATCTTTTTAAATAAAATATTCTTCCTAATATTTTGAAAATTCATAGTTTTTTTGAAAGTTTTTTCCATAGAAAATGATTTTTAAAATAAAATGGCTTTTATAAAAGTGTATTTAATGTTTAAAGGATACATTCTTCAATTAACATTTGAAATCACTTTTAAATCGTCTATTATATTATTTCAAGTATTTTTTCAATGGGAAGGATTTTTAAAATATTTTATTAATTTTATAAATGTTATTTAATATTAAAATGTTTAGTTTCTTCAATATATTTTTTAAATATTCATAAATGGTATTTCTATTAATCAATGTCAAAAAACATTTTTTAAATTATTCTCAATCATGGATATTTTTAAATGAGACTATCCACATTCTATATCTAGATCAATTAGGATTTTTTCAAAATATTGATATGAAACTAGTTTCATTCCCATGGGGTAACCATGTTTTAAATAGAATATTATGGAACCCATTTACATTCCTTGGATTAGTCAAGGTTCAAAATATATTTATAGGAGACCAATATCATTTCCATTGGGTAATCATGTTATAGGGAAATAACGATTGTTTCTATGATTTTTAAGATGAAATATCATTGTACGTTATTTACATTGTGGTTATTGGATATTATATATGATGGGTCCACCTAGATAGTAGTGGGAGAGAACATTATATAATAAAATATGTGTTTCCCAAAGAGTGTTAGATTTCATTGTGTAATGATTATGTTCTCTATATAATTTTATTACATGTTTTTTGTATTGTTATACAAATTTTAAGGGTTCGGCATGTGTTCTGTAAGTGTTCTATAAAGATGATTTTACGTGATACTGACATGTTTTCCTATGATTCCTTTTTGTTTTTAATGTTTCACTTGATCAATATTGATTCCATATGGTTCATTATTATTCATTCTTATGATTCCATGATTTGTTAAATTCTTTTTCCATATTTCATGATTGAAAATTTTGGAATTGTTGGGTCTGAGTTCTTTTATGATTCACTCATGAAATCTCTTTATTTCATCAATAAATTATGAAAACCTTATGCTCATATATGAAATTCTATTTTTATAGCTTGTGTTTAGAAATAATGATTATTTGATCTCATACGTATTCTACTTCCACTTATATATGTTATAAATGATGATGTACACTTAATTATTTCTGTAAAGGACCTCATATTGATAATGATGATGACTTAATGTGAAATAAGAACATGTGGGTTATGTAAGAGAAGTTATTATTTGAAATCATAGTTATTTCTTATGTAATATTATTTACTAATTATACAAAACACTAAAATTAAAATTCAATTTACAATGTACGTGATCAAAATTTTCCTTTTGATGTCGTAATGTTTTGATAGAAAACAATTGGGTCACAATTATCTGTATCCAAGCCATAAATGTAAAGATTATAATTTCATCACCAGCTATGGGATGATAGGCTCAGGGATGTTATATATCCTGTTTTGAGACTATCTAATTATGTAGTGAAATATTTAGTGTTATTTAGGATTATTTATATAGGTTCTTTGCATGTTGATTAATATTATGGAAATGATATCTTATGGAAAATTTCATTTGAGACTTAATTTCTAGTTTCTTGAAACCCATGACGTGACATTGGTAGTGGTAGTAATACCCTAAATTTTGTGATGGTATGGTCATCTGGGTGATCATTTTTATTTACCTAGACCACCATAGTCGTAGGTAAAACATTACTAAGAGAGATCATTACCTAGGGAATAAAAATCAATTGGAGTTCTTACATATCTATCACTTAATGAAATTTTATACTCATTGGAAGGGTACAGAATTATAATATTCCCATAGAAGGAAATCCAATTATCACATGGTGGATGAGGCTTCTATGTAGTAATATTTATTATAACTAATGCTAGAAAAATAGAAGAGTGTAAATTTTATTCACTTGATGGTGGAGACTCCTTTGATTATCTAATGAGTGACAAATAGTTGGTTTGGAGGAATCTACTGTGAGGTTATACATTACAATATATCCATAAGAGGAACACTATATGGTTTTTTAGAAGAAGGGGAGAATATACTACTTTTTAATATGAAGTAAGGGTCTTTTGTTCATTTTTTGTTGGGATGTGTGGAGGGAGTCACACTACCCACTTTGATGTATATCTCAATGTACAAAAATGTAAATGGATACTCAATGGTTCTTCTCTAGGTAAAATTTGCGTATGGAAAAATAATTTTAAAAGTAAAAGAAATATTTACACTCATAGACATAATGATTCCCCAACCAAAAAATAATAGTAAATATAGATTTTGAGAAGGAAAATATCTAAATCTCTATGCCCTAACCACTATACCTAGTCAAATGAACCTGAGTATCCCATTTTCACATATGTAATCACTATCAACATTTTAGTTATATTTATCAGACATGAAACATGTGAGAAAATATCATTCCAGGGTGACTATATGAATACCCAGTTGGAATCCAAGCATGATGAGGTTGGGGAATAATTAGAGACATAACAAAAGTAGATATCCCAACCCATAGAGAGGGAGAAATGCAATCCCAAAAAAGTATACAAACCCATAAACACAAATATATATATATATATATGCTCATAAAAAACCATTAGTAGAGAGAAATGAGATCTCCATATCACATCCTAGCATAGGAAAAGATTTTGTGAATAGTTATAAAGGACAATCAATGTTTCCTAGATTCATGCATGTCTATCCATATAAGTATCCAGGTGGAGGGACCACACATCTCCATTATTCTTCATATATTAGGGGGAAAATATCCAACTATATGATTAACACCCCCAATGTATCATTAGGGTTACACTCATTATATAGAGGATATGAAACCTTGTACAATAGGGGTATCACTGAGTAGATAGAGGACATGCGCCTTGTTCTATCAGGGGGTACAACATAGTAGACATTGGACCATGGAAATAGTAAGTTATTGGGAACCACTAATTAGATATAGGAACCTCACCCAAGTATGTTATGGGATACCACTCAATATATAGATGACATTCATCCTAGTATGATAGGGAGGGTACAAATCAGTAGATAGAGGACCAAAACACTAGTATGATAGGTGTACCACATAGTAGATAGAGGTCCCACAACCTAGTATGATAGGTGGTACCACTCCATTTATATAGTACTTACACCCTAGTGTGATTGGTTTGGTACCACTTAATAGATTTAGGATTCACACCCTAGTACAATATGTTGTACCAATATAATGATCATTTCCTATCATTATCATCATCTATCAGTATCTAATAACGATTTTGATACAAAAAACTAAAAATTTATCTCAAAATACACCATGATTGTGACCATCATGATCTATATCAAAATAAAATGTCATTACATTCTACTCATGGACCAAAATCCAAGTCCAAAAAAAGATATACAAGAGGTAGAAATTTCATAAAAGAAAAGGCACACATCATGTAAGTGACCCAATGAACATGTATTCCTGCTCAAATGCCATGTTTTTTCATATATAGTAAATGAATCACTAGAAATTTATCACTAACATTTGTGTAAGGGAACTACATGACATGTCCCATCCACCTAAGGCTAAGCTATGTGCTCGTGTCAATGCATATGTACACTGTCCATGTGCTTGAACACAGTGTGTGATGGGCCACGCTCCTATACATTTACTCCTAGAGTATTCTTTCGGTAAACAAAACTAATTCACTTTACATGTGGGGGTCCCACATGATGAAGTATATATAACTCATCCGAACACCATAGTTTCCAAACCTAGATCACTACATGCCATTTGTTCTTTAGACTAGATGTCGTGTAGTCGAATGTCTTCATTGAATTCATGTAATAATTTTAAAATTCCATATTTTCTTCCCAAACTACATATTCTACCCTAAATTGACCTAAAATCAATGTAAAATACCTCCTACTCTCAATTACATCCCTCTGTGCGTTGGAAATTATATTTTGGGGAGTTTGTACAAATCCTATATAACTTTCATGAACATCCCTTTTTGGGGAATACTTTAGTTCAGTTCCATGATCCATGAAGACAATGAGGCTACCTTCTATCCACTCTAACTCATTATTATAAATCAAATAAAATAATTTTTTTTTACATCCACCACAAATCTAAGGGTATGATCTTACTCAGACGCACATGCCAATATTCAGATCTGGACTCTTTAGTCCAGTGATGAAGAACATGAAGAATATATAGAAGAAGGGTATAATAAAAATGTTGATATTATCATTTTCTATGATTTATTTTCCAATGGTCACAAAACGAGGGATTGGAAGGGGTTATTTAACTAGTAAAACTAGGATGTAAGTCAAATAAAAAAATTATTTTCCATGGGGATCATGTAAATGTTCAAATTAATTGCACATCAATAATTAGATTGACAATATATAATTTAACAATATAATAAAATTTTAATGAACCAAGAATTATGATCCCTTACTTGATTTAGATCAATAATTCATGAACAATTGTACTTTTAAAGAATGATAAGATTCATTGTGTTTGTCATGCATCAATTCGCATTGATCGTGTGGTTTTTTGATCACCCAATCAAATATTTATAGTGAATGGTGATTGTACCTCCTCTAAAATATCACAGGTGTATGATACTAAACTTATAGATTTCCATAAATGATACTAGCAGAGAGAATAAATTTTTAGAACATAAATTAATTAATTCAATTAATGTAGCCACTAACAATTTCCCTAGTCAAATGTTCTAGCCTGAGAGATTTTCAGTCGTGCCCTAGGTAAACCCTATTCTCTAAATTCAACCATGGTATCAGGTTTTTAATTCAAGACTCAGTTTAGGAGATATTCCATTATTATTGATAAAACATTAATTCATAATATATAATATCTTTAATATCTCTATGAAAATAATTTTGGGCACAATGGGCCTCATAATCATGCCCCATCTCAGTGACTAACATTATAAATATTCCATCATACATTACAATGTCTTATATGGAAGAAACATCATCTATATATATACTATCCTTTAAAAACATAATCATCAGGAATAAAAAACTTTGAAAAAGGATGTGATAATGAGGAATCACCTAGAAATATCTCTCCCAAGTGCTCGCATGCATGCTCCCATGATGTCTTAGTTCATGAACTAAAAGAATGGTCCATTCATATAGGAGCCTTTCCTAATGAACCTCGATATCCAATGAGTTGTATGAAATGTGGTTCCATAACTGATTTCGATCTCTCATTAGTTAATGATGTGCTTAGAATCAGGAACATGTATCCTCAGAGGTGACAAATGAAATATTTTATGAACTCACTCTAAATTTTTGGGGTATGACAAGGTGGTAGGAAACATCACCCACCCTATGAAAGATCATAAATGTTCCGAAGAACTAAAGTGGTAGCTTGACACCCCATATGAATACCCATTATTAACATCATGTGGAGACTCCCCGGAATTCCTTGTCATCCTACTCAAACTCGAAGGGACTAAAAAATCTATTGAAATAACATTTATTCCAATATGAATTTGTCTAAAAATATAATGGATCACCTATACAATAATCGTGATTGCATGAACCATATCTAAACCAAAAATAGTAGTCAGACCCAAATAATTATATCATATGGGTCCCCTATATGGTATCCCTTATCAGTCATTGTAATGTCACATGTAAATTATAATGTGGTAGCTATTATTATAAGAAAACTCCACAAATCCTCATTACTCTAGACAATGTCTAACATGCATGGCCTCAAAATATTCTCCATCACCCATATAGCATGCCCAGTATATCCATATATGTGGGGTTTTATGACTGTTTTCATCCTTATATTGGACTCAAATGCCTCAAGAACACCTCTACATATTGATAATGTGATATACAGAGAACATACAGAGAAAATAATTGAGGGAACCCCAGGAAAAAATGATCACACACATGTATAACTGGCCTAAACTATCCACCAATCTTTACTCTTTAATAGCTATGAAGTTTGTTGAAATTTTAATTCATTCAACTACCACCTATATAGAGTCAGGACCTCTATATGTTCATTTAATACCTATCACAAAGTCCATTGATATATCAAACCTTTAATACTGTATGATATCATGATGATCCAACAAACCTGAAGGAAATTAATTCTCAACCTTTACCTTTTGAAACATTAGGCAATATAAGAAAAACATAGTCATGATCTTCCTTATGAAAGCAACCCAAATATATTTTGGAAAAAAATATATACATATTCCCAACACTGGGACGTAAAAAAATGAATATGTTTGAAACGATCTCATCACCACAACATGCATCATGACTGGGACCACCATCTGTCACTATAAATGATTGAAATGACAACCTCTATTATAAAATCCATCTTGAGATTCCTATAAAGATATCTTTTCATGTAGGGACATACTATCGATGTGTTTCACCCTAAAATTCGTAACCCATAGCATAAGTGAATGGAGAAACACCATCGAGTCATAAAAATATACACCCTCATCCCTCAATAATTTCAACTATAATAGATGTAACTAATCAAAAGCCTCCCTTACAAAGGGATCCTATGAGTTCATGTTAAGAGAATATTCCATAGTGTCTTACATTCTAATATTATATTCTATCTCAATGAAATATTAATTTTGGAACTCAAACTAAAACCACTGTTGTAGGTCTATGTCCCTCTATGTGAAGATCTAATTTAGATTATGAGGTTCTCTTTTACCAATAATGTGTTCTCCCAGAATATTTTTCCTCGGAAACCTCATAGAAAAGACTTAGACATCCAAATCTGGGTAATTATTTGTCTAGTTCTACTTGTGGGGTCTCAACTATCTCAAAACATATACAATCACTACCTTCCTCTATGTCAATGGGCAATAGAGACAATCTCTATAGTAATCTTAATATACTATATACCTCACACCCTCTATCATTATTCTTTACATATAATCTCTTTTAATTCAAAGGATTAACTTCTTAATGGTTCTCTATAACTGTATAGTCTCAGAAGATGGATTCCATTCCATGTTAGGGACATCAAATGGGTTATAATTCTTAATAATCCACCCATAATCACCTTGTAGTACCCCACCAAAAAAAAGAAAAATCATCACCTATAAGCACTCTCTGGTGGATCCCAATAAATAATGACATTAATTTTCACCATGTCCACAACTGATGAATTTGTAGATGTTAAATTCCATATATATTGAACATTATGGATCAAGAAATAGTACATAGAGAGAATACAATAATTTAGGTTCTCATAAATATTTTCTACGACCGTCCTCATCTTCTCTACATGATACTATACTAGCACAATGTATAGAAGTATATTTACACTGAAGACATAAATAAATCTATCAATTTATGGAGATAAAATTTGGTTCATCAATTCCATAAACATTGTGGGGGGATTTATCACACTAAAAAGTGTTACCAAGAACTCATAGTGTCCAGTGTGACATTATAATTTTAGTTTGAAATATCTTCCTTGAAAACTCTCAACTCATGGTTTCTAGACCCGAGATTGATCTTCAAGAACCATCTCCCTCTTCACAAATGATATAACAAGTCATCAATAACTATGAAGTGGTAATTTTTCAAAACTGTGGTCTGGATCATCTAATGATTGTCCAAACAATGAAACAAACTCATGTCTAATTTTTTCATTAAAAACATTGGAGATGCCAATGGGGACACACTAGGTATAATGAAACCCTTATCTAAAATTCCCTATAATTGAAACCATATCTATATGATCTCGTTAGGGGACAGATGTTATGTCATTGATGTTATCAAAGAATATTGGGGTAAAATTTAATAAAAAAATCATACCCTTCCTCAAATATGGTCTTGAAACATCCTCAGGGTGTTTGTACGTAAAATCCTCCATGACTGAAGGAATATATATTTTTGAATAGCCTTCTTCACCAAGGGAAACAATCACTTACTGATTTGTGATAGATTCAAAATTCCTTACCACAAGATACATACACCTCTTTATGATATATCACTTGTCCAAAAATTAGAATCATGTCCAATGTGTTTGAAGGAATAAAACTCATATGCACTGATTGAAAATTTGGGATCAGACCTGGGACATCCATTCCATACCTGAGATAATGTCATATAGTCTCATCATTATGACCAAATGTTCCCATGAAAATATCTATTCATCATGTTAAACCTCACAATACAAGAAGGGAAATGATATAGAAGAAGAGTTTCATGTAGGAACATCAAGGAAATGTTGATGGGCCAAATACTCACATGGGAGAACCAAATCTCACAAAAGAAGTAATGATATGATGAAATTACTTGTTCCAATGTATATTAGTACTGAATCAGGATTCAAATGAACACATATACAACACTTAAAAATCATGTGATATTTTAGGTCATATGCCACTATTGCTTCCATCTTCCCATGACCCCGACCACCATCTCCTAAATCCAGTCGTGGGATTCCTAGTGGAGGTAGTGTATGTAACTCATAATTCCATCAACCACCTCAAAATTCATCTTCAATTAACAAACTTACTCTTATCCCAGATTTACCACCCTGGGGAACACTCGAGCCATACCTAGGAGAACCATCATCATGACACTACCTCTTCTATGGTCGTCCATCTACAATATTTCATCCCTCTATAGCATATCGAGTTAAGAAAACATGTTCCTTGTGAACTCTCGCATCACATGAATATCACCACCCAAATTAGTGCATAATTAGTCCTTTGTGTGGTCCCTAATCCACATTAAAACATGCTTGAGTTTGGTCAGGAGAACCTATCTTGTGTCATGACCCTTTCGATTGGTGCAAACTAGCTCCTACAAACGACTAAGCCCAATGATTCCCACCACCACCTCCATATTTATGAGCCCCATAAACAAGAAGATATCTATAACTAGAGCCCCATTTAACACTTTAGAATTTGTGGGAATAAATAGTGGTACCACAATGGCATATATGTAATGCCCCGACCCTAGCTACCTGGAGTCGGTGCGTTACTTCGTAACATTGTCATGATCACAAAAGATCAAGTCTCGAAAGACTGATTAGTTTAGTAGCATTGGAAACACTAGATACATTCATAAATGTCACATTTCATCATAAAGTGAAAATCTACAATAAAAAAGTCTCCATAGTCCACACTCATATCCTCTTCTGACAATCCCTATAGGTCATTGATAAAATACTTCTTCACATCCTAGAAAATATTAAAACATTGAAAGGGGTGAGCTCAGATGCTCAGTAAGGATAACAATATCATGGAAGCTTTCGTAAATAAACATTAACATTTAAGGCAATGTATAACTAAAACAAAAGCCTTTTTAAACTTTAACATCGGAATAATATGGAAAAAATAAATTAAATAATGTCATTTACTTACTCGAATGGATATTCTACTAGTGGAATAATCACATGCAATATCAATAACCACTTTCATAATGATGGAATGCATAATGTCAGACTATCATAACCACGTAGCCAAGGCATCGTTCCAAGACCACAAATAAGATTTTGTCAAGGTCTCATGCCAAGACACTAGTTTGTCTCATGATACCTACCGATGCATCGAGGAGCTATAGCAGGCTCCACCCGTCACTAATTAAGTCCAATGCATTCCTTATATGAACAGGTTTAAATATATCTTAAACCATAACATAATCATATCACATAAAACATGCATAAAGGAAACATAAAATCTCCAAATTTCAATTACATTATATCAATACATCACATTGATATAATAAAAACTTTATCAAAACCATTTTCAATAACAAAATAAATGAAAGTTAAAACATGGTTTTTATTTTTCATTTAAAAAAAGTTATGCCTTATAGGGGAAGCCGAAACTCAATTAATGGTCACGGCGGTGGAGAATTCATTGTCGCCACATACATATGACAAGAAAAACATTCCTTTTGTCCTTTAGTAAAATGATTCATATAAAAAGAATCATTTTGAATAATCGTAAAAGTCAAAGGGGTTTATACATCGTATAAAAGAAATTTATGTATAAAACAAAATATGCCTCAATGAATGGAGATTGAGATGAAGTCCCTTAAAAAGATAACTTTTAAATTAAATATATCTATTATGTGTATTCACTATATGTAAACATAAATAAAGTATAAATACAATATAGGACATAATAATATCATGACATAATTTGAATGTAGGAGATTAACCCAAAGAATGGAAATTGGGTTAAGAAATTCCCTTACCTCGTGTCTGAATTCACTCGACCGTTCTTTGATCTCATGAATAATAAACTAGAGTTAATCTCTACCTTCTTAAGAACCTTTTTCAAGTTCATTATTCCTTTTATATCACTTATTACCTTGTCATGAGCATTATGTAATAATTTAAGTTTATAACGGTCGTTTTGTCAATCGTAGGTACTTGAGTCAAAAATAATCTTCTTATAATTACAAGTTGATCATGTGGTGAAATATACATTATATGCAGAATTATATTCATGATATATATATCATATATATCATATATATCCAGTATATACATTCATTTAAAATATTACATAACATTTAGAGGTATGAAATGAAATGCACCGTTCATGGAGACAGTAAGCCGTACGTACGCATGAACGCTACATTCATTTCTATTTCATATTTAATGGAATGAAATCATAATATTATAAAGGTGTATAATAATTCCAGTATAATATCATATACAATATCATTTACTCCATCCTTTATATATCCCACATATGGCATTAACGATTCAAATCACTTTGAGGGGGCGGTAGTCCGCACATCCTAAAATGAAATTATCGCGTTTACCCATAATGGAAATCATAAATTATGCCATAAATGAAAAATAAAGAAGCATAAGAAAAACATAAACATAATATATATATCATATATGAAAATAGTTTCATCAAAATGGCCACCATTATAGGTGTTAAAAGAATATTGAACAATCATCGTTTCATGAGGCAATATTTCTCCACCCACAGAAACAGTATGTTCTTTAACCATTAGATGAATGTGTGTGTAATTATAAACAAAATACTTATCATAACAACATCCTAGTATATTTTATATACTGTTGTTGTTACAAAATAAATGAATACAAAGAGTTTAAGGGGTTGGAGAAGCAAAATAAAACAAAACAACATTAGAGAAGACATTACCTTAAAACCGGGTAACTCTTTTTGATTTGATCCAAAGGCTTCCTTGGAAAGAATTATGCCCAAATTGAGGCTTCTAGGAGTAATGGAGGGAAGTTGGGAGAGTATTCGGGTAGAGTTTGGCCGAGCCAAATTGCTATGACAGTGTGAGTAAGGTGGTAGTGGTGGGGGTCTTTTATAAGTGAAGAGGAGGGGCACTCTTGGAAAGAAGTGAAATGTTACTTTATTATACAATTATTTTCATATTCTAAAGGTCCCACACTTATATAATTAGAGGCTAAGGTGATAAGGGTTAGAAATATTCTCATCCAATAGGCTTTTTACAAGTGTAATGCTTAGATTTTACATTATCCTTCCATTTTATTAAAATCGTTAATTAATGAGGTAATCTCTACATCATCATGGTGTCATAAATAATTTAATTTATTTAATGTCTAAAAATTATAAAACAAATATCATGATGTAGTAAATCTTTTTAAATTTATAATGAATATTTATAGTAAAAAATGTGACTTGTATAACCCCATTTAAAATTTGTTTTAGTAAAACAACTAATGTTTGTGACCTTTTTATTTTAACTTTAAATTAAAAGTTATTTATGTCATTTTCCTACCAAAGTGGCTTCATGGGGTCTTCAAGTTGACCCATGGATTTTCTTGGTCGGCCATGACACATAAAATAGAGGTAGGACAAGTGTAAAGGTATTTTCATATTTTTATAATATCATTTTTACCTTAAATTTCACTAATTACTTTTAATCGCGATTAATTAAACTTAAAAGTTACTATTCACCAAAAAATTATTTTAATCACATTGAACCACATTTTACTTTATTATGACAACCATGTATGTCAGATTTTTGAAAATAAAATCACAGAACTGGTAATATTTCATTTAAACGAAAAATCAGTTATTTAACTACCACTTAGTGGTTTCACTATTCATCAGAAATTGAAGTTTTTCAGAACAATGCCAAAATTTCACCCTAAGCTATAATTGATATTAAAAATTAAGAAATGATTTATATTTTAAAAAATTACAAACATATAAGTTGCATTAATTAATTTTATAACTAATTCCCTCTGTCACAACAAATAGTGTGTTTTTAAGAAACAATATATATCAAAAGATTGACAATTGTTTATGTCTAATTTCAAAGTGAAATTAATTATAATGAACACCATTGGATAAAATGGTAAAAATATATTCTAATTATACTTTAAAACCACTCAATAGTATAATTTATCATTATAAATTATTTTGATTAAAAAAGTTGTTTTTAAGTATTCTTCACTATTCATAAAAAAGTCGAAGTTCTCACAAAATTACAAAAAATTCAAATTAGGATAATTTCAATATTATGAATACAAAAATGAAGTCCATTTTGAAATATAAAATTTCTGTAATTTTAAAAAGTGGGTATTACTATTCATAACGACTACTTTGATTAGTCGTGGTGTGTTAGAACTCGAAGTTGCGTACAATGAAAGTTATTGCATTATTGAATGAGAAGCATATCGTGGAAGCTCGGGGTGTTACATTCTCCCCTCCTTCAATAAATTGCGTCCTCACAATTTGAAATTTTTCTTTGAAAATAAAAGGCTGAAAATAGAAAATACCTTTGTGGAAAACCCACATCGGAAATAAGGTTAATAAAAATAAAAAATTAAAAGAAAGAAAGAGAAGTACAAAGGTCACCTGAGATAGCCCATACTAGGATTCTATGAAAATATGGATATGGAAGAAAAAGAAACCATCAAGGTCTGAAGGAGAGTTGTAGAACACTGGATTAAGAGAAAGTTAACCATAAGAAAATCACAAACTTGTGATTGGTTAAATAGTCATTGAATCCCCAGTTGGAAAAGTTAACCGGAAACTTTTTGTTTTATGTTACCTTTTATAAAGTTGAGGAATTTATTTAGGAGATTTAATTAGAACGTAAGGGAATATACATACTTGTTATGTAGACTTTCATTCATTAATAAATTTTTACTACAAACCCATCTTTCACTCTAAAAGGTAATAGAACTCAAAAATATTCTATTTATCCTAATTGTATAAGGTTCCAAATATTAACACATACCGTTTAGATTAGTAAACTATTTTGTAATAACCATGGACTTCCTGTAGGCTAGTGGTGGGTAATAAAGGCTTTTCACACTATGGTTGTGGGTTCGATTCCTGCAGCTTTGTCCGATGTGACGGGTTATGCCCCACCCTGCAGGTTGTCCTTTTCCTAAAACTATAGTATCATAATATTCCAAAAATAATCTTCATAAATGTTTTAACCTTAAAAAATACTATCCAAAGTTCAACTTAATCCATTCCCACCTTTATAGTTATCCAAAATACCTCCGTCCAGACTTTCTCTAAAAGGCCTCTAAATTCCAAAATCAAGTGTATCATCGGATTCCTCAAACAAGGTGATGTTTCTCTTATTGTCACATACAGAAATATAACTACCCCCATCATATTAAAAACTTAATGAAATCAGTAAGTACTGTAGTACAATCCTTATATATATATCACATTATTCTAACAACTAGAATATAATCCATTAGTCGAAAAGCACCAATACATTAATTATTCCGCTTCAACTGTAGTCACAGCATAAGATTGGCCTTGATCCCTTGGCCTTTTCTGAGGTAAGTTTCCCTGACTCTTAGGAAATTCATTTGCATAATTCCCCATTTCTCTACAATTGTAGCATTCAACATTGATAGCCTCCTTCTTTCCCTTGCAATCACACGCCTGGTGACCTTTTTCTCCACATTTGTAACAAACTCCTATTCATTTTAGGCAAGTACCAGGGTGATTCTTCCCACAATTATCACATAATGGAAAAATCCTTCTTTCCCTTTTTCCCTTTATCTATCTCTTGTTCCACCGTTCTCTTCTTCTCTTTCTTTACTTTGTTGTAATAAGACTTAGAGAATTACTTTTTTGTCTTGATAGCACACGAGACTATATCCTCGTATGTTGAGAAAGATTGTGATACTAATGCTCGACGGAGAAATGGTTTTAACCCATCAAAGAAACGATCAATCTAACTTCTTGGGTTACGTATATAATCTGCATCATGCCTCGTTAACCTTGTAATGTTAGCCTCATAGTTTGCAACATTCTCATCCTCCTTCTGCCTCAAACTCAGAAATTTCCTTTTCATATCTGCTCGATGGACATGTGGAAAGTATTTTTTTAAGAAAAGATCTTTGAACTCTCTCCATTACATATTTGATACTTCATCATCTTCCTTTGTGTTTTGAATCTGCGACCTCCATTGATCGACATCTCCGGTGAGGCGGTAGACTTCCATGACAACCTTCTCCCTTTCACTACTCCCCAAGGCGTGGAATATTTTCTCTAAGGAGTTTATCCATTGCTCAGCTACTAATGGATTTGTACCCCCATTAAATTTTGGCGGTTTTTGCCTCATGAAGCGGTCTAACATTGATCCTCCACGTTGCGGATCAGGGTGCTCCATACGAGTAAGGTTATTATTCATAACATGAGTAAGTTGTCCCAGTATGGTAATAAGTTGATCAGCACCAGTTGTATCTCCAAATCCACAATAATTATCTTGAGAAGGAGGGAAATTCCTACACGGAGTACGCACATTGATATGGTTTCCATTCCTTCCACTAGTCGCCATTTCTAAACAATGGCATAAACTATATTAGTTTATGAATCAAAATACATAATTTCATACTTGTAAAATACTTAACATAAATTGAACTATTTATGGATATAATCCATAATCATAAAAATGTTTTCTTTGAGGAAGTATATACTCATAACCCTTCATAGTGGTTTGTAAAGAAATTGAGAATTATCCTAAGCATATCCCACGGGAGTGTCGTAACCAAGAGTGCAGCAAGGCCCATTGTCGTGCAGTAGTTCCCGTTCGAGTCTAGCTCAAAGCGGTGTTTTCGGGTTTTACCCCTAGGTACATCTGTGCCAGAGCCGCCTCTACCTGCTCGTATCCAGACATGGATGTATTGCTTGGAAAACTCACAACATCTATATAATACCAAAATTCTAGGAAATTTCTTCTATACTAATCCTCAAAGTCTATCTTTGGGCTATGATCTCTAATAATTGTTTAACTAAATCTAGCTTCCAAAGTTAGTACTAAACTGCCTCTGATACCAACTGTAACACCCTGACCCCAGCTACCCGGAGTCGGTGCGTTACTTCGTAACATTGGCATGATCACAAAAGATCAAGTCTCAAAAGACCGATTAGTTTAGTAGCCTTGGAAACACTAGATACATTCATAAATGTTACATTACACCATAAAGTGAAAATATACAATAACAAAGTCTCCATAGTCCGCACTCATATCCTCTTCTGACTATCCCTGCAGGTCATTCATAAAATACTTCATCACATCATGGAAAATATTAAAACATTGAAAGGGGTGAGCTCAGATGCTCAGTAAGGATAACAATATCACGGAAGCTTTCGTAAATAAACATTAACATTTAAGGCAATTTATAATTAAAAAAAATCTTTTTTAAACTTTAACATCAGCATAATATGGCAAAAATAAATTAAATAACGCAATTTACTTACTCGCATGGATATTCTACTAGTGGAATAATCACATGCAATATCAATAACCACTTTCATAATGATGGAATGCATAATGCCAGACTATCATAACCACATAGCCATTGCCTCGTGCCAAAACCACAAATATGATTTTGTCAAGGCCTCGTGCCAAGACACTAGTTTGTCTCATGAGACCTACCGATGCATCGAGGAGCTGTAGCAGGCTCCACCTGTCACTTATTAATTCCAATGCATTCCTCATATGAACAGGTTTAAACATATCTTAATCCATAACATAATCGTATCACATAAAACATGCATAAAGGAAACATAAAATTTCCACATTTTAATCACAAGATATCAATACAACACATTGATATAATAAAAACCTTATCAAAACCATTTTCAATACCAAAATAAATGAAAATTAAAACATGGTTTTTATTTTTCATTTAAAAAAAGTTATGGCTTGTATGGGAAGCCGAAACTCAAATAATGGTCACGACGGCGGAGAAGTCATTGACACCACATACGTACGACAAGAAAAAATTCCTTTTTTCCTTTAGGAAAATGCTTCGTATAAAAAGATTCCTTTTGAATAATCGTAAAAGTCAAAGGGGTTTATACACCGTATAAAAGAAATTTGTGTATAAAACAAAATATGCCTCAACGAATGGAGATTGAGATGAAGTCCCTTAAAAAGATAATTTTTAAATAAAATATATCTATTATTTGTATTCAATATATGCACACATAGTTAAAGTATAAATAAATGATAGGACATAATAATATCATGACATAATTTGAAAGTAGGATATTAACCCAAAGAATGGAAATTGGGTTAAGAAATTCCCTTACATCATGTCCGAATTCACTCGACTGTTCTTTGATCTCCTGAATAATAAAATAGAGTTAATATCTACCTTTTTAAGAACCTTTTTCAAGTTCATTATTCCTTTTATATCACTTATTACCATGTCATGAGCATTATGTAATTATTTAAGTTTATAATGGTCGTTTTGTCGTTCGTAGGTACTTGAGTCAAAAATAAACTTCTTATAATTACAAGTTTTTCATGTGGTGAAATATCCATTATATCCAGAATTATATTCATGATATAGATAACATATATATCATATATATCCAATATATACATTCATTTATAATATTACATAACATTTAGAGGTATGAAATGAAATGCACCGTTCATGGAGACGGTAAGCCGTACGTACACATGAACACTACTTTCATTTCTATTTCATATTTAATGGAATGAAATAATAATAGTATAAAGGTGTATTATAATTCCAGTATAATATCATATAAAATATCATTTACTCCATCCATTATACATACCACATATGGCATTAACGATTCAAATCACTTTGAGGGGGAGGTAGTCCGCACATCCTAAAATGAAATTATCACGTTTACCCATAATAGAAATCATAAATTATGCCATAAATGAGAAATATAGAAGCATAATGAAAACATAAACATAATATATATATCATATATGAAAATAGTGTCATCAAAATGGCCACCATTAGAGGTGTTAAAAGAATATTGAACAATCATCGTTTCATGAGGCAGTATTTCACCACCCACAGAAACAGTATGTTCTTTAACCATTTGACGAAGGTGTGTGTAAGTTTAAACCAAATAAGTATCATAACAACATATTAGTATATTTTAGATACTGTTTTTGTGACAAAATAAATGAATAAAAAGAGTTTAAGGGGTTGGAGAAGCAAAATAAAACAAAACAACATTAGAGAAGACATTACCTTAAAATCGGGTAACTCTTTTTGATTTGAGCCAAAGGATTACTTGGGAAGAAGTCTGCCCAAATTGAGGATTCTAGGAGTAATGGAGGGAAGTTGGGATAGTATTTGGGCAGATTTTTTCCGAGCCAAATGTCTTTGAATGTGTGAGTAGGGTGGTAGTGGTGGGGGCCTTTTATAAGTGGAGGGGAGGAGCACTCTTGGAAAGTAATGAAATGTTACATTATTATACAATGATTTTCGGATTATAAATGTCCCACACTTATATAATTCTAGGATAATGTGATAAGGGTTCGAAATATTTGAATCCAATAGGCTTTGGACAAGTTTAATGCTTAGATTTTACATTATTCTTCCATTTTATTAAATTCGTTAATTAATGAGGTAATCGCTGCATCATCATGGTGTCAAAAATAATTTAATTTATTTAATGTCTAAAAATTATAAAACAAATATCATGATGTAGTAAATCTTTTTATCTTTCTAATTAATATTTATAGTAAAAAATATGACTTGTATAACCCCATTTAAAAATTGGTTTAGTAAAACAACTTATGTTTGTGACCTTTTTATTTTAACATTAAATAAAAAGTTATTTATGTCATTTTCCAACCAAAGTGGCTTCAGGGGGTCTCCAAGTTGACCCAGGGATTGTCTTGGTCGTCCATGACACATCCAATAGAGGTAGGACATGTGTAAAGGTATTTTCATACTTTTATAATATCATTTTTACCTTAAATTTCACTAATTACCTTTAATCGCGATTAATTAAACTTAAAAGTTACTATTCACCAAAAATTTATTTTAATCCCATTGAACCACATTTTACTTCTTAATGACAACCATGTATGTCGGATTTTTGAAAATCAAATCACAGAAGTGGTAATATTTCATTTAAACGAAATATCAATTATTTAACTACCACTTAGTGGTTTCAATATTCATCAAAAATTGAAGTTTTTCAGAACAATGCCAAAATTTCACCCTAAGATATAATTGATATTCCAAATTAAAAAATTATGTATATTTTAAAAAATTCCAAACATATATGTTTCATTAATTAATTTTATAATTAATTCCCGCTGTCACAACAAATAGCGTGTTTTTAAGAAACAATATATATCAAAAGATTGACAATTGTTTATGTCTAATTTCAAAGTAAAATTAATTATAATGAAAACCATTGGATAAAATGGTAAAAATATATTCTAATTATACATTAAAACCCCTAAATAGTGTAATTTATCAATATAAATTATTTTGATTAAAAAAGTTGTTTTTATGTATTCTTCACTATTCATAAAAAAGTGGAAGTTCTCAGAAAATTACAAATAATTCAACTTAGGATAATTTAGATATTACGAATACAAAAATGAAGTCCATTTTGAAATATAAAATTTCTATAATTTTAAAAAGTGGGTATTACTATTCATAACGGCTACTTTGATTAGTCGTGGTGTATTAGAACTCGAAGTTGCGTACAGTACAAGTTATTGCATTATTGAATGAGAAGCGTATTGTGGAAGCTCGGGGTGTTACAATATATGCCTATGTGGGGACCATACTGAAACCTATATTTCTAGATGTACCCTTCACGATTCAAGTTGATGGAGTACCACATATGTTTAGTGAAAATTTTGACATACTCAACAAGTATCATCTCTCGATGATGTAGTTCTGGATGATCTTGAATAAAAATAGAGTGTAGGAATGAATGGAAATAATTATCAAGAAATAGACACATTTACAAATCAATGTGATTGTAAACCCATCCTGAATCTAAATTAATGGATTCCACAAGTACACATCTTATCTTCAATAAAAGGATTGCATTCAATGCATCCACTAGATTATTCAGTGTCCCAATAAGCCTAAAAACTCATATCACTCACTATAACCAATCCTTCATCACCTAGGGATATAAATCACCAAGTAACCTCATCAGCTTTTAATGATAGAACTCATGGAGTGTGTTAAAATTATACACATCCTTAACGTACACTAATTGTACTATATACTTCTCGACCTGAGCAGTTATACATCCAACTAACACAAAGGAAATATCTCTTGTCATGACCCCTTAAATAAGACCTCATCACTCATTGGATAGAATTCACGATCCTGATAAGGTACCCACGATATAATTATTCCCGAAGGAATACTAAAAAATTATTCATGATGTATGAGGGTTAAATAAGAATATAAATATGGTTATCAAGGTATATAAGGCCAGTCAATGATTCAGTACTATATAATTCTGGTACCATTGTTTTTCTATAACCAATGTCTCAGTATGGTGAGTCTATAAGAAGTTGTTCATTGTTAAAATATATGGATACATTGGATATCCCATAGTCACTGGGTACCGCATCTGGAAATCCAAACTCTTCACACATTCTCACTATTTATTTATGCCCCAACCAAATACTCATAAGTGAAAAAATCTAAACACCATCCCAATGAATGAACAATCCTTTGATTCTAATCTATCACGATATGTCGCACTGGGGCCCAACTGGAAGGTTAAATGTTGAGCCACAACTACCCTAAGCCCACCTCCGTAGTACATGGGATAAATACATGTGAAAAAAGGAATAAATAATATGGTTATATTTTTCCTAATGCAATGTATTCACACATCCAACAATCTACATAAACATTTTCAAAGGAATAAATTTAAAATACAATAACATCTAGAGTAAAAAACAATTCATTTAAAAATCATTAGT
The DNA here is from genome assembly GCA_963277665.1 of Viscum album. Classification (NCBI taxonomy): domain Eukaryota; kingdom Viridiplantae; phylum Streptophyta; class Magnoliopsida; order Santalales; family Viscaceae; genus Viscum; species Viscum album. The sequence continues at coordinate 1,870,026,105 of OY728147.1, forward strand.
GGATTCAAGAGTATGAAAATATTATACAATAATTAATTAGAAAAATACAATCCCTACGAATAATATGTCCTAACCTGATAATAGCTAGAAAATTAAATGTTGAGAGAATCTAACTCTAGATCTCTAAGTCTCAAACACCTTACATAATAAAATTCTCCTTGTTATATTCTACGATCCACTATGATCACAAAATGACAATTCTATTATCTATATAAGAGACAAAACATGAGGTAAATCATATGTAGGGGTGAGTATAAACATACCCAATAGGAATCCCTAGAAGTTGGGGGAAAATAATAAGATCATGAGAGAACTAGACATCTCAACCTATAATAATAGAGAATGGAAATTCAAAAACAAGGATACAAAAATAAAAATATATTCTCATAAAATAAATGATTTATGAGAGAGAAATGATATCTCCATCTCATATCCCATGTATGTAAATGAATCCACTTATAGAAAAAAAGTACCATCAACAATCACCAATCAAACTTGTATCATTCAACAGAAGTAGTCGTGTAGAGGGTTCATGCATCACCACTATGATTCAATGTCATGGGACACAATATAAATGGTGTGTACTTACTCCCTAATTCTTCATGGTGGTTCCATTTAGCATATGGAGAACCATCACCTTTATACAATAGTGGGGTCCCACTAAATATATAAAAGACATGAAAACTAGATTGTTTACGGATACCATTGAGTAGATATAGAACCCATGGTAAAGTACAATAGAGTTACAACTAATTATATAGAGGAACTCCACCCACGAATGATACATGTACCACTTATAATATAGAGGATTCATACCCTAGTATGATTATGGTTCCACTCTATCGATTGATGACATGTATAGTAGTGTGATAGGGGTACAACATAACAGATATAGGAACAACACAATAATATGTTTGGTGGTATAAATAATAGTAAAATGGACCCTCAATCTAGTGGTGTAGTTGATAACACTTCATATTTAGTTATCCCACACCCCCGTATGGATGAGTGGTACCACTATAATGATCATTTTTGATCAATTTTATCATTGTGTTTTTCATAATAATGATTCAAACTTAGAAAACAATAAATTGTTTCTCAAAAAACACCATTAAGGTGACTAAATTGTTTTATAAGGAATGTAGCAATCAAGATAGGCTTCATATAGGCCAAAAACCTAGTCCAAACAAAAAGGATGAAAGAGTTATAATTTCCCTAAAAAATAATGTACATTGTGTCTAAGGGACGCACACAACGTGTGGTCTGACTCTACTACCTACCAGTGCCCTCACAAAAAAATGGATCACTGGATAGGTATCACTACACAACATGTAAGGTATCTACACTACATGTCCCAGCCACATGGGGTATATCATTGTTCTTATGGTCGTGCTTTTATATACATACAATGTGATGGTACATGATATTTTCAGGGCCATTCCCACGTATGTGTGCTCCGAGAGTACACATCGGGTCACCCGTAGTAAGTCACATGGCATACTGGGGTCCCACACAAGGTTTTATATTTTACTCCCCTGAAAATCATAGCCTCTATATCTGGGATAGTATAGACAGTTTGTTCTTTAGAGGACACTATGTGTAGTCATCTTTTTTTAATAATTACATATATGTTCCACAAATACAATATTTTTAATCCATATTTTATGTTTTGTATGATTCTCTCCCAAAATTGAATATAGAGGCCTACATTAATCGATTCTAGCCCTCCCATGGTTGAAAATTTTGTTATCTTCATTCTAACCAAATAGTTAATATACCATGTGGGCCTCCTTTGATGTGGTAATCTCAACTTCATATATCGAATCCATGAATCCATCAATACTACCTTAAATCCACATTGATTAATCATTATAAAACAAATATTGTAGTTTTTCATACATATACAATGAATCTTGGGGTATGATCATGCTTGGATAAGCTATATAGTAGTCAAATCATGGCCTTGTGGTTCGATGATGATGAATATGAAGAAAAATAGGGGGAATAAAAAAACAAAGGTGATATCATTTTTGACAATGTTTTATTGGACAAGGATCATAGAACTAAGTATTGGAAGGGGTGGTTTCATTTGAGAAAAGTGGATTAATTTGAGAAAATAAATACATTTTATAGTTGGATCATGAAAATGTTTTGAATCAATAACATGTCAAAATGAAGAATGATATTCTATTTTTAAATATTTTAATCAAGGAGATACCTTTAAATGATATGTCTTACCTCGATTCTTATTGATCGTTAGAGAAGAACATTGTTTCCAAGGTATGAAAATATTCATTTTGTTCACTGCACTTTAATTCTCTTTGATGCGGTGGTTTTTCAATTTCAGGATATCAAAACTCTAATGATGTGTGATATAAACTCTTATCAGTGATCCCATATCTATATTGGTAACCAGATTTATTTTTTCCTAAAAAGCTATATATATTTGGAATTAGGATTTTAGACATTGAATTAATTATATAAGTATTTTAATTAATTAATGCACTTAACATAGCCTCCCACGGTAACATTATCTGAATATCATATACCGTCATATTTTTGAGTGTACCTAGGTTAATCCCCATTATTGTGATACAACCATTGACCCGTGTTTTTGATTTAAGACACGATTAATGAGATATTCTATTATTTTTGAAAACCATTGCACACATGATATAAAATATATTTAATATTTTTAAAAAATTAGTTCAGTGGACACTATGTCTCAAAATCCAATTTCATCACAATTTGGAATATAGAAAATATGCATTGATATATTTAAAATTATTATATGTAAAAAACAAGGAATCTAAAATTACTGTTTTAATTATTTAATGCTTATTTTAATAATGTTCATTGAATTTATAAAGATAAAATTGGGTTTTATTTTGGTTTTTATAAAATCTTATGAGGACCCCTATTCCATTTGATGATTTATATTTCATTTTTCATTTCATTAAAATAAACATTTCATTAAGATACATAAGGATCACATTAAGAACTATATTTATATTATTAAAATTTATTTTGGTTGTAAAATTATTTTTCACAATATTTTTATTTAAATTATAATCAGTACAACAATTTGTACAAATATAAGTATAAATTTTATTTGAACCTATTTTCTTCATTATATTGATATATGAATAATTTCTATGATTTCCAAAGAAATTTATTTCACATGGTTTTGATTTCCAAAACAAATATTCATGGGTGATTTAAAATAAAACATTTTAAAATGATGTTTGAAAATGGATTTATTTTTTATAAAATATCAAGGTACCATAAATGGTTATTAAAATAATTTTTTTGGAACAATTTATTTTTTTAAATATATTTTTTATAACTAAATTGAGAACTATTTTATTTTGACTAATATGGATGGTGGACCTTCAGGTATTCAATATTCATTTCATGATATGATTGATGTGTGATAAGGTATTTTTCTTTATAGGGAATTGTATATGAAGGTGTGGGGACTTTTTTATAATTTTTATTTATATTTATAATTTCTTGTTTGATAACACTATATTTTTACTTTTAATGGGAACCTGGGTTCAAGGGTTTCATAACATATTAGGGATTATTTCCCTTTCCATTAGCTATGTTAGAGTACTATTTTTGTCTTCCACTGGCTAGTGTCTTGTTATTAGGCCTTTTCAATTGAATGAGGGAACATATATTGTTAGTGATTATATTATAGTTTATATTGAATTTTTTAATATATAAAAGTGCACATGATACTCACTATGTTGTTGTTTGATAAAGATAATTCCTCTTATTGAAATTCCACACATTTCTTGACATGTATTGAACCTAAGATCTATTTGTTTTATTTCATTATTTAAACTATGAAATGGTTCATTCATTATTTATATCTAAATTCTTAATACAAGTTTTCGTATTTATAAATTAATTTATGAAATACATTTAATTGAACATTAAAAATGCAATTAGGGGTTATTTAGAATAGTTTTTCTAATTTACTAATGTTTTTAAGTGATTAACGTCATTTACATAAAATTAAGTGGAAGTGTATTAAACTATTTTTAGATTTAAATTATTTTTAAATATTATTATATATGAAATATAAATTCTTTATTTATTTTTAAAATTAAGAAAAAATGGGACATTAAATAAATTGTTTCCATGTGTCATGATTGGCATTCCTTTACTGAGTATATTCATCTTCACAACTATTATATATCTCAGTTTATGATTCATATCTACTCTTGGACACTAATTTATAATTTCATCTTATGTTATTGGTGGTTTTTTTCTTTTTCTTTATTGAATCAACCAGGTGTTTCTCCTAAATGATTGTTTATAGTGTCTAGATCATTTTTTTAATGATGTTCTATACAATTATGGCCAATAAATTAGTTATTTACTGATTTTAATTATATTTATTAGTGGATTATATAATATGTATGGGAGACTAAGGATATTCCGAGTCACACTTTATATTAATATAGTTTGGAATAAGTAGAAATATTATATTTATTTTTTCTTGATTATTGGTATCATATTTATATTGATTAGTTATTTTAGTCTTCTTATTTATTTGTAGCATGATTATCAAAATTATAGACAAATCATGTCATATTTGATGTATAAATATATTATTTATTATACTCATAATTTTCAATGAATTAATTCCCAATGATGTTCATTATATCCATTGATTCTTTTCATCATTACATTTGGATAGTGGACACCCCTATGGAATGTTACACACTACTTTGGGAATCTGAAAGATGGATAGCATGGGATGGTTTGTTATTGTTATGATTTTGGTAATATATAAAAAATCACTAATTATTTTTTCACTTGAGTTGTAACAAATTAATTATAATTATACAATACATTTTTTGGTATAACAATTGAATTGTGGATATGGGTCATTTAATCTGACTATTGAGACATTTCTGACTTCCCTTTTGATAATTTCATAATGGTTGGTCTTGAGCTAATTCTATTTGACACTATTTTGTTATTATATTCAATAGATTATTATGCATGGATATGGATAGAATTGTATTGGGGATATAGGAAATTTTTTTACCAAATAGATTTGTTATCCATTAAAATGGGGTTATTCAAAAATACTTTCTGAATCTTAGAATAAATTATTATCCATTATTATTAGAAATCATAAAACACCCATAAAAAGGAATATTTTAATATTTATACAATTAATATTTAATTTAAAAATATATTTATTAAGAATATTACCCCTGAATATTATTGGATTCATCCCTATATACTCTTTATATAGCCAATTTTTTTGAAATCATTGGGAGAGTTAATAAAATTATTAAATAAAACAAATCAATGAATTAAAAAATCAAATAATGTGGGAAATGATCAATACACATAACTATATGGAGGATTTGAATGAATGTATTGAATGGAATATATCAATTTATACATATGAAATATGGGAATTTATTTGACTCAAATCAATATAAATTTTAAAGAATTTGGATTTAACCTTCAGGGTTTATATAATTATATCTAGAATGAAAAAATACTAGATTTATTCATATTTTCAACTTGATAATGTTTCATAATAGGCAATGATAAAATAATTAACAGTTTTAAAAATAGAATACCAAGAATAAGTTTCCAGGGTTTTTAAATTCAATCATCTTCATTTTTTATCATAGATATTTCTAGATATAAATGATTAAAATCTATTCTTATATTATATATTTTTCCATATAGCTATTAAATGTTCTATATAATAATTATAAATAACACAATAATTTTCATGACATTAAATTCAATAACATTAAATGTCTATAAAATTTATGGATTCATCATCATAATCGGAGGATAATGATAAATAATGTATTCCAATATAAGAAACACCACTCCTAGATATGGAATTCAAAAGGTTTTTGAAACCTTACACTATTGAAGTGATGTTAGTTAAACCAGTACCAAGAAATGTTTGACAATAAATTCTATCTCGTCACTAAAATAATGTTTGTAGTGGTAAAAATTCCCCTTGGAAAATTTCTCATAACATTGAATTTTTTTAAATGAATAAAATAATAATAATGTTGAATTAATTGTTTTAAAATATAAAAAAATGAATTATCATGTATTGTTTCAATATATTTTATCATAGTTTGGATGTTTTGTGGATATGTAAGAGGTATAATTGAACTTATTATAGGGAATATCAACAACATTTTTTCCATTCCATGAAGTTTATTTTAATTTAAATCTTTTGAGGATTGAAAAATAGTTTTTTAGAAAATAAGATGTTCTTAATGGGTAGACAAATCACATGTGAGGTAACTAAAAGAATAGATTTCTATAACAAAATAAATTGAAATGAAACTTATATTAAAAGAGTAAAATTATTCAATTTTATTTTTGAATATAGTGTCATTGATCCCGACATTATTAACTCTATAATTATACTTAAATATTATCAAAAATGTTATTGAATGTGTTTAATAAAATAATATATAGTGCTAATTTGGAATAATTTATAATGATATTATCTTTACCATGCCCTTGAGACATTTTTCTGAATGGGGGTAGTTTAGTGGAATTATTTTTAGCTGATAAAGGATAATTATTATATTTTAAATAGATCTATTATACCTAATTAGTTTAATGTTAATTTCTCATTATTGATATTTTTGTTGGTATCTCAAACAATGATTATTATTGTGTCAATATTATTCATTCATTAATGGTATTAAATTTTAAAATAAATCCCTATAAAATATGCTCAAAAAATTTATAAATGAACCATGAAGTTGTGGATATTTTTTTTTCTAAAAAATTATTTCTTTTATAAACTACCAAAACGTGTATGGTTATGTGGGGATTTTTTTGTTTAAAAGAGTCAATTAATTTTCCAGAAAACGATATGAATTTACTCATGTGTAATATATAAATTTTCAATTATGGAGAGATATTTTTCTCATCAATTTGAATAATATTTTTTAACTTATGTTCCTATGTAGTAAATATTCTTTTCCATATCACTATCTATTTAGAAGGGATTATATGAATAATTGTGCACTGTTTCATCACTAATAATTATATAAATAAAGTCATTGACCATGGTTATATGTTTCTCTTTTATTTATTGAATATTAAATAGTAAAAATATCATTTGTGTTCTATAAACCAATGAAATAATTAATATACACTCAGACTTTTCATGAAATTTTTCACTCAATGATTATCTAATCAAATCTTTTTTCTTTAAGATCACTATAATATGTGATGAAAGAAAATTAAATTAAAAAAGTAATTTATTGGAATTACATAATCTAATTTTAATAGAAAATTAATTTTATTAATCTCCATCATCAAACTCATGATAAAAATAAATTCATGAAATTTGATTAAGGGCTCTATGAACCTTTTGGATACACCATTAGACACATGATGTGTAACAATTATTTGTGTTTGTGAGGGTTATATCATAGATGATATGGAATTTCACAAAATAAAATTCATTTTATTTAAATAAATGAACTTTTTTATACATTTAAATATATGTAAGTCAAGGAACAATTTAAAAAATATAATGTTATTACATGATGTGTATTCATGTTTCAGTGGTATAAATATTAAATCATGTCCCTATAGGGGTTTCTTGGTTGATGTATAAGTTGGTGTATAGAAATGAGTCCTTTCATCATGCCCATATTAATGTAAATTAAAATTATGGAGATCCAAGGGGAAATGAATTTTTTGTTAGATATTGAATAAAGGTTATGATAAAAACTATTCATAGAATAATGATTTCCATGTAGAAAAACATTATCAACCACACTTTTTATATGAACATAAAATTCGTCCACATTTTCACTAAATGTGGCCTTATAAATTTTTTTAATTTTTTGGATTTTAAGAAACTGTTACCTTTTCATAAATGGAATCCATAATAATTTATTTTAAATTTTTTTGGAAAATATTAATTATATCATAATTTTCTACGATCATGCCGTGTTGGGGTGATAGATTAGGGGTATGATAGACATTATATCTGATCTGTTAATTTATTAGTATATCATTACTCATATATCCTAGTATACAAGGTTTCATGTGATTATGGTTTTTTCAAAAAAATTCATTTTTTCATTTTGTTATATTTTTTATAAGGAATTTAATAATAAATGGATTATGATGTTAGAGATGTGATTTAACTTTATCACTGGGGGTGGTGCATAGTTTCTCGAATTTTTATTGAATATTATTAATTATATAGGATTGGATATTACATATTAGTTTTATAATTTTATTTATATTAATTGATTTATTTATGATTGATATTTTCTGTGTATAAATATAAAACATTAATGAAATTTTAGGGAATGTTAATATATGGGCTTTTCATATGTTTTTCTAGTTTTCAACTGAATAGGTAAATATACAAATTTCTAGATTTTCAATTTTTATATTATATGATATTTACATTTATATTATGAATATTTATTATTATTTTTTAAGGTTAAGGATGGATTTTGGGAGTGTGATTATTCATTTGATTGATAATTCTGACTTATGTGTGGGTGAAACATAGATATTGTTGTGAATAATGAAAAAAATTCATTACTATGAGGTAATTTTAGGAATTAAAAGTAGTTGTGAGGGATTACATTAAATTATATTGCATGGGTATCATTTTTGATTTATATAATGTTATAAGTTAACCATCTTATTTTAGAAATTTATAGGTATTTTTTAGATAAAATAATTTAAATTGATGAATATTTTGATATATTCGGGTGTTGGTTATTTTTATGATTATTATTAATAAATATATTGTTAATATTACAATTATTTTAATAAATATCATTAGATTGATAGTTTTTTTCCAAGTTGAAAAAAGAAAATATTAGATCATTTTCACATTAAGAGGGTCTATGTGAAGTCTTGATGGTTTGTTATTGGTTCTTGTACTCATCCTTTACATGATCGTAAGATTAGAAGTGTCATAAATTTAAGATGTGATATAGATAAATACATTTAAACTATAGATATATTGTTCTCATGATAGTGAAGAGTTTTATGTGTGCGATCCTTTCATTTATTTATTATATCATGTGGTTTATGGGTGATATAGAGCCCTTATGGTGATACTAAATATTTATGGTTTATCCATCTAGTGGCCATAATTCCCATTTATTTGTATTTTGGAGAAAATGATATATTTTATAATTTTTAGTAGGGTTTTATTATTATGAATAATATATATATATATATATATTTGTATTTCCATAGTATTTTTTCCATTTACATTTATGGTAAGTCTAACATATATAAACCTCATGTAATAATTTTTACAGAGACTAGAAAGGATTAGTTTGTTATATATGAAGTAAATCCATAAAATATTATATTCTCTTAACCCATGATCATTACTTATAAAATCTATTTTTATAGGGGGTATTATTCCCTAATTACCTCATAGGATTTCTCTAATGATGTTCAATAATGAAGGATATTTTCACAATGTTAAATATCATAATAGTGTAGTTTTTTAGATAGTTAAATGCATATAGGTTCTTTTTAAAATAATTATTTGTTTAAAAAAGTGTTTTAAATAACATATTTATATAAAAATAATGAAATATCAGGTTTTCTAGGTAGATAAATAAGTATGTGTACCCCATGTCGATATTATTTTGAGTTGATTTGTTATTTTTTCTATGGACAGTAGAAAATATAATCTGTATGAATATTATTGGAATTAATGGTTTGTAAATGAATCATTATTTTATATTTTTAATAATTTTTTTTATTTCTATATATAAATATTTATTTTTTATTCTGAAGAATATTATTTTTAATATTGTAATTAAAATGGTGTTTTAATAAAAAAATATTGATAATAGAGAACATGATTATGGATTATAAATTATAAATTTTAATGTTAATGTTAACTGTATGTTCATATAGGTAAATATTTTTTTGAATAATATGATATATATTTCACATGTACATTCAAAGAAATAGTTATTTCATATTTTTGTGGAAAAGAAATTTTTTATAGAATGGATTAATAATATTACATTACCTTTGCAGAAGTATTATAATATGGATAACACCTATGATTTAGCATAAATCATGCTATCAATAAGATATTACTTAATAATGAACAACTATATAATTTGTTTTGGAATTTGATTCAGGATTGGAAGATTTGTTGAGCAAACAGGACACCTCAGTAATGTCATAGATAGAACAATGAAAGATAAATACATATATATCTTTATTTGACATCAATAAACATAAAATATTATATATGTATACAAATACTGAAGTATCAAAGGTAGAGTGACTCTTGGGATTAGCTATATTAAAAATTTATTATAGAATACAAATAAACTTTTCCTTACAAGTACACCATATTATACCACATTTTAAAGGTACAATTAGTAAAAGTCAACCTCATAACATGGGATATAGTAACATAAAAAAGGGATAAAAATAAATTATCATTAATAACTAAATAGAAATTTCATCATGGATTTGTAAATAAGAATAAGAAAAAGATAATAATATGAGAAAATCATACCACTGTGATTTATAACCATAAAATAAAATTGCATTCAAAGGATGATGCATATTAAATTAAAGGAAATAAAGATCAACATGGAAACCAAATAGACATAATATAGATTAGAAAAATTTAAAATAAAACCAAAATCATTTGGATATAAGATCATAATGCACAATTTATTTCAACTATGGAATAAATGTTGTATAATAGGAACAATAATTTCATGATTCTCAATATCAGTGCTAATGATTATGAGAAAATAATAGGAAGTCATTAAAATGTTTCTCATGAGATATAATTTTTTAACAAATTAATTAATTGTTTGGATGTTACATCACCCATCATTATCTACACTCATGAGTTCTACATTAAAATCATCCACTAATCAGATCCTAAAGAACCCATGTAAACAAAATGGATTTTATATGAAGTTTCAATAAAAACAAAATAATTTTTTTAAATACCCCATTGAAATAAAAATTGGTTCTATAAATTATTCAAATGAATATTTATTTCCTCTCATAGAATAACTAACCCATTGGACAAAGAATGGGATTCATAATATTCACATGTGGTATAAAATAAATCCATGTATTAAATCAATTTGAAATGAAAATGTCATCAGCCAAAAGAATAACCTAATAAAAAATATAGAGGGGGAGATATGAAACATAACACCATTGGAAGATTTTTTTTGAATATTCAATGGATAATTAAAACATAATATGAAAAAATAATTCTAGAAAAATATTATCATCATTGATGAATGATTTATATTTAAGGGTTTATTTTAAAAAGGACTCATTTTGTTATGAAAATTGGATAAAATAAAATGAGGTAAGAGTTTTTGAATAAAAAAATATTTTCCCTAGAGATATAATATAGAACATAATTTGAATAGAAATATGTAGTGAGCATGATTAAAAAAATTCAATAAGAAATCATTTAACACGAATGATGGAGTTTGTGTTATAAAATATCCAACCATTACAAATGATAGTAAAGAATGTAATTTAACCATTTGTATGAATAAAATTAATATATTAATTAATAATTTTAGAAAATTATTCACATAAAAATGAATTTATATATTTAATTTATATTTATTCACTTTTTTACATATTAGAATCTTTTTAGCCATTTTTTAAATAAGGTGTTTGTAATTTTATTATAACATTTCTTTACTAATTGTGTTGTTGAAATAAATTCTTTTCCAGAAGTAAATATTTATAAAACAATTAGTGTTATAAGAATTCATGTTATATTATAACATATAATGTTATAATTCCATTATATGAAATTTTTTCACATTTTGTAGAGAAGAATTCGTTGATAATCTGGATTCAGGTTATTAATCACTATTTAAGGATTACCTTATAATTATCATTAATGTGTTTTTATCAATAAAGAACTGTAATTATATATTTATGTACCTATTTATATCATATATTATTATTATCTCAGTTAATATAATCTTCCAATATATAACTTTATAACAATGTTTGAGTATGTGGTTAGGCAAACCCTATAATAACATACAACATGTTTTATTGATAATCCCTCTTATGGTGTAATTTAGTTATAATTTCATTATTATAGAAGTTTAATAATATTATTTTTATTTTAATAAGTTGGTGAAATATATTTTATAATTTTTTATTAATTAAATACAGGAATAAAAATAAAAAATATGACATCATCTATGGTTATGTCTTCACGTACTCTTGGTTAATGTTATTATTTTTTAAAAAAATTTAATGGATAAAGGTAGATAATATATTTGCTTAATATAATAAAATTAATTAAATTATATATATATATATATAATATTTATACATCATTGACTTCATTAAAACCATCATTGATAGTTAGTGATTAAAATACTAGAAGACATTACTTCATTGAGGTTGTAGTTCACACAACACACGACCAAAATAATTTTTATGAACTGGGAAAGAATAAATTAAAAGTAGTTCCATTATTATAATTAAATATTTTTATATCAAGTATAATTTTCGCATTATATTTAGGTGAGTAAAAGTTTTTTCGGATAATAATATTATGAATATAATATTAATTAAGTTGTAATAATTTCATTTGATTCAGATGATTTTTTTAAAATGTTCATGGAAATAGCATAATAATGATTAATAATTTTCAATGATGAATTTATTATACATGAGGTATTTTTATGAATATATTAATTGAATATTTTTAAAATGAAATTTACTGGGGTGGTGTAACTTAATGTTGTGGGAGAGGTCCCTTTTTCAATTAAAGAGGAGAGAAACATTGGGAGAACAGATTAAATTTAAAAGAATATAATTCCACTACTCAAGGTTCAAATAATAATAAATTTGTAAAATTGAATATTATGTGAGGTTTTGTAAAGCCACACCTCCAAAATCTATAGGAAAAGTTTATTTGTCATTTTTTTCATCCCCTCTTAGTGATTCAATTTCCCATTTTTACATTTACTAGGGTTATTAGTTTTCAACCTTAGTAATTACATTAAATGACAACAATATAATTGATTTTTTTCAATAATTAAACAATATGATTTAAATTTTCAGAATATTTTTATAAAAAAAATATTGGCACGAAACTATAACATTAAAATAGGCACACAAATCACATAAAATTAATTTTGTAAAAATTTTGATTTCGAGATAAAAACTAATATGTATGAAATAGTTATTAAAATATAAAATTTTTATGATATCAATTGGTTTATTATAAGAAAAAAAAATTAATTTTCTTAAAAACAAAAAATTTCCAAATTTTATTATTCTAATTAATAATTAAAATAAATGATCAAAATACGTTTTTATTAAAATATAAATGTTACTTATGTTTTATCAGTATAAATATAGGTCATATAAATATAAAAACATATCTTCAAATTTATTAATATTAATCTTTATAATCATATTATATTCATAAAAAATATATTGTTTGCTCATATACTTATAATGTATTAAATTTCATTGACTCAGTAAAAATGAATTTTCTATTCTCATCTAAATATTTATTTAATTATAAAAAAAACAAAATTATCCATAAATTATTATTTCCATGATAATTCTAAAAATAATTTCAATTTTTTCTATTTCACATTATAAAAATTATAGATTTAACTTTTAAATAAAATTCTAATGTATGGAACAAAAGTTTTTTATTTTAGAAAATAATTGATTTAGTATATTAACTATTCTTCTAAAATTAATGCTTATCAAAAACTTTTATAGTTCAAAAAACCCATTTTAGAGAATAATTTATAAGTATAATTTTATTATATTATCATCTTAGCTACACTATTTGAAACAATATTAAAGGATAATATTATTTCTTAATGTTTTAATTTATTTTTGGTCGCATTTATTTGACAAAAATCTTTTTTTTTCTAAATAATAATTTTATTAAAATGTCATTAATTCCATTTATTTTTTATGTTTCATATGGATTAATCTATAAAAACAATATCTAATTATGTTATACTATTTGCATAAAATATTAATGTGTTTTATTCTACCCCATTTAGTAATATTTAATCTTTCAAATTTTATTAGTCTTATGGAAGAAGAAAAGGGTACCTATGTCTCAAACCATCCTTGTGTTTCCATGATGTCTCATAAAATTTATGATTCCATAATATATTTTTTTCAAGATGAGTTGTCTTGTTCCATATAACAGTATAATTTTTATCACTTATCTCCAATTTATGTTCCTTATATATGATTAAATTTTCCAATTGTATGAATTTTATGTTCAGAAATATGGTTGTTATTGGTTTTTACTTCATAAAATTTTATACAAGGAACACATCACACACAACAAAAAGGATCAGAGGTAGATTTATTTGATAATTTATCACCAGAATGCAGTCAAGGATTTCAAATATATTGATGTCCCTTGGGATCATTGTTCCCTTATTCCAAAATAACAAAACCCACATCCATATATATATCTATAGGGGTACCGTTTTAGTAAAATCAAACTCCAAACCTCATCAATGATTTTTTTGCATAATTATTTTGTCTAATTTTTAGTGATCTCATATTTTATACCATGGATTGAACCTTATTCACCATTTGATACATAATTTCTAGTCCTATAAGTTTTCTCTTTCTAACACCAACCTATAACTTTGGAATCTTATGTAACTTCCAATATATAGACTCATATGGATCCATCTAAATCTTATAATGGAAACATCTTTTAGATGAGATATCTCATAAGGTTAGGTGGTGATCCCAATATCATAGTAAATATATAGAACCAGATATCAACATATAAAATGTATTTTTATTGGTCTTCCCATTTTTAAAATATTTTTGAGTATGAGTAGTATTTCCAAATATCAATTCCAACTCTAATTCAAACTGAAGATTTTTTTAGATCCTCCAGGTGATCCTCAGATCCCAAAAAAATAGTGGATGGTGGAACTCATTGTAGTCTTAAAACATCACATATGTATATCATGGAATTATGGTCAAGGGACAAATATTCGTTTACATCTATTAAATTCCATTATATAGTAATGTTATTTACTATAATACAAATATAATTATGTCTATTAGACATTTCATGGAGTCCTATGTTGAAATCCATGGTATTATTTTCTAATTTCAATACTATTAAGGGTAATGGTTGTGATATAAATTTATAGATTTTTCATTCATTCATAACATAATGGAATACCATGAATTGAGATATATATTCCATGATTTACCTATTCATGACATCCCAATTTAATTTTTTATTTATATCCTTATACATCATCATGGCTCATTGATAGATTTACAAGGATGAGGTATGAGAATAATAAAATAATACCTATTATGTTTTGATTTTTAATGAACACGTATCAAATTTATATACATTATAACTACATATAACTACATATATACAAATGTTTAGCTCTAGAATACTCTCCACATTTTTATATAGACACACTTAATCTTTAATTTATTATTTGATCATCTTATAAATGAATGGTTGAGTAGTTATTTATCCACATAAGGATTTCGTTACCCACATAATAACTTCAAAATTCATAATCATTACTGGTCTATTTTCTATCACAATAATTGATATAGTATCATTAAATTTCATACTCAAAGCATCAACGTCCTTTTTTCATCCTTAATATGTATGGAATTTATTAGTCATTAAATTTTTTAAACTCCTTCCATCCTAATTTCCACAAGATAAAAACTTTTTTGTGATTTTATATTTCGATCACTTTTGGTTTGTTTAAATATAAAATTTTCACTATATAGATAAGGAATATATATTTTTAGTGAAAATATCACCACATCCAACTCTTAATTAAGTATTGGATAATTTTTATCATTATAATTTTATTAAAGTGAGGTATACGAATTTACATTATTATTTTTCATGACGAAGAATCCTAAGAGCATTTTAGAAGAATCATTGTATAATATAATCACCTATAACCTATAGGGTATTATTCATATAAGTGTAATGGTTGTTATATTCTTTAGTTACAAGACACATTCTATGTATTCCACCATCCAAAGGAACATCATTCCATTTTTTGTTAACTTTTTAGAGAATTTTTTAGGAATGATAAATTAGTCATAATGTGTCAATAGTACATAGCTGACATGGTAAAACAATAAATCCTAGTATCCTTGTTCAATTTAATAAATTACTTTCGAATATCATTTATGACTAATCTTCATATTTTTCATTTCTTGTGATTACATGACCTGGGATTGAAAATTTCCATAACAATAAATTACACATGATAAAATTTAAATATGGATTTTCATATTATTTTTAAATAAATTTCTCAGATAATATTTTTTATCTCTTTACTTATAATTGTACATATGATAATATAATTGATAAATAAAATAAAAAATTCACTTGTATTTTATATCTATTTGATATTCATACAATCCATGAAGATGAGAGGATAATTTTTTAGTACAAATAGAATCCCTATATATTCCTAGTTTCCATACCTTGTAAATCTGCACTTTTCATGATATTCCCCCATTTAACTTATAATCATCAAAATCTAGTTCAAAGGGTATTCATTGTGAATTATTGGGATTCTCAAATGTAATTGAATAGATAATTGAAACTCTAATCACAATCAGATACAACTAAATAAAAAATATTATTATAATAAAACTAAACAAATGAAAATTATTGGTCCTAAAATCCATGGTAATCTATTGAATGAGCACAAAGCTTTCCATTAAAGGACTGAATTGTTATGTATGATTATCCATCAGATAGAGGTTGAAAAGTTATACTAAAATATAATTCAGTTCCCAATGTAATCAGAATCTTTTTCAAATAATTTTATGTGAACCTATGATGATGATAATATACAATGATGATAGGAATTCTATGTACCCGAACTATAACCTTACGATGCAATCTAGAGAGCTGATATAATCACATCATATCTCATATGGGAAGTAAATTCACTAATTATGTAAAGTTATAAAAAATCAAAAAAAATCATATAATTACATTGGTTTTTTTTCAGTCGCACATATGAAATACAAGGATAGATTTTTCTATTTTGACACTTTCATTGGTAAATCTAAAAAATAACTTTTGGTAATTTTTATTCTATGTTAACAAATTGAAAAATGAAACATTTTATGGTAAATTCAATAATATCTATTTTCCTTCCCTCTAAATAGTAATACACAAAAAGGCCACTATACAATATAGTGATTCAAGGCTAAATGGAAAAAGGGGGACTATAAACATTATTTTATAACACACTCTTAAATTGAGATGTACACAGTACCCTTAATATCTTTCAAAACATGATAACATAAAAGTTTCCCACATTAAATTCCAGAAACATACCCTTCTTAGACAATTATTCCTTTTCCAATAAATCACTATATTCCCTATAAGATTACTTAATTAATTATGTATGAAGTTAGTTTATAGAAACCTATGAAAATAGTTAATTTTTTTACATGTAGAGTTTCTTATGGAAAATTACTCAAATTTTTAACCAAATGTTCATTTTTTATAACATGTGTAATGTATCTTTAGTTTACAACTCAAATCCTCAACTACATTATTTTTTTTGATATTATCATCAAATGTGATTCAGTAATCATTTATCAATTCCATTCATCTCTTATTTCTAAGGTTCAAAACATTTTTATTGAATTTCTGTTTTATAATTTTATGATCATTATATATTTCTTACATTATTACATATAAATGATATCTCAAAATATTTATAGAAAACATGACAACATGTATTTTATATTCATGTGTAGGATAATTTTTCTCATGTGGTTATTATTTTCATGATGTATATGTAATTTCCCAATAATTCTGAATTATAAAAATCATAGACTTCTCAATGAATCATCGATGTAAAATGAAATTTGGACATTACTATATAGTAGGGAAAAAACTAGACCATTACATAATTTATTTTTTATTCCTATAAACATTAATCACAATACATTAGCTAGATAAACATAACTCTTTTTCTTGTTAACATATATATTGGTATTGATAACCTTAAAATGTTATAAAAACCCCACAAGCAATATTCAAATAACCCAAGAAAACTATGAACTGTAGTAAAATTTTTAGTTCTTTCCCATTAATTAACAACATTAATTTTCATAGGATCAAAAGTTA
Organism: Viscum album; assembly: GCA_963277665.1. Taxonomy (NCBI): domain Eukaryota; kingdom Viridiplantae; phylum Streptophyta; class Magnoliopsida; order Santalales; family Viscaceae; genus Viscum; species Viscum album. Next base: position 1,870,044,313 of record OY728147.1, read on the forward strand.
TGTCATATTTATTTACAATGATTTAATTGAATAAAAACTATTATATCAAAAAATCACAATTGATAAAATATCCATATAACTATATTCCATTTATTGTTTTTATTATAATATTTACATTATTTATGATTCTCATAAAATTTTGAATTAATAAAGATATCATCATGAAATATAACTAAATACATTCCCAAATATTTCTTGATGAATCTATTCATGTGTTCCATAAATATAGGTTGGGGATTTTTAAATGCAATCGTAAAACCCACAAAATCATAATCATGTATCTAGTCTGAAAAAAGTTTTTTAAAATGTAATCATAATTCACATTCAGTTGATGGTACCCATTCCATAAGTCAGAAATAAAAAATATATTGATCTCCATAGATATAATCAAACTGTCTTCGATAAAAAATAATATATACTTATTATTAATAATAATGTTATTCGAAGCTCTATATTCAATGAATAGCCTCAAATATCTATCATTATTATTATCATACAAATTAAGAGAGCCCCTAGTGAAGTCTTGGGGTTCAATGACATCTCTATCATGAAACTTATATAAATAATTTTATAATTACTAATATTGTAACTGGGAAATTTGATATAGGTGTTTTGACATTGTATTTCAATGGGGAACTAAGTGAATAAATATTCAACTTCCTAATAAAGAATACCACTAGGAAACTTACAAGGAATTAAATATTATTACTATTTTACTATTTCTACCCATTCAAACTAAATCCTTTCTTTATTTACCATATTATTTACATGATAACTCTAATTCCAAACATTTAAAAGTTTCTAATCTTCTTGATATATTATCAATAGTATAAAATAATTATTATATACAATAGGAACCTTATTCTAAGAAAAATATTTTTCATTATAATATATACTTTCATGAAAAATAGGTAAATAATCAAAACCAAAAATAACCCCAAACTATACTAGGGGAAATATAATAATGTTTGATGGTAAAATCATTCTATATAAACAAAACTGATGATTCATATTATTTTATTACATTATTATTCTCCCATGTATTTTTAAAATAATATCTGGATTTATTAATATAGTTGAAATTTCAAATTTACCAAAATAAAAAATAGAGATGATGAATTTGTAGATTCCTATCCAAAAATAGTATTTGAATAATCTGAATAAATAATGTATATACATGTTACCACTTTTACTGATATTATGACATATACTAAAGTAGTTTCAAAAGATTTCACCACAACCTTCTACTTATCTTTTTGATTATTCCTATCATTATGGTCCTTCTTCAGAAAATCTTATGCACAATTACCTATATCATTAAAATAAAAAAACATCACTAGGATATTATTGATATATGTCTTACAACAATCAATATCATTTTGATTATATTTATAATCTATATTCCCCGAAAAACCAAATTTATTGAACTTTATAGATTTCATAAGTCATTCCCCTAGGTGGTTTTTATAACAACTAGCAAAAACAATAACCATTATTTTATTTTCATTCGATATTTTGGATGGGTTCTTTCCCATTTCCTCCCACTAGCACCACATCTTATTATTTTCACGTAATAACTACTCATTAAAAGAATTCTATTTCCACCATCTCGACAAATCAAATAATATATTCATAAATATAAAATTGATGAGAATCCTAGGTCCTTCTATACCATCAATTCACTTATGAGATAAATAAATTATTTTTTCTATAGTGATCATCAATAATATTTTGTGTGTACCTATCAAATTGGGTCATGTTTTCCTAACATGTATACATAAAATCATCCTTCTTATAAAATAATTCCATGAAGTGTTTTTCATCATGTGTTGAAAACCCTTATGAGAATATTTATCAATAAAAATATTCCTATATTCATCCCTTTGAAATCTATCAATATCATCCCTTCCCCTAGGATTGTTATCAAATTTCCTCCATTCATCGGTTTTTCTTTCAAAATAAAAAATATAAAGAGTTACCTTTTGATGATTTTAAAACACTATGATAATGAATATATTCTCCTTTGATTTAGTCCTTATGTCAGCTATCACAAGTTTATAAGATCCACTTAATGATAGAGGTTTTTTGTCTTCTAAAATAATATACTATCTTTAGATCCCTCTATGGTAGAATAGGATTTTCTCTAGCATAGATACAATAACCATTTATAGCATTCATCAAATGATAAATCACATAACAAATCAATTAATTTATAATTCCAACCATTATTAGTTAAATATTTGGAATGATATTGTTATCTTAATTCATATGAACATTAGATTTTAAGTTTCCTATATGAAAATCCATTATTAATAGTCACAGTTTCGATGAGGAAACACGGTAATCTTTAAATTATATAATATTTCATATTTACCATTATGTTAAAATATATAAGGTTATTATATTTCATTATCGTAAAAAAAATATCTAAACATTTACTTTGATACCAACTATAAGGACCCAAAATTAAGCATTATATTTCCTTTTTTATGTAAATAAATATGTCTCTAAAATTTGAGGATCATTTTAGATCTATTTTTAGATTCCTAGGTCATAACTAACACATTAAAAAACTATATCTCTCAAAGGGGGCACTTCAGATTAGTATCTATTTTTACTATAATAAATATATGTAAATGTAATACATGATTTATTTAATAAAACACATAACATATTTATAAAGTATTATTATTTTCTTTTATCCATCCTTAAACCATATTTAAAAAATTAAAATGTTTTATGGGTAAAAAATATTACAAAGGGACCTAAAAAAGAATAAAATGTTTTAGTTCTCTGAAAAAAACAAGAAACACCATTAAACATTTAACATCATATCAGTATTAGTTGACAAGATCCAATAAATCATTTACACAATAAAATCATACATAGTTTTTTAAAATAAATTAGTTAAAATACCTATCAAATAATATATATTACTTGTAGGAATCATGGTTCTTTGTATTCATTTAAGTATTATACATGGATTAAACTTCACAGTTACACATGGAATAACCATCACAGTTAAATATTGAGTAACTGACAGATTTACTTAGAGAATAAAAATTGTGGTTATACATGGAGTAACCATCAAAAGTACACATTAAATAACCATCATGGTGATACATTCAAAACCCCGCATGGTGGTCTTCCAAATATAAACACGACCAAATGCAATGGAGTGCTATATTAGGGCCCACCCTTCATGTATGATGTATTGTGATAATGAATTTTTCGTGATCTATAATGGGGATCAAACTATAATATAATTTTAATCGTGTTCAACTATTTCTCATATATTTTATTTCATACCATATTATGAATAAATGGTTTTATTCTTGTACCTTTTTACCATAAACCATTAAATAACTATTTTAAACCTGTATGCAAAACAAGTTCCGATATCAAAATTACATTTTCATTAAAAAAATTGAATACAAAAATACATAGAAAATTTAATATATTGGTTTTATTTGAATAAATTGTTAATTATTTTAATGTAATAAAACAAATTAAATGACGGTTTTGGTGATGGGAGAGGTCTTAATCTTCATATACATTAAATTTTAATGATCATTTTTTGTAAATAAATTCAAAACCTTTTGTAAATAATTGTTATTTATCTTAAAACAATAAATAATATGTCATGAATATCATATAAATATATACACACACACATTAAATGAATCATTATAAAAATCAATGAAAGGTGGAGATGGAAAATGAATTACATCTGTCCGCAAGGCGGTAGTCCTCGATATACATAAATTATGGACTTCCATTCTTTTTTATAGAGGCTGTAGATTGATATAGGTTATGAAATTAACATAATAAAATCTATCTATAAGGTAGATAATTATTATTTTTATATAATCATAATTAAGATATATTTTAACGTGGTTGAATGAGAAATAAAATAAAAAGTTGTGGTTAATAACAATTCTTATTGTTTAGAAAAAAATCATTTAATTACACACTACGCCTTTGATGGTTGTTATTTTTTCCTAAATAAGGTATATAAGACATGTAAATGGATGTGAGGAAGGTATTCGGTAAGTTATTTTCATATCAAAAAGCTTTTTTACTTTTTAATAAATGATTAGTAGAGGTGCCATTCAATTATAGATTAGTGCATTATTCTTGGAATTTCACAAAATATTTAATTAATGTAAATTACTTTTCTGGTTAAAATGAATAAAAGTAGATATTAATCAATTATTTTATGAAGAAGAGTCTTAATAACAACATAAAAAAATTGGAATTTTTTAGATATGATTTTTACCCATATCATTTTGTTTTAACCCATATTAATCTATTTTTACAATTTTGGTAATGATAACATATTTACTGTTGAGGGGTAGACATAGATAATATAAAACCAAAATTATCCAATAAAAAGACCATGGATTAAATTTTAAGCCTTATTCCAGTAACTTTTATGAAGATTCATTTTTTTTTGGAATTTTAAACAATTTAATAAAATGTTATTTATTATAAAATACCATTATAGTCAATTTTGAAACTGTTATTTTTATCCGGGTTTAAAAAAATAGGAAAAATGAATTAAAATATAATTATTAAAAAAAATATAATATTTTGTATTAAAAACAATATATCATAAAAAATTATTTATTCATATAATCTTTCATTTATCATTTTTCAAATCATTTATTAATGTTTTCTCTTAAGTGAACTATTCTTGTGCCAATGTTGTGTAAAATTTTATGGAAATTATTTCCCCAAATAAATTAAAAATTAATTACCATGGAAGAAAATAAATTATATTTAAAATAAATATTTATACAAAAATGCATCCTCATTTTATACATATATTATAAATATTATTGTAAATAAAAATAGAAGTGACATTTATGGATTAATATTCTTTTAAATATTATAATGGTCAATATCACATTTAAAATGAAACAACGATATTATTTACTTAAGTATGATTATAAATTATATTTAATATAAAATTATAACTTTGTAAATAGTCACGGTAATTTTTATGTTATTTTCTTTTAATTTTTATCTTAATTACATGATTTACATTTTGATGATGAAATAAAAAAACAAATATTTTTATCCATGATGTCGAAAAAATAATAAGGAACTGTCTAAAAAATTTGGACCCACTTTTTCCAAATATTGAATCCATTATTAAATATTCAATTCCAATTTATATTTAGATTTATTTTAAAATGAATCTCATAATACATGATGAAATGGTTTTTAAACAGTATTCCATTTTACATACAAAAATGTTTTATCCTAAACTCAACATTAAAATTCATTCTAATGGTTGTGTGGTATTACTTTTAATCAAAAAGTACTAATATAATTTTAAAAATAATAAAAAATAGAATTATAATATTAAATAATTTGATATAATATACATTTGTCAACAAAAATCTTCCTTTTTTAATATTTATAAAAAAAATCATTTCAAAAAAGATTCAAAAACTAACAATAAATGAATTTTAACATGCTAAATTAAAAAATTATATTCTTTTCGAGAATTTAAATTTCTATAAATTGCTAATGATTTTATTAAATAAAATCATATCATTAATGAAAATATAATTTGGTTTGAAATAATATTTTTTCCATTTTACTGAAAAATTACATGACAATATTATAATAAATATAACACTACAAATTATAAATAATGAATATTTATAATAATTAAAAATAAATTTATTCTAAAATTACATGAGATGTTATGATAAACCTTCATATGATCAAATAATAAATTATTATCTAAATTGGAATCATTATAACCCAATTATCATTTTAAACAGTTTATAAATTGGAATCATTATAACCCAATTATCATTTTAAACAGTTTATAAATAACTAAAAATATTGATCATCGTATATGCTGACCAAATTCGAGACCCAAAGAATACCAAATATATTTTCTCACATATTATTTGGAGGTCAAAATAAATTTTATCTCCAAAAACATCATTCACTCATTATGTATTAGAATAAAATGTTTCTTCCCTAATCATATTGTATTCAAAATATAATATTCTTTTCTATAAACAACCAGAATCACTTTAAAGTATAAACATAATCATATATTCTCCAAAAAGAAAACTCAACATTTTTAATTTAATGAAAAAATCACTTTATCAAATAAAATATTATTTACCTTAATCATATATTTTTCAAAAAATTTAAATTCCCAAAAATATTTTTAATCCTTTAGTCACCAAATCACTTTCAGTTTAACAATATACCAAAATAAAATGAGTTGTTTATTTTAATTAATCATAATTAACTCTTCACCAAATAATGTAAATACATTAAAGGTTATAAATTTCCACTACTAGAAATTGGATATATCTATACACATATATACCCATGGTTTAGAGAATCTATGGTTATAGATGTTATTCCCATTGATATACCCATGTATTGAAAAACCCATTTGTATAGGTTGAGATTTCTCAATAGTTTTTCCAAAACAGTGGGTATTTCCCAATAAAAATTCAATCTAATCTATGGTTCCACTCCACTCCTCATCTGAATATTTAATCCTTTCCCCTATTAAGATCCTCAAAGTCCACCTCCCTATGTAATATTTCACTCATCGATTATGTGTTCTTCCTCTATTTATAGATTTTTTTTTGTGATCTCTGTGATGTAAGCATTCTTTCAATCCCATCCTATATTCTCCCCTCACACATGTGTGAGTGATTATTTTCTTCTTGGTACACACCTAATTTAATGATTTTTTATTCTAAAATTCATCGATATCAAATTACTGTGTTCTAAATCTTTTTAACTTTACCGGATGCTATTTTCTTTTTTATCTATTTATTTTAAAATACTAGAGAAAGCTGAAATGACTTTTATAGTTGTGTTTTTAATTATTTTTATATTAATTATCAAATATAGTCAATTAAATTCCTAAAATTACTATTTTAATTCTATATTTTTTATATTTAATTGTATCAGAGGGGTTATTTTGAATTTAACCAAAATTTTATATTCTTTTGGTGGAATATCATAAGTATTTATATATATTTATTGATGGGAATCATATTTACGTTATCTACTGGGGTTAATTTTTTCTTAATATCATATAATTATAGAATTTAATTATTTAAATATACTTTTTTACATCATGAACCTTGGTGAGAATATTTATTTTGTTTTTTTCACCCAAAAATAAATAATATAACAATGGCATACATGATTATAATATTATATGTAAATATGTAATTTCTCTTTATCTATTTTGGACCATTCTTCATGAATTCACTATTGTATTTATTTTACTTTTCTAGCTTGTTTCTTAAAATTCATTATTATGATATAGACATGAATGATTGATCAATTATTATTTCAAATAACTAAATATTTTTATTTCAAATGTTTTTGAATTATAAAACCATTATTATGTTCAAATATTTTTCAAAGTATTCAGGTAATTTCATGAAATAAATATTTAATTTATAATGGAAGTATTTTTGCTTCATATTAATTTTATAAAACATTGTTTCCTTTGATATTGTTTTACATTATAATTTAATTTTTAAAGAATTGATTAATTTTATGAACCATTGTTTCACAAATTTTGATTAATTGTGGAGCACCACATAGTTGTTTGCTATGAATTTTTCCTTAGTTAATTTACTATATATTTAGTAGTTAGAAATTTCTTTCAACTAAATATTAAATGAAAAAAACCATCATACCACACTATACATCATTTCATAGGTATCATAAGTTTTCAAGTAAATAATTTGTATTCCTTGAATTTTACTTATGATATTTTTTGTTCTTTTTTTGTTTGATAGAATTATTTATAACGGTCACATGAATAATTTATTTTATTAAATCTGGTTTCCTATTAGTGTTCTTTAATTTCTTAAACACTATACATTTTGTTTTCCTTTGAATTTGGATATCATTTTAATTATGTTTTTTATTGTCAATTTATACATAATATTTTCCATATAATATAATGTTTAAAATATGGATGTATCATAATGAATATATTTCAACTGAGTTTTAATAAAAATTAAAAATTGTTTTAGATTTTAAATTCTACAATGCTTCAGATGGAGGTCATATACGGTGTCTATGTTTTAATTATATTGGAATCCCATTGTTTTTTTATTAAGAAGTTATATACCATATAATGAAATTTGGATTTCAAACCAATTATTTTGTCTTACACCATAATGGGTAGATGATATAGTATTCTTCTATTCGTGAATGGGAAGAAATAAGTGGTATGGAGAATTTGACATTTAATCGGTTTCTATTTTTTTATAATCATGAGGGAGATAATATGCTTGTTTAAAAAATAAAATTATATAAATATACATGAGTAGAATAGTAAATATTATGATTTTAAGATATTGAAAATGTTAATTTATGATTCTAGAACTCATATATATTTGGAACATTCTAAAATGAAAAGGTTAGAATTTTTAATGTAGTTATATCATGTGAAAAACATTTATGGAGTTTCTTATTCTTGAATTGATTATATTATTAACATTAGAAGTAATTTATTCAAGATATTTATTATATTCCCCTCCATTTATATATATATATATATATGTATCTATGTGTGTGTGTAATTGAAGTTAATTAAGAAACTATGATTATCTATTAATAAAATTCATCAGTTTTGAAATATATCATTATATTTTTGGTGGAAAAACTGACACAAATGAATATAATAAATGTGGAATATCTTGATTTAATGAAAATGAAGATGGAAAACTATATTTTATTCAATAGTACATCATGTGTAGCATTACATTGATTCCTAGGATGGAAAATTCATTCATGTATGCTGAAATTTCATCCAATATGTGATGTAATGATCATAAGAGAATTAATGGTAATTATGAGTTGGTTCATCCATCATATGGATTAGAAATATAAGAATTTCTTAAAAATTATACCAATATTACAACTATGGTAAGTAATGCGACTTTCGGTCTGTGTTGTGATGGTTTTAATCTATTTGTCCATATTATTTTTGTTTATAGCATGTGGACAGTTTTTATTAACATATATAATTATCCTATGTGGATGTGTATGAAAAAACCTTTCACGATACTAATTATATTGAAATATTTACCTTATGATCTTAGAAATGATATATAATTCTTCTCAAAACATTTAATAAGACACTTGAATCAGCTTTAGTATATGGGTGTGCAAAAAATTGATGGTTCATTAAAAAATATATTTCAGATACATGATTCCCTTATATAGACTATAAATGATTTCCAGGATTATGAAATGATTTATATCTAAAACAAGGATAAAAACTATAATTACTTATTTTTATAAATAATACATGATCATGAAGTTCTAAATATTGTTGTCGTTTCAATTTAATGGGGGCATTGATAATTCCTTCTAATGGATCATCAATACAGAATGATTTGCTTGAATTTTTATAATACAATTGAAAATGAACGACCACCTAAACATATCTATGGAATTTATGTGCTTAATGAATTAAATTGATTTAGTTTTTTAATTGGGAAACATAATATGAAATCTATAAATATGAAGTATATTGAAAATAAACCCACTTATAATTGGAAAAGAAGAAGTATTATTTTTGTATTTCCATACTGATCTACCAATTTGTTACCTAATTCTTTAGTCTTTATTCACATTGATAAATATATATAGTAAATTAATATATTATTTCTTCTAATCAAGTAGAATTCTAAAGGTAATATCTAATATCAGTATGACTTTTTGGATTTGGGTAATCGACCAGAACTGCATGTTGTGTGTATTGGTGAAATCAAATGGAATATTCCTTCTGCTTATAATGTGTTGGGTCCATAAGTGAAAATTCAATTTCACTATTTATTGACTAATATCAAGGATCTTGATGGTTGTTCCATCAATATAATAAAATGGGTCAAGATATGGCATTTGAAATAAAAATCCCTAAAAACTCATCATCGTCAAAAAGTGTTTTATGAATTGATTCTAATATAAATATAAAATTTTCTATCAAATAATATAAGGTCATCACTAATTCACTATTTAAATTTTTTTAAAGACCTTTGTACAAATTTTTTGTCAATATATTTATTGATAAAAATGAATTAAGACGTACTATTATTTTTGTGTGGGTTTGAATAAAATAGTATATATTTTTTCACAAGCATGATGCTTTTAATACTTCATAGTCCAAAAGAAACCCTTATTAGTGGAACCGTTTATTTTTTATGGATGTATTCTACCAAAAGAGATATGTACACAATAAAATAATATTTCTGAAACAATAATCATCCTAAAGGATAGATTATGAGAGGTTATTTGGCTAAATAATGTATGGATTTTTTCATTGTATTTTTATGACATGAGCAGAAGATATAATAGGATAATAAAATATTAATATCAGAAACATGGGGAAATTGAACACACATTTCTATCACATATCTAAATAGTAGAAATTCTTGGGTCGTATTCATTAGTTATATTGATCCTTAATGAGCGATATACAGAATAACAAATAGTATTTTTTAAATTTGCTATTTTCAATGAATATATAATGTAACTAAATTGAATAATTATATTTTATATAATACTATGTCATTTCACATATACCTCAATATTTTATTATAATTTAATATAGAACCAAAAATAAATTATAACTATATTTCATCGGTCTTTTTCTCTATGAGGGAGATAGTCTTCTCTTTGAAAAGAGTTTCCTTCATATTTGAAATTAATGGTATGACCATTAATTTAATTTAAAAAAATCTAGATATTCATTTAATTGTATTGCTAATATATATTTTATGTTTTGAGATTACACGTTGGCTCTGTTTCTCAATTATTAAGATATTTTTTTGTCCTAATTATTTTGTTCGTGAATGAAAATATTTAATATTAAATTTGTATAAATGTTTCACAACCAGTTGAGTGGTGAATATGGGAACACAACATGATGTAATTATGTTAAATACTACAATAAACCATTATACATGTGATTTATATTATAATAAAAGATATTAAAATGTGTCTTATTATGGACTTGTTTAGAAATTATTATTATTAGATTAATATTAACATGACCAATTTAGACTGGAGAAATGTAACTGGTTTAATTCAATGATGCAACAATGTACATTTATTAATGATCGGGGAATCAAATTTTAGTACATGAGTTCATAACTGGCAACCAATGAACCATAAATTTTGGAATCTACAAAAAACATGTGTTTTATGTGAAAGATCATGTGTGACCTAGTTATAGTGTCAGTAATGAAGAAATCCCAAAAAATATGATTTACTATGTTTGGGATGTAAATAAAACCATTGACTCCTCTTTTAGTGTTCACCAAAATATTGAATTTAACTACTCAAATATTTCCATTTTTAGAGTTGCTGTGGAACCTGAATTAGTGGTTGGTAATATATAGAAACAACTATATATGTTAACTATTCATTCAGTTTAACATGACGTGGGTTTTTCATGACTCAAAAACAGTACATAAATTAATTTAGTTTAAATTTGAAGCATAATTTGAATTATTAATTGGTTTTATTTAATTTAATTGGACTAATTTGATTTTAGAAAACTGGGATTAAAATGATTTTCAAAAAAATTTATAATATTGTTTTAAATTATTTTTTATAAAACATGTTATCAATTTTTATGACTTATTTGACATCTAAGTTGAATGGATGATTTTTTAAAACTATTTTTAAAAAAATGTACATTTTATTCTTATACATATTATGACAAATATTGTGATATTTATAGGATAAGATTATTTGATACTGATTGATAGAAGAGTGAGTATGGGTTGCCTCTTATGATCACATAGGGAGTATAATAATAGTAATATTAATCTTCTAAATTTCATATAATATCAGGTTATTATTATTTTTAAAAAATAAATATGGATCCATATTTGAAATGGAGATAACTCTTACTCTGACTAAAAGCTTGTGTTCCCATACCATGTTTAGTCCACCTCAAGGGATGGTCCTACCTTTACTCTATCCTTATCTTTTAATGTTTCCCCAACCCTTAAATCCAAATTTCATAGTGTCCCTATGTACTAAATTTCCTAAATTGAATAATTCTTTAAAATATACTAATTATCCAAAATGACATGAATGTATTGGTTTTGCCTAAATTTTCTTGAATTTTCTTAAATTCTCCTAAATTATCCTAAAAAGCCTAATTGAAATAAATTAGACAAATAAAAGGTCATATTGACCTAAATTTCTAAATTGGCGTAAATAGACCAAATATAAGTCTTAATTGGTCTATTTATCCTAAAGTGGCTAAAATGGATAAAATGGACTAGTTATCTTAATTATCCAAAATGTCCTAAAAGGAATAATTATCCAAAATGGACTAAATATCCTAATAGGTCTAAATCATCCTAAATGTATTAATTGGAAAAAAATGTCCAAATGAATGGCCTAATTAGCCCAATTGTCCTAATTAGAATATTTATCCTAAATGGTATAATTACCCAAAATAATCTAATTTGACATTATGGTCTAAATTACCTAATTGGAATAATTGGAATAAATTAAGTATTTAGAATATTTTTCATGAAACGCCTAATTTCAAAATATATCCTAATTATCCTAATTGGCATGATTGGCCTAATTAGCCAAAATGAACCAATAGTTTACTGAAAAAATGTCTAGTTGTCAAAATTACATGTCAACCTAACCATAACGTTATCCTAGTGACCAAATGATCAAATTTAAAAGATGTATGAATAACCAAATTATGTAAAAATTCAATTAAACTGATATGAAAACACAAAAGGAATCCATATCACTCACATTTGTAGGATGCTAATTAGTATGAATTTTTATTTTCTTCCCCCGTGTATTGAATTACTAATTAAATGTATATTTATGTGCTTCTTCATTTTATGGATTTCTATCAAAATCTATAATTTTAATTACTTCTAGATTTATAACAATAATATTGTTCAATACTATGGTATTATACTAATCAATTTCATTTTCATTATGAGGAATTAGTCATCAGATATCGTGTGCGTCGAGAAATTTTTTTCCTTGAGTACTAGGAAAACGTATATAAGTTTAGTAAATTAATAAACAAAAGATAATTCTATATGTTTTTATTGGTACTTGATATATATATATATTTAATTGATAATGAAAAATCTTATTTATATTTTCAATAGTGGTTTCTAATTTCTCTAAATGAGAAAGAAGATGGAAAATTCGGGCCAAACGATCATTTGTCTCAAGTATTATGTGAGTATCATTGGGGAGAGTCTGATTTAGGGCCAATAATACCTCATCCCCAATATTTATGGGACCGCATCAGGATCATTTCAAACCTATTAGACCAAGTAGATAAAAGATGATTGTGCAAAAGTAGTTATGGAAAACAAATAACATTATAGGAGTTTGAAAGAATTAAACAGATGAATAAAATTATTTAATGATATGTCAACTATAATAAAGTGGATTATATTAGAGAATGATACTACTTTTGAAACATATATTGCACTATTGTTCTATTTTTATGTTTCCCCAAATGATATCAATGAGGGTCGAAGTAAAAGTTAAGATGATTTTAGTAGTGCAAGTGGTGGTTGTGGTGATGATGAAGATCATGATCACGATCATTTAGTGCTCTAGAAGATGTTATTAGTGATCAGGATGTTGTTTATTTTGATGACGATGAGGATTTAGGTGATTGGGGAGATATTGATCTTCTCTATTTTTGAATTAGGGAAAAGATACATTTGGGTGTTTCTTAATGAAATCATTTTAATATTTGTGTAGATATATATTTGTTTTAATATTTTAAATGGGATAAAAATTAAAAAATTAATTTGTTTAATTATAAATATAAAAAATATTTAGTGAATTTAATGTGTACTATGGTTTTTATTTTATTTAAATGTTTAGGAATAACTCTAAGGGATGTTACTGGGGACATGAAGTTATACCCATGGATCATTGAACTATAGACATATAGTTTCTAGTGGAAAATGTTCTACCCATAGTTCTCATAAACACGGGTACAAATATATACACACAATTTAACAAAAATATTGGGTATGAAAAAATCATTATGGCTATACCCATAGTTTCAATTCAAATTGTGGGTATAACTCTATACCATCATATCTATGATCCATGGTTATATGGTTTATACTAACAGTTCTAAACCATGTGTATAAAATATATTTTCATTAATGAGTTTTTTCTTAAAATATGCCTTCAATAATGTTCTTCCCAAAAAAATAAATAAATCACATATTATTTATATGGATAAAAATACACAAAATATTTTTTATTTTCTAACAAAACAACTCCCAATATATTATTGTTCGATAAGAAATAAAATTACATAAAACATAAAAAGTTAATCTATGTCATCAATCTTATCATCGACTATATAATATTTAACCCATGATGATATTAATAACATATAAATTAACATAAAATGATAAAATAATAACCTATAATATTATCTATTCCCCTGATGTCATTACAACTATAAAACTTGCGACCTATTTACTAAGATCTCATATTAAAAATACACTCATTAAAATGACGGGTTCAATACAAATAAATGCAACTCAATTTTCACCATTCATATTTATAACATACAAATGAAATATTTTTTAACATGAATATCTTTGTCATTTATAATTTTGGGTTTTAGATTATTATGAAAACCCACTACTAACTAAAACCATATATTTCCCTAAAAATGGTAATTATTTAAATTATACATTGATTACCTTATACCATGATCAGTTCACAACATTTCCTATAAAATTATCTAAACATGATTCCATCCATGATATAAAATTCATAAAATCAGTTTTCATAACCTAGAAAAATGGAAATATAAAATTATTGGGATAACAAAATTTGTGAGGATAAATATATACATTAATTGATTATCACAATTGAGCCTAAATTATCATAATGGTATGTGAATATAATCAAAATTGTTTATCCAAACATATGAGAATTAGCACCCATTAGAAGTTGGATCATAAAACATATTATATAGAATAAGACAAGTGTAATATGAGTTAACAATAACAAACCATGTGAAATCAATATTGTTCAGTGGAACCATTAAAAATAACATAAATAATATGGAAACCATATTAGTATCATGGTAAATAATACATTCAATCTAAATCTCATAAATATGGTAAATATAATTTTATATTTGGAAAAAATCCATCTAAATAAATCCAAAATATCATATGAGTAACTTATATTTCATAAACTCTATCATTTCTTATGAGAAACCTCAATCTACCTAACTATTTCAAGCATCCAAATTCATTGTAGAGCAATATTATGATCATTCACTATCATGAGATATATCAGGATCACCTAAAATTATTAGATATATTGAGATATCATGTCATTATAAAATAAAAAAGAAATATGACATTAAAATTGAATATATATATTTAATTTAACTATAATACTCATTTAAACAGCAATCATTCCCTTCATAATTTGACAGACCAGTTGAAAATAAATGTATATAATAATGATTTAATGAAAAAGTAATTCACCGGTGTGAAAATAATAAATATAATAGAATAATCATTATTACTTCATCACAATCACCCATATAGAGAATCACTATGGATGGTTTCAAAATATAACACACCTAGTGAATCATTGAAATATTCGAAGAATGTTGAAATATATTTAAATTACTTTTTAGAGTGCGTTTGAAAATTTCATCGAAAATACGGAACATATAATTTTAATATAATATCATTAAAATCTAAAAATTCATGAATAATTTGGGAAATTATTTTCTTTTAAAATGAACATTGAAACAATTAATGGATTATTCAAATAATTTAACAATAATTTCTATAATAAATATATTTGATTTGTAAATGTTAAAAAATCGATTCGTTTCACAATTTTTATAAAAAGTAATGAAGAACCTATAGATTTTTTTTAATCCCTCTAAAGATATTCGAGTATAAATTAAATTAAGGTTTAAATGAAACCAAACAATAATTTAATAATAGAAAAAATTGCATTAAATACATATTGAAAAATATTATGTACATAGATAATATATTATCCCGGTGAAAAGGAGAAATATATTATGATTTAGACTGAAACATTTTCTCAATTTTTATTTTTTATCAAAAGGATGAAATTTTACAGTATACATAAAAACCATATAAATAAGAAAACTATATTAAAATACATGGGTATTAATAGGATAACTTTTTATAATTATTTCAAATGGAATTCAATCCTAAACAATCCCCAATAAATGTGAGATTGCAGCCTAATCTTATACCACATTGGTATCTATTGAATCATAAAAACTTAAAATAATTAACATCCAATAGAACAATAAATAACACAAATATGATGATATTAATTATATAATATATTTAATTTGTATTATATTTATAATATAAACACAAATATGAAATTTTCAATAAAAATTTCTCAATGAAAAAATATTGAGACGAACAACCCTTGAGGTTTTGGTAGTACATGAATCAAAATATCATAAATAACAGAAAAAATTATTTATTATTATATACATATAATTTGAAAGATATTTATAATAAAATAATTTCATTGTATTTATTTAAACTGAAAAAAAGAAAAAAGTTTTTAATATGATATATGACTCCTAAAAAAAGTTAAATGAGAAACCCTTATGTCATGTTCTAAAATGATAAATAAATTATATTATAAAGTTATATAATAAAATTATGTTAATTAAACATATATAACATAACCACATTCATACATATCACACCATATATTATTCTCTTATAAGATATTATCACATATTTATAAATAGTTCTTCAATAAAATTATTTATCCTTGTGTTACCAATATTTTCTATGACATATTTTCATACCACACATCCCATCCATGACCTTAGTAGTGGTCTCATAATCATAATAGTATTACCCATGTCACAATTATGTTATTATATATATAAAAAAACTTTTATAATAATTACAATAAAGTGGTGATGGAAAATGAATATCATTACATAATGGAGATGGTAGTTTGTATTAATGCACGAATGATGTTTTCACTTCTTGATGTATTTAATAAAAGCGATGATATTTGTAAGATACCATTGAAAATAAATAATAAATAATAAATTTTATTTATATATTTATTAAATATATCCCTATTAAAGTCCCTAAAAATTGGTAATTAAAAATGAATCATATCGCTCCGTGAAGGTGGAGGTGTACATGTACTCATGGGGAAGTTCTCATCCTAAAACTAATTGGGGGGAAAAATATACTATTTTATCCTTTTAGATTTATATTAGTGCTATAAATTAATATAAATCCATTAAATTCATCTACTTTTCCATACATTGGAGGATGTTAGTAGAAATGAAATATGTTGGTTAAGGATTTGGTAGTTCATATGTACATGTGATGACATATTCATTGTAGATTTGGGATGATCATTAATATATAATGGTTATTTTATTAGCATAATAATGTTTAAGAATAATAATGTTAAATATTATGATAGAATAATATGGTCAATGAATAATTTTGATAAGGTAGAAGCAAAAATAAACATGAATACATGAGGTTAAGATATATAAATATTATTTTAGAAACCTCCTTTAGATTACATTTTAATCCATCTAGGTTGTTATTTTTTGAGTCCAAAACAACTAATACATTAGAAGTGTGTTTTTAAGATGTTTTAGATTATATTAGTAATGAACAATGGAGAATTAAATAAAATAGACTATATGAGAGGAGTTTTCTTTTTATAAGTGAGGTGGGTGGAAATTTTTTAAATACATGAAATATTAATATATAATATATTTCTAAATAATTTATAATGTCTCAAAAGATGAATAAAATTAATTTTATTTAGGATATGGTCTATTTAAATTCATCAAATGTTATTTACTTAAATGTATGTGGTATATTGAACCTTATATCATTGGTTAACCCCATTATTAACCCATTTAATGATTACTATGGTAAGAAATAATTCAATTTCTATGTGTCGGAAAAATAAATATAAAATTTATATGTATAACACACATGAAAAAAAATTATATTAATAATAAATTTATGGAATATGAAGTTATTATAACAATTGATATCATCATCAACCTTGAGATTCAGATTGATATGATTATTAAATACTGTAAAAATGAAAAAAAAATTGGCTATTTAACTTCTATTTGAAAAGGGGATAAAGAATGTAAATTTTTAGAATAATGTTGTAAGATAAAACATCCTATATATGAAATAATTGGAAATAAATTATACCTCCTAATGTTAAATGTGACCAGATTAATGGACAATCTAATGGAGGTGGCAGTAATGAGGAAGGGGGGATTTGGGGACTTTTATGGATTTGTAAAGCCATTAAAACCATTAGGGCACAGTCAAGATGTCCCTACCCTACATGAATATAAGATGGATGTACAGAAAAATCGTAAAAAGATTACTACATATAATGATCTCAACTATCAGATTACCCATTTCCTAAAAATGGGATGACCATTGATGATAATGTTTAGATGGAGGGGAAAATATTCATCTCATAGGACCACATCCCAGATAATTCAACCTGCATGATGAGAATGGACATAGAAAATTAATGTGTATATTTTTAGTTCAATGATGATTAATTGTTTATGTTGTTAAATTATAAAACCCATATATTTTGATTTCTATTAAAATAATGGGAAATTTGGATTATAGAATGATAGTGATCCATGTTGAAAAAAGTTCTTAATTCAAGATTTTTTATAGTTTTTCACATCCTAGGAATTTTATTAATTTTATGAAAACTATAATTCTAAATTGAGTTAGAATTCTTTTAGAAACATTATTTTTTATTCTTATAATTTGTCTCACGAACCAGGGGCTGAATCGATCATAAATAGGCCTTAAAAACAAATTATGTTAATGAATTTTCAAGGATGGAAATGTGGACTCCACCACAATAACTGATTTCCATCTCGGCCTACCTAAATTCAATTTAGAATATTACATATGTAATAAAATAAGGATACATAGTTTCATTACTGCATTAAATTCCATAGAGTTTTGAATCCGCTAATAGAACCATTGAATGAAATTTTGTTGAAGGAAGCTGCGTGAATCATCATCCAGAAAAAGAAACCATTATTTAAAAAATTATTACTCATAAATATGGTGTCCAGATTATTTGAGATTTGGAGGATGTGTGGAAAACATATTTTTGGAAATATTTCATTATCCATTCCTTAGTAACCCAATTATTGGGTAAAAAACAAGGCAACATTCAGATGAAATAAATTTTCCAATAAAAGGAGGAGAGTGCCTACCTCTTGAATATTTCCAATACAACCCATTCCATTTGGGACACCATGGATAGAAGGCCAAGGTCCATTTAAAATCAAAATTTCTTTATTTTATTTTTATTGTACTTTTCTTTTACATGTAACAAATTCATCATTTTTTATTAAATTTTTTTCCATTTGTTTTTCCTTTCTTCTTACTCATCTGACTCTAATTATAATTTTATCTCATCTATCATTCTATCATGATCTCTACGAACTACACCATGGTAGGTGACTTACTTGAGGATTGGACATGGGGAGGGTTCGTGATGTTCTTCATTATTTTTCTTTAAATTGAAAATTGTGTTAAATCTATTTGTGTTGGATGAGGGAATATTGCACTAGTGTGGCGGTCGTCCACTATGCCATTATTTACAAATACATTTCATTTATTTAATTAAACATTTCCATATATTATCTTTGGAAAACCTTTAATACGGTGGATTTAATGATTCTATAAGGGATAAAAAAGTATATGGGGTAGTCGGGTCTTGTATGAATAATATTTTTGGTTGAGGCGTTACCCTACTTGAGTACTAGAGAGTGTGTGGTTTGGGGTGATGGATGCATCCTAAAATCACATTCTAAATAAATCAATTGAGATTAATTCATTAATTAGGTTTCACTTAAGGAATTATCAAATATAATTTAAATAAAAAAATAAATAATTAATAAACCAGTGTTATGAAACCCTTGACCAAGACCTTTCATTCTAATATAAATTTCATCTTCATCAGCATTTATATTTCAATTCGGCATTGCATTATTTAAATTTCATGTTTTCTAAAACCCCAAAAAACTTATTTAAAATAAATATTGAAAAAAAAAACGATTTATATTATGTGAATTACAATTATTGAGTGAACTAACTATAACTCTCCTTAAATGAGACGCCCCCGGTCATCCACTGTGCTACATTTGGAAAATAAATTTTCATTTTCCATTCCCTATGATATGTGTGCATTAAAATGATTTCATTGCGAGGGAGATAAGTAGTTATTTCAATCAACTTTTAAAAATTTGATTTTTTTGTAAATATGTTTCTTTGTTTTTTTAATATAAAAATTAATAAAAAATAAATTATTTTTTTATGATTTATTCAAATTCAAATATTTATGCATGGGAAGATTACTCGTAGGTAAAATATCAAGAACCAGAAGTTGATTATCATGATCTAAATGACCGGTTTGATTGAATTTTTAATAATATGGATGATTTTGGGAGGAAATTGATAGAGAATTTGACTATGTTTGTGCATTGATGGAGGAACCAGACTCTAAAGAAGAAAAATAATCTGAAGTATTGCTTTAAGAATTTTTACCACTCATCATTGAAAAACTAGATGAGGTAAATTTCAAGGTACCTGAAAAATCATTCATACTCACATAACCAATTCTACGAAATATATATGAAAAGAGGATGACATTCCATATTATCCACATGTGGTAGATCAAGAGGATTTGTCTGAATTAGGGAATTAATGTAGGGAACATCTTTATATCTGTTATATATGATAAAAATAAGATCTATCCCCACTAAAAGAAGAAACCAACCAAATGGTGGAATTTGAAGTCAAAATGGAGGAGCCTGACTACCTGCTTCCTTCCCCAGAGAGACAACACCATGTGGAACGTACTACTGGGCTAGAGATTAAAGCTATATAAAATCAAGTAGTTGAGCCTTTCTTTGACTCTATCACTTATTATTTTATGGAATCTCAATTCTAGGTCACTCACTCTTGTTTTTATTATACAGAATCATTTGACTCTTATATGCCCATGCGGATGTTGTTGAAAAATAAGATGTACATATTGCAGAACACATCGATATCTAAGACATTATTGAACATGAATTTGAGGATACCCAATTATCTTAGCATGAGGAAATCATACAAGTGGATGAAGCCTCCATAAATCCAGCACTGGAAGACAAGAAGGTTGCACAAGTAGCAGCCAAGGAGGATGATGGTCCATACTTCACTCTACCCCCACCAAAAATTATATAACTCATTGTGGAGGGGGGGATCTAATTTAATTTTTTAGGGTTCAATCCTCACCCAAAAGGATGTTGCAGAAGTTGGGAAAATCCACATGTATTGGTTCATGTCAAAGAAGCCTCATCCACCATCAGACATTAGATAATTTATAGTGGTTCCCATTGGAGATAGAAAAAATTAAGGGACCACTTGGGGATCATTCCAAGATTTATCCTTTACTTGATTTCTAGTAAATTTACTTTCAATCATAGTAATTTAGATTTCAATTTCATTCTTTCGAACTAGTCAACAATGCGTCCCATTACCTCCTATAATTTTGATCATAAATGAAATGATCCTTTTAGTTAATTGAGTAATTTTATTTTATAATATAATGATAGAATAAATAAGCCCCCAAAATTGGTGGAAGTGGACAAAATAATCATTTTAAAATGGGGTTTACTTTAAATTTTTAACTTTTATACTCCTTAAAGTATTTTCCAAATCAGATTTCAGGCATTAATGATTAGAATTGCATGCTTATACTTTAATTATTACTTTACATGACATATCTATGAGACAAGAGTTTGTTAGGAATCACATGATTCCCTATTTTAGATTTCAATGTTAATGAGAATGAATGAGTAAAATGGAAAATTGAATGTTTAAATTGAAGCATGGATACTGAAATAATGACTTGTGATTTAATGGAATTAGTTTATTTATGTAAATGAAATTTCCCAACAATTTTTCAATCATTGAATTTATGAAATTCATGTGAATTGATTTGTTCTTATTCATCATGCATTGATTGATAGTACAATATCATATGTCTTATTCTCGAGAGCATTTTATAGACCAATTAAATTCTATTTATTCTTGGGCATTATTTTTGAGTGATCATGGGACATGCCACTGACCAGAACATTTACTTGTTCTTAATGATGTTATAACTGTAAAGAAACACCATAAAATAATTGAGGCATATTTTAAAAATAAATTATCCCTAAAAATAACATTTAAATAAATCCTTATTTATCCCATAGAGTCCATGAATGACCTTTATAGGGATGAGGCCTATTTCAAGACATTTTTATCCATTATTACCCTACTCTTAATATTTTGAGGATATTTTAATGTTTAAGGGTGGGGTGAAGGGATTAATGGTGGAAGGGGTGATTTAATTTGTATGTTAAATTTGTGAAGGTGATATTGTGTGTGGTTTAATTGTTTTTGGAATCACTCATTTCACTTCATTGGTATCCCCTCATGAATTATAAAAAAATGACAAAAATGACAAAATAAACCAACCAAAGTTAGAAAATGTGTTGTGATTTGGGAGAACCAAAAATCACCATTCTCTAAACTGAGGATCTTATAATCATATGTGGTTTGGCAATGGATTTTAAAATTGATCTAATCATTGTGTTCTAAAAAAATACAACAAAAATACATAATTAAAAAAATCAAGATGGTGCATTAATCATGCATTATGATTTACATTGATCATGAACTTACATTGAGTTTTGGAGGAAGTGGGTGTTGCTACTTTGAAGAGGATCATTTCATTTCACTTTTTGATATCATTACTTGTATTGAATAGATATACTGGTCCCTTGAGCCTTAATGTTTAAAACATCAAAACCTACCAACCTAATTCCTGAATGTCATTTGAACCATTATTGAAATGTCCTGGGTATTTTATGTTTCTTTTGCCTTTACAAAGTGGATAATGTTGTTATTTTTCAATATTAGGGATAACATGTGTGATATCATAATATTATCATATATATAATTGAATTCTATCATATTATATGAGAGGAAAAATTAGAAGGTGATGTAAATTTTGATGTGGCATGATTAATAATAATGAACTGAAAATTTAGAATGATTGGAAGAAGAAGTTCTGTCAATTTTCAAAGAAGAAATGTAATATATATGAATTAATTATTTCATTAGAAATTGGGGAATTAAATTGATATGATATGTGTATCTTAAAATTTTTATTTTACATTTATTTTTTAATTCTATTCAATTTGAATTTGAATATTGGTAACATTAGTGTCCTTTGAATTCCATTTTGCGATTTTATGGTTGAGGGAAAGCGTGGTTTGTGTGTGGGGGTATTTAATAGATAAAATTTACGTACATATTTGTAATCAATGAATGATGAATTTTTTATGTTTTTAAATTATAAATCCCAGGTGTTTAACTGTTTTATAAAAATAATGGGAAGATTGGATTATAAAATGAAAATGGGCTAATTTGTGAAAAGTGGTTAATTCTGGATTTCTGAGACAATATTATTTCAAGGGTATATTAGTCATTTCATGAAAATTATAATTCCAAATTGAGCAATTTTTTTTATTAGAATCTATATATCATTTTCTTCAATTTTGATTTTGGACCTGGAGCTTAATCGGTCATATAGAATCACTAAAAAAGCAATGATGCTAAAGACTTTTCTTGGAGGATATCATGGACTCCACCATCGTAACGGAAGTCAATATCATCCAAAACACATTCAATAATGGTTCTTCCAACTGGAATATAATTATTATACATATTATCATTTTTAAATTAAATTACATGATAATTTTAATCCATTATTGCAGTCATTAAATAACATATTATTGAAGGAAGCTGTCTGGAACATTTATCCAGAAAAGTCAACCGTTTACTAAAAAATCATTATTCACACATCTGGTTTCCAAATGATCTGAAATTTGGAGGATTAATAGAAACCAAATTTATAAACAACTTTTATGAAATGATACATGAGTTAATCTAGCATTTAATGGGTCAAAAAGGTTTCAAAATTCAAAGAACATAAATCATCCAATAATAGGAGAGAAGTGCATACCACTCATATCATTCCAATATATCACATTACATATGGGGTACTAAAGAGTGGTGGCCAAGTGCCATATATAAATCATATTTTTTTATATTTTTATTTTAGTTTGTTTTTAAATGTAACAAATTCATCTTTTTTATTAATTATTTCCCATTTATTCTTTCATCTTTCTTTCTCTTCCAACTCTCATTCTGAATCTCCCTCTTCTATATTTACACCATGAAATTTTTGAATTTATCCATGGAAATTGACTAACTAGAGGCTTGGAAAAGGAGGAGTGATTATAGTTCTCTTCATTATTGTGATTAAAATTAAAAAAATTTAAATATTTTTGTGTTGGAGGCAAGAATATTATACTGTTGTGGTGGTCGTCCATCATGGAACTTTTTCTAAATACGTTTATTCAACATAATTAATTATTTTACCTAACTTATATTAGGAAAAACCATCATATAGTGGACTTGGTATAACTATAAGGTATGAAACGACATATGATGTAGGTTGATCTAAGAGGAAAAACATTATTGGTAGAGGTGCGACCATACATGACTATTAGAAGATTTGTGGTATAGTGTGTTTGATGCATGATAAAACCACACACTCAATAAATAAATGGAGATTAATTAATAATTTATATTTCATTAAATTAATTATCAAATGGAATTTAAAACAATAATAATAATTAATGACCCCGTGTTATCAAACCATGGACGAAGACCTTTCATACTAATATACATTTCTTCTATATCAGTATTTAAATTTCAATTCGTCATTATGTTATTTTAATTACTTGTTTCCCAAAACCCCCAAAATAATTGTTTTAGAAAAATATTTAAAAAAAAGTAATTATATTAGGTTAATTAGAATTAGTAATCGAAATTAATGAAATTCTCATCAAATGAAACGACACTAGTCATCCACTCTACTAAATTAGGAAAATAAATTTTCTTTTTCTATACCATATGACATTCGTGCATCAAGTACACATGCTTAGGATATGATATTTCATGAGGGGAATAAAAAATTCACCTCAAAAATACTTCTTCAAATAGTACATGGTGAGGAAAATTCCAATGAGGAATATATTTTGATGACATGAACAACCTCATAGGGTGTGGAGACATATCTTAGTGAAACATCAACTAATGATAAAAATCAAAGAGTCATTCAAAATAGGTTACTAAGATGTTAGATATTGAGGGGATTTTTATCTTCATGTACGGGACTAAATAGCACAAAATCCTATCATTTATCTTTAGTCAGTTGGTGATGCTAATGGACCCCAGAGTATAGAAATCCATGTAATGCAGGATTAGAATCAAAAAAATTTGTCTGAGGAAATATTAATGGTTTTAGGACTATGTTCATAAGATTAAAGGATAGATGCAGACACACATGTTACTCTATACTATGATAATAATTCACATCTCTACCCACTTTAGAATGACCATAATGAAAATTATTAATATCATTATTCTATTTCCGGCACTGGGAAGAGTTTTTTCTCATAGTCCCCTTACTTGATGGTTGTTAGGATGATGAAAATCCTATATAATCCCATTGAAAATAAAAGAGCTAGTAAAAAAATGTATCCCTTTGAGTGGTTTTTTTTGTTTATTTGGAACATAGGACACAAAACACCTTAGACACCATGATTGTATGTTACATAATGGTGATGAATTTTATGAGGCATATATAAAAGGCCTAGAAATTGATAGTAACAGAAATGTAAAAAAGAGAAAAAGAAATTCATAGAAAGAGAAATTCAAATTGATTGAGTTACATCAGGGGGACCCTATATAAGGGGTAATCTACTAAAACATTGAAGTAATTTTATTGGATTTTTCATAGTCTAGGTAATTCCCTAACGACAAAATCCCATAAATATTTTATTATGTCTATTAAATTAGAGATTCATGGAATTTCTAGGCGAATAATTCTTTTTCATAAATGGGAATCTTTCAAAAAGTCCTCATATGAATATTGTATTGTATCGTAATACTTAAAAATATATGATTCATTTGTGGGTTCATAAGCATGATAATATCTATGTTACTATATAAAACAAGGGATAAAAATGTAGTTAACGTTTCATGAATCATATCCGTGCAGAATATATGTATTTATTTTGTTTATTCCATTAAATATTACATCAAAAGAAAGGAATTGTGGACATAAATAGTGGAAACCTCAAAAATTATGATTCTGAAATGAATCATTCATGGATATTTCAATAATTTCTATAGTCTTGGGGGAAAATGGAAATAAATTTAATATATTTTCTTCCCAATATTTCTCCTCATGTATTTATCTATGAAACCATTTTGAGGCCTGTATTAGAGAATTTGGCTTCCCATGGAGTACATACACATTAAATGGAAGGAAGCAAGTAAAATTAATCAATTCTTTGTCAAATGGATGATTGGAGTGTTGTGAAAATTGTCTATGGTTTTACACTTTCCAAATATTATTCTACTTATAACCACTTGATTGTGTATGTTTCCACATATTTTCAATCTCAAATCATATTCCTTTTCATTTCAATAATGGATGGCTTGTAACATTTAGATGTATTAAAATTCTTTATGAGGCCTAGAAAATTGATGATATTGGAAACCTGTGTCAAAGGATAGATTGAAAATTAAAATATATCAAATTATTCTTGAAGGAATGGTGAATAAAATACATTTCGAAATTGGATGTGGAAATTAGAGGTGATGATGACCATATTATGTTATGTCAATAAAGGAATCGATATTAGAATCATAATTTGAAGGATTTAATCCAAGAGTATAAAATATTCGATGATCTATTTATGATCAAGGAAATACATTATATAAAATAGTTTAATTTTACATTTCCAGAACCTAGAGATATAAATATAATGATCTTTTGTAGGATACATAATGTGAGGAGAGTTATGGTACAAATCATGGAATAATAATTAATGGATGTGGTCACACTTCACAAAATGAGATATACGAAGTAGTTTGATCAATTTCAACGGGATATACTCTGATAACGAATGGGGAAGAACACAAAAAATGGATTATAATGTACTTACATGTATTGAGGGGCACCAAAATAAGTCTGTCCTCATGGATCCCTCCAATGGGGAAATCAGCATGACCATATTCCCTCTCAGAATAGAGAGTTCCTATTACTCTTATGGGTTCACCGAAAAATTCATAATGTTTTACTTTGACATTATAAATAATTTTGTTACTTCAGTAGTTGGAGAGGCTTTTCATCCAGTCCTCAATTCCTTATTTTAAAAATTCTTATTTCATTTAATTGATATTGAAGAATGAAAATTCCCTTAAGATGAAGGATATCAACACTGTTTCTTTTGTAAACAATATCACCAATATTATTATGAAGTTCTTTTTCAATATAATTGGATATATTTTCAAATATTATACTACCAAAAATATATTTGGATTTGTTTTGAGGATAAATTTTCATCATTTCCTCTTCATGACCATATATAGGGTCAAACTAATGAAATGGAAAAATAAAGAAAATAATCTTTTCACCTAAAATTTATATCTCGAAAGCTTTGGACACCTGGAAATGAACTTTAATTTTTAATTTATTTATTGATATATATATTCTAAAAGGATATTATCATGTAGATTTTTATAATTC
Organism: Viscum album; assembly: GCA_963277665.1. Lineage (NCBI taxonomy): Eukaryota > Viridiplantae > Streptophyta > Magnoliopsida > Santalales > Viscaceae > Viscum > Viscum album. The sequence continues at coordinate 1,870,072,156 of OY728147.1, forward strand.
TTAACATTAGATGAATATATATTCTTATTAATGGAGCCCATATATGATTCTATAAATACATTTGGGGTGTGAGATATAGAGGTCCACCATCAAGGTTCTTTTTTATTTATTTTAATTGACTATATTAATAGATGTATCAATGATATCAATTACTATGGTATTCATATAAATTTAAGTCTGGTAGTAAGGATGATTCCATTTCGCATCTATTGCATGCTTATGACAATATAATTCTTTTAAATGCTCAGAAAATGACCATAACTTATATTAAATATATTTTTCCCATTATGAGGATTTTAATAAGAAGGTTATAATCTAGGATGAATATTCAACTGTCATTGGTGATGTTATAACATATGGAATGAAAAATAGATTATCTAGAACATGTGGATTTAAGAAGGGATATATTACCTTCACTTATCTTGGTGATCCATTATTTTGGTGAAATGTGAAATGAAAATATATGGAGGTCACCTAATCTAGCATTAGAAATCAAATTTCATGATGATAAAGGATGTCCATTTCATAATAGGGAAGGGTGTTCCTTGAAAATAATTTAATTACTTGCTTAATTTTTCCTTTTTATATATATAGATGACATAGATTTATTCTTATTGAACATCAAATCATGAATCAAAACACTATAATGACTGGTTCGGTATACAAAAATAAGTTTTCCACTATTACATGGAATTAATTTCTTAAACCCATTTCAATGGGAGGCCTCATAATCAATGTCATCATGATATTTATATGATTCTCTTATTAAAAAATTCACATGGAACATGATCTCAAATTATGATTCTTTTTATTTTTTATCCAGTAGGTTCATAGGAAGGTTGTTTAATGGATACAAATATAATCTTACATCCTCGTTGGGGAAATCAACCAATAATTCATTCAATGATATCATGAATGAAAAATAGTTCATGTTATGAAAACACTATTCTCTCAACTATTAGAGCCATAAAAGGATGAAGAGGTATATCCATGACATAATTCATGTCCCCTTTTATAGCATCAAAATACCCATTTATGAATTTATTTTTTAGGCTTGCAATTATAATGCTTCTATACATATAGAATTATGAATTGGGATTCAATATTACATTTTATGGACATTGACCTTATGTTATGATAACATAAATGTAATAGGCAATTAAATACGTCGTACTATTACAATATAACTTTTGGAGAATCCAAAAGACCACTATCATGACTACTCACGTTTAAGGTAGTATTTATAAAACCTTTTATATTTGTGATTTTTTGAGGATTTGAGAAAAACATATAGCCACTAAAAACTATCATCGAAAGGCTTGACAGATCATTGTTCCAGCCTGTCACATTTTCTTGAGTGATGACAAGGGTGTACAACATGTTTTTCTTGGATGATAATTTTCCCATAACATGTGGATGTATGAATAATATATTTTTGTAATAATGTTTCAAACTTTAATGAAATATAATGATCGCATGTTGATAATAACTATAAATAATTATAGTGATCATATGCAGAACCTCATATTGGCAGTGACTTCTTCCATTTATTCATCTATTTGGGATGCCTATAACTCTAACATGATTGAGGGAAAAAACCCTATAAGAATACATACTTTACATACCTACCTAATGATATATATATTGCTTCAATGATAAAGGTGGTAGCTATGGATAACAACCAACATGACCTGGAAATTATCAAGGTGTTCATTTTTACAAGCAGGTCGAGGAATCCTAGGACCCTAAAATAAATTCCCCAGATCCCACCAATTGACCCATGGATCCTAATCCATGTTGACTATGTACCTTTTAGCATGCCCGAGAACTCATGTTTTGGGGGAACTTTTTGCATTCCTTGTAGATTAATCAAAGGCAAATTCTACCATTTCCTTGGAATTGGAAAGGCATATGAAGCCGAACTATGGACTTTCATTCATGAAATTACGCATAAAGTCCAACATTAATAGATTTTATATGGGTCAAATATGACTCCAAATTGGTAGTAAAATCCGTGAAATTAAAAACTAGTATTGTGCCCTGAAAGTTATTGCATCTTTGGATTTACTATCATAAACTTGTTAATTTTCCCAATATAGTTTTATATCAAGTAAATGGAGAGGTATATCATGTAAGAATTTATATTTCAAAGATGAAAGTCTTGTAAATTGATGTAATTTGGACATTTAAAGTCCCAAAAAATGGTATACTGATTATGGATAAAGTTATTCATGGATTGATTCACTCATGGATATGTGATAACCCCTTTTAATGAAAGACTCACAATGTTTTTCATATAAATTTTATTATAACTAGTTTTTCTAAATCCTATATTTTCTGGTAAATTTTATTTTTTAGAAGCATTTTCAATTTTATATATTTATACAAAAATAAATCTTCTCAAAAAAAGTCTAAATAAATAAATAAATGATATAATTTAAAACTTTAATTGAAAAATGAATTATATTTTATGAAATCAAATGTATAAAATAAATTAAATTTTCATTAATATAAGGATATATAATATAAAGAATACAATATTTTATGGAAAATGACTATTTTAAAAATTGAAGGGGATTAATAATTTTTTTATATAATTAATATTATTATAAATTCAATAAAACTTTTAGAGGAATAAATAATTAAATTTAAAAAGGGATAAATTTTTAAAAACTAATTCATAATGTGTTTACTCCTATTCATATCTGTCAAACCAACAAAAAAATTTAATAATCAAAATTATATAATAATATTTCTATATTATATCAACATTCAATTATGCTCAGTGTTACATCTGGAACACTGTATCAAACACTCTATTATTTTAAACTAAAAAAACTAAATACATTTTTTGTTATATTCTACCCCATAGAGAAATTACATCTATTAAATGTTATAATTATTCTTTTAAAAAGGGTTTAAAACATTTTTAGAATCAATTCTATCATAGATATGATAAGTATATAAAAATAGAAACAAATACCTTTAAATACTCACTGGAAACATTTCCTTCTTAAAGGGCCATTAATGTATTCGAATTTACTAATATATATTTCATTTCCAAAGTATATCATAAAGAAAGAATTTACCACAATTATATCTATTTTAGTAAAAGAGTTTAATAAATTATTCCGTAAAATATGGGTGGTATTTAACTTATAATAATTCATATATTAATCATCCCCTTTATTTTATAGGAAATCAATTTTACCATTCAGATATAGAAAAAGATAAAATATTCTTACTTCAGAAAAATCCATAACAAATTTTTATTTTTCAATCATTGGTTAGGATTTCACCATTTTTCCAACTATGATTCATCTCATATTCAAAATAATGAACTTATCATTAGTAATTAAGTAAAATTTAATTTAAATAGATCATACTATGTACTAAATAATTAAAAAAATTATCCCATTTCTATATAATGATGATAGAAAACAATTTTTAGCACCTGATAAAAACAATATTCAATATAAATAAACCACTTTGTGAATAAATATTTTACTACATGAAAAATTGATAGATATATCACCCAATATTAAAATTTAATCATTTCATAAATTAATAGCCTTTAAGATCATCAAAATATGCATAGAAAAATTTAAAATCCATAAGAGATCAGAAATATTTGACAAAAAACACATCTAAAATCAATATAACATTCATCTTGAAAAATACCAATCACACATTATAAAAACTAACAATAATATATATTCAATATTAAAATAATATATATGTAATTACAATTTTTCACTAAATAACGTGAATATTTATAAAGACTCAATGAATATTATAGTCATCAAAATTTTAACCAAATTTTTTTAATAAAATAAACTATTGTCTTAGAAAATAATATTTTTTACATTCATTATATAATGTCCAAAAATATAAATCTTCTCTAAAAATAACATTATTTTCTTATTCAACAAATAACTATTCAATTTCATATATTATAAAAATATGATAACCATATTATTCGAAATAAACATAATTAACTCTTTATAGAACAAATTATAATCCTAAAATTTTATATGTTTAATTCATCTTATTTCCCTAATAACATTATTAAAAAATAACTTATCATTAAATAACATTTTAAACATAATGGTTATATATACCATAATGATCATTTAGAATCCCATAAAAAATCCCAAAATATTATTGATCACAATATAATATAATTATATAAAACCTCAAAAGGATATCTATAACATTAAACATATGATTATCCATAGAATATTTTCCCCATATTGATATCCATAAATCATAAATTATCTTTATACACTAATATCCAGATTTCTATATTTATATAAACCCTTTTTATAATACAAAAATTAACACCCAAGACCTACACACCATGATTAAATAATAAAAATATACTCTTTGGAATAATTTTTATTATTATAAACAGATTGACAGAATTATCACCATCGATAATTAAAAAATCATAAGGATAAATTATATAAAGTGAATATCTATATTCAATAATATTTAATGTTTTTATAATTATTAAAACACTTTATGTAACTAAAACCATACATTCCATCCAAATTATAATTTTTCCCATTATACAAAAAATATTCATTACACATTATGAAATATGAATATATCACATAAAATTACCCCCACATGAATCCTTTATAGAAACACAATACAATAAATTGTTATTTATTACCTAAGGACATGGAAATATAAGATAGTTGAGATAAAATTCCATGTATGGGTAAAAATAAAAATAAATAAAATAAAATTACTGAGAATAAAATCATAGAGGAATGAGAAATTAATGGATGTGAATGAGTATAACATATGAGAATTAATACCCATCAGAACCAAAATCATAAAAAATATATCTCTGAATAATACCAATGTAACACTAGATGAAATTAATGAACTATGTGACTTCAATTTTCTTCAAAACAACCATTCAAACATATTTTTGGAATTAAAAAACTATCTTGGTATCATGTGATATTATACATTCGTCATGTAATCACCACAGCTGGATTATTTCTACAGTATCTTATTATTAACTTCAAACCAGTTAAATATATTTCCTCTTATAATTTACATATATTTTGTAAAACCCATCTTATATTGGGAGACACGTATATCTAGTAAACTCAACCAAATTACAAAAAGCATTAGAGATTTATATCAAGCTCACCCATATTCCTGAACTATATCACGTCTCTATTTCTCATGAAGTATATTAGTATCTCCAATCATCATAAATAGTATCAATCAACAATGAAATAGATAAAATAAACTAAATTTTTATTGTAAAACCCATTTAAATAACTATCATTACATTCATTATTTTATAATCTTGTTAGAAAGTAAAAAATTTCAAAATGATTTAATCATAGATTAATTAATCCAAAGGAATGAAATATGTTTTATTTAATTATCCATAAAAAACATAATATAAATTCATATAAGGAATGAAAATATATATGACTGTAACCTCATATCTCCATTGATGTATAATAATCTATGATCTGTATTAAAAAAGAAAAAAATTACAATTAAAATTGAATTTTGATCATTTCATTGAAAATAAACAAAATATATTTTCCTTCATTGCCATTGCAAAAAAAATATTTTTGAAAATTTAAAAATTATCATAAATTAAAATATCCATGGAAAATAAAAAATTAATATTAAATAAAACATACTTTGAGGACTATCAGAAAATAAATTCTTGTTTTAAACTGAACAAAAATATTTTCTTCATAGTATTTTTTAAAATTTATAATAAATATTTTTTTAAAAAGGGAAAAAATTAATTTTCTTTCAAATCGGAAATAAAGTGAAATATGTTTCAAAATAACTTTAAAAATCATGAAAACATTTAAAGTAATATTATTTGAAAAAAATTGTTAAAACTAAGACATTGATGAAAAATATTCCAAATAAAAATAAGAAATGAGGTCATCACTTATACAAAAAACATTTTTTCTATATGTTTATGTACTGAAGATCAGAAATAAAATGTATACCTTAAAGCCTATAAATATCAATATTAAAGAAATATGATATTGAGTCGATAAAGTTCATATTATTCCCCTTAAATAGATTCAATCATAAAAAAAATCTTGATTGAAAATGATATAATATATAAAATTGGATTTTCATACCCCCACAAAAACCCAAATAGGTTCACAACATGAATCATGTATCAACAAATCTATACAGAGTTGTTGAACCCTTACAATATTATTAATCTCTAACTCAAAAACACATTAAATTGAAAACAATGGATTTAAAATTCCAATTATTTTTATTATAATCAAACTAAAATTATCTAATTAGAAATAGATACTACAGACAAATAAATCAAATGGTGAATAAGGCATATGTCTCATAGAAATAGATCTGAGATGAGAAACCCTTACCTCATATAATAAAATGCTTTTTATATAGTCATAAACTCATGTATAATTGATTGAGATTTATGTTTACCATATAGTATAACGATAATCACAATTATAAAAAAAATATTTTTTACATAAACATGTTATTAAGAATTTATTAATAGTTCTTTATTAATATCATTTTTCCCAATGCTAACTAGTCTATTTTTCATGTGTATTTTTAAAAAGCTGTTTGAGTCGGTGAACTTATAAATTGTTTAATAATCTATATACTTTTTTATCAGGTTAAAATTATCATATAATTCATTATATGTACTTCTATAACAATATATATAATCTATTAATGTGAAATAAATTATGTCACATTGATGATATTGTAGTCCATACATAAGAATAAATAATTTTTTAACATTTAGATGTATGGGGTGAATGAAAGTTAAATAGTAGTCACATTATATAAAAAAATAATTATATAATATCTATCAAATATTTTTCTTGAAATTTATCCTTATTACCCAAAAAAATTGGAACTTAAAAACTGATCACATCGACTCTTGGAGGTGGTTTTCCATATGAATTCTGAGAAAAATTATCATCTAACAACATATTGGAGAGTTAGAAAATAGATAAAATTTTTTATTTATAATATAATTATTATGTCACAATATTTATAAAGAGTCATTATATCTATATAGAGATCTAAAAATTAGGGCAAATAATAAAAAATAAATTATATTGGTCATGGAAATAATAGTTCTATATACGCACGATGTCATTTTCATTTTATATTTAGATTAATGATAAATGTTTTTGTTAAAATAAAATAGAAAATTATTTGTATATAATTATTACATTTTATATATGAAAATTTGGTTAAAATAATTTTGAGTATTTAGAAGATGAAATGAACATTAAATAACACTACTTAGATTTATAGATCATCTTTAAGAAACCTATGATGCCTTACACATTAATCTATTTAAGAAAGTATTTTGGTGAGACCAAAACCTCTATGAAATTTCATGTATGGAATGAAAGATATTTAAAAAATTATATTTCATAAAAAATGCCTCAATAATGTATGTATAATAGAGGAGGGAAGTTTTTTTATTAGATATTTGGGTGGAAGTCTGGTAAATACATGAAATAATAGTATATAACATCATTAGAACTCATATAAACTACTTTCAAATTTCCATATATTAAATATCAATTAACCTAGTATTTAAATAAATTCAACTAGTAATATTGTATATGTTTAAAAAGGATTTTGAATAGTATCTATTAGTTTAACCCTCACCTTATCATTTTTAACCTTAACCATAATAAAGAAATTTATAATATCTACGAGTCATTATTGTATTCTTAAAAAGAAAATGTATAATGTAAATTGAATATTTATAATATAAAGAAAAAATACCATAATATTTAGTTAATATATGTTTTAAATAATTTTATTTTCATTCTTATAAAAATTATACAATAAATACTATTTGTTGTTATATTCATGACAATTCATAGAATATGTGTTTAAAAACTAAAATATATAAATATAATTCAAATATAAATACATTAACTACAACTTTCACATTATAATTATCCAATAAATTCTTTGTATATCTTGAATCATAAAAACATACCATTTTTAATGTTTTTAGAATAATTTACGTGATTTTTCTATTGTTTGACCATATACTACATTGACATTATCTTAATATTCTATGTAATTATAACATCACTAATATTTATAAATAACATCATATCACTATAAAGATTATTATTTAAAATTATAGATTATATATTAATTCATATATAATGATTATTTATATCAATATCATGACAAAACAAAAATTCAGAGTGATTGACATTTGTTAATTATAATTATCATAAAATAATATAAAGTTTATAATCACGGCTATGTGGAATTAAAATCCCATACGATCAAAGATTTGATAATATTTTTTATTTTGACTCGTAAAATGAAACAAAATAATTTTTTTGTAGACATGATCCCATAGTTTTAATAAATTTTAACACATTTTTTCATTTACTGTGTGAATTAACCTTTACCATGGTTAACATACTTTATGATTAAAAATTTATATGAACATATTATATAATTTAATAAAATAATTAATATTTATTAACTCATTTTTGATGATTTAATTTCAAAAACTGTGAAAAAATATATTTACTATAACTACGGAAATACAATGAAATGGAATTTTAAAAAAATAACCATTTTAGAAATAAATTTATTTATTCCAAATTAATATTTAATATTTAATTCAGAATAATAAAAAATTTTATTTTATTAAGAAAGTATTTACATTAAATTTAAACCAGACTAACATTAAGTGTTTTTATACACATTATCAGAAAAAGTTTTTTTTTATAAAATGTGGTATTCTTTCTATTCAAAAAAATAAATGTTTTCATAAAAATTCAAATAATTCCACCAAATATATATGTTATTTAACAATATCTGAGTCAATTATCATTTTATTATATAATATTTAAAAAATTGATATCTTTATCATTTAAATGAAAATGAAAAATATAAAGAAAGCCAAATTTTATAGACAAATTATTGTTTTCTAATATTAAGGGTTCAAAAAATTATTTCATTTGATTATAATTATTATATATTGATTACTTATTTCCAAGGATCTAATAAATAAATATAAATATTTAAAAATTATCAACATAAATTTCGGTATTTAGTTACTCTTATTCATTCTAGCCAAAAACAATAGATAACAAAAAAATATTCATACTTGAATAAAGTTTTTATAATATATCATAGTTCTCATGAACTTGGTGTGGAGTGCATAACACAATATCAAAAAATGTATATTTTAAAATAAAATATAATATAATATTTGGGTTATAAACATCAAAAATACATGGGGTGCCTTTAACATATTATATAGTGAATTCTGTTCTACGGTTTCTATGATATCCTATGGGGAACTAGTTACAATTATGCATATGTGCCACTGCACAATTTTTTTCTTATGAATTATAATATTGGATTCTTGAGTCATTTGATCCACTTACGGGAATGATATTTATACATATATATGATTTATTATTCTTTATTTTACTTCTAACATGTTTTTTATTTTTCTATTTAAATATTTACTTAAATAAATACACATATTAAAGAGACATTTTATTTATCTATATTTTTATTAAATGTGTTTGATGGAACATATGATGATGTATAATTGTTCATTGTAATCACAGATTGTCTCTAGTCATTGACAGTAATATAGATTTACTGGTTTAATTAGGGATCAAAATATATTTGCTAATATCTATTTGGATATCAGTAGAGTAGTAAAGTGTAATTTTGGTTTACCGTGTTCATTATATACAGTGTTTTGTAGTATGACATACTGGTAGTAGAAAGAAGAAAATTTTGGAGAGATCACTACGTGTGGCTAGTTTTAATTGACTATATTAGATCATGTTTAGGTGGTCATTATAGTTAATTTTATCTTCTGAATATATTTTTAATTATAATGTTTTAATTCAAAAAGATATTCTTTTATACCATAATACAATGTAACATAAGTATATAGGTTCATTAATATAGTGACAAGGTCTTTTTTTAATTCTAAAAATGGATTCTGTATATAGAATTTTAACTGAATTGTTAATTGTAAAATTTACTAAAATGTTTATATATTAAACCTTTTTATATTTTTTGACATTATGAGTATCTATTTAGAGTTTTGGTAAAAAATAACAAGTGAACATTTAGTAATTGCAATCCTATTATTTCTAATTTATCATCTTTGGATATATAATTTTCCAGTAGTATCAAACATTTTTATTTTCAAAAATTTTAAATAACATCTAGGGATGAGTCAAACTATGCCTTTGTCAAACCCCAACATGGTAGATTTATTATTTTTAATTGTGTTAATTATTATTTTATTTTTCGGGAACATATTCATTATTTCATGATTAGCCCGCATGGTTAGGAGTAACTTTGTGGTACCCATGCGAATGCCTGAGTAGGATGGAGTTATAGCATGGGAATTGTGCATGGTTTATAAAACCGCACGACAGGTTCTTGACTTTACCATGGAAGCGATTGGTTTGGGGTGGCACGATTTGGGTGTAGTTTTCTCAACCGCACATTTGACTATACACGAACCTCACGGATGCCCTGTATTTAGAATAAACTGATAAAATAATTGAATGATAAATGAAATAAATTAAATTGATATAAATAAAATAAAATAGAATTTGAAAAAATGGATAATAATTATAATAATTGTAATAATATTATGAATTTTGAAATTATTATTATTACTATTTTTATTGGGATTATTATTAAATTTATATTTTTCAAGATTATTTTTAAAAGTTATATTTTTTTATTATTGTTGTTGTATTAAACATAAAAAAATATTGGAACCCTAGGGGGTGTCCCCCCCCCTCCGTGCATTATACCTGTAGAAAACCAAACCCCCTATAACATTCTCCCTTTCTACGGTGAACCCCCTTGCTCTCTCTCCCGCTTGCGCGATGGTCGGCCTCCCTTCTCCCTCTTGTGTGAGCGCCCCTTGTATATCCCTTATGTTCTTGGAAATGGAAAACCCGAACCACCAGCTATATTGAATTCAGGTGTGCTCTGAACCACTCTTTGTGTCGATGCTCAAGCCAACCTCCCATTTCTGGTCATCTTTCCCCTCATCAGCAGCCCAATCGTCTTTCGGTACAATTTGATGACATTTATTTTGGTATTATCCTTAAAATTAATTAAACCCTAATGCCTCAGGTTTTGGTATGTGAATTTTTCTCATTGATTAGGGTGTGTGGTTAGACCGTACGATGTTGTTTTTCCTTCTATTGAAGTGTCGTTAGATCCGCACTAGATTTGAGGTTGGTAGTTCAAAATATTATTTTCTGAAACGATCTATTGACACATCCATTTTTTCAATTGATTATTAATGTTTATTTATACCTCTATTATAACCATTGATAGATATAAATAATGATTTTATGTTGAATGAATTTATTAAAAATAGTTTTTTAATAGGACTTGTCAAGAATGTTTAGGTTTAAGACACCTATGAGGATTTTTTTGGAAATTCGGTTGTCCATTTATGTGGAATTAATAATTTTATGAATATTTTGTCCTGTATGTAATTATAATTTTAATTGTGGTTTTATAAATAATTTGTTTGTTGTGTATATTTTGGGTATATTTTAGCATTGTAAATATGATATGGTGTTTTAAAACTGTTTTTTTGGATTTAAGCGGAAGGGTTGTCTTATTTTAAATATTTTAATGATTGTTTTTGGTTTTATTGAAATTGGTGATTTATTGAGGCAGTTTTAATATATCTCATTGTCTGTTTTCTTTTTATGCCGTTGTATGTAGGCACATCGATGGGTTCACTAGGTGCACACATAGGTGTCCCTTCAAATGAAGATAACACATGTGAATGTTGTTTTTTTAAAACCTCAATTTCAAAAAATAGTTTTTGGATTCAAAAGGATGGTGGTTCTCTATTTTATTCCATAGAATCTATTATAAAATATGAATCATTGAGGATAACCAAATTTTGTTCTTTGTGTGTGTTTTTTTGTTAGTTTGGAAAACATAAAAGGCATGTTTGAAAAATGTTAGGTATTTGGTTTTGTATTGGTTATATCAAGTTAAGGGGAAATTTACGATGTTTTACTAAATCCTTGTTTCTTGGAAAATGGGGATTTTGAAATGTTTTTTTCAAATTTTTTAGGTGGTGAAAATATTAAAGTCATGTTTGGAAACTCCAACTCAAGGGTGAAGTCTATTTTATCTTTTAGAATTATTTTTGTTTTGGTAAATGTGTTTTCTTGTTAGAAACGTAAAATCTCTTATGAAATTATGTTAACTCTTATATAGAATAGTGGCATGTTTGGTAGCTTCGGGAATTTCATGTGCAATTCATGTGGTCATTGGGATGGGTTTTTAAGTGATGTTATATTTATAACTCATTTTCTGGGTTGGAATTGTGATTGTAAAGGGTGGTAGTTAATGTCGTTCTTGAAATTATTTATAACAACATTCTTAAATGATGTAATTTAAAGAGTGGAAGCCATGGTTGGTATTTTGTGATGTATGAAAATGAATTAGGGTATTGTAAATAAAAAGTTCCATTTTTCATCATTGTAATTTTTTAAGAAATGAATTGTGGAATTATATGTGTGATGGCCCAGTTGACACCTTGTTAATGTGTATAATAAAACACACACACACATACAAATATATATATATAAGGCACCTCTATCTAGGATCTCCCTTAATGGGTTATCGTAAAGTAGATGTTCTTTATTGGGGTAGGCAAGTGCGGTGGTGGGAGGTAATGCCAGTCACACATTTGAGGGCCTCTTACTCCTATAGTATTTCTACTATCATGGGATCCTATGTGTTTTTTAGATGATTGAGCGATGGTTTCATGATATCCCCGTTTAGAAAGGTTAGTACCCTCTTGGTGTCCAAGAATGGCCAGTAAGGATGTTCTTTTAGTGAGTACATTTAAGGGTTTCTAGTTGTTTATGGACATAGTGGATTCCCCATACATCAGTAGGTGGTTGCAAACAATGTACAACCAGGGGTCTTATAGGGATTTCTAGGATCATCAATAGTTTTTTTTTGATTTCACACTTTTAGTGAAACTAATTTATAGATTACATTTGTATATTTTTTTTATAGAATGACCTTAGAATTACTTGTTCTAGTTTTTCATTCAAATAGAATTTTGTTTGGAAATAAAATATATTGTGTGTTGTTTTGTAAAATTTGGAATAAAACCCTATTTTTGTAACTGTATTTCAATCTAGTGTCAATGGTATATTTTGGGAATGGGAGAAAAATGATGTAGTGGTTTGTTCCTATCATCCCTAATAATTAATTCATTGATTGTGAACACTTTATATTTCCCTTTTTGAGTTTTGTTTCTAGTTCAGGTTCATGGTTCTGCAAGATAGAATTGAGAATGTTTGGTGTTATGGTTAGAGGTGACCGAGAGGTCACATGGAGATCATGGGTAGTGGTTTATTTTTTGTTTTCCTTGGTTTCCAGTTAGTTAAGTCGTATCATGCATCCACTAAAGCTATTTTCTTATTGAGATCTCTTTGTTTAGTTTACTGTGTTTTTAGTTTTTGTTATTTATTTTTCAGGTCTTGATTTTTTATTTTGGGATTAAATTGTTCCCACATGTATGTTTTAATTCCAAACACTAGTTTCCATCCTGTGGGGATGGTTAATTCATTTCGTGGCATGCAACATAATGGTTTAGGTTACTAGTTGAGTGTCAAATCGGGTGGGATCATGAAATAATGGTAATGATGTAGGCCCTTAATATTTTCTGTGTCTAGTAGATGGATATTATAATTGCCGAGGCTCAAAATGTATGATAAGGTTTGCTGCCTGATCACCACCTCATGTGATGAGACCTGAGTTACCAGGGGTAGTCCGAAAATTGATTCTGCATTCTATATTGGGATTTTCTAGATTGAGGGATGACAACAGAGAAATGTTGGTGTTCTTTCCTGATTTCCCATAGTGTACAGAACCATGTGGGGTTCAGTATGCAGATTAAATACCAACTAATTATGGACCCTTACATGGGGAAAGGCTCCGTACTATGTCTCTAGGATAATAATAACTACTACTTACTCATTCTCATATTTTTTTCCATGTTGTGATTCACTTTTGTTTTATTTAGTGTAATTGTTTTTTTGAAAAATAAAAATGTTTTTGAAATGAATATTTATTCATTTAAATGACTTACATTGGTAAAATGTGTTCTAAAATACAAAGATTCATCTATTAATACTTTGGTAAATTCCTCAATTTTATTATTTATGTTTTTTTTGTTTCTAGGTGAATGCCACACAGAATATCCCCATGGTTTTTGATAAGTAATTCTTAGTTTCAGGTACTTCTTTGAATTTTTCTGTCCATAATGGTCATCGTGGTCTGTTAGAGGCTACAGAGTGGGTTGGGATGTCAAGAACATCTTCAAGAAGTTAGGATCTCTAGGGGCTGTCAGGTTTCGTGCTATGCTAGGATACTTTTATGGTCTAGCTTTGGACCAGCGGAAGTTGGTTTCCCCATATGTGCTAAAAGATGGGATGAAATTTGAATTTTTTTAGGCCACCTTTATCCAATGTTTCATACCTATTGAGCTGATGTTGGAGAAGGTAATATATTTTTGGAATGTTTTTCAATGACAAAAATAGTAAAATATTATGTTACCATTTTAATGATATGGTTCCCTATTCATTGAAGGTAGAATCCAATGGTCAAATAAAATATTATATTTTAATTTATAGCCTTTTTGAAAAGATATCATAGAATGTTCTATCATCAAGTGAAACATGTTTCTAAATTTTTTTGGATGAGGCATAATTTGTTGAGCTATATTTTGGGGTACAATTAGTGGTGGCTGGATCTTGTGATGGTTCCCCATCTAGTGAGTAGTTCATACAGAGGGGACCTATTTATATAGAGTCATCTGTAGTGCTCCTAGTTTCTAGTTCATCAGACTATTTAGTGATGTGCCATCTATGTGGATGTTTAGGGAATTCAAATCCATGTTTCTGTAACCCACCAATGATGTGTAATTATTGTTACTATTTGGGTAATACTAAAAAATTTAGTAGGAACTGTATCCTGAAGAAAAAATGTGATAGAAGCAATCTAGTGTCGTTTTGTGAGGCAAGAAATGCATTAACTATCGGTGCCACAACTACACATCTCAGGGTTAATGTCACGCACAGTCATGTGTTTTCAGGGGTGTGATGCCTCAGTCTGGGTTTTGTGATCCATGTCGAGAGTGGAAAATTTAATTCATTTTTGACCTTTTTATACTGTTAATTTTTTTATGTTGTTTTAATTTCATTTCATCTTCATGAAATTAGGATGTACATTATATTATAACCCAATTAGTTATGTTTGTATGAATGTGGCATTGATAACTATCCTTTTTTTATTGTCTGTTTTATCCTCATGTGGGTTGGTTTCAGTTTCTATTTTGATTATTCTCACTTTGAGATGTTTTCATTTTATGAGAAGGGTAAGATTTGGGTCCAGTTATTTGTGGGGTTATCTTCTGAGTTTATTTTCATGAGTATTCATCTAACATTGGTGGTTAAATTGATTCGTGAAGAGATTCTAGTTCAAATGGTTGTGTTCTTTCTCAAGTGATATGGAATTCATTTTGAATTAGATGGGAGTTCCTGCATGGGGCTCCCCTCCCTTGGGTGGTATGGGTGGGTTTTATTACCTGTAGTAGTAGAATAATTTTTTTTGGATACCCCCACCCCCACACATGTTATCCCCTTGTTTTGTTATGTGGTCTCATTTAGATTGTTCATGTTTGGATTGGGAAATAAATAATACCATCATAAAATTCATTGTTTCTTCTGGATCTGTTTAGGCATGGACTCAATTTTAGATGAAATATCATCCTGTTGATTTTCTGGGGGTAGAATGTTTTGTGGTCGAGATAATTGTCACACCCCGACCTGGTTGATTTGTTGTTTTTAATTAATTTAATTATTATTTGGATTTTGGGTGGTTTTTTCATTATTATGTGGTTAGATCGTACAGTTAGGAGTAAAAATACTGTTACTTCTCAGATGCCTGAGTGGGTTGGAGCTATGGAACCTGACAAGCCTGAGGATTGACCTTCTAAGCGAGAAGTGTTTGGCGGCACAGTTCAGGTTTTGTTTTCTAAATTGCGGGTTTAACTACAAGGAAACCATGTAAATGCACAGAATATAGAAAAAACAAATAAATTAAATGAATGTTAAAATAAATAACATAACATATAATTTTGGATAATGGTTTATAATAATAATTGTAATAGTATTATAATTAATAATAAAAATAAAAATAATATTATCATTATTATTATTTTGATTATTATTACAATTATTATTATAATGATTACATTTATAATTAATTTATTATTATTACTACTATTATATTAAACAAAACAAATAAAGGGAAAAAAGATTAAATCCCTTGGGGGAATCACCCACCATCCATCTCCCACAGTGAGATCGCACCCCTCCCACTTGTGTTTGGACTCTAGCACGCCAAAACACCTATAGAATTCTTCCTTTCTCCAGAAAACTCCCCGTACTCAGTCACCCCTAGCATGGTGGTCTTTCTCCCCACTCCCTCTTGTGTAGTGTCCCTCATGCTTCTTTGTTGTGTGTGTGTGACAATCCATCTCAAACACCTAACTGCCCCATTTTCTGTTGCGGCCCGAACCCCTCCATGCATCAATGTTCCAGTCGGCCTCCCCTTTACAGTTGTATTTCCCCTCACAGAAAGACCTATATTATTTCTCTATGATTGCATGACATTCATTTAGAATTTTTCTTCAAATTAATTAAACCCTATTTCCTTAGGTTTTGGTTTTTTCATTATTCTCATCGATTTAGGGTTTGTTGTTGGATCGTTGGGTGTTTATCTACCATTCACTGAAACATTTTTCCATCCACACATGATTTCAGGTTATCATTTCCAATATTTCATTTCCAAAATGACCTATTAGTAGTTCCATGCATTCAATTTATGGTTATCCTTTCATTTAATATACACATGGCTAGATGTAAGTTTTGATTTTTTGTTGATTTAAATTATTAAAACATGTTTCCTAATGTGAATTTTTTGAATTTATTAGGTTTAAGACACCTATGATGATTAATTATTAAATTCTATTTTCATTTTAAGTATAATTAGATATTTTAGGAAAGCATTGACATGTATGGCATTAATGTGGTACTTTTGGTTTTAGAACCAGGTTTTGAGTGTGTGGTTTAGTGGTATTTTATCATACTAAATGTGTTAAGGTTTTTTAGAATTGTTTTTTTTCTTCAAGGGGATTAATTTTTTTCTTTTAAGGATGTGAATGGTTTTTTTTTGTTTTGAATGAATTGGTGTTTTGTAGATATGGTTTTTAGATGTTTCTTTGGTCGTTTTCTTTTTTGTATCATTGGATTTTGGCATTTATATGGGTGCACTAGGTGCACACATAGGTGTTCCTTTAAATTAAAAAAAAATCGAGTTTTGTTTTATTAGAAAAATTAGTTTCATAAAATGGTTTTTGTTTCCTAATTCATGGGGGTTATCTTACATATTTTTCATATAATATTTAATGAAAATAAAATCAAATAGTGTGTTCCTATTTGGTTCTTGATGTGTGTCTTTTACTAAGAGTTTGAAAAGGATAAATTCCCATTTGAAATATTTGAGGTATTTGTGTGTGTACATGGTTATATCTACTTCTGGGGTCATTTGGAATGTTTTAATAAATTCTTGTATCAAGGAAAATGGGGATTTAGGAATTTTTTTATAATATGTATTTGGGAGGTGTAATGGTTAAAGGAATGTTTGGATCTTACAACTCAAGGGCATGGCATGTCATAACTTTTAGAAAGATTTGTGTTTTGGAGAATGTGTTTTCCATTTGGAAACCTAAATTTTTTTATTAATGGATTTACAATATAATATGGTAAAGAGTCCCATTTGGACACATTGTCAATTTCATGTTAAATTAATCTTGATTTGTGATGGGTTTAGATGCAAAATTATATTTAGAACTCAATGGTCCAGTTTCAAATTTGATTGAAATGGTTGGTATTTAATGTTGTTATATAAATGATTTGTAACATATTTATCATATGTTGGAATTTAAAGACTGGAAGGCTTGGTTGTCATGTTATGATGTTTAGAAATTAATTAAGGATTTGAAAGTATAAATTCCCTTTTGGAATCGTAGAAATGTTTTATGAAATTATTTATCGTATTATTTGTGTGAAAACCCAATAGGAACTTTTTGGATATGATATAAGCACACAAAAACACATACATACACCCACACACAAATATATATATATATATATATATATTAGGGAACTACTATGTAGGATATCCTTTTATGGGTTATCACAGAGGGGATGTCCCTGTTTGGGGAAAGAAGGTGTGGTGGCAATAGGTATGGTGAGCCACGCATACGAGGGCCTCCTATTTACATAGTTACACTATAACCATTCTTTCCTAGGTGTATTATGGATTATTGAGTTATAGTTTCTTGCTAGCCCCAATTATATTGGTTATTGCCCTCTTGGAGTAGTAGACATGCCAGTTGGGATGTTCCACTAGCGAGTCTATGTTACAGTAGCTAGTTGGTTATAGACATGGGGCTTCACCACATACCGACATGTGGATCTGAACCAAGTATGTCCTAGGGTAATCTAGGGATTTTTAGGATCAATGAGGGTTTGGAGGTTTATTTTCTTCTTATATTCAATGTTACTAATTTCTATATTACATTATTTATCTTTTTATTCATAGCACATCCTTGGAATTCCATGTTCTACGTTTTCATTCTAAACTGCCATTTAGTTTTGAAATGAAATGTATTGTGTGTTGGATTTTAAATTTTGGAAAAAATAATATTTTTGTAACAATATTTCAAACTATTGTCATTGGTTTTGTTTGGAAAAATGAAATACATATATTTTTTGGTTTTTCTTGGCATCCCTACTGAGAATTTCCGTGCTCGTGCCTACTTTATCATTAATAGTTGCATGGTTTTTTTCTTTATCAGGTTCTTGGTTTGGATTCTAAAAATGGAGCACATCTGGTCTTGTGGTTTGAAGTGACCAAGTGGTCACATGGATATCATGGATATCAATTTATTTTTTCTTGATTATAGTTTCTAGTTTGTTTAGCTATATCTTTTATCTGCTCGTGTTATTTATTTATTGAGATCCAATTGTGTACTTTATTGCATTTTTTAGTATTTTTTATTTATTTATCTTGTCCTAGTTATTTATTTTTGGTAATAAATAATTCACACTTGTATGTTTTAATGCCCGAAACTAGTTTTCAACTTATGGGGATCGGGAACGACCTTCAGGCCATGCCACAGACTGTCTGAAGTGACTGATTCAGGGTCGACCCAGGTTGGACCCAGATAATCTACTTTTAAACTGTCACTCAATAAATGACCTTGTTATATATTTATTTGGAACACTATCTCCCTCAAAAATACATTAAGTAATCGACTGAAAAAGGAAATGGAGAAGAGAAATTTAATTGGTTAATAAAAAAATATAAAAATCAGTAGATAATTCTAGGATTACGTGTCAATGAACATGAAATACAAAGAAAATTGATTTTATTTTATACTAAATAACATACACACTAACCCACATTATTTAAAATATTTAAAAAATAAATAAATAATTCACTAGTATTTATAAAATATTTAAGTAATTACTCCAATTATAATCAATATTGTTCTTTCTTAAATTTTTTTTATAAATTACAATAATTATGGTACATAATTCATCACTTATTCCATGAACATTTAGTGACATGACCTTTTTGAAAAATATCATCCACTTCTCCAAAATAGTATTGTGAGACCATAATTATTCTCAATTATTTCATAAATAAATTATTTTAATGTATATCACCTCAAATATTTTTATATCCAGTTGAATGATATTCCTCTCTAATATTTCAAAAAAATAACTATTATCACTACCTTTTTATTATTTTATTTATTCATAAATTAATTTTTTCCCTAAATATACATTTGAAAAATGACTCTTTATTGCTATATATAATCTCAAATATTAGAAATATGATTTTTGTTCTAATATTAAATTCTAATAAAATATCATAATTCATTGTAATTAATTAAATCAATATTCATTGGTTGAATACAATATATAAATAGAAAATTTTTTCTATGTTATAACTAACATAACTAGGAATCCCTCTTCACGATTCATTGTATGGTGAAGACATTATCTAATAAATCCAAAAATAATTAAATTTAAATCATTAAAATATCAATATTCAATCCTTCTTGAATATATAATCGATTATAAATATTATTAGATGTAACACCCCAAGCTTCTACGGTACGCTTCTCTTGGAATAATGCGATAGCGTGTGTTGTACGCAACGTCGAGTTCTAACACACCACAACCAATCAAACTAGCCGTTATGAATAGTAATACCTAATTTTTGAAATTATATATATTTTATATTTCAAAATGGACTTCATTTTTGGATTCGGAATATCGAAATTATCCTAAGTTGAATTTTTGGTATTTTTCTGAGAACATCCAATTTTTATGAATAGTGAAAAATACTTAAAAACAACTTTTTTAATCAAAATAATTTATAGTGATAAATTATATTATTGAGTGGATTTAAAGTATAATTAGAATATAATTTTACCATTTTATCCAATGGTGTTCATTAGAATTAGTTTTACTTTGAAATTAGGCATAAACAATTATTAATCTTTTGATATATATTGTTTCTTAAAAACACGCTATTTGTTGTGACAGTGGGAATTAATTATAAAATTAATTAATTCAACTTATATGTTTGTAATTTTGTAAAATAGACAGAATTTTTGACTTCGGAATATCAATTATAGCTTACGGTGAAATTTTGGCATTATTTTGAAAAACTTCAATTTTTTGATGAATAGTGAAACAACTAAGTGGTAGTTAAAAAACTGAATTTTTCATAAAACCTAATTTTACCGCTTCTGTGAATGGAATTTCAAAAATCCAAGAGACACAGTTAATATCAAGAAGTAAAATTTGGTTCAATGAGATGAAAATAATTTTTGGTGAATAGTAACTTTTTACTTTTATTTACCACGGTTAAAAGTAAATAGGGTTATTAAGGGTAAAAATGATATTAATATTACCCTAACACATGTTATAATTCTATTGGACAAGTGTATCTCGACCAAAACAGCCTTAGAAATAAAATATTATCATTTAGGTCCACTTGTATTAGATTAGGACATTTATTATAATTTCATTCAAAGAAGAGTTAAAAGAGGTAAAATCAAAGTTTATTTACTAAAACCCTTTTAATATAGGGTTATACATAAGATAAATTAGATTGTAAATATTCATTAGAAATCTAAATTTTTTTCATATATAATGATATTTTATTTATAATTTTTAGACCTTAAATATTTTAATTTATTTATGACACAATGATGATGCAGTAATTACCATAATTGTGAAAAATTAAAATAATTGATATTATAAATTCACAAATAAATATAATTTGAGACTTTTTAGGAATTAAAATAATTTTATAGGTTAATATTACATGTTAGTATTGATTCAATTGACTTTGTTCGAAGTAATCATTCTGTTATGATTTTTACAAAAATCAATTATTGAATAGTGTCAAAATTGACATAAAAGTGTTTTTAAAACAAATATTATATTATTATTTGATATTAAATTTATAAAAATCTAAGGATAGGCCAAGAGACTTATATAATGATAGCCTCATCATTAATGGACCACTTGGGGGTCTCTTGGATGTATATAGTTTGTTTATTAACTATATATTAAAAAAATACAAAGTGACATCATAAATGTCAAACTAAATAACTAAGAGTTAAAACTAAAAGATAAGGTTAATATAGTAACCCAAACATGTCTAAATTCTATTGGTTGAATTTTTTTCGACCTATCCCCACCTTAACCTTTGAATATTCAAATTTGGTGCCATTATAAACCGAATATGAATTTATTATAAATTAATATTTCTAGATTTTCCAAAGGTGCCCCTCACCCCTCTTATAAAAGGGCACTCCTCCTTCTCATTTCATCACACCTTCAAAGCCTTTTGGTTCGTCCAAACTCTGTCCAAATACTATCCCAACATCCCTCACTACAACCTAGAGGCCTTAGTTTGATCAGAAAGCCAACCTATGGAGCCCTTTTGATCAAATCAAAAGGAAGAACCCGAAGAAGAGGTAATGTTTTCACCACCCCTTTTCAAGTTCCTTTCTTCTTCCACTTATTCTTTCATTATTATTACCATTATAAAATAATAAATCCAGTATCTTATATATACTTTGATGTTATTATAAATATGGTACAACCATATTCAGTATTCTATCCACCCTTTGAATAACATGTCACCATATGTGCGTACGTACGGCTTACCGTCTCCATGTCGTGGTGTAATTGTTATTCAATATATTATTATTTGGATGGGTATAATAATGATGTGTAACTCATGTAAATAATAGATATAACATGTTAATTATTCTGTATATATATGATATACCTTCCATTTATATATTATTTCAATATCAAAAGAATGATATTGTTGCTCGTGCGTACGTACGGACTACCATCTCCACGAACATGATGAGATTCATTCTTCATCATATCCATTAAAGTATAATTATCATTTGATGATTTAAAAATGATGTTTAAGGACTTGATATCATTCTATATATGAAAAATATACAACCTATCCAAGACAAACATGGCTTATGTAACAAAACATATAAATGAAAACGAGTAAGTTAACACCCGAAATGACGATAATTCAAAGATATTATTAACAAGTCAATGTTAAAAGATCATATATGATATCATATTAATATATATTATTCTTGTATAATTTAGTAACAATTATTTTACCATTATACAGGAGGTTAATCTACCCCAACCAAAGAAAAGTACAAGGTAAGGGTTATATCGCAATCTCTTCATTATCCGAGACTGTTTATACGTAATAATCTACTGGGATCTCTTTATCATCCACATCCATGTTTCTTAAAAATGAATTTCAAAATATTTTTACTATTTACTAGAATATGGTTTAAAGTCATTTATACCCTTGTTTGACTTTTTATAAGAGGTTTATAAAGGAATCTTTCTATCGTTTTCCAAACAAGGTGCTTTTTAACCTTTTCGACAGAATTAAGGTAAGAATGTTTTTTTAACTTATACGGCGGGTGCGGCTATTTTCCGCCGTTATAAAATCATCAAAGCTTCCCTTACAAGCTTATAATAATATTTTCAAAGAAAATGTTTTATTTTATAAATATATGACTCTTAAATGATTTCCAAAATAGAAAGAGATATTTCTCTAAAAAGAGTTTTGATTTCATCTATGTCAACATCCTTTGATGGATTTTATGCTTATTTGTAGTTGATTTTTTATGATACATAACATCTATATTGAATTGAAGGTTTTGTGATATGTTTGACTGTGGATGTGCTATTTTTATACCATTCATAGTTTATGATGAAAGTATTGACATTTCATATGCTAGTTTTAATACGAATGTTTATGTTATGTTTAAACCTTTTCATATGGGAATGAATTGGACTAAATATGTGACGGGTGGAGCCCGCTATAGCTCCTCGATGCATCGGTAGGTCTCATGAGAAAACTAGTGTCTTGGAACAAGGCCTTGACAAAATCTTATTTGTAGTCTTGGCACGAGGCCTTGGCTATGTGGTTATGATAGTCTGGCATTATGCATTCCATCATTATGAAAGTGGTTATTGATATTGCATGTGATTATTCGATTAGTAGAATATCCATGTGAATACGTAAATGGCATTATTTCATTTTTCTTCTTCCATACTATGTTGAAGTTCAAGTTTAAAAGGCGTTTGTTTTAGTTATACATTGCCTTAAATGTTTATGCTTATTTTTGATAGTTTCCGCTATATTGTTATCCTTACTGGGAATTTGAGCTCACCCCTTTTCTATGTTTTATTTTTTCCAGGATGTGAAGAAGTAAGTTATGAATGATCTGAAGGGATAGTATGTGGGGATATGAGTGTGGAATATGGAGACTATGTTGTTGTAGTATTTTTTCACTTTGTGATGTAATGTAAAACTTTATGAATATATCTAGTGTTTCCAAGGCTACTAAACCAATCGGTCTTTCGAGATTTGATCTTTCTTGTGATCATGCCAATGTAATGTAATAATGCACCGACTCTGGTTAACTAGGGTCGGGGTGTTACAGTTTGTATCACAGGAAGTTTAGTACAAACCCTGGAAGCTAGATTTAGATAAACTCTGATTAGAGCACGTAGACCTAAGATGAACTTTGAGGATTAGTATAGAAGAACTCCCTAAAATTTTGGTATTGTAGAGATTTTGTGAGTTTCCCGAGCGATACATCCCTGTCTGGATACGAGCATGTAGAGGCGGATCTAGCACAGATGTACCTAGGGGTAAAACCCAAAAACACCGCTTTGAGCTAGACTCAAACGGGAACTGGTGCACGACAACGGGCCTTGTTGCACTCTTGGTTATGACACTCCCGGGGGATATGCTTAGGATCACTCCCATTTTCATTACAAATCATTATGAAGGGTTTATGAGTATATACATCCTAAAAGAAAATATTTTTTATGATTATGGATTATATCCATAAATAGTTCAATTTATGTTAAGTGTTTTATACGTATGGGATTATGTATTTTGATTCATAAACTGATCTAGTTTATGCCATTTTTTACAAATGGCGCGTAGTGGAAGAAATGGAAATTGTATCAATGCACGCACTCCATGTAGGGATTTCCCTCCTGCTCAAGATAATTATAGTGGAGCTGGTGATGCAACTGGTGCTGATCAGCTAATCACCATACTGGGACAACTCACTCAGGTTATGAATAATAACCTTACCTGTATGGAGCACCCTGATCCGCAGCGTGGAGGATCAATGTTAGATCGATTCATGAGGCAACCACCACCAACGTTCAATGGGAGTACAAATCCCTTAGTAGCTGAGAAATGAATATTTTCCCTAGAGAAAATATTTCAGGCTTTGGGGAGTATTGAAAGGTAAAAAGTTATCATTGCAGTTTACCGCCTCACTGGAGATGCTGATCAATGGTGGTCATTGATTAAAAATATGAAGGAAGATGATGAAGTATCAAATATGGAATGGAGGGAGTTCAAAGATCTGTTTTTAGAAAAATACATTCCTCGCGACCATCGAGCAGATATGGAAAGGCAATTTCTAAGTCTGAGACAGAAGGAGGATGAGAATGTCACAATGTATGAGGCTAACTTTACAAGGTTAGAAAGGTATGCTGGTGATTATATATGTAACCCAAGAAGTAAGATTGATCGTTTCTTTGATGGGTTAAAACCATTTCTCCATTGTGCATTAGTCTCACAATCCTTCTCGTCATACGAAGACATTGTCTCATGTGCTATCAAGACCGAAAAGGAATTCTCTAAGTATTATGACTTTAAAGAAAAGCAAGAGAAGAAGAGGCCTGCTGATCAATCTGGGAATTGAAATAAGGGGAATAAAGGAAAGGTTGAATATCCATCATGTGGTAAATGTGGGAAGAAACACCACAGAACTTGCTTGAAGGGAATGGGCGTTTGTCACAAATGTGGTGAAAAAGGCCACCAAGCTCGTGATTGAAAAGGGAAGAAGGAAGCTACCAATTTTCAGTGTTACAATTGCAGGGAGATGGGGAATTATGCAAATGAATGTCCTAAGCTTCAGGAGAACTTACCTCAGAAAAGGCCAGGTGATCAAGGCTAGGCTTATGCTATCACTACTGCTGAGGTAGAAGCTCCGAAAGACGTGGTGGCAGGTAATTTAATGGTTTCCTCAAGTTTAGCAAATGCATTATTTGATTCTGGATCATCGCATTGTTTCATATCTTCCCAGTTTTCAAATAAAATTAGATATTTCCAATTTGATTTAACATGGGAGTTGTCAGTTAAAACTCCTAAGGGAAGTATCATTGCAACAAAGTTTTGTGAATCAGTCCCCATTAGAGCACATAAATGTTCTTTATCTACTGAACTGATCGTCATACTTATGATTGAGTTTGATATAATCCTAGGTATGGACTGGCTTTCGGACTATGATGCGAAGATTTATTGAAAGTGGAAAGAGGTTACGATTCTTGATGATAATGATAAGGAACAACTTATCTTTAGAACAGAATCGTCACCACCTAATTCTTATTTAGATCCACCCCCAGTAGCTCAACTAAATTCAATTATTGTGGAGGAAGAGAATGAAATGACTGTGGGTGAGGAAAGGAATGTTCAAATAGAAGATGTACCTGTTGTGAAAGAATTTGAAGATTTATTTCCGGACGATTTACCTGGACATCCTCCAGAACGAGAAGTTGAGTTTTCCATTGATTTAATTCCTGGATCAAGGCCTATATCAAAGACCCCTTATAGAATGGACACTGTAGAATTAGTTGAACTAAATAAACAATTAGAGGAATTGAGTAATAAGGGATTTATTCGCCTTAGTGTTTCTCCATGGGGAGCCCCTATTCTTTTTGTTAAAAAGAAAGACGGATCTATGAGGTTATGTATCGACTACAGGGAGATCAATGCTATAACAATAAAGAAAAAGTATCCCCTACCACGCATTGATTATTTATTTGACCAACTGCATGGAGCTCAATACATTTCAAAGATTGACCTTCGATCTGGATACCATCAGTTGTGTGTGAGGAAGGAAGACATTCCGAAGTTGGCATTTCGAACTAGGTACGGGCATTACGAGTTTACTATAATGCCTTTTGGATTGACTAATGCACCCTCTGTATTCATGGATCTGATGAATAGAGTTTTCAAGGAGTATCTTGATGAATTTGTGGTGGTATTTATTGATGGTATCTTAGTATACTCTAAAAGCTACAAAGATCATGAAAATCACTTGAGCATTATCTTGAAGACTCTAAGAAGACATGAATTATATGGGAAGTTTAGAAAGTGTGAATTCTGGCTTCATGAGATTTCTTTTCTTGGCCATATTGTCTCTAAATATGGAATCTCTGTTGATTCTTCTAAGATCAAGGCGATACAAGAATGGCCAGTACCTACGAGTATAACTGAGGTATGTAGTTATATTGGTTTGGCAGGTTATTATCAATGATTCGTCCAGAATTTTGCCCGATTGGCTAACCCATTAACGAAGCTCACACGTAAAGGGGTTAAATGTTTTTGGAAAATAGAGTGTGAAGAATGTTTCGAAGAACTGAAGAGAATATTATTCAATGATCCTATATTGACTCTACCATCGGGGAATGATGGGTTCATTATTTATAGTGATGCATCGCAGAAAGGACTTGGTTGTGTCCTTATGCAGAATGATAGGGTTATTGCCTATGCATCACGACAGTTGAAAATTAATGAACAAAACTATCCTACTCATGATCTCGAGTTAGCAGCTGTGATCTTTTCTTTGAAGATATGGAGGCACTACCTCTATTGTGAAAAATGTGAGATTTATACTGATCACAAGAGTTTGAAGTATATTTTCTCACAAAAAGAACTCAACATGAGGCAAAGGAGATGGCTTGAATTACTCAAGGATTATGATTGTACGATACACTACCACCCGGGGAAAGCAAACAAGGTGGCAGATTCTTTGAGCAGAAAAAACCATGGAGTTTTCAACGTGATGAGAATTGAAAGGGATCCAATTTTGATGGATCTAGTGAAGAAGGACATGGGAATAACCAGGGAAGGTGAAACATCAATGATTTTTCAAATGGTTGCCAAACCATCTTTACAAGAAAGGATTAAGAGTTCCCAGAACGATGATGAAGAATTTCAAAAGAAGATTAAAGCTGTGAATGATGGGAGACTGAGAGACTTTGTGTATGAAGATGGAATTTTGAAATTTGGGAAGAGACTTTGTGTTCCCGATATACCTGATCTAAAAAGGGAATTGCTGGATGATGCTCATAGTTCTAATTTCTCTATACACGCTAGGATCACCAAAATGTATAGAGATTTGAAGGAACATTTTTGGTGGGACAACATGAAGAGGGAGATTACTGATGTTGTGTCAAGATGTATGGTTTGTCAACAAGTGAAAGATGGAAGTCAGCAGCCTGGAGGAGTCATTCAACCTCTTCCTATACCGGAGAGGAAATGAGACAATATTACAATGGACTTTTTCATGGGGCTACCAAAGACTCCTAGAAGGAACAATGCAATATGGGTTATTGTTGATCATCTTACCAAGTCAGCACATTTTCTTGATATAAGGGAAGATCTACCCCTGGAATGTCTAGAAAGCCTATATATTAATGAAGTTGTGAGACTTCATGGAGTACCCTTATCGATTGTTTTGGATCGTGATCCCCATTTTACTTCAAGATTCTGGAAAAGTCTTCAGAAATCCCTAGATACTGAACTTCATTTGAGCACTGCTTACCACCCTCAGACAGAAGGACAATCAGAACGGACTATTCAAACCTTAGAAGACATGTTGAGATCTTGCTCACTTGACTTTCAGGGTATGTGGGATCAATATTTACCTCTGGTAGAATTTTCCTATAACAATAGCTTCCATTCGAGTATTCAGATGGCACCATATGAAGCGTTATACGGGAAGAGATGTCGTAAACCAACCTTTTGGGATGACGTTGGTGAAAGAAAACTTGTAGGCCCAGAACTAGTGGAGGAAACGATGGAAAAGGTGATGGTAATTCAAAATCACATCAAAGAAGCTCAAAGTAGGCAGAAGAGCTATGCCGATAATCGAAGGAAGGATTTGGAATTTCAAGTCGGTGATCATGTTTTCCTGAAGGTATCTCCATGGAAGGGAGTCATACGTTTTGGTAAGAAAGGTAAATTGAGTCCCAGGTACATCAGACCCTTCAAAATTCTAGAACGAATTGGGGTAGTAGCTTACCGATTGGGAATGCCGCCAAGTCTCTCCAAAGTTCACGATGTGTTCCACGTATCTCTGTTGAGGAAATACATGCCTGACCCAACACATGTACTCACCAATGAGGAATTAGAACTGGAACCCGATCTGTCCTATTGTGAAGAGCCCGTCAGGATTCTTGATACGAGAGAACAAGTACTGAGAAACCGGACGACGCATCTGGTAAAAGTTTTGTGTAGAAACCATAAGATGGAAGAGGCAACGTGGGAACCCGAGGAACTTATGATGAAGAACCACCCGAGTCTTTTCATGTGATAACTATTCTATAAATTTTGAGGACGAAATTATTTGAAGGAGGGGAGAATGTAACACCCCAAGATTCTACGACACGCTTCTCTTAGAATAATGCGATAGCGTGTTCTGTACGCAACGTCGAGTTCTAACACACCACAACCAATCAAACTAGCTGTTATGAATAGTAATACCTAAATTTTGAAATTATATATATCTTATATCTCAAAATGGACTTCATTTTTGGATTCGGAATATCGAAATTATCCTAAGTTGAATTTTTGGTATTTTTCTGAGAACTTCCATTTTTTATGAATAGTGAAAAATACTTAAAAACAACATTTTTAATAAAAATAATTTATAGTGATAAATTATATTATTGAGTGGTTTTAAAGTATAATTAGAATATATTTTTACCATTTTATCCAATGGTGTTCATTATAATTAATTTTACTTTGAAATTAGACATAAAAAATTACCAATCTTTTGATATATATTGTTTCTTAAAAACACGTTATTTGTTGTGACAGCGGGAATTAATTATAAAATTAATTAATTCAACATATATGTTTGGATTTTGTAAAATAGACATCATTTTTGAATTCGGAATATCAATTATAGCTTAGGGTGAAATTTTGGCATTATTCTGAAAAAACTTCAATTTTTGATGAATAGTGAAACTACTAAGTGGTAGTTAAAAAACTGAATTTTTCATAAAACCTAATTTTACCGCTTCTGTGAATGGAATTTCGAAAATCTGAGAGACACGATTAATATCCAGAAGTAAAATATGGTTTAATGAGATAAAAATAATTTTTGGTGAATAGTAACTTTTTACTTTTATTTACCACGGTTAAAAGTAAATAGGGTAATTAAAGGTAAAAATGATATTAATATTACCCTAACACATGTCCTAATTGTATTTGACAAGTTTATCTCGACCAAAACAGCCTTAGGAATAAAATATTATCATTTAGGTCCACTTGGATTAGATTAGGACATTTATTATTATTTCATTCAAAGAAGAGTTAAAAGAGTTAAAATCGAAGTTTATTTACTTAAACATTTTTAATATTGGGTTATACATAAGATAAATTCGATTGTAAATATTCATTAGAAATCTAAAAAGATTTCCTACATAATGATATTTTGTTTATAATTTTTAGACTTTGAATAATTTAATTTATTTATGACACAATGATGATGCAGTAATTACCATAATTGTAAAAAATCAAAATAATTGATATTATAAATTAACAAATAAATATAATTTTTGAATTTTTAGGAATTACAATAATTTTATAGGTTAATATGACATGTTAGGATTGATTCAATTAACTTTTTTCGAAGTAATCATTCTGTTATGATTTTTACAAAAATCAATTATTGAATAGTGTCAAAATTGACATAAAAGAGATTTTAAAACAAATATTATATTATTAATTGATAGTAAATTCTTAAAAATCTAAGGATCGGCCAAGAGACTTATATAATGATAGGATCATCATTAATGGACCACATGGGGGTCGCTTGATGTATATAGTAAGTTTATTAACTATATATAAAAATACAAAGTTACATGGTAAATGTCAATCTAATTAACTAAGAGTTAAAACTAAAAGATAAGGTTAATATAGTAACCCAAACCTGTCTAAATTCTATTGGATGAATGTTTTTCGACCTATCCCCACCTTAAACTTTTAATAATCAACTTTGGAGCCATTAAAAACAGAATATGAATTTATTATAAATTAATATTTCTAGATTTTACAACGATGCCTCTCACCCCTCTTATAAAAGGGAACTCCTCCTTATCATTTCTTCAAACCTTCAAAGCCTTTTGGTTTGGCCAAACCCTGCCCAAATAATCTCCCAACATCCCTAACTACAACATAGAGGCCTTAGTTTGATCAGAAAGCCAACCTAAGGATCCCTTTTGATCAAATCAAAAGGAAGAACCCGAAGAAGAGGTAATGTTTTCACCACCCCGTTTCAAGTTCCTTTCTTCTTCCACTTCGTCTTTATTTATTATTACCATTCTAAAATAATAAATCCAGTATCTTATATATACTGTGATGTTATTATAAATATGGTACAACCATATTCAGTATTCTATCCACCCTTTGAATAACATGTCACCATACGTGTGTACGTACGGCTTACCGTCTCCACGTCGTGGTGTAATTGTTATTCAATATATTATTATTTTGATGGGTATAATAATGATGTGTAACTCATGTAAATAATATATATAACATTTTAATGATTCTGTATATATGATATACCATCCATTTATATATTATTTTAATATCAAAAGAATGATATTGTCCCTCGTGCGTACGTACGGACTACCGTCTCCACGAACGCGATGAGATTCAT
The DNA here is from genome assembly GCA_963277665.1 of Viscum album. NCBI lineage: Eukaryota > Viridiplantae > Streptophyta > Magnoliopsida > Santalales > Viscaceae > Viscum > Viscum album. Next base: position 1,870,103,723 of record OY728147.1, read on the forward strand.
TCTCCATCACATCCATTAAAGTATAATTATCATTTTATAATTTAAAAATGATGTTTAAGGACTTGATATCATTCTATATATGAAAAATATACAATCTATCCATGAAAAACATGGCTTATGTAAGAAAACATATAAATGAAAACGAGTAAGTTAACACCCGAAATGATGATAATTCAAAGATATTATTAACAAGTCAATGTTAAAAGATCATATATGATATGATATTAATATATATGATTCTTTTATAATTTAAAAACAATTATTTCACCATTATACAGGAGTTTAACCTACCCCAACCGAGGAAAAGTACAAGGTAAGGGTTATTTCGCAATCTCTTCATTATCCGAGGTTGTTTATACGTAATAATCTACTGGGATCTCTTTATCATCCACATCCATGTTTCTTAAAAATGAATTTCAAAACATTTTTACTATTTACTAGAATATGGGTTAAAGTCATTTATACCATTGTTTGACTTTTTATAAGAGGTTTATAAAGGAATCTTTCCGTCATTTTCCAAACAAGGTGCTTTTTAACCTTTTCCACAGAATTAAGGTAGGAATGTTTTTTTAACTTATATGGCGGGTGTGGCTATTTTCCGCCATTATAAAATCGTCAAAGAATCCCTTACAAGCTTATAAGAATATTTTCAAAGAAAATTTTTTATTTTATAAATATATGACTCTTAAATGATTTCAAAAATAGAAGGAGATATTTCTCTAAAAAGAGTTTTGATTTCATCTATGTCAACATCCATTGATGGATTTTATGCTTATATGTAGTTGATTTATTAAGATACAAAAATTCTATATTGTATTGAAGTTTTTTTGATATGTTTGACTATGGATGTGCTATTTTTATACCATTCATAGTTTATGATGAAAGTATTGACATTTCGTATGGTAGTTTTAATACGAATGTTTATGTTATGTATAAACCTTTTCATATGGGAATGCATTTGGCTTAATATGTGACGGGTGGAGCCTGCTATAGCTCCTCGATGCATCGGTAGGTATCATGAGACAAACTAGTGTCTTGGCACAAGGCCTTGACAAAATCTTATTTGTATTCTTGGCACGAGGCCTTGGCTATGTGGTTATGATAGTCTGGCATTATGTATTCCATCATTATGAAAGTGGTTATTGATATTGCATGTGATTATTCCATTAGTAGAATATCCATGTGAATAAGTAAATGGAATTATTTCATTTTTCTTTTTCCATACTATGTTTAAGTTCATGTTTAAAAGGCTTTTGTTTTAGTTATACATTGCCTTAAATGTTTATGCTTATTTTTGAAATTTTCCGCTATATTGTTATCCTTACTGGGCATTTGAGATCACCCCTTTTCTATGTTTTATTTTTCCCAGGATGTGAAGAAGTAAGTTATGAATGATATGTAGGGATAGTATGTGGGGATATGAGTGTGGAATATGGAGACTATGTTGTTGTAGTAGTTTTTCACTTTTTGATGTAATGTAAAACTTTATGAATATATCTAGTGTTTCCAAGGCTACTAAACCAATCTGTCTTTCGAGATTTGATCTTTCTTGTGATCATGCCAATGTAATGTAATAATTCACCGACTCTGGGTAACTAGGGTCAGGGCGTTACATTAGATGATGAAATTGTTAATATTATTTTATTATTACAAAATTTTGTTTGAAGAATTTTTTACCAAATCATTAGTAAAACACATTAACTGATTGACTATAAGTGGAATTAATAATTTTATGAATCTTTTGTCCCATATGTAAATATAATTTTAATCATCTTTTTATAAATTGTTTTGGTATGTATAATTTGGGGATATTTTTTCTTTTTAAATTTTTTATGCTGTTTTGAAAATGTTTTTATGGATTTAAGGGGACGTGTTGTCTTCTATTAAAGATATTAATTGTTGGTTTTGGTTTTATTTAAATTGGTGTTTTGTGGAGTCAATTTTAATATATATCATTGTTTGGTTTCTTTTTGTTCCATTGTATGTAGGCACATCCATGGGTTCACTAGGTTCACACATAGGTTTCCCTTAAAATGATGATAACACATGTCAATGGTGTTTTCTTAAAAACATAAATTACAAAATATGGTTTTTGGATTCTAAAGGATGGTGGTTCTCTAATTTTATTCCAAATAATGTTTTAAGAAATATGAATCATAGAGTGTAATCCAATTTGGTTCCTGGTGTGTGTATTTTGGTGTTACTTTGGAAAGGATAAAGGCATGTTTAGAAAATATGCGGTATTTGGTTTTTTATTGGTTATATATAGTTAAGGGGAAATTTAGGATGTTTTAGTGAATCCTTGATTCTTGGAAATGGGAATTTGGAAATTTTTTGTCAAATGTTTTTAAGTGGATAAAATGTTAAAGTATCATTTGGAACTTCCAACTCTAGGGTGAGGACTGTGTTATCTTTTAGAATGATTTTCTATTTTGGTAAATGTGTTTTCTAGTTGGCAACAAAAAATGTCTCATGACATGATTTGAACTCTTATATGGTATAGTGTCTTGTTTGGAACCTTTAAAAATTTCTTGTGCAATTCATGTTGTCTTTGATATGGGTTTTGAAGTGAATTTATATTTAGAACTCATGGTATGGGTTGGCGTTGTGACTGTAAAGGGCGGTATTTAATTTAGATGTTGAAATTATTTATAACAGATTTTTTAAATGATGTAATTTAAAGGGTGGAAGACATGGTTTGCAGTTTATGATGTATAAAAACGAATTAGGGCATTGTAATTATAAATTCTCATTTTTCATCATTGAAATTTTTTAAGAAATGAATTGTGGAATTAAATGTGTGATGGCCTAGTTGGAACCTTGTTGATGTAATATAATCATAGACACACACAAATATATATATATATATATATATTTATATTGCACCTCTATCTAGGATCTCCATTTATGGGTTTTTGTATAGTAGATGTCTGTAATTGGTGTAGGCAAGTGCGATGGTTGTAGGTAATTCCAGTCACACATTTGTGGGTGATATACTTAAATAGAATTACTGCTGTCATGGGATCCTGGGTGTTCAGAGATGATTGTGTGATGGTTGCTTGCTATCCACGATTAGACAGGTTAGTACCCTCTTGGAGTCCAAGAAAGGAAAGTAGGGTTGTTCCTTTAGTGAGGCCAAGTAACAGAAGCTAGTTGGTTATAGACATTTTGGATTCCCCATACATTGGTAGGTGGTTCCAAAAAAGTACATCCAGGGGTCTTCTAAGGATTTCTAGGATCTCCCATAGTTTGTATTTTTTTTCTTGCACACTATTAGGGAAACTCATTTCTGTATTACATTGATTATATTCTTTTTAAAGAATGACCTTAGAATTCTTATTCTGGTTTTTCATTCAAATGAAATTTAGTTTGGAAATGAAATGTATTGTGGGTTGTTTTGTAATATTTGGAAAAACCCTATTTTTATAACAGTATTTCAATCTAATGTAAATGTTTAATTTGGGAATGGAATAAAATGTATTTTGTTGTTTATTCTTATCATCCCTAATAATTACTTCACTGCTCATGCATACTTTATATTACAATTTGTAGGTTTCATTTCTTGGTCAGGTTCTTGGATCAGCTAGTTAGAATTGAGAAATTTTGGTGTTATGGTTGGAGGTGACCATGATGTCACATGGAGATCATGGGTAGTGGTTTATTTTTTTTTTTGGTTTCCAGTTAGTTAAGTTGTATCTTGCATCCACTCATGTTGTTTACTTTTTGAGATCCAGTTGTTTAGTTTACTATGTTTTCAGTCTGTGTTACTTATTTATCAGGTCCTAGTTATTTATTTTTGGAGTAAATTTTCCCCACATGTATGTTTTGTTTGAAAACACTAGTTTCCATCCTGTGGGTATGTGGAATGTCTTTCGGGGCATGATGCAGACCGGTTTCAGTTACTAGTTGAGTGTCGACTCGGGATGGATCATGAAAAAATGGAAACAATGTAGGCGCTTGATATTTCATTTGTCTAGTAGATGGATATTAGTATTGTTAGGGCTCCAGGGGTAGGATAAGGTTTGGTTCCTGATCACCACCACTTATTATGGGACCTGAGTTATCAGGGGTAGTCCGAAAATTGAGTCCTCATTCTATCTTGGTTTTTTCAAGATTGAGGGATGACAACAGAGGATTGTTGGTGTTCATTAATTATTTTATATAGTGTAGTGACCCTTGTAGAGTTTAGTATGTGGTTTAAACACCTACTATTTATTGGAACTTATATTTGGAAAGGCTCACTACCATGTCTCCCAGTTAAGAATAACGTGTACTTCCTCATTCCGGTATTTTTTTATGCATGTTGTGAATAACTTTAGTTGTATTTGGTGTATTTGGTTTTTTAAAAAATGAAAAGGTTTTTAGAATGAATATTTTTTCATTTAAATGACTTATATTGGTAAAATGGGTTCTAAAATAGAAATTTTCATGGTTTAATAGTTTGGTAAATAATTGGATTTGATTTTTTATGTTTTCCATGCTTCTATGTGAATGTCACACAGAACATCCACATAGTTTTTGATAAGACATTTTTATTTTCTAGTAAATCTTTGAATTTTTCTTTCATTAATGGTGATAGTGGTTTGTTAGAGGCTGTAGTGTGGCTTGGGAAGTAGAGCACATCTTCAAGATGTTAGGAACTCTGGGGGATATCTGGGTTTGTGAAGTTCTAGGATTTTTTGAGAGTCCATCTTTGGACCAGTGGAAGTTGGTTTCCCCATATATGCTAAAATATGGGATGAAATTGGAAATGATTAAGGCCACATTCATCCAATGTTTCTTACCTAATAAGGTAAAGTTGGAGAAGGTAAGAGATTTTGGGAATGTTTTTCAAAGACACAAATTTTAAAATATTATGTTACCATTTTGACGATATGGTTCCCTATTCATTGATGGTAGAATCCAATGGTCAAATGAAGGATCCCTTTTTCATTTAAAGTCTTTTTCCAAAGATATCGGATAATGTTATATAATAAAGTGAAACATGTTTCTAGAATTTGGTAGATGAGGCATAACAGGTTGAGATATATTTTGGGGTACAGTCAGAGGTGGATGGATCTTGTGAAGCATCCCCACACATTGAGTAGTTCATACTGAAGGGACCTATTTCTATAGAGTCATATATACTACTCTTAGTTTCCAGTTCATCAAAAGTTTCAGTGGTGTGACATCTGTGTGGATGTTTAGGGCATTAAAATCCATATTTTTGTAACCCACCGATGATGTGTCATTATTGTGAAAATTTGGGTAATCCTGAGAAGTTTTGTATGAACTGTCTCCTTAAGAAAACATTGTGATAGAAGCATTCTAGTGTCGTGATATGAGGTAGGTGATTCTTCAACCATCAATTCCATAACTACATGTTTTAGGGTGATTTTCATGCACAATCATGGGCTTCCAGGGGTGTGATACATCGGTCTGGGTTTTGTGATCCATGAGGGGAGTGAAAAATTTAATGCCCTTTTGTTCTTTTTCTGCTGTTAATTTTTTTGATGTTGTTATAATTTCAATGTTTCATTATGAAATAAGGATGGACATTATATTATAATCCAATTAGTCTTATTTATCTAAATTTGTTAATGAGAACTATCCCTTTTTAGCATGTGTTTTCTCCTCAATTGGGTTGGTTTATGTTTCGGTTTTGATTGTGCTCGCTTTGAGATGTTTCAGGTTTATGAGTTGGATAGGATTTGGGTCTAGTTAATTGTGGGGTTATCTTAGTTGTTTATTTTCGTGAGTCTTACTCTATCATTGGGGGTTCAATTTTTGTGTGAAGAGATTCTAGTTCTAGTGTTTGTGTTCTTTCTCTCATGAAATGGAATTTAGTTTGATTTTGTTTGGAGTTCCTGGACGGGCCCCCCTCCCTGGGGTGGTACAATTGGGTGTTAATTTCTGTAGTAGTAGAATAATTTTTGTTGGTGACCCCCCCCCCCCTCGTGCATGTTATCCCTTTATTTTGTGTTGTGGTTTAATTTATATTGGTCATGTTTGGATTGAGAAATAAATAATACCATCAAAAAGTTCATTATTTCTTCTGGTTCTGTTAGGGAATGGACTCAATTTTAGATTAACTATCATCATGGTGAATTTTTGGGGGTAGAAGGTTTTGTGGTCGAGAGAATTGTCCCACCATGACTTTGTTGGACTTATTTTTTTTAATTAATTTAATTAATTTCATTTTTGAGTGACTTTTTCATTGTTGTGTGGTCAGACCATACAGTATAGAGTAACTATATAGTTACCGCTCGGATTCCCTAGTGGGTCGGAGCTATGGAACCTGACAAGACTGAGGATTTACCTTGTAAGAGATAAGTGTTGGGTGGCATAGTTCGGGTGGAGTTTGCTCAATCGTATGTTTAACAACAAGCAAACCACGCAGCTTCCCAGAATTTTGAAAAAAAAAATAAATTAGACGAATGTTAAAGGAAATAAAATAACATAGAAATTTGGAAAATGGTTTATAATAACAACAGTAATAGTATTAGAATTTATAATAATAATAAACATAATAATATAATAATTATTATTATTAATATTTTAGTTCTGATTATTAGTACAATTATTATTATAAAGATTACATTTATAATTAATTTATTATTACTATTACTATTATGTTAAAAAAAACAAAAAATGAAAACAAAGGACTGAAACCCTAGGGGGAATCACCCCTATACATCTCCCACAATGAGACCGCACCCCCTACCCCCTTGTGCTTGGCCTGCAGTGCGCCAAACCCCCTATGGAATTCCTCCTTTCTAAAAAAGAACTCCCTCTACTCAGTCTCCCCTAGCATGGTGGTCGGTCTCCCTTGTCCCTCTTTTGTAGTGGCCCCCTTTCGTCTCCCTTGTGTGTGCGCAACTATCCATATCAAACACCTAGCTTCCCAATTTTCCGGTGTGGCATGAACCCCTCCTTGCATCGGTTCTCCGGATGGCCTCCCCTTTCAAACTGTATTTCCCCTCAAAGGAATACCTATCTTTTTTCTATATTATTGCATCACATTTTTTTATCATTTTTCTTTAAATTTATTAATCCATAATTCCTCAAGTTTTGGTTTGTGAATTATTCTCATTGATTAGGGTTTTTGGTTGGCATGTAGGGTGTTTATCTACCCTTCAATGAAACATTATTCCATCCACACATGATTTCAGGTTAGCATTTCCAATATTTCCATTCCAAATTGACCTATTATTACTGACTTGTTTTCAGTTTATGATTATTGATTCATTTAATATACAAATGGATAAATGTAGGTTATGAATTTATGTTCATTGAAATTATTAAAAAATGTTTCCTAATTTTATTTTTTTTAAATTTATTATGTTTAGGACACCTATGAATCTTATTTTTTAATTTATATTTTCCTTTTAAGTATAATAAGATATTTTAGTAAAGGATTGGCCCGTATGGAATTAATGTGGTACTTTTCGTTTGATAACATGGTTTAGAGTGAGAGGTTTGATGATATTTTGTCTTACGAAATGTGTTAAGGTGTTTTGAAAATGTTTTTTGGCTTTAAGGGGATTAGTTTCATTCTTTTAAGGACATTAATGGTTTTTTTAAAAAAATTGGTGTTTTGTGGAAATGGTTTTTAAATGATTCTTTTTTGGATTTCTTATTGTGTCATTGGATTTTGGCATGTATATGGGTTCACTAGGTGCACACATAGTTTTTCTATTAAAATAAAATAAAAAATGAGTTTTTTTATTAAAAACATCAATTTCATAAAATGGTTTTTGTTTTCTAAATATTGTGGGTTCTACAACATCATTTTCATATAATATTTAATGAAAAGAATTTCATATAGTGTGTTCCTATTTGGTTCTTAGTGTGTGTGTTTTTCTAAGTGTATGAAAATGATAAAGGACTATTTAGAATATGTGAGGTATTTGTGTGTTTACTTGGTTATATCTACTTCTGGGGTCGTTTGGAATGTTTTAATAAATGCTTGTTTCAAGGAAAATGGGAATTTGGAATTTTTTTTAGAAAATGTATTTGGGAAGTGTAATGGTTAAAGGCATGTTTGGATCTCCCATCTCAAGGGAGTGGCATGTGTTAAATTTTTGAAAGATTTGTGTTTTTAGAATGTGTTTGGTAGTTGGAAACCTAAATTTTCTTATTAAATTATTTAAATTATAATATGGTAAAGAGTTATATTTGGAATCATTGGTAATTTCATGTGAAATTAATCTTGACTTTGTGATGGGTTTGGATGTGGAATTATATTTAGAACTCAAGGTTCTGGTTTCAATTTTGATTTTAATGGTTTGTATGTAATGTTATTCAAAAAATTATTTACAAAATAATTATCATATGTTGTAATTTAAAGACCGGAAGTCTTGGTTGGAAAGTTGTGATGTTTAGAAATTAATTAAGGATTTTAAAGTATAAATTCACTTTTGGAATCATAGAAATGTTTTAAGAAATGATTTATATTATTATCATTGTGACAACCCAATAGGGACCTCGAGGTTGTGATATAAGCACACACACACACACACATATATAAACACACACACACACAAATATATATATATATATATATTATAGGGTACTGATATGTAGGATATCCTTTTACGGGTTATCACAAAGGGGTTGTCCATGTTTGTGGTAGGCAAGTGTGGTCGTAGTAGTTATGGTGAGACACACATGTGAGGGCCTCTTAATTACATATTAATACTATATTATATAGGTTATTACCCTCTTGGAGTTGTAGACATGCTAGTTGGGATGTTCCACTACCGAGTCCATGTTATGCTAGCTAGTTGATTATTGACATGGGGCTTCACTATATGCCGACAAGTGGATCCGAACCAAGTATGTCCTGGGGTCTTCTATGGTTTTTTAGGATCACCCATGGTCTGGATCATTTTTTATTTCTTACATTCAATGATACTCATTTATATATTGCATTGTTTATCTTTTTATTTATAACACATCCTTGGAATTCCATGTTCTACTTTTTCATTTTAAAATGGAATTATGTTCTGAAATGAAATGTATTTTTTTTTTAATTTTAAAATTTTGAGAAAATAATATTTTTGTAACTATATTTAAAACACGGTCATTTGTTTTTTTTGTGAAATGAAATACTTAGATTTTATTGTTTATTCTTGGAATCCTTACTTATAATTTCAGTGCTCATGCCTACTTTATCATTTATAGTTGTAGGGTTTGTTTATTTTTCAGGTTCTTGGTTTGGATTCTCAAAATGGAGCACATTTGGTCATGTGGTTAGAGGTGACCAAAAGGTCAAATGGATATCATGGGCAGTAGTTTATTTTTTCTTATTGTAGTTTCCAATTTGATTATCTATATCTTTTATTTTCTCATGTTGTTTATTTATTGAGATCCAGTTGTGTACATTGTTAAATTTTTAGTATGTGTTATTTATTTATATACTCGTAGTTATTTATTTTTGGGCAAAAATCATTACTATGTGTATTTTTAATGCCCGGAACTAGTTTTAAGCCTATGTGGATAAGGAACACCCTTCGGGCCATGCCATAGACCAGCTCAAGTGACTGGTTCAGGGTCGAACTAGGTTCGATCCGGACAATCTACTTTTAAAATAACGCTCAAAATGACCTTGTTACATATTTATTTGGAATACTATCTCCCTCAACAATAATTTGAATAATTGTATGAAAAGAGAAATGGACAAGAGCAGTTTAATTAGTTAATAAAAACTTTGAAAATCATTAGATAACTCTATGATGATGTGTTGATGAACTTGAAATACAAAGCACATTGATTTTGTTTTATACTAAATAACATACACACTAACCCACACTATTTAAAACAATGACAAAATAAATAAATAATTCAATATTATTTATAAAATATTAATGTAATTACTCCAATTATAATCAATATTATTCTTCCTTAAAAAAGATTAATAAATTAAAATAATAAAGGTATATCAATCATCACTTATTCCATGAACATTTAGTGAGATATCCTCTTGGAAAAACATCATCCACTTCTCCTATATAGTATTGTGAGACCATAATTATTCTTAATTATTTCAAAAATAAATTATTTTTAATGTATACCACATGAAATATTTTTCTATCCAATTGATTGATATTCCTCTTTACTATTTCAAAAAAAATCACTATTATCACTACCTTTTTATTATTTTATTTATTTGAAAATTAATTTTTTCCCCAAATATACATTTGAAAAATGTCACTTTATTTCTATATGGAATCTCAAATATTAGAAATATGATTTTTGATAATACTGAATGCCAATAAAATATTATAATGCATTGTAATTAATTAAATCAATAATAATCGGTTGAATCCAATATATAAATAGAAAATTTATTCGATGTTATAACTAACATAACTAGGAATTCCTCTGAAGATGTATTTTTTGGTCAAGACATTATCTAATAAATTAAAAAAATAAATTTAAATCATTAAAATATCAAGATATAATCTTTCTTTAATATTGAATTGATTGTCTCTGTTATTAGATGATGAAATTGTTAATATTATTTTATTATTACAAAAAATAGTTTCTAGAATTTTTTTCCAAATCATTAGTAAAACTCATGAACTGATTGAATATAAAGTTTTATTTTAGAAATTAAAAGGAAGAATATGATACATGGTAATGAACCATATATTTGAATTCCATTTCTATTTTTCATGATCTATTCCAAATGATGTAAACATATTTCTTGAATGACATCAATATTTTTCAATTTACACTTAATATTTTGATGAATCACTTTTTTGTATTCTTGATAACCATGTGAATGATCCATATAAAAAATGAAATAAATCTATATTAAATATTCTTGCAAGATAGAATTAATCCTATATGCATCATAAATGACTCTGACAAAATGAGTATGATAATACATATATAATTATTATTTAATCCTTATGAATTCTGGGATACCCTTACAATATGTTCCAGTGAAAAATATTATCTCATAAATGAGTTTTAAATTTTATCTTTCTCAAAGATAACCCAAACTATTTTATTTAAATTAATATTATAAAATAATTGAGTGATTAAAATTACTGACACATTTTCCAGGTATTTCAATAATGGTTCCACTTATATCTTGAGACCTAACCTAATTTGTAAAAACCATTACAAAATATATTCCTCAATATTAACTATATAGTAACTCCTCCATTCAATATAAACAAAAAAACAATTTTATATTTCTTGAATTAATGTTCATGAGTATTTTAAAAAAAATAAATACATGGTGATATTTTATTACAATACCCCTATTATGTTTGTTGAAAACACTAATAATTATTCCAAATTTATTCACATTGAAAAAATATAACCAATAAGATGTGACATGTACAACTTTCGGAATATCTTGTCTTCTAATAGGTAATTAATTATTCATTAAAAATATATTATGACACCACATAAGTAACAATAACGTTTAGATACATTAGTTAAATTACAATATAACTTGGAAAAAAATTTATTTTACATTGAATGTTTTAAATAAATCAAAAAGATAATCCCCCTTTTAACTGAATCAAATACTTTCCCAAATAACAATAAATTATAATTAAAATATTCCACTTTCTATTGATACAAACACTACCAAAATTATCCATATCAAAATTTATATATACTATATATATTATTGATAGATTCATACCTTTTCCATCAACTAATATGATAAATTAACTAATATCTCACAAAAGAGGGTTATAAATCCAATTGATTACTTCAAGAGAGGTATCATAAATTTATATAAATAGAAATTACCCATTTATAGGGAGGATTACTTCCTCTAAAGAATTTATTCAGATAAAGAAAAATTTTCTCCCACAACCAATTAATCCCATTTGAAATCTTACTTTCTGACATGCTTTTTAATTATATCAACAACATGATTTTATGATCACATATACACAACCATCAATATCCACTGAAAAAATTTATCATAGATAAAATAACAATTAATATATTTATTCTTTTCTTTTGAATGATGCATTATATTTTTTTCTGAATATTTACTCCCATGATATCAGAGATTGTTGCAATAGGTTATAATAGATATAATCCATTATGATTAAATTATTGATTAAACCATGGTATCGTTTAAACTATTATGATTAAAGAATATAATAATCATCCAATGCGGTAATTAAAATTAAATATTTATTTTTACCAAGTGATGAAATTCAATAACCACTATAATAGAATGTAATAACTGACATCAAATTTTGAACATCCACGTAACCTACCCAATCCACATTAGTAAATACCAGTAACACTTTTTGTGATTATCTATCATAAAACAACTATTTGTTCAATATATTATTGATATGTTGAAGTACTCTTTTAACTTACAGTATGTGAATCTTTTTGGTACTGCTCTAGTACAATGATGAATATTATATGCGTGGAGCAATGTTTTTTAATTAGAATATAATTTTGATAATTTTACATCACACTATGAGTTTAACTATTTTATATCATCATCTAATGAAAATTTATTCAATATACTCAATTGAGTTTTCATTATATTTGAATATTGAATTACAAATTTATTTGTTATTTCTTTTAAATGTTTTCGTTTTGGAAAAAAATGCAAGGATATCGTTAGATCACATATAAGATAATGAAAATTATTAACTAACCAATAATGGAGTTCCCATTTTTTCAACAAATAAATTCTAATTTTTTTTATTTTTTATCATTTAATGATTCAAAAATTATATCATCTACATAATTAAATACTATCATATTTTGATCATATAATTTATTAATATATAGGATGTAATCAACTCCACATTGTTGGAACCCTTGGAATCACAATTATTTATTAGTTATAAAATATAGTGAACATGGTGTTTTCTTTAGAATATATAAATAATTATTCATAAAGATCACTATAGAGTAATTTTCATCTAAAAGAAATAAATTAGGTTTCTCAATGAACACATCCAATTCATGGACAGTATAATAAAATTTCAATATAAAATCCATTTAGTGACCTTTTTATCCCATTTTTTATTCAAATATCAAGGAATTTTTTTATGGAATCCTATCTATAAATGATGAAAAATTTTCATCATAATATATTAATTCATTTTTAAATCATATAGTTCAATATTATTATGATTTTATGAGTCACCTTTATATCATTATTGTGTTTACTTTCTATTAAGCATGTGGATATAATGAAATTTTAATATTCTAACATAGGACTAATATAACTAGTTTAATAATCTATATTTTTTAAAATATACATTCATATATTTGACATGGTTTTCATATATTGAATCTTTTTTACTATTCATAATAACTTATTGAGAAGGATATTATATTTTCTATAAGGTTATCATTAGTGTTGTTCCCACATGAGATGTTTAGTCACTAAGGATTTATCATTCTCAGATTAAAACTTATATTCATTATCACTTTCATCTGACCAATCCTTCTATATTTCCCTGAACATCAGTTCTTTATTTTTACCATTATATTAACCCATGTTTTACCCTTTTATTTTTAAACAAGTATCTATATATTTAAACAGTTCATCCATGTTCGGTTTTAAATCTACTCAATATGATGAAAAATATTTCTACTCACAATAACCATTACATGATAAATTTATAAAAAATTTAAATGGATGTTTTATAGGATATTAAAATTTTTATTTTTAATTTTCATTTTAGGAAAATAATTTCATCCAATTTTTTACCAAAAGTATGGTTATTCTATTAGTTGTGAATTATGAAATTACAATAGAATTTGTGAAAATACATTATTATTAAATTTTTCTTATATAATAATTAGTAAGTTGAGTTATATACATTTCTACATAAAAAATACCTATTTAATATATGAAATTTGGTAATAACTATTTGTTGATCGGAGTGGATACTCAAAAGGGGGGTGAAATGAGTTCCAATAAAAATTTCTATTAAAATTATTTCTCCTAAAATCCCCCAATTTAAAAACAAAGTTAAACTGTAGTGAATCTATACAGAGTGTAAATGTTCAATCAGTTTCTCAAAGATTCATTAGGTCTTAGTTGACATAATATGATGATTAAATGAACTTTTTAAAATAACTTACTGGTTTACATTAAGTATAAACACTTGCTAATTTAACTATAAAAGATGCTTTAAAATAGTTTTGTATTTCAATGTAATAGCAGCCGAATATGAAATAAATATATAGTATACTTATATATATAAATTAAAATGCATAGAAAAAATAACCAATAGGTTCAATCTCAAGATGAGACGTAGTCCTCTCAAAAATTTATATAAATCGATCCACACCCTGAATCAGGGGTAAACAACAGTATACTACTGTCCAGGTACAAAGACCTCTACCACAGTTCTACGTGGGAAACACAAACAATATCACACAGGCTGTTCAGGTCTTACTCAACCTCTACCACTCTCCACAGTGGGAAACAAAGGGTTATGAAGTTTGAGTGAGGATTTAAGAATCCTCCAGTTCTGCTCAGGGCACAGTGTGTGTGTAAAATAAACAGGGTACACACACTACTCAAAATTTAAAGATAGAATCACTAATGAAGCTGAGAAAGAGTTTAGAAAAGCATTAGGGATTTGCAGTGCAGCTCTGGACTCGTTTGATTTGTCTAATAAGATTTTGAGTCCTTTTCTGGTTTCTACTCAGAAAACAGAGTGTCATTTTCTTCCCTGATTTCAGGTTCAACTTAACAACCCGAGTGCATGAAATTTTTGTTGTAGTTCTTCACTCAAGATGCAACTTGTGTTCTCCTCTAGAATATGTTTCTTCGTGTATGTCCAGGATTCTTGGAGTATGGATTTTGACTAGTGAAAAATGCTGCACATTTGAATGTTTTTCAGCTCTTGGCTCTTTCACCCTTCATGTCTCTTATTAGTGCCTTGATTCCCTCTCTTTCAAAACATGTATCTTGCACGATCATTTTCTATCCCTTTATAGCTTTCAGCTTCTGCAGAAAAGAATAATTACTTTTTCCATTGGTACTAGGTACAGTTCCCTGACATGGAAACAATAATCATTAAATAACATTAACTGCATTAAAAACATCAAATGTAATTGTTAGCTTAATAAACAAATAGTATTGAGAGTATAGAGTATAGAGTTTGATTTGTTGGTCAATTAGTATCTTGTGTTGGTTAAAGTGTATGGTGGACTTTCTGTGATAGGTCCTTCCATCTGTAGCTCTTTGATCTTGCATCGGTTGCTCTATATAAAATTTTCTCTCCATCGGTATCTCCTGAGAAATCTATAGCTCTATGTATTGGTAACTATCTATGAATTGTCTCTATCGGAAGACTTCTGTCTATCGGTAACTCTTGTATGTCGGTAGCTCTGGAATGTTTGTCAGTCGGTAGCTCGATTTACTGGTTCTATCAGTAGACTTCCTCATATCGGTAGCTCTGGTTTGTGATTGTTAGTACTCGTATCTGTAGGCTTACCTATTGGTAACTACTGGTAGACATGCACATCGGTAGCTCATCTGTTCTGTCGGTAGTCTTTGTGTGTGCTTACCGGTAACTCTGTTTATATCATTGACCTTATCTTATCGGTGACTTTGTCTATCGGTAGACTAATTCTATCGGTAGACTGAGTACCGGTAGCTCTATATCAGTAGGAGTGTGCAGATTAGTAGCTTACACTTATCTGTTTTTATGCAAAGAACATCCGATTGGGTTAGAATTATTTCAGAACTTATATAAACATGGATAGACATGGGATTACAAATCTCAGGGATTATTTTAATATTATTATCATCTTGATCACAGATTGAAATAATTAATATTTAGAAAATCATTAGATTGAGTCTATCAAAGTATTTGAAAGAATAATTGTGATTATCAAAACAAGTGAGGTCAACAATGTACCTCTTTTTGATAATCACAACTTATGATATTATTGTTTTAAAATAATGAGCGGTTGTATCAAAAGATATATCATTAAATGCAATTATCTCAGAGAAATAGTATGTCATAGAACATAAAGGATCAGATGTGGAAGAAAAATATAGTATCATAGATAAAATTAAATGTAATGATATCAAAAGTAATGTTTAGTGGTATCAGAGAATTAAATGAAATGGTATCAAAGAATGAAAGTAAAAACACTGGTATCAGAGGATGAAATGTAACAGTATCAGAGGAGTAAAGCATGATAGATTTTCCTTAGATAAAATTTCTCCCCTTTTCATTAATATCTCTCCCCCTGGGTGAATATGTCTTCCACTTTGATACTTAGGGAGTACTTCTCCCCCTTTGTAAAAGCTTGGTAAAATATTTCTCCCCCTTTATGATAATCATAAAGTGGGAAACAATAAGAATGAAAATAGAACAATTTGAAAGGAAGGAAAGCCAACTGTATTAGATATTGTAAAAAGGTATAGAGACATAAAACAAAGTACAATAAATTCCGATCAAACAGTCTAGCCATTGGTTCAGTCCACATCCTCAATATGAGATTTTCCTTTAAGAGTAGAAGAGGATTCATGTGAAATGGAAGCAGATGAGGTCTTAGGAATTCCAGAAATTATCATAGGAGGTTGAGCCACAGAAACTGATCCTGGTCTATCCTGAGGAGTCATTTGAGGGATCATATGAGTGAGGCTTCGAATTGCTTGGTCAAGAGTCATCTGAACTGGAGAAGTAGTAGAGGTAGAGGCAGGCAGAGCAGGAGGGACAATTACTAGCCTAGCATCAACATGCAGAAAAGGCAACAACATATTTTTGAAATCCATAATTATTCCTCCTACTCTCTTCATATAGGATATGAAATCATCCTTGTTCTCCATAAACTTGTCCAATGTTTGAGTCAATTCCCTTAGCTTTCCGACTTTTTCCTTGAAAGCTTGATTGACAGGAGGCAGCTTCATGTTTTCCAACAAAAGTTTGAAGTGATTGTTGAGTTGATTTTTTGGTTAAAATCTTAAAGAAATAGGAGTCCACCTTACCTTTCACTTCATTCTGAGAGACAGATTCTTCTCTTATATAGTCTTGGACTATCTTCATTATCTCTCTCGCAGAATCTCTGGTAGAGAGCACAACTCTGCTCAGCTCGGATGAGTCCACAGTGCCACTGGTTGAAGATGAACCAAGCTCCTCCTTCATCACCACTCTAAACTGATTCAAATCCACTGATGTTTTAGATTCAAGAGAACCAACAGATAATGATATAGTCTCTTTGAATATTTTGGTCAACCCACTGATAAGGTTTTGAACTTGGGAATCTTGGGTTTTAATATGATCTTTCATAGAATTTTTGAAACCTTCAAACACTTAAACCATCTGGCATACCACACTCTTGACATAAGCTGATTCCTTATCTCCTTGGGATTTTGAGCTCATGTAAGAGTCTAAAGAAACAAAAGATTCATTTAGAGCGTCAAGATCTGCTTTAATTCTAGAAACTTGAGCCGGTCATTCTTAAACTTCATCAATTATTTCACCCATAAAGGTTGATAAATTACAACCTAGAGAGAGTTGAAATGATCTTTCCAACATACTCATCTCTTCACCAAAAATGTGTTTTATCTCAGCAACTGATGTATTAAAGGATTCTTTCAGTTCATCTTTTATGGATTCCAGATCATCCTTGGTAACTAAATCAGTAGCTGCAACTACAGTAGATGTTCTTTCAGAGGCTAAACTGACCACAGAATTAGTCATAACTGATTGAACTGAAGATACCAGAGAAAATACCATCTTCTTTACTTCTTCCACAAAACTGTCATTAAGATTTTTCTTTAAAGTATCCAGTTCATGCATTCGGACCACATCTTCAAGCAATAACTCAGAATTGACATCATAAGTAATCTTTGGTCTATTGAGAGATGCTTCATTATATGAATCAGGATATTCTAAACCACAACCTATGAAACCTGGGACTTCTACCCAATCTTCAATTCCAACAGCCACTTTAACACTTCCAACATTGGTTTGATGCTCCCCCTATTCGGGTGAATCCTCAATTAGTATAAGAGCAGTCTCAACAACATTCTCAACCGCAATCTCAGCAGGTCGTTCATCCTGAGGAGAATCCTCCACTATTAATTCTTCTTCTACAACAGTAGGAGGGTCCTCTGAATTAGGTACAAATTCTTCCATTTCTACTGCATCCTCAGTAGAGACTAAATATTGTCCAATCACTAGACTAAGACTCAACTTAGCTGACATAGATGTTTCACTTTCATGAGAATCTTCTTCATTCTCTACAACATCCTTTTCAACAGCCTCTTAAGTAGCCTCTAAAGCATCTTCTTCCTTATCTGATTTCTGTTGATCAAGATTTTCAGGAGTTGGGCTAGGAGGTAAGTTGGGATCTCTTCCTTCATCAGCAGAGGACTCTTCCAATTCTGAATAATTACTATATTCTAGCTCTTCTTCATCAGGTCCCAGACCTGGATCCCTCATGTCCTTTGGTCTTCAAGGATGATCCACAGGATTGAATTTTCCATATACCTTTTGTTCCTCATTAACCCATTCCCCTCTCCAAGGGTTCCAATTGATCCTCATGTATTTTCACATAGTTGAGGTGATACAAAATTTTTTCTTCACTACTACTGTCTCATCTTGATACTAAGCTACCCCATTTACATTAATCATTACAGAGATAAATTTATCAAATAATATGGCATTTGTATTTGATTTCATCCTTGTCATATCTTTCATTTGGATCATCATCAATCCACAAAAAATAACCTTTAAATAGTGTATTAAGAGGTGGAGTAGATAGATATCCTGATATCTCAAATTTTCAAAGTCTCCTCTCCTTGGTATCAAGACATGTTTAATGAATTTGAACAGCAATATCTTCTCTCCATCCATTTCTGCAGCAACTACATGTCTTTGACTTCCATCACCAGTCAGCTCTTCCAAAGTAGTCTCATAGTTGAAATTATCACTGGTAGGTGGCATGGATCTTGAGACATATCCAGATACTCCTTCATGTGGAACTTGAAAGCACTGAGCCCATTCACCAGATGAAAATGACATCTCCTTTCCATTCAAAAAATAGGTTACACGATTTTCATTCTCCGATTTCTTAAAGGGTACAAAATCATAAAATTGTTTCACTAATTTTGGAAAGTAGGGAACATTGTTGTTTGAAAAACTCACTACCCATTTTTGATCTTCAAGAACATTTAGCACTAAATATTTTCTAGGCAACATCCATTCTACACCCACTTCCGTTTAAATCACAATAACTCGATTTTGTAGATGAGGATTCACTAGTCACCTCCCCGACCTAGTTCAAGAAACATTAAAAATACAACTTACTTCTTTCTCGGTCCTCTGATTCTTTGTTTTAGGCTCAACATAGTCATCTCTAATGGCAGGAAGCTTGGTTTTTTCCATCACTGGTTCAAAGGATTTAGGGTTCTCTAAAGATTCGAGAGCTAAGGTTCGAGGGTTATGGTTTGAGGCTCGGTGGATTGAGAAGTATCTTTGACTTTAGTTTTATCATTTAAGAATCATAAAATAAATAAACAAAATGAAATAATGTAAAAACGATTCATAATCTGGTGGTAGACACAAGTTTTAAAACAGGGCACACATCGGTGAGAATTTCTATCAGTGAGGTTACATCGGTGAAGACTTGACATCGGTGAGAATCATACTTCGGTGAGAATTCGACATCGGTGAGAATTCTATATCGGTGAGAATTTCACATCAGTGAGGTTAGATACCGATCAAGGTTAAACATACCTAACTCATGTCTAATATAACTTAACATATCTGAACTCAAATTTTTAGTGAAAATATCGGCTAATTGATGTTCAATACTAATAAACTCAAGAATTATATCACCGTTTTGGTAATGATCTCTCAAGAAATAGTGCATTACATCAATTTGTTTGGTCCTAGAGTGAGACACAGGGTTCTTCGAGATGTTTATTTCACTAGTGTTGTAACAGATGATTGAAACGTTCTTAAATTCATATCCATAGTCCATTAGAGTGTGTTTCATCCATAGAATTTGTGCACAACAACTACCAGCAGCTATGTACTTTGCTTCGGCAGTGGATAATGCTACATAATTTTTCTTTCTACTACACCAAGATACTACGGATTTTACCAATATGTGACATGTTCCTGATGTTCTTTTTCTATCCAACTTGAAACCAGCAAAATCAGCATCTGAATAACTCATTAACTCAATGGGTTGTCCTTTGGGAAAAAAACCTAAGTTTACAAAATGTTTAAGATACTTAAAAATACGTTTAACAGAAAGTAAATGAGATTCTTTTAGATTAGCTTTAAATCTTGCCCACATACACACACTAAACATAATATCTAGTCAACTAGCAGTAAGGTAAAGTATGCTTCCAATCATACCTCTGTAATTGGTTTGATCCACTGGTTTCCCAGTTTCATCTGCATCCAATTTACAAACAGTACTCCTAGGAGTTTTACATTCCTTAATACTATCCAAAACAAAATGTTTTAAGAGATCCTTTGTATATTTACTTTGATTCAAAATAATACCATCTTTATTTTGGAAAACATGAAATCCATGAAAATATTTAAGTTCTCCTATTAAACTCATTTCAAACTCATTTTTCATAAATTTTGAAAAATCTGTACATAAAGAGTGTTTGGATGATTTGAAAATAATATCATCAACATATATTTGTACTATTAAAACATCTTTAGAAATTATTTTAATAAAAACTGTTGGATCAATAATCCCTTTAGTAAAACTTTTTAAATAAGAAAATTACTAATACTATAATACCACACTCTTGGAGCTTATTTTAGACCATATAAAGCTTTAGAAAGTTTAAAAACGTGATTTGGAAAATGAGGATTGGTAAATCTAGGTGGTTGTTCAGAAAAAAACATCATTGACAATAAAACCATTTAGAAAATAGATTTTAACATCCATTTGATATAACTTGTAATTCAGGTGAGCAGCATAGGCACGTAAGATCCTAATGGCTTCTAATATGGCTATAGGTGCAAAGGTTTACTCATAGTCTATAGCTTCTTCTTGACTATATCCTTGTGCAACTAGCCTAGCTTTGTTTCTAACTATTTTTCCAGATTCATCAACTTTGATTCTAAAAACCCATTTAGTGCCTATTGTTAACGTGTCCTTAGGTCTGTCAACTAATTCCCAGACTTTGTTTCTTTCAAATTGATTTAACTATTCTAGCATAGCCATTACCCAAAATTCTTCATTGGTGGAATCATTGACATTTTTAGGTTCTAGCTATGGAAGAAAGGCTTGATGTTCAACCTGATTTCTTAGAGAAGCTCTAGTCTGTGTCCCTCTATCAAGATTTCTAAAAACAGCATTCAAAGGATGATTCTTTAGAATATTTATTGATCTATTAAAGGTATGACTAGATATTTTAGGTTCATCTCCATGTTCGGGTTCTATACCAGTAGATTCTAGAATATGTCTAGAACTGGATGTTTTTACAGCAGGTTCTTTAAATTTATCATTATGGTCCAGAACACTCAAATCATCCTCAATATTTTCAAGAGAGGTTTTAGGCTAATGTGGATCAGTTTCATCAAACTTGATGTGAACAGATTCTTCCACACATTTTTTTATTTTATTAAAGACTCTATAGGATTTTATAGTTAAAGAATAACCAATAAATATTCCCTCATCACTCTTACATGCAAACTTATCAATATTATCCTTTTTATTAAGAATATAAACTTTATAGACAATGACTCTAAAGTAACTAACTTTAGGTTTTATATTATTCCACAACTCATATGGGTTCTTCTTAAGAACTGGTCAAATTAAGAATCTATTAATAATATAATAGGCTATATTCACAATTTCAGCCCAAAATTAAATAGGCAGATCATACTCATTATGCGTGGTTCTAGCTATTTCATGAAGGGTTCTATTCCTTCTTTCGACCAAACCATTGTGCTGAGGTGTCCTAGGAGTAGAAAAGTTGTGACTATAGTCATTGTGTGAGCAATAAGATTCAAACTCTTGATTTTCAAACTCACGGCTAAGATCACTTCTCAGGGTTTTAATCTTGAGTCCACAAATTTTCTACAGATTTTGAGTATTTAACAAAGTAAGAACAAGCTTCACATATGTGAGCTAAGAAGTATACCCAAGTATATTTAGAAAATTAATCTACTAGGACATAGACATAGTGATTCCCATTTAAACTAGAAAATATGGAAGGTCCAAACAAGTCCATGTGAACCAACTTGAGAGGTTTAGAAGTTGAAACTTTTTTCTTTGATTTAAAAGAATCTTTATGTTTTTTCCCTTTTGATAGGGATTACAAACATTGTCATTTGGGAATTCAAGTTTAGGTAGGTCTCAAACTAAGTTCTTCCTATTAAATTTTTTAAGTGAAAAGATGTTGCCATGTCCTAATCTTCTGTGCCAAAACAAAGATTCTTTATGAAAAGAATTTAAACAGGTAACATTTTTCTTATCTAAAGAATTTAAATCAACTGTATAAACATTTTCATTTCTTAAAGTATAAAATACTAAAACATGTTGAGAATTAAAAACATTACAGGAATCATTTTAAAATTTCACATTAAATCCATCATCTCATAATTGAGAAATACTTAACAGGTTATACTTAAGTCCATCAACAAATAAAACTTTAGAAATTAAAACTGAATTAGAGTTACCAATTTGGCCTAGGCCGATGATTTTTCCTTTAGAATTATCACCAAAGGTGACATGGCCCCCATCAACCATTAGTAAACTTTTGAAGCATGAATAATCTCCAGAAATGTGTCTTGAACATCCACTCTCCAAGTACCATACCTTTTCTGAGAACTATTTAAACATGTTTCCTACAAAATAGATTTAGATAGAGAATGATTTTGGTACCCAGATCTTCTTGGGTCCAGATAGGTTAGCAATCAAAGATTTAGGTACCCATATTTTTCTTATGGGTATCATATAATTTATAGAATCAATAGATTTTGAAGGATAAACTTTATTTGATCTATAAGCGTATGAATAACTAGTATAAGTATACAAATTTCCAGAACTTGAACTAGTAGTATTCTGACCAGATTTAGGAATAAATCGAGTTTTAGTGAACTTTTTTTTCCAGGTTGGTATCCCAAACTAGTAGTGTATTTCGGTGCAACATGCTTACCTAAAATTTGTGTAATTGTATCCTTTCCATTTGTAAACTTCTCTAAGTATTTTCTAAGTTACTTGTTTGACATATTTAGTTCTGTATTTTTCTTTTAACAGTTGAGCATTCTTCTCTTTTTCAATAGAAAGTTTGGTTTTAACAGTAGTAGTGAGAGCATGCTGTTTCTTCAGTGATTTATATTTATCTTTGAGTTCATTACATGTTTCTTCTAGCATGTTACAATATTCAAATAATTCAGCCTTAGACATATTTTGATAATCAGAATCATATTCTGTATCATCTTTAGAATAAAAGGAATTTAAATCAGGTGTATCTAAAGTTACCTAATATGTGTTGGTCATGAAACAGATATTGGCACGATTCTTCTCAGAGTCATAATCTTCATACTCACTTATGTTGTCCTCTGAAGCACTCCATGTAGCTTTCATAGCATTCTTGTACTTCTTGTTGTTATAATCATATTTCTTTTTGACTTTTAATTTTGGATAATCATCCTTGATGTGTCCTTTCCTATTACACTCATAGGAGACTATTTCATCATTCTTGTCATCTTTCTTCCAATCCATCTTCCACTGTCCCTTGTTATCATACTTTCCTTTGTAGTTATATTTCCTGAAGAATTTCTTCTTCCTAGAAAACTTATTGAATCTCCTGGCTATTTGAGCCATTTCAGCATCACTGTTAGAGTTAGAGTCTTCACTGGTTGAACTTTCAGTAGGTACTTGCATTGTCTCCTTGTCTTTGATCTTAGAAGCAATAGACATGAAAGCTACGGATTTCCTTTTTGGTTCATCATCTTCCCCTTTATTCACCTTGAGTTCTTCATCATACATCATTAATTTTCCAATAATATCTTTTACAGGTAGTGCTCCAATGTCACATGACTCTCTGATTGAAACAAATGTGTCTCTCCATCGTTCTGGCAGACATCTTAGTATCCTCATAATTTGTTCCTTTGCTACAACAGCTTTTCCAAGTGAACTCATTGTATTGACTATCTCATTGAACCTGAGATACATATCAGAAATAGGTTCATCAGTCTTCATTTTAAAATTGTCATATTTAATAGTGTAATTATTCAATCTCATTTTTTTAACATTGGCTGTTCCTTCATGAGAAAAACCCAAAGTATCCCATATTTTATAATCATTTTTGCAAGAGAAAATCTATTAATCTATTCATCTCCTAAAGCACAGTACATGGAATT
Organism: Viscum album; assembly: GCA_963277665.1. NCBI lineage: Eukaryota > Viridiplantae > Streptophyta > Magnoliopsida > Santalales > Viscaceae > Viscum > Viscum album. The sequence continues at coordinate 1,870,128,034 of OY728147.1, forward strand.
CATGGCTTTACAGTTATTATTATAAGTAGACTTTGTAGGTTCATCCCAATATGTTTTTTATGTTTTTGGAATTTTATATTGAGATTCTATAGCAGTACATATATCAAAACCCATGCTTTCTAAATGTATTTTCATCTTAACTTTCCACTGAGCATAGTTGGTGCCATTGAAGAAAGGTGGCCTGTTAGTAGCAACACCCTCTAGTCTATTATCCATAACTAGATTTTAGAAAAGAAAATTTTAAAGAGATAAAATTAGAACTAACATAAATTTATGATCATTAAAGATGCAACTAAAATCACAGTTGAAAAACAGAGTATTTCAAAAATCCTTTAACAAAAACACCCTCTGATACCAAATGTTGGTCGGAGTGGATAATCAAGAGGGGGGTTAATTGAGTTCCAATAAAAATTTATATTTAATTTATTTCTCCTAAAATCCCCAAATTTAAAAACAAAGTTAAATTTTAGTGAATCTATACAGAGTGTAAATGTTAAATTAGTTTCTCAAAGATTTATTAGGTCTCAGTTGACTTAATCTAAAGATTAAATTAACTTTTGAAACTAACTTACTGGTTTACAAAAAGTATAAACACTTTCTAATTTACCTATCAAATTAGCTTCAAAATAGTTGTTTATTTCAAAGTAATAACAGAGGAATATGAAATAAATATATAGTATACTTATTGACTTAAATTAAAATGCACATCAAAAATAACCAATAGGTTAAGTCTCAAGCCTAGACTTAGTCCTCTCAATAATTTATATACATTGATCCACACCCTGGATCTATGGTAAACAACAGTATACTACTGTCCAAGTCCAAAGACCTCTACCACGGTTCTATTTGGGAAACACAAACAAGAGCACACAAGCTGTTCAGGTCTTACTCGACCTCTACCACTATCCACAGTGGGAAACAAAGGGTTATGAAGTTTGAGTGAGGATTTTAGAATCCACCAGTTTTTCTCAAGAGATAGAGTGTGTGTAAAATAAACAGGGTACACACACTGCTCAAAATGTAAAGATAGAATCACTAATGATGGTGAGAAAGAGTTTAAAAAAGCTTTAGTAATTTTCAGTGCAACTCTGGAATCGTTTGATTTTTCTAATAAACTTATGAGTCCTTCTCTGTTTTTTACTTAGAAAACAGAGTTGCGCTTTCTTCTTTGATTTTAGGTTCATCTTAGCAGCCTGAGTCCATGAAATGTTTGTTGTAGTTCTTCACTCAAGATGCAACTTATGTTATCCTCTAGAATAAGATTCTTCGTGTATGTCTAGGATTTCTGGAGTATGGATATTGACTAGTGAAAAATGATCCACATTTGAATGTTGTTCAGCTCTTAGATCTTTCACCAGTCATGTGTCTTCTTAGTTCCTTTATTCTCTATCTTTCAAAACGTGTATCTTACACAATATTTTTTTGTCCCTTTATAGCCTTCAGCTTATGCAGAAAAGAATAATTACTTTTTTCATGGGTACTATGTATGGTTCCCTGACATGGAAACAAAGATCATTAAATAACATTACTTGCATTAAAAACATCAAATGTACCTGTTAGCTTAATAAACAAATAGTATTGAGAGTATAAAGTATAGAGTTTGACTGGTTGGTCAATTAGTAGCTCATGTTGGTAAAAGTGTACGGTGGAATTTGTGTGGAAGGCCCTTTCATCGATAGCTCTTTGATTTTGCATCGTTCGCTCTATATAATAGTTTCTCTCAATAGGTAGCTCTTGAGATATCGGTAGCTCGATATATTGGTAGCTATCTGTGAATTGGCTCTATCGGTAGACTTCTGTCTATCGGTAACTCTTGTCTATTGGTAGCTCTGCTCTGTTTGTCAGTCGGTAGCTCGGTAGACTGGTTCTATCGGTAGACTTCCTCCTATCGGTAGCTCTGGTTTGTGATTGTCAGTACTCGTATCAGTAGGCTTACCTATCGGTAACTACTGGTAGACATGAACATTAGTAGCTCGTTTGTTCTGTTGGTAGACATTGTGTCTGCTTACCGATAACTCTGTTTATATCGGTTTCTTTAGCTTATCGGTGACTCTGTCTATCGGAAGACTAAGTCTATCGGTAGACTGAGTACCGGTAGCTCTATATCAGTAGCTATGTGCAGATCTGTATCTTACACTTATCTGTTTTTATACAAAGCATATCTGATTGGGTTTGAATTATTTTAGAACTTATATAAACATGGATAGACATGGATTAACATATCTCAGGGATTATTTTAATATTATTATCATCTTGATCAAAGATTGAAAGAATTAATATATAAAAAATCATTAGATTGAGACAATCAAAGTATATGAAAGCATAATTGGGATTATCAAAATAGGTGAGGTCAACACTATTTATATCCTATAATATTGTAGTATATTATCTTCATGTTCTATTTAATGGGACATTTTGTTAATAATTTCTGTTCCAAAATCAATGATACTATATTATTATGGATTCCCGCTATTGATATATTATTAAATAATAAATTCTTAATAAGAAATTCTTCTACCAAATTATTATTTAATTCTATAACATTATTAATCCAAATGTTCATAATTTTTTCCCCAAACTATTTTTCAATATATCTCATCTATCACATAATATATTTAAATACATTAGATTTATTGTAAACTGTAATTAACCATTCCATTACGATATATTTATTAATAAATATAATATAATATCTCTTTACATAAATAAAATAGGGTGATATCATCCCCAAATAAATATAGGAACAAACTCAATCATGTTATTCTACTTATTTTCTTTCTCTTGTAATTCTTTATAATTATTTTTTCATTTTGGAAAGTTTCACATATATAAGTTAAAAATCATGATATAATAATGATGTAACATAATGTTTCTTTATTTAATAAGTCATAACATGAATTTTGGATAATTGTTTTCAATCATTTTATGCCATAACTCATTGTATGACCTAATTGTTATATATCATTTATCTCTAAATACTTCAATGAGGTAGTGATTTCCTATAACTCGACTTGAAAGATATTTTTTTATTTCAATAGAAGGGAGAAGAAAAAGAATACAACCCATCAAGGTTGGTGAAATTGGTGAAGACCAAGTGCATCCCCTTACACTACAGTGGCACACTACAGAGGAAGAGTATGGAGACTATCAAAGATCCTCATAGGCTTTCCCTGCCTACACAAATGAGCAAGAGAATCAGCCACAAATTTGTCTCCCTCCTACTATAGTGGATCATCCTTCCATGATGAGTTCCCATATTGCATCTTCGAATAAGATAAATCATCTCCCATAGAACCCCCTGACGTCCCTGGAAGGACATCACAAAGGCCTCAGTGTCAGATTCAATCTCGTACACCTCCAATCCTATACTTCTACAAACCAGAAAACCATAATTAAGGGCCGAAACCTCCGCACCCAGGGAGCTCCCCAGACCATATTAAGCACTGAAGGCGATAAAAATAGATCCCAAGAAATCCTGAAGAACACCACCACCCGTCATAACCCCTTCCATATAAGAACCATAAATATTCAACTTCAATACTATTTTTGGAGTTTTCCATCTCACCCAATAACATCTTTCTCTTTTCATCAAGGAGGGTCAATTGAGGAGGTTGTTCAGCGAAGCTGATGTGGATCCATCATTAACAAGATAATCAAGTTCAACAATGAGTGATTAGAGCCACACCTGGTGAAACAAAATGGATCGTTTGGCTCCCAGCCGAATGTAGTTTCGAGCCTCCCAAATAATCCAGCATAATCCACAAGGATGATGGTTTTAAAAATCCACTCTATATTTCTGTTATTAGTGCCGATAAACCATGACCTCAAGAGATCCTGAAGTGAGCGAGGTTCATTATCGTTGAATGGAGGATGGGAAACCATGTACTAAAGGTAATAATCCCATTGGCTCTTAACAAACAAATGAGTTTTCGATTCAGCCTTTGGGATATCACAATAGTAACACCGAGAGGCCATGGAGATACCCCTTCTTTGAATGTTATCCTCCATTTTTAGAGCCTTGTTCCCGATCCTCAAAATTAATAACTTCATCCTCAATGGGATCACATTTCCCCACGCACCCGGAACACACACATCCGAAGTGCTTTCCACCCAAAGATCCCTTCTATAGTCATGAGAGTTATATCTTCTTGAAACCGACAATGTGAAACATCAAACATCCGGCTCATCACTCATGACAATACTTTAAAGCATGTTCATCTGATGATTATTCAAAACTGCATGAACCAAATCATAAAACTCACTAGCTATGCTAAAGGATATCCTAGGAGAAGGAAAACTTGGGTATGCAAGAGCTTCCCCAGACCAGTTAGAATCCCAGAAGATAAGACCCCCCCTGCCAATGATCCATCTAGTACGATTAGAGAGAGTTTCCATATATGATAACATGCACCTTTCCAATCCCAAGATCCATGAGGACCAGACTCTACATTCCTACCATAGCGCGCCTGGAAGAACTTTGCCCACAACATTTCCCCAGAAATGACTTCCCCATGTGAGATGATCTTGAAAACCATGAATGGAATATTTAATATCATGAAGACGTAGCCCTCCTTCATTCACTGGGCAAGACAGCCTCTTCCAAGAATCCCAGTGGCACCACCCTTCTTGATTTGAATTCCAAAGAAATGCATTAATTATGTTTTCCATCTTCCCAACTAATCCTTTCGGAGGATTGATAGCAGAGAAAACATGCATTGGAATGGAAGTGAGAACACTATTAATCAACATAATTCTCCCTTCAAATGATAACAAATTGTTCTTCCAATTAAATATTCTTCCCAGAATACTATCAAGAATTTCATTAAAATGATGCTTTTTGATGCGACCATAAGATATTTTCACTCCATGAAAAGAGATTGGGAGTTGTTTCTTACAGCATCCAAGGATCCACTTGATATCCCTACACCTTTTGGCTATGACATTTATCAGAAATTAAGACATGAATCTTTGAAGAATTTATGCATTGCCCACTAAGACGACCATATCGAGAAATCATCCCCATGAGATAATTCAAAGAAGAGTGCCTGCCATTTGTAAATATCAGGATATCATCAACAAAAAATAGATGAGAGATATTAACAATGTTCCACCTCCCATAAAAATGTTTTAACCTTCCTTCAACCAAGCTATGATTTATTTTCATTGAAAGAGCATCTTGAACAAGAAAAAAGATACATGGAGACAATGGATCCCCCTAAAAAACACCCCACAGTGACTTGAAGAAGCCAAAACACTTCCCCATCAGACCAACAGAAAAACAAGGGGATGAATAACACCTGAATCAAATGTCAGAAATATTTTCCTGGAACCCAAAACCCCTCAGGACCCGAATGATGGAACTCTATTCAACCCTGTCATAGGATTTATGCATGTCAACTTGAAAGATAATATTATAACCCACTGTTCTTCTGTTGATTTCATACACAAGCTCACTTTAAATTACTACCAAACTTGGATGCTTCTACCCGGAATGAAATGGTGTTGCTCCTCTGATAGAAATAGTGGAGGGACCTTGTTAAGCCTCTTTGCAATGACGGTGACCAAATTTTTTTATGAAAAATTGGAGAGGGAAATAGGGCGATACTGACTAACGAGACTGAGGTTTCTGACCATTGGGATTTGAACCAACCTAGAAGAACAAATACCCCTAATCAGAGAACCACCGTGAAAGAAATTTTGAACCACTTCCACCACCTGAGGACCAACAACCTCCCAAGAGTCAGTATATAAGGAAGCCAGAAAACCATCCAAGATAGTGGCACCGTCTTGGTAAATACTCAACACGACTTCTCTAACATCCTCCTCCTCTGGAATAGTGGAATGAAGGATGTTGTCCGAGTCCTGCACCAGAAGAGGAAGACAGCCTACGAACCCTTCAATCTCTAGAGAATCCCTCTTGAAGATAGAATAAATCTCCCCTACTAGAAGGCCCTCAAAGTGTTCCAAATCTATATTCCATTCAATATCAACGTTAGATGTGAAGGATCCATTATCAATTTTCAAATTAATTCTCTTGTTCCGCCTCTCTTTAATGCATGCATGAAATTAAGCATTATTGCAGTTACCTTGACTTATCCATCTAACCTGATACCTCTGCTTGTAGAGTCTTTCAATTTCAATAAGTTTCTCAGCCAGAACAATCCACTTGTCACATAAGAAAAAAAGGTATCCTCATCCCAAATTTTTTGAAGAGACTCCGCCAGTATATCAACTTAATCCTAAATGGTAATCACCCCATTTGATACATCTGACTAAGAGATTAACCAGTTTCTAATTTCCTACTTGATACATTTGAGACGATTGACCAGACTACCCCATGACCTCTTGTCTTCCTCCTGAAACCAGGAATTCTTTAAAAGATCTAAAAAATAAACATCACGGTTCCAAGCATGAAGAATAATGAAATAATGAACCAACAAGAACCTCCCTTCTGATCATAAAAAAAATATGTGCATGGTTTCAAAGCACACGAGTGAGATGGGTGACTGGTGATTTTGAGAAAATATCCAAACCTTGAACATTGGTGAGACAACGATCCAGACGACTCCACATTTGGTTCGAACACTTACGATTATTACACCAGGTAAATTTAGAACCTGAGAATACCAGGTTCCAACAAACCAGCTTTTATCTAAAACTATTGAAAGTCCAACATATTGTCGTGGTTAGAGATAGAGCCACCTCTTTTTTCAGAAACATCAGCGATAACATTAAAGTCACCTCTAACAAACGAAGGCAAGATCCTTGTTTGCAGGTTCTCTAGATTACTCAATAACTCCAACCTCTTATTAGCATCCATACTCGCATAGACAATGGAAAAAAACACCTCAGACCCTATAGACGAGATATTTGTGTTGACACATTGAGTCTAGATGCTCACCACATCAACCGAAATATTACAACTCTAACATATCCAAATCTATTAACAGATCCCCCATGCAAAACATTCGAGAATACCAATTTCATATCCATCCAAATGGCATTGTTTGAACCCTGCTTCAGTTCCAGAAAACAAAAACTACCGACTTAGACATCTTGGCCTCAGACGCCAAATAAGCATGCATAGATTTTTCCCCTAAGCCACGTGTGTTCCAAATGATGATAGAAAACAATATAGAACACCCTTTCGTGCTTTTTAGTTTGATGTTAGATAAAGTGAAGAATGAGAAAACAGACCTGCCTCTTTATCTTTAGAGTGGGTGATAGGTCAAGAGGATCCATCGTCACAGCTATCCAATCTAGGAGAAAAAACCACATTCTTGAAGGAACCATCAAAATCCTCCAAGGGAGACTTCGTTCTACCCAGAAAAAACCTTGAAGACTCTGCCCCTGGATCTCCATGCACCCAGGAAACCAGGAACCACTGAAGCGGGGCATTGGAGACCAACTCCTTCTCTGACCCATTTGAAATGGAACCCTTATCTGCCTGATCCTCCGTGGAACTGGAATGTCTACTCACTTGTGATTTCTAATTCAAAATGGGAGAAAGTTGGGCCAAAACACATACCGGTGATGGAGAAGTAGATAACGATTTAACCGGTTGACCCAAAAGGGTAACTCAATCCACTGTCATTCTCTCCATGTAAGGACCTAGGGGATAAAAAACCTTTCCGACTGGGCCTGGAAACCAGAGGATCAAATCAGAGGGATCCGATGAAGGATCCGACAAGAGACTGGACGTGTCAGAAGCTGTCCCCCACCGCTTTCCTCTATCGCGCCACTACCATCAGCAAAAATAAAATTTGAAACCCCAACAGAAACAACCCCAGATTCCTCCACCTTCGATGTGGGTGGTTCCTGACCTAGATCACCATGAAAACCCTGGTGATATGGTCCAGCAACCTCCCGTCGCCTCCTCTAGGAGTATTCCAAATGACCATGCAAACCACAAAACACATAGAACCTCAGATGCTGATAGAAGAAAATATTTTTCCGCCATCTGAAGCCATCACTCGACTCAAGAATAATCCTTGATGGTCTCTTCATATCAAGATCCATTTCCATACAGATTCTGGGGTTGGCCACTGCCTAAAGACACCTAGTGTCGTCATCCGCACAAAGAAACAAAACAAGCGAGTAACCTACCACCTTTAGGATCACATATTGTGAAAGGGAAGAGGAAGACCTGAGAAAGAGATCCAAAACACATCAGATGAAGAATCACAACCAATGTGGAAATCACACGACCTCCTCGAAAGGGATAAATGCTAGGCTCCACAACTCATAACCTTGCGCGACCAAGCCAACACGAAATCCTCTCTTGAAGCTTGATGAATGAAAAAGGCCACCTTAGAAAACATAGAGACCGCCACCCGCTGAGAAAGACCCCAAGAATAAAAAAAGGCTCTTGAAGAAGCCCATAGATGTCTTATTGCAACCATAGAGGGCCACCATGGAACGATCGTGGAAGGAAGCCGCCTCCTAAACCTCTTAAGCGGAAAGATCAACCACTGGAACCCCAAAAGAAATATCCATTATTGTATGCCTTCAGAACTCCAATTGTTAATTTTTTATTCAAGAATGATTGACTCAAAATAGTCATTTTCTCACGATTCAGTTCATATAGTCATGAATTAATGGCCTTTCAATATTTTATTTGATCATAACTCATAGAGGCTATAAATTTATATTTTAAATTCTGCACATAAGGGAGAATTATTAACTTCTCAAATAACTCCCCTTGTAATTTCACATTTTCTCTAAATACTAACCACCTCGAACATATATGATTAATTTTAGTGTTCATATATATTTAATGATCATAAATCATCCATCATATCATTATGGATTCAAATTATTGTATAAAAATTATTTTTATTTGATATTTTAATATATCTATCAATCCATTAATAATATATTTCTTATCTTCAATTTGGAGATTAATCTCAAATTTATTCTCTTATTTCTCTATAATAATAGATTGAGGATCCTCAATAATATATTCTAAACTAGAAATATTTTATTGTGTATACTCTATTTATGTTTTGAAGAAATTTACTACACAATTATATTTATTTTCACTATACCTCCATAATAATTTTCTTCGAGTGAATTTTATATTTTAGCCTCATGTTTTATTTTTCTTTTAATTTTAACAAATTCATGACCAATATCCTCTAAATTTATTCTATCTATGAAATAAAAAATAATTATCTCAATGAGGTATTTAAACTCCCAAATTTCTCTCACATCCATTTCATTTGAGATGATATCTTCTTGGTATATAATTTTATTTTTTAGGATTTCTTCCTTAACATTTTAATTATTTCTTTTGAAATTATATAGTTTCATCATGGATTATTATTATTCATCATCATATTATAATTTAAATTGAAATATATAATTTAGATTAAACAACTTATCACATAACATATATGTATATTGAATCATTAAGTTGAAATCTATTTTTTTTCTTTTTTTATTTGAGAAATAAGAATACATTACTTTATCAATAGGAAATTCCTCATGATACTTTTACATTATGGGATTAATCATCTCAAGATACAGTAATTCTTGATAATTCTAAATATTTCATGGAATAATTTTTAATTTTCTTCTTCTCAAATGATAAATAATATTTTAAAAGTAAAATCCAGTGTAACATACATTGGGTCCTTATATTAGATTAATGAGACTTTCAAATTTAAATTTGGTTTTAATCCAATTAGAATTCTTGTTTCATTTTTCTATATCATCAAAATATTATCTTATTTCACCAATATATTCCACTAATAAATTTTTCAGAATAACAAATATATATGCAGAATCATACTTCTATATTCTAAAGCCATTATACTTATTTCATATTAACATTATCTTCGTTTTATGTACATTTGAGTCCCCTTTATAAATATTGGGACATGTTTCACACATAGTGTTGATGTTATATGTTGGATTCACATTATGATAATTTATATTTTTTTAATCATTAATTCATGATTTACACTTTATTATACACATAATTAAATCCCAAAATATCATGAGACCTAGTGTTTTAGAGATAATCTGTATATATCACATTAACATGAAACAATGGTATAAAAAAACTATTTTAAAAACACTAAAAAATGAAATTATATTCAATTTATATTCTTATACGACATTGTATAACTTAGGGGCCTACTTAACAGAATGGTTATATATAAATCCCATTTTTGGAAAACATCATATCACTATATGATAAACATAAAACAAGTTATTGAAGACATGTATCATTTTGATATAATGAGGTTGAGAATAGAAAAACATGAACATTGAAGGATGCATAAGATTATAATATAAATGAAACATTAGAATGTGAAAAACAACATAACACATTACATCATTACTATAAGAAAGTCTAGGCCCATAGATGTCAGAAAATATTTTGATTAGGATGACCTACCATGCACCAAAAATATAATCACAATATATACAACATTGAATAATTTAGTAGAAGGCTATATAATCCTAGGCCCATCCATATCATTCATATCATTTACATCCATCCATGTGCCATAAATATTGTATAACTGAAGAAATTATTTAATCACTTTTTATGTCATGATTATGTTTTGGGGGTGATATACATTGGTGTCTCCGATAAACTATGTATAGAAACGTCTATGTGTGTAATTTTTAGTAAAAATTCATATGGCTAGGGAAAACATGAGATATTGTCCTAGAATATTATTGGATAATGTCAGTAGAAAAATGGGTGTATATAATGCTTCATTGAGGAGTTTGATGAGAGTGTGTGGATGACTTTCAATACATGTAAATCATTATTACTATAAATGAATGTGTAAAAAGACATTATGACATGAATATTTGTAAATCTAAAGGCTATGTAAAAAATATAACACTTGGATAAATCGTAAGAGGAATATAATCCCATACCGTGATAGGGATCTTCTAAATGTATGGGATGGAAAATTCAATCTCAACTGGTTTTTATGTAAGAGGACTAAGAAGGATGGAGGGTATTCAAAAAAATATGGGGGAATTATTTATTAAATTATAAAAATACAGTTTAGAGTAGATATGATAAAATTATCAAAACCACAATTATTCCATGGTTTATGCTAATTGTTTCATAAAAATAAGATAGATTTTCAATATTTCATATTTACACGAACAGAATTACTTTAAAATAATACCCTTGGTGTTGTGGAATTGAGTCATGTTTATTAATAAATTGATTTTAATACATTAAAATATAGTATATGTTTTAGAGTATAAATTATGGGTTTATAACATTAATCAAATAACCTAATAAACAAATTAATAGGGAAATAAACATTTCATTTATTCCCTTTGAACTATTTTAAAATCAATTTTGTGATAATGTGAAATCATAATATTTACAATATATTTATACCATATTGAATTTTTACCATAATATTCTATGCTCTAAGAAAATTTGGGAATATTCACGATCATATACTTTACATTTTTTGCTTTTTCAAATAATATTTATTTTTTCAAAATTAATGTATAAATATGTGAATTTACACATATCAATTGAAATTCTTATTTATTGAAAAATATTATTAATGAAAATAACTGTTTTCAAACCCATATGATGATTATATCATAATTTACTAAATTACATATGCATATATATATAATTATTAATAAATAATAATATTACATGAAAATAATTTGATTTCAAAATTCTTTTATTTATTAAAAAGGGGGTTTTAATTAAAACTGTATAATTTCAAAATATTAAATTTATGTTATTTTTTATCAACATCTAATTTTAATCACCTCATATAAAACTATAATGATGAAAAGGGTAAAATTTGATAATTTTTGTATAAAAAAGTAAAATATGAATTTTTATACTATTAGTGTCTAGATATATAATATCTTATTACACTATAATTAACCCTAAGTGTAATGGTGTGAGGGTGTGACTTTCTTGGAGTTCTATAACGTACATAGGTTGTCAAATGATATCGATAATCTCCAACATCTCACGTATGTGGTTTCACTCAAGTTTATATTGTTGAATCACATCTTAGTAATGGTCAATTATAAATAAGAGTGATTCCACTTCCCATGGAAACTTTGATAAATGTGATTTATATGGTATGATACTACCAGTCGAGACCATCACTTATACTGCCTATGTCAATTAAATATTATCATAACCCAAAATTTATTCTCATCATAATGGTTGTAGTACAAGATTTATATTATTAATGGATATGATTATTAACAATATTTTAAATTTTATATCATATATTTTATAATAGTTAATAATAACCAATGTAGTTCATGTGTTTCCTATAATAATTTTACATAATGAGGTATTCATTTATTCTAAATGGAATTCCATTTATAAAATATTTTTTCATTACATGTTTATTATATATATTTTCCAATTAATTTATTATAAATATATTTAATCATTTTATATCCCCATAAACATCCCTTTTGTTTTTTAAATAAACATACACATTGTATACTATAAAAAATCTCACTAATTGAGGGTTTATAGACTTCTACTCACAATAATGTGATGTAATGTAGTATCAACTATTTCTATCAATAAAAATTATTTAAATTAAAATATATAATTCCATTATTGTTGCAAACATATACATATACTATTGAGAGTGAAATTTTTTTATGAATCGTGATTTTTTATAATAGTTATGGTCCAAATAAATTTTAATATTTTTGGATGGTTGGAGGTCTGTATGTAGATATAAATTTTTTAATTGACTCTAAATAATGATTATTTTCACAATTATTTTAAAATGTATATTCTTTAAACATAATATGAAGATTATACAATAAAAAATAAATGTATATTATATTTTTATATGGTTCTCCTAGAATGTGAAAAACTAGAGATCATGCAATTATATTTTTCATATACAGTAGCATCACAATGGAAAATAATTTTTATTTAAAATATTAATTATCCACATAGACCTTAAAGGTTTAAAAAATTGTTTATGTAAATTTTTAACTAAATAATATTCTTAAATTATATATCTCAATAGTCAACATTAAATTTACCTTCTACTTCCATTAATAGTAGGTTTTAATTATTCCATATATGGTGTATAAATATTTATAACATCTATGCTTTTCAACCAATATAAACATTTGGAATTTTTTTATTATTATACAAAATTATAATATGTGTCAAAATTTCATAAATTTTAATTATAAATAATTTTATTTTAAATATATTTCATCTCTAATTCTTCTGTTATTTCCAATTTAAAGTTATATCTCTTCGGCTAACCCAAAATGTCTACATGATTACCTCATTTTTAAAATTTATTTATTTTTATTAAAAAATATCTATTTAAAAAATATTTTTCTATTTGAATGTGTAATCTATAATGTTATCATATTTACATTATACAATATTTTATTCCATTAAAATAACATAATTATTTTTAAATAGTTAGATACACTATATTCATCTAAATATCGTATTTAAATTTAAATCAAACATGTTTTTGTGACCCAAATGGAATGAATTACCTCATAATTGTTTAAGCATTTGTTATTAATTTTATATTATTTCTCATGATTTTTATTTATCCATGTTCCCATGTCATTAAAAACTTGTTACTGGACTATGGACAATAGACATTGGATATGCTGGGAATGGGTAATGGGATTTGGGATTCTAGATTTGGTGGTTATAAAATTATTCCAATATTATGTTTCGAATCATGTAATGTCTAAACAATAGAGAATATTATGTATATGAAATGTAACAAACCCTTTTATTGGTTTAAATATATTTTAAACAAATAATGTTATCAAAAAGTCTATTTAAATGATTGGTTGATGTTAACATCATTATTGTTTACATTTTTTAGTTTTAAACCTTAAATGTATAGAGTCAATAATATGTCATTAATTATGGTACATATGGATAATAATTTATCATTAGAAATTATTTTAAATAAAATTGTGGTTCTTTAATTAAATTAATATTTTTTTCAATGTTTTTCAATTATATCAATGTATTTTTTAATGGAATGATTGTTGTGAAATTCTAATTAACCTTTTTGATGAATTATTGGAAATTTGATTTGAAAAATCAAATGGATTTTGTTGTGTTATAATATAACTTATAGATTTTATTATTATGAATTAAAATTTAATTGTGTTTTTATATAATATACTACATTTTATAGAATAACCATCATAGGATAGATATGGTTGGTTTTTTATGATCTAATGTATGGATATAGAGTTCTACCATGGGCCCTCATTTGGGAGAAATAATTAAAAAATCAGTATTAATTGAGTTTTCATTGATGAAAAATATACATGGACTTCTAATTTCATTCTAGCATTATTCTCATGTGATATTAGTATTTCCAAAAAAATTAATTAAATCTAATGATGTTTTAAATCCACCGTATGTGGTATGGTATGAGGAACATAGATTTTTTTTCTTATAAAATTACATAGGTAAGGGAAGTATTAACATTATTTTTTTATTCTAATATATTGAATAAAAATATGAAAATTTATTATTCATGTGTTATCCCAAGGAATGTATGGGATGTTATTGTTATAATCTTACCATTAAATAAGTGTTAGTATACTATTTTCAAAATTCATTCAGAAGTAATTTATCAACCATGTAATTAGTCAGAGGAATTTATTATATAGTGATATTTAAGATCAATAATTATTATTTATTAACAATGTGATGACTCAATCATTCTCATATATAGTTATGGAAGAATATCCAACTCATGTTACCTAAAAAAATCAATTTTATTTTTTGGATTCTTCATAAATATATGAGATATTGGTCTCTTAGTATTTTTTATGGATATTTAATTTCTACAAATGATGGACCTATCAATGATAAAGATTCCCATATGATTTTGGATCTATAGAAATGGTTAATAGTAATAATATCTAAAATATAATCCTTGTACACTATCCATTTTTTTAACATGGTTGATTGACCAAAAAGGATGAGATTCACTTATTGATCTGTAATTTTACACATGAAAAAAGAAATGGATGGTATAATAACTATAGTTAAATAACTCTTTGTTTTAAGGGTCTATAAAAATTTCATGCCATTGAATATGAAGAGTCCATTTTAAATGATGAAAAGAAAAATTCCAATAAGACAATTATCACCATTCCAGATTATTTTTTTTTCAAAAATTTTAAATTTATTTCAAATCCAAATTCTTTATAGAGAAATTATTCTAGAAAGTGTATATAATACAACCTAATGGTTTCAATGATCCAAATGGGACTAAAATGGTGACAAATCTACCAAAATTCATTCTTGGAATAATTTGAGATTTCTAATGCCAGAATATCATGTTTTATGATGTATTAAATGAGTTTTGTTTCAATGAAAATCATGGTTGATTCCAATTATTACAAGTAGATTTTTGTGAGTGTTATAGTGTTTTTTATATTCTATATTGATGACATTTATGTTTTCAAAAATGATATTTGAAATATTCACTCTATGAATATGTGTTTGGGAATGTTATTTTAAATATAATACATAGGGGAATAATGCAATATACTAGAAATTAAGTGCTATAGGGATAGAAATAAAAGGCCATTTGAACTCAGTCAAGACATTAAAATTTTTACTGTAATAAAAATATTTTGAATAGAGATATATATGAATACTTATTTTATGATATTTCATGGCATGATTCATTGGAAGATTCATTATCCTTAATAGAAGTTAGAAAGGATGGAAATAATTTGAAATGGATCAACAATAATATTTTTTTAAAATATTTTATTATCAATTTGGTGTCATTTGTACACATTGAATAACTAGTAGGTAATAATCCAATAATAGTGAGATTAATTTTCTTGTTGTAATGAACATCCTAAAGTCCTTATGATGGACCATGAAATTTTTTATATAATTTAAAGGAGGATATGAGATATTGGTTATGGGTTACAAAGATTTTTTATTCTAATTTAAAAGATATTATTTAATATATCAATTTGTATTCACGATTATCCAATACGGTGGAGTAAAATATTGTAACAGGTCCATAAAATCCATCACAGGTCACACAACAGAAAATGTAGAACATGTCAATGTATTAGATAATGTAATGTAATATATTTCAACCAAGATGTTAATCTATGAAATATAGGTGTTTCCTCACATCAAGGGAAAAATATGGACTTTTAATGACTAAAATAAATTCATTACATTGGATAAAGAACCCCATTCATACAAAAAGACTACATTATTCCTTTGGAAATGTTATATTATTTTTTAGAACATTTAGAGTACAAATGTTTTTTTTGTTTTGTTTATATATAAGTCAATGTATGAAATCGTTTGATGAAACACTTATAAAGATAGAAGCTTGAGGATCCTCTAGTGTCACTTGGTGTACTATACATATGAGATGAAGATAAAAAAATTGAATCATCATGTTATTATAATGAAAGTAACATTCATTTAATAATCATTCCAATGTACTCAGATTAATATTACATGAATATTGGATGGATAATATACCCTCAATGTGTGATGTTCAGTTTTCCCTAATTTAAGACCATCACAGAGTTGTATAGATTATAAGGCAATGTTAATATTTTTTAGAGTAGTGGAATCATGAAAAAATTAATGGAGGATTCTTATATGGACTATCCCTATATGAATTTCCAATGTAATTTTTGATATTTTTCTTTATAAATAAATTTATTATACTCATAATAAATAATTTTTCTGTGATTGATGAGATATCATACATGAGATATGACAACCCTGCTTTTTATTACAACTTAAACATGCTTTATTACATAAAGCATCACTTGATACAATATAGAAGTTCGAGAGGTTTAGTGTCTTTGGGGCTTAGGATCATTACATAAAAACTTTAAACTTGAAATAAAACATCTTTATTGAAAAATTCCTTTACATGACTACTACATTCCTTCGTACTTAGCATTGCATGGGATAACCTGAGGACATGCATAAGAAAAGGGTGAGCTGTAAAGCCCAGTAAAGGAGTAAACATGGAATAACATGAGGAGTACAATACATGTTAGGAAATAGGCATATCAATAGAGAATAAAAGAAACATGAACATAAAGGCATGATAAAGCATGGTAATCATAACATGGAAGTGTGGCAACTACACTTAACATTGAATTAGCATGAGCCAAGGCTCATTGCACATAGAGCATGAGTAAACCCTCATTGCACTTGAAGCATGATTAAACCCTCGTTGAACTTGAATTAGCATGAGTCAGCACTCATTGCACTTGACGTATCATGATACTATACTTTACCCAATGCATTGGAGCGCTATAAGGGTGCACCCTTCTTAAACATTTCATTTCATGCATAAGTGTGCCACATGGATCATAAAACATGGATTCATAAAACATAATAATTTATTCCACGATAAAGGAATGTGGAATTCATACATGAAACTTTATAATCAATAAGTAAATGTGCATAAAGGTGAATACCCTTGATGGAGAAATGGGCATGGTATTCACTACACAATGACATTGGCTTAGAAAATCGGTGTGATTTCGGCAGCGTAACGACGTGACATAAGAATTCATAAAAAAGGTTTATGGGAGAGAAAGGGGATACTTTTCATATTTACTTGTAATAGACAGTAATATGGTTATATAGATACATGTCCCAACAATTGAAATGGAATTTAGATTCATGATAAAAAATTATTTCTTGAATGTAAAAGAAGAGAGAGAAGTTCCTTTCGGAATTTCGGCATAGTAACGGGTGTACATGGGAAGAATTTAATGAGAGAGAAATGGGTCTCCCATAATTCAAAAAATAAGAGGGAAGTATGGGGGAGGTGATAAACCATACCCCAACATTCATAATTTAAATTAAAAGGGCAATACAACTGAAAGAAAATTGACAAAAATGAGAAAGGAAGAAAAAAACCCTTACTTGAAACTGTGCTTCCAACGGCTAGAGAGAGGCTTGTGAGAGGCTTCTTGGGAGCTTGGGGCACCTTGAGAGGATTATAGAGAGATTAGAGCAGAGTTTGGACGAACTAAAGGGGATTTGAGTTAGGAGTAAGTGGGATCTTGGGTGTGTTTATATAGGAAAGGTGAGAGAATTCTTTATTATTTAGGTTTGGGACCCCTTATATTAAAATAATCCAAAGCACAAACCATCCCATGGTATTTGCCCGTGTTTTCTGGAAAAGGAAAGAGAAAAAAATAGTTTACAAGGACAAGGTCCGAAATTATTAAAAAATTAGTGTTGCTTATGTGGAGGTGAGTCACACTCCCATGGAAATTAATTTAAAAAGGAAAAGTGTTGAATAAGTCTTGAGGGCTCCATTAATGCTTTGAAAATTAAGTAAAAAAAACCCAAAATCACATTATTTTAATGATAAAACAAATATTGGCCGAACATAAGGATTATGGTATTTTATTACATCACCATTGGGTCATTATGATGTCATAAATCACATTATATATTTAAATGGTATTTAATTTTTACCCAAAAATTTGACTGTCTCAGAAAATTATGAAAAATTCACCATTGGATAATTTCGACGTCCTAATTCCAAAAATAATATTTATTTTCTCTAAATAATTTTCTAAATATGTTAATTTTCACTTTTAAAATAAAAACCGACATTTATAAAAAATTCACGGATTTTGAGAGAAATGGCTTTCAAACCTTAATAAAAATTTTAATTGCATTCATAAAATTATAAGGTTATTTATATTTAATAAAACTTAATTTAATATTTATAATAATAATTTATTAAAATATTATTTAGTCAAAATATCCCTTAATTTAATAAAATATAATTCTTAATTAAATAATAACCAAAAAAACCATTTGTAATCTAAAAACTATTTACAATGTATCAAAAATGACTAGAAATTATATTCATTATTATATACAAAAATAATTCACATGAACATAGTACTAGTTATTTGTTACATAACCCCTTAAAATAGCCGCATAAGACCTAAGGGTAAGGTGTGCGATTGTGACAGACTCTTGGGATGGCTCGGATAACATCGCTCGAGTGGTAATCTCTATAAACTTCCACATTTCCCGTAGACGGTCCCGTTCGAGCTTGACATAATGAAGCTCAGCTTGGGCTTGGTCAAGGTCGAAGCCCAAAGACGCCACCTCTTTTCCAAGCTCCGAAAAATGGGCTTCGTATGGGGAAATTCTACTAGATGAGGCCATCGCTTCCTTTGTCTGAGTAAAATTGGGTTCGTTAAAGCCATATTTTTATACTACTCAAGTGATCACTATTCAACGTCTATAAAAGTAATGGATACAAATCATAACATAAAACTAAAGAAGTTTACATCTTATAAAATCATTTTTCATAAAGAAACATTTAACTGGATCAAGAGGGATTTTCCATTAATGAAACTTTGGGTCGTTACAATATCCCCCCCTTAAGAAATTTCACCCTCTAAAT
This sequence comes from Viscum album, assembly GCA_963277665.1. Taxonomy (NCBI): domain Eukaryota; kingdom Viridiplantae; phylum Streptophyta; class Magnoliopsida; order Santalales; family Viscaceae; genus Viscum; species Viscum album. The sequence continues at coordinate 1,870,147,476 of OY728147.1, forward strand.
TTTCCTTTTCCCACACTAAAACAAATGAGGGTAACTCAGTTTCATCATATCCTCCGACTCCCAATTTGCTTCATCAAACTTGTGGTTTCTCCACAACACCTTGACGAGGGGCATTGTCTTATTTCATAGATCTTTTTCTCTACGATCTAAGATCTTCACTGGTTGCTCCTCATAAGAAAGATCATCTTCCAATTGTACCACCTCGGAAGAGAGTACATGTGAAGGGTCTGGTATGTACTTCCTTAAAAGGGATACATGAAAGACATTATGCACCTTGGCCATAGTAGGTGGAAGTTCTAGTCAATAGGCCACAACCCCAACATGATCAAGAATCTTGAAGGGGCCGATGTACCTTAGATTTAACATCCCTTTCTTTCCAAACCTCATGAACTTCTTCCACGGAGATATGCGTATAAACACCATGTCTCCGACTTTAAACTAAAGGTCTCGTCGACGATTATCTGCATAACTCTTCTATCGAATTTGGGCTGCCTTGATATGCTGTTGAATGGTTTTCACCTTCTCCACCATTTCTTCGACCATTTCGGGTCCAAGAAGCTTACGTTCACTGACCTCATCCCAACATGTAGGTGTTCTACACCTTTTCCCATATAATTCTTCATATGGTGCCATTTGGATGCTCGAGTGGAAACTATTATTATAAGAGAACTCAACCAGAGGAAGATGTTGATCCCATCATCTAAATTCCATTGATCATGCTCTCAACATGTCCTCAAGTGTTTGGATAGTTCGCTCTGATTGACCATCAGTTTGAAGATGATAGGTCGTACTGAAGTTCAGTTCAGTATTCAGAGCATGTTGTAGACTCTTCCAAAACATAGAGGTGAATCTTGGATCTCGGTCAGACACAATAGATAGTGGTACTCCATGCAACCATACCACATCCCTGATATATATCTATGCTAGTTGATCCAAAGAGAAATCCTCTCGAATAGAAATGAAGTGTGCAGTCTTTGTAAGACGATCCACAACAACCCAGATTTCATTGTTGCCTTTGGATTTCCTTGGAAGTCCGGTGACAAAGTCCATGGTGATGTTCTCCCATTTCCATTCTGGTATGGGCAATGGTTGCATCATCCCCTTAGACTTCTACCTCTCTGCCTTCACTTGATAACACACCAGGCACTTTGATGTATATTCAGTGATATCCTTCCTCATATTATCCCACCAAAAGTTTTCTCAGAGATCTCGATACATCTTTGTGCTCCCTGGGTGAATAGAGAATGTTGAACTATGTGCATCATCCAAAATTTCCTTCTTCAGCTCCGTACTTGATGGAACACATAGTCTTTTCCCACACCGAACAATTCCTTCTTCATTAACATTAAACTCTAAGGATTTTCCCTTTTTGATAGCTTCCACTTTTTCTTTAATTCCCACATTATCCTTTTGAGCATCCTTTAACATTTCCAAAATAGATGGTTGAGCAATCATTTGTGAAAGGATTGATGATGTTCCCTTCTTTATGATTCCCACGTCCATCTTCATCAAGTCTAAGAAGATTGGATCCTTCTCAATTCTCATCATTGATAGAATCGATGGATCATTTCTACTTAGGGCATCTGCCACCTTGTTCGCTTTCCCAGGGTGGTAATGTATTGAACAATCATAATCCTTGATGAGCTCTATCCATCTTCTATGGCGCATATTAATCTCTTTCTGTGTGAATATATATTTAAGACTATTGTGGTCAGTATATATCTCACATTTCTCTCCATAGAGATAATGCCGCCAGATTTTCAAGGCAAAGATCACCGCCGCCAACTCCAGATTATGCGTTGGATAGTTTCGCTCATGGATTTTCAACTTCCTTGAGGCATAGGATATCACTTTATCATTCTGCATTAGCACACATCCTAAGCCCTTCTTTGAGGCATCACTGAATACCACAAAAAGTTCCCCACTTGTGGGTAAAGTGAGCATGGGTGTAGTGATAAGCCTCCTTTTCAACTCCTTGAAGCTTTCTTCATATTCATCACTCCAAGCAAACTTTACTCCCTTTCGAGTTACCTTATTAATAGGGTTGTACAATTGTGAGAAATTACTGAAAAAGCATCGATAATATCCAGCTAACCCCAAGAAGCTACGGATATCAGTTACCGATGTTGGCCTTGGCCATCCCTCAATTGCATCTGTTTTGGAGGGGTCCACAGATATCCCATTTCTTGTGATGATATGGCCTAAGAATGAGACTTACATCAACCAAAACTCACACTTGTTGTACTTTGCATAGAGCTTCTCCTTCCGAAAAGTCTCTAGTACAGTTTTTAAATGCTCCTCATGGTCCTCCTTGGTTTTGGAGTGTATTAGAATATCATCTATAATGACTACCACAAATTTGTCAAGGTAATCTCTAAAGACTCTATTCATCAATTCCATGAATATTTCTAGAGCATTGGTGTGTCTGAAAGTCATTACTATTAATTCATAGTGCTCGTACCTTGTATGAAAATTTGTCTTGGAGATATCTTCCTTCTTCACCCTTACTTGATAATATCCTGACCGCATGTCCACCTTGGAGAAGTATTGTGCTCCACGCAGCTAATCAAAAAAGTAATCAATTCTTGGGAGAGGGTACTTGTTCTTTATCGTGATTTTGTTAAGTTCACGATAATCGATGCAAAATCGCATTGACACATCCTTCTTTTTGTCAAAGAGGACCGGTGCACCCCATGGTGATGCACTTGGGCATATAAACCTTTTGTCAAGGTTCTCCTGTAGTTGCTTCTTCATCTCTTCAAGCTCAACAATAACCATTCTCTATGGAGTCTAGGATATTGGTAGCGCCCCATGTATAAGTTCAATTGAGAACTCAACATCTCTTCTTCGAGGAAGACCAGGAAGTTCCTCGGGAAACACTTCAGTGAATTCCCTCACAATAGGAATTTGTTCAAGGGTGGTTTCTTCCTTGGAATCAATCATCTAAGCCTGATATGCGTGCTCATAAGGCAGTAATATCCATGCTTGAGATGATGGAGAGAAAAGAGATTCATCTTCCTCCTGACACTTTTAAAGAATCGGGGGTCAATTCTCCATATGGAGTGTGATTTCCCTCTCCCGACAATTTATGTTGGCTCTATATAAGGAAATCCAATCCATGCCAAGAATTGCATCAAATTCCACCAGAGAGAGTATGATGAGGTTCGCCAGGAAATTCATTCCACAGATTATAACAGGGGAGGACTTATACTCATGGGATGCAATGATTGCCCCATTTGCCGTACTCACCGACATCTTTACTTCCATGATTTGTGGTGGTGCTAGGATTGTTCTACTAAAGTTTTGAGTTATAAAAGAATGTGTAGAAGCTGAATCAAAAAGTAAATTCACTATTCTTGAATGAATAACTAGTGTACTTGTCACCACTTCGTTGTCGGGGTTCACTTCGGCAGAAGTGATGGCAAAAGCTCTTCATTTCTGTCTTGGAGGTTGTTGGTTGCCTCCGAAAACCCTTGTATTAGGGCACTGATTTGCAAAATGACCTGGTTCTTTGCATTTGTAGCATTGAACAACGCATTGAGGTTCGAACGGAGCGTTCCTCTCCTCTGTCGTAGCTGCAGGTCCTTCTTTTCGACAGTTAATAGGTAGGTGCCCTTCCCTTCCACACATGAAGCATTTTATCTTCCCCCTAAGGCAATTTCCAGGGTGCTTCTTTCCACACTTTTGGCAAGTGGGGTGCTGGAACTTCATAGCGCCATTGGATTAATCCATCGGCCCACCATCATTGAAGTCCACCTTACGCTTCTTGTCCCCATGATACCCCTGTGATTCTCTGATCACCATTTCAACCTTGAGGGCACATCGAACAATTTCCTCATAGCTGTCGAAGTCATGGATCGCTAATTCTTTCCGCAAGCTAGGCTTCATCCCACCAAAGAAGCGGTCAACCTTGCATTCGAGGGTAACGACAAAGCCGGAAGTGTATCGTGCAAGCCTTGTGAAGTTTTCCTCGTACGCTCGCACAGATTCTTCATCTTTTTTCTTGAGGGAAAGGAAGACCCTTTCCATCTTAAGACGGAGGGTGCGAGGAAAATATTTATCGAAAAATATCTTCCGGAATTCCTTCCATTCCAAAGCCTCGATCTCCTCCTCAGGCTTCGTATTTTTGATCAACGTCCACCATTGATCAGCTTCACCCTCCATATGATAAGCTGCCAGGAGAACCTTCTCTTGTTCAAAACATTGGAGGATGGAGAATATCTTTTCAATAGAGTTGATCCATTGCTCAGCGATCGTGGGATCAGACGATCCACTAAAAGTAGGAGGCCTTTGTCTGATGAATCTTTCAATAGAGACTTTTTCTTTCTTGGGGGGGGGGGGTGTTGAACAATCCTCTTGACCCGTGTTTCTATTCAAAACTTGAGTTAGATGAGAGAGAAGTGTGACAAAGTTTGCGATTCCCGCTCCCATTGGATTGGGCATCTCATTAGTACAATCATCACACTGATCTTCACAACGGTTGTTAGCCCGAGTTCTCCTATTACCGGCCATTGGATGGAATAAAAGGAAAGTTAGGGGTAACACATAAAGGGAAATCCAAAGAAAAAAGTTGATGAATTATAAATACACTTTAATCTCTTTAACTCATGAGTCTATAGGATTAAATCCATGATTTTCATGATCTACCTTCTAACATATATTCTTAGGGGCATTTTTCCCTTAATAAGGGTTCATACTAAGCTTGTGAATTTATCAAAACATATCCCCCGGGAGTGTCGTAACCAAGAGTGCAGCAAGTCCCGTTGTCGTGCACCAGTTCCCGTTCGAGTCTAGCTCAATGCGGTGTTTTTGGGTTTTACCCCTAGGATACATCTGTGCCAGAGCCGCCTCTACCTGCTCGTATCCAGACGGGGATGTATTTTCTTGATAAACCACATACTCAATACTTAACAAAACATAAGGATATTTTTTTTATACTTATTCTTGTATCTAAGGCTTTACTAGGGTTTCCTAATCCCAAAAATTACTAAACCTATGCTATGATACCAACTATGAAAACCCTGCTTTTTATTACAACTTAAACATGCTTTATTACATGAAACTCCACTTGATAAAACAAAGATTATCGAGAGGTTTAGTGTCTTTGGGGATTAGGATCATTACATAAAAAATTTAAACTTGAAATACAACATCTTTATTGAAAACTTCCTTTACATGACCACTACATTCCTTCGTACTTAGCATTGCATGGGATAACCTGAGGACATGCATAAAAAAAGGGTGAGCTGAATAGCCCAGTAAGGGAGTAGACATGGAATAAAATGAGGAGTAAAATACATGTTAGGAAATAGGCATATAAATAGAGCATAAAAGAAAAATGAACATAAAGGCATGATAAATCATGGTAATCATAACAAGGAATTGTGGCAACAACACTTAACATTCAATTAGCATGAGCCAAGGCTCATTGCACATGGAGCATGAGTAAACCCTCATTGCACTTGAAGCACAAGTAAAACCTCATTGCACGTGAATTAGCATGAGTCAAAACTCATTGCAATTGACGTATCATGATACTATACTTTACCCAATGCATTGGAGCGCTGTAAGGGCGCACCCTTCTTAAACATTTCATTACATGCATAAGTGTGCCACATGGATCATATAACATGGATTCATAAAACATAATCATTTATTCCATGATTAAGGAATGTGGAATTCATACATGAAACATTATAATCAATAAGTAAATGTGCATAAAGGTGAATACCCTTTATGGATAAATGGGCATGGTATTCACTACACAATGACATTGGCTTAGAAAATCGGTGCGATTTCGACAGCGTAACGACATGACATAAGAATTCATAAAAAAAGGTTGATGAGAGAGAAAGGGGTTACTCATCATATTTACATGTAATTGACAGTAAGGAGGTCATATAGATACATGTCCCAACAATTGAAAAGGAATTCAGATTCATGATACACAAGTATTGCTTGAATGTAAAATAAGAGAGAGAAGTTCCTTTCGGAATTTCTGCATAGTAACGGGTGTACATGGGAGGCATTTAATGAGAGAGAAAAGGGGTCTTCCATCATTCAAAAAATAATAGGGCAGTATGGGGGTGATGCGAAACCGTACCCCAACATTCATAATTGAAATTAAAAGGGAAATACAACAAAAAGAAAATCGACAAAAATGAGAAAGGAAGAAAAAAACCCTTACTTGAAAGTGTTCTTCCAAAGCGTAGATAGAGGCTTCTGAGAGGCTTCTTGGGAGATTGGGGCACCTAGAGAGGATTATAGAGAGAGTTGAGAAGAGTTTGGACGAAATCCAAGGTATTTGAGTGAGGATGAAGTGGGAGCTTGGGTGGGTTTATATAGGAAAGGTGAGAGAATTCTTTATTATTTAGGTTTGGGACCCCTTATATTTAAATATTCCAAACCACAAACCATCCCATGGTTTTTGTAACACCCCAGGTAAATAAGGAATATGAAATCTTTATATTTATCCATATTTGTGAATAAAATATTAATATTACTTTAAAGGGGATGCTATGCTCGATGGCGTACCCAATACACAACAACGAGTCTCTTGGGAATCTTACGTTGCACTCTAATAATAAAATAATATTATTTTAAATGGTAGTTAACATGTAGCCGTTGTAATGGCGGGAATGGATAGAAATAACTAAAATATGATTATATATGTTTTTAAATGTTTTTACATTTATCCAATAAAAGATAATGGCTTAAAATACAGAAAGAATTCAATTTTAGGCGTATATGCCCTAGTTTTCACTAAAGGTTCACTTATCACCTTTTGATGTTGAACCATCATTAAATATAGTTTTGATCACTCTTAAACATTCTTTTGGACCAAATAAAACTCTTATTAAGAATCGGGACATCAAAATTTACTTTGTGTAAATTTTTGGTATTATTTGGATAAAGTTCATTTTTTAATGAATAGTGTAAAATGTTGTATTTTAATTCAAAACCTCTTTTTAATCTAATTTATTTATATGATTAGATTATCTTTTGAATTGGTTTTAAAGTGAAATTAGAATATATTTTTACCATTAAATCCAATAGTGTTCGTTGGAATTAATTTCACTTTTATATCAGACTTAAACTAGTGTCAATCTTTTGATACTTATTGTTCTATAAAAACACGCTATTTGCTCTGACAGCGGGAATTAATTATTAAATTAATTATTGTGACTATTATGTTTTGAATTTTGTAAAACGGACTTCATTTTTGAATTCGTAATATCAAATATAGCTTAGGGTGAATTTTTGGTAATTTTCTGAAAAACTTCAATTTTTGATGAATAGTGAAACCACTAAGTGGTACTTATAAAGACTGATTTTCCTTTTAAATAAAATTTTGCCATCATTGTGTTTTGAATTTCAAAAATCCGACATACATGGTTGTCATTAAGAAGTAAAATGTGGTTCAATGGGATAAAAATAATTTTTTGGTGAATAGTAACTTATTAAGTTCTTAATCGCGATTAGAGGTAATTAGTGTAGTTTAAGGTATTAATGATATTATAAGAATGTGAAAACACCATGAAAATTGTCCTAAACCTATTGGGTGAGTCATGGCCGACCAAGACAAGCCATGATCCAACTTGGGGACCCCATGGAGCCACTTTAGTTGGAAAATGACAATAATATATTTTTATTTAATGTAAAAATAAAATTGACACAAACATGATATGTTTTACTAAACCAATTTTTAAGTGGGGTTAAACAAGTCCAAATTTTGATTATAAATAGTCATTGGAAAGATAAAATGATTTCCTACAACATAGTAATTTTTTTATAATTTTTAGACATAAAATAAAATAAATTATGTATGACATAATAATGATGCAGCGATGACATCATTATTTGACGATTTAAATAAAATGGAAAGATAATGTAAAATCTATGAACTACACATGTCCAAAACTTATTGGATGAGTGGAGTTCGAATCCTTATCAACGTATCCACGAATTATATCAATGTGGGACCTTTTAAAACCGAAAAACATTTTCAAATAAAGTAATATTTCTTACATTCCAAAAGTGCCCCTCCTCTCCTCTTATAAAAGGCCCCCACCTCTACCACCTTACACACACTCATCAAGCCTTTGGCTCGGCCAACCCCTGCCCATTTACTCTCTCCCCATCCCTCTCCACATCCTAGAGGATTCCCTTTGGGCATAATCCTTTCAAAGGAAGCCTTTAGGCTCAAATCAAAAGGAGTTACACTTTTAAAGGTAATTCTTTCTCTCATGTTCATTTGTTTTATTTTGCTTCTCCAACCCCCTAAACTCTTTTTATTTATTTTTTTTGTAACAACTCCAGTATCTTCAATATACTAGGATGTTGTTATAATATTTATTCGAGCTACACTCTCACACAACTACATCAAATGGTTAAAGAACATACGGTTTCCGTGGATGGTGAAATTCTGCCTCCCGAAATGATGATTGTTCAATACTCATTTAACACCTTCAAAGGTGGCCATTATGATGTCACTATTTTTATATATGATATATAATATTTTTATGTTTTCCTTATGCTTCTGTATTTTTCATTTTTGTCTTACCTTTATGACTTCCATTATGGGTATACGCAATATCTTCATTTAAGGAAGTGCGGACTACCACCCCCTCAAAGTGATTTGATTCGTTAAATACCATATGTGGGATGTATAAAGGATGGAAATATGATATTATATATGATATTATACTGGAATTATTATATACCTTTATATCATTATTATTCCATTCTATAAAATATGAAATAGAAATGAAAGTAGCGTTCATGCGTACGTACGGCTTACCGTCTCCATGAACGGTGCATTTCATTTCTTACCTCTATATGATTATGTAATGTTATAAATGCATGAATGTACTGGATATATATGAAATATATGATATCTACATCATGAATACAATTCTGGATATAATAAACATTTTTCCACACGAACAACATGTAATTGTAAGAAGTCCACTTTCGACTTAAGAACCAAATATCGGCAAAAAAAATATTATTAACTTAAATGATTACATAATGTTTATTACATGGTAATAAGTGGTATAAAAGGAATAATGAACATGAAAAAGGTTCTTAAGTAAGTAGAAATTAACTCAAGTTTATTATTCAGGAGATTAAAGAACGATCGAGTCAAGTCAGACCCGAGGTAAGGGATCCTACTCCTCTCTTTCTTTTGAAGTACTCTCCTTTATGTCACTTCTTTTAAGTTCCTCTTTGTAATGTTGGGGGATGTTCTTTTATATTCCTCTTTCTGTAAATTTTATTTTAATGTGATAAGATACCCTATTTTATCTCATCAATCCATATTCGGAAGTTTTATGTGGCGCCGTTAGGCTGCCGAGTTTTCGTAAGGGATTTTTCATCTCACTTTTATTCCCGTGAGATTTATGCTACATTTGCCACAAATTCCATTGATTGGTGTATGTACTGACCATTATTCTACTCTTTGTGTAATATAATTTGTTTATGAGTATTTACATCAGTGATCTATTGTCCTTCTTTCATGGGGTGTATGTTTTGAAAGATACCCAAGTCGGTAAGGGAACCTTTCACCCTCCTTTTTTTTAAAAGACTTCTTTTGTTGGGTCTTTTAATTTACATATTGTTATTTTTGGATATGTTCTCATATATCCTTGTTGATGTAAATTTTATGTCCAAGTGATGAGATACTCTTTTTACCTCTCATCAACTATTTTTGATGTGATGCCGTTAGGCTGTCAAGGGAACTTTTTAACCCAATTTCGATTTCTTTGGGTTCAACATGTAGTCATTGAATATGTCACCCATTGAATATGTGTGAATGACTTTTTATTGTTTTAAACTTAATATCCACTTATATTGGGTGTATTTATATTTTCACACATATTTTTGAGATTGATTTGTCCTTAATTTAAGGATACCTTCTTTATAAGGGATTTCATCACATTTGACATTTCTATTGAGGGTTCATTGTTGTTATGCACCAATTCACTCTTATATGGTGTATATACTGTCCTTTGGGGTAGTATATCATGAATCCATTTATTCTCATGATATTAGAAATTTCTGACTAAATGTTATTCCTCAATTATTGTATTCAAGTGTCTCTAATTTTGGTAAAACCCCTTTAACCAAAATGTTATTTTAAATGTTTTAATTATTCGTTATTATTAATATCCATGTTTTTAAAATGGTTTTGAGGATTTATTTATATGGATATTAATGGTTTAATATTTTAAGCGTCAAGGTGGTATGGGACACTTTGATTCCAAAATCTCTTTATTAAATGTTTTAAATGGTTTTGAAAATGGTTTTGATAAAGGATTATATTATGATATATTGTGATGTGGAAATGTTATCATTACTTTATATTGGTTTTATGTTTTATGATTTTATATTGGTACTTGGACATTTTAACGGGTGGTTACGTTATAAACCATATGACGGGTGGTGCCGTGATTACCAGGACGGGTGGTTACGTTATAACCTCCAATGCATTGGGTATGGAAGTTGGCCGTATGGCTATTCCATTAAGTATGTATGGAAATTGGCCGTATGGCTATTACATTAAGTGATATGTGTGGAAGTTGACCGAATGGTTATTCCACTTAAGTATGTTTATGTCCCAAGTTACCTTTATATATGTTATTTGTTCTTTATATGGGTTTTATGGTAATCCTTTGGTTACAAAAAGGTAAGTAATGATACTTTTTTTTTCAGTGAAGTGTTTTTATTACTTCATAAAGGTGAAAAGAATTACCTTGTTAAAGTATACATGGTTTACTTTTTGTTTTGATAAACTAACAGTTTTTATTCTTTGTGTATCCCATACTGAGTTTTTATGCTCATCCCAAGTTTTTGAAATGTTTTTCACATGACTTAGTGTGGAATAGGGTCAAGGATGGGATCAAGGGAAAGTCGTGCTACCTAAAACATGAAACTAGACATGTTTTTTTAGAGTTTTCATTTTATGGAAATTTAGTAGAAGAGACTACTTTGTAATCTTTTGAGATGTAATAGTTATGTCCTAATTCTCTAAAACTCTAAACCTGAAAAGATCCTAAATGTGTAATCTTGTAATAACTCAAGATTAAGTAAGGTTTAAGGCTGGGGCCTTACAGTTGGTATCAAAGGTCGGTTTAGAGGTTAGGGTATTCTTTAAGCATAAGTGACATTACCATAATGGTTAGGATTTCAGAAAGAGTCCTAGTTTTAGATAAAGTGAATGAGTATGTGTATCTTAGTGTTTACCTTCCTCATTAGTACATGATGGTTTTGTTGATATACTCACACTGACCTTTTTGGTTTTAGTAAATGGATGGATCTAGTAGGCACCAAAGTGAAAATGGGTTTCAAGGAAACTGTGGTGGTTCTCTGATTAAGATACTAGATAAAATGGAGGATTCAATGAGGAAACTCGTGGTTGTTCTAAACCAAATATCAAGGAGTCGTGATCAACCACTTCAACCTTGGTGAGTTCTCTAATGCATCAGGTACGAGATGGCCAATTCGATGTGTAAATTCAAGTAATAATTATTAAGGTAACCATTAGGGTTTATATGATCCTTACTTTTTAGGTAATTGTGGGTTACTCTATGATATGATGGAAAATGAAAGGAATGAGATAAACTTGAGGTTAAAATATGTTATGATTATTCTTGAAGATTTTATCTCATTTTGGGGAATGTTTTGAGAATTATATAGTTTTGAAAAAAGGACAACACGCAGACCTTGTGACAACCCGTCGCGTCGGACAAAGCTGCGGGAATCGAACCCACAACCAAAGTGCGACTGGTATTTATCGCCTACCACTGGACTACGTGAAGTTCCTGGTTAGTTTGACTGATTCATTCTAGTTATATGATTTTATGAATTAAGAGTATGTTGATTTTGGGTTATTTATAAAAATGATTAACCTATCATGGAGGATATGTGATTAGGATAAATACTTTTCAATGCGAGACTTTAAGAGCAACTGATTTTGTTTGGAGATAAATGTTACGATTTTAATTGGAAGACTATGTGACTAAATCCTTCAAATATTTGGGTTTCAATATTAGATTGGTTTACTTTGAAGAATTTTAATGACAAATTTTTTATCTAATGGTCCTCATTGAACTTTGGGTTTTGTTGGACAAATTTCGGAGATTAAGAATAGATTTTCTTTTTATAAAGGGTTATCCTTTTCTGGATTATCTGATCTTGTAATAGCCTTTTTGGTTTTGGATTTGGTTAAAGTCTAAAGACATGGGAAGTATATAGTTCTATTTTATGGATTAGGTGATTCTCTAGAAGTTGATTATAGTACTCTTAATGTGAACAAGTCTTCCTAAATACTCGTCTTTTGGAGAAAATATGAGTTTGTGTAAGGAATCTAATAAAGGTTGAAAGTCAATATGATAAGTGATTATGTTTCCTTATGAATAAATTCCTCAATAAAAAGTAACATAAAACAAAAATGTTTTCTATTAACTTTTCCTATTGGGGAATCGAATACCGTTTAACCCATCACAAGTTTGTGATTTTCTCGTGGTTAACTTTCTCCTAAACATGTTTTCTATCACTCTCCACCAGAACATGACCCTTTGTTTTTTCCTCCATGTCCATATTTTCGTACTTGGAATCCTATTATGGGTTAACTCGGGTGACCTCTGTGCTTATCTTTCTTTATTTTAAAGTGATTGTTTTACCGACTCTTATTTCAATGTGGGACTTTCAAGGATGTTTCCAAGCGCAATTTTAAAATTGCGAGGACGCAATTCCCAAAAGGGGGGAAGGATGTAACACCCCAGGTAAATAAAGAATATGAAATCTTTATATTTATCCATATTTGTGAATCAAATATTAATATTACTTTAAAGGGGATGCTATGCTCAATGGCGTACCCAATACGCAACAACGAGTCTCTTGGGAATCTTACGTTGCACTCTAATAATAAAATAATATTATTTTAAATGGTAGTTAACATGTAGCCGTTGTAATGGCGGGAATGGATAGAAATAACTAAAATATGATTATATATGTTTTTAAATGTTTTTACATTTATCCAATAAAAGATAAAGGCTTAAAATACAGAAAGAATTCAATTTTAGGCGTATATGCCCTAGTTTTCACTAAAGGTTCACTTATCACCTTTTGATGTTGAACCATCATTAAATATAGTTTTGTTCACTCTTAATCATTCTTTTGGACCAAATAAAACTCTTATTAAGAATCGGGACATCAAAATTTACTTTGTGTAAATTTTTGGTATTTTTTTGGATAAAGTTCATTTTTTAATGAATAGTGTAAAATGTTGTATTTTAATTCAAAACCTCTTTTTAATCTAATTTATTTATATGATTAGATTATATTTTGAATTGGTTTTAAAGTGAAATTAGAATATATTTTTACCATTAAATCCAATAGTGTTCATTGGAATTAATTTCACTTTGAAATCAGACTTAAACTAGTGTCAATCTTTTGATACTTATTGTTTTATAAAAACACGCTATTTGCTCTGACAACGGGAATTAATTATTAAATTAATTAATGTGACTAATATGTTTTGAATTTTGTAAAACGGACTTCATTTTTGAATTCGTAATATCAAATATAGCTTAGGGTGAATTTTTGGTAATTTTCTGAAAAACTTCAATTTTTGATGAATAGTGAAACCACTAAGTGGTACTTATAAAGACTGATTTTCCTTTTAAATAAAATTTTTCCATCATTGTGTTTTGAATTTCAAAAATCCGACATACATGTTTGTCATTAAGAAGTAAAATGTGGTTCAATGGGATAAAAATAATTTTTTGGTGAATAGTAACTTATTAAGTTCTTAATCGCGATTAGAGGTAATTAGTGTAGTTTAAGGTATTAATGATATTATAAGAATGTGAAAACACCATGACAATTGTCCTACACCTATTGGGTGAGTCATGGCCGACCAATACAAGCCATGAGCCAACTTGGGGACCCCATGGAGCCACTTTAGTTGGAAAATGACAATAATATATTTTTATTTAATGTAAAAGTAAAATTGACACAAACATGATATGTTTTACTAAACCAATTTTTAAGTGGGGTTACACAAGTCCAAATTTTGATTATAAATAGTCATTGGAAATATAAAAAGATTTCCTACAACATAGTAATTTTTTTATAATTTTTAGACATAAAATAAAATAAATTATTTATGACATAATAATGATGCAGCCATGACATCATTATTTGACGATTTAAATAAAATGGAAAGATAATGTAAAATCTATGAACTACACATGTCAAAAACTTATTGGATTAGTGGAGTTCGAATACTTATCAACTTATCCACGAATTATATCAATGTGGGACCTTTTAAAACCGAAACACATTTTCAAATAAAGTAATATTTCTTACTTTCCAAAAGTGCCCCTCCTCTCCTCTTATAAAAGGCCCCCACCTCTACCACCTTACACACACTCATCAAGCCTTTGGCTCGGCCAAAACCTGCCCATTTACTCTCTCTCCATCCCTCACCTCATCTTAGAGGATTCCCTTTGGGCATAATCCTTTCAAAGGAAGCCTTTAGGCTCAAATCAAAAGGAGTTACACTTTTAAAGGTAATTCTTTCTCTCATGTTCATTTGTTTTATTTTGCTTCTCCAACCCCCTAAACTCTTTTTATTTATTTTTTTTGTAACAACAACAGTATCTTAAATATACTAGGATGTTGTTATAAGATTTATTCGAGCTACACTCTCACACAACTACATCAAATGGTTAAAGAACATACGGTTTCCGTGGATGGTGAAATTCTGCCTCCCGAAATGATGATTGTTCAATACTCATTTAACACCTTCAAAGGTGGCCATTATGATGTAACTATTTTTATATATGATATATAATATGTTTATGTTTTCCTTATGCTTCTGTATTTTTCATTTTTGTCTTACCTTTATGGCTTCCATTATGGGTATACGCGATATCTTCATTTAAGGAAGTGCGGACTACCGCCCCCTCAAAGTGATTTGATTCGTTAAATACCATATGTGGGATGTATAAAGGATGGAAATATGATATTATATATGATATTATACTGGAATTATAATATAACTTTATATCATTATTATTCCATTCTATAAAATACGAAATAGAAATGAAAGTAGCGTTCATGCGTACGTACGGCTTACCGTCTCCATGAACTGTGCATTTCATTTCTTACCTCTAAATGATTATGTAATGTTATAAATGCATGAATGTACTGGATATATATGACATATATGATATCTACATCATGAATAAAATTCTGGATATAATAAACATTTGGACACACGAACAACATGTAATTGTAAGAAGTCCACTTTCGACTTAAGAACCAAATATCGGCAAAACAAATATTATTAACTTAAATGATTACATAATGTTTATGACATGGTAATAAGTGGTATAAAAGGAATAATGAACTTGAAAAAGGTTCTTAAGGAAGTAGAAATTAACTCAAGTTTATTATTCAGGAGATTAAAGAACGATCGAGTCAAGTCAGACCCGAGGTAAGGGATCCTACTCCTCTCTTTCTTTTTAAGTACTCTCCTTTATGTCACTTATTTTAAGCTCCTATTTGTAATGTTGGGGGATGTTATTTTATATTCCTCTTTCTGTAAATTTTATTTTAATGTGATGAGATACCCTATTTGATCTCATCAATCCATATTCGGAAGTTTTATGTGGCGCCGTTAGGCTGCCGAGTTTTCGTAAGGGATTTTTCATCTCACTTTTATTCCCGTGAGATTTATGCTACATTTTCCACAAATTCCATTGAGTGGTGTATGTACTGCCCATTATTCTACTCTTTGTGTAATATAATTTCGTTTATGAGTATTTACATCAATGATCTATTGTCCTTCTTTCATGGGGTGTATGTTTTGAAAGATACCCAAGTCGGTAAGGGAACCTTTCACCCTCCTTTTTTTAAAAGACTTCTTTTGTTGGGTCTTTTAATTTACATATTGTTATTTTTGGATATGTTCTCATATATCCTTGTTGATGTAAATTTTATGTCCAAGTGATGAGATACTCTTTTTACCTCTCATCAACTATTTTTGATGTGATGCCGTTAGGCTGTCAAGGGAACTTTTTAACCCAATTTCGATTTCTTTGGGTTCAACATGTAGTCATTGAATATGTCACCCATTGAATATGTGTGAATGACTTTTTATTGTTTTACACTTAATATCCACTTATATTGGGTGTATTTATATTTGTCACACATATTTTTGAGATTGATTTGTCCTTAATTTAATGATACCTTCTTTATAATGGATTTCATCACATTTGACATTTCTATTGAGGGTTCATTGTTGTTATGCACCAATTCACTCTTATATGGTGTATATACTGTCCTTTGGGGTAGTATATCATGAATCCATTTATTCTCATGATATTAGAAATTTCTGACTAAATGTTATTCCTCAATTATTGTATTCAAGTGTCTCTAATTTTGGTAAAACCCCTTTAACCAAAATGTTATTTTAAATGTTTTAATTATTCGTTATTATTAATATCCATGTTTTTAAAATGGTTTTGAGGATTTATTTATATGGATATTAATGGTTTAATATTTTAAGCTTCAAGGTGGTATGGGACACTTTGATTCCAAAATCTCTTTATTAAATGTTTTAAATGGTTTTGAAAATGGTTTTGATAAAGGATTATATTATGATATATTGTGATGTGGAAATGTTATCATTCCTTTATATTGGTTTTATGTTTTATGATTTTATATTGGTACTTGGACATTTTAACGGGTGGTTACGTTATAAACCATATGACAGGTGGTGCCGTGATTACCAGGACGGGTGGTTACGTTATAACCTCCAATGCATTGGGTATGGAAGTTGGCCGTATGGCTATTCCATTAAGTATGTATGGAAATTGGCCGTATGGCTATTACATTAAGTGATATGTGTGGAAGTTGACCGAATGGTTATTCCACTTAAGTATGTTTATGTCCCAAGTTACCTTTATATATGTTATTTGTTCTTTATATGGGTTTATGGTAATCCTTTGGTTACAAAAAGGTAAGTAATGATACTTTTTTTTTCAGTGAAGTGTTTTTACTACTTCATAAAGGTGAAAAGAATTACCTTGTTAAAGTATACATGGTTTACTTTTTGTTTTGATAAACTAACAGTTTTTATTCTTTGTGTATCCCATACTGAGTTTTTATGCTCATCCCAAGTTTTTGAAATGTTTTTCACAGGACTTAGCGTGGAATAGGGTCAAGGATGGGATCAAGGGAAAGTCGTGCTACCTAAAACATGAAACTAGACATGTTTTTTTTAGAGTTTTCATTTTATGGAAATTTAGTAGAAGAGACTACTTTGTAATCTTTTGAGATGTAATAGTTATGTCCTAATTCTCTAAAACTCTAAACCTGAAAAGATCCTCAATGTGTAATCTTGTAATAACTCAAGATTAAGTAAGGTTTAAGGCTGGGGCCTTACAGTTGGTATCAAAGGTCGGTTTAGAGGTTAGGGTATTCTTTAAGCATAAGTGACATTACCATAATGGTTAGGATTTCAGAAAGAGTCCTAGTTTTAGATAAAGTGAATGAGTATGTGTATCTTAGTGTTTACCTTCCTCATTAGTACATGATGGTTTTGTTGATATACTCACACTGACCTTTTTGGTTTTAGTAAATGGATGGATCTAGTAGGCACCAAAGTGAAAATGGGTTTCAAGGAAACTGTGGTGGTTCTCTGATTAAGATACTAGATAAAATGGAGGATTCAATGAGGAAACTCGTGGTTGTTCTAAACCAAATATCAAGGAGTCGTGATCAACCACTTCAACCTTGGTGAGTTCTCTAATGCATCAGGTACGAGATGGCCAATTCGATGTGTAAATTCAGGTAATAATTATTAAGGTAACCATTAGGGTTTATATGATCCTTACTTTTTAGGTAATTGTGGGTTACTCTATGATATGATGGAAAATGAAAGGAATGAGATAAACTTGAGGTTAAAATATGTTATGATTATTCTTGAAGATTTTATCTCATTTTGGGGAATGTTTTGAGAATTATATAGTTTTGAAAAAAGGACAACACGCAGACCTTGTGACAACCCGTCGCGTCGGACAAAGCTGCGGGAATCGAACCCACAACCAAAGTGCGACTGGTATTTATCGCCTACCACTGGACTACGTGAAGTCCCTGGTTAGTTTGACTGATTCATTCTAGTTATATGATTTTATGAATTAAGAGTATGTTGATTTTGGGTTATTTATAAAAATGATTAACCTATCATGGAGGATATGTGATTAGGATAAATACTTTTCAATGCGAGACTTTAAGAGCAACTGATTTTGTTTGGAGATAAATGTTACGATTTTAATTGGAAGACTATGTGACTAAATCCTTCAAATATTTGGGTTTCAATATAAGATTGGTTTACTTTGAAGAATTTTATGGAAAAATTTTTTATCTAATGGTCCTCATTGAACTTTGGGTTTTGTTGGACAAATTTCGGAGATTAAGAATAGATTTTCTTTTTATAAAGGGTTATCCTTTTCTGGATTATCTGATCTTGTAATAGCCTTTTTGGTTTTGGATTTTGTTAAAGTCTAAAGACATGGGAAGTATATAGTTCTATTTTGTGGATTAGGTGATTCTCTAGAAGTTGATTATAGTACTCTTAATGTGAACAAGTCTTCCTAAATACTCGTCTTTTGGAGAAAATATGAGTTTGTGTAAGGAATCTAATAAAGGTTGAAAGTCAATATGATAAGTGATTATGTTTCCTTATGAATAAATTCCTCAATAAAAAGTAAATTAAAACAAAAATGTTTTCTATTAACTTTTCCTATTGGGGAATCGAATACCGTTTAACCCATCACAAGTTTGTGATTTTCTCGTGGTTAACTTTCTCCTAAACATGTTTTCTATCACTCTCCACCAGAACATGACCTTTTATTTTTTCCTCCATGTCCATATTTTCGTACTTGGAATCCTAGTATGGGTTAACTCGGGTGACCTCTGTGCTTATCTTTCTTTATTTTAAAGTGATTGTTTTACCGACTCTTATTCCAATGTGGGACTTTCAAGGATGTTTCCAAGCGCAATTTTAAAATTGCGAGGACGCAATTCCCAAAAGGGGGGAAGGATGTAACACCCCAGGTAAATAAAGAATATGAAATCTTTATATTTATCCATATTTGTGAATCAAATATTAATATTACTTTAAAGGGGATGCTATGCTCAATGGCGTACCCAATACGCAACAACGAGTCTCTTGGGAATCTTACGTTGCACTCTAATAATAAAATAATATTATTTTAAATGGTAGTTAACATGTAGCCGTTGTAATGGCGGGAATGGATAGAAATAACTAAAATATGATTATATATGTTTTTAAATGTTTTTACATTTATCCAATAAAAGATAAAGGCTTAAAATACAGAAAGAATTCAATTTTAGGCGTATATGCCCTAGTTTTCACTAAAGGTTCACTTATCACCTTTTGATGTTGAACCATCATTAAATATAGTTTTGTTCACTCTTAATCATTCTTTTGGACCAAATAAAACTCTTATTAAGAATCGGGACATCAAAATTTACTTTGTGTAAATTTTTGGTATTTTTTTGGATAAAGTTCATTTTTTAATGAATAGTGTAAAATGTTGTATTTTAATTCAAAACCTATTTTTAATCTAATTTATTTATATGATTAGATTATATTTTGAATTGGTTTTAAAATGAAATTAGAATATATTTTTACCATTAAATCCAATAGTGTTCATTGGAATTAATTTCACTTTGAAATCAGACTTAAACTAGTGTCAATCTTTTGATACTTATTGTTTTATAAAAACACGCTATTTGCTCTGACAACGGGAATTAATTATTAAATTAATTAATGTGACTAATATGTTTTTAATTTTGTAAAACGGACTTCATTTTTGAATTCGTAATATCAAATATAGCTTAGGGTGAATTTTTGGTAATTTTCTGAAAAACTTCAATTTTTGATGAATAGTGAAACCACTAAGTGGTACTTATAAAGACTGATTTTCCTTTTAAATAAAATTTTGCCATCATTGTGTTTTGAATTTCAAAAATCCGACATACATGTTTGTCATTAAGAAGTAAAATGTGGTTCAATGGGATAAAAATAATTGTTTGGTGAATAGTAACTTATTAAGTTCTTAATCGCGATTAGAGGTAATTAGTGTAGTTTAAGGTATTAATGATATTATAAGAATGTGAAAACACCTTGACAATTGTCCTACACCTATTGGGTGAGTCATGGACGACCAGGACAAGCCATGAGCCAACTTGGGGACCCCATGGAGCCACTTTAGTTGGAAAATGACAATAATATATTTTTATTTAATGTAAAAGTAAAATTGACACAAACATGATCTGTTTTACTAAACCAATTTTTAAGTGGGGTTACACAAGTCCAAATTTTGATTATAAATAGTCATTGGAAATATAAAAAGATTTTCTACAACATAGTAATTTGTTAATAATTTTTAGACATAAAATAAAATAAATTATTTATGACATAATAATGATGCAGCGATGACATCATTATTTGACGATTTAAAGAAAATGGAAAGATAATGTAAAATCTATGAACTACACATGTCCAAAACTTATTGGATGAGTGGAGTTCGAATACTTATCAACTTATCCACGAATTATATCAATGTGGGACCTTTTAAAACCAAAACACATTTTCAAATAAAGTAATATTTCTTACTTTCCAAAAGTGCCCCTCCTCTCCTCTTATAAAAGGCCCCCACCTCTACCACCTTACACACACTCATCAAGCCTTTGGCTCGGCCAAACCCTGCCCATTTACTCTCTCTCCATCCCTCACCTCATCTTAGAGGATTCCCTTTGGGCATAATCCTTTCAAAGGAAGCCTTTAGGCTCAAATCAAAAGGAGTTACACTTTTAAAGGTAATTCTTTCTCTCATGTTCATTTGTTTTATTTTGCTTCTCCAACCCCCTAAACTCTTTTTATTTATTTTTTTTGTAACAACAACAGTATCTTAAATATACTAGGATGTTGTTATAAGATTTATTCGAGCTACACTCTCACACAACTACATCAAATGGTTAAAGAACATACGGTTTCCGTGGATGCTGAAATTCTGCCTCCCGAAATGATGATTGTTCAATACTCATTTAACACCTTCAAAGGTGGCCATTATGATGTAACTATTTTTATATATGATATATAATATGTTTATGTTTTCCTTATGCTTCTGTATTTTTCATTTTTGTCTTACCTTTATGGCTTCCATTATGGGTATACGCGATATCTTCATTTAAGGAAGTGCGGACTACCGCCCCCTCAAAGTGATTTGATTCGTTAAATACCATATGTGGGATGTATAAAGGATGGAAATATGATATTATATATGATATTATACTGGAATTATAATATACCTTTATATCATTATTATTCCATTCTATAAAATACGAAATAGAAATGAAAGTAGCGTTCATGCGTACGTACGGCTTACCGTCTCAATGAACTGTGCATTTCATTTCTTACCTCTAAATGATTATGTAATGTTATAAATGCATGAATGTACTGGATATATATTACATATATGATATCTACATCATGAATAAAATTCTGGATTTAATAAACATTTGGACCCACGAACAACATGTAATTGTAAGAAGTCCACTTTCGACTTAAGAACCAAATATCGGCAAAACAAATATTATTAACTTAAATGATTACATAATGTTTATGACATGGTAATAAGTGGTATAAAAGGAATATCGAACTTGAAAAAGGTTCTTAAGGAAGTAGAAATTAACTCAAGTTTATTATTCAGGAGATTAAAGAACGATCGAGTCAAGTCAGACCCGAGGTAAGGGATCCTACTCCTCTCTTTCTTTTTAAGTACTCTCCTTTATGTCACTTATTTTAAGCTCCTCTTTGTAATGTTGGGGGATGTTCTTTTATATTCCTCTTGCTGTAAATTTTATTTTAATGTGATGAGATACCCTATTTGATCTCATCAATCCATATTCGGAAGTTTTATGTGGCGCCGTTAGGCTGCCGAGTTTTCGTAAGGGATTTTTCATCTCACTTTTATTCCCGTGAGATTTATGCTACATTTTCCACAAATTCCATTGATTGGTGTATGTACTGCCCATTATTCTACTCTTTGTGTAATATACTTTCGTTTATGAGTATTTACATCAATGATCTATTGTCCTTCTTTCATGGGGTGTATGTTTTGAAAGATACCCAAGTCGGTAAGGGAACCTTTCACCCTCCTTTTTTTTAAAAGACTTCTTTTGTTGGGACAATTAATTTACATATTGTTATTTTGGGATATGTTCTCATATATCCTTGTTGATGTAAATTTTATGTCTAAGTGATGAGATACTATTTTTATCTCTCATCAACTATTTTTGATGTGATGCCGTTAGGCTGTCAAGGGAACTTTTTAACCCAATTTCGATTTCTTTGGGTTCAACATGTAGTCATTGAGTATGTCACCCATTGAATATGTGTGAATGACCTTTTATTGTTTTACACTTAATATCCACTTATATTGGGTTAATTAATATTTGTCACACATATTTTTGAGATTGATTTGTCCTTAATTTAAGGATACCTTCTTTATAAGGGATTTCATCACATTTGACATTTCTATTGAGGGTTCATTGTTGTTATGCACCAATTCACTCTTATATGGTGTATATAATGTCCTTTGGAGTAGTATATCACGAATCCATTTATTCTCATGATATTAGAAAGTTATGACTAAATGTTATTCCTCAATTATTGTATTCAAGTGTCTCTAATTTTGGTAAAACCCCTTTAACCAAAATGTTATTTTAAATGTTTTAATTATTCGTTATTATTAATATCCATGTTTTCAAAATGGTTTTGAGGATTTATTTATATGGATATTAATGGTTTGAAATTTTAAGCTTCAAGGTGGTATGGGACACTTTGATTCCAAAATCTCTTTATTAAATGTTTTAAATGGTTTTGAAAATGGTTTTGATAAAGGATTCTATTATGATATATTGTGATGTGGAAATGTTATCATTCCTTTATATTGGTTTTATGTTTTATGATTTTATATTGGTACTTGGACATTTTAACGGGTGGTTACGTTATAAACCATATGACGGGTGGTGCCGTGATTACCAGGACGGGTGGTTACGTTATAACCTCCAATGCATTGGGTATGGAAGTCGGCCGTATGGATATTCCATTAAGTATGTATGGAAATTGGCTGTATGGCTATTGCATTAAGTGATATGTGTGGAAGTTGACCGAATGGTTATTCCACTTAAGTATGTTTATGTCCCAAGTTACCTTTATATATGTTATTTGTTCTTTATATGGGTTTTATGGTAATCCTTTGGTTACAAAAAGGTAAGTAATGATACTTTTTTTTTCAGTGAAGTGTTTTTACTAATTCATAAAGGTGAAAAGCATTACCTTGTTAAAGTATACATGGTTTACTTTTTGTTTTGATAAAATAACAGTTTTTATTCTTTGTGTATCCCTTACTGAGTTTTTATGCTCATCCCAAGTTTTTGAAATGTTTTTCACAGGACTTAGCGTGGAATAGGGTCAAGGATGGGATCAAGGGAAAGTCGTGCTACCTAAAACATGAAACTAGACATGTTTTTTTAGAGTTTTCATTTTATGGAAATTTAGTTGAAGAGACTACTTTGTAATCTTTTGAGATGTAATAGTTATGTCCTAATTCTCTAAAACTCTAAACCTGAAAAGATCCTCAATGTGTAATCTTGTAATAACTCAAGATTAAGTAAGGTTTAAGGTTGGGGCCTTACAGTTTTTTCCCATGGTTTCTGGAAAAGGAAAGAGGAAAAAAATATTTTACAAGGCCAATGTCCGAAATTATTAAAAAATTAGGGTTGCTTATGTGGAGGTGAGTCACACTCCCATTGAAATTAATTTAAAAAGGAAAAGTGTTGAATAAGTATTGAGGGCTCCATTAATGCTTTGAAACGTAAGTCAAAAAAACCCAAAATCACATTTTTTTAATGATAAAACACATATTGGCCGAACATATGGATTATGATATTTTATTACATCACCATTGGGTCATTATGATGTCATAAAACACATTATATATTTAAATGGTATTTAATTTTTACCAAAAAATTTGACTGTCTTAGAAAATTATGAAAAATTCACCGTTGGATAATTTAGAAGTCTTGATTCCAAAAATAATATTTATTTTATCTAAATAATTTTCTAAATATGTGAATTTTAAATTTTAAAATAAAAACCAACATTTATAAAAAAATTCACGGGTTTTGACAGAAATGGCTTTCAAACCGTAATAAAAATTTTAATTGCATTCATAAAATTATAAGGTCATTTATATTTAATAAAAATTAATTTAATATTAATAATAATATTTTATTAAAATATTATTTAATTCAAAAAATCCATTAATTTAATGAAAAATAATTCTTAATTAAATAATAACCAAAAACACCATTTGTACTCTAAAAACTATTTACAATGTATCAAAAATGACTAGAATTTATATTCATTATTATATAAAAAAATAATGCACCTGAACATAGTACTACTTATTTGTTACATAACCCTTAAAATAGCCGCATAAGTCCTAAGGGTAAGCTGTGCGATGGTGACAGACTCTTGTGGCGGCTCGGATAACATCGCTCGAGTGGTAATCTCTATCAACTTCCACTTTTCCCGTCGACGGTCCCGTTCGAGCTTGACATAATGAAGATCAGCTTGGGCTTGGTCAAGGGAGAAGCCCAAAGATGCCACCTCTTTTATGAGCTCTGAAAAAGGGGCTTCGTATGGGGAAATTCTACTGGATGAGGCCATCACTTCCTTTGTCTGAGTAAAATTGGGTTCATTAAAGCCATATATTTACACTACTCAAGTGATCACTGTTCAACGACTATAAAAGTAACGGTCACAAATCTTAACATAAAACTATAGAAGTTTACATCTTATAAAAACATTTTTCATAAAGAAACATTTAACTGGATCAAGAGGGATTTTCCATTAATGAAGCTTTGGGTCGTTACATGAGAACCACAAAACTGTGTTATAATTATTGTTCAATTCATTTAGACATAACTAATTAGGGGGTTTGGTTTGTTTTAATTAATTGCATTGGTTAGAACGTGACGTTGATTTGAACTTTAGAATCAAATAGAGAGTAATTAAGCTCATTTTTGGTATAATAAAAAAATCATCGAATGGTGATTAGTTTCACATATGATGCACTCGTATTCTTGGCTGAGGTCATGTGATGCGATCATCCCCTAGATAAAAGACATGTAATGTATTTGACATCCTGGACATTCATTTTTAGAAAAACATGTAAGAATGGGATGACATATTCTAGATTGGTATAGTTTAAGTTGTATAGGTCACTCATTATTATGAGATGATGTAATATATTATTGTATATAAAATGTATATGGAAAATCATGAGGTGGAAATGTTTGTACGCGATATGAGTTTGTTTTATAAAAATCACACAATAACCATTTGAATCTTAATTATTGATAATTCATTACTAGAGGATACTCTTTGTTTGAATATATGAAAGATTTGTTTCATATTTGTTTTCAACTCTATTGGGGCCATAAAGGACACCCTATTATGACTTTATATAATGATAAAAATTTGGGTGGTTATTTCTTTCCAGAATGATGGGGAATTGAGAAAAATATAACCAAAATAAATTTTGAATATATTTAAAAAGAGTTATAATGTTTAATATATTGAACATATAGATCATTGTGAATGTATGTAATTTTTGAATTTTTACTAATAAATATCAATATAATACAAATGAATTATGGATACATTAGTGCTTAAATATATTTCTGTTGATCCTTAAAATTCATTGGTTTTTATGTGACCAAGTGTTATTGAGATGAGACTTCAGATTACATTGCACCCAATTTAACACTACACATTGATCATGGAATGACAAAATCACTCCAAGACCATTTTCCATAATTAAAAATCCATGATAATGATTATTAAATATCTAATAAATAATTTTTATGTGTTAAAAGATAAACACCCAAATGAAATAAAATATACATATCTAATGATATGGAACGTGATACTTTCAATATGGGTGAATTTTTAATTAATAAAGAGAATCTAGATAGTTAAATAGTTCAGTTACATCACATCTATTTGGGTAACCAGTTTTCCTGTTCATATATTTAAGAAACATTTCATTCCCAAGTCATATCTATTCACATTGTGGATGATCATGAAATATTTTAGTGTATGGTAATCTTTACAATACGCCCATATATTCAATGGTCTTGATCAACTCTACCTTATTGGAAACCAAGGTTTCTCAATTATTAATATGGTGTATAATAAAAAGGACATGACATTTTTTTTATTATATACAAATAAATATTCAAAAATAAAACATTGGAATCATTTTCATCTAAAAGAAATAATTTTTTTCAGTGAACACATCCTCTTCAAGAACCTATAATGAAATTTCTATTTAAAATCCATCTTGTCCACATTTCATTCTATTTTTATTGACATATACATAACATCTTTAATGGATTTTTATCTCAAAATGAGGGAACAATTTTCATCAATATAAATTATTTCATTTTGGAACCATTTCATTCACAAATATCATGTTTTTTTAGTCACCTTTATATCATCATTATATTTAATTTGAATCATGCACAGGGATCAAATTAAATTTTAATATTCCCCTATGGGAAAAATATAAATTGTTTATTTCTCTCTATTTTTTTTGGGATCATCAATCATATATTTGACATATTTTTCATCTATGAAGGCTTCTTCAATATTCTTAATATCTAATTGATATGGAAATTAGAGTTTCTATACTGATCTCATTAGATTTTTTCCCACATGATATGTTCAATCACTAAAAAATTTCCATTCATATATTACAACCCACATTCGTTGAAACTTTTATCCTACAAAGTCTATTATATTTCCCACAATAAATTTTTTTTCTAACATTATTTTTCCCCTTGTCCTACCATTGTATTTTCAATCATTTATCATTATCTTTAAACATTATGTCCCTTTATGTTTATAAATCTATCCAATATGTTGAAAAATCTTCTCACTCTCAATAACCATTACATTATAAATTTATAGAAATTTAAAATGGGAGTTTTATAGAATCTGTACTTGTTTGTTTTCAATGTTCATTTTAAAAAATTAAACCCATCTAATTTATCACCAAAATGAATGTTATTATATTTTTTATGAATAATTAAATTTATTTTGAAGATGATAAAATAAATTATTATTGTAATTTTCTAATATCATAATTTTTTGGGTGAGTTACTTCCATTTTTACTTAATAAATACATAATAAATATTTAAAATGTTGTATGAACTATTTATTTTCAATATGTTTCTTGTATATTTTTCTCCTATTTTATTTTCTAAGCCATTTTATTAATAATTTGGGTTCTACTCTCAATGATACTATTTTACTAATGATTCCCTACCATGGATTTTTAAATAATAATAAATTATTAATAATACATTCTTCTAGCTAATTATTATTTAATTCAATATCATTATTTATCAAATATATCACAATTTTCACCCTAATTATTTTCTCAACCTATCTCATCTAACATGTAATACATTTGAACACATTATATTTCTGGTAAATTAAAATTACCCATTACATTGAGTTTTAATTATTAATAAATAAAATATAACACCTTATCATATCTATATAATTGGATGATATCATCCTGAAAAAATTTACATGCAGAAACTCAATCAGGTTTTTCTTCTTTTTCCCTTTGTTCTTATAAGTCTTTATAATTATTTTTCCATTTTGTAATGTGTCAAAAATGTAGGTAAAATATCAAAATAGAATAGGAATATCAAATGATCCTTAATTATTTAATAAGACATTAAAGGACATTTAGATTTTTTTCTTGATTTTTATGCCATAACTCGTCGTCTAATGTCATTGATATATATCACTTATCATTAAATCCTCTAATGGGGAAGTGATTTTTTATTACGTTCTTACATTTTATTATAATACTACTATATATTCATTTGGTGAAGTAAGACTATTTTTTAAAATTAAACAAATTTAAAAATTGAAATAATCAATTTACATTGAATAAGATGTGGAAATGTTTTTATAATCCATTACATCATAGCACTATAAAATTTTTATGGATTTTTTTTCATTTCCCAAAACAATAATTGCAAACCCAATATGATTTAAAAATAGGACAACACAATCATCCTAGAAAATTATTACTATGAAATGATATTTATTTATAATTATTTTATAATAAGGACCACTCCATAGAAGATATTTTCTATAACAATACTTCACAATAAATGCAATATATTTGAGTTTCACCTTTTCATCCCATCATTTCTTGATCCGTGTTCATTAAAATCCTTCCATAAGCTATGATTGAAATTGTTAAACCTCCTACTCCATCAAATCATAATTATAATTCTGGTTTAATTATTATGATGATTTGTATATATTTGATGATACATCCTACTACAATGAAGTCCTTATTTGGGTCTCTATTATTACATCCATGTCTATTGTTAATGAAAAACTCATATATTTGTGTTTACAACTATTGCACCAAAAAATATATCCATTAAAACCATAAAATGTATAATAAATTATAATCAATGAATTTTTTTATTGATATATAAAATATAATTTTTTTATATAACAACCATTTTGTTGTTATCCCATCATTTTATTATTATAATACTAGAATCATGATTCATAATTGTATGCCTCAATAGATCCAACTATAAATTTGTGATTGAATCTCGAGTGACTAAAAATAGTCTTTTTCTAAGGAGTGAGTGCATATAGTCTTGAATCAATAGCTGTTCATTATTTTATTTGATCATGACTCATGAAGAATTAAAATAAACATTTTAAATAATACACATAAGGGATAATTATTAACTTATCTACTGAATCCCCATGTTATTTCACAGTCTCTAAAGAGAATGATGAACTCAATATTCTAGGAATCAGGTCAAGTTCCATTTTTATTTCATGATAAAAAATCATGAATCACATCATCATGGTTTCCCATTATAGTATATATATAATTTTTATATTATCTTTTAATATATCTATCAATATTTTAATAATCAAGTCATTTTATTCAATAATGAGATTCAGCTCAAACTGTTTCTCTGAGTTATCTATAATTATTGATTTAGGATCATCTATATTAAAATATAAATTGTAATGTTTTTCTTATGGATACTCAATATAAGGATTGAATCGATGAATAGCCCTATTTTATTTCTTTTCTATGAACCTATATACATTAATTTCTTCGAGTGAACCTTGTAGATTTGCCTAATGTTTGATTCTTCCTCATATTTTAACAACATTATCACCAACACCCTCTACTTTGGTTCAATCAATGAAATGAAAAATAACTACCTCACTGATGTATTTACATTACCCAATGCCTTGAACATCCGTTTTATCTATTATTATACATTCTTTGTATAGAATTATTTTACTTTTGAATAAGTGTAAAAAATAATATTCATATTATTTTTTACACTTATATACATTAAACATTTACTTTTAATATTAACCATCATCTAAAAATATATATGGAAATTTACAATTGAGATTAAAAAAATTATCACATTGTATATAGGTATATTTAATCATTAAATTTAAATCCATTTATTAACTTTTTAGATTTTGGGAATGAAAATAAATTACTTCATCAATATCCAGTTCCTCAAGATCACCTTCCACTATGGGTTTCTTCAGCACAACATATGATAATTCATGGTAATATTACATTTTTCACACATTAATTGTTATTTTTTACTATATAATATGTAACAACAATTTTATAATTCCAATCAATTATCACAAACATTGGGACCATATTGTCGATCAATATTATATTAAAATTAAAAATTATTTTTTAATATAATCCAGAAACTGTATACATTTTTTATTTTATAAATATTTTCTCTGAGTTTACACATATAGTTCACTATGAAATATTTTTGAACAATTAATGTATCAAAAAAATCTTACATATATATTCTAAATTCATTATACATAATCCATTTTAACATCAACATGGATTTAAGTATATTTGAGTTCCCCTCATAAATACTGAGGTGCTTTTACCACATATTGAATGTGGATTTAAGTGAAATTACCTTTATGATAAACAATATAATTGTGATACATTAATTCAAGATTTATTAAATAATTATACCTATAATACAAGACTTTAATATCATGATACCTATTATATTTGCGATATAATCTGTACAGAAACTGAACATGGAACAATGGTATACAAATATTATTAAAATACTCCAAAAAATGCCCTTTTATTCCATTTATAATCTTATACTACATGGGATAAAATGGTGGTCAACATAACAAAATTGTAATCTATAAATCCCATTATTTGAAAGATGTATTATAACATGGAAAAAATATTAAATTTTTTTAAGAGGCATATCATTTTGAGATAATATGTGTTTGAATCAAAAAAAATTAATATCGAAGAAGAATATAAGGTTATTATATCAAATAAACATAGGAATGTGTAAAAACCCTAAAATATTACATCATTACCATAATAAAGGATAAACAATGATATGTCATAAATTTTTGATTAATATGACCTCCAATGAACAATACAAGTTATATGAAGAGATAAAATATTTATCAATTCATTAGAGGGCTATATAATCCAAGCCCACCCATTTCATTCATATGGTGTACATCCATCCATGTACCATATATATCATACAAATGAAGAATGCATTTTATGTCTTTTTATTTCAGGATTATATTTTGGGGGTGACATAAATAGATATCCCCAATCAAATATGGATAGTAACATATATTGGAATACACATGAGTGAAAATGCATATGGGTATTGATAATATAAATTATTATCCTATTAAATTATAGGATAATTTCAGTAGTAGAATTGGAGTACAAAATGGTTCATGGAGGGGTTTAATGAGATTATGAGGTGGTCTCTCAATACATGTGAATCATATGTAATGCAAATGGATGTTTAAAAATATATAATTGCCTTAAAATTTATATGTCTAAAGGCAATGTAAAAAAAATAAAAGGGTAAAAATTAAGAGGGATAGAATCCCATACCTTGATAGGGATATTTTAAAAGAATGGGACGGAAAATTCATGCTGAATAGGTTTTTATAGAAGAGGAGTGAGAGGGTTGGAGGGTATTTAAAGAAAAATATAGGGGAATTTGTTATTAATTAAAAATAGAGTTTTTAGAATGTATGTGATAATATTATCAAAACCAATATCCTCCCACGGTTTATGCTAATGGTTTCTTAAAAATAATATTGGTTTTAATTATTTTATATTAAAATCAAACAAATTCTATAAAAATAATACCCTCGGTGTTGTGGAATTGATTTATGTTTTTAATAAATTGATTTTAATACAGTAAAATATACTATAGGTTTTGGAGGATTCATTAATGGTTTACATGATTAATCAAATAAAAAAATAAAAAAATTAAAGGGAAAACAATATGTCATGTATTCCCTTTGCATAATTTTTTAAAACAATTTCTGTATAATATTATATCATAATATATATTGTATATTTTTACCGTATTGAATTTTTATGAAAATATTATAATCACTTTGAAAAAATTTCAGAATTGATGATAAAATAATTTATAAGTGATTTCTTCAAAAATAATATTTATTTTATCAAAATTATTCAATAAATAAGAGAACTTACAAATTTAAATTGAAATTATCATTTATTGGAAAATATTATTTTGTGACAATAAATCATTTCTATCAAATGTGATGATTATATCAGAATTCACTAAATTTAATTATCATTTAAATGTAAGTATTATTTAACAATAATATTACATGAATGTAAATTTTTTAAAATTATAATTTTAATTAAAAATGATGTATAAATTAAAACTTTATATTTCTAAAATAAAAAAAAAATATTTGTTTCTAAGTATAATTTTCATTGAATCATATAAATCTATAATGATGAAAGGGGATAAATGTAATAATGTTTTTATTAAAATGTAAAATATGAATATTCATTCTATAATGGAATAAACATATAAAAGTATATAATAATAGAAGTCACCCTAAGTGTATGGGTGTGAGGGTGGGTCTATATTAGGTTGGTTCAACATAAACAGGTTGTGAAATGGTCTCAATAATCATGAATAAGTCATGCATATGGTTTCAATCATGTTTCCCTTATTGAGTCACATCTTGGGTACATTCCTATGTAATTATGAGTGATTCCACCACCCTCAATAGATTTTATAAATGGGATTTATATGGTATGATACAACCAATCAAGACCATCACATGTTCTATTTATATCAATTAGATACTATCATATCCCATCATATATTTTAATCTTAATAGATTAATATAATACCTATATTATCAATGTTTATGATTATTAATGGTATTTTAAATTTGATATGATATATTTTATAATTTTCAATAATATCTAATATAGTGCATGTGTTTCATATTACTATTTTACCTAATGAGTTATTCATTCATTCTTAATGTAATTTTATTTATAAAATATTATTTCCTTAGAATATTATTGAATATATTATTGGATGATTCTAATATCAATGTATTTAATCCTTTTATATCCCCATAAACATCCCTTATTTTTTTAGATAAACATACACAGTTTTTACTATCAAAAATTCTATTAATTTAGGGTATATAGACATCTATTTCCCTTGATGTGAAGTAATGTAATATCCTATATTTCAAAAAATAAAAAACATTTCCATCAAAATATTAAATTCCATTTTTGTTGAAAACATATTCACGTTCTATAGTGAGTGAAAACATTACTAAGAATCTTGAATTTTTATATTAGTTATTGGTGCTTATAAATTTTAATATATTGGGAGGGTTGGGATGAGTTTGGGTATGTCAAATTTTTAATGGCCTCTCAACAATGTTATTTTATCATAATTATTTTGAAATCTATCTACATAAAAAATAATATAATGATCTAACAATATATAATAAATTGATATTTTTTTATATGGTTCACTGAAAATAGGAAAAACCATGGATCATGTAATGATGTTCTTCATATACACACATAACACAAAGAAATTTTACTTTCATTTAAAATATGATGCATTCACATTGCTCCTATAGGTTTAAAGCATTCACTATGTATATTATGAATTCAATTATATTATTAAATGTTATAACCCAATAGTAAAATTTCAATTCACCTTCTAGTTTTATTAATTTTAAGTTGAAATTAGTACTCCAATGGTGTATAAATATGTAGAACATCCTTGATTTTTAAACTACATATCCATCTAGGAAACACTTTATTCTTATTCAATATTCAAATATTATTTTAAAATTATTATAAAATATTTATCAATATAATTATATATATATATATATCATCTCTAATTATTATTTAATTTGAAATTAAAACATATCTATCTTAGGTTCACCTGGAACGTGTACATGATTAACTATTTATTTTTAATTTTTTTATTAACAAAAAATTTCTGTGAAAAATATTTTTTCTATTTGAGTATGTAAACTCTAGTGTTATTAGGTTTAATTTCTCCAAAATTTAAAGGAAATAAAATAACATAATATTCTAAAAATAGTTATCGACACAATATTAATCCTAATATTATATTTAACTATAAACTAAAAAGGTGTTTTTAAAGGACATGGAATTAATTCACTCGTCTTATTTATGGATGTATTACTATTTGTAAATTACATATTATCATTTCCTTTTATCCATGACTCCATATCAATAAAAATTAGTTTCTGGATAATGAACATGAGGGATTTAAGAATATATCAATAGGTCATATGATATGTGATTTGGTGTAGGGTGGATATAAAATTATATCAATGTTTTTTTGAATCATGGAACATCTTATTACCATTGAAAATATGATGGATATGAGTTTTTACAATCCAATTTATGGATTTAAATAAATTTTTTTCAAAAATAAATCTAATCTATATTTCTTGATAAATGAGTGGTTGATGATGACGTCATTATATTTTAAATTGTTCAGTGTATACCCATAAAGGGATATAATCAGTAATATGTGCTTAATTATAGTAGATATGCTATGGACTTTATCGTAAGACATGATTATAAAGGAAATTGGATTTCATTCACTAAATTTAATTTTTTGTTTCAATTATTTTCAATTATCTAAATTTATTTTTTAAATGAATGATTGTTCATGAAATTTTAATGAACCATTATGACGAATGATTGGAAATTCGATTTAAAAAATAAAATGGATTATTACGTGTTATATTACAAAATTTATATTTTTTTATGATGAATAAAAACATAATTGTGTGTTTTTTTGTGGAATACATTATATTTTATATAATATAGCATTTAAGATAGATCTTGTTGGGTTTGTATGAGAGAAATTATTGCTATTGGGTTCTACCATGGGCCCTCATTATGTGGGAATAACTGAACAAGATAGATTAGGCACGGTTTGATTAATAATGAGTCTATGTGGACTTCCAGTTTCATTAAAGGGTAATTATCCTAGGCTATTAGAATTTCTACAAAGTCTAATTCAATATAATTATGTTTTAAAACCACCATATGTGGTATATTATGAGGAATAGAGAATTATTTTGTATAAGATTACTTATTTTGTTGAAGCATTCACATAATGTTTGGATTGTAAAAAATATAACTAGAAATTCTAAAAATATTATTTATGTGTTATCAAAAGGAAACTGTATAAAATTAATTTTATAATCCTACTATAAAATGAGTGGTTGTATCCCATTTTCTACATTCCCATATATGTAATTTTTCAATCATTGAATGAGTCATATAAATTTTAAATAAAGAGAAGATGAAGGTCACTGAATATGATATTTTATATATATTAGGACTCAATCAGAACCTTATTGAGCAATGGAAGAAGAACCAACTGAAGTTACCTGTAAATACCCAGAAATTTAAATTAAATTTGTTTCTTAATTTTCTTTGGAATTTTACAAGAACGCGGTTTCTGACAGCACTTGATTCCGAGGCCCAGAGTTCCCGAAATCAATTTCCGAAGTTTGGCTCGGGTACGTTCAGTGAACGAATGAGCGGGTTTTCCTATCTTTTGAACCGGTGTTCGGAATTGAAATCCGATGGAACCGATGAACTCGCAATGCTGGTAATCTCTTAAGGGAAACTTTACCGTAATTGCGTTTGTGCGGGAGAAGAAGTTAATTTTTGGGGTTTATTTAAAAAAAAGTAAATAAAATTGTTGAATCAATTTTATTTCATGTCATGTGGTTAACTTCTCCCATGGGAAGTTGGTGGTGGCCCCACATCCACCCAACTTCCCATATGTGGATATTTGAAAGGGTGGGGCCCACACGAACCCCCCACCTTTTAAAATTCCTTAAACTCCCTAACCCTCTTAACCCCTCACTTTCCTAACTCCCCATTAACTCGCTTTATTAAATTTTTGACAACTTGTTATAATTAATTAAGTGAGTTACTTAATTTCAAACTCTTGAAATTCAAATGGTTAGGTTGTGTTAATAAAATAAGACTTAGTCTTATTTTATTATTGTTATAGTTTTGCAACCTTGAGAGGATTGGGGAAGCGGTCTTCTTCTTCTTCAACCTCGACGAAGAACGCGAAGAAAACTGTTCTTCAACGAAGAACTTCTCCGCTGAAGAACACGGTTCTTCAACAATGCCGTATCCGTGACGCGACGTTCTTCATCTGCGTGGTATCTTTCGTGACGGTTTTCGGGAATGAAATCTCCGTCAACGACTTCAAATCCTCGCTTCGCGACGTCAACGTTCTTTTCCCGCGATGCCCGACCGCCGCGACGCTCATCTTCCGCGGCTCGTTGACGAACACCGTTCCTGAACCGAGGTAGGGAATTTTTTATGAAATATTAATGTACCCCATGTTACTTCCTTCTAAATCAAAGAACGCGGATCAAATAAACATTAATTTGATCCGCGAAGATTATGTTGCGAGTTGGGTTTTTATTTTGGTATTCTCTTATCTTTTGAGAAAAGAACGACGAGCGCGGACCAACCAATTCCGGGTTGATCCGCTGATCGTTCATATATGTGGATTGATGTAGTGGATTATTTTATTTAATTATTTTCTGTTCCTGAATCTAGTTTATTGATTATCATGGATTTTCGACTAGATGATATCGTTTAACAAGAGGGGGTCTGGACCGCACAAACACGGCCGAACCCCCCTCCTATGTTCATGTTGGATTCTTTGCGGATGGAACGGAATGGCGAGGTGCCGTCGCACCACGCGGGAATCACACGGCAAATATTACGCGATGCTGTCGCGCCGCGCCGTGGAAGGAAGTTTAAGAACGCGACGTTGTCACGCCGCGTCGAAGAAAACCAAAGAACCGTGGTTAGAGTCAGGACACGGCGAAGGGGCGCGGCGCCATCGGGTCGCGCTGGAAAACTAAAAAGACGACGCTATTCGTTTTGACATGCGGATTGACGAGCGACGACGAAGCAGGCCGTTTGGCGTTTGAATCCCTTCGCAGTGAAGGTGGGGTCCCGAGGGGACCATAGGAGAAGATGACAGGAGGAACGGACCACCAGAGCGCGTCCGGTGGTCCACGGATGGCGGCGGCGGCGGCGCCGCGCCGCCGGAGGGTTGGCAACCGGCGGATCAGCCGTCGGCCTCAATTAGCGGCGGGCGGGGGAGTCGCGCACCCCACTCCACGATTCAGCTCGGCCACACTGGCCGAGCCGGATCGAGATGGGCCGGGTCGGGCCGGGCCCAGCCGGGTCAAACCCATTTCGGGTCGACCCGGTTCGGGCGACCCGGTTCAGCCGCCCCGGGGGGGTCGGGCCGAGTCGGCCCGGGCCCATACCCCCGTTTTTCGGGCCACTTTCAGTCAAATGCCCATATATTGACCTGTAGACCTCTTATTGACGCGCCATCAGCGGAAACATGATCCTTGGATCGAGACGGTCGATCCGCTTATTACACTCAAGGTTTCGAAGAACTTGGGGTTCGGCTGGGTTGGTTCGTACACGAAACCAACCGGGCCCTCGGAGCGGAAACACTCATATCTTGAGTTCCGGACGACCGATTGACATGTCTTCGACTTTGTTGAATTTCTATTAGTGAAAAGGATCATTTGGCTTACTCCGCTCGAGGTTTGTATGTCGTTGGAGTGCAGTCGGGTTGGTTCGCTCACGAAACCAACCGGGCCCCTAGAACGAAAAAAAGCCAATAACCCACAGACCGGGCGTCCGATTGACGCGCCGTCTATTTCGTTGAATTCCTCTTGATGAGATGGAACTTTTGGTATAATTCACCCTAGTTTTGGATGTAGTTGGAGTATGGCCGAGTTGGATTGTACCCGTAATCCAACCGGGCCCCTGGAAAGGAAAAGCTGATATCTTTCAAACTAGATGTTCGTTTGACGAACCGTCAGCGGCATTGGTGATCATGATGAGAAATGGTCCATATGAGTATACCCTATGAGATTTCTGGGAACAGTTGAGATACGTCCGGGATGGGTTCGCTCACGAAACCAACCGGGCCCTTGGGATGAAAAGGCTAGAAACTCACAGACCGGGCGTCCGATTGACGCGCCTTCTGTTGCGTTGAGACCCCTATGATGAGGCGGTACTTGAGATACTTCTTCGTGGGACTTTGAGGTACTTGGAGTATCGACCAATATCTCATGGAGTGGACCCTCCCAGATACGACCGTACGGAGTACGATGACCGTGTAGCTGGCTGGGACCTGAAGACTGCTTGTCCGATTCGAGTCGGAGAGACTTGTATAGCCCAGTGGGGAGCACTACTGTGTTTTGGTGGCAGACCCACAGCAGGGAGCACTACTGTGTTTGGGTGGAATACCACGGTGGGAAGCACTACTGTGTGAGGTGGCAGGCCCACAGTACTCGACAGGAGGAGTACCTCAGTAGTCTTAGGTTAGTGAGCAGTACCTCGGAGTCATGACAGGACCACTGTACACTTCAGAGACGGAGCTCTACAGCAGTTATGGTTTCGATAATGAAAATCTTGGTTTGAGCTGAGACTTTTGACCTTTGTGTTTACCTCATGATTGAGATGGGTCACTTGATAACTTAGGTATATGTATGGGCATATACCTAAGTAGAGGTTATCTGTTGAGATCTTCTTTGTGGTTATCCTTGTTGGTTTTAGAGAGACCTTGAGGGTCTCGGGGTCTCTACTGAGTATCGTTATACTCACCCCTGCACGGGCTATGCTCGCACCTCGTTGTGTTGGTTGCAGACGACGGGCAGTGTTGACAGAGGCCGAGTGTTCGAGGACTCGACGGTACCCAGAGGTGGACTACACAAGGAGTCAGTACCAGGAGGTGGACTACACGACGAGTCAGTATCAGGAGGAGGAGTTAATGGCGAGATGACACGCGGAGGTGGTTGACGGGCGAGAGCGTTGAGGAGGCTATCTATACCTACCCTTCAGGTAGGATCCGTGGCGGACGATCCAGGAGCTGCGCTATCTGTACCTACCCTTCAGGTTGGATCCGAGGAAGACGACCCAGGAGCTTCTTCCTTCTTCCAGCGGTTTGCCTTTTTCTGTTGTACTTTCGTTCAGTTGTAGCTGCACTTTCAGTTGGGTTTGTATTCTGGCCCATTTACTTTACAGCACTTTCTTTTGTACTTAGTGTTTTTCTTCCGCTTGTACTCTGTGGTGTTTTGTTGACTTTTATAAAGGCAATGCCTTCCCAGTTATTGGGATTTACGCCTTTGGTGCTAGTCGCCAGCCCCTGGCCTATGGAAGGTGGGCTTGGGGTAGTCATGACACGGGCCCCGAGGACGGGTCGTGACAAATTGGTATCAAAGGAGTTTGGTTCTACCGCAGAACTTATGACTCTGAATTTTTCTTTTCTATGAAGAAATAGTGTTAAGATTACCAAGTGTGGTTTTCAGTTTAGGGAGTCCAGTGTTGGTGCAGTCGGCCGACGTATCCATACACAAGGACCCTGACAACTGATTTCCGACTTTGTGCACGAAAACATTGATTGCATGTGTGTTTCCAGAAGTTTTATTTAAATATCAGCTCAAACCAGGTCATCTCACCAGGTATAAACGTTGACGGTGTCACATCTGTTCAGGATGTCTCCACGTAGACAGTCAGTTGGAGTTCTGAGAGAGTACTCGATGACGGCTCACCGAGCGATGAGGCTCTGGTGCAGGGCCCTTTTTACTATGTTGGAACCCTCGGGTGGTGTACCAGCAGCACCACCACCTGTTGGGCAGCAGATTCCAACAGCTATACTAGAAAATTGTGCTTGCTCGTAGAGCACGTTGCATGTGTTCCAGCAGTAGAGGCCTCCGAGGTTACGAGGCGAGACAGTTTCCTAGACAACAGAGTAGTGGCTGGAGGCGATTGCTAGAGTTTTCCGCCTAGCTGAGAAATTATTAGAGTGGATGGTGGACTTGGCCACTAGTTTTTTCGAGTGAATGACCATGAGGATGGTCCGTATAGTGATGAGGATTCGGTACGTGGACCGATAACTAAGATAGTTCCTTTGGGTAGTGTGTCAGCTATACATCACTACATGTTGGTCAGCAGTTACAACCGGTGGTACCGGTAGGTGACACATGTAAGCTTACTGCATTACATGTGATCTAAATTCATATAACCTCATGTTCCGAGGCGAACCTGACTCATAGGTGGCTCAGGGCTGGATTGAGGAGGTGTCCTAGAGTTTTCTAGAGCTTATACAATTTCGGCAGGACGACGTGTTTATAGCTGAGAATTCATCAAGGCGTACCGAACATACCGGTTACTCGATGAATGCGTTTCGATTAGTGCAATAGAGCTCGGACCTCTGAGCGTGGTTTTTTTAAATACTTCTGAGCCATCACCTTTTCTCTATGCATTCCTACTTAGGCTAGGGTGTTAAAAGGAACCTTTGTGGTTGAGAATTCTTTGCTGATCGAATACAGCCATAGAATGTTAGAAGATTGGAAAGTATGAAACTGACGCCAGTCTCGGAGACTTGGGCGTGTAAAATGTTTCAAGAAGAGGAAATGTTAAGGATAGATTAATCTGCAGAGCAGCAGATATGGAGGCAGAGCTAGGAGAGCAGCTTGTGGTGGTGTACATTTCCACATGTTACCATCACCCACCTTTGTAGTCCCTGCTAGACTCAGGGAGTTGGAGATCAGGGAAAGATATTAGCTGCGTGCGGTCATGGAGTGCAACCAAAAAGGGCTCTAAGGATGATTCGAATTGTGGGCATTGTCTTCTACTAGCTACCGTAGCCACAGACATCGAAACGTATCATCCATTCCATCCATGAATCTAGTCCCAAACCTAGAGTTTCCGGTTAAGCCGTTGACTTGACCCTCACGTCTGGAGATACCTTTGGGAGGATACACGATAGTCACACTTACGTAGATGGTGTGATCTGACCCTTGAGGCGAGAGTCTCGGTTGGGACCTCTTGGTGGCAGCGTCGAGGCCTTACGACGTTAGTTTGAGTATGAATTTGGCAATCACTATTCATACTCAAATTGTCGGTATTAGGAAAACGTCGGGATTGGTTTTCCTTGGTCAGAGAAAAGAAAACACTGGGTAGCACAAGTTAAACTCATGAACGGGAGGGTGCAAACAATCACTCTTGAGTCGTCCAACCTTACCCTCGTCGCAGCAGTCGTTTTAGTTTCAGTTCTAATCTGAAAAGGGAAGACCTCTAGAGTTTGAGGATGGTGACCACGTTCTTATACTGGTCTCACCTCGATGAGGTTTACAGAGATGTGGCCAAAGGCAGCAAGTTATCTCAAAGGTTCAACGGACCTTTCTATGTCCCCAGCAGGGTAGGCAAGGTGGTTTACCACTTCACCATTCCACCTCAGTTTCACCAGGTGCATGACGTTTCCATGTATCTCAACTAAAGAGATACGTTCTTGATACTTCACACATCATCGGCCTCAGGGAGTTGGATGTCGATGATAGGTCGACGTGCACGGAGGTTCCAATGGGGATCGAGAATCGATAAGAGCAGATCCTACGAGGACGATCGATTCCTCGGGTGCACTTTCTTTGACAGTACGGGAACCTCCAGGTGAGCATGTGGGAGCGGAAGGCTCAGATGCGTGCTCTATACCGCTTTTGTGACCCTAGTTTGTGTTGAAGATTTACGGGGACGTAAAGTCCTGAGGTGGGAGTAATGTAAAGATCCGGAAATTTCAAGGAAATTTTTTTCATAATTTTCATTGAATTTTACAAGAATGTGGTGTCTGACGACACTTGATTCCGAGGCCCGGAGTGCCCGGAATCAATTTCTGAAGTTTGGCTCGGGTACGTTCAGTGAACGAACGAGCGGGTTTTTCTATCATTTGAACCGGTGTTCGGATTTGAAATCTAATGGCACCAATGAACTCACAATGCCAATAATCTCTTAAGGGAACCTTTACCGTAGTTGCGTTTGTGCGGGAGAAGAAGTTAATTTTTGGGGTTTAATTAAAAAAAAGTAAATAAAATTGTTGAATCAATTTTATTTCATGTCATGTGGTTAACTTCTCCCATGGGAAGTTGGTGGTGGGCCCACATCCACCAAACTTCCCATGTGTGGATATTTGAAAGGGTGGGGCCCACACGAACCCCCACATTTTGAAATTCCTTAAACTCCCTAACCCACTTAACCCCTCACTTTCCTAACTCCCCATTAACTCGCTTCATTAATTTTTTTGACAACTTGTTATAATTAATTAAGTGAGTTAGTTAATTTCAAACTCTTGAAATTCAAATGGTTGGGTTATGTTAATAAAATAAGACTTAGTCTTATTTTATTATTGTTAGAGTTTTGCATCCTTGAGAGGATTGGGGAAGCGTTCTTCTTCTTCTTCAACCTCAACGAAGAACGCGAAGAACACCGTTCTTCAACGAAGAACTTCTCCGCTGAAGAACACGGTTCTTCCGCGATGCCATATCCGCGACGCGACATTCTACTTCTATTTCATCTCTTCCGCGACGGTTTTCCGCGACGAAATCACCGTCAATGACTTCGAATCCTCTCTTCGCGATGTCGACGTTCTTTTCCCGCGACGCCCGACCTCCGCGACGCTCGTCTTCCGCGGCTCGTTGACGAACACCGTTCCTGAACCGAGGTAGGGAATTTTTTATGAAATATTAATGAACCCCATGATACTTCCTTCTAAATCAAAGAACTTAGATCAAATAAACATTAATTTGATCCACAAAGATTATGTTGCGGGTTGGGTTTTTATTTTGGTATTCTCTTATATTTTGAGAAAAGAACGACGAGCGCAGATTAACCAATTCTGGGTTGATCCGCAGATCGTTCGTACATGTGGATCGATGTAGGGGATTATTTTATTTAATTATTTTCCATTCATTAATCTAGTTTATCGATTATCGTGGATTTTCTACTAGATGATATCGTTTAATGAGAGGGGGGGCGGACTGCACAAATACGGGCAAACCCCCCTCCTATGTTCATGTTTGATTCATTGTAGATGGAACGGAATGGCGAGGTGTCATCGCACCACGCAGGAATCACACGGCAAGTATTACGCGACGCCGTCGTGTCGCGCCGTGGAAGGAAGTTTAAGAATGCGATGCCGTCACGCCGCGTCGAAGAAAATGAAAGAACCGCGGTCGGAGTCGGGCCGCGACAAAGGGATGCGGCGCCATCGGGTCACGCTGGAAAACTACAAAGATGACGTTATTCGTTTTGACATGCGGATTGACGGGCGATTATGAAGCAGGTCGTTTGGCATTTGAATCCTTTCGCAGTGA
Source organism: Viscum album (assembly GCA_963277665.1). Taxonomy (NCBI): domain Eukaryota; kingdom Viridiplantae; phylum Streptophyta; class Magnoliopsida; order Santalales; family Viscaceae; genus Viscum; species Viscum album. The sequence continues at coordinate 1,870,190,339 of OY728147.1, forward strand.
AGGTGGGGTCCCGGGGGGACCATAGGCGATGAAGGTAGGAGGAACGGACCATTGGAGTGTGTCCGGTGGTCCGCGGAAGTCGGCGGCGGCGCGGCGGCGCCGGCGACCGGCGGCAGCGGCGCGCCGCCGAAGGGTTGGAGGCCGGCGGATCCGCCGCCAGCCTCAATTAGCGGCGGGCGGGGGAGTCGCGCACCCCGCTCCGCAATTCGGTTCGGCCACACTAGCCGAGCCGCGGCCGGCCGGTCTGGTCGGACGGAGCCGGACAGAGCCGGGCCAGGCCGGGCCGGGCCCAGCCGGGTCGACCCGGTTCGGCCGACCCAGGGGGGTCGGCCCGGGCCCAGCCCCCCGTTTTTCGGGTCACTTTCGGTCAAATGACCATATCTTGAGCTGTAGAACTACTATTGACGCGCTGTCAACCGAAACGTGATCCTTGGATCGATACAGTCATTTCGGTATATTACATTCAAGATTTCTGAGAACATGGGGTTCGGCCGGGTTGGTTCGTACACGAAACCAACCGGGCCCTCGGAGCGGAAACACTAATATCTTGAGTTCCGGACGTCCGATAGATGTGTCGTCGACTTTGTTGAATTCCTCTTAGTGAGATGGATCTTTTGGCTTACTCCGCTCGAGGTTTGGATGCTGTCGGAGTGCGGTCGGGTTGGTTCGCTCACGAAACCAACCGGGCCCCTAGAACGAAAAAAAGCTAATAACTCACAGACCGGGCGTCCGATTGACGCGCCGTCTATTTCGTTGAATTCCTCTTGGTGAGATAGAACTTTTGGTATACTTCACCCGAGTTTTGGACGTAGTTGGAGTATGGCTGGGTTGGATTGTACCCGTAATCCAACCAGGCCCCTGGAAAGGAAAATCTGATATCTTTCAGACCAGACGTCCGTTTAACGAACCGTTAGAGGCATTGGTGATCAAGATGAGAAACGGTCCCTATGAGTATATCCTATGAGAGTTCGGGGAACAGTTTAGATACACCCGGGATTGGTTCGCTCATGAAACCAACCGGGCCCTAGGATGAAAAGGTTAGAAACTCACAGACCGGGCGTCCGATTGACGCGTCGTCTGTTGCGTTGAGACCCCTATGATGAGGTGGTCCTTGAGATACTTCTTCGTTGGACTTTGAGATACTTAGAGTATCGACCAGTAGCTCATGGAGCGGACCCTCCCATAGATGAGCATACGGAGTACGAAGACCGTGTAGCTGGCTGGGACCTGAAGACTAGTTTTCCGATTCGAGTCGGAGAGACATGTATAGCTCAGTGGGGAGCACTACTGTGTTTGGGTGGAAGACCCACAGCGGGGAGCACTACATTGTTTGGGTGGCAGACCAGCGGTACTCGATAGGAGGAGTACCTCTGTAGGATATGAGGGGGGAGCACTACTGTGTTTGGGTGGCAGATCCCGGTGGGACGCACTACTGTGTGAGGTGGCAGGCCCGTGGTACTCGACAGGAGGAGTACCTCAGCAGTCTTAGGTTAGTGAGAAGTACCTCGGAGTCGTGACAGGACCACTGTACACTTCAGAGACAGAGCTCTACAGTAGTTACGGTTTCGATAATGAAAATCCTGGTTTGAGCTGAGACTTTTGACCTTTGTGTTTACCTCTTGATTGAGATGGGTTGCTTGATAACTTAGGTATATGTATGGGCATATAACTAAGTAGAATTTATCTATTGAGATATTCTTTGTGGTTATCCTTGTTGGTTTTAGAGAGACCTTGAGGGTCTCGGGGTCCCTACTGAGTATCGTTATACTCACCCCTGCACGGGCTATGCCCGCACCTCGTTGTGTTGGTTGCAGACGACAGGCAGTGCTGACAGAGGCCGAGTGTTCGAGGACTGGACGGTACCCAGAGGTGGACTACACAACGAGTCAGTACCCGGAGGTGGACTACATGACGAGTCAGTATCTGGAGGAGGACTTCACGGCGAGATGACACATGGAGGTGGTTGACAGGCGAGAGTGTTGAGGAGGCTATCTATACCTACCCTTCTGGTAGGATCCGTGGCAGATGATCTAGGAGCTGCGCTATCTACACCTACCCTTCAGGTAGGATCCGAGGAGGACGACCCATGAGATGCTTCCTTCTTCCAGCTATTTTCCTTTTTCTGTTGTACTTTCGTTCAGTTGTAGCTGCACTTTCAGTTGGGTTTGTATTCTGGCCCATTTACTTTACAACACTTTTTTTGTACTTAGTGTTTTGCTTCTGCTTGTACTCTGTGGTGTTTTGTTTACTTTTATAAAGGCAATGCCTTACCAGTTATCGGGATTTACTCTTTTGGTGCTAGTCGCCAGCCCCTGGCCTATTGAAGGCGGGCTTGGGGTAGTCACGACACTGGCCCCGAGGACTGGTCGTGATAGTACCAAATAAAATAAATTCATTGGTAAGATTCATCATAATTACAAGAGATATATATCTCTCACAATTTTGTATAATTAGTTAATGTCAATATATGACGGACCTATAAATGAAATGGTGGACCTCAAGATATTGTATATATATAAATGGGTAAAAGTGTTGATATATAAAAAATACACATTTTACACTATCCTTGTTTTTATTATGGTATACTAAACCAAAAGTATGAGGTTTGTAGGGAGAAATGGAATTTTACTAATTCAAAAAGAGATGGATGTTATAATATTTAACATTAAATAACCTTTTGTTTTAATGGATTATAACAAATTCCTGGCAGTGTCTCTGAGGATTCCATTTAAAATGTTGAGAATATAAATTCTAGTAATATAATGGTCACCACACTAGCTTAAAACTATTGGTCAAAATTTTAAATGGATTTCAAAACAACTTTCATTATTGGTAATTTAGTGTAGAAAGCTTATATAATTAAAAATTTTATTTTTGATGTTTGAAATGAGGATAAAAAGTTAAAAAATCTACAAAAAATAATTTATGGCCTAATTTAAGATTAAAAAATTCAGAATATCAAGTTTTATGATACATTCAATGATTTTGTTTTCATAACAAACATGTGTGATTCTAGTAAATATATGTATATTGGTTGGATTTAATTAGGGTTTTTAAAATTTTAAATAGATAACATATATGTTTTAAAAAATGATATTTTGACTATTCACTAAATTAATATGTTGTTAGGAATGTTCTTTTCAATAAAATCCATGGGTGATGAAACCAATTTACTAGGTATAATGTGTTATAGTGATGGATCTAAACGTCCAATTAAACTCAATCAAGACATTCAAAGAGGTAATTTAATAAAAAAAATTGAATAATGATCTCTAATCATGCTTCTTTTTTAGTGATTCATTGCATGAATCTTTGGAAGATTCAGGGACCTTGAAAGGTGTTACAAAGGATAGAAATAATTATAAATGAATCTACCATAGGAATTTCTAATTAAATATTTTATACTCATGTTGGTGCCATCAATAATCATTGAGAAACTGGTAGATAACAATCCAATAGTTTTGAGAGACATTTTTCTATTGTAATTTACATCCTAAACTCTATTATAAGGACCATATAATTTTTTTTTTAAATTTAGATGAGTGTATGAGATATATTCTAAGGGTTACATAGTTGAATGTTTCCAATTTGATAGATATTTTTTCATGTTTATTCTAAATGTTGGAGTAATATGTTGTAATAGTTCTATAAAATATGTCATAGTTGACTCAAAATTACAGGTAAAACACATCACTATATTAAATTTTGGAATTTAATATAGCTTAATCAAGATTTTCATCGAGGAAATAGTGGTGTTTTCTCACATAATGGGCAAAATATGGCATTTTAATGACAATAATAAATTAATCACTATGGCTAACGAACCACATTCATATAAAAGGACTATAATCATCCTTTGGAAAAGTTATATTATTAGAGAGACAATTTATATTAATGATGTTTTTTGTGGGGTTTATAGGGAGGTGAATGTGTCATATCCCTTGATGAAACACATATAGCAATAGAAGAATGACTATCCCCTTTTGTCACTTGGCGTACAATAATTAGAAGACATAGGAAAGGTTTGAATAAAGAATCATGTTATTTTAATTAAAATGATATTCATTTATTAACCATTAATGTCTACTATAATTTATATTACATTAATATTAGAATTATAATATACCTCAATGTGTGATGTTGAGTTTTCCATAATTTATGACCATCAAAGAGTTGTCTAGACTATATAGAAATGTTAATATTTGTGTGAGTAGTGGAATCATGGAAAAATAATTGGAGGATTATTATTTTGACTATACCTTTATGGGAATAGGAAGTTATTTTATATATTTTTAGTTATAATTATATGTTGTATAGTCATAATAAAACCATTAGCTATTATTTAAGTGATATAATTCATTTGAACATTCACACATTGCTATCATTTTTTTGATTTCATTTAGACTTAGCTAATCCGCGGGGTTGGGTGTGTTGCAACAAATTTCCTCAGTTGGAACCTATACAAGATAATATCTTTACACTCATATATAGATTAAATAAATCAACTATTTTATATAATTACAAAAAAGAAATGTATAGAAAGATTATTTGTTTCACATATTATATTCTTATCTTCAAGGTTGAGTGTGTGTAATGTGATCATCCACATGATGAAAGGCATGTGGTGTATTCATTGACCTTGACATTCATGTTTATCGAGTAAAAATGAGATGGCCTATTCTAGATTGGTAATGTTTAAGGAGTATTTTTTACACCATTTTTTGAGAAAATATAATATATTAGTGTATATACAATATATATGAAACATCGTTAGGTTGAAATTTTTTTATGTTATTTAAGATTGTTTAATGGATATCACACCAGAACCACTAGATTTCAATTTATTGATAATTAATTACTATAGGATTCAGATTTCATACATATATGAAAAATGGATTTCATATTTGTTTTCAACTCTATTAAGGCCATAATGGTCAAAATTTTAAGCATTTATATAGTTATTCTATTTTGTATAGTGGTTTCTTTCTAGATAATGGGTCATTGAGGAAACTATATCAAAAAATATTTTTTAAATAGATTCAAAAAGTGTTGTAATTATTTACATAATTTATGTATATATTTTAGTGCATGTAGGGTTTTTTGAATATTTAGTAAAATAATTCATATTATATATATGAAATATGGATACATTAGTGCCAAAACATATTTATATTGATCATTAAAATTCATAGGTTTCTATGGGACTGAGATTAATTGTGATGGGACCAAATATTACATTGCACACTATTAAATCTTAAAAATGGATCATGGTATGACCATATAACTCCACGACCATTTTCTGTGATTTCAAATCCAGTATAACTATTATTTAATCCTTTAATCCTTATTCATTGAATTGTTCAATAAGGACCACCACAGTGAAATAAAAAATACATGTTCAATTATAAGGAACCTAATACATTCAATATGGATGACCTTATTTAATAAAGTAAGCGAATTTGGATGGTTATATCATGTAGTGAGATCACATCTATTTGGGTAACAAGTTTCTTGTTAATATATTTCAAAAACTCTTCCTTCTCCTATCATCTCTATTCACAATGTGAGAGATCTTACATCCATTTAGTGTAAAATAATCCTTATGATACAACCATGTATAAAAAGCCTATTTTACTACCTTTAAAGGTAGCATCATTTTTTTCAACAATAGATATAATGATCAAGTGAACCATGATGGTGTAAATATTGAATACATGGAATGGTTGGAATACTTATTCATGTGTTATTCATAGTTTCTAGGTACTTTGGATTTTGGATGCTAGATCTGACATAATATGTCTTTTTACAGTACTATTGATTATTAAATAATCCATTGAAAATAACTTTTAATGTTATATCATTGTTCATTAAATATTAGTCATGATCAATTAACTAGTTTTTTCTGAATATTTTTTTAAATCATAAATATTATTTCTCCAAATAAAAAGATATTATGAGATAACATAATATCAGGTGCCAAATATTGACATTATATTAATCATTAATTTAATTTAGTGATATTCAATTATAATATGAATTTGGTAATTTATCTTTCACTATTATTCAGTAATACATTGAAATTTCACATAATGTATGGTGTATTGTATACTATATGTTATTAAGATAATGTATCCTACATCACACACTCTAAAAAATAGAGTACAATTTTTCAATTTCTGGACATATCATTGAATATAAATGTAATATACACCTTCAAAACCCTATTATATGGACTAATAACTTTATGTGATGGAATGACCCCTTAAATGATGAATGATATATCCAAAATGTGTGTTCTCCATAAAACATAAACTTGTATGAAAAATGAATTATTATTATATATACTCTTTTGGAGGATATTAAGTTATTTTCTAGATACCACACTATATGAAAACATGTTAACATTTCACCAAACATTTTGTATTTTCCCCATGACTTTTGCACCCTGATTATGATTTCCTTAAACCATTTTGTCATTCAACCCCTCCTTTAACTTTTCTATGGGATAACAAAAGCACTGCGGTAATTGATCAAAATTTATTATGTTTTCTCTATTTTGTTTATTTTATAGTGGTTTATAAATTATTTATAAATTACTTTTTACGCATTGTAATATTACATGTTTATGTAAGAAAAACTATAATGTATAATAAATTTCACATGTTTTGATAATCAATAATATTTATTTTTATTATTAAATTAAAATATTTTGGATTATGTATTTTGTATGAATTTTAGTATTTTGTGTTTTGCTAATTTATGTGGAAAATTTTCTTTTTGGTGATGTATCCCTATGTTAAATCATTTTTTTGACTCCTTAATATTTTGTTTTAATCTAACATTAACACAAATTTATTTAGATTATTATATTCAGAATAGTTAATGAATTTAGTTTGGGCATATTAGGTGTTATAGATGTCATGAATTTAATTTTCTCTAGAGTAATACTTCCCTAGGGAGAAGGACATGTGGTAAAACTATCCACAGATTTGGGAGATATTTCAATGTTTAGGAAATAAATAGGGATGTGTAATAGTAAATTTAGTTGTACACATATAGAGATTATATATATTACACAATTAAGTTATTCTAAATGGAAATACAGTGTACCTTATAGATGAGTTCTATTTATGTATGAAGTAATATATTTTGATTCTTTTATAAGGTTTGTAACAAAAACTTATGCTTTGTGTGAAGGTTGAACATTACTGTTATGTGAAAAATACTATTTCTTTGATGGAATAAGATTACAAAACTATATTTTTAGAAATTTTCACATGAAAATGTATAAAAAAGAGATAATAATAAGTCATTGATATTAAATGGATTTCATATTCATGATACATATATTAATTATGTGAGAATTTCAAATGAATACTTTTAAAATATAATGTGTCAGGTTCTTTAGGATGTAGTGCATATGAATACCGTAATTATTCATCAATGTAGTTTATTCCAATGTTGGGTAACCCTATATTATCTTATGAAAGGCATGGTTGAAATGGATAACCGATAAATTGAGGTAATATGATCGAATGGTATATTTTGGTGACATAAAGATGTGAAAATATAAAAGTTTTGAAACTAGAGGAATGTTTTACTTTATATTTATATAATGAATTTGTGATGGTAATTTCATAAAACAATATCCCTGAATAAATATTATAATAATTGGGATGATTCCACACTATAAGAACTAACTTATGAGATAATATCTCTATCATACTCATCACATAGTGAAGTATGGATTTCATTACACTATATAGATGTGATATTGGGGTTATTATTTTTAGTGGCTACAATTTAGTTAAGGTACCTTGATTTAATTATATAATACGTGATGAAAATCTATATAGAAATTTCTACAATAGGAGATGATTTATTTTGGGATAATCACAATATGACCCGTCATTTTATTGACTAATAGATCATTTATATATTGGTACATGGGTTGAGAAGTGTTCTCAATTTCAAACAGTAATAACATCATAATTCGAATGTCACATAATTCAACTTAACTAACTCTGTATCATGGGTGTTAGAAAATTTATGTCTGTCACACATTTGTCTTGATAATAAAATAATATGAGATAGAGAGATATTTAAGAATGGTGGTGTTTATTTTTTGGTGATTTATGAGTCATTATTCCCTTAAAAGTCTACACTTTGATCTAAATTTAACATTTTTATTTATACTATAGTCATTAAATTATTATTATGTTCCCAGTATATATAATTATTTTTGAAGAATGTTTTTATAAGAATGGTTTATTATTCACTATTAATAACATGATTTTTTTAAAATATATTAATTCCATGTTTTATAGAATTTGAAAAATGATAACTGAATAATATATTCCAAACATAGAAAATCCGGTTAATCTATAAAATGATGATGAAAATTGATTAATTTTTCACCTTTCACTAAAATTTTATTTTGGATACATAATTGGGAGAAAAAAAATATAATCTATATTTTTGGATTAGTATAATCATTCAATTATTAATCATTATTTTGTGGTAAGGTGGAAAATTTACTTACTAGAGATAAATTTGGAAGATATAGTAGAAAATATAATCTTATACATAGTGATGTATGTGAACCAATGAGTAATCAAGCTTGTTGTAATTTTATAAACATCATTACCAAAACACTAAATTTAGATATTAAAGATACTATTTTATAATTAATACATTGTAATAAATGTATAAAAAGAACAAAGAGTTTCACAATAAAATAAATTATCAATAGGGAAAAGATATTAACATTTTAATATTGGATCGTGGTGATGAACTCTTATTAGAGGAAATCATTAATAATTTTATTATTTGTGGAATTGATTCATATTTCACTCCTCTTAGAATACCATTTTGGAATAATTAGTTTTAAATGAATAATTATACATTTTTTTTATGTGGTACAATATTTGAAGAGTCTATGTGGCCATCCAATTTAATTATGGGGTTATTATTTAGATACATTATTATTTAAACAAATTCTTTGTAAATATAATGATGTTATAGACACTTTAAATGAGATAAGGCATATAAAATTTCCAATATTATCTTATTTAACTATTCTATAATTCAATGTATTCATATGATGGTTTGATACTAATATGATTTAACATAAACATGTCCAACTTTAATTTTTTGGATATCACTATGAATATAAGTGATTATATTACTATAACAATATTATACAGACACTATTTGGGGTGTGAATGTCTAAATTTATTAATATTGAATTTATTTTGTGTGGATTAACTGGGAGGAATATTAATCATGGGGTTGTTCATGACCTATAAAATGGAAGTGTTCTTATGATTGTGGTATATTCTGTCCCAAAATGAGTCATGGAGGAAAAAATTTATTGATATATAAAAGAACATTGATGGTGTGAAGGGATATTTATATATTTTATGAGATATAGATTAATAAAAACTATTTATAATGAGGTAATATTCATAGATAATGAACCAACCATATACATAATGGTCTTATATAGTCCTTATTCAGAAGGTTGTTTCAAATCACTAGAATCTAAAATATGATTTTTGTACACTAACCATGATTGGAACAATGTAGACACCCATACTATTGTTAGACTAATATTTTTTATGTGGGGTTTATACATGAAATTGACGTAGACGACATTTTTTTCTACCCTTATTGATCTTTTAGAGGAAAAGGTCCATAAAAATGTACATTTTTTTGACTATGAAGATACATGTACAAGCATTGTGATGAGAAATTCAATTCACATGTTTTTATCAATAAAATATTAATTTATTACAAGATTTCTAAATGGATATCCGATCCAATTTATTTAATTAAACGTTATTTATGGACATTTATATGATATAAATGATGATTTTGATGTTCTAAATGTGACTTATAAATCATTAAGACAATATAAATCCATCTATGAATTGATTCCATTTACAAGGAGTTGAATTATATAGATTCGTAATTCAGTAACATGGTTTTATTTCATAAATACATAAATTAATACTAAGAATACAATAGGATTAATGGGATTTTTTAGTGATTCTAATATCTTATGTGTATTTAATAATTCTCATTATAAATTATTTCCTAAATCTATGGCCTTTTGATGTGTGGATGGAAAAATTCTTGTTAAGAAACACATAAGTGGAGACACCTATATAGCTAGAATAAATACTTATAGAGATAGAACTATGAGGCTAAATAGACTCAACAAGAACAATTATATTTATAAAGTCATTATGTGGTTTTTTAGAAAGTAATAAAATAAGAGGTCCATTATGTATAGAGATGAATAAATCATATAAATATTGAAGATCCTTCAATGGATTAACAAATGAATTATTTAATTCCATAAATGTTTTATAGGGGATCTATCAAGTATAAGAAGTTGTTCACCAAACATGATGTCACCTATACTCAATGTGAATCTTTTAAATACCAATTCAATCATAGAGGGAGTAACTCTATTACAATAAATAAAAATAGAAATTACTTAAGATTTACTAGGGAGATATTCATGATCATTATAAGAGATTATTATTTCCTTTTAATGCTTTACGTAGTTTCATGATTCCAATTTGGAAGAGATGATTTGAAATCTCTATATGGTGTTGATTTTTTGTTTAAAAGGTAATATATTTGTTTGATTGTATTGAAACATTCTACCATAGTTGACTCTTCAACAGAGGAAAAATATGTCACAACATTAGATGATTTGATAAAAGATTTTTGATCATAATGCTTATATTTTATGTTTAGGTTCTTCTTAACATTATATAATTAATTAAACATTATATAATAATAGAACTACTAATATGTCTAGGGAACCATATTCCCTTCAATAGACTATGAAATATATTTCTAAAATATAATAATAAACTATAAACCATCGATAGGGGAGATGTTAGGATCTATTAGGTGGATAAATATGGAAATGTCGAAGATCCATTTATGAAACAATTATCATATAATAAGTATGAGGGAAGTGAAGTCTATATATGTATAAAATAAATAAAAAATTTATTTAATATTACAAAATTTTATGATAATATTATAATAAAAGAGTTATATATTTTTTCTTCATTCATATGTGTTGGAATTTAAATTACATGAATAGAAGAATTATAATATCCCCTCAAAATATTAATTTGAGTATTCTTTAATTGATGATCATCATAGAGTATTATGGGTTTTGATTATATGTTAATGTTAGTGTGAGTCATTGAATCATGAGATAATAAGTTGATATTTAGTATTTATAATGAATATTTGGTTATATCAATGGAATTTAATATAGGAATAAACTCCTTTTTATTATAAAAAATTCTTCTTAAATAAGGTTATAAATAATCATAGGATTAAAAAAATATTGCATTTAAATATTTTTTTTGAAATTCATCATGAAATAGCTAATCCAGGTGTGGTTGGGTAGGTTACAAATAATATAATTAGTAGGTGAATTTCCATGATATGATTTTTCCCATCATATGATGAGTACATACATTTAGAATAATATTTAATTGGTGAAATAATGAATGTCCATGAATAGTTATCTCACATAATATATATAAATTTTATTGATTGGGTTACATGTGATATTCTCATTAGCTATTTAGATGAAATGACTTTTATGTATCTAAAATATTATTTGTTTTGAAGAATCGAAGAAGATTGAGATGTAATGTAAGAGATTTATATTGTTCCATGTGTAGTGGTCACCCATTTCCAAGGGAAAAGGGAATATATAGGTATAAATACTATGTATATTTTATATCCTAATTATATAATATTTTTATGATATATGTGTATATATGATATAGATCACTCCTAAAACCATAATATCTTGAGTTGTATTACTGTAATCACATACTAAATACTCTTTAACCTATTATATTATACTTTATTTATTTATTATTAACATATTATATAAATTTTTAGGTTTTATATAGGTTTATATAGGCTTCTTGAAACCTTCATTTCTGAACATAATCCTTCTCTCTACAAAAGTTAATTTCATTCGATGAACATGCGACTTCTCAAGAAATTCCCTCTATGAAACATAATTTCACAGAAAAAACATTCCAAGCCATGTTGATAATTTTTTTAAAATATAATTAATCATATTTCAATTTAATGACCAAAATATTGTTCTTTTCTTCACATTTTTAATTAAATACATATGGATGATCGAATTTACTTCTAATATACTTCCTTATTGGAGATTTCTTATCCCCTTCAATTATAGTTTAATTTTCATCTTCTTTATCAGTCTTTCTTTATATTTTCTCTTATATTCTTGTTTCTCCATAATTTTTTTTACAATTGGATGTTTTTGGACAATCTATATATGGGGAATTAGTTATAACCCTTGTTTATTGGATTTATAGTATGTGGAGTCCATTTTTATCCCTCCTATGATCAAATTTAAGGATTTCACATCAACCAAATATGACATATTTTGTCATTGCCATTCTATTTTCATCGTCATTAAAAAACAAGTGGCTCTTTTTTATTTCCAACACATTTTCATTAAAAATTCTATGTTTTATATAGTTTTTAATTTCTATAATGATTACACTATGTGAATTAATATTCTTGAAATGTAATCATTCAATTTCAAATAGATTTTTCATTAGTAAAAGTGGTCTTCTCGGGAAATAAAATTTATGTAGTCTCATATGTGTGTTTTAAATTTCTCCCCTAATATTTATTGATTATATATGTTCGATTAATAATTTATATAAGTTATTCACTATTTTTTCTTTTAAATATATATATATATATATATATATTATGATGATTGTTTTTATCCTTAGAAAAATGTGTCTTTCAATGTCAATTGATTAAAATTATGATTTTCATAAGGTGTATATTTATATATTTAGGTTTATATATATATATATCTTCATATATATGTCACAATTATTTGGGACCAAATGACTACTTTTCATATTAATATTATATTTTGATGTGATATTGATTTGGAATTTTTTTTTAAATGTGGTTATTGAAATATATTAATATATTATTAATAATGACTCAGTAAAAACATGTAAATGGTTTTTCCAAAATAAGTACTCACTAAAATAATATAAACACTTTTTTAATATGTGTAAAATATATGATTTTTTAATTTGCATGTCGTATTATATGAATCAAATGAGCATTATATTGGTTGGTGAATATCGGGGGGATGTGGATTTATAACTGATATATATTTTTTGAATAGTTTTATTATTATCATCCATTTTATTACTAACATAATAGGTGTCCTTATCTTCTTTTATTGTGATTGAGATAAGGTTACAACATAATTAAGATATTATAGACTAGATTACCATAATGTGGGATATAACCTTATCCTAGGGCTATTCTGCTAGTGATAATAGTTGATACAATCTATTTTTTTATAGGATAAGAATTTATCAAGAGGTTAGAAAATAGTTTCACAGGAGTACATCAAGGATTTTCTCACTTAATGTAAATATGTATCCCATGATTAAAAACAAAATACATTTTCTTCCAAAAAATATATCTGTTCTTTGTTTCCACATTAGTTTTATTATTACTTAACATGTTTTTTATATTTATTTATATGATATTATAAATGATTTAAACATATTTATTATTTCAGAATTATATTATGGCCACTATTACTATTTGAAATAATATTTTACCTATTAACTTAGTCATATATTCTTTTATTACATATGTTATTCTATTACACATATAATTTTTTATACATCTTCTGTTTCATTCAAAAAAAAATTGATGGTGGTTTGAAAGTGTATTAATAAAACCATTTAAAATGAATTTAGAATGTAAATATTGAAATTAATTAACAATTTAAAATTGATTTAAAACATATAATGTCATGAAATGTTAATTTGGTTATATTTTTTTAAAAAATAAAACTTTTTTTGTATTTTATTTTGACTATTATTTATGAATTTTTAAGAATCACCTGGATTATTTCATAAACTTTTACTAGTGTTTTTTTCTAACATTGTACTTACTCAAATTTTTGGTTATATGATAGTATAATTCTTTCATGTTTTGATACTGTAATGGACTACACATGGATAAGTTGTAATTAATTGTGACTATATAGTCATTAAGAGATTATTGGAATGTATTGTTTAGTTCATTTTAGATGTCTCTTTTAATTGTCTATGATATCTATTCCTCTATCTAGATTTTTTATCAGTTCTTCTGTATTTATGTCGATCTATATGTTTATTTCATGTTATTCCCCATTTTCCTTATTTTTCAATTAATTAATATGTTTATTCATTGAAATATAACTTATGGATTCGTTATTCATGATTTGAGATTAAATTTCACAACATTAATAATGATATTAATCTAATAAATTCATTTCAAATGAGTATATTTTGATTCCTCAGCAATTTTATATAGCTTATGGGGATATAAAATAGCATTTTTTTATCATACCCATCATGGGTGCCCAGCTCCAGGGTGGCCAGAGATTTTTAAATAATATCAAAGCTCCATTTTTATACTATAATGGAGATTTTTAGATATGACTATAAGGACTAATGTGGCAGGTGTTTAATATGTGTAAACTATACTTTCTTCTCATAGACATCGAGTTATATTGTGATTCTGAGTAATAAGTTATGGATTTTTATTATTCCTTATTAGTTTTTTCTTTAATTGGATTCATGTTCATTACTATTTTATTATATTTATGTTATATACTGTAATGAAAGGTTTCATATGTTCGAGGGGGAGAATGGGAGTTGAATTGGATAAAATTTTTGAGATCACACGGTTTGGAAATCCTTGTGAATCCAAAATTAATGGGTTTTAATAACTCATGGTGGTTGTTTTATTATTGACATATGGTCCACAAAACCATGATAAAAAAATCAAACATGACTAGTAACATCATATAGAAACTTTTAGTATACTGTGATATGGATAGTATTTGAAATTACGAAAATTATTCTTAAAATTATTTGCAATGAAATATTTTTTCTGATATCTAAACGTGTTTCTAAAATATGGAAATTTAGATATTTAAAAATATATTTTAATTGGATAATAGGATATGAAAATAAAATAAATAATTTTTAATTTTTTGAAAACATTGTTTTTAAATGTGTTTTTTAATTTTATCTTCACATCTAATCTAATGGTTTTTAAATAGTTCAATGGGAAGTATTAGTTTGATATATTGTTGTGATTTTTTGTGATATTGTGTAAAATTTGATGAGTGATTTTGGAAATAAATTAGTTTTAGAATTTAAATGGTTTATACATTGGACATGAATATCCTTGTCATAATCCAACCTATGAAAACAATACATCTAAACACAATTTGATCTTTCCATGAAATAAGGTGGTTACACCACTACCCAACGTATAAAAAGGCTATATTTACTAAGAGATGAATTTTATAGAAAAGGATAGTGGGTTTTCTTATTTTCATTATATACCCTTGAATTTGAATAGTGTTAATGATTATATATGATTAAATTATCTTCTGTTTGTACACTATAATATAATTTTATGATGAAAGCATAGTTTTGAATGTATAATAATATTTTACAATTTTTTAATGTATAAATTATATAAAAATTAATAAATATTAATATGGAATTTGAAAATCGATAAATGTTTTGTGAAATATTTTTCTGTGACATATTGTGGAATCACATGAGATTTTATAGAGTATTTACATTATTTAAATGCTCTTATTTTCAATATTGAGTTGTTATTTTTAATATTTTATTATTTCTAGCAATGTACAATACATGTTTTAGATGATAAAAATTTATTATTTTATTTTTCCTTTATTATTATTGTTGTGAATCCTATGATGTTATTGAGGAATTGTATGATGTATTTCCATATAGATGATCCTTAGGATGATATGTTTCAATTTTTAGTTTATATTATTTTTATGTTATTTAAATTTTTATATTAAAATAAGATTAATTATATTGGTTGACTTAGTTTGGGTTGGAGAGAATTATTTATTTTGATAATTATTAATGTTTATTTTGGAGCAGTTAGTATTTATAACTTAACTATCTATTGAGGTTAATCATTAGGTATTACCTTGATATTAGTTATGAAAAGTAGATTGTTTTGAAATTTATTATTCCACAGCGATATCTTATTCCTTCTTAATATGGCTTGATTCTGTCATAGTGATGTTGTTCGGCAACATTGGGGTTATACATTGGATTTTGTGGTGATGTGGTTGGGTAATTAGGATGAATGATTCCAACTGCTTGGTTTTCTACCTTTATAATGTAATTATTTTTTATCATGTTCATATTTTATCTAATTTATAATAACTTGGTTAAAGGTTACCTTCAGTTCTACTATCAACTCCAAATTAAAGACAATGTTTTTTGGATGAGGTGTACATAATATTATGGTAGGTTTATTTGTGTCTTGGATTATCCTATTTATCCGACCTAGGATTTTTATGGAAGTAAGATTTCAAATATTTTAATTTTTATGAAATATTAAAAACATATGGTGGGTGGTATCGAATTATGGTTTTTTAGATTTATTAGTTAATTACTATTAATAGTTTTTCTGTTATAATGTCACCATCTTTCTATGTCTTCATTTATTATTCTTTTGGAGTGATCATTTGTTTTTTGAGAATTATTGTTTTTTCAGAGTTGTAAAAAACATTTGAGGCCTATCATTGAATTAGGATTCATGATATTTATTATTAATAGTATGGTTTAAATTGTAAAATTTATTTATGTATCAAAACATACTTATTTTTTCAATATTGAATGGTTTTTTATTATATCTGGGTTCATTATATTTTATTGGATTTCTTATTGGGAATATTCATTAAACTATGAATCAATTTAGGGTAAAATATTATATGGGGAGATGTATTTGATACACTAGTGCCTTAATTTTTCATATTATTACTTATTTGATTACTATATGCAGGTCTAGAAATTTTTTGGGTACATCATGGGTATCTTGATGTTTGTAGAAATCATTGGTCATTTACTATAAGTTTTCATGTGGATGCACATACCATTACACATTGAACATGAATCATCTAACGAATTCATTTCTAGAAATAGACATTCACACCATGAACCGTCCTTAGAAGATGGTTATTATGTTGTAGAATTTCTTCGTTTCCCAATCAATTATAAGGCCAAAATGGGAAATTTTTCTCCCCATTTTGTACATAAAATATCAAAGTAATGAATAAGGTATTCTTCTCTCCTTCCCCATTAGAATTTTTCTTCTCCCTTTTAATTTTTTGGATTCATTCATGTTTATTCTTCATTCTTTCTTAATTCCTCTTTATTACTATGTTCACCCACCTTTTCATCATAAAAGATGTTATTTTCTATACCTTATATGGGGATTTTCTTATAATCATTGCGGTCTAGATATTTAGTTTTTGTGGATTCTTTTCCAATATCTCTGATCCTCATTTTTGGGGATTTTATATTATCTAATCCGGACCTATATACCTATTTCCATGCATTTCACTGTCACTCTTTAATGCATTTAGTGATTATTGTTCTCCAATCCTTTTCCATAAAAATTATATTTTTTCTTGTTCTTATAATTCATAAATGATCAAATTGAAATAAATATTATTTTAAAAATTTAAACATTCAGTTTCAAATTGAATTTTTAGGGAGAATGGTGTTTTTTTGGTATTTAGTTTTTTGTAAGATTATATGTTTATTTTGAATTTCTCAAAATGTTTTAATTTATATAAGTCATATTAATCATTTTTGAATATTATTATTTATTTTTCACTGAAATAAATAATTGTTTTTAGTTTCAAGAGGGATAATCTCTTTTGTTTTAATAGTTTATTAAAATGTATTTTCATTATAAATAATGGTTTTAAATTAATTATATATATCTTTGTGTGTGTGTGTCTGTGTGTATAAATACAACCCAATATTTTTACTATTAATTATGAATTGAAGGAAAGTTTGGAATATTATAAATATATTTTCACATGACATTAATGACTAAATGGGTTTAAAAATGGAATTCTAAAATGTTATTATTTTCCAGGAAATTATTTTCATGTTTACAACTTTTATAAGATTTTATTAAATGATCATTGACCCTAATTGATTCCCTGCACCCTCTTAGTTTGTCTCTAAACTTATGTGTGTATTCTATTGTGATTTTGTTATATATTACATTTGGTGGATTCAAATTGTTGTGCATAGAAGGTTACACGGGGATAATGTTATTCTATGTGTTGTTTAAGTTTGATGTTTTCCTTATTACCTCATCTTATATCCTTAAGAAAATGGGGATCCAAGTAATATTATAGATATATTTGAAAAAAAACTACCTTTTAGACTCATTGAGGATAAAAAGAACCCCATTTTTTGGGATAAATACAAATATACGAGGACCTTCTCCATAGAGACATATTGAGAGAAAACATTTCGTTATAGGGTATGAATGAAACGATAAATAGGAATACACTTCTATGATTGTATCTCTATGATAGTCTCACATTATGTTTCACATAATCATAAGATTATATAAACATTATATTTTTTTCTAATGTAATATGGATGTTTGTGATTTATTTCCTTATAAGTTTCATTATTTACATACATTGTAGGGGATATTTTTTACAAAATTGTCAAGGTGAAATTTAATGTATCCATGTATTTTGGTAATTTAATAATCTTTTCACATGTTATAACATTATAGAATATGTATTATCTTATATTCTTATTTTAATTTTTTATTATTTGACTATATTTCTAAAAAATAAAATTCCCATTATTGGTATATTATTTAAGACTACTATTTTTGGAATGTTTTAAAAAATGAAATGTTTTGACACTTTATTGAAATCCTAATATTATTTCAAGATCACACACTAATTACACCACTCAGTTTCTCTAGAGAGAGTATATTCATATTTTGTCATGTTCTGGTTTGGATCTCATGAGGAGTAGTTTGTATGTATAAGAACATTTGACTCGTGATTAGATTATAGGAGGGTATTTATTTACTTATTTTAGAGGAGTTTTTAATATGAAAAAATATATAATTATGTATATTAATTTAATTTAATTATTTTATATTTTTATATATATAGATATTTATTTTTGGTTATTCCATATTTTTCATTATTTTACTTTGAATTGATTATTATGTTTTTACATAAAAATACAACACGTGGATTCACTATGTTAGATTATCAGTACTAATACTCTACTAGATTAATGCTATTTATCAATGTGAGATAAAAAAATAAATTCTACAATGGTACATTTAATTATTTTATGGGGATCAATATGGACATTTAGGCATGTCCAGGGAAGCTTAGGTACCTCATTCAAGGGTGGATGGATTAGGTTCATGAAAGATTATCTTTATATACATATCTTTACTTATAAAATTTAAGAGAGAATTGATTTTTTTAATGATATATAATCCCAGATGGTCACCACATTTACCCTCTATATAGGTATTATGTTGATTATAATGCGATTAATCAAATATTAAGAGAGTTTTATAAAACCATATCCAAATGTTAATTTTGATGTCTTTATAATCACATGTGAATTTTGTCATTATTTTCTTATAGAATATAAATGATGTTTGGAAATACAAAAGAATCATTTGTAGATAATACATATGACTTAAGGATATCATGGTTCTAACATATCCATAAGATGATGCCTAATAATTACATGGTTATACTATAACCTAATTTGTATACGATGCTACTTGATATTATATTTCACTAAACATAAGCTAAGAATTTATACATCGACTAACACATCACTCTACATGGTTTCATCCAAAAAAATACAGTTGAATAATAATTTATGTAATAACATCTCATTAATTGAATTTTTCAACGAAGAACACCCCAATAGTATGTAAAGTACAAGTTTCATGAAAAGGAACTCAATTATCGTAATATAGATAACACTCTTCATTCAATGAAGAGAATTTAGATGGGTATATAATAGGATTATATAAAATATATTTATATTAACTATTTATTGAAAATTTATATGAATACCACTACCTTATTGTATATTTTTTCACTATGTAGTGATGGTTATATATGTAGATCAGTGTATAAAAATCATCATCATATGATTCTATATCCAGAGGCTAGTTTATCAAATTTTAGAGGTAGAAGGATTATTTTCTACTACTTTATTAATAATCATTTTGTTTACTATTTTTAATATATTATTTATTATAAGAAGCATGAGGTTCAATTATATTAATGGTGTTCTTTCATTTACATTTATATTTGATTACTTAAAATAGATTGAGCATCATATGTGTTTTCTTTCTCAACTATTTATAATTTGATGATTCCATAAAATCAATAAAACAGATACCCTATATGGTGATCTATAAAATTATGGATTTAACTTTCCATATTCCCCAATCATAATTTAACAAATATAAATTACACGTGACATTTTACTCCTTAAGTTTCAGATGTTTAATTCTTCCTTGGAGTAGATCAGTTTGAAAATTATTAAAATGAAATAAAATATTATAGTCCATGATTAATTTTCCCCCACTTGGAAGGATCATCCAAACATTTTAGCGATAAATTTATATTCATGCAATAAGTAAGGGGATGATGGTTTTTAATGTTTAAAAATTAAATATTGAAATTTTATATAGTTTCTGGCATCATTGGAAAAGAATATTTGACCTTGACTTCTATGGTTGTTGGATCAGTATCCACATGTTTTACTAACTATTTATTATTGAAAACCAACTAATATATATATGTATTTTTTATTGGATATATACATGGTATGAGTCCAATGTTTTCATAATTTTAAATTATACCATCATTGTTTATTGAGATGAAGGATTATTTGGTTGAATTTGATCAAAAGGGATTAATTCTAATAAGTATTTCCCCTTTGATAGTAACAAATAATTTTCAATGAATATTGATCATAGTTTTTTTATTTGTATACAATATAAAATAATAATTTATATGATAGCTAAGAAATAAAACCCTTTCCTGGAATTAATTAATTATAAATGAACTAATGAGAGACTTTTGGAATTTTATGTTCAACATATGGTTCAGTTATCATAAAAAATTATGATGGAATGGGATATTATGAATGTTAATTTCTCATTTTGATATAAAAAATAATATTATTTTAGATAATTATTTTAATTTTTTAATGTTTCCCATGGGTTTAGTTACAAGATGATTAATACATTTCAATTATATTCTGATTCATTTTTAGAATTCATAATAGATGAAAGACATTTTTATTTTAGAAAATCAAAAAACATAAAATGCATATTGATATTTCTTTCAAAATATTTCATGATATTATGCTTCACATTTAATACCATAAATTCCTTTTTGTATTTTAGAGGTGAACTTATTGAGTCATAATGATAAGATAAAGGAAACTATGGTGATATGTAAATGGTTATTTGTCTTATATTTTTTGAGATAAATATGATAATATTGGTGTTTTTATCATATTTGAGATCTATTGATATTGCCAATGATTAATGTATAAAGTTTATTAATTATCAGGCCATATGAAATCATTGAAAAATAAAAGATTATTTGATAAATCTATGAATTTCAAGAGGTAAATAATATAACAACCCATTATTCTCATACATTGACATGAAAAAAATACCTGAATATACATTACATGAAATAATCAGATGTCTGGGTACTATAATTGTTTATTGCCTTTGGATACATGGAATATAAATTTATTTTATTGTGAAGGATCATCAATATTTCCCACAAATTTGTCCCCATTTTGAACCCTTAATTAAAACCATTCATTATAATGTGGGAAAAGGAAACTCACTAATGGGTGATCTCAGATGCCCAAAAATTTTAAACATGGTAGATACATAAGCATAAAATGAGAATGAGGGTATGATAACATGATAATAATATTTTAAAATAATACATTTCATATGAATGATCATAATATTGATTCATAGAATAAAATATTGGCAGTTCATAAGATATGAATCATAATATAATCAGATAACATGACCCATAAGAGTATAACACATACATAAGACATGGAATTTGTATAATAAATATAAGATTAGAGAATAATTATGTCAATGATACCCACTAAAAAATTCATATAATGTTATTTTTGGGATAATCACTCGTGTACCTGCTTCGGTATTAGGATGACCTCCATCATGACCTCTAGTTTTGGGATTAGGATGACCTATTGTGTACCCTCTTGTTAAGGGCTTTGGATGAACACCCATGTACCATTTTTTGTGTGCTTGAGCAGACCACCTGTGTACGCTTTTTTCATGCTATGGATGACCACACGTGTACCCATTTATTGTTGGCTTGGGCGACCACCCATGTACCCTTTTATTGCGGTCTTGTTTTGACCACCCAGTTTTCCTTTTTTTTGGTCTTGGGTGGATCTATATTTTTTCTTTAGAGCTCATAGAAAAATTATCCTTACCAAATTCATTGTATAGAGATATTGGTCATTATCATCACATAATGAAAACCATAGATATGTGTTCCATACAAATATAATTTATTCCTCTTCTCAGAACCCATAAAAATGGGTATCATATACTTTTCATAAAAAATAACGCATAGAAAATAAATATACTTCATAATAATCATGAAATAATAAAATAATCCATTTATGGATATATAAATTATGGTATCTTTGGGTTATATCCATAATAATGAATAATTATTATCAAAGTTTTTCATCTTAGATAGAAAATAATTTTGAGAGAACATTTCAAATTATTTCATGATAAAAATATCTTTTACTCTTTGAAAAATGATTTTTAAATCATAAAACATTTATAAATAAATTTAATTTAAAAATAACCATTGAAAAATATAAAGGAATCTTTAATAACCATTTTAAACATCCTTTAAATCATTTTCGTTTAATGTTTTTAAAATATCATTTGAAAACAATCTAGAAAACATTTTTATACAACATATTTTGGAATAAAATTAAATCTAACTGAAGACATAACAATATTAAATGAAAAATATAGTATTATTAAAATTAATGGATTCATAATACAACATTTAAAAGGAAAATATTTACACCTTGTAAAATTTTATGGGTGAAAATTTAAACATGTTTCTCAAAAAAGGAAAATTAAGGCAAAATTACCACAATAATTTGGTATTTATTGAACCATAAACCTCGTGAAACAATGATAATAAAATGGAAATCTAAATAAAAATATATTTTGGTATAAGTATCAAATATTACATTCATGGCATGTATATACACCACATAAAATATGTGCGTTGTGAGTATGGAATATGTCCCGCAAAAATAAATGTGAGCCTAGAAATCTTGTTAAGTCTTTAATTCCTACATATATATTCAACCATAATGTGTAATAAATATGTAGTTATTAGAAAAATAAAAAAATAAAAATATTCATATATATATATGTTTATTTATTATTTTTTATGACAATACATTACTATATTATTAACAATTACTTGTTAATGTTATGTTTCTGGTAAAAAATGTTTTTTTTCATACATGTATTTACATTTTATTTTTGGTAAACATACATAGATCATGATTTAATAACCTCTAGAATGATAAAATTTATATATATATCATATATATTCATTATATTTGTATTTATAGTAACTCATAAATGTTATAGGTATAAAATAAAATACCCAAAATGTTGTTTTCATTTTAATTTCAGATTAAATAAATAAATTTCTATGATATATTATTATTATAGAATATTTTTATATCATATATATCACATAATATATTTAATATCATCCTTAATACATTCCACATAATGATTGAATGAATCACATCGCTTCCCTAGGTGGTAGTCTGTCATACACACAAATGACAATATAATATTCCCATGAAATGGAAAGAATGAATGTGTATGTGATATGAAAATTAAAAAATCATAATATGTATATATATAATAAATTATAAATCCATCATTATTCTCAACCTTTAAAGGTTCTTATAGAAGAACGAGCGATATTGGTCTGTCAGGTGGTAGTCCTTCGTACACAAAAATGATGATTGTGTATCCTATTTAAAGGATGTTCATTATTTTTTAAGTCATAACCATAAAATAAAAAATATCATTATATTTAATATACTTTAGTTATTACATATACATGATATCAAATGATTTTATGGAGTTTAAGGATGAAAAAAACCAAAAATGTTTGTCGACGAACGTTTCCTCTTGTTCGCGTATCTCTTATTGGTTTTCACCAAAAGACATTCGTCGATGACTTTATGCCAAAATGAAGGATTATAGGATATATAAAGGTGATTTCGGTGGACATTTGGATTGGGGTTTCCTTAACCATATAGGTTTTTAGGTGAGATGAAAAGAGAATAAGAGGTTCTCGTCAATAATTTAGGTGATAGTCACTTTCGAGCTTTCTCAAAAGATTACATTATAATAAATTTATATTCTATCAAAATACCACAAAATGATAATATATTTGTATATATGATAATATATTGATTTAATACCATAAATTAACATATTTTTAATATTTTTTTTAATTTTTTAAACCATATCATTTTGATTAATCCTTAGTTAACCAATTATAATTTTCACAAAAATAATGGCTTGTTAAATATTAATAAAATTCAAATATTAATTATATGGTTCCAATTTTCCATAAATTGTCAATTTTTTAAATTTTATAACATATCATAATCTATTTTTATTTTTAAAATATTTTCATGATTAGGAAATAATATGTTAATTTCATAAAATATCATTAATTCCAATTTTGACACTACTTATTATATTCACATTAAGAAAATACATACAACAACATATCCTCAAACCAAATACATTAATAAAACCCTAATAGTGCATATTATCCATTAAAAATCTTGTGGATCCATAATAATTTCAAATTAAAATTTTTAAATAATATAAATATCACATAAATTATATTTTTATAAATATCATAATTATTGCATCATTAATGTGTAATTATTTATGATACTATTTTATTAAGTAAAAAATAAAATTTAAAAACTATATTTTATATAAAGCTTTTATTTTTTACAATAATAATTATATTTGATCATGTGTTCTATTTAACACCATATTACAAATATTATACTTATTAATATTATTAGTGTGACATTTTTTCTCTTTCTTGGATTTGAATAATATCTATTTCATTTTCATGGACATGTTTCCCTTAAATAATTAAATTTATAACTTCTGGTGTTTATGGAAAATATTAATCATCCAACAAACTTTGGGCATCTTTTAGGGTTATTTTATTATCTTTATCATTTTATTTTTAACTTATATTACCCAATTTAATGTGAAAATGTTCCCAAGTTTACTACTTTTTATATCTAAATTTAGTATAAAATTTATTAAAATGACATAAGTACAACTAATGGATGTATAATTTATGAAATTTTATTTCAAGAACAATTTGAAAAATAATTTACTAGTATATTT
The DNA here is from genome assembly GCA_963277665.1 of Viscum album. NCBI lineage: Eukaryota > Viridiplantae > Streptophyta > Magnoliopsida > Santalales > Viscaceae > Viscum > Viscum album. Next base: position 1,870,215,845 of record OY728147.1, read on the forward strand.
TATTTATATGAATTATTTGTTATCAATTAAAATCCATTATTTCTTACTAATCATCAAGAAATAAACTTATTAAAAAAATATCAAAAACATAAACAATTTACATTATGATATTATATATTAAACTTTTATGTTTATATTTCAAAATAAAATTCATATTTTTTTTCAACATTTTGATTTAAAATAAGTCTTCAATTAAAAGGTGAAAAAATACCTTTTAGAGAAATACAACTTTGTATGCTTAAAATTGTATTTTTTTATTATTTTATGTTTATCTTACATAATAAATGAATTATAAAACATTTAATTGAATATGTAAAATATTGTTTAATTAATTAATTTATTAATAGTGATTAATTTAATTTATTAATATATAATTCCATTTTGGTAATAAAAATTTTCATTAAAGCACATCATTTATTTTTAAATGATATTTATCATTATATATATAATATTTACCTAGGTATTAATTTAATAATTTAGTTACTACTATTGACACACTAAATTACAATGTATAGTTGATAACTATAATAAAAAATACGATATTGTTTTTCACAAAATTCTTGTCTTGCAGGTACCACATTCCAAACACTATGTTGTGTGTAGAAGAATTATGACATGGTGTTGCATAAAAAGAAAGATTGAATTCATTTAGTGTTTAATTAAAGACATCAATGAAATTTAATTTATACATAAAAACTAATCATGTTACATTCTACCCAATTAAATTGAATTTCTTCCTCTAAATTAATCTGGTTTATAAACATTTTAATACATGAAATTTACATTCATAGAATCCAACATATTAAATATGAATACTAAAAATTTAATTAAAAATGGAAAGTTTCAAATATAAGGATTACACAGTTTAACTCATAAATGGGATTCCTCAAAATATAACATATGTGGAAAGTGAATGTGTGAAAATATAAGAAAAACTAAATGTCTGATTCTCATGGATAGTGATAGACAACAGGGCCATTATAATGTTAACCTTCAAAGAATAATAAATATGTGATGATCATAGAGACCATTAGATTCAACATTATTGAAGGGTTTTGGGATAACATTTTCGTTTCAAGATCATATCCCAAAGATGAATTATTTTAACATGAATGTTTACATACATGATTTCATTCCATTTTATAAAATAATATCATCTACTTGTTTATCATTGATCAATTTTAAATTCATCTCATAATCTATAAAATAAATAAGAATTCATTTTTTCTGATGCACTAATAGATCATAAGGCCCATAAATATAATAATATTTCAGTACATCAATCTTTATTTATCATCACAAAAAAATGATTAGTACAGGTTATCCAATTTTTATAAATCATTTTGCTAAAAAACATTATTCTCTAAATATCATTCAATGTTCAACATTAATATTTTCATAAATGGTAACCTTTCAAAAGATCCAAAAATGAAAAAAAAAACTTTTTAGAAATAATTTATATAAATATCTAGAAATCAACATAACATTAAAACTCAATATTTCATAACATACCTATGGATTGTGTCATACTGAGCATATGATTACAATCACCACATATTCTCTTGAACAATGTAAATAACATTCATTACCATAACTCATTTAAAAAAACATGCATGAATCCTCATTATTAATAAAAATTATTAGATATTTTACTTGGACAAAAAAAGTTGTAAACTTCTTCAATGATAGAAAAATACACTTTTTCAGAAAGTCACTAATCAGTTCCAAAGTAATAAATATTATCTAATTTAAACCATCCTAAGCAATCATCTCTTTATCACAAAATTATTATCTCTACATCATTAACAAATTGACTGTTACCTTACCTTAATGATATTTTTTCTATTAAATAACTTTTCTATTTAATTAGAACCATTAAACATATTCTTTTAAATACTTAACAAAAAATAATATTGATCGATCCTTATATATTTCCCAATTCATATTTCTTTAATCAAAATAAATAAATCCTTCAATCCATATATTTATATGATTTTCATAGAAAATCAAATTCCTTGGTCTAAAAGTATATTTTTGGGTTAGGGAATTTAAGTGGGAAATACATATGTTCTATGAAGATAATGCACTAAACTTCTTGGAAATTGTTCACTCTATTGCCCCTTTTTACACACAAATAACATCTTCTCCTCTATTTTATATTGTCTTTCATGTTTTCCTTCTATCCTTATTGACATGTAGGAAGATGAGTCTTATTTACTCTATTATTATTACCCTAAGAAACATTTATAAAATAAAATCTTCCTCTTACTTTAAATTTCATGAGTCTCACTAATGATAATATTGTTAATTGAATATCGTGATAGATTTTTTTTCATAATCAAAACATACTTTACTCCAATCATCAATCCATTTGAATTATCAATATTAAAGGTTTTATCACACTCATCATTAAAATTATCAATTCAGATTCCATCCAATGACTAAATCCAAAGTCATAGTGTGAGAATCAGTAATCATAGTGGGGAACCACACAACCATTAAAAAATATATAAGATGTGTAAACCATGAATCCTTCTTCATTAATCTATGAGACCTTGAATTTATCCTTTTTTATTCGTAGACATCATATATTTATATACTTTATGATGTTTTTTAAAAATGATGTGAATATTCAAATCATATCAACAAGGAATTTTGAAAACGTATTGAAGAAAGGGTTATTTTCGTTTAGTATTTCCTACTTAAGTCTAGATCAATATAGTGTTTTTGGGGTTTTTTCTACTAGGTACATTTTTTCCAGAACAACATTCAATTGTAGAATCTATATAGCGATCTATTTCTAAAACACTATGGGCTCTATCCTTTACCAAAAATCCATGACTTTTTAATACCTTTACTCATCCTTATACTAATCCTTATATGTATCCTTATACATATCCATATAAAAATCTCTATGAATCATACTAATTCTATTCATCCATGTTTTCAAAGGTCGACTAAACTGTTTCAATAATACCTAGAATAACAGTATAGGATGACCATACATGGATATTAAATATTTTTGTGATGAATATTCATTACATTATAAAATCACATTCTTGAAGACCAAAATATTCTTGTTCTATTCAAAATATAAAAAGAAAACATCTAGTATCTTAAAATATATTGAATGATTCAAAAATATAACATACCCTTTATTACCCCCATATAAAAAATTTCTACATAACATAGGGAAAGGAAACAAAAGAATGGGTGAGCTTAAATTATTAGTAATGAAATACATGAGAGATGTGTATATATAACATGAGTATATGTGAATGAGAAAATGAGAATAATATTTGAAAATAATACCACGTGTATCAATGTTCACAATATTGAATCAAGTAATTAAATATTGGTAGTTCATAAGAAATGGATCATAAATTAATCAACGATAATATTCCATGAGAGTATAAAAATGAAAGATGAAATGGATTTTGTTGAATAGTTATAATAATAGAAAATCTTATGTCAAGGATGCCTACTATTTCATTCATAACATGTCAGTCATGGTCTATTCTACCTTGTACCAACTTCGTGAAAGGGATGACCGCCAATATACCCTCTAGTTATGGGAATAAGATTAACTCCAGTGTACCCACTTATTGCAGGATATGGATGACTGCAAGTAAACCATTTTTAATACTTGGGAGGACTACCCATGAACCATTTTTTTGTGGGATTGGGCTGACCACCCATGTACAAATTTGTTACAAGCTTGGTTTAACCATCAGTGTACCCATTTATTATGGGATTGGCTTAACCGCCCATGTACCCTTTGATCTCATAGAACATTTATCATTACCCAATGAATTGGATGGAAATATTGGTCCCACATATAATATAATTAAAACCTTACATATGTGTTCCATTAGAATATAAATCATTCATCATATCAAAACACAAAAAAATAAATGCGTTTCACAAACATTTCACCATAAAATAACTCATGGAAAATAAGAATATTCATAAAAATAATTCTATCATAACATAAATTATTAAAATAATGAATATGAAAGGTATCCTTAGGTCATATACCTAGTAAATCATAGGTAACATCCATAGATGTGATTTTATATGGAATATAATTTTTTGAGATTTTTTTATAACATTTCATGATGAAAATATACATTCATCTTTTGAAAAAATTATTTTAAAATTATAACAAATATTTAAAACATTTTTATTCAAAAAAAAACTTATAAACCTATAGATGAATATTTGAAATCAAATTTAAAAATATATTATATCATTTTCTGTGAAAAATATTAAATGAACATTGAAAAAAATTCTTCCTAACGTTTTTAAGTCACATGGTTTTTGAATAAAAACATTTTATGAACAAAGAGAGAATACGAATACATGAAATCTTCTATTTCATGAAAATAAGTAGATTCATTATAAAAGATGTAATATGTAATTAAATAAACCTCAATAAATAATTTTTTTTCATAACATAAATGTCACGAAGTAGCCCATGTTGCTGTCCGACCCGGCGCCCGACTCGGTCCACGGTAAGGCCCGAGAGGCGTTACCAATCCTCTCGGGCGGGCAAGAAGTACCATGGAATCAATAGGGAAAGTGGGAACGATTTATCCCAATGAAAATAAATACAGCAGCGGAAAAAAAGGTAGAAAAACGTACTAAACTGACCACAACCAAAAAATCCTCGTGACCTCAAGAGTCACTCTCCAATCCACAACCAAGTTTCTCCCACGGAGAACAAGCTCGTGTCAAACCTGCAAAAAAAAAACTAAAAACAAGAAAATAGTATAAGCAAGAGTATTAGAACTCAGTTGTTAGGCCCGACTAATTCTATTCCCAACACAAAAACCATTAAATACAGAATTCACTAATTTTAAGTTTGATCTACAATTTGTAAAAGTAAGTTTTTCTAAGTATTTTTATCAAAATAAAAGTACAAACCATTAGTCTTAACCATTTTCCAATTTAAATTCATTTCATTAGTCTCAAAGATTTTTTAGAAAGGGAAAGTGATGTTTTTTTTCAAATTTTTATAAATTGGATTAAACACATTCATTTGAAAACCATTTTTTAGAAACCTAATTAAAAATAGTTTACCACATTACAAGGAGAAAAATACACCATAAATGCACAAAAGAAATTACACCAGAAGGGAAATGTCGATATAAATATAAGAATCATAATCACAACCTCAATCAACAAAATCCGAGTAGACATGGGTCAAACCTAGGAGTTTTTGAACAATCGAGAACATAATATACATGTGACTAATCTTGAAGGCATGCCCTAACTCGATGACGTCATAACACTCATACTACTACCCGGTATAGATCTGTATGGCCTAACTGAGGGTCCCAATCCCCATAGTTGCAATAACACAGTATTCCTTTGCTATGGGGCCACTAGCCAGTGCACAATCAAAACTAGTGCAGCATCGTTCACAAAAATTCACTTACTGTGCCAGGTTACCATGTCAACGTGTGTAATAAAATAGGGGGTGAGTCAACAAAGACAATTATAGTCATGATGCACAAACAATATGCACAACTCACACCAAGTCGACATGCACAACAAGGTCACACCCGTGCCACTCCAAAGAGGTTTTTCAAAATAATTTATTTTATTAAAGTGTCAAACGAGCCTTAACCAGCTTTAAAAAAAATATCATTTCTCAAGAGAACCAAAATACTTTCTCCCACATTAGAAGAAATCATTTATAATTAAACTAGAACTACACTTGAAATTATGTGAATTATGTTCAAAGGCCAAATTGACATTCCTTCACCATTGTGCATCAATTCAGTAAGAAAATATTTCAAGTGTTGCGTATAAAATAAACACCACTTATTTACATCGATTAATTATTCTAAAAATAATTATTCTATATTATTTCTCATTTACTGAAAATTATTGAAATATCAAGTAATTAATAAATTCAAAATTTAAAGGAAAGTGTAGTGGGGGACGTACCTCGACTCGCCGCTCAATCGTGATGACATCACTCGCTTCGCACTGGCGTATAAGCACGCGCAACCCGATATCCGCAGTGTCACGGACATTCGCGGATGACAAGCTTCAACAACCATAGGACATTTAAAACGAGAAACCTTTACCCAACTCAAACAAGATAATTTTCCATCCTTAATAATCATTTAATAAAACATTTTAAAAATTTTATAAATAAAATTTTAAAGACCATGATGCTGCTTTACACACCAAAACAAAAATCATTCAAAACACAATTTTCTTATGTTACATACTCAATTAATCCATCTGCACAATTTAAAGTCACTTATCAATAAAGAAACCACTGCTTACATATATAAACACCCTTTTGAAATAAGATGCATAATAAAGCATTTTCCAAACACATTTCCCACCAGTGACATAATTTAACAAACCATTAAATAAATTATAATGAAATAGTAAAAGAATGGAAAATGGCTTTACACACACTAATTTAACAATTTATACATTCAAATTCATTCCAAAATCACACGTACTCAAATACAATTTTAAGGTGTAACCTCCACAACAGAAATAGTTTGATGGGAAACCTTGAACCATATATAAAATATATTTTCACAAACCACAAAAATTAATAAGACAAAAGTAAAAGATTATAAAAAATTTGAAATAATCACTTATAGTTACCCACTAAACTCACACAAAACCATGTTTTACGACCAAATGCACACGATGCCATGTCAAAAATACTGTTCTCACCACTTTTACAAATTAATAGGCTAACTGCAAAATTTAAAATAACACTAATCGAGTTCTTAGTTGAAAACACACACGTAATATAAACTACCTACTAAACAATTTCAATACAAATCAAATTTCAAAGAAAACCAACTGCTCACTACAAAATATTTATTATATAATATGATAAACAAATTAAAATTACAAATTAATTCATCAAATAACAATTATGCATGGAATCACCTACCGGCATGTAGCAAACTTCGCAAACATGGCGTGAAACTCCCGTCACACATCAATTGCACCGCAAGCAATACAAAAAAACCCTAAAAACAAGGTATCAAACCCATTGCATCAAAATAAAACCAACCTAAAACCCTAACCCGAAAATCCCCAAATCAACAAAACAACCCATCGAATGGAAAACGCATATGCGGTGAAGTGCAGATGGAATTCCGGGTGAGGGGAAGGGAGGTTAGAGGTGCATTGCGTTATAAAATCAGCCGGAAGGGATGGGCGGTGTGGGTTCGGTAGTGCGAGGTAGCGGGGATGACGCGGGGGAGCCTGAGGTGAGGTAGGCAGCGCCGGTCCGGGAGAGGGGGCGTAGGCAGTGAGCGGTCCAGCGTGTAAAAGGGAGCAATGACTAGGGTTATGGGAGGAGAGGCCCACGTGAGAGAGGGTGAGACAATGAGAGGGAGAGAAAAAAAATAATGAAAATAAAAACATAGAAAAGAAAAAGTGTAATGCAAAAAAGGAAAATAAAATAAAAAAAATAAAAATAAAAATAAAAATAAAATGAAGGATAAATTAACATTTTATTAAAATATAAATTTAATATTAATAATAAAACGAAAATAATAAAATCATCCAATATAAGAAAATTATTTTTTCAGTACGGACACTGCGCCCAGTCGGGCGCATGGTCGCACACCCGGTTGCGTGCATGGTCGCGTATAGGGTCGCTGTGCATGGTCGCATGCCCACAAAAGAACCAAAAAATAATCAATTTAAAATAAAGTGTCGGTCGGGGTGTAGAAATTCTCCCCACCATGACACATTCTACCCCCAAAAAGTCCCAAAAAGACTTGGCAAACTAAAGGTTACAAGAAAGACTACGAAACTGGAAGGTATTTTAAACAAAACCTTCATCACTTGAAGACCGAGCATTTAAGATACCCATAACATGAAATTCCACAGTTCTCAAAACTAGAATCACCAAGAAAAAAAACCCACAACAAGAAGTTCACCTCCAAAAAGAAGTTCAACATGGAACACTCTAACCCCTAACTTAAGAAACACAAGGACTCGCTCAAGACCTCCAAGAACACTCGCAAGGTGACCCACTGCCCGAGTGAACCAATTACAATGATCATGGTCAGGTGGAGGAGAAGCAAGGTATTGTCCTGTCATGCACACATTGAAGATTGAGTTTTCCACAAGTTCATCTGATGGTGGTCTCCCCTCCATATTAGGATCCTTGTCAAATATTGGTTCTTCAAACCAAAATGATTCAGAAACCCAGACAAAACCTCTAACACTAGCTTGACCCTCTAAGATCCCTAAGTTGAACCAAACTGACATAGGAGGAGGCACTGGATAGACACGTAGTGGGTCTCCCCATCATTTTATAATTTTCTTAACACCACGACACCCGTGCGGGAATTACCATTTTACTTTGAGTGATATAGACTGAAATCTTCATCATGAACCCGCCAACATGGGCTGACCCACATAGACGATTCCCACACTGACCAATACTCCACCACATTTGAAGGTTTTGACTGTAGAAACCCCTAACCAAGAGACGAGATGGACAGATGCGCGTCAATTCCACAAGGCATGAGCATCTCCAAAATGAGTAGAATTTTGATCCATTGTCGACCACTAGAAGGGTCACAGAGTGCACTCGTTGCAACAGGTATTCTCCAAACCTCTTTAAATCCCAGTAGGAACTTCCATAAGTCAAGACCACCAAATGAAGACTAGGAATTTATGCACCTCACACAAAAATGAAACCTTCAGAGATGATACTGCAGTAGGGAAACTTAAGCCATCTCCATCCCGACACTACAGACTTATGTCAGACCAAGCTCATACCACGTCGGAATAATTTTTGACTTCATGCAAGCTTCAACCTGGGACCTATGGCTGGGGCGCTGATGTATGAAGCATATACCATCTTGCAATAATAAGATAACCACCTTTGACTAGAACTTCCTCCTCTGGAAAAGAAACCTACAGTCATCTCCTCGTGACCCAAGTAGCCACTCGGTCAACATACCTCCCTCACTGTCTGTTGACTATTTGAGAACTTACGATCTCCACAACATCCCATAACCTTCACATCCTTAGGTGAAACCATGGGATTGAAGCTAGTCTTCATGATCACCCAATACAACCCCATTCACAAAGAAAATGGAACGATCGCCATTTACTATTTTTTTCATGCTCCTCCAGACATACCTAAGACAACTCATACCCACACAACATTTAGAGTTCCTCAAAAACTGGAGACACACCAAAAATTCCCGAAAGCACTCGACGATATTCAACTAACCTAAAAATCTCCATACACCTGACACCATCGATAAGAACCCAACTCCGCCACTCCACTGAGAGTCTGGGCTGAGCCAAGAATTGAGAGACCTACTAGAAACCCATTTGACCTTTTTTGGAGGCATATCCCGAACAAGAAATACAAAACCAACCCTCCACAAAACCAAGCACCTCACAAAACATAAGTTCACAATTTGGATACAAATCCAAAAATTACAACATAACACATCAATTAATTTTATTGAAAAACAACCGCTTGAAAACCAAAGCACTGTAAAATCATCGCAACATTCCCGACATAACCGACCATTGATATTCCTAGATTCCTCGCATATATGAATTTATGTCCCACTCATGCACCGATCCAAACAATCCACCAATATTCCACTAATCACCAGAATATTCACATGAGAGCACCCTAGGGATACCATTGGACAAAATAAGGCTCTTCCATTTTCAAAACAAAACATTTCCAATATTCTGAAAATACCATTTTCCAAAAACCCATTTCAAAAATTCAAGAAATTTTTTCAAAATTCTTTCCATTTCCAAAATAGCTCACTTCAACTTCAAACAACCCAAAACGTTATTTTAAAAACACGATTTCAATAAATCGATTACCAAATTCCATTAATATGGTCAAAGGAAAACACACCCTAAAAATCATGTCAAACTGACACCAAGAGAAAGAGATAAAAGAAACCCCACAAGAACTTGGATGGAGAATTAGTGGTTGTGCCTAACCCAACTACATGGTTTAGATGACCATGCCCTAGGCAAGTGCCAACCACTAGGAGTGTCCAACCGTACTCTTGGGCATCACATGGGTCGCTGCTCCATTTGAGACCATGCACAGCACCGGTTTACTCCTAATTTCATCCCCCATCCACACAGACCAAATCCAAAAACATAAATCATGGACTACCCCTGGTTACTCGAGGATCGGAATGAGTAAGAGTTCGCAACGATCTTCCCACATCTACCACTCGAGTACTGACAGTCCTATCTCTGATCTTCCTGAAACTCAAAAAAACCCCCTTTGATACCATTTTTTCCCGAACTAGATCGGGTCATCGTCCATCCCGGCGCCAGACCCAGTCCGAGGCAAGGCCGAGAGGCGTTCCTGATCCTCCCGGGCTGGCGACAAGAACCAGTGTATCAACAGGGAAAGTGGGAACGTTTTTATCCCAATGAAAAAACAAATAATGAAGTGGAAAAAAGGTAGAACAACGTACTAACCTGACCACAACCAAAAACTCCTCGTGACCTCGAGAGTCAATCTCTAAACCACAACCAAGTATCGCCCATGGTGAACAGGCTCATGTCAAACCTATAGTAGAAACTAAAAATAGGAAAACACTATAGACATGAGTATTAAAACTCAGTACGTAGGTCCGAATAATTCTATTCCCAATGCACACAACATTAAATAAATAATTCACTAATTTCATGTTTGAACTAAACTTTATAAATGAAAGTTTTTCTAAGTATTTTTCTCAAAATCAAAGTACAATCCGTTGACCTTAAACTTTTTAAAATCTAGATTTATTTCATTAGTGTCAATGGATTTTTAGAAAGGGATAGTGATGCTTATATTTTATTTTCAAATTTTTACATTGAGGATTTAATACATACATTTGAAATCCAATTTTTAGAAACCTAATTAAAATCAGTTTAAAACATTCTAAGGACAACAATACACTAGAAATGCAAAAAAGAAATAACACAGGAAGGGAACTGTCAGTGTACATATAAGCATCATAATCACTACTGAAAGAAAGAAAATCCGAATAGACATGGGTCTAACCTAGGATCTCATAAATAGTCTAGAACATACTATACATGTGGCTCATCGTAAAGGCATTCCTTAACTATATAACGTCATAAAGCCCATACTACTACCTAGTATAGCCCTTTTTGGTCTAATTGAGGGTCCCAATCCCCATAGCATCATTAACCCAGTATTCCCATACTATGGGGCCACTAGACAGTGCACAATCTAAACTAGTGTTGTATCATTCACAAAAATTCACATACTATGCCAGGTTTCCATGTCAATGTGTGTAATAAAAAAGTGGGGTGAATAAACAAATTCAATCATAGTCACGATTCACAAACATCACTCATAACTCACACCAAGTCGGCATGCACAACAAGGTCACCCCCAAGCCACTCCAAATAGGTTTTTCAAAATAATTTATTTTATTAATGTGCCAAATGGGCCTTAACCATCTTTAAAGAAAAACCTCATTTCTCAAGGTAACTAAAACACTTTCTCATGCATCATAAGATATCATTTATCATTAAAACATAACTACACTTGAAATTCTGTGAATTATGTTCAAAGTCCAAACGAGAATTCATTCATTATTGTGCGTCAATTCAGTAAGAAAATATTTTAAGTTTTGCGTATAAAATAAACACCTCTTTTTTACATCGAGTAATTATTCCAAAAATAATTATTCTATACTATTTATAATTTACTGAAAATTAATGAAATATCAAGTAATTAATAAATTCTAAATTTAAAGGGAAGTGCAGCATGAGTCCTACCTTGACTCGCCGCTCGATTGTGATGACACGACTCACTTCGCACTTGCACATAATCACACGCAACACGATAACAGTAATTTCCTAGTCTTTCGCTGACGACGGGCTACAACAACTGTAGGACATTTAAAACCGAAAACATTTACCCATCTTTAACAAGATAATTTTCCATCCTTAATAATTATTTAATAAAACATTTTAAATATTTTATAATAAAAATATTAAAGACCATGATAATGATTTACACAACAAACCAAAAATCTTTCAAAACTCAATTTTCATAGGTTACACACTCAATTATACCATCTGCACAATTTTAAGTCAATTATCATTAAACAAACCACCGCTTACATATATAAACACCCTTTTGAAAACAGATGCACACTAAAACATTTTCCAAACATATTTCCAACCAGTGACATAATTTATTAAACCATTAAATAATGTATAAAACAATAATAAAAGAATGTCACATGGATTTAAACACACTAAATTAACAATTTATAGATTCAAGTTTATTCCAACATCACACACACTCAAAAAAAATTTAAACTGTGACCTGCACCATAGAAATAGTTTTATGGAAAACCAGGCACCATATGTAGAACACATTTTCACAAACCACAATATTTAAGAAGCCAAAAGTAAAAGATTATAAAAAAATTTAAAATTATCACATGGAGTTACCCACTAAACTCACAAAAACCCATCTTTTATGACCAAATTCACATGACGCCATGTCAAAAATATAGTTCTCACCACTTGTACAAATTAATAGGCTAAAGGTACAATTTAAAAAAACACTAAAACATTTCTCATTAGAAAACCATCACATAATATAAACAAGCTACTAAACAATTTCAATACAAATAAAATTTCGAACAAAACCAACTTCGCACTACAAAAAATAATTAAATAATATGTTAAACATATTATGCTTGCAAATTTATTCCTCAAATAACAATTATGCATGGAACCACCTACTAGCATGTAGCAAACATCACAAACATGGAGCCAAACTCTCATCACACATCAATCGCACCAAAAGAAATACAACGAAACCCTAAAAACAAGGTATTAAAACCATTGCATCAAAATCAGAACAACAAGATACCCTATCCCAAAAATCCCCATATAAAAAAAAATAGTACAACGAAGGGAAAACTCACATGAATCGATGGTGCAGATGGAAAACCGGTGAGGGGAAGGGAGGTCTGAGGTTCGTCACACTGGAAAATTCGCCGGAAGGGAGGGGTGGTGTGGGTCCGGCCGTACGAGGCAGTGAGGGCGACGTGTGGGAGCCCGAGGCGAGGAGGGCGATGCGACTGACTAGAGAGGGAGGGGGAGCGTAGGGCTTCTACGGTCAGGGTGAGGGAGCAGAGGCTGTGAGCAGTCTGGTGATGAAAAGGGAGAAACAGCTAGGTTTAGGGGAGGACAGGCCCGTGCAAGATAGGGGGAGAGAATGATTGGAATAGAAAAAAATAAAGACATGAAAAAGAGAGAAAAGATAAATAGGAAAGAAAAAAAGGAAAATAAAATAAACTAACAAAAATTAAAATAAAATTAGGGTTAAATTAAAATAATATTAAATTATAAATTTAATATTAATAATAAAAAGAAAATAATAAAATCAACTAATATAATAAAATTATTTATTGAGGATGTACACTACGCATGGTCGCACACCTGGTTGCGCGCACAATCGCGCACAGGATGGCCGCGCATGGTCCCGTGCCCACAAAATAACCCAAAAATAATAAATATACAATAAATCATCAGTTGGGGTGTGGCAATAAAATTATTCTTGCTGAATGAAAATTGAAACAAAATTACCTTCATAATTTGGTTGCATTTGAACCATATAAACCATGATCATTTGATTACAAAATGGTTATTCATATAACCCTAAATTTATGTATCTGGTTCAAATATTACAATCATGATATGTACATACATGTCACCAAATAAACAAGTTGTTAATTTGGAATAAGTATCAAAGAAATAAATGTGAGAAGAGAAATCCTTTTACCTTGAGTTTGGACTTCCATTGTATGCATGAAAATATCCAATATAATAAATATATGATTATTATATATCTATAAAAGAACCATATTATTATATATTATTTCATATATGTTTTAATATTGACTTTATATTAATCACTTATTTATAATTTTATTTTAATGTTATGTTTCAGGTAATAAATACTTTTTCATACATGTTTTAAATTTTTAGTCATTTTCTTATTAATAAGATACAGATTTCATAATATAAATATGATATAAATTACATGAATATCCTTTATATTCATTACATATGTAATTTTTATGATTCACAAAATATATATGTATAAAATAAAATACAATGTTCATGGAGACGGTAGACCAGAACAGATGCAAGATTTTTTTTCATTTTCGTGTTAGATAAATGAAATAAAATTACATGATATATTATCATTATAAAATCATTTTTATTACATATATATCACATAATTATATTAATAAAATCTTTAATATATTCAATATAAATTTTTAAGGAATCACATTGCTTCATGAGGGGTTAGTTCGACGTACATACGAACGCCGTAATAATATACCGACAAAATAGAACACATGAAAGTCTGTGTTATAAGAAAATTGTTGAATTATAATAGAATCATAAAAATAATAAATATTTCATATATAAAATATAAATACATCATTATTTTCATCCCTTAATGGTGATAATGGAATAATGAACGTCATCATTTTTCGAGGTGGTAGAGGACCTTACACACTAATGATGATTTCATATCTAATTTTATGGAAGTATAAGACGTTTAGGTCATATTAATAACATTAAACATATCATTATATTGAATATCCTAATTTTATTATATAAAAAAAAATATAATATTAATTTTTTGGGTTTATGAATGAAATAAAACAAGAAATTTTATTGATGAACGTTGCATCTTTTTCAGGTATCGTCCTTTGGTTTTCACAAAATGGCTTCCTTGGTTAGATTTATTCCCAATGTAAGGATACTAAAATGAAGGAAATGACGTTTTGAGGATATTTGGATAGGTTTTGGATGAAGAAATTTGGTATGTGTGAATAAAATAGAACAACATGTTCCCTTTTATAATTGAGTGGAAGGGAACTTTTGTAATTTCTAAGAAGACAAAATATTAATGAATTGATTTTCTATGCTAATAACACCATATGGGTAAGGAAAAATAATAATATAATTTATGGTTTTATTCTCCTCAAAAAAATTAATAATTTTTTTTATTATAAACATTATTAGTTTTATTTTCCCACAGTTAAAATATTTTAATATTTATTGTGACAAAAATGTCTTTTAATATTACAAAATTTGAAATGTTTACATATATTTTTTCAATTGTAAGTAAATAGTGAATTTATGAAATTTTATAATATAAAATAATCAATTTTAAATTTAATATATTTATATATTTTTTAAATACCATGTTTTTATCATAAAATGTGATTAGTGTCAATTTTGATACTATTCATTATATAGACATTATGAAAATATATAGAAGAAGATAACATTGAACCAAATAATTTAAAAAAAGCCTAATGTTTCATATTCACATATAAAATTATTTTATAACCCTATTTAATTCAAAATATTTAATATTTTAAATATCATATAACTGATTTTTTCATTAATTTAATAATTACTGATTCACCATTGCGTACTTTTTTATGATAATTATATCATCACTTAAAATCAAAATCAAAATACCATGATGTAATTAAACAATTAATATTTCATTAAAATATTTATAGTTTATTGTATAATCTATTTGTCCTAATATTAAATATATTATACTTATTACAAGTAAGAGTGGACATTTTATAACACTCGTTTCTTTTAACAATATATAAGCCATTGGCACGGAAAATACTCAATTATTTTAACAAATTTACAACCATCAGTTTTATGTGTAAAATTAAATTCATCCAATAAAATTTTGATAGGTTTTAGGGTCATTTTATAATCATTATAACATTATTTTTTACATAAATTACCCAACTTTCCCTTTCATATGGTATCAAAAATTACAAATGTTACTAATTGTAATGACCAAAAAATAATTGAGATATATTTACTAAATATTTAATTTTATATTCCAAATTTTTATTCAATTTTTTAAAATTCAAAACATATATGTTGATAAAACTATTTTATAGTTAATCATGTTGATGAGGCGAGACTGTAGGTTTTGAAATGAAAATGTTTTAACATTTACTATGTTTTTTATATCTAAATTCAATATAAAAACGACTGAAATGACTCAAATTACCTAAATTGGATTGTTTTATGTATAAATGACCATTTATTAATTTAAAACTCATTGAAAATATAATTCATCCTTATCAATTATTTATAATAAAAGTTAGTTTTCAATTAAAATTCAGTATTTATAACTACTCATAAAAAATTGAAACATATCAGAAAAATATAAAAAATTAAACCAATGTAAATTTTGATAATACTATATAAAAATGATATTTATATTTTCAAATAAAATTTATAAATGTTTCCAAATATATTTTTAATTCATGTCATCCATTAAAAAGAGGCAAACTTCCTTTTAGAGAAACAAGCCATTTTTATGATTAAAACTGGACTTGTTATTAATTTATTCTTATAAAAAATATTGGTTGGATTCCAAAAAATATACCTAAATATAAAAAATATAAATTTCATTAATATTATTCAATAATGGTTATTAATTTAATTTATTAAGATAAAATGATTTGGTGGAAAATATAGTTTTTCACAAACACACGAGCATTATATTCAATTAGTTTTTATCTTGTTTCTAATAAAATTGAAAAAAATCCATATCATATTTTAATTAATCCTATTAATTCCCACCATTACAATGGCTAGGTGATAACCATCATAATAAAATGTATATTTTTTCTCGGTAAAATTCAAAATTTCAGGTACTTCATTCCAAACACTGAATTGTGTATAGAACATGATTACCATGGTTTTGTATATAAATCTATATTGAATTTGTGTAATGTGGTAAAATAATTAATTTATAAATAAAAACTCTAGGTATTAAAATAGTGGATTTAAATAGATATTTACTTTAGAACAATTTTTAATTTCCATTAAATTATGTGTTGGTTATGAATTTCGTTGTGATGAATTGATACTATTTTTTGGAAGTGTCTTGATACAAGGATGTATGGTCATAACATATCAATCTAGAGAAAAATCCCTCAGATTATTATTCACTATACACAATTCATGGTCTTATAATCCATTTTAATTTTATTAATGTTTTGGAGGTATTATATTTTCATCGATAAAATAAAAATATATAAATGTCTTCAGACCGTATAATATATTTTATCACAACTCAACCATAACATGACATAGTAAAACTATTTAAACAAAATATATCTATATAATTATAAGGTATTCTAGAAAATATAAATTGTGAATTTGGTTAAATAAAACATAGGAAAGAAAAATACACCTCAATATGTGAATAAAGTTACAAAGATATTAATGTTGAGGGGGTTGTTGTAAGACATTCACAAGATGGTAATGGCAATAAAAAATGGTTTGATTCTCAATATACTCATTGTGATATACATGTTTTTGGAGTAAATGAAATTTGTTATGTTTTATAATGTAGAGGGAATGAGGATTCTAAATTACAAAAAATGATAGACAGCCCATCGAGGGGTAGTGTGTTGAAGAAAATTTTTTCTTTGTCTCTGTTGGATGGATGATGATTCTCATGAAAAAATGATATGTTTAATATCCTATCACCTTTTAGGTTGGTTGAAACATAATATATTAATGAATAAAAAACATGATATAAGAACATATTCATGTAATCCATAAAAAATATTGGAATTTTTAATTTTATTCTAATTTTTTGTTTTATTATTGAGTGAATATATGAAAATAATTACTGATAGATTTATTTATTATTCTACATGTTTTGATAAGAAAATAAAGGAAACATTTTATGGACATATATTTTGGGTTTCCATTCCCCTAACGAATGAGATATTATTTTTCTGTTATAATGTTACATATATTTAATTCTATCCATTTTATTGTTATATGAGAAATGTGGTTGGTTAATGAACATGTAACGATTAATTTGAATAATAATATTGAACATAATTGAGATTATATGTCTATAATCTTATATTATGATCCATTATGTATCATTTTTGAAATAATATTTTTCATTGTTTTTTATGAATTAATTAATTTCCGAACGTGGAACTGTGTTTTAATTTATGAAATATTTAACATAACATATATTTGGTGAACATTCCATTCATTGAATATTTTAATCAGAAATAATTTATTTTTGTACCTAATTGATCAAATAAAAGTTGTTTTAATTTATTCCTTTTTAAGAATAATAATTTTTTCATTCTAGGGAATCCGGTTTAAAATATAATTTTCAAGTGTTTCTGATGACGGTTTTGAATTCTTCTATTTTTATGTTTTGAATATACAAATATATTAATGGAATTAATTTTTAATTTTCTTGTTGAACTATTAATTTTTTATTCAATTTTTATCATTTTGTGGATTTTTAATTTGGTTTTTATTTTCTTTTGTGCTTGTAATTTTTCATATCAAAAGGTAATTATCTAAACGCTCATAATAAATTTACATTTTCCATTTACATGGTTTAAATAAGGTTCCTTAGATGTTTGGGATGTAGTTAGGATATATATGATATATTAGGTCTCACATCTTAATTTATTTTTTTGTTAGCTTGTTTGAATGATTATATTGACAAATTATGTAAGTTATACCATATAATATATTTATAAATTTATGTGGTATATGAATATTTCACGAAAATCATAGGAGATTTATCCTATGCCCCTCCCCCCAATAATATTTTTTTACAGACATATAAAACCATTTATTTTTCCATTTATGATCTCACATGAGGAAAACATGAAACTACATCCCATACATGGGATTTACTGATTGAGTCATTTTAAAAACAATAATTTATTAAAAAAAAGATTTATATTTCATTTTAAAAACATCAATGATTTTATATTTATATAAAATTGATACCTATATTGACCCATTAGATAATCTAATTTATAGTTATTTGTATAGAATTAATCAATTACAAGGATTTGTTTTGGATGGGTTATATTCTTAGTTTGATCATCATTAAGTGAGGCTTAATTTACAAGGATGAATATATGATCTCTCCAATGATGATCTATTAACCCTGAGGTATTAATGTGAAAAATAAAATTATGAAATGTTTATATTATAAATTCGATCTGATGTTCGGTGAAAAAATAATTTTTGTAATCCAGACAAGGCCAAAGTGGATGTTGATGTTAGCCATAGGTTGGAAATAAAAATTAGATCTTAAAAGAACTGATGAAGTCTATTTGATGTGAATTTTTTTATATTTATTTTTTCTGTATATTTTAAAAATTACCGTTAGTGTAGAATATGGTGTTGACCTCAAACCCTATCACTCCACCAGTCATGATTTCATGTGAATGTGTGTGTCTTGTACTCAAACATAGGAATTAATGAATCATAAATGAACTATGTGTATGTAAAATTACTGAAATTCAATCATTGTAATATTTGACAATACATGATATTCAAGAGAAAACATGGGAGATACAATTTGATATTGAAAAATAATTTATAGATTTTTTGGTAGAGAACAATTCTTATGACATTTATGGAATAAAAATTACTCTAGTTAGGGGAATTAAAATTCCTTAAATTTTACTTGTATATTTGTTTTTTAGTGGTATGGATTATCAATGATAAAATTTAGAGTTTTTGGGAAAACTGGGGGATGATTGTCTTTATGAATGGTTAAATAAACTATGCATATTATCCATGCATGGCTAGAAAATTTAATAGTATCAACATGATATTATTTTTAATGATAACCTAACCATGAGAATCAACCATGTGTGTAATTTTTAATCATTAAAGGTATAAAATGTTTATAGTAATAACTAGTTAGAACTTGTGAGCTAGTCATTCATGTCAATGAGTGTTATGTAAAGTTAACTATTAATTCATGATTTCAATCAATAAAATATCCTTACCACAATATTTTGACAATAGATTCTCATTGAGAATATTCATGTAAATATTCGGGATTCTTTACCTACTAAGAATAGATTACATTCAAGTAATGATAAGACAAACATAGAATCAAATGATAGGATTTGATAGTTATTTTGGTTATTGAATATATCTATTTATTTATATTTTATTCCCAAATTTTTAGATGTAAATTTGAAAAAAAACCATGGAAATAAAATTGGGAATTTTAACACAGATATAGGGATTAAAGTGTACAACCCATCAATGTGACTATTGAAATTTTCAATTTTGAGATTTATACAAAATTGTGGTAATATGAAATCATATCTGTTCCCTTGTAGGAATTAGATAATTATACATATATATATTAAATATTTTAATCTATTGAGGAAATATTTGATCTAAATTATTAAACATTGGATTTATGATAAATTTTTATTTCTGGAATTAAATTATTTTTGAAGAAATATTAATTTTTTTTAAAATATTATTATATTGAAGGTAATTGTGACGATTTATGATTCTAATTACAAATTTATTATATTTAAATTATTTTATAATTAAAAATTGTGTTATAAATGAACAAATTATTGTTTTGTATGTGATTTTATTTAACAATGTAACTCGAAAATTGTTGGTTTTATATCAATAATTAATCATCGAGTTGGTTAAATAGTGATATGTAGTTTTGAATAGGTTTTTCTGTTGTAAAATGTATTTTTTTATGTATTAGTAAAAATTTTGTGAGAAATAGTTTTGAAACATATATGCTTCCTCCATTGGGATCATTGACATTGTGAGAATATTTTTAGGTAAGAAATATTTGGAATAATCAATGTCAATAGGTTACCCTCACTTTGGTGAGTATTTGGAGAAAATAACAATCTATATTAATTGGTATACTACATGGAATTGAACTATATATAACATGATATTTCCTTCTAGTGTTTTTAATGATCTATTATCATAAGGAAATGAATTGTGAAAAATATAAAATTTATTTGAGATTTAAAAAAACCTTATTTTTTATATTTATTTATTCCATGATCTTTTTCGTGGAATTTTTGGAAAATATTAATTTTCAAGGATATATGTTTTTGTGAGAAAATTTTATTTTGAAAAAATTAATTAAATTAGACAATATGAAATATTTAAATCTTTATACACAAATAGTTTTTTAGGAATGGATAAATTAAATATTTTAGCTTCTTAATTTATTTTCATTTTATAGTTTTAGTTGGAACAAATATTAAATTTTTTTCTCATTTATTATTTAAATAATGTATAAATTATGAATATTTTATACTTGACATTACGTATAGGCTTTGATGGAAAATTATACATGGCTGATGATGATACATGTGAAGGGGAATATTTTATTCTTTTTCAACAGTGAGATATTTTTCAATGATGTAGTTTTGGTTGAGGATATGGTAACTCAATGTTTATGTGTAACACCCCAAGACATTATAATATTTTTCTTTTTGAATAAACTTAAAATTTTTTCTAAATTTTTTTATATGCAATGTTATGTTGTCTTTGGATACACAGAATACCAAGTTACTTTGATAGAATATCATACACACAAAACCAGGAATATAAGTGTATATAACATCATTATAATTTAAGATATATTTATTTTAAAATTATAATTTAAGTTAAATGTTTTTATATTTATATAATAAAATTTATATGCATAAAATAGGAATGAAACCAATTTTATGCAAAAAAATATATGTATTTTTCAAAATGGCATTTTTACACCATTTAAAGGTGAACCTATTTTAAAAATAAATTTTAGAACTTTTTTATATTTTATTTTGAATGATAAATTTTATTTTTGAAAATTTATTATACAAATTATCTTATGGTTATGTTTTTGTATTTTTTTGATGTTTCATTTTTTACAAATAGTCAAAATACTATATTTAAATTGAAAACTACATTTCCATCTAAATAATATATATATATAAATTATAATTATATGTTTTTTTAAAGTCACATAAGTTCAATAATATATATAACTCTTGTTTAGATCACTGGAATCATTTTTTATATTTAATTTAGATATATAAAAATAATGATCTTTTTGAAATTTTAACATTAAAAATATGCTTTCCGATCACACATTTATGATTAGATTTAATTTAATTTTAGCCACTTATGTAAATTTAATTTTGAAAAAATGTGTATAAATACTGGGAATCAGTATCATATTTATAGTCTAAAAAGGAAAATTTAATTTTTGACCATAATTATATGTGAATGAAGTTAACATTAATTATATTGATTAAAGTAAGAATGAGCTTACATAATTTTTAACCATAAAAAATAAGTTGTGTAATTGACCAAAAACTTTTCCAAGACCCATTGGTTGGAAATATATCTGTTGGAATCTTCATGTATTAATAATGTTCTAATGATCACAAATCCTATTTAGTTTACAATCCATGTTTACTATATGTAATCTATCTCACATCAAATTTTCAGTAGCTTAGTAAATGCTATCCAAAGATCTTAATTCCTATACACTCATTTTAGATACTATATAATATCTTTATTCACATTATTAAGTTTTCTCTGACAAATGATTAAATTTAATTTATTTCATAAATACCAATACTTATGTTTGAATAAAGATATTTTCCTAGGTTATGAGAAACTGTGACATCCATACAATGTGACACCCATACACCGTGACATCCAGACCCTATGATATCCAGACATCATGAACAAGTCATCATGGACAAGACACCATGAACAAGACACCATGAATGAGACACTATGAAAAATAAGACACTATGACCAGGAGACAGTGTGACCATGATACACCATGACCATTAGACACCGTGACCAGGAGACACCGTGACTGTGAGACACTATGACCGCGAGACACTATGATTGCGAAGCACTGTGACCAATCCAGACACCGTGTGAAGGAGACACTATTTCAAAGACATACTATGACACTATTTCCTAATATATTTTGTCTTTATTAAATTTAATCTCTAACAATGATATTTGATTATTTTAATTCACTAACATAATTAATGTTTCTTTGTAGACACACCATTGGAAAGTAAGAGGTATGGGGTGTAGAATACATGCAACATGTCAGCCCCAACACATGCACTCCAAGATAAAAGAGTAATGATTCCTTGAAACAAAAGAATGGTGGAAAAACATGAGAGTAGTATCACGATTATAATGATCAAGATTGTGTGCATGAGGGAAACAATAGAATTTTTTTAGATAATTGGCTCATGCAACTCGACTCTGCGGAAGAACACAAAAGGCATACTAGAATCCTGAGAATATCATCGCACTATAAAACACCACTAAGAAAACATGCTGAATCTGTCTGACTTGCAACACTCTGTTCTCCATACGAGGACATGAGTTTTAAATATTCATTATCTCAAAATTCCAGAGCTGCAAAGACTAACCCTCGTATAACTTATAAAACTATCTCAATACTTATGCTCTGTTTTGTATCATTTTATTAACTTTCGAGAATAGTGTGTATCTGTATTACAAAACACACTATCTCCTCCATTAAACTGAATGATATAATATATCATTTCTCAAAAATTTATTTACTCTTGTTTATACCCAAATATTAGTGTATACGAGGTCCTTGTGTGGCCTAGTTGTCTGTACCCATGAAGAATAGTGGACAAGGTCCCTATGTGTCTTGGACAGTACTGTGTACAGTTCTTAACCCCGATCCAAGGTGTAAATCAAGTTTATTTATGTAAACTTCTTGGTGTCATGTGATCCCTAAGTGGAGTGCATTAGTTCTCAGCATGAGACTAAACCACTTGTTTCATATCCGCAGTGATGCTTAATTTAGTCTTATCTGTTTTACTGCTTTACTATATAATTAAAAACACTCTATATTCACTATGACATTTAGTCTTGTAAAGATGTAATAATTGTATTGCCTTAGTATAATAGCTTAAATATTAATATTAATAAATGATATTTATATTACTGAGAACGAATCAATCTTATAAGAAGTAATTCAAATAGTCAAACCCTTATAATAGTATAAACTTGTTTAACTAGACTGTATTTAATATTTTAAATAAAAAAACCAGAAATATTTTTTTAATTAAAATTTTTCATAGATACTCAATTCATCCCCCCCCCCCTCTTCAGTAATCACCTCCAACCAACATTTGGTGTCAGAGGTTGTTTATTATGTTTATTAAGAATTAGTTCAAACTTATTCAAATGAGATTGTAGTTATACATTATGATCTATATTTTTTTTTAATTCAATATTTCTATATTTTTCAAAATATTTTAGTATTATGTATAATTGATTGGAAGGTGCTGAAAACAATAGACAACCATTTTATAATGGACCCAACTTTTCTCAATGGAAAATTAAAATGAAAATTCCTTATAGAGTATGTGTTTTGAAATTTGGTCTTCAATTATAGATGAATATAATATTACTAATACTGATAGAATCACATGGGATTAACCTATCAAAACTACCTACAATAACAATTAAAATTCCATGATTTCATTATACTGCTCTTTAGAAGATGAATAATTCAATTGAATTTTTTCTTGTAAAACTGGTCATGAAATTTGGGATACTCTATCTGTCTCACATGAAAGAATATATAGTTTAAAAGAAATGATACTTAATACTGATACGATTAAATATGATAATTTTAAAATGAAACCTGATGAGCCTATCTCTGTCATGTACTTTAGGTTCAATGAGATTGTCAACACAATGATTTCTCTTGGAAAAGAAGTCACTGCCAAGAAACAAATCATGAGGATACTTAGATGACTTCCTGAAAGATAGAGATGAACCTCTATCTAAATTATATAATCATGAAACATCAAAAATAAAATTGTAAAATAACTCATTGGGAAACGTATGATGTATGAAGAGGAACTAAATTTCAACAAGGAAGAGGAGGATGAACCAAAGAGGAAATCTGTTTCATTCATGACCACCACCTCTAAGTACAAAGACAAAGGAAAATTGGATGCTTCTATAAAAATTTCTAGTATTGAACATTCATCACCAGACAGTGATGAGGAAATAGATTAATTAGACAAAATATTCATGAATCTTTACAAGAAAAACTTTTTACGAAAGCCTGTCTTCAATGGAAAATATGACCAAAAAATGAAATTAGATGAAGGGATGGAAAATAAGGGACAAGGCTGATGAGATTGTTTGCTATGGATGTAAGATAAAAAAACATATCAAGGGAGACTTTCCAAAGCCCATGTACA
Source organism: Viscum album (assembly GCA_963277665.1). Taxonomy (NCBI): domain Eukaryota; kingdom Viridiplantae; phylum Streptophyta; class Magnoliopsida; order Santalales; family Viscaceae; genus Viscum; species Viscum album. Next base: position 1,870,241,020 of record OY728147.1, read on the forward strand.
AAAAGAGATATGAGGAAAAGGATAGTAAGCATAAAAAGTCCATGAAAGAAACCTGGAGTTCTTTTGAGGAAAGTTCAAGAGACTCAGAAACATCACATGATGTAAAGGAAAACAAATCCAATATGAGTTTTATGACAAACAAATCTAAGGTATCATTGGAATCTTCTGTACATAATTTATAATACTCTGAAAATGATAGTGTCTCTAAAAATATGACTAATGAAGATATGCTTGAATATTGTAACATGCTCGATGAAACATCCAATGAACTAAAAGACAATTATAAATAATTGATGAAACATTATTCTCTTACTATGACTGTAAAATATGAACTCACAACCAAAAAAATGGTCAACTGGTCAAAGAAATAAATAATTAAAAATGTCTAATGAGAAATTGATGAATGACATGGAAATGTTTACAGATGGGAAGAATACGCTTACTCAAATGCGATGAAATTTTTTCCCTAAATACAACTCTAGTATTTTCTATCAACCCTGAAAAATAAATCTTGGTATATTAATTTTTGTTTCAAGATTTATGAGATATAGTTTTAATCTCAGTTCTGGACACAAATCAACTAATTCAATTCATGATACACATTCTACTCTTTCAAGTTTTTCTCGACCAAATAGAGTTTATTTTTGAAAGGCATTACATAGTTCCTATGGGAAACCTATGAGGCATATATGGGTTCTTAAAGCACTTCTTACTAATGTTACTGGATCCAATCAAGTATGGGTAACAATATTTGTCTTTTCTTAATCATTTTTTAGGAATTATTTTTGAATAGTTATTATAAAAGTGTTTGGTAATTAGATAGTGGATGTTCAAGAAACATGATAAAAGACTACTCATCCTTCAAGAATATAATAAAAATAGATGGAGGGCATGTCACATTTTGTGACAATACCAAAGAAAAAATTATTGGCCTTTTCCAAATTGGTAACTCTAACCCAGTTTTAATTTCTAAATTATTGTTTCTTGATAGACGAAAATATAATCTACTTAGTATCTCCCAATTATGTGATTATGGATTTTATGATAGATTTGAAAATGATTCATTCATTTTCATTAATTCTAAATATGAATTAGTGTTTTCTACATTAAGAAATGAAAATGTTTACTCCATTAACTAAGATTATATATCTTCCCAAAATGTGTCATGTTTAAGTGTATTTCATAAAGAGCCTTGGATTAGGCATAGAAGACTAAGACAATGTAATATTCACTCCCTTAAAAAGATAACCTGAAAAATCATAGTTAAAGACTTACCCAAACATGAGTTTCCAAATGAAAAAGTATACAATCCCTTAAAAAGGGAAAACAACACAAAATTTCTTTCAAACCAAATAAATAAGTGTCAACTTCTTAACATATCGAAATAGTTCCGATGGATTTATTTGGACCATCTATTGTTTCTAGTTTAAATCGGAAACACTATGTTTATGTTCTTGTATATGACTTTTCTATATATTCTTGGATGTTCTTTCTAGCTCACAAAATTGAAGCCTTCTCTAATTTTAATAAATATGACATATCCGTGGAAAAATTAGTGGACGTAGAATCAAATCCTTATGAAGTGATCATGGACGTGAGTAGGAAAATCAAGAGTTTGAGTCCTTTTGCTCACAAAATGGTTATAGTAACAATTTATCATCCCCTTGAACACCTCAATAAAATGGAGTTGTAGAATGAAGAAATGAAACCCTTCAAGAGTTTTCTATAACAATGCTTAGTGAATATGACATACCTATTTATTTTTGGGTTGTAGCTGTCAATACAGCATGCTAAATAATAAATAAATTATTAATCAGACACAATCTTAAGAGGACTCTTTATGAGTTATGGAACAATAAAAAACTTGAGGCTAACTACATCAATGTTTTTGGTTGAAAAGTATATATTCTTAATAATAAGGAAAATCATGAAAAATTTGCATCAAATAGTGTTGAAGGTATCTTTTTAGGATATTCCATATCCAATAAGGCCTATAGAGTGTTCAATAAAAGAAATAAATGTGTGGATGAATCTTTCTATGTAAAATTTGATAAAATAGATCCACATGAGACTAAAACCATTCTAGAGAATTGGGAGGATGATCTATTGAATCTGAACATTAATCCAAAATCCTCAAACTATTCTATGAATGAATATGTGAAAAATTCTATTTCTAAAAAATCCTTAGACTCAAGATATAATGAACCTGAACCTGTTGATGAACCTGAAATCACTAGTCCCTCCTTTTATAGAGTTTTTGGAACTCTTAAGAACCATCATTTAGATGTTGTTGTAGGATACTTAGATAAAGGAATGAAAACTAGAGCTTCTCTTAGAAATATCGACGAATATCAAGTCTTCTTTTCAAAACATGAATTTAAAAACATTAATGATTCTATCAATGATGAAGTTTGGTTGATGGCTATGAAGGAATAACATAATCATTTTTAAAGGAACAATGTTTGGAAACTTGTTTAAAGACCTCCAGACACCTTCATAATAGGCACTAAATGGGTGTTTAGAAATAATGTATATGAGGTTGGTAACATAGTTAGAAATAAATCTAGATTAGTTGAACACAGTTATAGTAAAGAAGAAGGAATTGACTATGAAGAGACTTTTTCACCAGTAGTTAAACATGAATCCATAAGAATATTTCATTCTTATGCTGAACATCTCAATTTCAAAATATATCAAATGGATGTTAAGTGTGCATTCTTAAATGGGTATATAGATGAGAATGTATTTGTTGAAAAACGCAATGGTTTTTCAATCCCCTACTTTAGAAATCATTTTTTTAAATTATCAAAATCTTTATATGGTTTAAAATAAGCTCTAAGGGTCTGTTATGGTCGATTGAGTACATTTCTTATTTCCAATGGTTTTACAAAAGGAATAGTTTATCCTACTCTTTTTATAAAACAAATCTCAAATGATGTTTTTATTGTTAAAATCTATGTAGATGACATTATCTTCGGATCCTCAATAAATTATTTATGAGTTTATTTTTTCTAAAATGATGCAAAATGTATTTGAAATGAGTTTAATGGGTGAACTAAAATTCTTTCTTGGATTTCAAATCATTCAAAATAATGCTGGTATTATCTTAAATCAATGTAAATAAACTACAGATCTTCTTAAACCATTTGGATTGGATATTACTAAAAGTAATAACACTCTTATGAGTGCCACATGTAAGTTGGTTCTTGATGAAGATAGAAAATCATTTTATCAAAAAAATTATAGAGGATTGATTGGAAGTTTACTCTACATAAATGATACTCGACATGACATTATGTTTAGTGTGTGTAAGTGTGTTCATTTTCAAGAAAATACTATGGAATATAATTTAAATGTTGTAAAAATAATTTTTAAATACCTCAATCATACACCCAATCTATAACTATTTTATCCTATAGGAAATTCATTTGAATTGGTTAGTTATTCTAATTTTGAATTCAGTGGCTGTAAGTTACATAGAAAAAAAACTTTGGAACATGTCACCATTAAAGCATGTCACTAGTATCCTGGTGTAGTAAGAAATAAAATTTGGTTACATTATCTACTGCAAAAGCTAAATACATAGTTGTTGGCAGCTGTTTTGAAAAAATATCGTGGATGAAACAAACCATACTAGATTATGGATAACAATTCAGGCATGTACCTATAAATTGTGATAACACAAATGCTATTAACTTTTTGAAGAATATTGTTTCAAATTCTTGGAAAAATAATATTTATGTAATACATCACTTTTTGAGAGATCATTATAAAAAGGGTTATATCACTTTGGAATTCATTGGTATTGAGTGTCAGCTTGCTAATATATTCACCAAACCACTAAATTTAGAAGGAATAGATTACATTATACATGAATTAGTCATGATAAATCTTATGTAAATGTCTTAATAGTTTATGTTTTATTATTTTATGTCTTACTATTGTATCTCTTACTGTTTTAGGTTTACAGTCTCACAGTTAGTATTTCGTGATTACTATCTGACAATTACTATCTCACTGTTACATTCATTCACTGTCTCACCATGACACTCAGTTATTGTCGCACTCTAATTTTCATCTATACTGTCTCTCCATAAAAACCCGATATTGTCTCACCATAAAGATTATTTATGATTTCCATTTATGAATTAAAAACCATGTCACAGTAATTATTCATTTCACTTCTGTATTTTCCAACGTTTTTACATTTGCAACATTTTTTATTTGTAAATGATAAAATAAAAGAAGTATCACTTGTCATTCACTCGAGCTCTCTTCTATTCACTCAATTTCGAACCCTTCCTCAACCCTTTAACCTTTCTCTATTTCAAACCTCTGGTGAATGCCAGGGATGGAACACCCTTCATCATTAACTCCTGAGAAACATAACTCAATGAAGAAGAAAATCACACCCAAGATAACACCCAAAATTCCTCTAAACCAAAATCTGGTAAACCAAGTTGTAGTACCAGAGACAGAGGATAGACCCAAATGGCTTATGTCAAGTACGTCTCTTGTTATATAAGTTTTAAAAGAGAAAGGCTGGTTAGAGTGGGTTTCAAAGGAAGATAGACCTATCTACCCTATGTTAGTGGCTTAGTTTTATGAATACGTTTAGTTCTCATTTTATTCTGAAGAAGGGTATGCTGTGAAAAGATAGATAAATGGGCAGCAATTCCCATTATCTTCGAGGTTTTGGGCTTCATGCCTTAGGATACCTCATGAAGGCATCTGTGAGGACTATCAGTGAGGACCTCCACCTTCTATTGAATTATTTGTCTTGTAAGATGCTCTAAAGAGATTAACAAGAAATGGAACCAAGAGAAAAACCATTGCTTCTAAACTAAATGGATAATCAAGGATTTTGTTTATGTTTATGCAGAACTTGATTAGCCTACAAATATGTGATTCTGTTGTATTGAAATATTAGGATATGTTTTCGATTCAACTTAAGAAAAATGATCATATGATCCACCATTGTAATTATATCATACACCATATGTGTGAACTGATCAAAGCCACATCCATGTCAACCTCCATGTTTTACTCTCGTCTTGTCTCAGTCTTGATTTATTCCAAAGGAATGGTTGGAAGTAATGAAAAAATTATAAAGGATTATGAGTACTGCCTTTTTAAAGTCACTATCAAGAGGATGAAAATAAATTGGAATCCTTGGAAAAAGGCATGGGTGGTGACAATAATCGATTTTATGAAATATTAAATCTAGTAGAACATGCCTCAAGAACAAGAGATGTTTTTTATCCTGGATTGGAACCAGATGATGTTGTTATGTATTGTGAAGAAGAAGAAGAAGAGGCTGTTGTGCTCCCCAGAGAAACTGTTTCTGTTGAGGAAGACAGTACTCTTATACATCATGTAGTAAGTGAAAAATAATTCTCTGCTTCAAAAGAAGTTTTTAATATGGATGATTAACCAGAGGATGAAATAGAGTCTGCTATCAAATAAACCAAGAAAAATGTGGTGGAAGAACCTATAGAGGACGAAATACCTGTTATACAAGAAGATGATCTTGAAAAAATCCCAATGGAACAATCTATTAATGAAGTAATTCCTTTGGCTGAGGAAAGGATGGAGCCTACTTTTCATCTAGCTTGATAAGAAATGAGTGAGGAACTAAGAGATGAGTATGTGGAATTAGATCAATACCAAAAGGTACTCTGTCCTGAGAAGGATGCAACTATTGAGGGGGAACAAACCAAACATCTGAAATCTACTGAAGTACCAAACCTATTTTTTTCAAGCCCTATAGACACTCAGTATAAATTTATGAGATTCTATGATATGGATGACTCTCAGTAAGTTTTAGTAAAAGGAATTTTCCATTCTACAAAGGTCTAACTAAAATATGTCTCTAATCTTTCTCTTGAGAAATAACATAAGCCTGAATCTATCCCTATTTTTTAACATTCATCAGAACTACCATCCTTCGTTAGTAATGATGATCTAAAATAATTTGGAGCTACTCTTTTTTCTGTTGTTGAAAATGTCATGAATTCCCAACCTGATCTTGTGACACATTTGAATGAGAATGATTCCTTACTATTATTGGAGAAGGTTGTTTGGAAAATACAACCAAGATTGCTTCATGAGATTTAGGAGGTCAGAGTTGAGAATAAACTTCTTAGTGATGAATTTAATAATCTAGGTGGTATGATTGAAGAAATGGAGAAATACATGCATTAGAGACAAGATATTTCTTCTCATTCTATAGAACCTGATGTTCCTCAAACCCCATAAAATTCTGTCTCTCATATTCAACATCAATTAGCTTTATTAGATAAAAGGTCACTGAAAGGAATAAACATATTGTGAAGGAGAAGAGAGATCTAGTTGTTATTCTTAACAAACTCATCGATGAGTACTCGGTGTGTCTTCAAATGGTGATAATTCAACTGAAATCTTTGACCACAACTGTCAATGCATCTAAGGAATTTGGAAATCATCTCATCCTTCCTTAGATAGGTACCATTTTAGAGTAGTGGTCAATGAAGAATGTCAGACTGTTCTTAGTGGCGTCAATAAAGATTCTCTAAATAAAGTTATCAGGGATAGTGATAGAGTTATTGATCTGGTCCAAATCCATTCGAAAATTTCAAATGATGCTCAATAAGAAATTAAAAAGAAAGATTATTTCTACTTTAACCGAATCTTCTCAAAGACTGACACGACCAATCATATTAAATATCTTGTCGAAAACGTGAGTATTCCTCCGGTTACTCAATCTTTCAAGACCCAAGTTCAAAATCTCACAGAGTTCACTCATCTGTTTGATATGTTTATGAAAAACATGGATGACATTGAGAAAGCTATGTATTATGGTGGAGAGATCATTGAGTATTTTATTACACTTTTGGGGCCCTATATTCATGTCTAGAGGACAACCATTGTTGCTAATGCGGTTGCACCTCTGAGACCTGGTATTCCAACATTCACCTAATTTCTAACCTCCACTTTTATGTCTGTCGGTTAGGCACTGAGTTAGATTAGGTCTGTAATCCGTGATCAACAACTGTCTCACTCTTCTTCTACACCTACTCTGGCCCCATCTAACTTTGAAGGTCTTCCTATACCATCTCTATCAAACAGCTCACTTCCTTATTCTACCTCAACTTCTGCTCCTCTGGATTCCTCTTCTTCTGCAGCTACTAAAGGCAAAGAGAAGACTAGTCAGTGAATGAAGGGTGTTGTTTACGCTATTTTTTTGGGAATCTTGTTTTAATTGTTTCACATTTTGTAATGCCTCCCTATTTATCTAATACATTATGCACCTTCCTTGGGCCTTTTTTCATTATTTTCTACTTTTTGATAATCACAAAAAGATGAGAAATATATGAGCAATGTATAAATATATGAGATTTTATGGAAAAATATAGGAGAAGAAAACTCTCATTCTATATATATATATATTATATGCTCATTAGAATTATGTTGTTAGGACAAATTTACACTCTAAAGTTACATGATTTGTGATCAACATAAATGGAGAGATTGTTTGACTCCTCATGTATTAATCATATTTTAATGATCACAAAACTTATATAGTTTACAAACCATTTTAACTATATGTAACCTTTCTCACATCAAATGTTCAATAGATTAGTAAAAGATAACAAAAGATCTTAAGTGTTATACACTCAGTTTGGATACTATATACTAAATTGATTCAAGTTATAATGATTTATCTAACAAATGATGAAGATTAATTCATTTTATAAATACTACTACTTTTGTCTGAATACATATATTTTCATAAGTCATGAGTAACGATGACATCCACACATCATGACATCCATACACACTGACATGTAGACATTGTGATATCCAGACACCGTGAACAAGACATTGTGGACAAGACACCATAAACGAGACACTGTGAATGAGAAATCATGAACAAGTAGACACCGTGACCCTGAGATAGAGTGACAATGAAACAAGGTGACCATGAGACACGGTGACCAGGAGACACCGTGACTACGAGACATCGTGGCCAATCTAGATACCATGTGAATGAGACAATGTTTCCATGACATACTGTTACACCGTTTCCAAATATATTTTTACAACTTTCAATTTAATCTCTAACGATCATATTTGAAGATTTTAATTAACTGACAGAGTTAATGTTTCTTTGTAGACATTAATCAGATAGTACGATGTATGATGTGAAGAATACATGCAACATGTCAGCCCTAACACATGCACTCGATGATAGAAGAGTAATGCAGTCCAGAAACAAAAAAGTGGTCATACGGGATAACAGTAGCCTGATACTAAAGAATAAGATCGAGGGCATGAGAGAGATAACAAAATACATTTTTATAGAATAGCCTCATGAAACTCAACTCTTCTTAAGAACACATGAAGCATATTAGAATCCTGGGAACATCTTCGCACTATAATACACTACAAAGAACAGAAGTCGAATCTGTATCACTTGCGACACTCTATTTTCCATATGAGGTCCGGGGTTTTGAATATGCTTCATCTCAGAAGTCCAGAGCTACAAAGACTAACAATCAGATCACTTCTAAACCTATCTCAAAACTATTTCTCTATTGTGTATCATTTTATTAACATTCATGAAGAGTGTGTATATGTATTAATACACACTCTGTCTCCTACATTAAACTCTAGGATACAAGATATCCTTACTCACACATTCTATTACTCTTTTGGATACCCACAAGTAAGTATAGATGAGTTCCTTGTGTGACCTGGTTGTCTGTACCCAAGAAGATCTGTAGAATAGGTCCCTATTTGGCCTAGACAGTACTATGTACTTTTGATAACCCCAATCCGGGGTGTAGATCATGTTTATTTATAAAAACTACTTGGTGATAGGTGATCACCAAGTGGAGTGGATAAGGTCTTGGCTTGACACTAAACAACTTGTTTCATATATGTTGTGCAACATAATTTAGTCTTCTACGTTTTAATACTTTACTTCATAATTCAGAAATATCTAAATTCACTTTGATAGTTACTCTTGGAAAGAATTTATAACGGACTTTCCGTAGTATAATATCTTCAAACTTAATATTAATAACTGATATTAATATTACTAAGAAATAATCAATCATATAAGAAGTTATTCAAACAGTCAAACTCTTATAACAGTATAACCATGATTAACTGGGTTGTATTTAATCTTTTGGGAAAACATATTAGGAATATTTTTTATCAATTTTTTTATTGATACTCAATTCAATCCCCCTCTTGAGTAATCTACACTAAACAGAAATATCTACCGTCAACATTTTAGGCTCTATTTGAATTAATCGTTTGGATAATATTCCATGAAAATAACCTAAATAATAATTTAAGTAATGGAAATGAAAAAAGGACTTTCCTTTTTGTACATTTATAATGCTTTGAGATAGAGTTGAAAAATCATATTTTATGATATAATTTTTTAAAAGATAAATAATTTTTTGTTATCATGATAATTTTCTTAAATTTCTTAGATATTATATATTTACATTAAACTCTTAACAAACACCATCACATGGATTATTTAGATAATAACATAATAATATAAATGATGCTGAAAACCTTAAATGTAAAACCAATTTAATAAAGTATTATATTATATTATTTTTGTAGATAAATAATTCATGTTACATGGTTATAAAATTAATATATTTGAAATCTTAATTTTTTGGTATATTTTTAAATTAGAATTATATATATAATTTCAAAATTGACATTTATGCCATTTTACAATAAATGATATTTTATTAAATAATTTAAAAATATTATCAATCATATCATATACCAATTGAATTTTAAGTGTTAAGAAATATAAAATATGGTCCATTTGTGGACCAAATTATCTTTTATAATTATCATATTCACCCAAAAATAGTAAAAACCTTGCTAGATTGGTCCGGGATAAAAGTGGTTTTTTACACGTTATATACGAACCTTTTTAATTAATTACCATCCCATATAATATTTTTTTCATAATTGTTTTTATATTTAAGAATCATTGGGTATATGCTTTATAATAATTATCACTTTAATTTAGTCTTAATAGATGAATTATCTTTGTTAAAAAACTTGTTACCTAAATAAAAAACCAAAATTAAAAAATAAGGAATCTTAAGAATTATGAACCAAATGATAAAAATTATTTAGTTGTTTTGTTTTTTTGTGTATCAACAATAATTTCACTTTTTATCTATTATTTTTCTCATTTGGAATCATATAAAGTACAGGATACCACCCAATAGTGTTACTTTTTGGTATTTATAGCAATGCCACTCCCCATCCACTATAAAAGGAATTCTATATCCCACTTCCAAACTCCCCTCATGCCACTTTTTCTCATCCAAAACCTTCCCAAATAAGAACCTGACATTCTTTTCCCCACCTTAGAAGCCATTATTCATGAATAATGAAAGCTGAGGAATAGTTGTGATATAAACCAAATAGAGTTACCCAAAAACATATGTAATGTTATTTAATAAGCTATTTAGTTTTACTTATTTCTCCACCACTTCAGTTATTTGAATATTTGGATTATATAATATCCTTAGCATCCTAAATATAATTATATATTTTTATTTAAATTCGTTGATCTAAAATTTCTCACACTTCTTCAAATTGGATATGTAATCATCGTTCATGTGTACGGTGGACTATCGCCTCACGAAACATTGTCATTCTTTCTTACATTACTGCCTTTTAGGGTAAAAAATGTGGTGTATTTATAGTTTATATATTATATATGTTGAACCCTCTGGGAATTGAGTTTCTTTGTTATATTTTGATAATCCCAACTATATTTTATTTATATCTTAATTATGTTTGATACATCTCAAATATGCTTTATTATATTTTGTTACTGTCAATTATGCTTAATATAAGTCTTTTGGATATATGTACTCTGACCTAACACATTCTGCCAATAGAATGCTTAAACAGTTTATAGCTACCGATACAGAACAGTAGCTACTGTTATGACTTAGAGCTACCGATATCAGATAGAGCTATCGATACGGAGTTCACCGATGCATCAAGTTCACTGATACTCAAAGTTCACCGCTACATCAAAGTCTACCGATACGGTACAACAAGTATACCGATAGAGTTACAGTTACAAGCTCACCGGTACTCAAGTTTACCGAGACATCGAAGTCGACAGCTACCGATATAGAGCAACTGATATGCTGAAGTCCGCCGATATGCAAAGTCTACGGATACATCAAGGAAGCTACCGATAGGGACCTACCGCTACCGATACAAGGCAGAGCCACAGCTACCGTTACAAGTCCATCGCTACTGATATGATCAAGTATACAGTTGCAGCTACCGAAACAAAGTCTACCGTTACATGTCATGTCTACCGATACTCAGACCCACCGATACACAAGCCTACCGATATCCAAAGCCACCGTTCCAGAGAAAGAACCCGATGCTGCTTTAATTTCTTTATCATTATTTAATTTAACCAATGGTCATATCAGGTATATTTTAATACACTGTCATTTATTTAATGAAGGTTGTTGGATGTCAGGGAACCGTAACTCGTACCTGCAAAAATAAATCATTTCTTTTACTGGAGCTCATGCCACAAATACAAGAAGTCCCTGCTGGTGCAAAAAAAATTGGTGTGACAACGACGAGACATATATGAGTGCAAAGAGTGGTGGATGAAATAGTTGCAGAAGACACAGAACCTCATACACACTCAAGCCTACTCAAGAAGAGTTCTATACATACCACGAGGTGGGCTGAAAGAACAACTCACTGTGAATGCAAAGAGACGACAGAACTTACACAAAGAACTCATTACTGCATACGAGTGAAGATCTGAGAACAAAGAACATAACAAAAGAACTTCATCGACTACTATCTCCTCTATCTCTACAACTGGAAGTCAAGGAAACAGACGATACTCTGTTTTCCTGTCAAAAACTAGAAGAGGACTCAGAACCAATTCTGATCAATCAAAAATAGTCTAGAGCTGCACTGCAATCACTAGAGCCATTTCTAAACTCTACATCTCTGCTCTATGATTTATCTTTTAACATATTGAGCAGTGTGTGTTTTCTGCTATATTTTACACACACACTGTCTCTTGTACTTTAACTGGAGGATCTGTAAATCCTCACTCAAACTCATACATATTTTATTTCCCACTGGGATAGTGGTAGAGGTCTTGTGTGACCTGGGCAGCTGGTTTCTTTTGTTCTATTTCCCACAAATAACAGTGGTAGAGGTCTTGGACCTGGACAGTTGTAAACTGTTGTGAACCCCGATCCAGGGTGTGGATCAAATTTATACAAATTGTTTAGAGGACTAAGTCTTGGCTTGAGACTAAACCTCTTGGTTAAACCTGCTATGCTTATTTATCATTCAAAGTCATTATTTTATTCCGCTTCTAGTTACTTTAAACCCAAAAATGTTTTAAAGTAACTTTGATAATTAAATTCGCAAGTGTTTATATTAGTTGTAAATCAGTAAGTTGGTTTTAATAGTTAATCAACCTTTCTGTTTTGATTAACTTGGAAATAATCAATCTTTGAGAACCCAACAGAACCTTTACTTTGATATAAATTCACTACAGATTAATTCAGTATTTTATTTGGGGGTTTTTAAGGAAAAGTTTTAAAATAGAAATTTTAATTGGAACTGAATTCTCCCCCCTCTTGAGTATCCACTCCGACCAACATTTGGTATCAGAGTTTGTTTAAAATATTTTGTACTCTGTTTTTCAACTGTGATTTTAGTTGTATTTTAAAGTTCTTAAAATTTCCGTTATTTTTAAATTTTTATCTCTTTAAAATCGTTGCTTTAAGTAAGTTGTCATGGATGATAGGCTTGAAGGTGTTGCTACCAATAGACCACCATTTTTTAATGGAACTAACTATGCTCATTGGGAAATCAAGATGAAAATTCATTTAGAAAGCATGGGTTTTGATATATGGACTTCTATAGAATCAGAATATAAAATTCCTACTATTGTTACAACTACTTGGAATGAAGCTACTAAGGCTACTACAATAATAATTGCAAAGCTATGAATGCCATGTACTGTTCTTTAGGAGATGAGGAATTTAATAGAATATATACTTGTAAAACTGCTTATGAAATTTGGGATACCATAGTTGTTTCGCATGAAGGAAAAACTAATGTTAAAGAAATGAGATTGAAAACATACACTATTAAGTATGATAACTTTAAGATGAAGCCTGATGAACCCATTTCTGACATGTATCTCAGGTTTAATGAAATTGTCAACACAATGACTTCTCTGGGAAAGGATGTTCCATCAAAGGAACAAATTATGAGAATTCTGAGATGTCTACCTGAAAGATGGAAGGGAACATCTGTCTCAATTAGAGAATCATGTGATATTGGTGAAATAACAGTCAAGGAACTAATTGGCAAGTTAATGATGTATGAAGAGGAACTCAAAGTGAACAAAGAAGAAGATGATGAACCAAGAAGGAAGTCTGTTGCGTTCAATACTTCAACTTCAAAGAGCAAGGATAATGAGAAGCTTCAAGGTATAAATGAGATTTCAAGCTGTGAAGACAGTGAAAGTACTTCTGGTAGTGATGCTGAGATGTCTCACATTTCCAGAAGGATTAAAAGGTTCTATAGGAAGAAGATGTTTTTCAGAAAATCAAATTACAAAAGCAAGTATGATAGCAAGGGACATTGGAAAACGAATTGGAAGAAATCTGACAAATCAGATGAAGTTGTCTGCTATGAGTGCAAAAAAAAGGACATATAAAAGTGGACTGTCCAAAGCTAATGTACAAGAAGAAATATGATTACAAGGACAATAAGTTTAAGAAATCCATGAAGGCTACTTAGAGTGCTTATGAGGATAGCTCCACTGAATCTGATGTTTCGAAAACTGAACACAGAAATAAGGCAAATATCTGTTTCATGACAAACATATCTGAGGTAACATCTGAAACTCTTGCTTCAAAATCATATTATTCTGGAGATGATTCTGACTCCAAAAACATGTCAAAATCTGAACTGTTTGAATATTGTGATATGTTATAAGAAACTCGTAATGAGGTGAATGACAAATACAATGGTTTAAAGAAACAGTATGTTTTAACTATTAAACATAAATCTGATCTTGACATTGAAATAGAAAAGAATGCTTAGTTGCTTAAAGAGAATACTGAACTGAAATTATCTAATGAGCAACTCAAGAAAGACTTAGAGAAATTTACAAATAGTAAAGATACTCTTACTAAGATGCTAGGTAAGCAAATATCTCCTAGATACACTACTAGTATAGGATATCAACCAGGACAGAGAAAATTTACCAAAACTAAATTCATTACTAAATCTGGACAGAATGTAGCTAGTTCTGAAACATCATATGCTTCAACTAGTTATATTCATAGTTATGAATCTAATAAGGTTTATCATTCAAAATATTTTAACTCTAAAAATCTTATGAGTTCATTAGACAAATTTGGGTACCTAAAGTTTTGTTGGATAACCTGTCCGGACCCAAGAAAATCTGGGTACCAAAATCATTTCGTGTCTAAATATGTTTTGTAGGGAACCTGCTTAAAGAGATCCTGTAGAAAGACCTGGTACGTGGAAAATGGATGTTCAAGAAATATGTCAGGAGACTTCTCATGCTTTAAAAGCTTAGTCAGAGTTGATGGAGGCTTTGTTACTTTTGGTGATAACTCAAAAGGAAAAATCATCGGCTTAGGCTAGATTGGTAATACTGACTCAATATTAATTTCAGAAGTTTTATTTGTTGATGGACATAAATATAATTTGTTAAGTATTTCTCAGTTATGTGATGATGGTTTTTATGTGAAATTTGAAAATTATTCTTTCAATGTTTTTATTTCTAAAAATGAATTACTGTTTTCTTCATTAAGAAATGAAAATGTTTATGTTGTTGATTTAAATTATTTAGCTAAGAAAAATAATACTTTTTTAAATTCTTTTCATTATGAATCTTGGATTTGGCACAGAAGATTAGGACACTAAAATGTAAATTCACTTAGAAAACCTGCTAGGAAGAACTTAGTTAGAGACCTACCCAAACTTGAATTTCCAGCAGACAAAGTTTGTAATCCCTGTCAAAAGGGAAAGCAACATAAAGTTACTTTTAAATAAAAGAAAGAAGTTTCAACTTCTCAACCTCTTGAGTTGGTTCACATGGATATATTTGGACCTTCTAGAGTTTATAGTTTAAATGGGAAGCACTATGTCTATGTTATTGTAGATGACTTTTCTAGATATACTTGGGTATATTTTCTAGCTCACAAAAGTGAAGCATGTTCTTACTTTGTTAAATATTCCAAGTCTGTAGAAAACCTTAGTGGACTTAAGATTAAAACCCTGAGAAGTGATCATGGTTATGAGTTTGAGAATCATGAGTTTGAATCCTACTGCTCACATAGTGGCTATAGTCACAATTTACCTGCCCCTAGGACACCCCAACAGAATGGTGTAGTAGAAAGAAGGAATAGTACCCTTCAAGAAATTGCTAGGACTATACTTAATGAGTATGACCTACCTGATTATTTTTGGGCTGAAGCTGTCAATACAGCTTGCTATATTATAAATAGAGTCTTGATCAGACCTGTTCTTAAAAGGACCCCTTATGAGTTGTGGAACCATAGGAAACCTAAGGTTAACTACTTCAGAGTTTTTGGTTGTAAAGCCTTTATTCTTAATACTAATGATAATCTTGACATGTTTTCACCAAAGAGTGATGAAGAAATTTTCCTAGGATACTCTATAACTAGTAAAGACTATAGAGTTTTCAATAAGAGAACTGAATGTGTGGAAGAATCTGTTCACATCATATTTGATGAAACTGATCCACATGAGCCTAAGACGTCACTTGAAAATCTTGAAGATGATCTATCTGCTTTGAACCATAATTATAAGGAGAGTGGACCTGTAGTAAAAACATCCAGTTCTGGAAATTTTCCAGAACCTGCTTCTCTTGAACATCAACCTGTAGATGAATCTGAAATCTCTAGTCCAACCTTTTCTATACCAATTAGAATTCTAAAGAACCATCCTTTAGATGCTATCATAGGTAATTTAAGATATAGGAACACAGACTAGAGCTTCTCTAAGAAATCAGGTTGAACATCAATCTTTTCTTTCACAGTTAGAACCTAAAAATATCAATGATGCTATCAATGATGAATTTTGGGTAATGGTTATGCAAGAGGAACAAAATCAATTTGATAGAAACAAAGTCTGTAAAGTAGTAGAAAGACCTAAGGAAACTATAGCCATAAGCACAAAATGGGTGTTTAGAAACAAAGTTGATGAATCTGGAAACATCATTAGAAACAAAGCTAGGCTAGTTACACAAGGTTACAATCAAGAAGATGGAATTGACTATGAGGAAACCTTTGCACCTATAGATAGATTAGAGGCTATTATGATCTTACATGCCTATGCATCACATCTGAATTTCATGTTATATCAAATGGATGTGAAAAGTGCTTGTCTAAATGATTTTATTGTTGAGGATTTTTTTGTAGAAAAACCACCTGGTTTTTCAAATCCTCATTTTCAAAATCATGTGTTTAAACTTTCTAAAGCTTTATATGGTTTAAAAGAATCTCTGAGAGCTTGGTATGAAAGGCTTTCAAACATTCTTATTTCAAAAGGAATTTCTGATCCCACACTTTTTATAAAAAGGATTTCAAAAGATGTTTTAATAGTACAAATAAATGTTGATGATATTATATTTGGATCTTCGAAAAAATATTTATGTACTAATTTTTCAACGTTTATGCAAAATGAGTTTGAAATGAGCTTAATGGGAGAGCTTAAGTATTTTCTTGGATTTCAAATCTTTCAAACTAAAGATGGTATTATTCTAAATCAAAGTAAATATACTAAGGGTTTATTAAAATGTTTTGGTTTAGATAGTATTATGGAAAGTGATATACCTATGAGTACCACCTGTAAATTGGATATTGATGAATCTGGGAAACCTGTTGATCAAACTAATTACAGAGGTATGATTGGGAGTTTACTTTACCTTACGACTAGTCGACCAGATATTATGTTTAGTGTTTGTATTTGTGCTAGATTTCAAGCTAACCCTAAAGAATCAAAATTAATTGCTGTTAAAATGATTTTCAAATATCTTAAAAGTACTACTAATTTGGGTTTGTTTTATCCAAAAGGACAATAATTTGATTTAACATGTTATTTCGGATGCTGACTTTGCTTGATGCAAGTTAGATAGAAAGAGAACTTTTGGAACATGTCAATTACATGGAAATCCCCTAGTATCATGGTGTAGTAAGAAACGGAACTCAGTTGCATTGTCTACTACTGAAGCAGAGTATATAGATGCTGTTAGTTGTTGTGCATAGATTCTGTGGATGAAACACACTTTATTGGACTATGGATTTGTTTTTAAACATGTATCAATCAATTGTGACAACACTAGTGCAATCAACATCACTAAGAACCCTGTGTCTCACTCTAGAACAAAACACATTGATATTAGACACCACTTTTTAAGGGATCATTATCAAAGAGGTGATATAACACTTGAATTTATAGGCACTGAACTTCAATTAGTTTATATTTTCACTAAGCCTCTAATTTCAGAATGATTACGTTTCATTAGACACGAATTAGGAATGATAACTTATCTTCACCCTTAGAAGACATTACCGGTATATCTCGCGCTGTTTTAAACTTCTTTAAAGCCGAGACATCGAATTTTTTTATATGATTTGTTTTATTTGTGAATCCTAAATGATATTAAAAACTGAGTCTAGACTTCACTCAATCTCACCGCGAACTCGTCTGTTCGAATCCATCCAACCTAACCCTCTCATGCTGCAAAACCCTAAAACTCGAATCTGCAATGGCCCGTGTCAAGAGACCTCAGGTTACAGATGGGAGTGATGAGCCGCAAGCGAAAAGACAAAAAGTAATGAATGCTAGTACTAGTAGAAGTGGATGTGGAAGTATAGATCAAAGGAATCCAACAAACCCGCATCTCTCAATGCAAGAGATTGTCGTAGAGAAAGAGGTGTGTGCAGAATGGCTCATGGAGAGCAAGTCCTTGGTTCTTAACGTTTTAGAAGAACAAGGTTGGACTAAGTGCTTCATGAACAACAACAGACCTTACTATCCTGAGCTGGTGAAGCAGTTCTACGATTTTATCCACTTTGAAAAGTCTGAGGAGGAAAGAAAAATGATATCTTTGGTAAATGATCAGGATGTATCTTTTACTTTAGTGGAATGGAATAGGAACTTAATAGTTCCACATGAACAAGATTATGTGTTCTACTCAAAGTCTGTAACTTCGAACGGTGATGTGTTTCAATATGAAGATGCTTTTCTGGAGCTTACAGGGAATGGGACCCCTAGAATGGTGATTGTTGTAGAGATGACAGGAAAAGATAAGTTGTTGTTTAAATTTATTCAGCATGTTGTTAGTCCTAGAAGAGGAGATTTTTCCACTTTGAGATTCCAAGACATATATATATTATATTAGCTGAAGCACAGTGTGAGAATCAATCTACGTAGATTGATTATGGTTCAAGTGGAAGATATGACTAGACCGAGGTCCAAATCAAATGCACTATTTTTCTCAAAACTAATTTCTGTGATGCTAAAAGTGAAAGAGGTAGCTGGACATCAGGATGAGATGTTAGTGGTTAAGGAAAACTTCTGTATTAAAATAATTGTCTGTAAATACATGAAATTCAGTTGGAATCCTTGGATGAAATCACATGTGAATGATGATGGAAAAATATATGACATGTATACTCTTGTGGATCATCCTTCTAGACCAAAGTATGTGAGGGATCCTGGTCTTGGACCAGATGATCCAGAACCGGTCTACAGTGATGTTGATGCTGAGGAGGAAGAGACATCACTAGAGGAAGGAGGAGTCCCAGACTTACCCCCTAGTCCTGTGCATCAAGTTATTTCTTATGAAGCAGCTATACCTCCAAAACAACTACCAAAGAGGGAAACTGTCTTGAAGGAAATTGATACAGAATCTATAGAAGAAGGAGAATAAGAATGCGAGTATGTTGTCAAGGACACCTCTGAGGAGGATGAGGCAACCAAATCTGATCATGATGTTAATAGAGAAAATGAGGCTGATGATGAAGCAGATGATGAGGAAAATGTTGAAAAAGAGCTCAGTTTGAGTCCTCTAATAGTCAGTACAGTCAGGACAGTGCATGATCAGGAAGTAGCAGCAACAACACCTGTTGATGAGAGAGTCATTAATGACTCAGAACAAATGGCTGTTTAATCTACTGCAGTTGTAGAGGAAATTGCAGAATTACCTCAAGAAGGACAGTTGGAAGAGATACCTCAGGAGAATGTTCCAAGTGAGGGGGAGAATCTTGATCTGTATCAGTGCTATATGACATTGAAGGTTGGACATCAGATCCCGGATATATGATTCTTGGACTTTCTTATGGTGATTCGGATGAGGAAGACCAACCTCAAAAGGAATCAGTTACCTTACCCACCATGGCTGAAAATGTTGCAACCAAGGAGGACCTTGAATCCTTAAAAGCTGAATTGAAAGAAGCAATAAGGGAATCAGTGGCAGAAATGATGAAAAGTATGGTTGAAGAGATGATAAGAGTGGAGAAATCCCTTGAGATATCCATTGGATATGGTGTATACAGTCCTGTGAAAGAAATGATGGATGAACTTAAAGTGTGCCACACTCAAATTGAGAGTTGGAAAGGAGCTGTAGTTTCCTTGAGACAATCGATTGCTTCTCTGACTGCCATTCCTAGCTCTTACACTCAAGTAAAATCTGACATTTGATATATCAAAGAAGTGGTCAAGATATTTTTGGAAGTTTTTGAGGCCTTTAAGATGTCAATCTAAGAGAATCTGAATAGTAAGGATGAACTTGTTCAGAAAGTAGTTAGTAGTCTGACTCAATCTTTCAAGGAGATAGTGGCCTTCTCAATGAAACCTCTTCCCTCATCCAGCTCAAGTGTGAACCTTGACCAGATCCGCACTATTTTTTAGGAAGAATTGTCTAAGGCCAGTCCCAGTGGTGCATCAGATACTCAGATTCTTTCTACCACTAGAGAAGTTAGTAGTTTTGTTCGTGATCACCTGCGGGCACCTACTGCTTCTCAAGAGGCAATCAAGAATAAGTTGGATTCTTATTTCGAGAAGGTTTATAACAAGAAACAAATTACCAACCATTTTAAGCTCTTACTAGAAAATATGAAGTTACCTCCAGTGACCCAAGCCTTCAGAGAACATGTTAGTAAGCTCATGGAGATTAATCCATACTTGGAAAAATTCATTGAAAATCGAGATGATTTTGTGTCGGCAATGGAGAGAGGAGGAAGCATTATAATGAATTTCAAGAACCAATTGTTCCCTTCCTGCATGTGGATGATAGACCAGTGATTGTATCTCCAGCACGTCCTGCTTCTGCCTCTGGCAGTACTCTCAACTGACTCCAGTTCAAGCCATCATGAGCTTGACACTGATGATCACTCAGAGGAGCACAGATTTCAGATCCGGTACGGTTTCTGTAGCTGAAACACTAGTTGTGCCATCACCCATTCTGAATCCCTCTGTTGACCCTGTACCTGAAACCTCTACTGATACTAAGGGAAAGACACCTGTTCCACAGGAGGATTGAGTGTTTCTAGATCTTTTTGATAGGATTCACTTATATTTTTTCTGCTTTTATCAGTGTATCGTTTGTATATTAATGAAATTCCTTTTCATTCTCTACTTTACTGAGTTTCTATTACTTTTCCATTTATTATTTTATAATCTTTATATTTTCTCTGCTACCCTTCTTTTTTTTTAATCACAAAGGGTGAGAAAATGAGAAAATGAGGCAATGAGAGCATATAAGAAATGCAACCTAAGAGTTACCAAAGGGGGAGCAACACACAAAGGGGGAATGAAAAACTATGACTTGAGAAATAGACTTAATAGAGAATCTTGCAGTACAATTGAAAGGGGGAGGAATATGAAAGTTTTGTTCTGAACAAAACAAAAGAACCTTTTCCTCTAATGCTAATTTCTTTTTCACTTTTTCCTCTGATACTATTTCAATTTTCTTGGCATAAGTTGTGATTATCAAAAAGGGGGAGATTGTTGAACCCTCTGGGAATTGAGTTTCTTTATTATATTTTGATAATCCCAACTATATTTTATTTATATCTTAATTATGTTTGATACATCTCAAATATGCTTTATTATATGTTGTTACTGTCAATTATGCTTAATATAAGTCTTTTGGATATATGTACTCTGACCTAACACATTCTGCCAATAGAATGCTTAAACAGTTTATGGCTACCAATATAGAACAGTAGATACTGTTATGACTTAGAGCTACCGATATCGAATAGAGCTACCGATACGGAGTTCACCGATACATCAAGTTCACCGGTACTCAATGTTCACCGCTACATCAAAGTCTACTGATATGGTACAACAAGTCTACTGATAGAGTTACAGTTACAAGCTCACCGGCACTCAAGTTTACCACTACATCAATGTCGACAGCTACCGATACAGAGCTACCGATATGCTAAAGTCCATCGATATGCAAAGTCTACCGATACATCAAGGAAGCTACCGATAGGGACTTACCGCTACCGATACAAGGCAGAGCCACAAATACCGTTACAAGTCCACTGCTACTGATATGATCAAGTTTATAGTTGCAGATACCAAAACAAAGTCTACCGTTACACATCAAGTCTACCGATACTCAGACCCACCGATATACAAGCCCACTGATATCCAAAGCCACCGTTCCAGAGACAGAACCTGATTATGCTTTAATTTATTTATCATTATTTAATTTAACCAACGGTCATATCAGGTATATTTTAATACACTTTCATTTAATTAATGAAGGTTGTCGGATGTCAGGGAACCGTACCTCATACATGCAAAAAGAAATCATTTCTTTTACTGGAGCTCGTGCCCCAAATACAACATGTCCCTTCTGGTGAAAAAAAACTGGTGTAACAACGATGAGACATATATGAGGGAAAAGAGTGGTGGATGAGATAGTTGTAGAAGTAACAGAACCTCATACACACTCAAGCATACTCAAGAAGAGTTCTATACATACCAAGAGGTGGTCTGAAAGAACAACCAACTGTGAATGAAAAGAGATGACAAAACATACACGAAGAACTCATTACTTCATACTAGTGAAGAGTTGAGAACAAAGAACATAACACAAGAACTTCATCGACTACTATCTCCTCTATCTCTACACTTGGAAGTCAAGGAAACAGGCGATACTCTATTTTCCAGACAAAACCCAGAAGAGGACTCAGAACCAATTCTGATCAATCCAAAGGAGTCAAGAGCTACACTACAATCACTAGAGCCATTTCTAAACTCTACATCTCTGCTCTGTGATTTATCTTTTTACATATTGAGCAGTGTGTGTTATCTGCTGTGTTTTACACACACACTGTATCCTGTACTTTAACAGGAGGATCTGTAAATCCTCACTCAAAATCTTGCATCTTTTATTTCCCACTGGGATAGTGGTAGAGGTCGTGTGTGACCTGGGAAACTATTTGATGTTGTTCTGTTTTCCACGAATAACAGTGGTAGAGGTCTTGGACCTGGATAGTTGTAAACTGTTGTGAACCCTGATCCAGGGTGTAGATCAAGTTTATAGAAATTGTTGAGAAGACTAAGTCTCGGCTTGAGACTGAACCACTTGGTTAAACCTTCTGTGCTTATTTATCTTTCATAGTCATTCTTTTATTCCACTGCTAGTTACTTTAAAACCAAAACTGTTTTAAAGTCACTTTGATAATTAAATTCTCAAGTGTTTATATTAGTTGTAAATCAGTAAGTTGGTTTTAAAAGTTAATCAACCTTTCTGTTTTGATTAAATGGGAAATAATCTATCCTTGAGAACCCAACAGAACCTTTACTTTGATATAAATTAACTAAAGTTTAATTCAGTATTTTATTTGGGGGTTTTTAAGACAATGTTTTAAAACATGAATTTTAATTGGAACTCAATTCACCCCCTCTTGGGTATCCACTCCTACCAACAATATATATTATATTTATAATGTATTAATACTTATTGATTAATTATATAACACTTACATTAACACATTAAATTTTGTTGAAATATGATAACATTCTTTGTGGATGTGTGGAATATTACTTCCTCAAATTGATGTCATGTGTTCTTGCATTACATGAAATGTATTAAGAATGGTTTAAATAAAAAATATATGATATTTTTTGACATATATATGATAATAATGTTATTATATAAATTTATATCATTAACATTTAAATCATTTAATATGAAAACAAAATGGAAAAACCATTCATACATACGTACGACCTACCATCTCCATGAATGATTATTTTCATTTTATATCTCCTAACATTTTATATGAATATAAATACATAAATAATGAATATAAATAGTAACTAAATCTTGTTTTAAATTTTTGAGATGATAAAATTGTGGTCTAAATAATACGAACAAAAATAACGTGTCAAAACTTACTTGAAAAAAGGAAATTAACACCTGAAATGATAAAAATGATGAAAGATTATTATTAAAAAGGATATGATTTTTTGTAAAAGGATTACATATGATATAATAAATATTAATATGTTTATATTATATGTTACTAACATTATTAAAACCATTATCCATTAAGATAAAGTTAATTCACCAGAAGGGATGTCAAATAATGGATATCATCTTTATTTACATTCTATTGAACGTTATTTTCTATTATGAACCAATTAAAATTTATTTGGAAAATATATTTCTAAATTTTTATTTAATATCAATATTCAATCATACTTAATGTTATTTGAAATTAAACATTGAATTATTTCATCCAAGGTTTTTTTAATATTACCATGTTCTAAATGATATCGTTGAAATCTCTCATTTATTTTTTATTGTTAAAATTAACATGAATAAATCCCCTCATTATGATAAGTAATTTATTGTAAATTTAATTTTAATTAAATATCTAGATACTAATGTAATGGATATGATTATTAACTAAAATTTTTATAATTTTTACATGCATATTTTACATTGACTGTTATTCTATTTTTGAGGATATGTTGTTAAATCCACATTTTTTCTCAATATAGATACATTCTTAGGCACATTGTGTATGAATTATTTGAGTTATTTATATTATTTTAATTCATTGGACATACATGATAATGGTTTGGGCATAACTAAGGAAAAACCCTTGAAACATTGGTAGTCTCATGAGATGAATCGGTTTTCGAAATCCGAATAGTTTAACATATCTTGGGAATATATCATTATTGTATATAGGTTCATTTGTCAGATACCAGAAGTCCAATATTTAAGTATTTCCATCATTTCTGTTATTATTATCATTTTTATTTTCACTAGTAAAAATTATAAGGATCCATTTAATTAGTAATATATTAATTAAATGGAATGTTTCATCATTTATTAACATCTACATATTGTTTATTATTTTTTGATTCATTATACCTAAAAATATAATTTACCATTTCAGATCAATTTTTCTCACCATCATTTTTTCTATTTCCCCATGTTATGAATACTAGATGCCTGAATATGATTTCAAGGATGTATTTTTTTAACAGTTTTATGTATTTTATGTCATTTTTGTCCATAGGGTAAAATTGATATCATGTATGTAATTAGGTTTTCTGCAACTGCTAAACTAATCAGTCCTTTTAGAATTGATTCCTTGTAATGATGCCAATATAATGTTAGTATACCTAATATCAAAGCATACTAGGTTTTGGACTCTATAGTTGGAATCAAAAGTAATTATGTATAAAACATGGAAAAAATATTTAAGAAAACATAAATTTCAAAAAATAACACTAAGATAGCCATTAGGGATAAACATGGAAGAGAATCCCAAATAAAAAATGTTTATTATTATGATATTATCAATGATTAAATTTTTTTTGACTAATGTTATGTATTTTATAGTTTTGGTATTATACATTTTATTTCCTTATTATTTTATATAATTTAGTGTATATCGATATTTTGAAATGGCGCCTAACATAAGGAATGTAA
Source organism: Viscum album (assembly GCA_963277665.1). Classification (NCBI taxonomy): domain Eukaryota; kingdom Viridiplantae; phylum Streptophyta; class Magnoliopsida; order Santalales; family Viscaceae; genus Viscum; species Viscum album. The sequence goes on from OY728147.1 coordinate 1,870,266,104, forward strand.
ACTTCACTAATACGTGTGATCCAAATCGTTGGATGAGTCGTATCATTTATATTCTAAAAATAATATTTCAAGGAAAACTACTTTCCAACACATTTTCTTTGTAAGTGGACATAATATCATGTGAAAATGAGATAAAAAAGAGGTATCTATGTATTATGTCTTTAGAGGGAAGCATGAGATGAAGAGGATATCTAGGAAAAACATAGTTAAAGAGAAAAATTAATTTTCCCATATGTGATAAATTTGGAAGGAATCAACATGGGAAATGATTGAATGGAATGAGATGTTATTATATGTTTAAATAAAAGGGTCACTAGGAGATTGAATGAATAAGGGAGAAAGAATAAACTATTATTCAATGTTTTAACTGTACTAAAATGGGGATTTATGAAAATAAATTCTTCAACATTAAATGTAATATACCTCAGATGAAGATAACAGATCATGGTCAAATTTATTATATTTCCATGGACAAATAGAAATGATTAATGTGATTATTTTGGGATTAAAGAATTATTTCATTTAAATATTTTATGAATGATGTTCTGGTGATAATAAATATGTGGTATATGAGGATTATATTTCATTATTTTTTCTTTAAGGATTTGAAATCATATGTTGAATGGTACTAATGGCCATGAGAAATGTTTCAATTAAAATTTTAAAAACATTAAAACCATAACATGGAGGGAAACATAACCATTAATTTTATTTGGATAAATTAAATTTTATTTTACTTACTTCCATTGATCTAATTAACTATTTGTTTAAATAGTGGTTTATTCTTTCATTTGAAGTGTTTGTAAATTTTTTGGTTTAAGTAACATATTAAGTAATCCATGTTTTAATTAACTAATATGGGAGAATGAAATTTTTCAGTATTTTTTTCTATTAATTAAATTTATTACCAAATTTAAATAGAATACATCACTATTTTGTTCACATGTTTGGTATGTGATGGTTAAATAGCTACTTCATGTTGATTGAAGGTTGATGATGAGATAATTATTAAAATTTAGGGAAACTACTCATATGTTTTGGATCTTTTGTTATAGAAAATTTAATTGTTTATTAAATAGTTTATACAACCTATGTAAAGATATGAAGAATAAATAGTTCAAGGAACAACAAATGATAATATTTTTCTTATAAAATAGAAATATATCAAGTATGTATAATAAGATATATTCATAGAGAGTGAAATAATTATTTAATTATTGGAAATGGATCTTTAAATAAAAATGTAATCATATTACATCCATATCTAATGAATTATAGTCTTTTAGATTATCACAGATTTAAAGTTTTTAGGCCATTAACATTTCATTTACTACTAAATTTCTAATGAAAAATACTTGTGTTATTTAATATTTTATTTCATTCCCATGTTTTTATTTGAAATCTATTTTATCATAAATGGTATCCATGTTCCCTGACATTCATATTTCACTATTTCTCTTATTAAGATGATATTTTATTAACCCTTTTATGATTTGGTCTTTTCTTCAATTTAATTTTCTAAAATCAAAAACTATATTACTAAGATCATGATTAAATTGATAGGGAATAATATTTTAAAGATTAGAGAATGTAACTCCACAAAAAATTAAAATATTTTTTTTTATTAAAATAAATTTAATTTTTAACCTTTTTTATATGTAATAGTATGTTGGATTCTATTATAGAAAATAATGAATTCCTTTTATAACATATAAGAAACACAATACAAAGCATATAAGTATATATAAAATTCAGAGTCATTATTTTACAATTATTTATATATTATTTATTCAATACTTTTTTAATATTCATCCAATCGAATTGATAGACATAATATAATAACAAATCCAAGTTTAGGCATAAAAATATTTATTTCTCAAAAGGCTAATATTTACCTCTTAATAGTTAATTTATTTAAATACTAAATGTTTTCACATTTGTAAATTTTATTTGAAAATTAAGTGATAATTTTTTTGAGGAACATCAAAATTATGTTAGCGTTATATTTTCGTTTTTTTATGTTTCATTTTTTATGAATAAAAAAACCAGATTTTATTTGATAACTAATATTGTATATAAATAATTTATAATGAAAAATTATATTTATCATTGTTTTTTAGGACACATTATATCTATTTTATATATACTAATAAAATTTAGTTCATTTTAATCATTTTTATATTGATTGTAGATATAAAAACATACTGAAATTTTTGATATTTTAACTTTTACACCCACTTTCCCGTAACATTTGTTGTATTAACATTAAATTAATTTTAGCCACTTCTATAAAACTTTTTTGGAATAATGGTCATATATATTGTGAATTATTAAAATTATTAAATTCTAATAAGGTCAAAATAATTTTTGGCCATTATGATTAGTGAATTTAGTTAAAATTAATTACAATGATTAAGGTAATAATGAGCTTACATAATGATTAAACATAGAATATAAGGTGTATATGTGCTAAAAAACGTTTCCAAAACCCATTGGATTGAAATATATCTACCCTAACCAATTTATGATCTATTTAATTCGTTATTAGGATAGTATTACATGAAAATGATCATTATAAAATTTTAATAAAGGAAATGAACAGAAAATGAACCTTCTATTCCATTAACACTAATAATGTTTTGAGATGGAAAAAATCATCAAATTTTATTTTTTTAGTTATTATTTATAATAGTTAATGTGTTAATTTAGGATTATAATTTACTTTAATATTATATAGATTATATGTTTTCATTAAATGCTTCACCCGAATCAATGCATCGATTATTTTGTTAATAATTAAATAAATCAAATGATACTAGAAATCATAAATGTAAAGTAACATTAATGAATTATTGTGCTCCATTATTTTAAAGATGAATATACCGTTTTTCATAGTTGTGAACATTATATATTTTAATTCAATTTTTTTTGACATTAATATATTAAAATTAAATAAATGATGTCAAAATTGATATCAATGTTATTTTAAAATAAATGATATTTTATAAGCAGATTTAAAAATACTTAAAATAAAAATTTATTCCATGTTATATATAAATGATAATAAATATAAAATAAGGTACATTAATAGAAAAATTGATCTTTTATAATTAACATATTTAGTCCTAAATAGTAAATTCTTTTCTAGCACGGTTATGGTTAAAGTAGTATTTTTTATTTTTATTTAGGCTTCTATTGATTTAATTTCCATAAAAAATGGGATTTTTATAATATATATTTGATTTATTATTTTATAATTAGTGGGTATAAATTATCTAATATGCCTCTCTTTATATTATTATTAATGGATGAATTTCATAGGTTAGACATCATGTGGACTAATTAAAAATAAGGATACGTAAAGACTGATGAAAGAAATGATAATGAATATTTTCTTTTCATGTGTTGTGATTGTTTATAAACCATGAATCCAAAGTAATACATTATTTTCTCATTTTTAAATCAAATTGGGAAAGGGACACCACCCAATATTTTTTACCAATTTGAATTAATTAGAATGAAACTCCTCCTCCACTATAGAAAATATTTCAATAATCCCCTTCATTAGACCTATAATGAAATATTTTATCATACAAAACATACTCAAATAATATCCCAGTATCCCTTCCCTTATCATTAAATCCTAACATTGGGAATAAATAAAACTAAGGATGTTTCTTTTCATAAACCAAAAGGACTTACTCAAAGAATAAGTAACATTCTTCAATAAGATCTTCTGTTTTATTTATTTATCCACCATATAAAGTATTATTATATATTTTTATATAATAAAACAATAATAATTAATATACTTAGATGTTTTTATGTAATGTATATAACCAGAAATTTTTCACACTTCAATAAAATGGGATACACAGTCACTATTTGTTTGCTTGGTAAAAAAAATGCCTTATGAACTGATGTCATTTGTTCTTACATTGCCACTTTTTCATATTGGAAAGTATGATGAATTTATAGTTTGTATATTATATATTTAATATTTAATATTTATTTATGATTATTTAATTATTTTATAACTCATAACTCTATGGTTTCAATTTTTTGGTAATATGATACCACCGTTTATGGACTTATGGACTACCGCCTCCTCAAAGTGATATGATTTGTTCAAACATTTCATGGAATGTATAAAGGATTTTTTTAAATAAACATATGTGATGTATAAAAAATTTATAAGACACTGGAATTATAATATAAATATATAACATTTACTTTTTATTATTTTAATATGACATGAAAATGGAAACAAAGTTCATGTCTACGTATAGCCTAACATCTCCATAAGTAGTGATTTTCATTTCACATATATGATCATTAGATATTACACTAAATAAATCTATACTAAATATATATTATTTTTAAATATTTTTTTAAATTTTTTAGATTATTAAATAATGATTTATATAATATGAAAAAAAATAAAAATGTCAAAATGTACTCGAAAAATGGAATTTAACACCTAAAACAATGAAAATGATGACTAAATATTAATGAATGGGTTATGATATATTATAAAAATATTATAATTGATATAAAAAATAATAATATGGTTCTATTATAAATTAATGACATGATTAAAACCATTATATAGAAGGTCAATGACGATTCAAATAAAATGGGGTGTGTGTTAAGGGATTTATTCCCAATTTACATTATAATGATACTTATTTGATATTACACACCAATTAAATTTATTGTGGTTTATATAAATCCCATTATTCATTTAATATCATTACTCACTCAAAATTTGTGTTATTTTACATTTTACTTTGAATTATCTCATCCAAGTGGTTTTGACGTGATGATTACTGTGTAATAAAAGTTATCATTACAAATATCACATTCATTTAGGATTGTAATATTTCTATTGAAATAGTCACTTATATAGGATTATTTATTTATTTTAAAATAAATTTTCAAAAATATCCTTTTTTCTAGGTAACAGATATTATAATTTCCAAAATTTAGTAGAACTTTAACAAACGATGTTTTCATTGAATGTTATTTTATAATTGGGGAAATTATAATAATTCTATATCTTTTACTCAATATGGATATTTGATAAGTCACATTGTTTAAGAATTGAATATATTATTAGATATTGTGGAATTATATATTAATTCCTGTCACGGTTTGGGGACCTGTTAAGTCAAATCCATAGATGCATCGGTAGTCTCATGAGATGAATTTATTAGTGAAATCAGAAAACATTAAATTGTCTTGAGAATGTATCATTGCGGTATAGTGGTTCACGTGTTTGATTAATGACATAAAATATTTAATAACTACCTTTAAAATAGTTTTTTATTATCTAGTGTATTTTCAAAATGATAAAATATATTTATTCATTTCATTCTTATCATTTTGATTAAATAAAATGTGTGTTCATTTATTGAATTTTCTAAATTGAATATTTGTTATTGGTTCATTATATCATCCATGGTACTTAACCCTGTCATTGAATTTTAACTATCCTTTTTTCCTTCCCTAGGTTATGAAGAATATATAGCTGAATGATTTTTCAAGGAACCATATTATTAATTTCTTATGTATTGTATTTCATTTTTAATCCCCAGTGTAAAATTGGTATTATGTATGTAATCCTGTATTTGAAACCTACTAAACTAATAGTTCATTTGTTATTCGACTTATAATAATCATTCCAATATACTGGTAGTAGAAATTGGCTCCAGGATTACTAGTTTTTAGTGTCAAAATTTTGAATTTGGTAATTTAGATTAGTATGTGTCAATTTATTCAATTCCGTACATTATTTCAGTGATGGTTTTGAAATTTTTTTCTCTTGTTAATGTTTTTTATAAAATAGTTTAAATTCAAAATGTGTTTTACATGGGAATGTGTGGTTTTTATATTTTTTTATTAAGGGTATATCAATTTCATAATTTTTCAAATTTTATTTTTTCATAATCATTTATTTTATATTCAATAATACATTTTATTTTTTCCCTAGTTAATATCTGTGTTTTCTATGTTAGAAATTTATTTTTTACATTTACTATTTAATAATTTCATTTAAACGTTATTGAATGAATATTTATATCCTATAAATTTTTTATGTTATATTGAAATGAATTGATATAATGATAGAATTATTTAATATGAATTAATATACTTAGGAAGAAGGAAAATTGTATTTTTTATTCGGTTTTAATTGAAATTGAATGAACTGAAAGGTAACCATTGGTGTTTTTCATTAAATTAATATCTCTAATTCATGGAATAGTTACCATTAAATAGCATTAAATTATATGGAGGGAATGTTTTTTGTTATACTATTTCATTATGTGATTTCCCTTTTAGGGTTAATTTCAGTATTTTTTTCTATGATCACTATTTTGATGATGTTTATTATAAAAATATTATTTTTCTTTTATAAATTATATAATATATGTTAATATTTGACTAATTTTGATTGATTTATAGTGAAATGTATTGATTTTGAGTGTACTAATTAATGAGACACTTGAAATATGACGCAATAAATTTTGAAATTTGTTTACAATGATTTTTGAGGGATTGTGATAACTATAGATCAAGGATATTAAAGTGGAGATCAAGGTTATTGAATCCTAATTCAAAATAATAGTTGAGGATGTTTTTTATTTGGTATTTGATACCAGATAATACGGTTATATTCTATGATGTTATTTTTATAGAGATTATCACAAAAAAACAAGATACCCAGATACCCTAATAGATGATCTGGTTTGGACAATGGCCAAAAGGTATTCATAATCCCCATAGGTTGTCTACTATAATCTTAAATAATATTAGATAAATTTTTAATCATTTTATCATTCTATCATTGTATGAAAAAACTAATATTTAGTGTGATTAAATGATAAATCCACATGGATAATAGTACTAGAAGACAAATATGTATATATAACCCAATGTACATCATCAATGTACCAAAAAATAGAAAGATAAAAAACCCAATTCCCAAAAATGCATAGCTCCCAAAGCCCCAATGATCAAAAACATGATCCAAATCCAAGTGTAACATTACCCTTTTTTAAATGTAGGGTGATAATTTAAAAACACCCAAACCATTAGGTTGGGTTTTAGATAAAAGACCAGTAGTTTCCCAACAAGGATTCCATAATAAGATTCTACAATTAATTAACCAAATAATTCATTAATCTTTAAATAAAATATTCACGGATTTTCTAGGAAAAAATTAAAACAAATCATGCTTTTCATATTAATTGATGAAAATATTTCTAAATAATTAATTAAAAAATATAAAAAAATTAAATAAATTCACAAAATAATGTGAAAAAGAGTTATATGAAATGTAATATATATCAAAATACTAAAAAATTAAAAACATTATCATAATCTAATAGGTAGGATAGTTCTATGTTATGGGATACTCACATGCTTAAATAGGGTATCACGATAGTGTTTGTACATTCATCCCTTAGATCCTGGTCAAGGATCCCTCATCACTATCTTGTATATGTTGGGAAAAAATGAATATGTTTGTTAGAGTTTTAATGAATCAAGAGAGTGTTTTCTGAAATAAATCACTATCTACAATGTATTTAATGTTCTAAAATAACAATTAAAAGTTTGAAATTTATTCCAAAACTATTCAAAATAAAATTAACATAATTTTCAACAATTTCCTAATTAGAATTTCCATTTAAAAAATGGTTTTTAAATCAATTAATTCATTTTTTATGATAGAACACACTTGTTTTAAGAAATTAATTCAAACAATCTTCCACAAATATAAATTTGAAATCAATTTCACAATTAAATAAAAATATATAAATTCCATTGTTTATGTTCTAAATTTTCTATAAAAATCCACAAACACACCCTAATATAATGGAATTGATGTTTCCAAAATTTCAATCCAAATGAAATTTTAAGAAAATTTTATAGGGTGATTGGACATCAAAAAAGAACTAAAATATAGATCATGAAATCAATCCTAAAATGAACATAATTAAAAACAATATTATATCATTAAACAACATGAATATCTAAAAACCCCTATGGAAGAGATAAGGATATAGATGGATAGAATTAATAAATAAGGGATGTTTACAATGTTGTGACTAAATGATCTTCTCTAAGATTCAATCTACCATAGAGAGGATTTGGAGGAGAGAAAATGTTTTCATGGAAGCCATCCCAAACTAGGAAAACATTATATAGGGTGTTAGGCTAGAATAAGAGGTAAAAATGGGGTTCACGTAATTTTTAATGAATTTTACGAATAATTAAATATCATGCAAATAGATATCGGTGAAGGAATAAATGGTTTTTCAAACCACATTCCCTTTCTAGTGAGGTTGACAAGTTTCTATTTGGTGGGATTACGGTTTTAAAAATGGTCTTTAAACCAAGTTAACCATACTTCCTAGGATTTAATGGAGTCTACTGGCAGGGTTCATGGTTTGGGACAACCATGTGCCAAATGAGAATAGTGAAAAGGACCTCCAAAATTTTTAAACCTCTTCCCAAAATAACTATATATGAACCCCAATATTGAATTCCCAAAAGTGGGGTTGATAAGTACCTACAAAAAGTAATTTTATGTTACAACCTCCCCACCATATTAATATACAATCCCTAGAAATCTTGTTAAGAATCATTAATGTCAAAATATGAGGCCAAAGATCTCTTACTAGTGCCTCTCTCCCCCTTGTCTCACATGTATCATAGCCGTGTTATTATATCACTGAAACCAAATGTAAAATACTACTAACATGTACCTTAGTTTCAAAATAATTTAAATTGACTATATGCTCAGAACCAAATAAACAAGGCATGATATCAGGATCAATCCATCTCATAACATGTTATGGTTAAAAAGGATATTTTCATATATGATATACATGGAACACATTTATTATCTACGATATATATAGAAATAGTAATAAAATATAAGAGACAGTCCATATACTCCAAAACCTAAAAAGATCCCAAAAATGTGGTGATTGTTTTCCTTTCCTCCCAAGCTATCAATCTCTCAAATGGGCGGTGAAACATTCTAAAACACAATGTCACAAATTGGAAACTCCAGTACTCATCCATGACTATAATCATAAAACTTATTTCAGCTCCTTTTCGTCAACATTATTTGATAAATCAAGTAAATATTTAATTTTTTCTATTAAAAAAAGTATCAGAACAACAAATAAACATTCACCGATCTGTGACAAAAAATGATATTTTTAAGGTCAACAATACAGAGCCTCAAAAGGGACATCCTAATTAAGGAATGGTAACAATTATTAGAAAAACAAATATACTGGCACCACTATAGCCATCACAAGACTAACAAAATTCAAGAACATAGGCATAGAGAACATCCTCATGAATCAATAGATCTCTATTTGTAGGTTAATATTACTGTGGATGGTATACAACACTCAAAAAAATTATGAGATGTCAGTACCTCTAGGAGGACTCTCCAAAAGGGAAGTAAAAAAAGAGGATCTCTATTAAAGACTATACCCAATGAAACTCCAAGAAAATGAACAATCTCTTTCACATATATATTCCCCAAATAGTCAACATTTTTGTATTAAGAATGGGTATAATGTGAGCTATGTTGGTCAGCCAATCGATCACAACCCATACTACATTACTCTTTATTTGGGTATGTGGTAACCCACTAAAAAATTTCATAGATATCTCATCCTATGTCCAAGTCATCATTGGATGTGGCGAATGAAATCGCGAAGGTATATAGTATTCGGCCATTACCAATTTTCATATATAACAAGAATAGAAAAAACTAATATATCACCATATCATACCGGGACACCATAATAATATCTACACATGATAGAACTTATTCCTTGTTCTTGGGTTCGCTACACATTGGGAATTATGAAAACCCCCCATAACAACCATCCTAATCTATAATGGTACCAAAAAATGATTCTTATAACAAATAATTCACTCTATGCAGAATTGCCACTCATAAATAGTATCCCCACTGAAAATAGGGTCTCAAATGTTATGGAAGTCATCATCAAGTTGATTCCCATGAATAATAAAATCGAGAAGAGTGGTAATTAACTAAATAATTTGAACATAAACCATGACCCTTGATTAATAGAAACCAATATGACGCTGTTCAAAACGAGACATAATTACTCACTATTGTGATGATTCATTCACGTAGATGATCAGAATATTCATTCTCAAAACTAATGTGATAGTATTCCCTTTATAGGGGGTATTGGTGATACTATATTAAAAATATTACAAGTATTCCACCAAAATATTATGGATGGGATTCAACTATTTTGTAAATAATATATATCTCAATATATTGTGGTCATAATACACAATAAAAATATTTATGAAATGGTAATGAAAACAACTCTTAAGTGAATGAATAACATATTTGAGTTCATGGTAATTGATCGGGTAATTATCCTCATATGACCTAAGTTATTGAGTACTCTAGGCATTGAAAATATCAATCAAGAAAATTATATAATTAATCCCTAAATATGATTCATCACTGAAGACCACATAGACCTTATTGTCATCAATAAGAGTCAACATTGGCACAGTAGTCATAAGGCATTTCATCCCAACAAAATAACTCTAGCACCTTTCATCCCAAACAATATATAATACATTTTGAGGTAGTGAACTCATTGAAGAATATAACATTGATAAATCGCATACATAAAATGATAATATACAACAAATCCAAAGAAGAACTGAATCTCAAAAATATTTAATTGTTGTTACCAGGTCATAACAATCATCATTATCCCAAGAAAATAGATATATCATGTTCTGACACCACATGTCCCAAAAAAATAACTTCCAAAATATGGAAAAAACATTTTAATATATTTGATAAATGTTGGTAATTTCAAAATAATTCCAAAATTACTCTCAGATGATACAAATGTTCCTACTCAATATTAGATTAAATAAATATGTCATCCAAAAATACCACCAAAAATATATCAAGATACTTATAAAAGATCCTACTATTTAAATACATAAAACTGTAATAGTATTAGTTAAAACAAATGAAATGATAATGTACTCATAATTTTCATACCTTCTCTGAAATTAAATTTTTTGAATGTTATATTATATTATTCTCAACTGATGATAATCAGATTGAAGATAAATATTTAAAATCCAAATTTTCTCTTATAAACTTGTCAAACAACTCATAAATCCATGTAAATGGATATTTTTTCATCACTAATACCCTATTCTGTTTTTGATAATCAATAAAAAGGAGAAGGGACCTATAATAATTCATCGTAAAAAGAGAAGGAACCACCTGAGTTGAAACACTCATCCTTATAAAGAATCTCTCTATAATATCATCCATATGAGTCTTTAAATTTTTTAATTAAGATTGTTTCATCTGATAGGAATGAATATATACTATTTTATTACCATTCTTGAAATAAACAAATTCTACCTCCTTTTCTAGTGGAAACCTTAATATTATGAAGGAAAACCTTGGGAAACTCTATGAAAATTAGAGGTGGATTATTTCCCAAGAATTCCCACTAAAAATAAATAGTAAACAACAATATTACATTCCTAAAATCTTTATAAATTTTATATAACTAGTTGACCTCAGTTCCCATTATCACTGAAATATATGGAAAACTCTATCGAGTGAAATAACGGATACCAGCAGACGATAAAAGTAAATTAATCATTTTTTACAAATGATCCAATCTATCCAAAAATTGACATAAAGTAGTTTCATGTCACAGAAAAAAAAATCCCAAGAATGATCATTCTCAGAGAAATATAACACACAACAAAGACACAATTCTCACTCCATTCCAATGAGATTAGTATATCCATCACATAAGTTAAAATCATGATATAAAGATTAAGTAATTTGAAATATGAGTAGAAATAAATGAATATGATGATTGAATATCAAATAAGTCACTCACTAAAGATGAAGAAATAGTGTTGGTACATATCATATTCAATGGACCCATATCTTATTCCTCTATAAACTACTATACTGCATGAATAAGCATTGTTTTGAATGTATGTGGATAGAACCCCTTATTTCAAGAAGCATCTAATTGAACTGTAGTACTTTTGGGTACTAATGATCTATTTCTACTACATGGAGCATAATTGGCATGGTAGAACTTATACATGTGACCTGAGAATCGATAGGAACAACATACATTAGGTACCATAGTGCAATCCTTTTTTCAGTGCCTAAATATTCCACACTAGTAACAAATCAAAGGGTCTCTTCTATGAAATGTAAGAGGTTTAAAAACCCTACTATCAAGAACCACCATGATAATCATCCATCATTATGTTCTATTTATGGGATCTTATAGAACTACCACTCTGATAAAGGAAACTCCCTTCAACCCTAAGTTACAAGCTATGTCCATTGAAACTATCAACACTATATCCATTAACACCAACATAAGAAGAAATATTATGTATGGAAATATAAGAACGATTATATTATTGAATTACCATCTTGAACTGTTGAGTCTTTGGATTATAATTATAAAATAATCAGATTTTAAAACTGAAAATGAAAAAAAAAATTCATAATTTGTCACAATAATTTGGCCTGTTCGAGTATCAAAATCTCTATAGATTTAGCTAATAATATAGAATATGGATAGAAATGATCAGTGAAAAACCCCTAAATTTCATACACTATAAGGCCTCATGATTCTTGATCATCACTATCATGACCTAAAATAATCTTCTAGGTCCCTCTAGTTTAATTTTTCCTTGTTTTCAATTGATATCATCACGTGGTTCAAATAACTCAAAATAAATTGTGACTTTTCTCCACCAATCCTCATCCTATAAAAGAAAATTATAGAATTGGAATTGTAGTAGATTTTTCAAAATGTAATCCTGTGAATATATCTTGATGTCATTACTATGAGGTTTCACAACTGCGGCCTGAATGAGAAAAGGTGTAGGTTCATTTCCTAGAGCTTAGACAATATGAAAAATAACTTCAACTTGATTCTTTTCCATGGGAGGATTTTCTCACAATTGTTTATTAGTATATTCCTCCCATATCTAATTCACATTTCTTCTCAGAAACATGATTCTACAAAATATTAGTGGACAAAATTGAATAAATCATAAAGGATATTGAGATCAACACTAAAGTGACATTGATAGAGACAATTAATCTTAATATATTGAAAAAAATTATCTTATTTCAATCAATCTAAATAAAAATCTGGGAGAAGAGACGAAATAATTCTCAAGATATCATTCTCAAACCACCCCTATTGACATATGGCTCATTAAGTTGAAATCTGGTGTGGAAAAAAATCACAACTACGTCTTAAGTCCTAAAAATATTACTCAATATCATACCAACATCAAGGTAATACACTCATCTTGTAAAATTTATACCACTTTTTCATGAACCAATCTAGAAACCTAGATACCCTGATAACTAATTTGGTCGTGGCAAGTCTCGACGGGAATTCTCGATCCCCATGGGATGATGAATATCACCTAGATACATGAAAAATAATATGGGAACTATTTTTCAACATAAACTATGGAATTAGAAGTTACATTTCCTTATTCTAAAAATAAAACTTCATAATGAGAACAATACAAAACGTAAGATAGAAATAATCATCTGAAAGTACATCATTAATGTACTAGAAGAAAATAATATAAACAACACAAGTCCCAACAAGTCACTAATCTCTAAGAACCAAAGCTCTACAACATGAATGACCCCCCATGTAGTGCTTTAGACTTTTTCTATCCTAGAAGGATTTAATATACAAATAATCAAAGGCATGGGTATATTTTGAGCTAATATCCCAATAGGGTCTCACCATGGATTCCCTAAAAATATTCCTAAATTTATTAACCAAATAAAGCCTTATATTTTTTATAAACATTTCATGGATGTTCAAGATCATATTAAAAACAAATAATTTATTACATTTCAATTGATGGAAATGTTTCAAAATAATGGATTTGTAAACATTTTATATAAAAAAGTTTATATAAGTTCATAAGTCATGTGTAAAATAGCTTACAATAGTGGAATATATATCAAAATAATCACAAGCCATAAAATGGTATTCTATCAAAAGGTATGATTGTTCTAGGTTATGGGATCATTACACTCTTGAAGTAGTGATGAAAATAAAATGGTTACACGCGTCCCTCAGACACAGGTCAAAGAGGGGTCATCAACATCTCATCAGGGATGTGATATAATGCATATGTTTTATTATAATTGTGATGATTTAATACTGTATTTTCCTATATTACTCACTGGATACCAATGATTTTATGTACTCAACCAACAAGCAATAATGGTGAACTTATTTTAAAACAATTAAAAAAATATTAATCATTTTTTATCCAATTTTAGAATGTTAATTTTCATTTAAAAACTAAAAATGGTTTTTAATCACTTCATGATTTTTCTAGGTTAAATTCAATGGTATTTCATGAAAAATATATAAATTGTTTTCCTCAAATAAAATAATTTAAATTATTTTCATAGAAAAATTTTACAATGTATTTTTCACCAATTAGATTCCAAATTTTCCATAAAATTCCTCAAAATCACACAAATTCATTGGAATTAGGGGTTTCCCAAATTTCATGCTGATAAAAATTTAAACAAAAATGAAAAAATATTTTTTTTATATAATTTAAATAAATATAATTTAAATCAAGAAATTTTGGGCCAAATTAATTAGAAAATATTAATAAACACAACATACTATAGATCATGGCATCACGTAACAAAAATTACTTAGCGGGATTCACCGATGATTAATATCAACAAATATGATCATGAAACCAACCTAGATTCAAGTTCTTAAAAAGGATATTAGATACTCTAATAAAATGAAAATCTAAAAATTCCTTGGGATAATAGAAGGAGAGACTAGGAGATAATGAATGAGGAAGAAATTCTTATAGGTAATGGATCTAATAATGATCTCCTTGCTTTGATCCACCTTAGAGATATTTTGGAGGAGAAGAAATTATTTCTTTAGAGCCCTCCCAACCTAGTAAAACAAAATTTACAAATTTAGGCTTAAGTTAGACTAAGAAAGGTGGTTCATAAATTTTATTAATAATTGTTTGGAATATTTATATCTCGTGTGCATGGTTAGCTGGCCAGGGCCACATTATTTTTCAAACCGTGCATCTTAACAGTGTGCCCTTACAAGTGGGCTTGAATAATTTCTCATTTTTTAGTGCATGGTTTTAAAAACCATTCACCAACCATGAAAATCCTAAATCTCCAAATTTTAATAGTTTTCATTAGTAGGGTTCACATTTTATATAAATTGGGTGCCTACTATGCACTACAAAAAATTTCTCCATAAATTTTAAAATTCATCATGAAGCTACACAATACAAACCCCAACTAAATCATGTATATCGAAGGGATGAGATGTACCTATAAAAATTTAAATGATTTCACAGAGCATATAATCCTTAGTTATGGTTAAAAAACCAACTACTCATTCAATATAAAACTGATGTCCTCATTTATTTATAGTTTGTGATGATAATATAAATTTAGGTTTTTTGGGATTTTTATTAATATCGATCATATTGTTTTTAAATTTATAAATAATTATTAAATTATATTAATTATATTTTTTACATTTGATAGGTATTTCTAAAAACAATGATTTTATATTTACAAATCATTTTTCAATTTTCACTTTTATTAATTTTATTTGATCATAAATTATAACTTCCTTTCAAAATTATTATTTTAACTGGCTGAAAAATTTGAAGTCATGGTTAGAAATAAATTCACTTCCATCTTGATGTTTATATAACTTCTTATCTAATAAAAAATATCATATCAAATCCTACTCTAAGATATTAATATTTGATAATATGAAATACAACTTTCCTTACACTACCTACGTTGTAATATAGTAAATTACTTTCTCAAGCCTGGAATACAATTCATATCGATTGGAAATATTGATGTGATTCATCCACTTATGTTTTATCAATGGTATTATTAATATTGTAATGAAATATTGAATACATATGTGATAAATAATGTTGTAAAAATATATATAATTATAATTAAAAAATTTAAGACTCCATAGAAGAAAGATTATAATCTGACCTATAACGAGTCAGTTGAATTTCACCATAATATATATGTGTGGAATTCATTTCGATTTTTCATTCATATAAATATATATATTATTTTTTATTCATAACATATAGCTTTCATAATTTTTACACATTTATATTTTACTCATTTAATAACTTATAATATTATAAACAATACTATATATATTGTTTAGTAGATGAAAATATTTTTTACTTTTTATCATGTTATTCCATTAATTAATTTTTTGTGAAGAACCAACTATTTGAACATTATGTTTAATGTATACTAAAATATTATAATATAAGTTAAATATTACATTATATATTTTTTATTATTATATATGAGTATAATGTTATAATTTTATTGAGTATTAATCAAAATTTAAGGATAATAATAGTTCCCCACTATGATGGGAACCTAAAAATTCTATGATGATATTTTGAAACGTTGTTCAATAGTATAATATATCTCTATGGTATACCACATTGTATATTGAATTTCATGTGATTATACTTGTAAGAATATTAGACCTCATATCATGATGTTTTCACATTGTTATTTTAATGATAGAAGATTATGAAGATAGATCTTCACGTAGTAAATTTACAAGTTAATAAGTTATTTGATATTCCAGATATAACTGAAGGTGGGTCTATTTTATGTCACATGATTGATAATTTTTAATTTTATAGGTCGATAAAGAATTTATACCTTCCATTTTATAGAATTTTTTGGTCAATCCCCTTTGAATGAGATGACTGTCCATGTTAAATTACATGTTTCTTATGTATTGATGAGTCCATTTTAGATAGTAAAAGAAAGATATATCAAAAATATAGGTTGATTATATGGGTGTGGAACCATATTGAAAAGATATCATGAAAATGGAATTATATTATATAGTGAGTGTTCATATGTGATTGTTGTTATTCTAGACAATTTTATATCTTTACGGGCTACTTAAACTATTTCAAAAAATAAAATAATACTTTAAGATAGCCTATCTAATGACACTAAGGAAGAGGTTTGTAGGTTCACACACAATGTGTTTCCTTTGATCTTAGTTAAATAACATTTATATTTTACAATTCAAATAAATAACCTTCTCTATATTTATATATCATATTTTTCCAATATTTATTAAATAATAGAAAATCTAATAATTTTTTTTTCATAATATAATTATTTAAGAACAAAAATATATAATATCTATTTATCTCTGGTTATTTTCATAATAATGAATTATTTTTTATTAAAAACATTATTCATTTAGATTCACAAAAAAATAATAAATTATTTGTTTAGAAGATTATGGGTATAATATTTATTTATTTATTTAATGTAAAATATTCATTTACATGTTTATTCATGAATTCAATATATATTTTGGAGGGTCGTCTGACATGTCTTCATCCAATGGAGAATATTTATTTACCATATTATAAAATAAATATATTTCATTTTGAGGGTTACTAAACTCCATAAAATAAAATAGAACGGTTAGTTTATAACAAGAATTTGGGTATCCTTTTAGGATTATAATATTATTAAGTGACTTTATTAAATTAATTAATTACTAAACTCTATCTTTGGAATATAAATTTACTTTTATATAAATCGAAGAAAAAAATCTTCCAACATTTTCGCATAAGATCTCCCTATAATTTTCCTTTCATGAATATGATGAAACAATCGAAAAATAATTTATTCTCAAAGGAATGTGGCATGATCAATTAGAAAATAAAAGATGATCATTTGTTTGTACTAACACACAATAGCTCCTGCACATTGTTCAATGAATAAAAAATCATGTGTGGAACACAACTAGAGGGGGATTTTTTGATTCCCTATTACAGAATTCTGATAACCCTATCTTGATAAATTTGAAAATATCATCAAAAAGGAATGATATATTTTCCAAAGTAATTTTTTTTCAATTAAATTATTTCTTAACATGAAAATTAATCTAACTTGGTTTTAGGAAAAAAATTGTCAATATACATTAAAATCAATTGTTGTTGATTATTAGAACCTAGGATAAAAATGACTTATTTTACATCCTACACATGATTTAAAAATTTATATTCCATAATTAATAATATTTGAATAACTAGTAGTTTTGTTTACTTTGGTGATTATCTACATAATAAACAATATTTAAAAAACTGCAGACCATATCTCAATAAAATCACTATACTAGACCCTCTTCTAGAAATATCACTAGAACGAATCTTTTTAAAAATCCCATAAAAGAAAACAGAGAATAGAATGATATGAAATGATAATTAAGGGATGGATAAGCATTCCTCTAACATTATGTTTATATTCATATGTTATAAATATGAAAATAATAAAAATATTGTAACATAATGAGTGATAATTAACTGTCCTATGAGAGATTCAATGTATATTGAATAACATCATAAAGGCAATAAATATTAACAAGTAATCATAATTTATATAAAATGGATTATATTAATTTAAAATAAATCACTAATCTTGTGATCATAATATCATAATGAATAACATCCATTAACTGTGGAATATAAATTACAATTTAAGAGCAATATTTTCCTGAGACAGACCATCATTCTTTATTAATATGAGAATCCCAAATTTACTCATGAATACATACCTTATAAGATAAAAAATAATAACAATTTCATTGGAAATAAAATTGATTCATAAAATATAATAAAGGGAAAAAAATATTATCGAAAAGTAATCATGGAAGTAAAATTGGATTAATAAATCATCCATATTGAAACCATTCACATTTCATAAAGAACCCTTGGAAATAAAATGGATTTCATAAAACAAACAAATGGTTTAAAATAACATCATGAAACAAATATTTTGACAGGAAAAACAAGTTATTAAAAAATAATAAAATAATAAATTGAAATATTATGTGAACAATGATAGAGTAATTCCCTAGATATATAACACATAAATATATTATAAATCAAATCATGGATAATTCATTTTGAAATAATTTTTATTTATCATAAAATATTTCATATTCATGTGTATCGTTAATGGAAATAGATTTGGATGAAAAAATAATTTTCCCTTGAAATAATGGTGGGATAACATCATTCAAAATGAAATTTCATGGGATAATTCATTTTTAAAAAAAATATATAACTCAATTAATGGTGTTAGAGTTCCAAAATTACCCACCTTTTCCCTTAATTTCAGTAGACGTACATTAACCTCCTATCACAAAGATAGAAAATTTAACAACATATTTCATAAACATATTATAATACACAGGCATATGTTCTCTTCATTGAATATAATTTTCTTCATCTATTAGATTGTAATAATCTATAATCAAAATTCCTTTATAATAATCCAGACTATTTATAATTATATTCATAAAAATGATATTGATATACCATCTCATCAAAAATTTGAAAATATTAAAACTATTCATGGTATATAATTTTATTTTTTTCATAATGTCATATAATGTTATAATTACAATACTATAAAGTTTTTACTTGTTTTATGAAGATGAAAATAGTGATAAATTACTTTTGAGTTATTCACTGATATTGATGGATTACCTTATAATAATCGTTACATTTTGTGTTATGTATAAGGAACTATATTACCAATATATATTAGTTATATATTTTTTATATAAACATCATTGATACACTGAAACCATCCAATATTGATGTATTTTAAAATGGAATATATCCTTTCATTAAGGTAGTAGATTTTATTTTCCCATGGGTGATGATTTTAATATTTTAATAGTGGATGAAAAATGTAACATCATTTTTAATTTTAGAATTTTAAATATGATATATATATATATATATTATACATATTTAGTTAATTTACCCTTTTTATCATCCGGTTTAGGCATTGAAGGAAAATGATATACTTTTCTTCATAGAGCATGTTGTCATGACATATGCATGAACCCCATTTTCATTTTTTTAAAGAAAAAAGGGAAAGGATGATAATTATTATAAAATCATTAAAATAAAATACATGAATACTAAAGATATTGATTTTTTATTTATGTTTTTGTAATGAATTTTTATGAAGAATAATTTCACATATTGAAAAAGAAATGAGAAATTTGTTTTTATTGATTTATAATTCACTTCTTGGATTTTTCTTCTTTAGCAAAGGGTGGTTAACCTTTTGAGGGCTGATCTATTGATAATACCAAAACCTCATGAACGTGTCTAGAATGTGTATGAGTGTTTTGGATAGTTTGGAAGATTTTAGTCGGTGTATGTGTAATAGGAAGTGAGGGGAGGGGTACTAATTATATAAGTGAAAAAGGATGAAATTTTTTATATTCAAAAAATATATAATAATGGGAAGTTACTATAATTTAATGAATATCCACAATTGAACCATAATTTATCATTGAATGGATATGGTTTATTAATTTCTCAACATCCCATTTTGACACATGTCTTAATCAAGTGTTTTGTTCTTCCCTCTTGGTTAAACCCTTTTACACCATTTTTTTATGTGACTATAATTTTATCAATGAGATATAAACATTATTAATGAATTATTAGTGGTCCATATATAGTTATTTGTACCTAGTGGTTAAAAATTTGAAATCTATTTTATAATAATAATTTTCTAAATGTGATATAAAAGAAATTCTAAAATACAAAATATATAATGAATAAAAAATATTTTTTGAAAAATATGAAATATTTTATAAAATTTAGAATAAGGATTTGAAAATTTAATAAAAAATAGAATCCACATCACTTATAAAATATATATTCAGTTGTAGAAAAGGGGTTCATAGATTATCAATTATTATATATATTCCAATACTGTCATAAAAGTCATGTTATTTTTTGAAAATGTTATTTTTTACTATTAAATACATTATTAATCTTCTAATAAAATCAATAAAATCAATCATAAGTTAATATAATAACAAAAATTTCATAGATAAATATATTTTCTTCAAATTAATATTCAATAATTTATAAACACCACATTAAAATAAAACAAAAAATTATTATAGAATTCTATTTTTATAAGAAATAATTATTTAATTTATTAATTTTTATTTTAAAATTATTTTTAATCATATATATTTATATCATGAAAATATAAAAAAATTAGAAAAATTCATTATTACAAATATAATTAAATTCTTACTTGTACTTGTGAAAACAATTTTAAGAGGGAATTTTATATGAAATGTTTTTTGTTACTTATTATTACTACTTTTTCAATGAGTACTAAATGGTATTAAATATATATTTTATTAAAAAAAATTCCCATTAGGTATTTTTTGTGTTTGAAAAAATCTATATGAAATTTTATTTATTTATAGAATAATTTTTTTCTAAAATTCATGGCCTTAATTTTAAACCCATTAAAATATTCTTTTCCATGCTATATTTTTACATGGAAGAAAACAATTGAAGGTACTTTTTTCTAATCACGTCCTAATGTTCCCTAGTTTCCTCCACAAATATATGATTCCTCCATATGAATTTGACCAGCTGGGTGTCCTATTTCAAATAATCATGTCTCTGTGATTTATGATATTCACTAGTTATTGTTCATATGAGTGATCATGAAGTAATTGCATGTATTACGAGTATATAATATAAAAAGGTTATGGTATGTACTCTTTATATAATAATACATAGAACACATCATGTAATTGGGAGAGGTTTATTAGGAATATATGTCATATGATGCCTTACATAAATTATTAAAAATTAGGAAGGGTTCAATATACCTTGGTCAAAACTTCACCTTTTACCAAAAATTTCTTAAAAACATCCAAATTGATATCTACAAGAATACATAAAATTCCACATCACATTGATGATTACTTGTATAACTCATATATTGAATTTTTTATTCTTTAATTTTCTAATTAATATCATCTCTATAAATTTTTGGATATTTTTTGGTCTTATCAGCTTCCACTCGCTAAAATTATACTATCATGATGGGTTGTTACATATCATACCATGCATATCCTCATAGGGTTACATATAAAATCATGGAAAGAAATATAATAATATGGTAATTATAACAGGAGATATATTGATTCAAACATCAATTAAATTCTATCTTAAAAGATCATAGAATGCCTTCAAGAGTTTAAATAGTTCTCTCAGACTGAATATCAATCTGATATTGATAAGAAGTGATAATACTAAACCTTGTCATTAATTTATTCTAAATTAAATAACCTTGAGTTAAACATCAAATATCAATCATATAATATAGATAATAGGTACATAATGAATCTTAACCACTTCCCTTAGGTATATATGGTGATTCCTATGATGAAATATATGGTGATGTTTTCCAATTTTTGTTCAATTATGTATAATTATTACAACATAACCTATGAATTTCGTCATTTGTCTTTAGTAAGATAGGTTTCAATAAATCAAGCTATGAATTTTAAAATCTATCCATTCATTCAATTAAGGTATATTTTTTATTATTTTTATATATATCATAATACTTAATGGATGAATAATGTGGGATGATCTTTGAAAATCATTTAAAATTTCAATCTTTATTTTAATTTTTGATAGAACTCATATATCTGTTTAAAAAATTATAAATCAGTCTATATCAATGTCAAACATCAGAATATCAATAAATTTTTTATTTCTATACATAATCATTCTCAGTTTCATTGATATTCATATTAATGAATGATTGAGATATCACTTAGGAATATAGGATTTCTCAACTTCCCTTATGAAATCAAAATTTATTCATTTAAAATCATTGAATATTTGGTCTATTTCTATAAAAGCCAATTTAATTTTGACCATATATCAATTTTATTCCATATAAATACTCATGAATTATATTTTATAGAGTTATATTAACTATAACAATATTATGTTATTTCATAATAAAAAGTAATATTGTTTTATTGTTTCTAAATTGAGTTTTATGCATTATCTTATTATATTAGAATGATTAAATTCGAAATTTAGGAATTTTATAAAAAAAAATCATTATATTTTTCTATATGATCATATTATATTTTATTAGAGAGATTTTATTTCAGAAATTTATAAAAAGATATATTCTTTGTGATTATTCAAAGATACAGATTTTTGTTAATATTTTCATTTATGTTCATTTAATAAATTTATATGGAATTAATATTATAATTATAATTTAATAATATAGTATCATAAGAACTAGTTTAGTTATAAATAGTATAATTTATTTCATTGGACTAATAATTATATCTGATTTTGGTATGATTTTAATTTTGTTCTTAAAAATATATTTCTCTAATTACTGTTTTATATTTGGTTTTGTACATTTATATTAAAATTAATTCCATTCACTACAATAAAATTAGAATTGAAATTTTTTTCCATATGTTTTATTTAGAGGTTATAATTTTATAAATAGTTATATAATTTTTTGTTATTATAATTAGTAATCCTAATATATAATTTTCACCTTATTAACGGTAAAATAGGTTATTTTTTTTAAAACTATGTAGAAATGCTTTAAAACCACAATATAACATTACTTTATCATATTTTATAGATTTTTAAAAAAATATAAGTTTATGTTAATATATAATGTACTATAAAGCGTTAGTTTTTTTTTGAGACTATGCAATCCATTTGTAAAGATACATTATATGTTATAAAAATTATTTTTGGGTCATTGCATTTAATGGTATGGTTGGAATGCTCAAATTTGGTTATGGAATGATAATAAAGTCTCAAACCAATCCATTTTAATTAAAACAAAATTCCTTGAAACCATATTTTTACATGTTTTCATGTTAACTTGTATTTTAAGATTAAATCATTTTTCTTATAAAAACAAATTGTCATGCGTTTTATAATCTCTTAAAAATAAATTTTCTTCTTTATATAGAAATTTTGTCTAATAATATTTAATAAAACTATTGGAAAAATATTTTAAAAAAAATTATAAGGGACCTTTTATTTTTGTTCATATAATTATATTATCATAGAAAACATTTAGTTTATCATTGTCAAAGTTAAAATGGGTTTATTGTGCTTTACCATGGAGTTATGGATTAAAAATTATCCAAAAATTATATACATGTCATTATAGGAGTTTAACTAAACCCTATTGCAAGTTATATTATAATTTGGGGTCCCTTGCTTCTAGTGGACATGATTATGATGAATATTATTTAAATATTTATGTAATTACATAGTTTTTCCTTTCCCTCAATTATAATTCAAAGCCACATATCCTCTATTACTCACATCATTTGTGAAATCTATTTTTACTATTACCTATTTGAACCACTCAAAAACATCCTTATCCACATCATAGGGATTCTAATGTCCCTAAAATAAAAATCCTAGAACAATTATAGGGCAATATAATGTGGTTATATGAGGATAATGTTAACCAACTTTTTAACATTTGTTTTTTCTTATAAACACAGAAAATTTTCTTCTACCATTATTATATAAAAACATTTGTATATTCCATATAATTAAATTTTAATACAATTATGTTACAATTATTTTTCATCTCCGTTCCTATCATATGGGAAATGAAGACATCAATTTCCTTTATTTGAGGATTTCCTCTAGCATGAGACATTATGTTTCATTTTTTACCACTAACTCATATGGATGGTTATTATTATTATTTAATTAAAAAATATGAAATTCGTAAATTGTTATAATTAAAGAAATATATTAAATAATTCATTTTGTTTACCTTTTATCCATTAAAAAACCTTAATGTCATGCTTGTGTATATAATGATTACCACCTTCATTAAGTGATTTTATTTGTTTTTCATGTTAAAATTTCAATGGAGTCATAAAATATTCATTAATTTATAAAAATTTTAATTTCTCTATTATTGGGAATATTGATATGATGGAACAATGGACTATTTGGCCATAGTTTTAATGGCCCAGACCTCTCTGTTCCATTCCTTTGTCAAAAAGAGGGTCATGAAGTGTTCTGGAGGGTAAAATGGACTTTTCCCAAACTTTTCAGAATTTTGAAACTACACACCATGTAGTGTGAGTACATTCTCTGTACCCCATCTCCAAGTATACCCCGTGTTGAAGGTCGTGTCCTTACCCTTTGAAATAAATGGGTACACGTCGTGTACCCCAATACTACATGTCATGTAGTCCCTCCCCGCGTACGCATTACCCGCAAACCATGTGTTGACCAGTCAATAGTTGTGTGCCGTGTTGGAGCCGTGTCCTTACCATGTGAAATAAATGATTACACTCCCTGTAGAGAATACTACATGATTTGTAGTCCCTCCCCGCATGTACGTTACCTTCAAACCATGTGTTGACCAGTCAACGGCCGCGTGCGGCGTTGAAGGCCGTGTTGGAAGCCTCGTGGTGACCGTGTGAAATGGCCGAGTACACACCGTGTACCATAAAGTACACAATGTGTACTTTTGTTTTTCATGCCTATAAAAGGAGGGGTCCCATCCTCCTTTTCAACTCACCCCTATCCTCCCCATTCCTCTGAGAAAAGCTCACCCAAGAGACTCGAAGGCTCTTTTTCTTCCATAACTTCTTCGTCCAATATCTGATTTACGATCCGTCAGCGGCCACAGGATTGTAACGACGAGGTGGAACTTCTGAGATTGGATCCATTGTCATTCCTTCAACCTTTCCTTCCCAACATCTACCCGAGGATGTTTTTCCTGGATTTGATAGAAGTGACGGACGCTGATGGACATCTTCTAAAGTTGATCTGGGGGAGCGTTGTGACCAGAACCTTTTGAGGTATGGATCTTACCTTCGTCTCCCTAAATTGTTCATCATGCGGGGTGGGTATCCTCTTGTTTTAAAGAGAAACGGTTGAACCATTAAATGAAGATCATAACTGGTTAAAGAACATGGATGAGAAAGTTGTTATGTTTATCTTTATATCCTATGATATTATGTTGGGAATTGAATAGGATTATGCCTACTGAAAATCACGGTTGTTGGGGGACTTTTCTTGCACAATTAAATGATACTCTATCTTCTAGACCATTTTTGAGAATGGAACTTTATTGAATGTGGAATTTGGTTAATCACGTAAATTTGGCTGATTTAAAATCTGGAACCCTTGTGTGATCACCCCGGTTGAACAAAATGGAATAATGAACATGTGGGATTGGTTTGGGTTTATTTCTATACACTTATTAATTTCCTTTTTGGTGTTTGGCTTGTCCTATTACCCGATCTTAAATAATAAAATGATTAATTACTCCCATATTTGTGAAAACTAATACCCTTGGTGCTAGTCACCACCCCGGGGCCTACTGGAGGCGGGACTCAGGGGTCATTATCTCCCTTTCACCATTGCCAGCTGAGGAGGGGCATCTTTGGTGGGAGGGGGTCATGACAGAATGGTATCAGAGGTGATAGTTGAGATATTGGATGGAGTCTGGAGTTATGCCCATTGAGGAATGCATGGGATGGTAGGGAAACAATGTTGGTAAATCTTGGTGCATGACATAGGCTAGGGACGACTCTCTAGGACACGGGATTTTAGGTCCCCCCGTGATCCGATGCAAGGAATCTGAGCGTACCGAACAACCATGTGAGACTATATTTATTGTAGGTTAGAGACCCTAGGGATGGTACATGAATCAACATGATTGTGTTTTACTTGATTTGTGTGTTCTGGGAATGAAATTGAATAAAATGATAAAATGAAACCTTAAGAATTCCTTGCTACTTGGACTTAGGCGATCTTTGTTTACCATACAGCTATGGCACCTAGACGTCATCCCTGGGTGACTCAGACGGCCAAGGCCCAAAAGATTCAGGCAGTCGATCATTTGAGGATTGACCAAGAGGAGGAAGATAGCCAGTGGCAGAAGACTCTCCGTTCTTTCCAGCAACAAACCCTCAAGAAGTATGAGGGTAGTACTTCGGATACGGAGACGGAGGGGTGGCTTGAGGAGCTAGGAGTAACTTTTACCTTGATCAGTGCTCCTAGGGAGTACTGGGATCCCCTAGAATTCATTCAGCTAAGAGGTGCGGCACGATAGTGGTGGACGCTCTAACTCGGAGAGAGGATAGAGAAAGATGTTCCATGGGCTGAGTTTGAGAAAGAATTCTGAGAGAAATTCCTTTCTTCCATGATCAAGGCGGAGAAGCGGCAGGAGTTAATCTCTCTTCAACAGGGGAGTATGTTAGTATGAGAGTTGGGGATCAAGATCAATGATCTCCTACGCTTTGTTCTAGATCTCTTTCTGGATGAGGAGTCTCGGGAGAGACGTTTGGAGGTGGCGCTTTGTCTTTTGCTCCAGTATGTTGTCACCCACTTCACCCTTCCAATGTACATGGCATTACAGAAGAAGGAAGATGTTGTAGAGAGGATGAACTCACTGGGAGGTGCACCACGAGAGGGGATCCTGCTGGGCTCATCGAAGGGGAAGGAAGTCAGTAGCAGGTCTCCTACGACAGGACCTGCCAGGTTCAGGCCAGTGGGGAGCAGGCCCCCGCAGTTCCAGTTCAGATCTTCAGGTCCTCGTCCCATTTTCATGATCCCATGACCGAAGTGTTTTTCTTGTGGAGGTTTCGGGCACATTCAGAGTCGGTGCTCGACCCGAGATCAGTACGGTGGAGGTGGACAGGTTCAGCACCCACCTCAGAAGCATCGGTTGCCGGCGAGGCCCTTCCAGAAGTAGCAGGACCATGCTCCTCCAAGGGCAGACTTTGTAGGAGGAGGCCGACCTTAGGGTGCTCCTCAGGGACCTTGACCAGGGCATGGTCGGGGAGGTGCACGATATCAGAGAGGCTGAGGAGCAGGTCGTGGACAGTTGCACGCAGTAGAGTTGGCAGCTCTAGCAGGACCAGAGGTGGTGTGAGGTACGATTTGTTTGTTAATCACTATTGTTTATGCTTTTTTGGATTCAGGAGCTTCACACTCCTTTGTTGCACCTAGTCTATCCCATTAATTGGGACTATATGTAGAGAAATGTTTTGTACCACTAGTTTTGATTGCACTAGTTCGAGGCCAGACCAGCATATCTTGTGTTTTCTGGGGATGTGGGCTGATGTTGGGACCGCATAAATATAGTGTGGATCTTTCATTGCTACAGATGCACCCGTATGATGTCATCCTAGGCATCAACTGGTTGTTTACTATTAGTTCCGTTATCGACTGCTTCCGAAGAAGAGTTGTGTTCTCCGACATGGATGGGCAGCGTGTATCTTTTGTTGGTGAGAGGATCTATCAAGTGGGGAGCAGACATGTGATGCCTCTCCTTTCCTTATTAGGTGGTTTATCAGTGGTTCCAGCTAATACAGAGATGATGGATATCTCAGAGGTTTTTGGGGAGTTCCTCGATATTTTTCTTGAGGAGGTTGTGACTCTACCCCCCCCCCCCTGACGTGACATTGAATTCGGGGTAGACATACATCCTGGTGCCCGTCTGATTTCTATGGACCCATATCAGATAAAACCTTCAGAGTTGTGGGTGTTGCGAATCCAGATTGATGACCTGATGGAGAAGGGTTTTGTTCAACCCAGCGTGTCTCCATGGGGTGCTCCAGTTTTGTTCATGAATAAGGCATATGGTGGTCTCAGGTTATGCATAGACTACCTAAGGTTGAATCAGGTAATTGTCAAGAACCGTTACCCCCTTCCAAGGATAGATGATCTCTTCTACCAGCTTAGGGGAGAAGGTTGGTTTTCTAAGGTTGATCTACGATCTGGATATCATCAGCTGAGGGTAAAGGACAGTGACATCTCGAAGATGGATTTCAGGTGCAGGTATGTGCACTTTGAGTTTGCAGTGGTGCTGTTTGGAGTTACAAATGCACCGGTTGTGTTCATGGGACTTATGAACATTGTCATCCGAGAGTTTCTGGACTGGTTCGTCATTGTGTTTATCGATTACATCCTGATCTACTCAAGATCAGGGGTGGAGCCCATTGACCATCTCAGGGAAATGTTGGAAGTCCTTTGACACCACCAGATTTATGGGAAATTGTCGAAGTGTAAGTTCTTGAAACATGAAGTACACTTCCGTTGGCACGTAGTGTCTTAGCATGGAGTGTCAGTGGACCCGTCGAAGGTGGATGCAGTTGTTTCTTGGGTAGCACCCAAGAGCGTGGCAGAAGTTCGTAGTTTCTTGGGGTTAATAGGTTACTATCAGAGGTTCATTTCGGACTTCTCTAGAGTTGTTGCTCCATTGACAGCTTTGACTAGGAATAACCAGGTCTTCCTATAGAGCGAGCAGTGTTAGAAGTCTTTCGACTTCCTGAAGGAGAAGTTGATCAGTGCTCCAGGAATCAGGTTTCCAGAGGTAGTGTTGTTGTTTGAGGTGTTTTGTGATGCTTCTGGCTTTGGTTTGGGGTGCGAACTAATGCATAATAATGGTTTGATCTGTTATGGGTCTAGGCAGTTGCACCCTCACAAGCGTAACTATTCCACCCTTGACCTGTAGGTTGCAGCAGTAGTTTTCGCACTGATGTTGTGGCGACATTACCTCTTTGGGGAGCGCTTTGTGGTCTTATCAGATCACAAGATCTTACATTATATCTTCTACCAACGTGACCTGAACTTGCGGCAGCGGAGATGGGTCGAGTTCCTCCCAGACCATGAATTCAGGATCTCTTACACTGAAGGTAAGGGAAACGTTGTGGCTGATGCCCTGAGTAGGAAGTCAAATAAATAAGTGGTTCAGGAATCCTATGATGCTTGGAAAGCGATGGGAGAGTTGGCTGCCTTGAACTTGGATGCAAGGTTAGAGAGTGTTAGAGGTTTTTTGTTTCAAATGATGGTGTAGTACTCGTTGTTGTAGCAGGTGGAAGAGTCCTAGTGGGGGTACTCTGAGGTGGAAGTAATGTGGGATCATGTCGATCAGGGAAACGCTCCAGAAGGATGGTCAGAGGACAGCCGACATCAGATGCTATTCCATGGAAGGTTGTTTGTTCCAGAGGTGATACGTGAGGGAGTTCTCTGTGAGTTCCATAGCACAGCCTTGGCGGTACATCCGAGAGTTTCAAAAATGTACCGAGGCCTGAGGGGACATTTTTGGTGGCCCAGGGTGAATCAGGAAGTGGCGGAGTTTGTGGCAAGTGCCTAGTGTGTCAACAAGTAAAGGTTGAACAGAGTGTTCCCAGTGGTTTGTTGCATCCATTAGATGTCCCCGAGTGGAAGTGGGATGACATCTCGATGGACTTTTTCACAGTACTACCTAGAGATCAGGGAGGTTATGATGCTATCTGGGTGGTGGTGGATCGTTTGATGAAATTATCTCACTTCATAGCAATTTAGGTGTCGGGCCCGGTGAGTACCTTAGCACAGAGGTACATAGATGAGGTGGTGCGTTTGCATGTAGTTCTGAAGACTGTCATCTCAGAATGGGATACTCGGTTTACCCCACTAGTCTAGAGGGGGTTATAACATGATTTTGGAACCCATCTACGCCTTAGCACTGCTTCCCCCCCCCAGACCGATGGGCCGACAGAGCAGACTGTCCAGACGTTGGACGACATGGTATGAGCATACGTTATGGATTTTGTAGGGTCATGGGTACACCAATTTCCTTTAGTAGAGATTTCCTATAACAATGGATTCCACTCTAATATTTTCATGGAACCATTTGCGGATTTTTATGGAAGACCATGTCATTCACCCATTTTCTGGACAAAGGATGGTAAGACAGGTGCTCTTGGGCCAGAGGTAGTGCAGAGCACCACAGAAAAAGTCTAGCTTGTATGTGAGAGGATTTAGAGCGGATAAGGACCGAAAGAAGTCTTATGCTGATCATCAAAGGAGGATTTTGGAGTTCGAGTTGGGTGACCATGTGTTCTTGATGGTTTCCCCTCGATGGGGGTAGAGGAGGATTGGGAAAGGGAGAAAGCTCTCACCTAGTTTAATCAGACCTTTTGAGGTGCTGAGGTGAGTCGACGAGGTGGCATATCAACTAGCCGTCCCACCTCAGTTGGGGAAGGTTCATGACATCTTCCATGTCTCTCAACTACGTCGACACATAAATGAAGACTCTCACGTTATCGACTGGGGAAAGTTAGATATGGGAGACGACGGGACCTTCGAGGAACGACCAGTCAGAATCGAGGATCATAAAGTTAAGGAGATCTGTGGACAAACCATTCCCTTAGTTCATGAGTTGTGGAGGCATGGAGGCCTCGAGGTGAGAACTTGGGAGCAAGAGGCTCAGATGCATGCTCAGTACCTGGAGTTGTTTTGACTTGTGTTGGCTTTGTTCTTCTGAGCATTGTTTTGATGTTATAATTTGTACCTTTGATATATGGAATGCTTGGATTGTTGGTTATGAGACCTTTTGTTTCCTTATTCTCTCATAGTGTGTAACATCTCCGGATGTGAGGGAAAAAGGAAAAAACCTGATCCTTAATCTAGATGCATTAATGCAGATGTGATTGAACTCATGCGGGAGAGTCAGTGTCACCTAAAGTGGATAATATCACGACATAAGAGAAGGAATTTCCCCAAACCCCATGTTCGGGCAGTGTGTTGGTTGTGTGGTGTTGGGGGTAGTGCAAGTTGAAAAATCCTAATTTGTTAAAGTGGGAAGACCCATTTATTAATCGAGATGCATTAATGAGGATGCGATTAAACCCGTTCAGGTGAGACAGTGCCACCTAAAGTGGATAATATCTCGACATAAGAGAAGGAATTCCTAACACATATGATTAGGGTTGTTGAATGGGTTCCTGTTATAACGAGGGACCTAAGTGGTATCTTATTGGGTTCCTCTGGGTTGGATTTAGAATTCTCGGGGAAGAGAATGTTTTAAGAGGTATCTGATGTAATGGCCCGGACCTCTCTAGCCCATTCCTTTGTCAAAAAGAGGGTCATGAAGTGTTATGGAGGGTAAAATGGACTTTTCCCACTCTTTTCATAATTTTGAAACTACACGCTGTGTAGTGTGAGTACACGTCATGTTCCCCATCACAAGGTATAACTCGTGTTGAAGGCTGTGTCCTTTCCATGTGAAATAAACGGGTACACTCCGTGTACCCCAAAACTACACGCCGTGTTGTTCCTCCCTACATACGTGTTACCCTCAAACCGTGTGTTGACCAGTCAACGACCATGTGCTATGTTGGAGCCGTGTCTTTACCATGAAAAATAAATGAGTACACGCCATGTACCAATACTACACACCATTTAGTCCCTCCCCATTTATGTGTTACCTTTAAACCGTGTGTTGACAAGTCAATGGCCGCGTGCCGCATTGAAGGCCGTGTTGGAAACCACATGGTGACCGTGGGAAATGGCCAAGTACACGCCGTGTACCATAAAGTACACACCGTGTTGGTTTGTTTTTCACGCCTATAAAATTAGGGGTCCCCTCCTCCTTTTCAACTCACCCCTCTCCTCCGCATTCCTCTGAGCAGAGCTCTCCCAAGAGACTTGAAGGACCCTTTTCTTCCATAACTTCTTTTTCCAAGATCTGATTTACGATCTGTCAGTGGCCACAGGATCGTAACGACGAGGAGGAACATCTCAGCTTAGATCCATTGTCTTTCCTTCGGCCTTTCCTTACCAACTTCCACCCGAGTAGATTTTTCTGGGATTTGATAAAAGTGACGGATGCCGACGAACGTCTCCTAAAGTTGATCTGTGAGAGCGTTGGGACCAGAACCTGTTGAGGTAGTGATCTTACCTTCATCTCTCAAAATTGTGCATCATGCGGGGTGGGTATCCTCTTGTTTTCATGAGAACCGGTTGAACCATTAAACGAATATAATAACTGGTTAAAGAACGGGTATGGTAAAGTTGTTATGTTTATCTTTATATCTTGTGATATCATGTTGTGAATTGAATAGGCTTATGCCTACTGAAAATCATGGTCATTGGGAGACTTTTCATGCCCAATTAAATACTGATCTATCTTCTAGACCATTTTTGTGAATGGAAATTTGTTGAATGTGGAATATGGTTAATCACATAATGTTGACGGACATAAAATCTGTAACCATTGTGTGATCGCCCCGGTTGAACAAAATGGAATAATGAACATGTGGAATTGGTTTGGGTTTATTTCTTTACACTTGTTGTTTTCCTTTTTGGTGGTTGACTTCTCCTATTTCCCGATCATAAATAATAAAAGGAGTAATGCCTCCTATATTTGTGAGAACTCATACCCGTGATGCTAGTCTCCACCCTGGGGCCTATTGGAGGCGGGACTCGGGGGGTCATTATCTCCATTTCACCTTGCGAGCTTCGAAGGTGCATCTTTGGTGGGAGGGGGTCGTAAAAGTGGTCAAACTACTAAATCTATTTTTCAATTATTAACAGATCATGCTCAAATAATCTTATTCAAAAATAAATATTTAAATTACCTAATAAAACATTATTATAAATAACACAAAATGGATAATTTTAATGTAATAAAAATGAAAAACATTATATGGAATGCAAATAACAAATAAGATATTATTATTATATAGTTAAATAATGTATGATTCTCGACAGTATTTATAGTATGGAATTTTTCTTTGGAAAAATATTTTAAATGATATAATTCTTTTAATCTATGTAACTCATTGTCTATGTTTTTTATAATGATTATAGTATATAATTAATATTGTAATATTTATTTTAAAATTCATTATAAACCATGTTTTATTTTCATTATAAATTTTTTAAAATTTTACATTAAATAATTTTCCAAACGTTTTTAACATCTAATCAATCTATGAAAGGAATATTAAATTTAACATATATAGAATCAATTGAATTTCGTAATAATAATATATTTATTCTTTATGTATATTACTCTATAAGTTTTCATGGTTTTACAAAACTATATCATACATCATGTTTTTCTATTAATTTTTAATTTAAAATTTTTTGAGTAAGAATAATTATTATATTCATATTTAATTGAATTCAAAAAGTTCAAATCCATACATGTTTAATGGATTATTTTATGTTATTTTTTACAAAAATGAATTATTATTTCTGAATCCTTCTTATTATTATCATTGAAAATCCTCTATGATGGAGAGTGGCCCTGATATTTCTCTCTGGTACCTTGGGAAATGATTATGTTCTCTATAAAATATCATTGGAATTAAAAATTTAGATTATTACATTTTACGGGTTCTATGAAATAATTTTCTATGGGTTTAAGGAATATGAGCTCCCAAATCCCCAAAATTAATTTTCTTTTCTAGGAAATGAATTTTTTGGGAAATAGTTTCATTTTTTACGGTAATCTATTATTCTCATTTTTATAGTAATGATTATACATTTCATTGGTAAAATTGATGTTTTAAGGGAACTATTTTACAAGGTTCCCATGTTTTATAATAAACCAACATGTTTATTATTATTATTTTTTACTTTTATTATAAAGTGTTTTATAAAGAAAATATTGTGTAGTAAGGCTGATTGTTTGTGTAAATAGAATATTATTTGAGATTAATGATTATAATGTTAAGGGAAAGATCTCCTATATGATTTCAGGATTTCAAAATGGACTAATAAGTTTTTTTTGTATATGTCCCTTATTAAGATTATTGTTCTCAGGACATGATTTCAAATTTAGGTCAAACAGTTTATAGATGAGTGTGAAAAATAATGAAGTCATGCGGAATACCATAAATATATTCAGGAAATGAATACATTATTTATTATAAAATAACCTTATCATGGAAAAATAAATAAATAGTGGAACTATCCACAATGTATTGTTTGAGTTAATTATATAAAATTTATAACATAATTATCTAAATCATTAAACAATAAAATAACATAAAACATATGAAAAATGAGTTCTTGAAAAAAATGGGATTATATGATTCTTTAAATTCATTCCCATATAATTTCTATCGTTAGAAAAGTTTAAAAAAAATTCGAGGTCAAAATAAATTCATTGGAATCCCCTAAAGAGATTATAAATTTTGGGTCTGTTTATATGATATGGAATTGGTAGATAACAATATTGTTTCATAAAATCTATCTATGTTTAGAATTTTTTTCTACAACATAAATTGGGAATTTAATTTAGTAAATCCCCATGAGTAATATATATTTCAAAATAATCTATATAGAATAGATGAAATTGGAACAGAGTAGTATTTTGATGTGATGGATCAATTGGCATATGATTAAAAACATGATGGTATCCGAGTGAGATTAGAAACCCATTAATCATTATGGAACATGTGTGTTATAGATAATTTCATGGAACATTACTCTATAACATTTAGTGGATCATTTTTCCTTTCTATATATGAACCATGGGTTAAATCAAAAGAAAATATATTTAACGTTATGTGTTATTATGAACATCGATATTTATCTCCTTCAATATTCAGTTTTGATGGTAAAACATATTAGTGGGGGTAAATGGTAAATAATATTAGATAAAGAGAAGATATTTATTACTTATATTTTAAGTAATTAATTAATAATTCCATTGAGAAATATTTATGAAATGTTATTAAACATAGAATGGAAAATAATTTCATGGAATTAAAGAATAAGGAGGAACATTAAAAAGCCTAAAATATTATAAATACCACCCCAATTGTCATGGTACACATTAAATTTTATTTGTGCTCCTGATATGAAAATTATTTTGTTATTATTATAAATAAGGGAAATATATCAAATACAATGGTCTTCAAAATAATTGAAAATATTTAAAAAACATGTTAAATATGTTGATAATCTCGAGATCGAGTTTATTGATGCTCGTGTGTTCTATGAAAATAATAAGAAAAATTGGTTAGGTTGAAGGTATTGTGGAAGCACCCCTAAAAGAAATATGAAGGTAAAAAATGATGTTTCTATATTATAATAAGTGTTATAATACAATCCTTGGAGAACATCGTATATAGTCTGGGAAGTATTCTCGATTTGGAATTTTTGGACATATTTATCATGATCGTAAAAAAAAGGTTCATATTAATGACCAAAAAATAATAAAACATTTATAATAATATTTTCAAATTGTAGTAAAATAGTCCTTTAGTTCTGTAAATTTTCAATTATAGAAATTAAGTATGGAGTTTGAAAGATCACATAGGGAAAGATGGTTCAAAATATTTTGTAAAAGTGATAGTAGATATTCAACCATTATACGCTGTGGAGTAAGATATATTATTTTTTACATGTATTTTCCAATTATTTTTTAATCCTTCATTTTGTAATTCTGTCCTATATAAAAAATTTATTAGAATATTTCAAATTTTACAATATTAAATTAATCTATAGAATTGGTCAAAACCCACATGAATGGTATTAAGTAAAATAAAATTTATAAGAATCATAATTTTTTTATTATGAAAGTGATATACTTATAACCCTTTTTATCTTTCTTCCTCTATAGATTAATTATATTTTTTATTGGAATTATGTTTATTTTTATCATTATAAAATAGATTTTAGTGGTAGTGGAAATTATTTTAGAATGATCTTTATTTTTTTACAAAGACTAAATTTATATCGTTGATAAAATATCCAGAATCTATGAAATTAATAATATATGAAAATAAAAATTATCTGTTAAATAATTTTTAGAAGAATTAAACTATCCCAAAATGTGAAATTACTATAATAAATGACCATTTAGATGTATTTCCGGTAAAACTTTCTGATATTATATTTGATTTGAAGATTGATATTACAATTGAAATAGTGGAATATGATAAACCAAAATCAAAACCTCATTATAAAATGTCTCAATGAGATATGTTGAAACATAAAAGATTTATTACAAGGAATGACTAATAATGGTATCATTTCAATATGAAATTTTCCCTATGGTGATCCATATTTTTTAGTAAAAAAAAATACCTTGATAAGGATATTCGTTGTTTATATATAATTCAATAACTTAACTATAATGAATAAGTATATGTTTTTTCATGACAATTTGTTTTATCATCTATATGGAGCATAATATTTATCAAAAGATGTTATATGGTATCAGTACCATTAGCTGATGTTAAAATATAATTACATTCCAAATATTCATTTTTACACTATGTATGGGAATTATCAGTTTGTGGTTATTTACTTTGGGTTAAAAAATTATAGAACTATACTTATAGACCAATGAATATTTTTTCTATGAGTTCATAGATAATGTTTTGTTTGTTTTTTAGATGATATATATAAATGTTCTAAAATATATTTTTATCATGGGAAACATTTTGGGGTAGTTTAAAAATCCCTAAAATAAAATATGTTATATATAAAATATGGTAAATATGAATTCTAGTTATGATAAATTTCTTTCCTTGTATATAGTACAATTAATGATGTAATGAATATTGATCATTCCTAAAATAATATAGATGAAGAGTGGAAAATACCTATAAATTTAACATATAATGACAGTTTTTTATTCATGGATTATTTATAATGGTTTGTTGAATCCATTACATAGATATATATCAAAAAAATAAAGTAATTTATAATAAAATAAAATTTATTTTGGTGAATGAATTTGATGATGGTTTCTCGGAATTGAAAAAAATATTGGTCAACTCCCCAGTTTTATCCCTATTATCCAAAAATAGTGACTTTATTATCAGCAGAAATTCTTAATTCAGGTTACGTCATTATTTTTGATAAATAATTATTATTTTATATCTTAAACATCATGAATACTGAATCAACGTGAGATAAGGTATCCAAAACATGACCTTGAATTGTCACATGTATTATTTTTATTTTGAATAAATTTAAATTATTTATATGTATTAAAATATGAAATATATAAGGAAAAAAAATGTTTGATGTGTATATTATCATAAAAGGAGTTAAATATAATGTATGTAATATGGATTGAATAGATCCAGGACTCTGACATCATGACTCATTACTATCTTATATAGTAGTTAATTATTTAAATAGAAAATATAATTTATCATTAATATTGTTACATTTGGACTATGATGATTTGATTAATGATTTTAAGAATATTGGACTATAAATTAAATATTATAGTGATTACTTTATTGAGTTAAATGTTTTAGTAAATTCACCATCATCAAAAAAATTATCCAATCTGAAAAGGTGGATTACGTTATACAAGAAATGGTAGAGAGTTTTGGAAACATATATTACTAGAATTTATAGTTGAAATATAATGTGTCTTGAGATTTAGAAAAAGTTGATGTGTGAAATTTTATTTCTAAGTGAAGAAATAATTATTTGGTGGAGCTTATAGCTCTCCATTTTATGATCATCCCATCATTAATAAAATCTAAAGAATCCATCATAAATTATTTTTCTCAAATGACATGAAAAGATATATTTCTCACTTTAGCATGAATTTATTTTCATATAAATAAGTTAAAGTGTATGGAAAATTCTAGAAGGGGATATATCATAATTTTATATTTATTTAATATAAATAAGCCAATACAACCATGGATTTCATTGATGTATTACCAAATCCATCTCAAGGTAATAATAATATATTGATTAATGATGATTATTTGACTAATAATGTGAATTTTAATTATATATGATGTAACATGCATTTGGATTGTCTGTTTAGAATTTTTATTTAAGAGAAAATAATATTTCATGGATTCCCTCTTTCAACTATATCAAATTCGGATCCCATATTTTCTTCTGTTTTTTTGAAAATCCATTTGAATGTAATTTAGTACTAATTTAGATTTATTATAACTTATCATAATCATATTGAAAGAGAATGAATTTTATTTTGATGGATATTATTCATGTTTATTAACTGTATTATAGGGGAATTTTGGATCAATAGGACCCAGTTGTTGAATTTTATAATAATAATATTGTGCTATCTATTATATAGACAGATCCTAATGACTTATTATATGGAAAACAACACCGGATTCTAGATTATTTATATGAACTCGGTAAAAGAATTATTTTAGAGCTATAATTAGTATAGGTGATATATGAGAAAGTAATTTCAAAAAGTAACATTTCAGTGAACCTCAGAGTATTTGGAAAATTAATGTGGGTCTTTAGTCGAATAATATTTTGTTCCATGTGGTTGAAAATGTTTTTATTTAAGTATATACATGGAATGGTTTACAGAATTTTTATAATAAGGTTATGGAAAATCCATAGTTCATTATACTATAATAAATTTTATAAAATATTGGATCAATTACGTATTTTTTTATTTTCAATTGAATTTATCTCAGGTACATGATGTGTTTCACATTTCATTGATAAGGAAATATATATTAGATTCATATCATGTTTTTTATCTAAGATTATTTTATTTTTAAATGATATTTTATTACGAGTAATATTCTAGTTAGATTCTTGAACATAGATAAAAAATGTTGTTTAATAAGGGGTTTCACTATTTCTAGGTTAAAAAACAACATAATAGAAGAATCAATGTGGCTGTTAGAAAATGTTATAGAGGAAAAATATTTGCACTCATTTAAGTAATGAATAAATTAATGGGGATTTAATTTAAAATAGATGGATAGTATATAAAAACTCAAAAAATAATTATAATATATAAATTTATATCCATATGAATATTAATGACTTATATTTTATATATTTATTTTAATTATTATAATTTTAATAAATTTATCAGTAAGAAAGAAAACTGTTTTATTCATACTAAATTAACATTCATGGATTATACTTTTCTAATAAAAAATTATATTTCTAAAATTTAGTATTTAATATTAACAAATTATCTTGGTTTCTAATGTCATAATTTCAAAATTATCATAGTGTTATTTTTTGTAATATTCTAATAAATATCGATTTTCATGTGAATAGTGAAAGATTCCTATTTTGTAAAACTATAATATCATTTCAATATATAAAGTACTAGGAAAGGCCCATTTTATTTATAAATTTATATTCAAATAAAAAATATCCTTTAACAATACATAATCAAATTAAATATATAAGAATCACCATTACACCATTTTAATAAGATTGTTTTTTGGCTTCAAGAAACAGTTTTTAAAAAAATATGATTTTCATTTAGTTTTAATAATTTATATTAGAAACGACTTCTTCCAATTATATAAATTCACTCATGATTAATTTATTCAATACATTGAATTATGAGGTCAAAATTTGTAAAATAATCACCTTTTTTATTTGGTAGTTATGAATAAAATCTGGAGTATATATTTATCACTTATGTAAGGTTAAATCTGGTAAAATTAGGTTCAAATTATGTGGTGAGTTTTCAAAATATCTCTAACACATTATCATATCCTATTTCATATGTTTTATTCCACCATATATATGTTTAAGTAGTAAAATAATGTACTATTAAAAATTATTTTCAATTTGGAATAATAAAAATATATTTCTTAATCCAAAGTTATATTTTATTCAATTTTAAACAATATTTTTGGGTCATTATATTTATGGAATTCTTGGAAGGTGAATATTTTTTAGTCTCTAAATGAAAAAAGTATTAAACGATATTTTTTTTGTTACATATTATGAAAAATTAGAAACAAAATTTTTAGATTACTTCAACAAAAAATTATTTTTATGATTAAATCATGTATTTTCATAAGAACTTGTATTCATGATTCTTCTGTTGTTATATTAAAATTAATTCCATTACCATTTAGAAATTAAATTTGATAAAATTTATTCAAAAATTTATCCACTAAATAAAAAATTTCTTAGGGGGTCCTTTAATTTATGCTAATAAATTTATGTAATCATGGTAAAAGGATATGTAATAATGGTTAAAGTTAAAATGGGATTAATGACCAAGCGATACATAATAAAATACATCCAAAAATTGAATCAATTTGATTAGTTGAGTTTATAATGAACCTATAAGATATTATATTTGTCTTCATATTTTTTGTTCTCTGGTTCCTCATGACATGATTATTGTAACAACCCAATATTTTATGAAAAATATTCTTTTTAATTTCACTAATGTCTTGTGTTTTACTCTACACCAAAATGAGCTTGCACAACACGCATCCTTGACTTTCCTTGTATTACACGCAATCACAACCTTCCTCGATAGCGTGTGTAGTACGCAATACTGAGTTTCACGAGACAATGATATGCTATTAAAATATTATTAAAACTAGAAGTTATGAATAGTACAAACCACTTTTTAAATTTTAGAAAATTTAGCTCTTAAAATGGACTTCATTTTTGGATTCGGAGTATCGAATTTAGCCTAAGGTGAAATTTTGGTACTTTTCGGATAACTTTCATATTCTGATGAATAGTGAAAATTACTAAATTATAATTTAAAAAAAAATTAATCGAAATAATTAATAGTGATAAATTATTAATTTGAGTGGTTTTAAAGTATATTTAGAATATATTTTTACAATTTAATACAATGTTGGTCATTTGTTGTAATTTTACATTTAAACCAGACATAAACAAGTGTCAATCTTTTGATTGATATTGTTTCTTAAAAACACGCTCTTTGTTTTAACAGCGGTATTTAATTATAAAATTAATTAATGAAACTTCTATGATATGAATTTGGTAAAATAGACTTCATTTTTGAATTCGGAATATGAAATATAGCTTAGGATGAAATTTTGGCATTGTTCTGAAAAACATCAATTTTTGATGAATAGTGAATCTACTAAGTGGTAGTTAAAAAAATTAATTTCTTCATAAATCTTAATTTTACCGCTTCTGTGAATGGAATTTCAAAAATCCGAGAGACACGGTTGATGTCAGTAAGTAAAATGTGGTTCAATGAGATGAAAATAATTTTTGGTGAATAGTAACTTTTTACTTTTATTTACCACGGTTAAAAGTAAATAGGGTAATTAAGGGTAAAAATGATATTATTATTACCCTAACACATGTCCTAATTCTATTGGACAAGTTGATATCGACCAAAAACTACCTTAAGTGTAAAATATTATCATTTAGGCCCACCTGGATTAGATTAGGCCATTTATTATTATTTAATTCAAAGAAGAGTTAAAAGAGTTAAAATAAAAGTTTATTTACTAAAGAATTTTTAATATATGGTTATACATAAGATAAATTAGATTGTAAATATTCATTAGAAATCTAAAAAGATTTCCTACATAATGGTATTTTATTTGTAATTTTTAGACATCAAATAATTTAATTTATTTATGACACAAAGATGATGCAGTAATTATCTTATTAATGAAATATTGACATAATTGATGTTATAAACACCAAACTAAATGTAATTTGAGACTTTTTATGAATTCCACTAATTTTCTAGGTTCCTATGATATATTATTGTTGATTTTATCAACATGGTTCGAACAGATAATTCTGTTATG
The DNA here is from genome assembly GCA_963277665.1 of Viscum album. Lineage (NCBI taxonomy): Eukaryota > Viridiplantae > Streptophyta > Magnoliopsida > Santalales > Viscaceae > Viscum > Viscum album. Next base: position 1,870,308,481 of record OY728147.1, read on the forward strand.
ACTTTCACAAAAATCAGGTATCAAATAGTGTCAAAATTGACACAAAATAGTTTTTAAATCAAATATTATATTATTAATTGTTATTTTATTTTTAAAAATCTATGGTTCGGCCAAATGACTTAGATAAGGATATATGTATTAATAATATAAAATTTGGGGTTCTTTTGGCATGTTATAGTAAGTGTATTACCCATATAGTGAAAGAAAACAAAAAGACACGGTAAAAGTTAAATTATTTATCTTAGAGTTAAATCTAATTGATAAGGTTAAAATAATACCCTAAACTTGTATAAATCCTATTGTATGATAGGATTTCGACCCATCCCCACTTTAGCTTCGAAATAAGACCCTTTGAAACCATTATAAACCGATTTTGACTTTAATATAAAATAATATTTTGAGATATTTCTAAGGTGACCCTCTCCTCCCTTATAAAAGGACACCTCCTCCCCTTCCTCCTCACACCAATTTGAGCACTCAAGCTCGGCCAAACCCTGCCAAAATCTCTTCTCCACTTCCCTAGAAACATCCTAGAGGTTCTGGTATTCCTCAAAGACCAATTTTAGTGCCCTAAGAGGAGGTCTCAAAGAGGCGCTTCAAAGAAGAGGTAATTACCGTTACCAATTCTTTCATCTTTATTTCTTCTTCCACTTCTTCTTCTTAGGTTGTTTCATTATGAAGTAATAACATCAGTATCACTCATATACCTATATGTTATTATAAGTATGAAACAACCCTATTTCACCATCTATCCATCCTACGGAAAAAGAAATCACCGCGCGTGCGTACGTACGGAATACCGTCTCCACGCCGTGGTGTAATCTATTTTCCACCACCACCTTACATGGATGGGTATAATGGTGTAAAGAATAACTATACATAGTTATTACAACATCATATTGATTCTGATATATTTTATAATCCACTCCAATTCAATTCAATATTTATGGAAATGATATCATCGATCGTGCGTACGTACGGACTACCGTCTCCACGACGCGATGAGATTCATTCTCCATGTTAACCATTTAAGAAAGATTATAAAGTATATATAAGAAATAATAATGAAATATATGACATTATAAAGAAACTGGATTTATATATATATATGTATGTCATCTACTTACTTCCATTCAAGACAATAAAGAAAGGAAAACAGCGTTCATGCGTACGTACGGACTACCGTCTCCATGAACGGTGTTTTTCATTTTATTTATCTATCTATTATATATATATATATATACTGAATATATATGATATATAAATCATATTTTATATTCTGGAAGTAAGTAAATCATGATATAAGTAATAATAATGTCAACAACAACAAGTCAAAACACCTAAGATAAATGAAACGATTTTACCCAAAACGCTTCTTTAACATGGAATTTACAAAAGAACGGGTAATATAATGTCATAAGTGAACCATATATGATAAAATAACAATGAATATGATTCTGTAATAAGTCAATGACATTATTTAAATCATTATACAGGAGGTTCGGACACATACGAAGCAAATCGGACCTAAGGTAAGGGAAATATCACAATCTCATTTTTATCCGAGATTGTTTATACTTTAGTATTTAATGGGGTGTATTTTATCATCCACATCCATGTTTCATAAATATATAATATTATTTCCATCCACCTACAATTGTTTAAATCCATTTTTACCCTTCGGTGTGTTTTTAGTAATATGTATGAAAGGAATCTTTTGTCGTTTTTCGTACGAGGTACTTTTTGACTTTTCCGACAAAAGTACGAAGAATGTTTTTTTAACTTATACGGAATGAATGGATTTTTAAAACATTATTTCCAAGAAACTACCTTTACAAGTTTTCAAGTTTATTTTTAATCAACCTATTTTATTTTAAAGTCGTATGACATGTTATGAAAGGAAAAATGTTTTTGAAGTAGAAAGAATATTTTCCTCAAGAATGGAGTTCAGGTATTTTATCAAAATTATTTTCCATCTAAGATAATAAAGGGTTCTGTTTTTATCCCTATTATTACATTGATTTGATTATGTTGTGAAGGAATTATTTTTATGAAGTCATTTACCTTATATGATTTGTTTTATGATGCCATGATGTTTCAAGAATCCCATTTTTGTTACATGTGTTTTGCGATGATGTATGATTTATGATTATGTGGCACACATAAGAAAGGATTCATTATAAGATGGGTGGGACCTATATCTCCCTCCAATGCATTGGGTAATTATTTTATTCTCATGAGATATACATGGCTGAAATGGTAGGTTATACCGGTTCAGTGAAATAGGACTGAAATGAGGGTTACTCGATTCAGAAAGGGACTTTGTCCACTAAGTTAGTCTTGGCAATGAGTCTTGACTAACAAGAAATGATTCTCTATGATTATGTGTGAATGCCACAAAGTTTCATGTTTTAATTTATGATTATTGTGATTACATTTCACTGCCATGATTTATCCCATGTTATGAAATTATTCTCTCTTTTGCAGGTAAAGATTTCCAAAATGTTATGTTCTTATGAATACGATGTGATTGATATTTCTTTTGTTTACCCTTACTGAGCATTTGAGCTCACCGTTTTATTTTTTCTTTTCCCCAGGATATAAAGAAAGGTTTTAGTTAAAAAAAAGGGAAGATCTTTATGGGAGATATTGAAGATCTTTCACCACGATTATAAGATTATGTTCTGAGTTTCCAAAGACACTAAACTATTACGATCCTTGTGTGTGTGTTTTGTTATGTACCAAGTATTCCGCAAAAGTAATGTAATGTCCATGTACGTCAAGATTCGGGTCTCTACAGTTGGTATCAGAGGAAAGGTTTAGTCAACCTTTGGAAACTAGGATGCGAAAACGTTAGTGAGATCCCTAGAGATATTTCTATGGTATGTCTAGGGATGTCCCTAAGGATAAGTATACATACAGGATATAGTCCTATAATTATGGTAACGATATTAGATTAAACCTAAGATGTTAGATATTGATGTTACTCCCCCTTTATTATGATTTTTCCCTCTAACACTATTTTTTTTGGGTTTTAGAAAATGGCTGGAAACAAGTTGATTCACGATAATGGAGGATATGATGGACAATGGAATGATATTATTCATAATGAAATGGGATTTGGAAGTCCAAACATCATTATTAGGCCGAATCATCAATCTCATAATATGATCAATAAAGTAAAATTTGGTAAGTTTCCGGACTCGGCTAATAAGAGAAAGATGGAGTTTCATGATGATCATAGAGGAAAGAAAGTTCAATTTCCCCTATGTAAATCATGTGGGATGAGGCATCAAGGAGAATGTTTCAAGGGAACTGGAAGATGCTTTGGGTGTGGAAAAGAAGGACACAAATCAAGTAAGTGAAAAGGAAAAGGTTCAGTTAACACCATGGATGAGGATAATGGTATTGCTACGACATCAAAAATGGGTAAGTGTTTTAAATGTGGAATGTATGGGCATTATGCAAACCAATGTCCTAAGGTAATGACTCATGAAGAAAATCAGTATGGTCGTATGGGTAGTATTTACGTGGATGATGATGAAGAGACTACAAATGATATGTGAGATGAAAGAATTGTTGAAGCTCAGTTAATGGTTTAAGAATGTAGTGGAATGATTACATGTTTATCATGTGTAATGTTGGAATAAAGAGACATCTAAGGATTGTTACACTATTATATTTCCTTGAGTTTTGAAAGTGTATGATTAATATTACTAGTATCCATGGAAGGTTATTCAGATATTTCTGGAATGTTGATGATATGCGCATAATGAAGGGATAAGGAGAAAATTAAATGTTTGATAGTATTCATGAGCTCATGACTGATATAAGGAGAAGGATATATTATGGTTTGAGTATATAGAGTTTTTGGATTTTGGTATGTGGAAAGTGTTAACTTTTAACTATATTCATGTTTTCACTAAGGTTCAATGGGTATTCAAGAGAGTACATGATTAAGGCCTTTGAATGTCTGGAATGTGACCAACAAGACATATCTTATGATATATGGGGATCAACGATGGTATTAAATCTCTGGTAATCGTTTTGACTATGTTATGAGAGTGGACTGCAGTATTATGGATAAGCCTAATGATTGAAATGGATTATGTTGGACATAAGTTAGTATTGTTTAAGGATAGAAGTTTTTTCGATATTATTGATGGGATGTTATAGTAATATAGTTTTAGAAAAAGGACAACATGTAGGACGGGCGACAGCCCATCGCGTCGGACAAGGATGTGGGAATCGAACCCACAACCGAAGTGCGACTGGCCTTTATCGCCTACCACTGGCCTACAGGAAGTCCCTGTTTAGTAGAAACTAGTTTTATTATATTAAGCAGTATGATATATGAAGTATAAGTCCATTTTAGGAACCATATGTGATTAATCCCACTATAGATCAACTTATGTATATAATTTTTGCTAACCTTTTGTTTGAGACAGATGGAATGACCCATCATTCTATTGCATGATCTGCTAACACATCACGAATAGCAAATTCAACTTCATTTATTTAAGATATGAAGTGGAAATTGTTCAAGGCACGAACAACAGTGAGATTGTACCAAAATAAAGTAAGTATTTATTCTAATTCAAATTTTCAACTTTAGGGAAATGATCTTGAAAACCAAAAATGTTGTCCTGGTAATCTTATACCTGATGAATCAGATGGTACCTTATATCATCACAAATATATGGATTTGTGATTACTGGATTTTCCATAGCCATGTTCTCAACCACTCTCCATCAGAACATGATGGTTAGATTTTTCTTCCATATCCATATTTTCACCTATGTGGAAACCCAGTAATTAGTTTATTTGGGTAACCGTTAAGTTTCAAACTTTTGTTTTCAAATATTGGTTTTGGTATTCCTTTTTACGATGTGGGTTTCTATTAAAGAAACTTTCGAATAGTAAACCATTTATAACCCCGACGAATTTCGAGGGCGAAATTTATTTTAAGGGGGGTAGAATGTAACAACCCAGGATTTTATGAAAAATATTCTTTTTAATTTCACTAATGTCTTGTGTTGTACGCTACACCAAAATGAGCTTGCACAACACGCATCCTTGACTTGCCTTGCATTACACACAATCGCAACCTTCCTCGATAGCGTGTGTAGTACGCAATACTGAGTTTCACGAAACAATGATATGCTATTAAAATATTATTAAAACTAGACGTTATGAATAGTAATAACCACTTTTTAAATTTTAGAAAATTTATCTCTCAAAATGGACTTCATTTTTGGATTTGGAGTATCGAATTTAGCCTAAGATGAAATTTTGGTACTTTTCGGATAACTTTAATATTCTGATGAATAGTGAAAATTACTAAATTATAATTAAATTTTTTTTAATAGAAATAATTAATAGTGATAAATTATTAATTTGAGTGGTTTTAAATTATATTTAGAATATATTTTTACAATTTAATAAAATGTTGGTCATTTGTTGTAATTTCACATTTAAACCAGACATAAACAAGTGTCAATCTTTTGATAGATATTGTTTCTTAAAAACACGCTCTTTGTTTTAACAGCGGGATTTAATTATAAAATTAATTAATGAAACTTCTATGATATGAATTTGGTAAAATAGACTTCATTTTTGAATTCGGAATATGAAATATAGCTTAGGATGAAATTTTGGCATTGTTCTGAAAAACATCAATTTTTGATGAATAGTGAATCTACTAAGTGGTAGTTAAAAAAATTATTTTCTTCATAAATCTTAATTTTACCGCTTCTGTGAATGGAATTTCAAAAATCCGAGAGACACGGTTGATGTCAGTAAGTAAAATGTGGTTCAATGAGATGAAAATAATTTTTGGTGAATAGTAACTTTTTACTTTTATTTACCACGGTTAAAAGTAAATAGGGTAATTAAGGGTAAAAATGATATTATTATTACCCTAACACATGTCCTAATTCTATTGGACAAGTTTATATCGACCAAAAAAAACCTTAAGTGTAAAATATTATCATTTATGCCCACTTGGATTAGATTAGGACATTTATTATTATTTAATTCAAAGAAGAGGTAAAAGAGTTAAAATAAAAGTTTATTTACTAAAACATTTTTAATATAGGGTTATACATAGGATAAATTATATTGTAAATATTCATTATAAAGCTAAAACGATTTCCTACATAATGGTATTTTAGTTGTAATTTTTAGACATCAAATAATTTAATTTATTCATGACACAATGATGATGCAGTAATTATCTTATTAATGAAATATTGACATAATTGATGTTATAAACACCAAACTAAATGTAATTTGAGACTTTTTATGAATTACACTAATTTTCTAGGTTACTATGATATATTAGTGTTGATTTTATCAACTTTTTTCGAACAGATAATTCTGTTATGACTTTCAAAAAAATCAGGTATCAAATAGTTTCAAAATTGACACAAAATAGTTTTTAAATAAAATATTATATTATTAATTGTTATTTTATTCCTAAAAATCTAAGGTTCGGCCAAATGACTTAGATAAGGATATATGTATTAATAATATACAATTTGGGGTTCGTTTGGCATGTTATATTAAGTGTATTAACCATATAGTGAAAGAAAACAAAAAGACACGGTAAAAGTTAAATTATTTAACTTAGAGTTAAATCTAATTGATAAGGTTAAAATAATACCCTAAACTTGTCTAAATCCTATAGTATGATAGGATTTCGACCCATCCCCACTTTAGCTTCGAAATAAGACCCTTTGTAACCATTATAAACCGATTTTGACTTTAATATAAAATAATATTTTGAGATATTCCTAAGGTGCCCCTCTCCTCTCTTATAAAAGGACACCTCCTCCCCCTCCTCCTCACACCAATTTGAGCACTCAAGCTCGGCCAAACCCTGCCAAAATCTCTTCTCTACTTCCCTAGCAGCATCCTAGAGGTTCTGGTCTTCCTCAAAGTCCAATTTTAGTGCCCTAAGAGGAGGTCTCAAAGAGGCGCTTCAAAGAAGAGGTAATTACCGTTACCAATTCTTTCATCTTTATTTCTTCTTCCACTTATTCTTCTTAGGTTGTTTCATTATGAAGTAATAACATCAGTATCACTCATATACTGATATGTTATTATAATTATGAAACAACCCTATTTCACCATCTATCCATCCTACGGAAAAAGAAATCACTGCGCGTGCGTACGTACGGAATACCGTCTCCACGCCGTGGTGTAATCTATTTTCCACCACCACATTACATGGATGGGTATAATGGTGTAACGAATAACTATACATAGTTATTAAAACATCATATTGATTCTGATATATTTTATAATCCACTCCAATTCAATTCAATATTTATGGAAATGATATCATCGCTCGTGCGTACGTACGGACTACCGTCTCCACGACGTGATGAGATTCATTCTCCATGTTAACCATTTAAGAATGATTATAAAGTATATATAAGAAATAATAATGAAATATATGACATTATAAAGCTACTGGATTTATATATATATGTATGTCATCTACTTACTTCCATTCAAGACAATAAGGAAAGGAAAACAACGTTCATGCGTACGTACGGACTACCGTCTCCATGAACGGTGTTTTTCATTTCATTTATCTATCTATTATATATATATATATATACTGAATATATATGATATATAAATCATATTTTATATTCTGGAAGTAAGTAAATCATGATATAAGTAATAATAATGTCAAGAACAACAAGTCAAAACACCTACGATAAATGAAACGATTTTACCCAAAACGCTTCTTTAACATGGAATTTACAAAAGAACGGGTAATATAATGTCATAAGTGAACCGCATATGATATCATAACAATGAATATGATTATGTAATAAGTCAATGACATTATTTAAATCATTATACAGGAGGTTCGGACACATACGAAGCAAATCGGACCTAAGGTAAGGGAAATATCACAATCTCATTTTTATCCGAGATTGTTTATACTTTAGTATTTAATGGGGTGTATTTTATCATCCACATCCATGTTTCATAAATATATAATATTATTTCCATCCACCTACAATTTTTTAAATCCATTTTTACCCTTCGGTGAGTTTTTAGTAATATGTATGAAAGGAATCTTTTGTCGTTTTTCGTGCGAGGTACTTTTTGACTTTTCTGACAAAAGTACGAAGAATGTTTTTTTTAACTTATACGGAATGAATAGATTTTTAAAACATTATTTCCAAGAAACTTACTTTACAAATTTTCAAGTTTATTTTTAATCAACCTATTTTATTTTAATGTCGTATGACATGTTATGAAAGGAAAAATGTTTTTGAAGTAGAAAGAATATTTTCCTCAAGAATGGAGTTCAGGTATTTTATCAAAATTATTTTCCATCTAAGATAATAAAGGGTTCTGTTTTTATCCCTATTATTACATTGATTTGATTATGTTGTGAGGGAATTATTTTTATGAAGTCATTTACCTTATATGATTTGTTTTATGATGTCATGATGTTTCAAGAATCCCATTTTTGTTACATGTTTTATGCGATGATGTATGATTTATGATTATGTGGCACACATAAGAAAGGATTAATTATAAGATGGGTGGGACCTATATCTCCCTCCAATGCATTGGGTAATGATTTTATATCTCATGAGATAGACATGGCTGAAATGGTAGGTTATACCGGTTCAGTGAAATAGGGATGAAATGAGGGTTACTCGATTCAGAAAGGGACTTTGTCCACTAAGATAGTCTTGGCAATGAGTCTTGACTAACAAGAAATGATTCTCTATGATTATGTGTGAATGCCACAAATTTTCATGTTTTAAGTTATGATTATTGTGATTACATTTCACTGCCATGATGTATCCCATGTTATGAAATTATGCTCTCTTTTACTGGTTAAGATTTCCAAAATGTTATGTTCTTATGAATATGATGTGATTGATATTTCTTTTGTTTACCCTTACTGAGCATTTGAGCTCACCCTTTTATGTTTTCTTTTCCCCAGGATATAAAGAAAGGTTTTAGGTAAAAAAAGGGAAGATCTTTATGGGAGATATTGAAGATCTTTTACCACGATTATAAGATTATGTTCCGAGTTTCCAAAGACACTAAACTATTACGATCCTTGTGTGTGTGTTTTTTTATGTACCAAGTATTCCGCAAAAGTAATGTAATGTCCATGTACGTCAAGATTCGGGTCTCTATAATTATGATACATATATATTATTTTAACATTTTAGTAAATCTATGTTTTTTTATTCCCACACTTTTAAAAGAGAACTTATTGTCCTCTATTCCTCACAACATTAGAGTACTTTATTTAATAATAACACTTAAAATATATCTCCAAAACATATTTCAACACTTTTATGGGTCTTGGAATCCCTAAAATACCAAATATAGACGACTTAAGGTGTAATAAAATGAGGATATTCCCAAAGAATATATATGTCAAAATCCACCATTTTAATGATTTATTCTACTTCTACCGACATAAAATATTATTTTTCTATGAAAAATTAATAACATATCTATCTTAAATACACTAAAATTTTAATATGATTCTATTATAACCATTTTTCATCACCATGAACATCATATGGAAGATAAATAAATTGCTCATGTGTATGTGTGTTTAGCGACCACTATAAATAGATGTGTTCAATTTTTTATCACAACCTCACAGGGATCATTATTTTTGATGGATTTAATTAATATATATCATATTAATTACATAATTATATTAATTTAAATATATTAATATTCACATGTTTCATCCATGTTAAATTGATAATATATTTTGTTTGTACATGTGGTCTACAACCTCTATAACCAAATGGGATTCATTTTTCATGTACAAAATTCATAAAAGGTTATAAAATATTATATTCTTAATGTATGTTTTATGCATTTCATGATTATTGTTATGAATTTGATTTAATATTGATCTTTTTAACCGTGGTCGACCTATAGAATCCTTTTTCACATTATAACCCAAACATCTTAAAAACCTTCGATATAACATTAACTATTACTAAACTAAATGAAACAATGTAAAATATAATGAAAATAGAAAATGAAAATGCAAGGAAATTTAAAATGGTGTCAAGAAAAAAAAAATTGATATTTTTTTTGTTATGTTGGGGTTAAATAATATATGATGGAAGGAAATATTCAAGTTGAGAAAATTTTATTTAAATGATTATTTTAAATGTTTTAATGATTTTTCATATATTATTCCTCCATGAAATTATTATTAATATGATTTTAATTATGTTATTGGTATACTTAATTGTATTTTCAATTTCAATTTAATCATTTCTTGATTTTATCTTTGAATTTTTAAATTAAATATCTTAAAAAATTCCTTAGATGTTATTATTGATATTTTAAATAAAATTGAAAGGCATGATATTTTCATATATGAATGTAACCGAATTTCCCATATTTATGACCTTTGTTATTGAGAAATATTTATATTATCAATTTTATTTTAAAAAAAATTCATATTTCCAAATAATATTGTATTTTTAGAAACATTCATTGATGAAAAATATTTTTATGGTTATTTTTATCTTATTAATGGGTGTTTTTCTACATAAGTGTTAAAAAATATTTTATGAACTTTTATGATGGAAGTTTAAGAATATATATGTTTAATTTATTATATATTAATTTTACATTTTTATTTTTGATGGTGAGCCTGTTATTTTTCTCCAATTCATTGGTAAATGTTTATATTCATCAAATAATTTTATTGTAATTATCCATGTAGGTCATTCTAATTATAAGAGTTCTTATAAGGGTTGTAAGAAGGTGATATACCAGTTCAACTATATGAATGCTCAATTATTTCAAATTATTTTTCATGTAAATCTATTGATTCTTTATATAAGTTATTGATCAATTTAATAAAGTGACATTTACGTTCAAGTGTAAATAATTTTTGATTTAATACAAATGTATTTCAAGGGTTATTAGGTATTTTATGAAACCCTCATGACTATATTTTTTCATTTATAATTTATTTTAAATCCCTTTATGAAAAAATTGTGTATTAAATGTGATTAAATGTGTATATACACCATTATTAGACCTCAATGTTTCTTTTATTATAAGGAAACTCGTTTTTATGATATCATGGTTATGAAAAGAAGTAATGATTTTATTTTCATTTTATATTTTCCATACTATAAATTTTGAACTAACAAATTTTTTTTAAATTATTATTTTTTTGAATATAGATGGGTAGGGATAATAATTATGTAATGTATAAAATAGTGATTATTTTCCAATAAATGTAAAAATGTTTTATTTTAAATGCTAAATATTATGGAAATAATTGATACTGAGTGGAAGTATCAACATTGTAATGTATGGGATTATTAGATAAGAGTTATGACCTAATTATAAAAATCACTAAAATTAAAATAACATTGAAATTTAATAAAATATTCATTTCATTTAAAACTGAAAATTATGTAATTTTTAATGCTATGTCTGTGTACTTTCAATCCTAATCCTATAGATGGTAGCATGATCCTTGATTCTCAAACCATCATCCACCTCTTTTTCCTCCACAAAGTGTAATTGTATATAGAAATATTAGTTTTTGATTAGTTATAAACACATTATCTGGTTCATATTCAACTCCTAATATTTGAATATATATATATATATATATAATGACCTTATCATTAGTTTAAAATTAAATTTTTTTTATTGAGGTAATTCAGGCATTCTATTTATAAGTGTTTTGAACTTTGAATCGGGAATAAGTTAATTTTTCTTCCCACCTTTTAATTAAATGAGGCATAATAATTTACCATGTCATTCTATATGATGAAACGTATTAATGAATTTTTAAAATAACACTATATATTATAAACCCTTCCCTATTATTGGGTAATGAATATATTGGTTCAGTGACCAATACATTGTTTAATTATTATAGCATTCATATTATTTTACCATCTAAAATAAATTTTACCTCTTCTATATTATAATGGATTGTGTTATTTATTTCTCTAAGAAATTTCCCAAAAATAATTTACAGAATCTAGGGAACTTGTGAAAACTAATGACCATGTTATTATCGTTAGTCCGAGCCATTTCTAAATAAGTTTAATATTTATTGTATATATAAATATGATCCTATGAGGGATATAATAACCATATAATGAAAACATTATATAGCCATAAATCACACCTTAATAATTCTGTAAATCGAAACATATTACGTATGCTTAATAACACAATCCCCAAATACTATTCCTATTTTCCAGTGGTCATAAAATAGAGGAATATTATCTATTATGAAAGCCATAAACAAATTTATATAGTCTATAAAAACTCAATTAATTAGATCAATGATGTTGTAAGGTAAATTTTACAATCTATGTGGAATCACTATAACAAAAATGTTTACTGATTCTATTAAAAAGAAATCATTGAAATATCCACCATCATGAAATTATATTGTGAGTTCCAGATCTAATTTCAATCATTGAAAATTATTCATATCCTCTGAGTTGGTAAAACAATTCAACATTATAAGGTAATGTATAATTATTATTAATATTAGTCATGTTAAATAAATAATAGTTAATTCAAAGGTACATGGTTCCATCCTTATTTTTGGAAAAAATGACTCATAAACCCATGGTGAAATAATACGGTATATAAAACGCATAACCATATTTTATTCAATAATAATTTTCAATTAATCCAATTAAATTTTATATATTTTAGAAGGATTCCTTGAGATATTCCAAGACTTACAGATTAGTTCACTTAAAAACTCAACCAAACACTCTTTGACATGACCAGGATGTTTATCTAGGAATAAAACAGTAAATACCTACTCAATAGGCATGTCATTGATAAATAATTCCTTTTGGATAATTTTATATATAAATAATTCTTCAATCTAAAAAAATACACATATAATATAATTTCATTCCAATGATATATCATTCATTAAATGATAATTGAGGTTAGGATGATCTGACATATAAAGTGAGATCTTCTATTCCTAAAAAATTAATTGTGTTCTATATATGGATATCCAATCCATAAAAAAATGTCAAATTTAACCAAAATTATAATAATTATAATGTTGGAATTAACTTCTCACAAATCTAAATAAAAAAAGATTTAAATAACTTAAACAAGATCATTGTCCCATCAAGGGAATTTAAAAATAGTTTTATAACTATCACTTGATGTGGTGATTCCAAAACCATAGAAAACTGGTATAATATGAAATAATGGATAAACCATAATCAAATAAGGTATACTATGGCCTATAATAACAAGTATTTTTTACATTATATCACTTCATTCTCCTGATCTACCATAGTGGTAGTTATTTGAAATTCTTTCCTTTATTCTATTTATTTAGGAGGCTTTGGGGATTATTTTTTTTATTTAGACACATGGTTGGGGAAATGATTCATATAGTTTCCTATATTATAATACAAGATGAATTATTGTATGGGTAAATAATTTTTTGTTAAATTATTTTCCCTTATTATGCTAATATTTCTCTTTGACAAAAAATGATAATTTTTGGCTTGTTGGGATACTTTGACACAGATGTAGCATATATCTAACCTTTTAAAGAAATTACCAGGGTTCTTCCTATCACAATATTGGTGAGCAAGGGGTTTTAATTTATTTATCCCATGTCACATACCATCATGGATCCTTTGTTATTCCACCTTCCTATTTCAATATTCATATTAGTACGAGGAAATATATTCAATCATTACATTTAGCACATATCAAACAATTTCTTCGTATCATAAAAATTCTCTTATGGAAAAATTATTTCAAATTTTAAGTTTTTTTCCACTGAATAAATAATCTATTTTACTTTTTATATTAGAAATAAAATCATAAAAATTATTTAAATCCTTGTGAAATGTTATTTATAAGTTCTAATAGATTCATCCTCCTTCTATTTTTACTCTCGAAATTACTCTATTTTTGTTTTCAAAATATTATGAGGAAAATACTTTCAAAATTACACTTTATTAAACTCTACCCATTATATGGAGTCCACCCTATATTTTATCACTTTATTCTAAATTATATTATAATATCAGTTATAATTTTCTTCCAAATAGAAAAAACTATAATAACAAGGACATCATCCAAACACATGAAATTGGAAAATATCTTTCCCATCAAATTGATTCATTTCTCAATGATTATTGGATTTAAAGAGATGATAATAATATGTCGAAACTACCACACTAATGACTTTGTACAAATCATCTCCCTCTTTGGTGTTTTCAAGATATCTTTGGGGTTGGTGTTATTATTCATATATTTTCAATGTATATTGAGCATTAATATGATTCCATACACTCTATCTGTTATTCCATTATGGTTTTCATTGGGTAAACTATCACATTGTTCCTCACACTTATTATTAACATGTTTCCTTCTAGTTTTAGATCTTACTAAAACCCAAAAGTAGTTGAAATGAAAGACTAATAACTAAAACCATAATGGAATCTCCAAATTCATGGAATTAAACATTAAAAAATATTAATCTATAACATTATTAATTTAGTACATAATGATTTTAGCTAATCTTACATCTTTCATGGTTCAAATTAATATTGGGTATCTAATACCTCATAACCAAACCCAAAAACATAACCATGAAATAAATCATTCATGTTAGTTTCTAATAATAATCTAATATAAAAATACATATCTGTTTGGAGTGTCAATCTTGGTTTATAATTTTGAATCTTTTTTATGAAAAAAGAGACAATAAAGTAATCCCCAAATCAATCATTTTCTGATTTATTACCCCTGGTTATATCTATTCTATAGCCTATATTTATTTGTAGTATCAGGATAAGAATATAATTTCCAAGAGAACCACCCATTCAACACATTAGAAAATATTTCTAGATATCAACCTATACCTAGACTAATCTATAGGATTTTTATTATTCTTATCTTCCATTACATCCCAAAATATTTATTTCAATCTCTAGGAATAACTACACATGTTATTTATTTCTAACTATAGATATCCGATTTTAGTATTGTTCTATTTTATATATTTCACATGGTAAAAAAATTAAATTTCATAATTATTGATATCCCATGAACTGATATGCTCAATGTCATTGAATATTGTCTATATATTAATCTAATTTTAAAAAATTAATGATCATTCAACCTTAATAAAACCATAATAGACTATATTGTAGAAATGTTATTAGAATAAATCATCCAAAACACATGGGGAATTAAAACCAAAGAATGTGGTGAGATGAAAAGAATATTATGGGATGAATAAACATTTCATCAAGGATAAGTTCATAAGAATATTTGAATAACATGAGAATAAAGAAAATATCAGAACATAATGACTGATAATCACATAAGTGAGATAATGTTACCAGTAATGTATATGAACTATATAGTGGGGTGGAATCAATGATAATATTTTTTAAATTTCCTCCACTATAAAATAAAAATCCATACCATGTTAATAATTTGAGTTTTTAAACATAATAATATAGCTTCCCCATTATGAAATTCTTGGTAAGATAAAACATAAGTCATGCATTTTTTGGGGCCCATTCTATATGTGTGGGGATATTCTTTATTGTGTTTTGATTCAGTTTAAAAATGGATTCTATAGTATGATCTATCAAAGATAGGGTAGAAAAATAATTATAGATTAACTTGATAATGGTGTAAAATAATTAGTTTATACATATTAATATTGGTTATTATAAGATATAACTATTTCCTCTACAAAATTGAGAAAGATATCTTTTTATAATGGCTTATTTTCCTATATGGGAGATACTCGACTAATATAGTGTATAATAATGATGATAGATTATTCTCTAAACCCATCATTTCAAGAATATAAATCTGATGTAACTTCTTCCTAGAATTTTTTTCATGATAAATATTTTCTTCCATTGATCATTCTATCATAACTCACAAAACTAAATATTGTTGAAAACCACATAAAATAAGTGTAATAACCATTATATAGTAGTATTAACTTTGAAAATATAGGGAATTAAAAAATTAAAAATATCAAATTCATGAAAAAACAGTTTTTGGGTCAACGACATTCAACACATAAAAATTAATCGAATTAGACCAACTTCATTGATATATCATAGAATCATTTGGACAAAAATCATTTGTAATTCTTAGTTAGGATCACAAATTATCCTTCACAAACTCTTAGTTTTGGAGGAACATATCTAAATCATCAATATATTTATAAATTCACAAAATATTATTTAATGTTCATCTATAATATATTATATTAGAAATGTATATTTTCATTAAAATAATTCTTTTGAAAACAAATTGTGAAACCATGATTCTATAAGTCATTCCCTTTTAAGATTTTATTTCCGGAAACAAATGTATCTTTACTAAATACAATCTTAATATGTTAGTTTTACATCCAATTCCACATTAATTGGATATCATATAGTTGAAAACCTCATTATGGTAAATTTGATACGATAAATATGTGCTAATTATTCATCATCCAAAAAATATTTTCTACAAAAAACAATCAAGAAAACTGTGTTTGTCAAATTCATTCTATTTTTATTAAATAGGTATCCACTTTTGCGAAAAATACATCTAAAAATAATTTTATGATTTTTGTAATATTTTTATAGTAAAAATTAAATATACATTACATAATCCATCTGATAATTATTCATATACTTCTCCATCAAAAAATAATCCGAAAACACTTTCTAATTGCATCAACATTCTATATTTAGTTATCTATAATTTTCTTTGATGGATATGTATTTATATATATGGTATAACATTAGAAAATTATACATTGATTAATAAATAAGTTATTTATATTTGCAATATTTTACTCTACAAGGGTTCCCTTGTCTTTGTATGATCAATTAGTGTATGATGAAATTATTTTGGAAATTTTCATGTCCTCGAATAGATGAACTTGTTATGGTATCCTACATTTTTTATCATATAATCGTTAATTTAAAATCACCACTTCATAACAAGAAATATTTGAATCCAAAACTCTGACATTGTATATTAAACACTGTAAAAAACTCTTAACATGAACATTTTAAATCTTTATCCTTCATATATAGTTATATAGAGTCATAAAAATCATCTACATGTTTTGATATTTTAGTAATAAAAAATCATCATCTAAATGAATATCCAAACCATCTAAACATGTTTTTAATGACATTTCAGCCCCAAATAATTTTTATATATACATAATATGTTTTAACACATGTTTTTAAATTTAAAAATATAATAAAAACCTCTATGTAAAACATGGGGTTCTATAAGTGACCTTAAAATCCGCATGAGCCATATATCTTTGGTGTCATAGTGTAATCCCACCTTCAAGACCAACACATTCCACACTTATAACATATAACAGTACCTATTATAGACACAATAAGAGGTTTAAAAAGATTTATGTCATGAACCAATACGAGAATCATCAAGATCCTACTTTATTTTGAAGGAACATACACCACCACAGTGAGAAAATAAAACTCCTGACAACCTTGAAATTCCATCTATGTCCATTTGTATCATCACCACTCTATTTAACATATGATCTTTAAAAGGTATATTCTGTCACAAACTATCCTAGAGGGGTTTGTGATGTTACTCCCCACCCCTTCCTCCTGTAGGCTTGGTGTTGGTGACTTGCACCGAGTAGGCATGTCACTAAAAATGGAGGCATTACCAATGTACTAGTACACATGCACACAATGATGAAAGGTTAAAAACTAAGTAAATCATTCATTCAAACAAATATGGATAATAAAACCAAAGTGAAACATAAATGTAATGTGAAAAAGGGTGACTCGGCCTAGAATACCATCCCACCGAAAAAGGAAGTGTCTATAAAAATAGTACTGAAGCCCTTCTACAGAAAATCCTACCCAAATGGTAGGTGAATGGAATATGCCTAATGTCATAGAATTACACCATGTCTATCTGAATTCACTAGGAACCACATAGTCATGGATCTCCTTAATCTCTTTAAATACATTGTTCATCTTCAAAAAACATAAAACATGTGGGACATTCCTGTATAGGGGTGTGTAAAACGGTTCTGATTTGGACTCCCTTAAACTACAAAAAAATACCACAAAAGAAAGCATAGGATAAGTAAATTAATCTCAAACATGTATAAGTCTATGTCATGAAAAGAAATATTAGTATATCTAATCACAAAAAACACATTATTGATGATTCACCAAGTACTGATGAGACTCTCAGCACCGATTAGTCACTTAGACCTGATGAGTCACTTAAACCCGATTAGTCATTTAGACCCAAGGAGTCACATTGACATGATTAGTCACATAGAACTGGAGAGAATTAGTCATTATTTCAAGTATACATTCAGTCACATAGTCTTCACATCATAGCATGCCACATGATTCATCTCATAGCATGCTTGTTCCGTGAGAACCTACTCTATAAGACAAAGGTCATATATTGACCTCCATTAAAACAAAATAAATGTATATCAAAAAGACTACCTCATCACACGGGTACCTACTCCAAATAAATCACATCAAATTGACACACTATTCAAAAAAATTGGGTATTTTAGTAAAACTGGTTCGGGGGGTCTATGTTTGGTCTAACTCTGTCGGATCTACCCGAACCGACCCGGTTTGGCGGACCTAGCCAAACCCAATTTTCCCTAGACCAGTGGACAATCCCATTGGGTCATAGGACCACACCCTACTGGTCAATGTAGTCCCACCCATCTACCCACCTTTTCCAACCTGGGCTGCCTATGTGGGTTGATTCGTTTAGTCAAGATAGATGGCTGTTGCGCCCCACCATATAAGAAGACATGGTCAAGTGACCATGTCACCTCTGTCCATGCAGACCGTCCACATTGAAAATGGTCTGAAAACATTGCCAGCTCACACCCATGGTAGAGTCGCATGTCTCCCATCTTACACGACCCAAGGAGACGCATCCCGCAGGTTCCATGACCACTTACTATGGCACATCACTTCTATTGCCACCACGGGCGCCTTTGTCGTCGTCTGTCTGCTTCCATGTGGCTGCTTCACCACGTGACACCGCCATGATCCACCGATGTTGGTGACCCTCCTTCCACAGGTCAACACCATCATATTGGTGGCCCATTTTCCAAAAATTGAGAAACCATGAAATCCATGGGTAATCATATCCACTACCGTATTATCAAAATTTTCATTCCATCAATCCGGGGTCCAACCACATTCAAAACCTCCTGAAAATAATCTGATGCAACTATGGGAGGCTATTGGAAAAGAACGCAAGAGAGACAGATAGTACCATGAACACCTCAGGAAAGAACATTGGAATTTTTTATTCTATATCTATTCATCCTTTTAGAAAAATGGGAAAGAAATCATATTGATAACCACTATGGTGCACCCCTTCAAAACCCTACAACAATAAATATTTATCCAGCAAGATCGATCGGTCCGTGGATCAGCCTATTAGTGGGTTGATCTACATTCATCATTCAGAAGGAATTACCATGGAAAATAGAATCACATTGAAATATTCCCTTATGTGGGATTGGATCCTCCACTACTATTGATTCATTTTCTTTGATGATTCACTAAATAGCCATCTCGATACGCGCCTCCATCTTTGTTGGGGATTTGTTGTTTGTCAACGTTATTCTTATAGAGCCTCAAAGAATTCCACTAGGATCAGGCCCCAAATTCCATGTCCATGACAGGATAAAAATTGAAGAAAATTATTTTAGATTTGTTTTCACACTATGTTGCATCATCACCATGATGTTTCCTTTAGGATGCGAAACTATTGACTCATCACTGC
This sequence comes from Viscum album, assembly GCA_963277665.1. Taxonomy (NCBI): domain Eukaryota; kingdom Viridiplantae; phylum Streptophyta; class Magnoliopsida; order Santalales; family Viscaceae; genus Viscum; species Viscum album. Next base: position 1,870,328,338 of record OY728147.1, read on the forward strand.
ATTGGAACATCGCTGCAAGTCGATTAAAAAAATAAAATTAAAAAACATCAAAAAAATTATATTACTTTATTCTTCTAATACGTCAAGAATTAACATTTTCCATTAACCGATACCAGTCGAGGATAGACCCCTCTTATGGAATATTCAACATTCTGAAGGCATTGGTGCCCTCATTTTTTTTTGATACGGGAACCAGTTTCTTTGTTACTAAAACCACACACATGCTCTTAGAAAAAGATCTAACATTTCTTCTAGGAACCCCGAGCCTCGAAATCACATGTCATCTTAGTTACTATCATAAAAATATTCAATTAAATTTTTAAAACCAATTTACATGGAAATTACAGGATATTAAATTCTCCCTACATTAAGGATACATCCCCTAAATCCAAAACAAGTACTAATCCAACAAATGGGGGTACAGAACATGAATCTGAGCCTCCCAATCCCATGTTACCTCCTAGAGATTATCATGACGCCAATGCATGTGCACCTAAGGAATAGACCATCCATGAATTACCTGCTCCAATCGATGCATTAACTCCACCAAGAATTTTGTAAATGTCACCCCACCATCAATGATCAGCTCTCCCTAGTTGAGGATTTGTGATGGATTATGCACATATATCCTCAATTACGATATGTGAAAGAAATCATATGAAAGATGCATCTATGGGAGTAGATCTAGGCAGTACACAACCTTTCCAACTATACTCAGAATCATGGGTGGTCTAATAAATCTCAGAGACAATTTTTATCCCCATCCAAATCATTATATCCCACATCTAGGAGAGACCTCAAAGAACACATCGTATCCCTACTCAAACTCTAAGGGACTCCATTTTCATTAATAATTTGACTTATAATAGCTCTATTCTGTCTTCATCCACACATGGATGACCTACACCATCTCCATAGTGGCATAAACTAACTATGGGACCATGAGTGCTAACTCTCCGGGGTCAGTCCAACAGGGTGGTGACCTGCAGAATCCCTCATACAAGGCCTCAAATAATTCCATACTGATGATTGAGTTGAATCTGTTGTTGTACATTAACTCCACTAGGGGTATTTGATCCTCCAAACTGCATTAAAAATTGAGGATCCGAGAACATAACATGTCCTCTATGACTAGAATGTTCCGCTCTATCTGGTCGTTTGTCTATGGGTGGAAAACTGTGATCAAGCACAAAAAATTCCCAACCACCTCCGATATTCAATTATATAAGGAAGATGTAATTAATTTATATATATATATATATATGATACTATCAATGATAGGAATACATGGAGTCGAACTACCCCATTTATGTTGAGGCATCCCAAGCTCTGTACTGAACTGTGTTCTTGAATAGATAAGAAGTGGGATGACATAGTGAGTCAGTCAACGATCACTAAGATGGTATCATGACTTCTAGATGTATGTGGTAGTCCCATAAGAATTCAATAAATATTCCCTTCCTCATCCACTCTATCACCTCAAGTGGTTTATTCAATCCCATTGGAACCTGGTGATCAGCCTTAACATGGTGACAAGACATAGAAGTACGATGTGTTTTCTTGATTTCATTGCGCACCACCTGGTCATGAAGTACAAAGGTCTCTATCCAAATGTCGGCCATCTACATAAAGATATGTCACGTGTGGTAAAATACTATATACAGTTGAGTAATACAGTACATAGTAGGACACCCTGAAACGATAATGGAAAGACTACAAAAAAACACACGCGAGAAGTGTCATTTGTTCACAGGGGTTTATGATTAATGCATGAATCGAAAACCCTACATAAATAATTATAGAACAATCTATATTGATGAGGCACCTAGTCCTGATGAAAATATCATCCCTAATGAGTCACTTTGACATGATGAGTCACCTAGACCTAATGAGTGAGTTAGACTCGATGAGTTAGTTAGACCCAATGAGTCACATAGGCCAAATAAGTCACATAGCCCTGTAGAGACTTAGTCATGATGTCACCTATATATCTAGTTGTATAGTATTTTTATCATAAATATCCATAATATTCATCTCATTTTACAATTTCTCTAAGATAACATACTTTTCAATTCAAAGGTCATATGCCTACATCACCAAACACAAACATATATTTTCTCAAAATCACATCTTCATCATGAGGGTCCCAATGTCATAAGAAGATTATCAAACAGACACACCATTTGAATTTTATGTGAAATTTATTGAAAAGGGCAAGTTTGGGTCCGAGTCTAGTCCAACTTAGTTAGATCGACCCATCCCGACCCGGTCGGGGCTAGGCTAACCTGAACCGGTCTGTCCCAAAGGCCATGCCCATTGGGCCCCTAGACCGTATCCCATTGAACCACAGACCGCTGGGCCAGGTTTTTCAACCATATGGCCTGCTCACACCCATGATAGAGCTATGGGTATCCTATCCGACATGGCTCAGGAAGATGTATACCACCAGCACCATGGCCTCCTACAACAGCGCATTGTCAGCATCTATCTTCTACCATGTGGTCATGCCACTGCACTCCACTGTCAGCGGAACTCCTACTGTGGGACACCTCCGTCGTCGTGGTGGCCCACTTTCCGAACCATGAGCACAGTTATAATCCATGGGTTAGTGTCTCCACATCCATACACTACAAATTGTTTCACCATCAGTCCATGAGTCCATCCATGTTCGGAACCCCCCAGAAAGATTCCAATTCAACTATGGGGTGTCCATCTGTGAATAATGAAAGTGATAAATAATGAGTACAATGAACAACCATGGAATGTATGTCAACCTTGTACATTCAGCCTTTGTTCTAATTATTCAAAAAAAGAATGGAAATCATACTGATAACTAATAAGGTTCACCCACTTCAAAACCACATAGAAATAGTATTTACCCTGCATGAATGGTTGATCTGTGGATCAGCCTGTTAGTGGGTTGATATGTATTTGTCTTTTAGAATGAAATAATAGGTGAAATGAAATGACATATAAAAAACCCCTATATATTATTGGATCATCTGATATCGTGGATTTGTTTTCATTGATGATCTTTCGAAGAGTGATCTCGATCTTTCTATCTGTCATCGTTAGGGATTTTCTGTTCATCAAAGTTATTTTTTCATAGCCTCAGAAAATTCCACCAGAATCGTTCCCCTGATCACATATCCATGTTATTCTAATAGCTGATGAAACACATTTCAAGTTTGATATTAATCTATATTGCAGATGTGAAATTCATTTTTAGTTAATAAGTGAAACTGGTGACTCATCACCGCATTTCAGCTTCAATGTGGGACATTTAAAAAAATAACTTCTTAAGTGTTATTTTATTTTCTTCTTTTAAAAATTACCAATTTATCGTTTTCCCTTAACCCATGTCGGTCGAGGTTAGACCCCTCATTAGGTAAAGTCATCATTCTGGATGTAGCGGTTCCCCAAAATTTTCTGTCCGAGCACTGTTTTAGATGTTTTTTAAACCACGATTGAATGCATAAAAATATAAAAAATTTATTCCGGGAAACCCGGGCCTCAAAGCCCACTGTCATCTCAGTTCCTAGATTTGAAATAATAAATTAAATTTTAAAAAAATACATAGAAATTATGGGAAATTACAACATTAGAATTAAAAACATAGAATGAATATCCTATTAATTTCCCAACTAAAACCTTATAAACCTAATATTCTCATTCGGTACTATGTCAGGTTAGAACAACAGAAGATCAACAATATGATTTGGGTAATTTTTTATAGTCTTTTCAAATTATAATGTTTTAAAAACATTTTATCCTTGGCCAATAGAATCAACCTTTGATAGAACTGGCCAGTTAAAAGTAACATGACTTCTTTCCACTCTAATACCACATGTTTCTTCACTATCACCATAGTGTACCACCATATCCTTCGTGTTCCTTCCATAAAAAATACTTTACAAATCAACATGATTTCAACAGGTGTCTTGAAAGAATTGAATAAGAACTCAATATTTCTCAACCATTCCTTATAATTTTATTGATCATTGGAACCTTTGAATGATGGCTGATTTTAGTGATGGAAATCATGTCAATGATTCCTGATATCATCCCTTAAAAGCTCCATTGATGAATCCATAATGGGAGATGGTGGTGGTTCTTTTACTAGATCAAAAACAGTATGGAAGACCACCTCTACTAGACTCGGTTCCAAAATAGGATTCTATAACTAAGGCTCTGTATCGTATTCCTCCTGGATTCTATTCTCAAGACTTCTTAGATGCATGGTGTCACAAAACATCAACATACAACGTAGAATAAATTAAATTCATAATGAAATATATATAAAAATAAAAAATATTCCAATAAAAAAGAAAAACAAAATTTTGATTTCCATCTATCCAAAATAAATAGTATGTATTAGACTAGAACTAATCCTCAAGACATCTTTCTCAAACAACCCCTAGTTAAATAAGGTTAATTATGTTGAGATATAGATATCAACTCAATTTCCACCTCCTACTCAACCCTAAAGAAAATATACAATGCAAACTAACTTGAAGGAAATATAAAAAACATCCACCTTTGAAACCACATTATCAAAACCATTACCATGTACCCTAGTAACCTGATAACTATGATGGTACTAACATTGGTCGAAGGGTGTTTCTGTTCTCCATGGGTTGGTGACTAGATCCTTTTATCATATAAAATGAAAGCACAAATGAATTTTCCTCAAACATAGTAGTAGAAAGATAAAAAAGATAAAATACCTTCAAAAAAAACATTACATGAAGAATTGTACCAGAAGTCAAACTGGCATGACAACCCAAATTACTGTATAAAAGTACCAGAAATTGGATAAAATACCCATGTACTAATGGATGAAACTCACCAAGAACAATGATCAATAATAATAACCACCTTAGAGTGGTTCTTTCCCCCACTCAAACCTGGACGAAGATAATCAACAAACACATGAATGAATATGTATTGAGTGATTTAAATGCCCAATATGGTCTTAACAAAGAAATCAATAGTAGATACCAATATTTAGTTCACTAAATAAATAGATTTAAAATTAAAATAAAAGGGTTTAAAATTTTAAAAACATATTTAAAAAAATTATGTTTTTCATTTAATATGATGTAATTTTTCTAAAAAAACGATTCACATTTCAATTGATTGAATATTTAAACAAAATAATTTAATGAAATATTTTATATAAAATAGTTTATATAAATCCACAATGCATGTAAAATTGTTTATAAAACACATTGTAATATATATTACAAAGACAATAAAGATAGAAACATGGTTATATGGATGAAGGGATTATATTTCAAGGATAAGGGACTCAACACACTCATGGTGACGCAACATTATACATATAAGAACTTCCCTTTTTTAATGGACAAAGGAGACCTCATCAGCATCCTATCATGGACGAGACATGCTGCTTTTATATTTTAGAAAATTTTAAAACAAAGGGTGTTGTCCAATAACTCTGTAACTACCTATCTCTTTAATGATCTCTAATAACAAACAATTATGGAAAGTTTATTTTAAAAATTCAAAAAATTAAATTTATCCCATTGTTTATTTAAAAAATGTACATTTCCCACTAAAAACCCAAAATGGGTTTTTAAAAAAAATATGCCTTTTCTAATATAATACCTAAAGGATTCATAAAAAATAAATTTTAATCCATTTTTCAACAAATATAATTTTGAAAATGAATTTCATCAAATCAAATTTTGCAATTTATTTCCACAATTTTCCAAAAATCCTATTTATTAATTAAAATAAATAAATTTTAATTTTAAAAATTTAAAAAATTTAAAAAATGGACCCCAATTAAATAGACTTAGGGGTTTTACCAAATTTAATTCCAAAAAATAAAATTTCAAAAATTAAATCCCCCAATTCCATTCTAGAAATCCAATTTCACAAACCAAATCCCCAAATTTAACAAAATTGGGAATTCAATTAAATAATTACAATAAATTTCATATAATTATATTAAATCAAACAATAGAAATAAAATCAATAAATTTGAGATAAAATTAATTTGGAAATCAAAATGGAACCACATACCTTGTAACACCCCAAGCTTCTATGGTACGCTTCTCTTTTAATAATGCGATAGCGTGTGTTGTCCGCAACACCGAGTTCTAACAACCAATCAAACTAGCCGTTATGAATAGTAATACCTACTTTTTAAAATTATATATATTTTATATTTCAAAATGGACTTCATTTTTGGATTCGGAATATCTAATTTATCCTAAGGTGAAATTTTGGTACTTTTCGGATAACTTTCATATTTTGATGAATAGTGAAAATTACTAAATTTTAATTAAAAACAACTTTTTTAATCAAAATAATTAATAGTGATAAATTATGAATTTTAGTAGTTTTAAAGTATATTTAGAATATAGTTTTACCATTTAATATAATGTTGGTCATTGGACATAATTTTACAATTAAACGGAACATAAACAAGTGTCAATCTTTTGATAGTTATTATCTCTTAAAAACACGCTTTTTGTTTTGACAGCGGGAATTAATTTTAAATTAATTTCTTCCACTTCTGTGTTTTGAATTTAGGAAAATGGATTCCATATTTTGAATCAGGATGTTCAAATTTTTTAAATAGGTAACTTTTATTTTTAGACATTTTGAATAATTACTGCGGTAAATATTTTATTTACCATGGTTAAGGGTAAATCCGGTAAATAAGGGTTAAACAATAATATTATAATAATACTAAATTACCCGAAAACGTGTCTTAACCCTATTGGTTGATATATGGTCGACCATGGGCATCTTTGGGTTTATTTTGGGACCCCATGGATCCACTTGTAAGTGATAATGACACTTTATTTTAATTAAGTTAAAATGAATACAAAAATGACACAAGCATATATCTTTTAGAAAAACAATTGTTACATAGGGTCATATATGTTGGATTTTAGATTATAAATATTCATTAGAAATATAAAAAGATTTCCTACATAATTATATTTTATTTATAATTTTTAGACATTAAATAATTTATTTTATTTATGACACAATGATGATGAAGTAATTACTATAATAGTGAAAAATTAAATTAATTGATATTATAAATACCCAAATAAATATAATATGAAACTTTTAATGAATTAAACTAATTTTCTAAGATAATATGATATATTAGGATTTATTTAATTGACTTTTTTCGAAGTAATCAATCTTTTATGAGTTTCAAAAAAAATCAACTATTGAATAGTGTCAAAATTGACATAAAAGAGTTCTTAAAAAAATATTATATTATTAATTGATATTAAATTCCTAAAAATCTAAGGTTCAGCCAAGAGACTTATATCATGATAGGTTCATCATTAATGGACCACTTGGGGGTCGCTTGGATGTATATAGTATGTTTATTAACCATATTATATAAAAATACAAAGAGACATTGTAAAAGTGAAACTAATTAACTTAGAGTTAATACTTAAAGATATTGTTAATATAAGTACCCAAACCTGTATAAATTCTATTGATTTAGTGGTTTTCGACCTATACCCACCTTAACCTTTGATTAATCAACTTTTGAGCCATTAGAAACCGAATATGAATTTATTATAAATTAATAGTTCTAGCTTTTCCAAAGGTGCCCCTCACCCCTCTTATAAAAGGGCACTCCTCCTTCTCATTTATTCACACCTTCAAAGCCTTTTGGTTCGGCCAAACTCTTCCCAAATACTCTACCAACATCCCTCACTACAACTTAGAGGCCTTAGGTTGATCAGAAATCCAACCTAAGGAGCCCTTTTGATCAAATCAAAAGGAAGAACCCGAAGAAGAGGTAATGTTTTCACCACCCCTTTTCAAGTTCCTTTCTTCTTCCACTTCTTATTTCTTTGTTCTAACCATTCTAAAATAATAAATCCAGTATCTTACATATACTGTGATGTTATTATAAATATGGTACAACCATATTCAGTATTCTATCCACCATTTTAATAACATGTCACCATACGTGCGTACGTACGGCTTACCGTCTCCACGTCGTGGTGTAATTGTTATTCAATATATTATTATTTGGATGGGTATAATAATGATGTATAACTCATGTAAATAATAAATATAACATGTCAATGATTCTGTATATATGATATACCATCCATTTATATATTATTTTAATATCAAAAGAATGAAATTGTCGCTCGTGCGTACGTACGGACTACCGTCTCCACGAACGCGATGAGATTCATTCTCCATCGTATCCATTCAAGTATAATTATCATTTTATGATTTAAAAATGATGTTTAAGGACTTGATATCATTCTTTATATGAATAAGATACAACAAACATGGCTTATGTAACAAAACATATAAAAGAAAATTAGTAAGTTAACACCCGAAACGACGATAATTCTAAGATATTATTAACAAATCAATGTTAAAAGATCATATATGATATCATATTAATATATACGATTCTTGTATAATTTAATAACAATTATTTCACCATTATACCGGAGGTTAACCTACCCCAACCAAGGAAAAGTACAATATAAGGGTTATTTCACAATCTCTTCATTATCCGAGGTTGTTTATACGTAATAATCTACTGGGATTTCTTTATCATCCAAATCCATGTTTCTTCGAAATGTATTTCAAAACATATTTATTATTTACAAGAATATGGGTTAAAGTCATTTATACCCTTTTTTTACTTTTTATAAGAAGTTTATAAAGGAATCTTTCCGTCGTTTTCAAAACAAGGTCCTTTTTAACCTTTTCGACAGAATTAAGGTAAGAATGTTTTTTTAGCTTATACAGCGGGTACGGCTATTTTCCGCCGTTATAAAATCTTCAAAGCTTCCCTTACAAGCTTATAAGAATATTTTCAATAGGAAATCTTTTATTTTATATGGATCTTAAATGATTTCAAAATAAAAGGAGATATTTCTTTAAAAAGAATTTTGATTTCATCTATGTCAACATCCTTTGATGGATTTTAAGATTATTTGAAGTTGATTTATTATGATAAAAAACTTCTATATTGTATTGAAGGTTTTGTGATATGTTTGACTGTGGATGTGCTATTTTTATACCATTCATAGTGTATGGTGAAAGTATTGACATTTCGTATGCTAGTTTTAATACGAATGTTTATGTTATGTTTAAACCTTTTCATATGGGAATGCATTGGACTTAATATGTGACGGGTGGAGCCCGCTATAGCTCCTCGATGCATCGGTAGGTCTCATGAGACAAACTAGTGTCTTGGCACAAGGCCTTGACAAAATCTTATTTTTAGTCTTGGCACGAGGCCTTGGCTATGTGGTTATGATAGTCTGGCATTATGCATTCCATCATTATGAAAGTGGTTATTGATTTTGCATGTGATTATTCGATTAGTAGAATAACCATGTGAATAAGTAAATGGCATTATCTCATTTTATTTATGCCATACTATGTTAAAAGTTCAAGTTTAAAAGTCTTTTGTTTTAGTTATACATTGCCTTAAATGTTTATTCTTATTTATGAAAGTTTCTGCTATATTGTTATCCTTACAGGGCATTTGAGCTCACCCCTTTTCTATGTTTTATTTTTCCCAGGAAGTGAAGAAGTAAATTATGAATGACCTGCAGGGATATTATGTGGGGATATGAGTGTGGATTATGGAGACAATATGTTGTTGTAGTAGTTTTTCATTTTATGATGTAATGTAAGACTTATGAATATATCTAGTGTTTCCAAGACTACTAAACCAATCGGTCTTTTGAGATTTGATCTTTCTTGTGATCATACCAATGTTATGTAATAATGCACCGACTCTGGGTAATTGGGGTCGGGGCGTTACAGTTGGTATCAGAGGAAGTTTAGTACAAACCTTAGAAGCTAGATTTAGATAAACTCTGATTAGAGCACGTAGACCTAAGATGAACTTTGAGGATTAGTATAGAAGAACTTCCTAGAATTTTGGTATTGTAGATATTTTGTGAGTTTTCCGAGAAATACATCCCTTTCTGGATACGAGCAGGTATAGGCGGCTCTGGCACAGATGTACGTAGGGGTAAAACCCGAAAACACCCCTTTGAGCTAGACTCGAACGGGAACTGGTGCACGACAACGGGCCTTGCTTCACTCTTGGTTACGACACTCCCGGGGGATATGCTTAGGATAACTCTCATTTTTCTTTACAAATCATTTTGAAGGGATTATGAGTATATAATTCCTCAAAGAAAACATTCTTATGATTATGGATTATATCCAAAAATAGTTCAATTTATGTTAAGTGTTTTATAAGTATGGGATTATGTATTTTGATTCATAAACTGATCTAGTTTATGCCATTGTTTAGAAATGGCGCCTAGTGGAAGAAATGGAAACCGTATCAATGCACGCACTCCATGTAGGGATTTCCCTCCTGCTCAAGATAATTATAGTGGAGCTGGTGATGCAACTGGAGCCGATCAGCTAATCACCATACTAGGACAACTTACTCAGGTTATGAATAATAACCTTACCCGTATGAAGAACCCTGATCCGCAGCGTGGAGGATCAATGTTAGATCGATTCATGAGGCAACAACCACCAACGTTCAATGGGAGTACAAATCCCTTAGTAGCTGAGCAATGGATATTTTCCCTAGAGAAAATATTTCAGTCTTTGGGGAGCAGTGAAAGGGAAAAACTTATCATGGCTTTTTACCGCCTCACTGGAGATGCTGATCAATGGTGGTCATTGATTCAAAATACAAAGGAAGATGATGAAGTATCAAATATGGAATGGAGGGAGTTCAAAAATCTGTTTTTAGAAAAATACTTTCCTCGCGACCATCGAGCAGATATGGAAAGGCAATTTCTAAGTCTGAGACAGAAGGAGGATGAGAATGTCACAAAGTATGAGGCTAACTTTACAAGGTTAGAAAGGTACGCTGGTGACGATATACGTAACCAAAGAAGTAAGATTGATCGTTTCTTTGATGGGTTAAAACCATTTCTCCGTCGAGAATTAGTCTCACAATCCTTTTCATCATACGAAGACATTGTCTCATGTGCTATCAAGACCGAAAAGGAATTCTCTAAGTCTTATGACTTTAAAGCAAAGAAAGAGAAGAAGAGACATGCTGATCAATCTGGGAATGGAAATAAGGGGAAGAAAGGAAAGGTTGAATATCCATCCTCTGGTAAATGTGGGAAGAAACACCCCGGTGCTTGCTTGAAGGGAATGGGAGTCTGTTACAAGTGTGGTGAAAAAGGCCACCAAGCTCGTGATTGCAAAGGGAAGAAGGAAGCCACCAACTATCAGTGCTACAATTGCAGGGAGATGGGACATTATGCGAATGAATGTCCTAAGCATCAGGATAACTTACCTCAGAAAAGGCCAAGGGATCAAGGCCAAGCTTATGCTATCACTACTGCTGAGGTAAAAGCTCCGAAAGACGTGGTGGCAGGTAATTTAATGGTTTCCTCAAGTTTAGCAAATGCATTATTTGATTCTGGATCATCGCATTGTTTCATATCTTCCCAGTTTGCTAAGAAAATTAGATATTTCCAATTTGATTTAACAAGGGAGTTGTCAGTTAAAACTCCTAAGGGAAGTATCATTGCAACAATGTTTTGTGAATCAGTCCCCATTAGAGCACATAAATTTTCTTTATCTGCTGATCTCATCGTCATACCTATGATTGAGTTTGATATAATCCTCGGTATGGATTGGCTTTCAGACTATGATGCGATGATTTATTGTAAGAAGAAAGAGGTTACGATTCTTGATGATAATGATAAGGAACACCTTATCTTTAGAGCAGAATCGTCACCACCTAATTCTTATTTAGATCCACCCCCAGTAGCTCAACTTAATTCAATTATTGGGGAGGAAGAGAATGAAATAACTGTCGGTGAGGAAAGGAATGTTCAAATAGAGGATGTACCTGTTGTGAACGAATTTGTAGATGTATTTCCGGAAGATTTACCTGGACATCCTCCAGAACGAGAAGTTGAGTTTTCCATTGATTTGATTCCTGGATCAAGGCCTATATCGAAGACCCCTTATAGAATGACCACTGTAGAGTTAGTCGAACTAAAGAAACAACTAGAGGAATTGAGTAATAAGGGATTTATTCGCCCTAGTTTTTCTCTATGGGGAGCCCCTGTTCTTTTTGTTAATAAGAAAGATGGATCTATGAGGTTATGTATCGACTATAGGGAGATCAATGCTATAACGATAAAGAACAAGTATCCCCTACCTCGTATTGATGATTTATTTGACCAACTGCCTGGAGCTCAATACTTTTCAAAGATTGACCTTCGATTTGGATACCATCAGTTGTGTGTGAAGAAGGAAGACATTCCGAAGACAGAATTTCGAACCAGGTACGGGCATTACGAGTTTACTGTAATGCCGTTTGGATTGACTAATGCACCCTCTGTATTCATGGATCTGATGAATAGAGTTTTCAAGGAGTATCTTGATGAATTTGTGGTGGTATTTATTGATGATATATTGGTATACTCCAAAACCTACGAAGATCATGAAAATCACTTTCGCATTATCTTGAAGACTCTGAGGAGGCCTGAATTATATGGGAAGTTTAGCAAGTGTGAATTCTGGCTTCAGAAGATTTATTTTCTTGGCCATATTGTCTCTAAAGATGGAATCTCTGTTGATCCTTCTAAGACCAAGGCAATCCAAGAATGTCCAGCACCTACTAGTATAACAGAGGTACGCAGTTTTATTGGTTTGGCAGGTTATTATCGACGTTTCGTCCATAATTTTGCCCGATTGGCTAACCCATTAACGAAGCTCACACGTAAAGGGGTTAAATTTGTTTGGACAAAAGAGTGTGAAGAATGTTTTGAATAACTGAAGAAAAGATTAGTCAATGCTCCTATATTGACTCTACCATCGGGGAATGATTGGTTCGTTATTTATAGTGATTCATCGAAGAAAGGACTTGGTTGTGTCCTTATGCAGAATGATAGTGTTATTGCCTATGCATCACGATAGTTGAAAATTCATGAACAAAACTATCCTACTCATGATCTCGAGTTAGCAGCTGTGATCTTTGATTTGAAGATATGGAGGCACTACCTCTATGGTGAAAAATGTGAGATTTATACTGATCACAAGAGTTTGAAGTATATTTTCTCACAAAAAGAACTCAACATGGGGCAAAGGAGATGGCTTGAATTACTCAAGGATTATGATTGCACGATACACTACCACCCGGGGAAAGCAAACAAGGTGGCAGATGCTTTGAGTAGAAAAGACCATGGAGTTTTGAACAATATGAGAATTGAAAGGGATCCAATTTTCATGGATCTAGTGAAGATGGACATGGGAATAACCAGGGAAGGCGAAACATCATTTCTTTTTCAAATGGTTGCCAAACCATCTTTAATAGAAAGGATTAAGAGTACTCAGACCGATGATGAAGAATTTCAAAAGAAGATTAAATCTGGGAATGATGGGAGATTGAGAGACTTTGTGTATGAAGATGGAATTTTGAAATTTGGGAAGAGACATTGTGTTCCCGATATACCTGATCTAAAAAGGGAATTGCTGGATGATGCTCATAGTTCCAATTTCTCTATACACCATGGGAGCACCAAAATGTATAGAGATTTGAAGGAACATTTTTGGTGGGACAACATGAAGAGAGAGATTGATGATTTTGTGTCAAGATGTATGGTTTTTCAACAAGTGAAAGCTGGAAGGCAACAGCCTGGAGGAGTCATGCAACCTCTTCCCATACCGGAGTGGAAATGGGACAATATTACGATGGACTTTGTCATGGGGCTACCAAAGACTCCTAGAAGGAATGATGCAATATGGGTGATTGTTGATCGTCTTACCAAGTCATCACATTTTCTTGCTATAAGAGATGATCTACCCCTGGAATGTCTAGCAAGACTATATATTAATGAAGTTGTGAGACTTCATGGAGTACCCTTATCAATTGTTTCTGATCGTGATCCCCGTTTTACTTCAAGATTTTGGAAAAGTCTTCAGAAATCCCTGGATACTGAATATCATTTGAGCACTGCTTACCACCCTCAGACAGACGGACAATCAGAACGGACTATTCAAACCTTAGAAGACATGTTCAGATCTTGTTCACTTGACTTTCTGGGTATGTGGGATCAATATTTACCTCTGGTAGAATTTTTCTATAACAATATCTTCCATTCGAGTATTCAGATGGCACCATATGAAGCGTTATACGGAAAGAGATGTCATACACCAACCTGTTGGGATGACGTTGGTGAACGAAAACTTGTAGGCCCAGAACTGGTGGAGGAAACGGTGGAAAAGGTGAAAGTAATCCAAAATCACATCAAAGCAGCTCAAAGTAGGCAGAAGAGCTATGCCGATAATCGAAGGAAGGATTTGGAATTTCAAGTCGGTGATCATGTTTTCCTGAAGGTATCTCCGTGGAAGGGAGTCATACGTTTTGGTAAGAAAGGTAAATTGAGTCCCAGGTACATCGGACCTTTCGAAATTCTAGAACGAATTGGGGTTGTAGCTTACCGATTGGCAATGCCGCCAAGTCTCTCCAAAGTTCACGATGTGTTCCACGTATCTCTGTTGAGGAAATACATGCCTGATCCAACGCATGTACTCACCTATGAAGAATTAGAACTGGAACCCGATCTTTCCTATTGTGAAGATCCCGTCAGGATTCTTGATACGAGAGAACAAGTACTGAGAAACCGGACGACGCGTCTGGTAAAAGTTTTGTGGAGAAACCATAAGATGGAAGAGGCAACGTGGGAACCCGAGGAACTTATGATGAAGAACCACACGAGTCATTTCGTGCGATAGTATTCTATAAATTTCGAGGACGAAATTATTTGAAGGAGGGTATAATGTAACACCCCAAGCTTCTATGGTACACTTCTCTTTAAATAATGCGATAGCGTGTGTTGTACGCCACACCGAGTTCTAACAACCAATCAAACTAGCCGTTATGAATAGTAATACCTAGTTTTTAAAATTATATATATTTTATATTTCAAAATGGACTTCATTTTTGGATTCGGAATATCTAATTTAGCCTAAGGTGAAATTTTTGTACTTTTCGGATAACTTTCATATTTTGATGAATAGTGAAAATTACTAAATTTTAATTAAAAACAACTTTTTTAATCAAAATAATTAATGGTGATAAATTATGAATTTTATTATTTTTAAAGTATATTTAGAATATATTTTTACCATTTAATATAATGTTGGTCATTGGACATAAGTTTACAATTAAACCGAACATAAACAAGTGTCAATCTTTTGATAGTTATTATCTCTTAAAAACACGCTTTTTGTTTTGACAACGGGAATTAATTTTAAATTAATTTCTGAAACTTCTGTGTTTTGAATTTAGGAAAATGGATTCCATATTTGGAATCCGGATGTTCAAATTGTGTAAATAGGTAACTTTTATTTTTAGACATTTTGAATAATTACTGCGGTAAATATTTTATTTACCATGGTTAAGGGTAAATCCGGTAAATAAGGGTTAAACAATAATATTATAATAATACTAAATTACCCTAAAACGTGTCTCAAACCTATTGGTTGATACATGTTCGACCATGGGCATATTTGGGTTGATTTTGGGACCCCATGGAACCACTTGTAAGTGATAATGACACTTTATTTTAATTAAGTTAAAATGAATACAAAAATGACACAAGCATATATCTTTTAGAAAAACAATTGTTACATAGGGTTATATATGTTGGATTTTAGATTATAAATATTCATTAGTAAGATAAAAAGATTTCCTACATAATGATATTTTATTTATAATTTTTAGACATTAAATAATTTATTTCATTTATGACACAATGATGATGCAGTAATTACTATAATAGTGAAAAATTAAAATAATTGATATTATAAATACCCAAATAAATATAATATGAAACTTTTAATGAATTAAACTAATTTTATAGGATAATATGATATATTAGGATTGATTTAATTGACTTTGTTCGAAGTAATCAATCTTTTATGAGTTTCACAAAAATCAACATTTGAATAGTGTCAAAATTGACATAAAAGAGTTCTTAAAGAAAATATTATAGTATTAATTGATATTAAATTCCTACAAATCTATGGTTAGGCCACGAGACTTATATCATGATAGTTTCATCATTAATGGACCACTTGGGGGTCTCTTGGAAGTATATAGTATGTTTATTAACCATATTATATAAAAATACAAAGAGACATTGTAAAAGTGAAACTAATTAACTTAGAGTTAATACTTAATGATAAGGTTAATATAAGTACCCAAACCTGTCTAAATTCTATTGGTTGAGTGGTTTTCGACCTATCCCCACCTTAAAATTTTAATAATCAACTTTGGAGCCATTAGAAACCGAATATGAATTTATTATAAATTAATATTTCTAGCTTTTCCAAAGGTGCCCCTCACCCCTCTTATAAAAGGGCACTCCTCCTTCTCATTTCTTCACACCTTCAAAGCCTTTTGGTTCGGCCAAACTCTTCCCCAATACTCTCCGAACATCCCTCACTACAACCTAGAGGCCTTAGTTTGATCAGAAAGCCAACCGAAGGAGCCCTTTTGATCAAATCAAAAGGAAGAACCCGAAGAAGAGGTAATGTTTTCACCACCCCTTTTCAAGTTCCTTTCTTCTTCCACTTCTTCTTTCTTTGTTATTACCATTATAAAATAATAACTCCAGTATCTTACATATACTGTGATGTTATTATAAATATTGAACAACCATATTCAGTATTCTATCCACCCTTTGAATAACATGTCACCATACGTGCGTACGTACGGCTTACCGGCTCCACGTCGTGGTGTAATTGTTATTCAATATATTATTATTTGGATGGGTATAATAATGATGTGTAACTCATGTAAATAATAAATATAACATGTTAATGATTCTGTATATATGATATACCATCCATTTATATATTATTTTAATATCAAAAGAATGATATTGTCACTCGTGCGTACGTACGGACTACCGTCTCCACGAACGCGATGAGATTCATTCTCCATCGTATCCATTCAAGTATAATTATCATTTGATGATTTAAAAATGATGTTTAACGACTTGATATCATTATGGATATGAATATGATACAACAAACATGGCTTATGTAACAAAACATATAAAAGAAAATGAGTAAGTTAACACCCGAAATGACGACAATTCTAAGATATTATTAACAAATCAATGTTAAAAGATCATATATGATATCATATTAATATATATGATTCTTGTATAATTTAATAACAATTATTTCACCATTATACAGGAGGTTAACCTACCCCAACCAAGGAAAATTACAAGGTAAGGGTTATTTCACAATCTCTTCATTATCCGAGGTTGTTTATACGTAATAATCTACTGGCATTTCTTTATCATCCACATCCATGTTTCTTCGAAATGTATTTCAAAACATATTTATTATTTACAAGAATATAGGTTAAAGTCATTTATACCCTTGTTTGACTTTTTATAAGAGGTTTATAAAGGAATCTTTCCGTCATTTTCAAAACAATGTCCTTTTTAACCTTTTCGACAGAATTAAGGTAAGAATGTTTTTTTTAACTTATACGGCGGGTGAGGCTATTTTCCGCCGTTATAAAATCATCAAAGATTCCCTTACAAGATTATAAGAAAATTTTCAAAGGTAATGTTTTATTTTATATGGATCTTAAATGATTTCAAAATAAAAGGAGATATTTCTTTAAAAAGAATTTTGATTTTATCTATGTCAACATCCTTTGATGGATTTTAAGATTATTTGAAGTTGATTTATTATGATACAAAACTTCTATATTGTATTGAAGGTTTTGTGATATTTTTGACTGTGGATGTGCTATTTTTATACCATTCATAGTTTATGGTGAAATTATTGACATTTCGTATGCTAGTTTTAATACGAATGTTTATGTTATGTTTAAACCTTTTCATATGGGAATGCATTGGACTTAATATGTGACGGGTGGAGCCCGCTATAGCTCCTCGATGCATCGGTAGGTCTCATGAGACAAACTAGTGTCTTGGCACAAGGCCTTGACAAAATCGTATTTGTAGGCTTGGCACGAGGCCTTGGCTATGTGGTTATGATAGTCTGGCATTATACATTCCATCATTATGAAAGTGGTTATTGATTTTGCATGTGATTATTCGATTAGTAGAATAACCATGTGAATAAGTAAATGGAATTATCTCATTTTATTTATGCCATACTATGTTAAAAGTTCAAGTTTGAAAGGCTTTTGTATTAGTTATACATTGCCTTAAATATTTATTCTTATTTATGAAAGTTTCCGCTATATTGTTATCCTTACTGGGAATTTGAGCTCACCCCTTTTCTAGGTTTTATTTTTCCCAGGAAGTGAAGAAGTAAATTTTGAATGAACTGCAGGGATATTATGTGGGGATATGAGTGTGGATTATGGAGACAATATGTTTTAGTAGTAGTTTTTCATTTTATGATGTAATGTAATACTTATGAATATATCTAGTGTTTCCAAGACTACTAAACCAATCGGTCTTTCGAGATTTGATCTTTCTTGTGATCATACCAATGTTATGTAAAAATGCATCGACTCTGGGTAACTGAGGTCGGGGCGTTACATACCTAGGGATTAATAGATCTCAAAACTCCAAATCCAAATTGGATTCACCAAATAATAACGATGAAAATAATGATCCAAGAATTAAACCCAGGTTTAGGACCCAAGACAAAGGTTACAAGTTCGACCCAAATCAAGGTGATCCACAAGACCATAGGGATGATAATAGAGAGATCTGGAGATAGATAACAAGAAGAGTAAATCTACTAGGAGAATATTGAATGCCATTATCCTGGCATCAATTATCTACTATAGGGGTTCTGAGGGGGAACAAATTTCTCTTTGGAACACTTGGGAAGAATAAATTGTATTAGGGTCATACAAGTCCATAAGGGGTATAAAATATGTTTTATAGAATACTTAAATTACATAATTAGAATAAAAATAATATACAAATGGTTAGCAGGTAAAATTCACACAGTTTAGACAAATCATTCTCCCTATATATGTTCCCCTATTAATGGGTTTCAATGTTTTCATAAGAGGTCACATTGTTTTTTCAACTAGTTCACCAACATAGAAAAATATCACATCCTTGGTTTTCATGGTTTTATCAAGCAGGGTAGGTGATTTGGGTAACCTATGTTCCAACTATGCATATACACAAAAAATTCAATGATTCCAATTTTCCAGCTGAAACAAATCTAAACAAAACCCAACCAAATCATCATTAAAAGATGGTTTTAGGAATAAAAAAATAGCAACATGATGTTACATACTATCTTTTTTTGGTTTAATTTAAAAGGAATTGAATTTATCATTGCCTTTTCTAATAATTAATTACCTTCATTTATTATTTAACATTTAATATTAGATAAAACAATATGGGAAACCTTTTTATAAATGTGTTGATTTCAAACAAGTATTGTGAAGATGGATTCTCTAAATACTATTGGGGAATATATTTCAAATTTTTCATTAGGAAATGACTATTAATGATTTATAAATATATATCACCTTAAATATATATTCATTAATTTTTTCCCAACTCTTACCCATTCATGGAATGTTTCACATCATTGACCTTTACAATCTATTCATCTTCAATAAATTTGACATTGAAGGATTTGATTTCTTCCAGGAAAATTTTATTTATTTTTATGTTAGTATAAAATTTATTCATTGATAACTTCAATTCTTATTTTATTATTTATATTAGAGTTTTCATTGATACATTAATCATATTATAATACCAAAAAATATAATATATAAGTTTTATTAACATGACCTTCTTCATCTCTATAATTTTCTTCATGTTTCATTATATGATCAATGAAGTTAGTGATTTTATTTAAGACATTATGACCTGATGAATTATATATATTTGTGTTATTCTCATCATATTTATATATTATACTAATCATACATGTTATATAATATCATCCTTTTCTCACCTTAATGTTCTACTCTAATTTATCATTGGATTATTTTTAATCAATTAATCTGGTTCACAATATCCCATTTTGACTAATAGGATGTTGATATAATAAAGGATAATTTCTCCACAATTGAAAAAATTTAATATAAAATTTAACCTTATAACTTTATCACCATTATCATGTTTATTTGTGATAAAATACATTGCCTAAAAATATTTTTCATCTTCTATTGTGTTATATTTAAATATGTTTGTTCACTCTTAATCATCAAAATTATTGATCTTATCTATCTCTTCAAAAGAGATTTCAACTTTTAATATTCTCTTAATAACCATATATGTACTTATATGACATTTAACTATAATGTTGTGAATGTCATCATGTGATATTGTCTATCTCTCTTCAACAACATGTATTTTAGGATCAAATATATCAATAAAATTCCTTATTAATTTTTCTATAGCAATTGAGCATAATATATTGTCCCAAAAAACTATAATGTTACTATCCCATTAATTTACCTTATAAAAATATTAATCAAATATATCTTACTCTTCCATTTTAATATCTTCAAATTTGCATCTCTTGTTATGTGGCTATTTTCCTTCACTATATATTTAGAATCAAAAATTAGTTCATGATTATCCCAAATCGCTTTAGCTATATGATTCACCATTATCTTTGTAAAAACTCATTAAAATTTATTAAAAGAATATAAATTTGATCCATAACATCATCCTATTTTTTTTATTTTTAGTGAATATAATTGAAGCATACATATTTATGAATGTTAATCTAATGGTTGTGGAATCCACTATATCACGACTAATGGAATGAAAATAGGATATCATCATATTCATCCAACAATAATAGTTATTTCCATATAATATTGGATGTCCTATATTGTAAACCGAATTTAAAATCCATATCCTTCAATAAATGGATCTATATAGGAAGGAATAACTCTAATAATAATTAATGTGACAATGAATGTATTACCAATTAGAGGGGAGTTGAATGAAATATATTATTTTTAAAATTTCCATTGATGTTAAATAAACCAATAAAACTTTATAGTGTTTCTATCCACTCATATAGGAAACATAGGACCAACTTTACAAAAATATAACAAAGATAATAATCAATTAACACTATTTTATATAGTCAGGTTCCAACTTGGATAGATATTCCATGATGTGTTCAAAATTAACTATGAAAAAAATTATCCACAAGGATCTATTTTTTATAAAAAAGTTGGTAGGGATGAATTCACCCTTAACCCAAATAATGGTTGGAAGGAATAACCATGTACTTAATAATGTTTCTTATGACATGTTAAATTTATCCTCTACTAGACTAAGAAATATATATTGATCAATTTATTTATTTATCTATTATGAAATTTTTTTCTAATCCAGTATATATGTAAGAATTCATATTCTTCTATAAACTCAGCCTTCTAGATTATGCATATAAAACCCTTTTCCCCTAAAAATTGTACTCATATAATTTTTTCTTCTTCGAATATTCCCCATGGAAGATCAAACAACTAAAAAATTTAGGATCCTCATAGATATATCGTTCCCCATTTATATAAAAAAAATCCTTTTAAACATAGAGGAAAAAGGGGAATAAAAATATGAAAATATCAACTAAAATTTCATAGGTTGAAAAATTTTAAAACCTCAAATGTATTCAGAATCAAAAAATTCAACTGAAATTTGATGATTCTTGGAATCAATTATATTCTTAAAAATTCTCCATGGTAAATAATCTTCCTTATTAAACAATGAACATTGGAATAAATCATTAATATAAATAAAAATTAAAAAAACATTATGGGAAGTTATTCCAAAAAATATTCAAGTAAACTTATGTTTGTTCTTCTGAATCATAATTTAGGAAAAAACTTCAAGAACTATTGTTTTTCAACTCATTGAGTTTTAATGTATATTTATTAAAACATGATGTTTCATCACTAAATATCTCTTATGTTTCTAAATTATCTATATGGTTCCTCTTTTATTTGATCTCCTCTTATTTTAATATATCGTCTGTAAAAAATGATACAAAATATTAAGATCATGTTTATAATCTAGGAACCTACATTTAGAAACTTCATTATATAAAAAAATTAATGAAATTATTCCATTAAACATAGGCAAGTCAAACTATACTTAAAAACTCATTTTTAAGTAATTTTCTGATGGACTCAATTTTTTCCATCTATTAGA
Source organism: Viscum album (assembly GCA_963277665.1). NCBI lineage: Eukaryota > Viridiplantae > Streptophyta > Magnoliopsida > Santalales > Viscaceae > Viscum > Viscum album. The sequence goes on from OY728147.1 coordinate 1,870,350,540, forward strand.
CATTCAAATATCCAAAACATACTACATTGTGTTAGACATAATAAATTATCTTCTAGATGGTCTTTGTAAAAGACATTCCGTTGGAATTCCACTTTAATTTTCATTCGATCTTTGTAAATATAGTCTAAAAAATTATTTCATTTTCCTGTAATAATTTATATGTTATCAATCATGAAAATCATCTTATATTTCCCCACAAAAACTCTTTTAGTATAGAAGATTCAATATCTCTATATGAAAAATATATGACAGATGGACTCATTATAGTAAAGTCTTAATCCTATAAAAACACCCCTAAATATTATGATATATTTTTAATTTCTTTTATGTCTTGTGTTGTACGCTACACCATGATCATCATGCACTATATGCAAAACTGTATTAACTTTTAGTATAAGAAAGACTATTCTTGGATTCTGTTACACACAATTTCAACTTCCTTTGATATAATTAATTTCACACAACACTAAGAATATATTTTGTTCCATTCATAATAATAAATATGTTTGGATTATATTATAAATAACCCCAAATATATCATTCACTACATGCAATAATGACTTGGATTATGTTACACATCAGAGAGACCTTCTTTGATATATTTTGTTGTATGAAATAGTGAGTATCTCTCAATAATGATATATTAATAAAATATTATTATGGGATATAAACTAGACTTTATCAATAATATTAACCATATTTTTAATATTTCAAATCATAAAATTCTATCTTATGTATTTTTGAGACATGATATAAGAACAAATTAAATTTTTGTGTAAAAGAAGTATTTTTTAATCAAAATGCATTTTTTTCACCATTTGATAGAGGAATAATTTTAAATCTAGTTTTTAATAATTTTATGTATTCTATTTGACAAAATTATGTTCTTCTTTTAGTGCGTAATATAAAAATTTACTTATACTGTATTTTTTTTGTATTTTTCTGATAAGTTACATTTTTTGATAAATAATAAAAATAATGAATTTTTATTTTAAATTAATTTCATAGTAAAAATATTATTTTACTAGTTTTAAATTTTATTTAGTTCAATTTTACCCAATTACGGGTTTTTAAAATGATTTTATACAATAATTTATTATAAAATCATTTTCTATTTAAAATTTCCATTTATCCAAAAATTGATTTTTATGATATTTTAATGGTTTTATTTTCAATTTTTTTCTCAAACATATATTTTTTGAATTATAAAAAATGGATGTCAAATTTGGATTCTGGATGTTAGAATTTGGTATGCAGTTCCCTTTTTGTTTCAACTGATTTGAAAAGTAACATTGGTAAATTTTATTACAATGGTAAGGGATAAATTATGTAATTTAGGATAAAAATAATATTATAATGACAATAAAATGAACAAAAGAAATGAAAAAAAATTATTGGATGAGTTTAATTATTCCATAAACAGCTAGCGATCTAAATTATGTAATTTAATGGACATTTCTCTATGAAATTGAATTATGTAATATTTAAATCAATGAAAGATACAAAGTGTCATTTTCTTTGCCTTTTATATTTATTATTTATACATATATGGAAAATGGGTGGTACCAGCAAATTTAAATTTTAAATTCTATCTTAATAAACATATTTACCTAATATAAATTTATTTTTACATTTTGTGTCCATTTGGGAGATATTATGGTATTTATAATATTTTATTTAATGAAAATTTAACGATGTAATATTCATGTTTTAAATAATATATAATTTTTAAAAAAAGTTTATATAGATAGTAAATTATATTTTAAAAACAGTTTTTTAAAGCTAAAATGTTTATCTTTATCATGTTAATTTATTTTTAATTTTTAATAAAGAAATAATTACCATAACGTTGTATATAAGGATGATGCAGAATATTTGATAGATAAAGAATCAATGAACTAATTTTTATAAAAATTATAATAACCATTAAAGGGAAAAACACATTACAAATGATTTTCCCCTCGTATATATCAACTTTAATAATCCAATTGTCAAGTTATAGACTATTTCGATCCATATGTAATAGATTAAGATAATGATTTTACTTAATTTAATGTAATGTAAAAATAGTCACATTAATACTTCAATAATTATAACATTTTTAATGATTTATTTTATATTATATAAATTGTAATTCATATATTGTCTTGAAATATATTAAATTTTTCTTCATTTTAGTTTTTTATTTCTATGTTTTACAGAAAAAATAATTATATTAATAATGACAGCAACATTATTATAGTAATTAATTTATTAATGGATAAATAAAATAAAAGATATTAACAACATTAAAATAAATATTTTTTTGGGATAATTAATATTTCTAATGAATTTTCTATATAACCTTAACCTTATAAGAATATTGTAAAATATTTTGATCGAAGATAATTTGTAACGTCCCAAGTAAATAACGAATATAACCTTTTTATATTTGTTAAAATTTGAGAATTAAATATTTATTTTACCTTAAATGGGATGCTATGTTTGATGGCATACCTGATATACAATAACAAGTTTCTTTGAAAAATTATGATGCACACAATGTTGCGTAATAATGAAAAATATTAATATAATATTATTAATTTAAATGGAAGTCAAGGAATAGTCATTGTATTGGTGGGAATGAACAAAACTAACTATATTATGATTAAATATGTTTCTTAAATGTTTTTTCATTTATACAATAAATCTAAAAGGCCTACAATATAAAATAATTAGATTTTAAGCATAAATACACTAATATTAATTAAAAAGTCGATTTTCCACCTTTTGATTGGGAACCCTCATTAAATCTACTTTCATTCAATTTTATATGTACATTTTGAAAAAATAAAATTCTTTATTAGGATTGGGACATCAAATTTTCCTTTGGGTAAAAAAAATTATTTTTCTGATAGAATTCAATTTTTAATGAATAGTGAAAAATATTCTATTTTGGTTCAAAACTGCCTTTTAATATAATTTAATTATAATGATATATTATCTTTTTAAAAAGTATTAATGTCTAATTATATTATATTTTTACTATTTAATACTCTGTTAGTCATTTGAAGTACTTTCACTTTGAAATTGGACATAAAAAAGTGTTAATCTTTTGATAAAAAATATTTCATGAAAACACGATTTTTGTTTCGACAACAAGAATTAATTTTAAATTAATACCATCCACTTCTATGTTTTCAATTTGGAAAAATAGATTCCATATTTGGAATCATGTGGTCCTAATTTTGTAAATAGGTATCTTTTTTAGACATTATGAATACTCATTTCAGTAATTATTTTATTTACCATGGTTAAAGGGTAAATCTGGTAAATAAGGGTAAAAAAACAATAATATAATAAAATTAAAGTACCCTCAAATGTTTCTTAATCCTATTTTATGATAAAATTATGAAAATGGGAATCCGTGGGTATATTTTGGGACCCTATGAAGCCACATGGGAGTGATAATTCCACTTTATATTAATTGATTCAATATAAAGATGAAAATGACTTAAAATACTTCTTTCATTAAATAAATACATACATGGGGTTATATAATTTATCTATTAGACTATAAATATTAATTAGAAAGATAAAAATGTTTAAAAATCATGATATTTTTTTATAATTTTTAGATATCACATAAATTAAATTGTTTATGGCACAATAATGATGTAGTGTTTACCTCATTAATGAATTATTTAAATATATAAGATTATAAAAATTAAAACAATATCAAAAACCTGTCCAATTATTATTGGATGATATTATTTTGATCATGATCCTTCTTATCTTTGACGTTAATGTGTTTTGTACCTTTTGAGACCGAAAATCGTTATATAATCTATTAATATTTTCAAACATTCCTAAAGAGGCCCTCCTCCCCTTTATAAAAAGCTCTCACCTATAACCCATTACTCAAACCCATCAAGCCCCCTGGGTCATCCAATATCTTCCCAATTAATCTCCCTAAATCCCTCTATTCCTCATATAATCCTTCCCTTAGGGAGAAGTAACTTCATGATTTTTTTTTCAAACCAAAGGGAGTTACCCTATTTAAAGGTAACATCTTCTCTTAATTTCTATTATTTTATTTTAATTCAAAAATCCCAAAAAAATAGTTTTATTCCATTAATTTATAAAAAAACTAGTATAATCAATATTCATGGTTTTTTTATGAGAATTTTTCTAACTACACTTACACAAACCTTGATCTAATGGGTAAAGAACATATTATTTCTAGGGACTGCAAACTATTGCCTCATGAAATGATGACTGTTCAATCTTGTCCTACCACATCTTATGGTGGTAATTATGATTTCACTATATTTATATGTGATATATATTGTATTTATATTGTTTCTATGCTTCTGTATTTTTCATTTATAGAATACCCTTAAGGTTTCTATAATGGGTAAATATGATAATTTCATTTGAGAAAATGTGAACTACCTCCCCCTCAAAGTGATATGACTCATTCATACCATATGTAAAACATATAAATGATGGAAATAATGAAATTATATTTAATTATACTATAACTATGTATCATTATGTTTTTATTCCATTAAATATGAAATAGAAATGAAATTAGCAATTATGCATATGTACGACTTACCGTCTCCATGAACTGTGCATTTCCTTTCTTATCTCCAAATGATATGAACTATTATGAATACATATATTTACTAGATATATTGTCACACCCCGACATGCGTGTTTATTTTATTTTACGATTTCTTTGACTTTAAATTATATTGCTGCGGTTCGTGTTCAGTATCAGACCTAGTTTTTGAATTTTGGTTAAAATGTGCGCTTTTTGACGCGACGTCGTCGGGCGCGTGAGCGGAGCCTGTTCTGGAAACCCTGCTCGTCCCTGCCCAGTGTAGTTTTGCATCCCGTTGTCTTTGGAAAATTTTAAATAGAGTCTTTATATTTAACGCGCACATCTTTTGTTATCAGTTCATAGTTGTTTTTATTATTTAAGACGAAATGAGTATTTTTATCATTTGTACTTTTATCATGATGTTTATTATTGAAATTATTATTATTATAATTGATCTTAATAAAGGTGTTATTAATTATTATGGTTATTTATTTATTTATTTCCTCTTTTCGAGAGTTGGGGCGAGTTTTAGACTAGTGCGCATGCACTACATGTTTGGCAGAGATTGTGCGGACAGCCTGACACCGGTCTGACAACTTCTGGATCAGACAAAAGCTCACGCTTAGTTCGTGCACAGTCGCTAGAGGCATGTGCGGACCGCGCAGTTGCGCTATTCAAATAAAATAATTATTATGAAATGAAATTATTGTTATTAGAGATTAAAGTTATTATTATTTTTATTATTATCATTCTTTTATTATTATCACTATTTTTTTGTTTCATTTATTTACTTCTTTTTCTTACCTCTTTTCTTTTATTTATTTTTCTTATTTTTCTAACCCTAGCAGGCCCCCTTTATATTTTTTCTTCTTCTCTTCTTTCTCCCGGCTGGAGCCGCCGCCACCCCCTCCTCTATTCCCTCATCTCTCCCTTCTCCTTCCATCGGTTCCGCCTCGTCCCGCTCCACTTCTCTCCCTGGTTTTCCCTGTCCGGCGCCTCCCTCTCCTCCGTGAGCCGCCTCCCCTCCTGTCGCAACCTGCTGCAACCGGCCGCCGCTGCACCCTCCTCTCCCTCTACCACTGCTGCCTTCAGCCTTGCACCGTGAACCAATACCCCGGACGAGCCTCCCTTGCAGCAGCGCCTTCTTCTCCTTCCACCGGCGCTACCCTCCTTCCTCCCTTACAGCAGGCCGCAAACAGCAGTCCTACCCCCGCTCGGCCTCCCCTCCAACGCAGCCCGCACCTCCTCTGTTCGTCGTCGCCGTTGCACCCATGCCGGAGCCACCTGCACACCCGCACCCTCCCGCCAGACCACGCACCTGCCTCCTTCTTCTTCTTTTCTTCTTCCTCCTATTCTTCTTCTTTCTCTTCTCCTTCCTCTCCTCTTCTTCCTCTCCTCTTCCTTCTTCCTCTTCCTCTTCTTCTTCTTTTTCTTCCTCCTCTCCTCCCCTGTCCAGCGCGCACAGCCGGCGCCCCTTCTCTCTCCTCCTTCTTCTTCTTTTCTTCTTCCTCCTCTTCTTCTTCTCTTCTTCTCCTTTACTTCATCTTCTTCTTCTCTCCTTCTTCCTCTTCTTCTTCTCTTCTTCTTCTTTTCTTTCTCCTTCTTCTGCTCCGCCGCAGGTCCGTTTTTTTTTATTTAATTTGCTATTTTATTTTATTTAATATGTTAATAACCTTTTTTTTATCATTATTATTATTAATGTTATTATTGCTAATATTATTATTATTATTATTATTATTAATTTCATTATTATTATTATTATTAATTTTATCATTATTATTATTATTGTTATCATTAATTCTATTACTATTATTATTGTTATTATCATTATTATTATTAATATTATTACTATTAATTTTATTATTATTATTATTATTATTATTATTATTATGTTGCTATTACTATTATTATTATTACTATTGTTATTATTACTATTTCTATTATTATTATTACTAATCCTATTATTATTATTAGTATTATTATTACTATTATTATCTTTATTTTCATTATTATCATCGTACTCTTGTTGATGGTGGATTTTTATTTGTTGGCTTAGGATTTTTAGGACCCGCGTAGGGCGTTTCCGAGTGAGCGCCATCGCCACGCCTTGTTTTCGAGGTTCCGTCGTCGCCGCGCTTTGGTTTCGAGGTGAGCGTTTATTCCCGCCTCTTGGTTTCGAATGCTCTAGTGAGTTTTTATGTGTCTGAGTCTTCGGTATTCTGTATGCAGAGTGTTAGACATTGTCACGTGGTTTCGGACACACGTCGTGTCATCGCGCCTTGGATCTGAGGTTGTTTTGTCGACGCGCTTGGTCTTGAGGTAGGTCCCCTTTGCACTGCTTTTAAAATTTAAGTTATATTATTTCATGCTGTTTGCGCACCCTAATTGTTAAAAATCAACATTTTATTAATTGTAATAAATATGAGATAATATACGATAATTAATTTTTAATATAAGACGGTTAATTTTTAAATGGTTATTTAATGTCAAAAGGAGCCGTTTATTTTATACACGACACATGAAACATCCTTCTGACGAGCGGACACCCAATAATGAAAGAATGCCCGTTTGGCTTTTAAACATAATTCACGGAATATAAAATAGAGTTCTGGTTTAATGAGAAATGATTTCTTTTGAAGTGTGAACAAATACTTTGGTTCGTTTGAGAAATTTCCCGGTTGGCTCTTAAAGTTTATTTGGGAAAAGAAAATGGTTTGGTTTGGTTTATAAAAATATTGGCAACCTGTGAAGTAGTGTTTTGTGGGTTCTTTAAATAGTTTTAAACTGGTTTTGGTAGTGATTGTGAATTGTATTAAATGCCCGTTTGGCACTTTATGGAAAGTGATAAAAATGTTTCGATAAAAACCCTCTTAGGGCGACTCTCATGCCTTGGTTGAAATTGATTGTTTGGGAGGCCGCGCTTAGAGGCTCCCGGGTATTTGAGTAGTTAAAGGCAAGAGGTTGTCCAATGGAGTGGCTCGGGGAATGCCTTTTGTTCTTTATATATAGATATATCTGATTGGATGCTCGGTTGGCATCGGTTGGCTCACCCCCTTTTTCTTAAACACTTGAGACATGGGAATCTGGCATATTGAGAGAATATTCTAAGAACGATTTCTGCACTGGTAGGTTATGGTACTGACCAGTGGCCCATAGTAGGTGGATATATTGGGTTTATTGCTATGGGATTTTCCCTCGACCTGCCTGTGAGTGGATGGTCGAGCGTGTTGTGCGTTTTGATTTCATCGTGACATGTCAATAAGGATGATTTCTCATGTATTGGTGTCTTCTGGTTTATTCTCGATCTCCTAGGTTCACCCATGTCTATTCAGCTTTTGTAGCTTGCAGTAATGATTATGATGCTCACATGTGTACCTACATTGCCCTTACTGTGTGTTTTACTTTGTGCATTTTGGTGTATTGTTTTCTTTGTAAAATGGTTAATTGCTCTTGATTTGGTTTCTAAAAATTGTTTTCAAATAAAAGTATTTAACCCCCTTTGTACAAATTTGAAAACTTAAACATCACTTTCCCTTTTCCTGAAATGTCATTGACACTAATGAAATGAACCTGAATTTTTAAATGGCTAAGGGCAATGGTTCGTACTTTGTTTTAAGTAGAATATTATTAAAAAAACATACTTTTATAGATTGTAGTTCAAACTTGAAATGATGTTTCTTTTATTTTAAAGGTAGTGCATTGGGAATAGATATCGGGCTAGCCTACTGAGTTTTAATACTCACGCCTATAGTTGTTTTCTGTTTTTAGTGTTTGTGCAGGCTATAGCTTGAGTGCGCTCGCCTAGGGCGACGCTTGATCGTTGAGTCGGAGAGCGACCCACGAGGTCGCACGGAGTTTGTTCGCACGCCGTGTTTGGTTAGTTTGTTTCCTGTTTGTTTCTGTTTAGTCACTTTGTTTAGTTTACCTTTTTCTGCGCTGCTCTGTTTTATCTTTGCATTCTTATTTAGTTATATTGGGGGAAATCGTTCCCACAGTCTCTAATGATGCCCGGGCGCTTGTCGCCAGCCCGGGAGGATCGGGAACGCCTCTCGGGCCATGTCGCGGACTGGCTCGGGTGACCGGTTCAGGGTCGACCCGGGTTGGTTCGTGACAAAATGGTATCAGAGCAAGTTTTCTCTTAGCAGACCTCACTTTTCAGAGCGCCCTTTGTTATTTGGGATGTCAAGGTAGATGGAGTAGGAGTGTCGAGACTTGAGGGGTAGGTGCGAGAAGAGCGTCGCGAACTCTTTCCCGTACTGACCCTCAGGTTTCCATGGGAAGTCCGGTTTAATTGGTTTGTTTGGGTTTTATGGAAATGTTTTGCGATTGGGGTACGGAAAATGGAGTTGGGCCATTAGTCCTCCTAACCCGCACGGCCTGGCAAGCCATGCAGAGCTAGGGGCATGGTCCAAGAAGGCTCCCTGTGTCAGTGACGTGTTTGGCATGTGGCCGCCAATCATATGGTCAAGTCACCCACTGACACTAGTCCCCTGTTTGAGTTGTTCTGTGTTTTCCTAGATTTTTGAAAGTGGTTTGAATCAGAAAAGTTGGTTTTTGAAAAAAAAGGGTTGTTTGAAATGACATGTTTTATTTGTAGATTGTTTTAAAAGAAGTGGTATGAATAAATTGTTTTTGAAAAATGAAGTTTCCCTGTTTTGGCCTTGGCATTCCGATGAGTACTCACATGAATTTTGGTATGTTAGAAATGTGGATGGATTTCTGGTATGGTGGATGGATGCCCTGGGTGGCACGGATACATGCATGTGAGTGAGGCTCTAAAGAATACCAATGGCGAAGGTTTAATCCATTAAGCTTGTTCAAAATTAAAGATTTTTTCAAAGAGAAAATTTTTGACGTTATGATAACTTGTTTTCTCGGATTTTGAGCTTGTCACCTATGCAGTGTTTGATTTTGAGGTTGTTATTCATTCGTTGAGTTGGCGTTGATTGGGTTTTTGACCTTTCCTTGTTCAGCGGTTTTCCCTTTGAAGCTTCGATGGGTGATCGTAGTGCGGTTGATCAACCTAAGGATTTTATGCTTGAGTTTCGGAAGTTGGATCCACCTCTCTTCTATGGTCAAGTAGAAACTTCTGTGGCAGAGGAGTGGATGCAGAAGATTGAAAGGGACTTTAGCCTCATTGAGTTGCCCGATTCGTTGAAGGTCAAGTTTGCGACCTTCATGCTTGAAGGTTCACCGTGGATGTGGTGGAAGTCAGTGTCTCGGAACAAGCCTCGTCAAGAGATTACTTGGGAGTTTTTCAAGGCCTCGTTCATTCGTCAGTATTTCTTTGAGGAAGATAGGGTGAGGAAGGGGATGGAAATGTGTTGTCTTCAGCAGGGCGACGGATCCGTGTTGGAATATTTCCATCGCTTTGTGGAGCTAGTACCTTATGATTCAGAGTATGCCACAAATGACCCCGTGAAGGCTCGACGATTCGAGGCGGGTCTCCGACCTGATTTACAGTCGAAGGTTTCAGAGTCCAACCTGACTTCTTTTGTTGATGTGGCGAGACATGCCTTTCATGTCGAAGCTGCGATGGCAGGAGTGCTCGAAGTAGTTCTCCCTCCTTCGATCCCTATGAGCATTGGTGAAGGTTCTAGAAAGGAGATGAGTAAGCAAATGGAAGTGGATGGATCAGGTCGTGGAATCAAGAGGCCTCGGGATCTTTCATCAACCTCTTCGGAACGAGAGATTATTGTGTGTTATCAGTGTGGCAAGCGGGGTCACAAGAAGTCATCGTGCCCAAGCGCTCCGAAGCCCTGCCAGACGTGTGGACGTCTGGGTCACTTGCGACGATTTTGTCGGGGCGTTGCAAGAAAGAATCGCAGGGGAATTTTTCAGAAGTAATGTGCTGTTGAGTCTTTGTTCAGAGTTCCTGGTGTAAGTTTCCTTTCAGTTCAAGGGGTCTTTTATCGTTGTAGTTGTACTAGTGGTGTTTTGAGTTTGAAATGTATGGGAACTTCATGGGTCTTTTGACGAACCTCGTCTTTCAATGCTGGTGTGTTTTAATTTTAAAATCGTGTCCTTCAATCTGTCAGATCAAAAGATGTATGTATCTCGTTGGGATTATCAGAACCTGACTGCGAGGCAGGAGATGCTTCATCCATCAGAGCTCCAGCCAAAAGGTCTCGGAGTGAAGCCGACGCGTAGTCAGGAACCCCTGGGGGAAATTTTTTTTAAGAGTCTGGTGAAAGTCGTGCCTCTATCGTCGTGGTGTGATAGTTTTGGTGTTGTTGCTCTGGTTTCTCTGTCGTTGTAGTTTTCCTCTTGTTGCAAAGCGCGCGATGGACTTATCCCTCGCATAGCGTCGGGAGTTGTGCCTTTTTGGATGTATGTTGCTAATCAGTGACCTCGTGTGGACCACCGATGTGAATCGATTATGGCTTTGGTATGTGTCCATCCCTAAGTAGTGGTACGCGAGTAGTTTTCCGTCCAAGTTTCAGTGATCCAATCCTTGGGCCCACCCTCCCCGCCCATGGGGTAAGGGTTTTGGTTTGCATAAATTTTTCAGATCAAATCCTATTACTTTTGGACGTGAGTAAGAGGTTTAAAGGTCCTTTTTGTGCTCTTTCTAGCTGGAGTAAGGTCTCGTGCATGTCTAAGCTGTTTTCCCGTTTGGTCGTTAGTTGGTCGGTTCTTTATGGTGGGGAGACCCACCATGAGTCTCTTTGGGTTTTATCTTAAGTCGTTATCGAATGCTAGTTGAGTTCTTATGGTGGGGAGCCCGTTCCGGCCTTCCCTCTGTTGGTGATTTATTTCGGGCAATGAGGTTCAGTCCCGCTGGTAGTCATTGTGACATCCTTGGTTAAGAGGTCGGATCGTGTTGTGTGGAATCCTTAGGTGTTGATCAATCGACTGGTTGGTGTGGTGGCTTTCCGGGGTCGGAAAGCGTTATGGTGGGGAGAATTTTCACACCCCGATATGCGTGTTTATTTTATTTTACGATTTCTTTGACTTTAAATTATATTTTTGCGGTTCGTGTTCAGTATCAGACCTAGTTTTTGAATTTTGGTTAAAATGTGCGCTTTTTGACGCGACGTCGTCGGGCGCGTGAGCGGAGCCTGTTCTGGAAACCCTGCTCGTCCCTGCCCGGTGTAGTTTTGCATCCCGTTGTCTTTGGAAAATTTTAAATAGAGTCTTTATATTTAACGCGCACATCTTTTGTTATCAGTTCATAGTTGTTTTTATTATTTAAGACGAAATGAGTATTTTTATCATTTGTACTTTTATCATGATGTTTATTATTGAAATTATTATTATTATAATTGATCTTAATAAAGGTGTTATTAATTATTATGGTTATTTATTTATTTATTTCCTCTTTTCGAGAGTTGGGGCGAGTTTTAGACTAGTGCGCATGCACTACATGTTTGGCAGAGATTGTGCGGACAGCCTGACACCAGTCTGACAACTTCTGGATCAGACAAAAGCTCACGCTTAGTTCGCGCACAGTCGCTAGAGGCATGTGCGGACCGCGCAGTTGCTCTATTCAAATAAAATAATTATTATGAAATGAAATTATTATTATTAGATATTAAAGTTATTATTATTTTTATTATTATCATTCTTTTATTATTATCACTATTTTTTTTGTTTCATTTATTTACTTCTTTTTCTTACCTCTTTTCTTTTATTTATTTTTCTTATTTTTCTAACCCTAGCAGGACCCCTTTATATTTTTTTTTCTTCTCTTCTCTCTCCCGGCTGGAGCCGCCGCCACCCCCTCCTCTATTCCCTCATCTCTCCCTTCTCTTTCCCTCGGTTCCGCCTCGTCCCGCTCCACTTCTCTCCCTGGTTTTCCCTGTCCGGCGCCTCCCTCTCCTCCGTGAGCCGCCTCCCCTCCTGTCGCAACCTGCTGCAACCGGCCGCTGCTGCACCCTCCTCTCCCTCTACCACTGCTGCCTTCAGCCTTGCACCGTGAACCAATACCCCGGACGAGCCTCCCTTGCAGCAGCGCCTTCTTCTCCTTCCACCGGTGCTACCCTCCTTCCTCCCTTGCAGCAGGCCGCAAACAGCAGTCCTCCCCCCGCTCGGCCTCCCCTCCAACGCAGCCCGCACCTCCTCTGTTCGCCGTCGCCGTTGCACCCACGCCGGAGCCACCTGCACACCCGCACCCTCCCGCCAGACCACGCCCCTGCCTCCTTCTTCTTCTTTTCTTCTTCCTCCTATTCTTCTTCTTTCTCTTATCCTTCCTCTCCTCTTCTTCCTCTCCTCTTCCTTCTTCCTCTTCTTCTTCTTCTTCTTCTTTTTCTTCCTCCTCTCCTCCCCTGTCCAGCGCGCACAGCCGGCGCCCCTGCTCTCTCCTCCTTCTTCTTCTTTTCTTCTTCCTCCTCTTCTTCTTCTCTTCTTCTCCTTTCCTTCTTCTTCTTCTTCTCTCCTTCTTCCTCTTCTTCTTCTCTTCTTCTTCTTCTTTTCTTTCTCCTTCTTCTGCTCCGCCGCAGGTCCGTTTTTTTATTTAATTTGCTATTTTATTTTATTTAATATGTTAATAACCTTTTTTTATCATTATTATTATTAATGTTAGTATTGCTAATATTATTATTATTATTATTATTATTAATTTCATTATTATTATTATTATTAATTTTATCATTATTATTATTATTGTTATCATTAATTCTATTACTATTATTATTATTATTATCATTATTATTATTAATATTATTACTATTAATTTTATTATTATTATTATTATTATTATTATGTTGCTATTACTATTATTATTATTACTATTGTTATTATTACTATTTCTATTATTATTATTATTACTAATCCTATTATTATTATTAGTATTATTATTACTATTATTATCTTTATTTTCATTATTATCATCGTACTCTTGTTGATGGTGGATTTTTATTTGTTGGCTTAGGATTTTTAGGACCCGCGAAGGGCGTTTCCGAGTGAGCGCCATCGCCGCGCCTTGTTTCCGAGGTTCCGTCGTCACCGCGCTTTGGTTTCGAGGTGAGCGTTTATTCCCGCCGCTTGGTTTTGAATGCTCTAGTGAGTTTTTATGTGTCTGAGTCTTCGGTATTGTGTATGCAGAGTGTTAGACATTGTCACGTGGTTTCGGACACACGTAGTGTCATCGCGCCTTGGATCTGAGGTTGTTTTGTCGACGCGCTTGGTCTTGAGGTAGGTCCCCTTTGCACTGCTTTTAAAATTTAAGTTATATTATTTCATGCTGTTTGCGCACCCTAATTGTTAAAAATCAACATTTTATTAATTGTAATAAAAATGAGATAATATACGATAATTAATTTTTAATATAAGACGGTTAATTTTTAAATGGTTATTTAATGTCAAAAGGAGCCGTTTATTTTATACACGACACATGAAACATCCTTTTGACGAGCGGACACCCAATAATGAAAGAATGCCCGTTTGGCTTTTAAACATAATTCACGGAATATAAAATAGAGTTCTTGTTTAATGAGAAATGATTTCTTTTGAAGTGTGAACAAATAATTTGTTTCGTTTGAGAAATTGCCCGGTTGGCTCTTAAAGTTTATTTGGGAAAAGAAAATGGTTTGGTTTGGTTTATAAAAATATTGGCAACCTGTGAAGTAGTGTTTTGTGGGTTCTTTAAATAGTTTTAAACTGGTTTTGGTAGTGATTGTGAATTGTATTAAATGCCCGTTTGGCACTTTATGGAAAGCGATAAAAATGTTTCGATAAAAACCCTCTTAGGGCGACTCTCATGCCTTGGTTGAAATTGATTGTTTGGGAGGCCTCGCTTAGAGGCTCCCGGGTATTTGAGTAGTTAAAGGAAAGAGGTTGTCCAATGGAGTGGCTCGGGGAATGCCTGTTGTTCTTTATATATAGATATATCTGATTGGATGCTCGGTTGGCATCGGTTGGCTCACCCCCTTTTTCTTAAACACTTGAGACATGGGAATCTGGCATATTGAGAGAATATTCTAAGAACGATTGCTGCACTGGTAGGTTATGGTACTGACCAGTGGCCCATAGTAGGTGGATATATTGGGTTTATTGCTATGGTATTTTCCCTCGACCTTCCTGTGAGTGGATGGTCGAGCGTGTTGTGCGTTTTGATTTCATCGTGACATGTCAATAAGGATGATTTCTCATGTATTGGTGTCTTCTTGTTTATTCTATATCTCCTAGGTTCACCCATGTCTATTCAGCTTTTGTAGCTTGCAGTAATGATTATGATGCTCACATGTATACCTACATTTCCCTTACTGTGTGTTTTACTTTGTGCATTTTGGTGTATTGTTTTCTTTGGAAAATGGTTAATTGCTCTTGATTTGGTTTCTAAAAATTATTTTCAAATAAAAGTATTTAACCCCCTTTGTGCAAATTTGAAAACTTAAACATCACTTTCACTTTTCCTGAAATGTCATTGACACTAATGAAATGAACCTGAATTTTTAAATGGCTAAGGGCAATGGTTCCTACTTTGTTTTAAGTAGAATATTATTAAAAAAACATACTTTTATAGATTGTAGTTCAAACTTGAAATGATGTTTCTTTTATTTTAAAGGTAGTGCATTGGGAATAGATATCGGGCTAGCCTACTGAGTTTTAATACTCACGCCTATAGTTGTTTTCTTTTTTAGTGTTTGTGCAGGCTATAGCTTGAGTGCGCTCGCCTAGGGCGACGCTTGATCGTTGAGTCGGAGAGCGACCCACGAGGTCGCACGGAGTTTGTTCGCACGTCGTGTTTGGTTAGTTTGTTTCCTGTTTGTTTCTGTTTAGTCACTTTGTTTAGTTTACCTTTTTCTGCGCTGATCTGTTTTATCTTTGCATTCTTATTTAGTTATATTGGGCGAAATCGTTCCCACAGTCTCTAATGATGCCCTGGCGCTTGTCGCCAGCCCGGGAGGATCGGGAACGCCTCTCGGGCCATGTCGCGGACTGGCTCGGGTGACCGGTTCAGGGTCGACCCGGGTTGGTTCGTGACATATATATTATATATATGATATCTAAATCATGAATATTATTCTAGAGATAATGTAATATCGACCACATGGACAATTTATAATTATAACAAGTTCATTTTTATATCAAGTTCTGAACATCGACAAAATGTCTAATATGAACTCAAATAATTAAATATTTGTTATAGAAATGAATTAATTGGTATAAAAGGAATAATAAACTTGAAAATGTTCTTAATAAATTATAAATTAAATTTATTTTATTATTTTGGAGATCAATGAATGACCGGGTCATGTCCGACACGAGGTAAGGGGTTTCTATCTCACTTGTAATTCTATGAGATTTACATTGTTCGAAAATTATTTTTTGAATGTGGTGTATTATGTACTGACATTTGATATATATTATCATGATTATCTTTATATTCCTGGTATTTTGTTATTCATTTTGTTGTTTTTAACTTTTGGTCATGTGACTCGATTAAATACAATGTGGTAAGGGGTTTTCATCTCACTTTTTATTCCCGTGAGATTCATGCTATATTTGCCACTATTTCCAATTGTGTGGTGTATGTAATACCATTGATTTTATTCTTTGTTTAATATAAATAAATTTATGTGTTTTTTCATATTAATTTTATGATCCTAATTTCATGTTGTGTATGTTTCATTTGTTACCAAATTGTGAAGGGAACCGTTCACCCTCCTCTTTTTAAAAGACATATTTTTGTTATGTATTTTAATTTATGTATTATTATATTGGGATATGTTATTATTTATCCTTATTTCTGAAAATATTATGTCCATGTGATGATTTAACCATTTATCCTTCATCAAATATTCTTTTTCAAATTTTAATGTGACACTATTAGGTTAGCAAATGTCTGTTAGGGATCTTTTAAACCCAATTTCTATTCTTCGGGTTAAATTTGTACTTGTTGTTTATGTCGTGATATAAATATTTGTGAATGACCTCTAATTTTTTTAAAATGAATATCATGTCATATTGAGTGAATTTATATTTCTCACAAATAATAATATAAATGATTTATCATTAATCTACGGATACTATATTTATAAGGGATTTCATCTCAATTTACACTCCATTGAAACTTCATTCTTGTAATGTGCCGATTCACATTTATATGATTTATATAATATCCTTTGGTATATTATATCATAAATTCCTTTATTATCATGATATTATAAATATTATATTAAATTCCATTACTTAATTATTATTTTCAGGCATCTCTCTTTTGGTTATGAACTCCTTAACTAAAATATGGGTTTCATGATTTAATCATTTAAATATTTTTCATTAATGCCCATGTTTTCAAAATGGTTTTAATTATTTATTTATATAGACATTAATTTTTTAAAATTATAATTCATTTCAAAGCTTTAATGTGGAATGGGACACATTGATTTAAAAATATCTTTTTTAAATTTTTTAAATGGTTTTGAAAATAGTTTGACAATGCATTGATTATGTTAATGTCTTGAAATGATATATTGTGATTGAAATGTAGAAATGTTTTCTTTACTTTTTTATTTATTTTATGTGTTATGAATATTTTATTTTTATTTGTAATTTTTTACATAGATGGGTGGTTTCGTGACAAACAGAGGGATGGGGAGCCCGATATAGCTCTCCAATGCATTGGTAAACGTGACAAAGATAAATGTCAATGTTTCTCCTAAGTGATTTAGGGAATATATTGTGATAGATATTCAAATGTAACTCCCTACATAGTTTTGATTTCTACAATATATGTATGATATGGATGTCATAATTTACCTTTACAATTTATGATTTATATGTGTTATTCATAAATCTTATGATTTCATGAGGTATGTTATGATCGAAAAGTATGGTTTCATTAAATTGTATTTATTGATGGGAAAATGTTTTTTTCCATATTTTATTACCCTAACCAAGACTTTTTCTAATACCATGTTTTTGAAATAGTTTTCATTGGACATAAAGTTGAATAGGGTCATGGATGGGATCATGGGAAAGTTATGTTGTCTAAAACATTGAACTAGACATGTTTCTTTTTAAGAGTTTTTTAAAAAATAGATACTGAGTAGTAGTGTCCACGGGTAATTTTCAAGTAGATATGTAATATTTATGGCATAGTTCTCTAAAAATATAAACCCAAAAAGATACTAAAACTGATTTATTCTTTTAATTCAAGATTATGAAAAGTTTTAAATATTTTTGTTACAGTGGGTATCAGAGGTCGGTTTAGACAACTTTAGAGATGAAGAGTTTTTGTTAAACACATGGTTAGTCTCTATGCCTATTATTTCAATTAAAGCCTAGTTTTATATATTTTTCTGATCAAGGAATGTTAGTCAAAAATTGAAGGAGGAGGATACCAAATGAAATTCCTATCTATACATATTTAAATGCTTTCCATTCTTATTACAAAGTCATGATTAGTATATTGTGAAACTTTTTCTAGTATAAAACACGCTGGCAAGAAGTTTTTTGTGATATTAAACACGTCAACTATACCTCGATATCATCGTAGATCATGGGTTGTAAGTAATCATATCCTATTTCCCCAATATTCTCATATTTTAATGAAAGGTAAATATTATCAAGGAATTTTCAAATATTTTACCTTATCAAATCATTTTGAAGTATATTATGATTTTGAAAAAGGTGTTGAATAAGGAGACCCTTGGGTAACCTATTTTTATTTGATTTCAAAATATAGTCTCTCAACACATACTTTTGGTATTTTAATAGAACCATTGATTGAATGTTTCAACTCAAAATCAGTATGACAGTTTTATAAAAATCAGGTTTTATCAGATGCTTTAAAATTATATGTCATGCATGATTATTTTCTGAAACTGTTTTTCTGTGAATACCCATATTACGCATGTTGTAAAAGGTGTATTTGGATGATGGAAGAAAATGATTGTGAAGGATCTATAAATCATTATTGAAATTCCTGGACCTTCTACCTATATGAACAACATGGTGATGAAACCATATGGACACAATGATCAAGGTATCATGTTCTTTCTATTGTGAATAATTTAATTTTATCATATGGTGCTGAAAAAATAACGATATATAAGATAATGAGGTCTTAATATTTTGTGATGAAAATGAATGTTATAAAAAAACCATTGAGTTTAAATTATTTAAGGGTTATTTTTGAGTTTTATAAAAATGAAATCCCATAATATTGGTGACAACCCATCTCATCCTGAATGGAAAAAAGAATCCATCCTACAATTGAAGGGTGACAAGGACGCATTGCCTACCACTTACCTATGTAAAGTCCCTGATTAGCATGACATGTTAATTTATTTTAAATGATTTTATAGATAATGAATAAACTGATTTTGGGAACTTATGATTTATCAAATGGATATCCATAGTATAGGAAAAAGATTTGGTGATTAAGTGATAAAGTTTATTTCAAGAGATGTTTTTTCTTTTGGAAACATTATATGCTTATGGGTAATAGAATACTATGGGATCTCATTTGTGGATTAATGTTTGGAATTTCATGTTGGAATAATCTATGTTATATTATGTACATATGGTGATTTGGGTTATTTATGGAGATGATTAACCTATTATAGAGAATATATGATTTGGTTAATTACACTTCAGTATGAGACTTTAAGAGTACTCGATTTTATTTGGAGATTAATGTTAAGATTTACAAAGGAAGACTATGTTATTAAATCATTTATAATTTGGATTCCAATCTTAGTGTAGATTACTTTGAAAAAATTTATGGACATTTATTTATTGAATGGTATTTGCTAAACATTGGGTATTTTTGTCAAATTTTGGGGATTAAGTGTATTATATATTTTTATAAAGTATTATCACTTTTTGGGGATTATATATTCTTTTACTAAATGTTTTTGTTATGGTTGATGGCTAAAGAAAAGAAAATTATCTAGTTCATATATTGTAGATTATCTGATAATCTAGAAGTTGATTATATCACTTTTAATATGACCAATTCAGTTTGAATACTTATCTTTTGTAGAAAACAAGAGTTTGTGATTGAGATTTACTAAATGATGAAAGTCTATATGAAAATTAAGTATGTTTCCTTATGTTTTTAGTTAATCTCATAAATAAATTCTTCAAATTTTTGAAATGGAACATAAAATAAAATTTTTCAGTTTACTTTTATTACTGGGGAACCAAAGGACATTTAACCCAACATAAGTTTTTGATTTTATGGTGGTTAAATTTCATTTAATAATGTTTTTATCACTATCCATCAGGACATTATGGTTAGTTTTTCTTCCATATCCATGTTTTCATGTAATCCTAGTGTGGGATATATCGGGTGAACTATGTATTTCTCTTTATTTCTTTTAATGTTATATTTTTATTGACTCTTTTTCTGACGTAGATCTTTCAATGAAGTTTCCATTCATAATTTTACAATTGAGAGGATGTAATTCACGAATGTGGTGAAAGATCTAACATCCCAGGAAAATAAATAATATTAATTTTTTAATATTTATTAAAATTAGTGAATTAAATATTAATTTTACATTAAATATTATTCTATTTTTGATGGCATACCTAATACCAAACAACATGTTTCCATGAAAACTTATGATTCACACAATGTTGAGTTAGACTTGACGCAAAGCTGTTCTATTGGTAGGAATGAACAAAACTAACCATATTATGCTTAAAAATGTTTCTTAATTGTTTTTTTATTTATCCAATAAATTATACTGTCTTAAAATAAAAAATAATCCAAATTTAAGCACAAATACTCTAATATTAATTAAAAAGGTTGATCTATCTCCTTTTGATGGAAAACCCTATTTAAATATAGTTTTAGTCTGATTAATATGTTCTTTTTGACAAAATAAATGTCTTCTTTAGAATTGGGAAATCAAAATTTTCATTGAGTAATTTTTTTTATTTTTCCGATAAAATTCATTTTTTAATATATAGTGAAGATATATTATTTTTATTCAAAACTGGCTATTAATATTATTTATTTATAAGGTTATATTATCATTTTAATTTCTTCTAATTTGAAATTATATTATGTTTTTTTATTTAATTCAATTTTGGTCATTGGAAGAAATTTCACTAGGAAATTGCACATAAATATGTGTCAATCTTTTGATAGTTATTATTTCTTATAAAAACGTTTTTTGTTTTGACATCAGGAATAAATTTTAATTTAATTTTTTCCACTTTTGTGTTTTGAATTTTTAAAAATGGATTCTATATTTGAAATTATTAGGCACATATTGTTTAATAGTTAACATTAATTTTTATACATTAGGAATATTTTCTTCGGTAAATATGTTATTTACCATTGTTAAAGGTTATGTCTTGTAAATAAGGGTAAACAAATAATATTATAATAATATTAGACTACCCAAGAATGTTTTATAATCATTTTTTTGATACATTAACGACCGTGGGAACCCTTGGGTAGATTTTGGGACATCATGGATCCACAAGGGGAGATAATGACACTTTATTTTAATTTATTTAAAGTAAAGGCAAAAATGACTTAAACATATATCTTATAGTAAATAATTCCTTTCATGTGTTTATATAAGATATCTATTATAAAATAAATATTCATTTTAATGATAAAATTATTTCCTAAATCATTTTTTTATAATGTTTAAAAATCAAATAAATAAAATTATTTTTGACACAATAATGATGAAGTGTTTACCTCATTAATGAATGATATAAATAAATATGAATATAAAAATTAAAATAAATAAAAAACCTATCCAATTTTTATTGGATTATTTTATTTGAAACATGAGTCATTATAACTTCAACTTTAATGAGTTTTGTACAGTTATAAAATGAATATAATTAAATAATAAAATAACTTTTTCAAACATTCCTAAAGTGCCCCTCCTCTCCCTTATAAAAATCCATCAACTATAACCCATTAATCACACATATAATGATTTATGGCTCATAAAAACTCTACCCAATTAGTCTTCCAACATCCCTATATTTCTCTTAGAATCCTTCCCTTAGGCAGACATCACATCAAGAAATACTTTTATTTCAAAGCAAAGAGAGTTACCCAATTTAAAGGTAACTTCTTATCTTTAATTATTTTATTTTATTTTACTTCTACAACCCCCTAAATTCTTTTTATTACCTTAATTTTTAACAAAAATAGTATCCTAAATATAAAAGGTTGTTTTTATTAGAATTATTAGAACTACACTTACACATATCTCCATATTATGGGTAAAGAACATATTGTTTTTGTAGACAGCGAACTACTGCCTCACAAAACCATGATTGTTCAATATTCTCCTACCACATATTTTATTGGAAATTAATATTAAACTATGTTTGTATGTGATATATATATTTTTTTTATATTTTTTTATGCATATATATTTTTAATTTATGTAATACATGTATGGTTTCTATAGCGGTCAAATATGATAATTTCATTTGAGGAAGTGCAGACTACCGCCCCCTTAATGTGATATGACTAGTTCCTGAGAAACATGAAATGTATAAAGAATGGAGATAATGAAATTATATATTATATTATATTTGAATTATAATATACCAATGTATCATTATTTTTTTTATTCCAGTAAATATTAAATAGAAATTAAAGTAGCCTTCTTGCCTGTGAACGACTCACCTTCTCCATTAACTATGCATTTCTTTTCTTATCTGCATATTTTATGTACTATTATAAATAAATATATATATTGGATATATAGGATATATATGATATCTAAATCATGAATATCATTCTGGAGATAATGGAATTTATACCACATGTACAATTTATAATTAGAACAAGTTCATTTTTAACTCATGTTCTGAACATCGACAAAATGTATGATATGAACTCTAATAATTAACTAATTGTTATAGAAATGTAATAATTTATATAAAAGGAATAATAAACCTGAAAATTATTCTTAAGAAAGTAAACATAAACTTTATTTTATTATATAGGTTATTAAAGAATTAATGGGTCAATTCGGACACGAGGTATGGGGTTTTCTATATCACTTTTAATTCCATGATATTTCCATTTTTCGCCACTTATTAATTGAATGTGGTGTATTGTGTGGATTAATTTGACATATATTTTCATGATTATCATTATATTCATTTTATTCTATGATTTATTTGGTGGTTATTAACTTTTTTTCATACGACTCGATTAATTACATTTTGTTAAATGTTTTTCATCTCACTTTTTATTCCCCTGAGATTCCTATTATATTTACCACTATTTACTTTTGTGTGGTGTATGAAATTACCATGATTGTATTATTTGTTTAATATACATCAATTTATGGTAATTTAAATCTTCATTGTATGATCTTTCTTTCGTGCATTGTACATTTCATAAGTTACCAAATCGGAAAAGGAACCTTTCACCCTTCTCTTTTTAAATGTCTTATTTTTGTTATGTTTTTTAATTTACATATTCTTAGGTTGGGACTTGTTGTTATCTATCCTTATTCCAGAAAATTTTATGTCCATGTGATGTGATACCCTCTTCTCTCTCATCAAATTTTTTTCTGAATTTTAATGTGATGTTTTCAGGCTGTTGAATTTCTCTAAGAGAACATTTAACTCAATTTCAATTCTTTCGGTTAAAATTCCACTTGTTGATTATGTCATGATATGAATATGTGTGAATCACCTCTGATGGTTTTACACTGACTATCAAATAATATTTTATGTATTTATGTTTCTGAATCATAATTTTATAATTTAATTTTCCGTAATCATATGATACTATCTTTATAAGGGATTTGGTCTCAATTTAAAAACAATCGAGGCTTAATTGTGGTTTTGTGCCAATTCACATTTATATGTTGTATATACTATTTTTGGCATATTATATCATAAATAACAATATTTTATCTTCTAAATATTTTCACATTAATGTCCATTTTATCAAAATGGTTTTAAGTATCTATGTATATGTACATTAAATTTTTAAAATGATTATTCCTTTAAAATATTCAAAGTGGTATGGGAAACATTGATTAAAAAATCTCATTATTAAATGTTTTAACTAATTTTTGAAATGGTTTGATAAAGCATTGATTTTTCTTAATATCTTGAAATGATATATTGTGATTACAATGTGGAAATGTTTTCTTTCCTTTATTCCTATTTTATGTTTTATGAATATGTTATAGTTATTACGCATTGTTTACATATATGGATGGTTCTGTGACAAACATAGGTTTGGTGAGCCCGAGATAGCTCTCCAATCCATTGGGTAACATAGTTGAGGTAAAGATTAAAATTTGTATTAAGAGATTTCAGGAATATAATGTTATGGGTATTCCATAGTAACTCCCTACATAGCAGTGATAGATACAGTGTATGTATGATATGGATTCCATATGTTACCATTACAATTTATGATTTCTTGTGTTTTCTTCATAAATCTTATGATTTCTTGAGGTATGTTATGATTGAAAAGTATGGTTTCATTGAATTGTATTTATTGATTGGATAATGTTTTCCTTCTTTATTTTATAACCCTTACTGATATTTTTTATTCATCCCATGTTTTGAAAGGTTTTTCTCATGACATAAATTGGAATAGGGTAAAAGATGCGATCAAGGAAAATTCATGTTGTCTAAAACATGGAACAAGACATGATTCTTTTTAAGGGTTTTTTTAAAAAAAATGTATACTGAGGAGTAGTGTCTACATGTAATCTTAATTATTACATGTAATAATTATGGCCTAATTCTCTAACACTCAAGACCTGAAAATATTCTTAATGTTAGTTTTTTATTTAATACAAGATTATGTAAATATTTGAGGTTGGGTCCTTACATTACTTATTATCTTTATATTTTTAGTGTCAAAATTGAAACTATTGATTGATTATGAGAATATTATTTTATTAAATTATTTAAAAATAATAAAACATATATATATATATAATTATTAAATGGTCAAAATTGTTCTAAATATTTTATTTATGATCTAATTGACATCAACTAGGTAAATATTTTTTCCATTTAACATTGAAATATTTATTACCATAGTTAAAATGAAATAGAATTACTAGTTGTTAAATTAAAAATATAAGGTTTGAATTGATATAGAAACTTGTATAAAATTTATTAGTTGATGATATTACAACCCTATCTCATCTCCTAATATAAATTGGGACATTTTGGAAGTTTTTGTAGTGGGTTTTCATATTATTATAAATTAATATGTTTAAGTTTTCCAAACGTGCCCCTCACATAAATTATAAAAGGGAAACCCCTCCCTCATTTATACTCATCTAATAATGCCTTAAAGTTCATCTATAACCTTCTAGTTTCACTTATAAACATCCCTAGAGTCATTATAGGGGTCTTGGTATTATTCAATGACAAATGTTATTGCTCTAAGAGGAGATTTATATGGTGCACTTCGAAGAAGAAGTAATATCATTTACCGATTCTTTCAAACCTCTTTCTTCTTATACATCCTCTTCACAAGTTGTTTCATTATAAATTGATAACACCATTAGTAATTATATACTGATATGTTATTAGGATTATGAAAAAACCCTTGTCCACCTTCTACCCATTATTTGAATGACGAATTCACAACCCATGTATGCATACAAATTTCTGTCTCCACGCCGTGGTGTACTTTTTTTTCACCACAACCTTACTTGAATGGGTATAATGAAGTAATTATTATCTATATATGGTTATTATAACATTATATTTATTCTAAATTTTTATGAACCATCCACTTTATTACCATTCAACAATTATTCGAATCATGTCGTCCCTCGTACGTACATGCGGCCTACCATCTCCAAGATGCGATGTGATCCATTATACATGATGTTACTTAAAGAATCATTATATAAATGTACAAAATAAATAAACATGATATATGTTATGTTAATATTATTTCATAATGATATAAATATTACTTATTATGTAGAACTAGAACTTATTCGACCAAACATGCATAAGAACATAAAGTTGTTAGCACCCAAATAACGAGTAATAATGAATTGTTACTAAAAAATGATGATAATATGACAATATATGGTATCATAAAAATTACTATGATTATATAAGTAGTCAATAACATTATCTAAATAATTATACAAGAGGATCGTATACATACGATGCATATCAGGCCTTAGGTAACACATTATTTTTTCTGACATTTATTTTTGTGGGACATATGCCTTATAGACAATCTAATTTTTGTGTGTAGTTTTTCTGTTACCCATTAAAATTAATATTATTATTATTGTGAAGTTTTTGTTATTTAAAAATGAATATTATTTTCTTTATTTTATGAGGCATATGATTCGACGGATTATAAATTTATAAGCGACAATTTTACAATCTCATTTTTATATGAGATTGTTTATACAAAAATATTTACTGGGGGTATATTTATCATCCGTGTCAATGATTTATAAAAATAATAATAAAATTTTTACTATTATAAATGTATTTTTAAATTCATTTTTACCCATTTTTTAGTTTTACTACATTGTCTGGTAGGATTATTTCTTTCTTTTACCATACGTCGTACTTTTTGACTTTTCTTACAAGAGTATGATGAGACTGTTTTTTTAACTTATGCGACATGAACAAATTTTTACATCTTCATAACTCTTTATTTCCATTAATCTTCCTTTACATGATTTAACATGTATTTTAAGATAAATTATTTTATTTTAAAAATTCGAGGCATTTTGATGAAAGGAAACATTTTTAAGAAGAAACAATATTTTCTTAAATAATTATGTTCCACTATTTTAACAAAATTATTTTCCATATAATATCATGCTCATTAAATAGTGTAATCAATTCATCCCTATTATTAATATTATTTGATCATGTTAATGATGAAATAATATTTTATATGGATTGGGATATGATATAATTATTTTAACGAAACAAATTTTATTTCATGGGTTATGCTATGATGATTAATTTATGTTTTCATGGAACATGTAAAAATGGTTTAATTATGAGATGGTTAGGACCTATACCTCCCTCAAATGAAATTGGTAAGGATTTATATCTTGTGAGGTAAACATTCCTAGAATAGAAAGTATATCATGTTCATTAATACATGGCTGGATTGGGATGTAAATCTGGATTAGTAATATATTTATGGATTGGCATGTAAACCCAGTTCATAAAATGACTTTGTCCACTATGATGGACTTGGAATAAATTCCTTGTATACTATGGAAATCATTTTACTTGATTACATGTTTCCACAATTCAGTGTTTTATTCCAATGCTATTTTATCATTGTTAATGTTCTTTTATGATCTATACCTTATGAATCTATATTATTTATTTCATGACTCATTATTTTAAAACATTATTTTCAGGTCATTACATTTTTATGTTTATGGTTTGTTTCATATTCTTAAGCTATACTCGTATTGAGCATTTGAGCTTTCCCTTGTTTTGTTTTCTTTTACCCAAGATTATAATGAAAGGTTCAGGTAGGAAAATAGAAGGGGAATATCTTTATATGATCTATTGAAGATGTTTCACTGTGTTAGAAGATTATGTTACATGATTCCAAAGACAATAAACTAATATGGTCTTTGGGAATTTGTTTGTGTTATGCATTCTTTTTTCCCAAAAATTAATTTACTATCCATGTATGTCAATCTCTGTTTGTTAGAGTTGGTATCGGTGTAAAGGAGGTATGAATGAATCTGATCCTTAGGAACTCTTATGCGTGGAAATTGGATAATACTTGGATCTTTACACATGGGATTTATGAGTAAATTGATGCCACTGGGTATTATTGTGTGACCCACCTAGTATTTGTAGCCACCCCTGGAGTGCTATGAAAGGTATCAATTATAATTAACTAGAAATAATTACAGACCTTTAGAGTTGGTATCAGACTGAAGGTTTAGTCAACCATGGGAATCTAGGGTGCAAAAACATTAGTGATATCCCTAGATATATTTCTATGGATATGTCAAGTGATTTCCTAGGGATATGTCAATTATAGGATACAATCATATAGTTTTTGTGATATTCATAAATAACCTGGATTAAACCTACAATATTATAGATTGAAATATTATATGTAATTTAAATTACTTATGTGTTTCTATTCTCTGATAACTATTTATAACACATTGTGTTTTCATCTTAGTTAATATCCAAAACTAAAAATAACATGGTTAACTATTGAATGTTTCAGATACGGAAATTTTGGTAATTATAATGATCATTTTCAAATTGTAAATATCAAGAAGATAATAATGATGATGGTATGAGTATTGTTCGTACTGCTAAAGATAAAGAGACTATAAACAACATGTCAAAGGTATATTATCTTCTTCTCATATTGTTTACATTAATCATAAGAATCTTGAGGCTGAAAAACATTAGTTCATGATGCATATTTTATTAAAGATGAAGATGATGGATCCTGAGTAATTGTTTAAGAATAAATTTTGGTTATTGAGGTGTATATGCTTCAAATTTAAATGATTATGTTATATGAATCATGAAATATATATATGTTTTCAGTATAGTTTTTTAATTGAGTATTGGAAATGATATATTAAATAGTCTTAAGGAACCCGAAATGTGATTTAAGGGTAAGGTGATATCCTTGGATAACACATCATTAAGGGAATGATGACCCCTAATATGTCTCTTATGTTCAGATAATGATGATGGGATAAAGATATGTTGGATTTTAATGATTAAATTTGTTTATTCTAGTTTCTTGGGAACTGATTATGGAGTTATTAACAAGTGGGTAATGATGTCATGGTTGAAATGTAGTGCTTTTTGGGACTTATGAAATATATCCAATATATTTTGAAGTAAGGAAACATGAATGTTTTCAATAAGGATATATGGTAATTTAAGTTATTACCATGACTCAAGAATATACATGATTAAGTCATTAAAATGTTTTGAATTTGACCGACAATATATATATTATGATATATGGGGGATAAATGAATGTATTCACATGCATGTTATATAACCATTCTTTTAATTGTCTTTTTTGTACGGTGTGTTGGGATAGAAGTATTTCAGATAAACCTAATGGATAGAATGGATTAAGATGGAAATTTAGATAGTATTTTTATGGATAAAAATTTTTAGAATGGTATATCTGTAATTTTATAATAGTATTTTTTTTTGAAAAAGGATAACCCATTGGATTGGAAGAAACCCATAACGTCAGACAAGGCTGTGGGAATTGAACCCACATCTGAAGTGAAACATTCCTTTATTGCATAAAAATGGCCCATAAAAAGTCCCTGGTCAGTATAAAGTTGTTATATTTTATTTAATATTTATTATATATGAAGTGTAAGTCATTTTTTCGAACTATATTCAATAAATCACAACATATATGGACTTATGTTTATTTGATAACATGTGCTAACCTTTGTGTGATACAGATAGATGGAATGACTTATCATTCTATCACATGATCTACTAATACTTTAAGAAAATTAGATTAGACTTCATTTCTTTAAATAAGAGATGAAGTGTAAATTTTTGAAGGTATGAACAAAGTTGAGATTGTACCAAAATCAAGTATGTATTTATTCTAATACAAAAATTCCACAACATTAGGAAAAAGGTTCTAGAAACCAAAAATTTTATCATACTACCTTATAATCTAATAAATCAGATGATCCCTTAAATAAATGTATATTTATCGAATTTTGGTTGGTAACATTATCCAAACCTTATTCTCTATCACTATCTATGAGTACATGATGGTTAGATTTCTCTTCTATATAAATGTTATCAATTCCAATATATGTTCTCCTACGTGGAAACCCAGTGATGAGTTACATTGGGTAACCATTATATTTCTAACATTTCTCTTAAAAATTATGTTTTAGTATTCCTTTTTAGTATGTGGGTTTCTATGAAAGAAACATTCATGTAGTAAACCATTTGTATCCCCGACAAATTTAGGGGGTGAAATTCTTTTTAATTGGGGGTAGAATATAACCCCCCCAAAAATTATGGGATTTGTATTTATTTTATTGATATCATGTATGGTACGCTAGACCAATATTAGGATGCTCTATATGAAACACCATATTATCTTGCAGTATAAGAAACATTATTCTTGGTTTGTGTTACACATAATTTCATATTCTCTTGATAGAATTCATTTCACGAAACACAAAGAATAGATTGTGTTCAATATATTAAAGAACTATGTTTGGATTAATTTATTCGTAACACCATAGGATGATTTCACTAAATGAAACATGGACTTCTCTTGTGTTACATTCCAGAGTGACCTTCCACGATAGCTTGCATTGTACGCAATACTATGTTTCACAAAACAATGATATATTATTAAAATATAATTATAGGATATGAACTTGAATTTATGAATATTATTGACCACATATTTAATTTTACATAAAATTAAAATTCATCTTAAGTATTTTTGGGACAAGTTATAAAAATATATTCAAATATTCGGATTAAATAAGTATTTTTTCAAAAAATGCACATTTTCCAGCTTTTGATGGCGCACCCATTTTAAAATCAATTTTTGAAACATTAATATATTCTATATAAAAAATAAACTTTTTATTTTAGTGAATAAAATAAAAATTTACATTATATGAATTTTCGGTATTTTTCTGATAAGTTTCATTTTTTGTAAAATAGTAAAAATACTGATTTTTTTATTTTAAATACATGAAATAGATAAATAATATTTTTATTAGTTTGAAATTTTAATTACATAATTTATATCCATTTATGGTTTTTGAAAATGAATTTATAAATGAATTTATTATATAAAAATTTTCCATTTCAAAAGGGTAATTTTTTCACAAAACATTTTTCTTGATATTTTAACTGTTTTATTTTAAATTTATTTCTAAATCTTCTATGTGTTACATTTTTAAAATTTGATGTAAAATTTGGATTTAGGTTGTCTAATTTTGGTATGTAGTTTAATTTTAGTTTTTTCTAATATGAATATTAACTATGGTAAATTTTATAACCATGGTAAATGGTATATTATGTAATTTACGATAAAAATAAAATTAGAATGACTATAAAATGACCCAAAAAATGAAACAATTTTATTTTATGGATGTAATTCGACCCCCATCACATAAGGATCGAAATTATGTCTTTTAATGGACACATGTCCATTAAAATGACTTATAATATATTTAAATCAATGAAATAAACAATGATTCATTTTCTTTTTCATTATTATATATTATGTATCCATATTTGGAAAAATGGATGATATCCAAAAATATTAATATAAATTTCTATTTTAATAAACATATTTCCCTGGTAAAAATTTATTTTGAGGTTTTGGGGAAATTTGAGTGATATTATGGAATTTATAATATTTTATTTAATGAAAATATAAAGATGTCATATTCATGTTTTAAATAATATATCATTTTCAATATAAGGTTATATATAAAATTAATTAGACTATAAATAATTATTTGAAAGATTATATTTTTATATTTATAATGGTAATTTTTTTTTATTTTTTGGAAAGAAATATTTACCTTAATTTTTTATATATAGATGATGCAGATATTATTTAATTGATTAAAAATAATAAACTAATTTTTATTGAAATGATAACAACCATTAATGGTCTAAAAGACTTTACTAAATATTTTTGGTCATGTATATATCATCAATAATCATCCAATGGTCTAGTTAGGGACCATTTGGATCCATATGGAATAGATTAAGACAATTATAATATTTTATTTAAAGTAATGTTAAAATTGTTACATTCATACTTTTATAAGTATAAAATTTGTAATTTTTGATTTCATACTAGATAAATTCAACTACATATATTCTAATAAAATATAATACATTTAACGTTATCATAGTATTTTGTTATTCATTTTTAAAAAAATATTATTATATTATATAATTACACAAAAATCATTGTAGTAATTATTTTATTAATGGAGATATCAAATAAATGTTTTTGACAATGTTGAAATAATATATTTTTGGATAACTAATATTTCCAATGATTTTTTTTAAAACCTATACCACATAGGAATATAATAAAATGTTTTTTTTTGATGTTATCTTTTTATCTTTATATTTTAAAAAATTAATAAATAGAATAGTCTCAAATTGACACTATTGATTGTTTATCCAAAAAGTGTTTTATTAAATTATTTAAAAATTATATAACATTTTTAAAAATATAGAATAAATATTATATGGTGAAAATGGTCTAGATTATTTATTTATGATCTAATTGACTTCAAATAAGTAAACATTTTACCCTCTTAACATTGCAATATTTGTTACCAATGTTAAAATTAAATATAATAACTAAGTATTAAATTGAAATAGATACGGTTTGAATGGAC
This sequence comes from Viscum album, assembly GCA_963277665.1. Lineage (NCBI taxonomy): Eukaryota > Viridiplantae > Streptophyta > Magnoliopsida > Santalales > Viscaceae > Viscum > Viscum album. The sequence goes on from OY728147.1 coordinate 1,870,382,430, forward strand.
TTATTAACTTGACTAAAATTTATTTTTTGATGATATTACTACCAAATATCATCAAATCTTCAATATTGGGTAATATTGGAGGGTTTTAGTGGGGTTTGAATATATTATAAATTATTATTTTTAAGGTTCCTAAAAGTGCCACTCACCTCAATTATAAAAGAGAACCAACCCATTCATTTACTCACGACTCATTAAGCATTAAATATCATCTATATCCATCCCATTTACATTATCAAATTCCCTAGAAACATTCAATAGGTCTTGATCTTCTGAAAATAACAGCTCTAGTGCTCTATGTAATGATTTAGAGGTGGCATGTCGAAGAATATATAATAACATTTACTAATTCATTTGAACATATTTATTCTGCATCTTCTACATCATGAGTTTACGTAGTATAAAGTTATAACTAAAATATTACATATTCAGTTAGAGGTAATAATTATTATTAAACAACCATATTCCACCTTCTAACCATCCTATGAAATATGAAATCACCACGTGTGCATACGTGCGGCTTACCATCTCCATGTCGTGGTGTACACTATTTTCACCACAGACTTACTTGGATGGGTATAATTTGGGATGTGATTACTATATAGTAGTATTATTAAATGATTTTTATTTTAAAATTTTATACATCATCCACTTCAGAACCATTCAACAACTATTCGAATGATGTCATCGCTCATGTGCACGTACGACCTACCCTATCCACGATGCGATGCCATTGACTCTACATAATATTTATTAAAAATTGATAATATAAATGTATAGAATGATGAAAAATGGTATTTATTATGTTAATATAATTTTATAACGATATAAATATTACCAATGATTTAGAACCGTAACTTATTTGATAAAACATGCATAAGAACATAAAGCAGTTAACATCAGAATAACTAGTAGAAATGAAATATTATGATCAAATGATGATGATATGATCATATATGATATCATAAAAATGACTATTTATTTTTAAGTATTAAATAACTTTATTTAAATTATTATATAGTAGGTTTGGATACATACAAATCATATCGTACCTATAGTATGGGATTATTTTGTCTCACTTTTATTTCTGTTGGACATATGCCTTATACACCATCTAATTCTTATTTGTGATGTTTATGATACCCATGAATGTTTTTATTAGTATTATTAGGAAGGTTATGATATTTAAATATGTATACCAGTTTCTTTATTTTATGGGGAATATGATTCAACTAATTATAAATTGGTAATGGATAATTTTTCATTCTAATTTTTATCTGAGATTGTTTATACATATGTTTTTACTTGGGGTATATTTATCATCCTTGTACATGATTTCTAAAAATATTTTCCTAATATGTTTTTAGTTATTATATATATGTATGAAGATATTTTTACCCTTTTTTTACTTTTTATTGATGGTTTGGAAGGAATCTTTTTTTCTTTTACCATATTTGGTACTATTTGTCTTCTCTGACAACATTATGATGAAAATGTTTTTTTACATACATGACTTAGACAAAATTTTTTACATCTTAATAATTACCTTTTTACATGAATCTTCCATTACAATTTTTCAATTTTATTTTAGGTTAAATTATTTTATTTTAAAATTTTGTTTAATTTTAATAATGAAAATTTTTTTAAGAAGAAAGGATATTTTCCTCATGAATTAAGATCGAGTGTTTTATAAAAATTATTTTCCATATAGGATGTTGCTAAATAAATATGTTTATGGTTATATCCTTATTATTAATATGATTATATAATGTTAAAGTTGGAATGATATTTTATACAATGCATGTTATGATAGTATGATGTTTAAGAAACTGATTTTATTTCTTGGGTTATGGTATAATACATGTTTATGTTTTTGTGGAACATGAATGAACGATTTAATTATGAGATGGTTGGGACCAATATCTCCCTCCAATGTAATAGGTAATTACATACATCTCATGAGATAAACAATGCTAGAATGAAAAGTAAATCTAGATGAGTAATATAGGGATGAAACAACATGTAAATCTGGTTCAGTAATAAATGGTTGGAACAACAAGTAATCCCGGTTTAGTAAAGGACTTTGTCCTCTATGAAGGTATTGACAGTAATGCCTTGGATAATATAGAAATAATATAATGACCTTATTATTTGGACAAAATTACATATTTTATGTCAATTATATTTTATCATGGATAATTTTCTTTTATAATATATTCCTTATGAGGTTCTATGATTTACTTCATGACTTATGATTTTTAAACCTTATGTTTATGTTTGTACATTCTGATGTTTATGTTATGTTTTATGATATCAATATCTACCATTATTGAGCATTTGATCTCACCCTTTTTATGTTTTCTTTTACCCATGATTATAAAGAATGTTTTAGGTAGAAAAAAGAAAAGGGAATGATATTTATGGGAGATGTTGATGATCCTTCACCAAGATAAAATATTATGTTTCATGTTTCCAAAGTTAATAAACTAATATGGTCTTTGGGTGTCTATTTGTGTCATGTAATAAGTATTCTTCGAAAGTAATGTAATTTTCATGTACTCCATGCTTGGGTCATTATACATACCTCTAAACATCACACATCTCTTTCAGATCATTTCATTAAATATAAAACATTGTACCCTAATTTTTTACTTCTAAAATTCCGTAATTATTAATAAAATATTATACATACCTCATGACATGAACTTTAAAAAACATCAACTTTTGAAAAAACCCTCCCATAATCAGGAAAATAATTATGATGTTTAGAAATTTTATGAATATAAAATTACCCTTTTACATAATATATATAACTTCAAAAAATTATCATCTAGATGTTATTTTCCTGAAATAATTTATATATATTCAAAAAAATATGAAAAATATATTTTTATGTTAGAATTAAATGAAACAGCTCAAAATATTTGGGTTTTTCAGGAGATTTTATGTGCATGGAATACGAACATAATGATTTAAAAGATCAACATAAAACCATAATAGGTATAACATGGATTAGTATAATTTTACAAATACCATGAATAACATGAGTATAGGATCATATAAATAACATCGTTTAACTATGGAATAAACATTAGCATATGTAAACATTACATTTACAAGCCACATCATCAGTTCAAGTTATGAATTGAAACTAAAATGTACTTGTGAATACATATTTCATCAGATATAAATTCCTAACCATTGAATCAAGTGGTGATATAGGAACCCACCCACCATTAAGCCACCCATAAAAATTTAACATAAAAATATGTCACTTTTCACATCATTAAGAACCCATGGAAATAAAATGGTTTTAATAAAACTATTAAATGAAAAAAATTCTATTTTTTATAATAAAAATATGTAAATATAATGGATTTCATAAAACAAACAACTGTAAATCATAAACATTTCATAATGAACATAAGGAAATAAAATGGGTTTCATAAAACATCTTAATGGAAATGACTCACATTCCACAATGAATACAAAGAAATATAATGATGTTCATAAAACATCTATGTAGTATAAATAATCTTCGTGAATTAAATTATTTGATACTAAAAACATGACCCACCATATAATACATAATAAAATAAAATTTAGGGAAATACAAGAATGATAACATTATTGTTGATAAAACAATTCCAAATAATGAAAATAAATTTATGAAATGAAATTATCCAAAACATTTAATATTCAATTTTGTATACATCATAGTTACAAATATATTTTCAAAAGGTCTACTTTGTGTTATTTAATATGTGAAATAAAAACCTTTTATATAAATTGAATTGGACCAAAAACACATTTTCACCAAAAAAATATAAACAAATCATCCTATGAAATGGAAATCCATATAAAAATTAATTTTAATAATAAATTTTGTAACTCAAAAAAATGAGTTTTTCATTCCTTGTTCCTTAACTCTAGGCAAGATTTCATAGAATATGATTGACAAAAAAATTTCAATAAGATAAAAAACTAAATTTACATTTCATAATTATATTCCCATAAAATTCAGTTTATAATATTGATTTATAATAATTCACATCATGTATTATTATTTTTAATATATTTTCAATATCTGGTGTAAAAGGCATGATCTTTTTAAATTAGGTTCATAAATTTTTCCGTCGATACTCCATCTTCTCAAATATTTCTTCATTTTCAAACCATTGAATAATCAATAATTTAGTTTTAATAATTTGTTAAAATTTTATAATTCAACGAAATGTTTATCTTAGTCCCCTTTCATAAATAAAAAAATTTGATCAAATAGTTTTGGTTTTTCACCCTCACTAATATATTACCTTATAAAAATTATTTTTTCCTTTTGTATCCATAAATACCAATATTCATTATAATTATTACATATATATGCCATATATACTCAAAATTATTAACTACAAAGATTTATAATAGCGATATTGAAAATTGAATTCACCATTCCATGTTGGGGGTAGTTGACATGCAAGCTTGAAATATGATTTAATTTTTTGAATAGAGGAATATATAAGTAACATAGTTTATAAATTGATGAAATTTAATATGATCTAGTTATATAAATATCTATTGTATATATGTTTTTATTTAATTTTGGACCAATTGGGTATGATAGTGAAGCAAAACAAAACACTTTTTTCATGAAGGCAGTAGTCTAAACATATGTATGATTCATGTTTTTTGTTTCACGTAAAGGAAAAGGAAATGACATTCAATTACTGTGACATATTTATTATAAAAAATTATAATATAATGATACAATTTTTATCAGTTTATGATGGTTAAAAGGAATTTTTTGAAATAAAATGTAAACAATATTAAATATAAGTTTGATATATGTACTTTAAAATTTATACCATGATTATTTGAATATCTCCTTAACAAAGGAGTCTAGCTTATGATAGATTATATTTCCATAATTCCATAACATCTTGATGTTTTATATAAAATTTTATAGAGGGTTTGGTATGTTTTTTATAAACGTTGTTGATTTGTGTGTGCGAAGAAGTGAGGTGAGGAGTGGACCATATATAAGTGGAAAGAGATAATATATTCTAAAATAACAAATATATTTCAATAATGGGAATTAGATCACAAATAATATAGCTCAAAAATTAATAAATAAAGGTTAATATATTGGATAATATTAAAAAAGGCTGAAACCACCCATTCCCAGAAATTTTTAATCTTTTATATTCTCTTTCCCTCTCTAATAAAACCTTTTTACATATTTTGTTTTTTACTAAGGTAACTAGTTTTTAACATATGTAATTTATTCATTATCAATGAAATTGAAAAAAATATTATAAAATAATTTGGGCCTAATTATTAAATATTATAAATAATTTTTATTATATTAATTTTAAACAAGTGATTAAAACCAAATTTATAAATGTATATATATAATCTGTTGAATTTTTATAAAATATTACATATGTTTTATAATTTAAAATAAGCGTTTATAAATTTAATGAAATATTTTTCAATTTATAAATTCACTAATTAAAAACATATATATTTATTGAAAACTATATCATGAGTTCCTAATTCGATCATTTATACAAATAATTCTATAAAATAAATGTTATTTATAAAAACATTATTTTCCAATGTTCGACTAAATATAAATATATTTAGATATATCCCAAAAAAATGATCATAATTTAATATTTTTATAATATTTTAAAAAATAAATTATTTTTCAGACATTTAAGATATATCTTATAAATTAAATTATAAAAAATTATGAAAATATTCTTTTTGGATATTTTTTGGTATGTTAACATTTCATATATAATTATTTATATAAATAAAAATATCAAACATGACAAAGAGAAATTTTACATAATTAAATTTTAAACATAAGAAAAATATTTAATTCGTTTCTTGTTTATAATTTATGAAACAATATTAAATGGAAATTAATTTCATATTTTCTATATCTCTTTGTAACATCATCTTCAACTGAAACCATACAATGGTTAATATTTAATTTTGTAAAATGTGTTATGGTCCATTAGTGTTTGGTTTTTCATTTGGAGAATTAAATTTATCATATAATTTATTTAAGGATGAATATATTAAAAAACTCAGGTAATTATAGTCATTGATTTAATATCATATAAATTGAAAATGATACATTAAATTCATAAACAATGAGTTAGTCATATGAAAAATAGTAAGTTCTTCTACATTTTGAACCTTCAGGTGGTATCATAAAATTCATGATAAATTTATAATAATTTATATATATTATTTTTCATTTTACTTATTTACTATTGGTTTTAATTTCATGAAATTAATTCTTTAATATGATCATCATGATATCTTATCCAACCCTTTGTTCAATTTTCATTTAACCCAGATCCAATTAATTTTTAATGATGAACATCTAAAGAATACATATGGAGGTTCTGAGATGTCTGGCCATATAACAAATTATTACATGGTGTGTAGTTGGTGTGTTCATCAGTGTATTCTATTTAATCACCCCAGGACATTGCATAAAATAATTTTTTGTGTTGTGAAATTAAAGAGACTTGTGGAATTTACTCCTCAGTGTATTGACTAAGACTAGATAGAACAAATCATGTGGGAGACCACTACCTTTAACCAGAATTCATATAATGTATTCCAACAATTTTACTATTTACAAAATTAAATTACAATACACAAAGATTAATTATTACCTGATCATATTGAACATATAGTGGTGTAATAGGATGTTTCCCCAGAATGATCAATTGTCCATGTTGTATACCCCACAAATATTGGTGTACTGATAAGCATATCCTCTCTAGGAATATATGATGGAAATAAAATGATAAATATATTTTTTGTGTATCTGGATGTGTATGTTGTGTACCCATCTTTTTTATTTTTAAACATTAAAATTTAATTTATTTCTCTTTTAAATCTAAATTACAATTGTTTCTTGTGTCATTTATTGACACATACACTCTATTAGATAGTTTATATATATATATATTCATTAATTAGTTAATTTATAAATTTTATATGTCAATATCATATACAATCCTAATAAATTTTGTACTCTATGTGCATAAAAATAATCATACACAATGTTAATAAAATGGTGTTACATGTGTCATTCATTGACTTGTACACACCATGTAATTACATAATAGAAACACATATGATACATATCACATGATTAAATTGTATTCAATCACAATAAATATTGAATAGTTTGAATAGTTCCTCAACATTTTACTTTCAAGTAAAAACTATCTACTGATGTTTTTAATTTTTAATAACAATGGATAATTTAATTTATTTAATATCAAATTACATGTGTACCCACATGATATATTGGATAGTAAAGAAGATAAAATTAATATATTGATTAATCCTAAAATTAATATTTTTATTTCTGGGTTATTTACCTTAATAAATTAAGTGCTTGAAATGAATGCAATAAAATTATTTAAAATTTATTGTTATTGAACTATATTATTTTTATGAGTTTAGACCAACCAAAATATTTGTATTGTTTCATTTTAGATAATTATTACATTATATTGTTTAATTAATTTATTAATATGAATTTATTTATTCTTAGCCATACATTCATCCTTTTTATGTATGGTTCTGTGTTCCCATATATTCATTTAAGTAAACAACTCATTTTAGTTCCCTTCACTTGTAATTTAAGTAAATGCCTATTAAGGATGGGGATACTAGAAATATAGAGTTGGTTTAATATATATCCATGGTGATACTAATGATAACATACACATAACATAGGGGTGGAATGCTATAAACTCTATCCTAGACTAGATCAACTTGTTTTAACATAGGAGGAATTGTTTTTTACTCTATCCTATATGAAATTAGAAAGTTAAATCTAATTTTCTATCCATTATTACTTTATTTTAATAAATTATGATGAATGATTTATTCCATTTGTGCAAGACCTAGATAAGAATAATAAATAAATAAATATTAAATTTTGGAAATAAATTATATTATATTATGTGAAAATATTTAAGCGTTACATTGTCACTCCAATAAGTAAAATCCCCTTAAAATTAATAGGAAATATGGAATGTAAAATTAATAATGATATGAAAATTAAAAAAATTCTTCATTTTTATATTAAGTTATTGTTTGTTAAATTATCTAAATAATGAAAAAAATATAATCTGCTGGTTTAGGCCATAGTAAAGGGAATACTCAATTATTGATATGTCATAAATAAAATTATGTGTGGAAATAACTAAATATGTATTGATTTTAATTTTCATAATATTTTCAATATAGGTTTGGAGGAAACATTCAAGGAAATTTGAGTTAGGATTTTAGGATTGAGAAGCCCACATAATTGAGTATCGAATAATAAACCCTCAGTTTGATTAACTTCCTACCTAAAACCCATAAAATGCTTATAATTCCCATTGTCTCGATCAATGAATGAATATATATATCATTTCCATTAAAATGTCAAATGTGATCTAATATTCTATCCTGAGGGGTGAGGGCCACAGATACATGATAAAATATTTGGACACAAAATAAAATGGATTATTACATCTCAGATAATTTATAATCATTAAATCCATGAATTATATTCTATCATAAGAATTATAGAATAATTAATGGTTTATATAACCTAATATCCTTATGATCAATTATATAAGATTTCATCTCCCAATTAGCATTAAAATGATAGAATGGTTCAACAAATTATTTATAGTGTTTTACAATGAATTATTTAAAATGTATTGGAATAATAAATCCATGATCCTCATGTTAAGGTTGGAGGTCATTTAGAGTTAAATATATACATGAAACAATTGATTTATTCATTAAATATTTATTATTTGATATTTTTATCCAATCTAAATGAACTCAATACGTTTCATGCGAATACATAAAATAATAACCTGATCTAACATCTTCATGATCATTATTTGTAGAGAGAAATATAGTAATGTTATGATATATCTAATGATCTATTCATAAGAAAACATTAACACTTTTTTCCATCTATGTCACATATATTAAATCTCATTGGCTAAATTAAACCCTTTTGATTTTGTAGGCATAAGATTCTGGAATAACTAATCACTAATCTAATTGATTAATCACACCATCACAGTTTCTACTATTTTCATAAATTTATATTATAAAAAGAATGATAATTCACACCTTTATATTCTAACTCCACTCTATGAAGTTAATAATGACATGAAATGTAAAAATACTCCTATTTTTTTGGTGAATAAAAGTAAATCTTATGAAAGGATCTGCAACAACCTGATATTTTATGATAAGTATTATTTTTAATTTATTTTATGTCATGTGATTTATGCTACAACAAGATTATCTTGTGATATACGCCACATTGTACTAGCATGAAGTATAAGCAACACTATTCTTAGATTGTGTTACACACAATTTCCGGTTCGTTTTATAATAGTCATTCTATGTAACATTGAGTGTGTATATGTATATATATATTCAATGTATAAATGAAATATGGTTTGATTCTGTTATAAAAAACAACAAAGAAGTCTTCCACTACACGCAACCCTGACTTTGCTTGCATTACACGCAATCACGACCTTCCTCCATAGCGTGTGTTGTACGCAATACCGAGTTTCACTAAACAACGATATATGGTTATAATATTATCACGAACTAGCCGTTATGAATAGTATTAACTAAATTTTGAATTTTATAACACAATTATTCATATTACACATTTTCTAGAACATGGTATGAGAAAAAAATAAAATTTTCAGGTAAAATAAGTATTTTTCAAAAAATGTAGTTTTTCCCCCTTTTGATGGAGCACCCACATTAAATCTAGATTTTGACATGTTTATAAATTCAATTTTACAAAATAAACTTCTTCTTTTGAATCAGGATATAATAATTTACATTGGATAAAGTTTTGATATTTTTCTGATAACTTTCATATTTTAATGAATAGCAAAAACACGCTATATTATAATTAAATAAAACTTTTTTCATCGTAATAATTAATATGGTTAAATTATAATATTTAATGGTTTTAATATAAAAATAGAATATATTTTTACCATTTAATATAATTTATGTCATTATCATTGATTTTACCTTTAATTCGTAGGTTAAATCAATTCAATCTTTTGCAATGTTTTAACCAAAAACCTGTTTTCTTTTGAGAACGGGATTTATTTTAATATAATTTCTTCATCTTTTTTGTATTGAAGTAGGAAAAATTGAATCCATATTTTGAACTAGTGGGTCAAAATTATGTTAATAAGCTAATTTTTATTTTTGGACATTATGAATAGTAACTAAGGTAAATTTTATTTACCATAGTTAAAGGTAAATAGGGTAATTAAGGGTAAATATAAGATTATAAAATTACCCTAACACCTGCTAAAATCCTATTGAATTACTAAAAGTAAACCCATATCACCTAAGGGTCGCAATAGATTTATTTAATAGACTTTTTTCAATGCTAATAATTTAATTATTATTAAAACCAAAGAATGTGACAACATGTCACTCTCTTAAACCTTATAAGTATATTAATTTTAAGTTAGTGATAAATTTCATGAAATATCGAACATGAATAGTCTCCAGAAATATAATAAAATTATTTACATCATATGAATATATTTATAATTTTTAGGGATTATATAATTATCAATAAAGGTGAAATAATAGTGACGTTGAAATTATTTTATTAAGAGAAATATCAAATAAATGGTTTTAAAAATATTAAAATAAATATTATATGATCTATTTAATGTGATCCAAGAATTTTCTAGACAAATTTGACATGTTATTAATCTATTAAATATTTTATTTCGAATATATCATCTATTTAGATGTTATTTAAATTCAAATAAATGAATAGTTTCAAAATTGACACTATTGTTATTTTATAAAAATAACATATTATTAAATTGATTAAAAATCACAAAAATATTTAAAAATTATAAATTGAAATTTATATTGTCTAAAATGTCACAAATTATCCAATTTATAACCATTTAAAATTTATAATTTTATTACAACAAATAAACTTAAATAGGTTAAATAAAGATAAATCAAAATGATAATGTTTCAAATAAGATCAAAACAAGTTTAAATTTGATTTTTTGATGATATTACAAGCCTATATCATATAATATTTGAATTGAGTCTTTTTTGGAGGTTTTTATGTTGTGTTTGAATTTATATTAAACTAATATTTTTGAGGATTCCAAAGGTGACCCTCTCCTCCCTTATAAAAGGCACCTCCTCCCTCTCTTCGTCACACCATTTTGAGCCTTGAAGCTCGGACAACCTCTGCCCATTTAACTTCCCCACTTCCCTAGAAACCTTATAGAGGTACTTTTCTTCTCAAACTACCAACTCTAGTTCCCTAAGATGATGTTTAAAGGAGGTGCGTCGAAGAAAAGGTAATGTCTTCTACCGATTATTTCAAGATTATTTCCTATTCAACATATTCTTCTTTAGTTGTATCATTATAAAGTAATAACATAAGTATCACTAATATACTGATATGTTATTATAAATATGAAAAAAACCCATTTCACCTTCTATCCATCCTATAGAAAACGAAATCAACGTGCGTAAGTACGTACAGAATACCGTCTCCACACCGTGGTGTAATCTGTTTTTCCAACACCACCTTACTTGGATGGGTATAATGGTGTAAAGAATATCTATAAATAGTTATTATAACATCATAATGATTCTGATATATTGTATCCTCCACTCTAATCCAATTCAATAATTATGGGAACGATATAATGCCTCGTGCGTACGTACGGACTACCGTCTCCACGACACGATGAGATTCATTCTCAATGATTAACCATTCATAAATGATTATAAAGTATATATAATACGTAATCAGGAAATGTATGACATAATAATGATACTGGATTTATGTATATACATATGTATGTCTTCCAATTAATGCCATTCAATTCAATGAGGAAACGAAAACAACGTTCATGCATATGTACGGCCTAGAGTCTCCATGAACGGTGAATTTATTTTAATATATTGATCTATTATATATATGTATATTATGAATATATATTATATAAAAATAATTTTTTAAATTATGGAATTATGTAATCATGATCTAAGTAATCATATGAATAATTATAAGTGAAAACGTGGACGATAAATGAAACGATTTTAACCAAAACGCTCTTTAACATGGAATTTACAAAAGAATGGGTAATATAAAGTCATAAGTGAACCATATATGATATCATAACGATTAATATGATTCTGTAATAAGTCAATTACATTATTTAAATCATTATATAGGAGGTTTGGGTACGTACGAAGTATATCGAACCTAAGGTAATAGATAATTTTGCAAATCTCAGTTTTATCCGAGATTGCTTATACGTAAGTATTTACTGGGGTTATTGTTATCATCCATGTACATGTTTTCTAAAAGTTTTTTTATATATGTTTAATGTCCTTTTTAACCTTTTTGACTTTTACTACATGGTATGTAATGAATCTTTCTTTTGTTTACGATACGAGGTACTTTTTTACTTTTCTGACAGAAGTACGAGGAGAATGTTTTTTAACATATACAACATGAAAGGGTTTTTACGGTTTTATAAATCTTTATTTTCATGAAGATTCCTCCAAAATATTTCATGAATATTTTAAACAAAATCTATTTATTTTAAAATTTCATGAAATTTTGTGAATAGAAATTGATTTTGAAGAGGAAAGGAAATTTTCCTCAAGAATTCATTTCACGTGTTTTATCAAAACCATTTTGCATATAAGATGACATTATTTCATATGTGTATAGTTCAAGTATAAAGTCTCTATGATTTACATGGTTTAACTTTTCTTATGATGAAATGATATCAATTTGTTTTATATTGATTATGTTATGATGGGATGATGCTTATGAAACCCATTTTTATTCTATGGGTTATGATGAATGATTTATGTTTATGTTGTGGCACAAGTAAAAAAAAATTCATTATGAGATGGGTGGGACATATATCTCACTCCAATGAATTAGGTAACTATTTATATCTCATGAGATATACATGGCTGGAATGGTAAGTTAATCTGGTTCAGTGTTACAGGACTGAAACAAGGAGTGAACTTGATTCAGAAAGGGACTTTGTCCTCTAAGATGGTCTTGACAGAAATGCCTTGTCTACCATGGAAATCATATCATGTGCTTAATATTTTTCCACAATTACAATTTTTATTCAAAATATATGTTATCATGATTGATGTTCTATTATGATCTATTCCTTATGTACTACCATGTTTTATGTCATTGCTCATGAGTTTGATGTTTAAACATTATGTTCATGTTTTTATGATCAAATATATATGGTTTGTTTTATTTTATCTATGCTTACCCTTACTGAATATTTGACCTCACCCTTTATATGTTTTCTTTTCCCCAGGATTTAAAGAATGTTTTTAGGTAAGAAAACAAAAGGGGAAGATCTTTATGGGAGATGTTGATGATATTTCACCTTGATTAGAAGTTTATTTTCCGAGTTTCAAAAGACACGAAACTATTACGATCCTTATGTGTCTATTTTTGTTATGTATTAAGTATTCCACAAAAGTAATGTAATTTCCATGTACGTCAAGCTTCGGGTCTCTACAGTTGGTATCAGAGGAAAGGTTTAGTTATCCTTTGGAAACTAGGATTCGAATACTCTAGTGAGATCCGTACAGATATTTCCAAGGTATGTCTAGGGATATCCTTAGGTTAAGTATATGTATAGTTTATAGTCATAAAATTGCGCTAATGATCTTAGAATTAAACCTACGATGTTATATATTGAAGGTACTCCTCCTTTATTATGTTGTTTTCCTAGCATGATTTTTAACTCTCACACTATTCTTTTTTGGTTATGGAAAATGGCTAGAAACAGAAAGATTCACGGTAATGTAGGATATGATGGACAATGTAGTGATATTATTCATGTGCAACCAAATGAAATTGGATCTGGAGTTCCACATATCGTTATTATGCCTAATCAGAAATCTCATAATATGATCAATAATCTCAACATTGGTATGTTTCCTCACTCAGCTAATAATAGAAAGATGGAGTTTCATGATGATCATAGAGGAAAAAAAGTTCAATTCCCCTCATGTAAATCATGTGGGAATAGGCATATGGGAGATTGTTTCAAAGGATCTGAAAGATGTTTTGGGTGTAGAAAAGAAGGACACAAACACAGTAAGTGCAATAAAAAAGGTTTAGTTAACACCATAGACCAGGATAATGGTATTGCTATGACATCCAAAATTATTAGATTTTTTAAATATGGAATGTACGAGCATTATGCAAACCAATGCTCTAAGGGAAAATCTCATGAAAAGAATCTACATGGTCATATGGGTAGTATTTATGTGGATGATGATGAGGAGACTACAAATGATATATGAGATGAAAGAAATGATGAAGCTCAGTCAGTGGTTTATGAATTTAGTGGAATTATTGTATGTTTATCAAGAGTTATGTTGTCTATTTAATGGTACTATGGAATAATGAATCATCTAAGGTTTTTTAAATTTTTTTCCCCTAAATATTTTAAAGTATATGTTTAATGGTACCGGTAACCATGAAAGGTTATTCAGATATTTTTGGAAAGTAGATGATATGCGCATAATGAAGCGATAAGAAGATAATGAGATGTTTGATAGTATTCATGAGCTCATGACTGATATAAGGACTAAGTGATATCATGATTTGAGTATATAGATTTTATTTGGGATTTTTGTATGTGGAAAGAGTTATCTTTTGAGAGAATTCATGTTTTTGCTAAGGTTCTATGGTAATTCATGTTCCAAAAGAATACATGATTAAGGTATTCACATGTTTGGAATGTGACCAAAAGATATATATTATGATATATGGGGGAAAAAAGAAGGAATTCACATGCTCGGTAAATGAATTTTCTAATAATCAGACAAATGTATTTTTGATAAGCCTAATGGTTGGGATGGACATCATATAGTATTGGTTAAGTATAAAACATTTTATTTCTGAAATGTTATGATAGTATAGTTCTAGAAAAAGGACAACCTGCAGGACGGGCGACAACTCGTCACGTCAAACAAGGATGTGGGAATCGAACCCACAACTGAAGTGCAACTGGCCTTTATCACATAAAAATGGCCTATAGGAAGTCCCTGGTTAGTAGAAACTAGTTTTATTATATTAAGCGGTATGATAGATGAAGTATAAGTTCATTTTTGGAATCGTATACGATTAACGTCACCATAGATGGACTTATGTATATTTGATAACTTTTTCTAAACTTTTTTTTTTGAAAAATATGGAATGACCCATCATTCTATCACATGACCTGTTAACACTTCACGAATAACAAATTCAACTTTATTTTTTTAAGAGATGAAGAGGAAATTTTTCAAAGCACGAACAAAAGTGAGATTGTACCAAAATCAACCATGTATTTCTTCTAATTTAAAATTTCCAACATTAGGGAAATGATATTGAAAACCAAAAATGTTGACCTAGTGATCTTATATCAGATGAATCAGATGGTACCTTAGATCATCAAAAATTTATGGCTTTGTGATTGTTGGATTTTTCATAGCCATGTCCACTACCACACACCATCAGAACTTGATGGTTATATTTTTCTTCCATATCCATATTTTCACCTATTACTATGTGGAAACCCAGTGATTAGTTAATTTGGGTAACTGTTACGTTTTATACATCAGTTTCTAAATTTTGGTTTTGGTATTTCATTTTACGATGTGTGTGCAATTAAAGAAACTTTCATGTAGAAAACCATGTATAACCCCGACGAATTTCGAGGGCGAAATTCATTTTAAGGGGGTTAGAATGTAACAAGACGATATTTTATGATAATTATTCTTTTTAATTTATTTTATGTCATGTGTTTTATTCTACAACAAGATTATATTGTGCTATATTCCACACTGTATTATCTTGAAGTATACACAACTCTATTCTTAGATTGTGTTACACACAATTTCAAGTTTGTTTTGTAATAGTCATTTTACACAACATTGAGTGTCTATATATATATATTCAATATATAAATGAAATACTGTGGGATTATATTATACAAAACATAAAATAAGTCTTGAACAACACGCAACACTGACTTGGCTTGCATTACATGCAATCATAACCTTCCTCAATAGCGTGTGTTGTACGCAATACCGGGTTTCACTAAACAACAATATATGGTTATAATATAATCACGAACTAGCCATTATGAATAGTATTAAATACATTTTAAATTTTATAAAATTATTATTCATGTTACACATTTTCTAGAACATGGCATGAGAACAAAATAAATTTTTCAGGTAAAATAAGTATTTTTCAAAAAATGCAGTTTTGCCGCCTTTTGATGGCACACCCACATTAAATCTAGTTTTTGAAATTTTTATAAGTTCAATTTTACAAAATAAACTTCTTCTTTTAAATTATGATATAAAAATTTACATTGGATAAAGTTTTGATATTTTTCTGATAACTTTCATATTTTAATGAATAGTAAAAACACGCAATATTTTAATTAAAAACAACTTTTTTCATCATAAAAATTTATATGGTTAAATTATAATATTGAATGGTTTTAATTTATAAATAGAATATATTTTTACCATTTAATATAATTTATTTCATTATCATTGATTTTACCTTGAATTCGTAGGTTAAATCAATTCAATCTTTTGCAATGTTTTAACCAAAAACCCGTTTTCTTTCGACAACAGGATTAATTTTAATTTAATTTCTGCAACTTCTATGTATTGAATTTGTAAAATTAGATTCCATATTTGGAATAATTGGGTCCAAATTATGTTAATAAGCTACTTTTTATTTTTGGGCATTATGAATAGTAACTATGGTAAATTTTATTTACCATAGTTAAAGGTAAATCTAGTAATTAAGGGTAAATATAAGATTATAAAATTACCATAAAACCTTCCAAAATTCTATTGTATGACTTAAGGTCTACCCATATTACCTAAGGGTCATATTATATTTATTTAATGGACTTTTGTCTAGGAAAATAATTTATTTATTATTAAAACTAAATAAAGTGACAACATGTCACTCTCTTAAACCTTATAAGTATATTAATTTTAATTTAGTGATAAACTTCATGAAACTTCATAAATTACTAGTATCCATAATTCTAATAAATGTATCTACATCATATGAATTTATTTATAATTTTTTGGGATTAAATAAGTATCATTAATGGTGACATAATAGTGATGTTGAAATTATTTTATTAAGATAAATATCAAATAAATGGTTTTAAAAATATTACAATAAATATTATATGAAATATTTAATGTGATCCACGAATTTTGGAGACAAATTTGACATGTTAGTAATCTATTAAATATTTTAGTTTGAATATATCCTCTGTTTAGATTTTATTTAAATTCAAATAAATGAATAGCATCAAAATTGACACTATTGTTATTTTATAAAAATAACATATTATTAAATTGTTTAAAAATCACAAAAATATTAAACAATTATAAATTTATAATTATATAGTCTAAAATGTCATAAATTATCAAATTATGGAAAATTGACAACAATTAAGTTATTATTTATAACCATTTAAAATTTATAATTTTATTACCATAAATAAACAGAAATAGATTAAATAAGGATAAATCAAAATGATAAGGTTTCAAATAATATCAAAATATGACTAAATTTTATTGGTTGATGATATTAAAACCCCATATCATATAATCTTCGAATTCAGAAATTTTTGGAGGTTTTTATGTGGGGTTTGAATTTATATTAAACTAATATTTTTGAGGATTCCAAAGGTTCCCCTCTCCTCCCTTATAAAAGGGAACCTCCTCCCTCTCTTCCTCACACCATTTTGAGCATTGATTCTTGGCCAAGATCTGCCCATTTCACTTCCCCAATTCTCTAGAAACCTTATAGAGGTACTGGTATTCTCAAAAGACCAACCCTCATTCCCTAAGAAGAAGTTTAAAGGAGGTGCGTCGAAGAAGAGGTAATCTCATCTACCAATTATTTCAAGCTTATTTCTTCTTCAACATCTTCTTCATCAGTTGTTTCATTATAAAGTAATAATTTCTGTATCACTAATATACTGATATGTTATTATAAATATTAAACAACCACATTTAACCTTCTATCCATCCTATGGAAAGCGAAATCATCGTGCGTGAGTACCCACGGAATACCGTCTCCACGCAGTGGTGTAATCTTCTTTTCCAACACCAACTTACTTGGATGGGTATAATGGTGTAAAGAATAACTATACATAGTTATTATAACGTCATAATGATTCTGATATATTGTATCATCTACTCCAATTCAATTCAATTATTATGGGAATGATATCATCGCTGGTCCGTACTTACAGACTACCATCTCCACGACGCGATGAGATTCATTTTCAATGATTAACCATTCATGAATGATTATAAAGTATATATAATAAGTAATCATGAAATTTATGACATAATAATGATACTTTATTTATGTATATATATATATATATATATATTTCATCCAATTAATTCCATTCAATTCAATGAGGAAATGAAAACAACATTAATGCGTACGTACGACCTACAGTCTCCATGAACGGTGTAATTATTTCCATTTATCGATCTATTATATATATGTATATTATGAATATATATTATATATAAATCAGGTTTTAAATTTTGGAATTAATTAAACATGATCTAAGTAATCATATGAATAATTATAAATCAAAACACGAACGACAAATCAAACGAATTTACCCAAAACAATCTTTAACATGGAATTTACAAAAAAACGGGTTATATAAAGTCATAATTGAACCATATATGAAATAATAACAATGAATATGGTTCTATAATAAGTCAATGACATTATTTAAGTCATTATACAGGAGGTTCGGATATGTACGAAGCATATCAGACTTAAGTTAAGGGATAATTTTTCAAATCTAATTTTTATCCGAGATTTCTTATATGTAAGTATTTATTAGGGTTATTGTTATCATCCATGTACATGTTTTAAAAAAGTTTTTTTATGTATGTTTAAGGTCCCTTTTACCCATTTTGACTTTTACTACATGGTATGTAAGGAATCTTTCTTTTGTTTACATTACGAGGTACTTTTTGAGTTTTCCGAATAAAGTACGAGGAGAATGTTTTTTTTACTTATACGGCATGAAAGGATTTTTTACGGTTTTATAATGCCTTATTTTAATGAAGCTTCCACCAAAATATTTCATGAATATTTTAAAAAAGATTTTTTTTTTAAAATTTCATGAAATTGTGTGAAAAGAAATTGACTTTGAATAAGAAAGGATATTTTCCTCAAGAATTAATTTAAAGTGTTTTATCAAAACCATTTTCCATCTAAGATGGAATTATTTCATATGTGTATGGTTCAATTATAAAGTCTCTATGATTTACATGGTTTCACTTTTCATATGATGAAATGATATCCATTTGTTTTATATGGATTATGTTATGATGGGATTATGTTTATGAAACCCATTTTTATTTTTTGGGTTATGATGAATGATTTATGTTTATATTGTGGCACAAGTAAGAATGTTTTCATTATGAGATGGGTGGGACCTATATCTCCCTCCAATGCATTGGGTAAAGATTTATATCTCATGAGATAGGCATGGGTGGAATGATAAGTTAATCTGGTTCAGTGTTACATGACTGAAATGAGGAGTGAACCCGATTCAGAAAGAGACTTTGTCCACTAAGATGGTCTTAGAAGCAATGCCTTGGATACCATGGAAATAATATCATGTGCTTAATGTTTTTCCACAATTACAATTTTTATTCCCAATATATTTTATCATGACTGATGTTCTATTATGATATATTCCTTATGTACTGCCATGTTTTATGTCATTGCTCATGATTTCGATGTATAAACATTATATTGATGTTTTAAGGGCAAATGTATATGGTTTGTTTTATTTTCTCCATTCTTACCCTTACTGAGAATTTGAGCTCAAACTTTATATGTTTTCTTTTCCCCAGGATTTAATGAAAAGTTTTAGGTAAGAAAACAAAAGGGGAATATCTTTGTGGGAGATTTTTAATATATTTCACCACGATTAGATGTTTATTTTCCGAGTTTCCAAAGACACTAAACTATTACGATCCTTGTGTGTCAGTTTTTGTTATGTATTAATTATTCCACTAATGTAATGTAATGTCCATGTACGTCCAGCTTCGAGTCTCTACAGGATCTCAATGACTAACTCCAAGTCTATGAAATATTTGAAATGACATCCAAAGAAGATGTAGAAAAATGGAGAACCAAAAAAATAAGATGTTTTCCAATATTCATGTGGTAAAATAGGACACAAGATGAAAATTCTCACAAATACATGGAATAAGGGAGACAATTCAAGTGATTTTTTTCTCTTTTTCCCTTATTCTGTTTATAATAAATATGTTTAGGTTGAATCATGTGGTGTTAAAATATTTATTCAATTACAGAAGAAAATATATTATGAAATATTTTTTATTATAAGTCGAATAATTGATTATTAAATTAACCATGACATGATATTGTTCTGATTGGATATTACCACCCCACACTGACATCTATAATGATCAAAATTTTTATGTATTTTTGTTATTCTTAATCAATTATGAAAAATGTTATTTCTATTTTTAGACCATATACATATTGATTTATTTTTAAAAAATTAAATATGTGTGGCTTCTTTTATGATGGAATAATTTTTTTATTATAATTAATATTTAAAATGATGATATTTACATGTTAGATTTCATGAACTATTTAATGTATGTTGATAATAAAAAGAGTTCAAATTAATGGCATCACACACAATATATTCATCACTAGTTAGGTTATGTTAACAAAAATTTCTTCACAAGATTACATTGTGATTTTTTTATTCTATTTAACAAGTACTATTATGCGTAGATTACCGATAATTTCATATAAAATTATTAGGGTCCCCATTTAATTGAAATAGATAAATTTGGTAATTTTTTCTTTATTTGGTTCATATATATGTGTTTAGTATTTTTCAATTTGATTGTATCGGTAGTTACATATGCTTCATAACTTTTAATTATAAATTTAGTAAATATCTACATGTACTCTTAATTACGAATGTCTCATAATCTATCTATATATAAAAAGAATATAAAAATGTTGTTGATTACTATCTTGGAATAATAATTGAGAAGCTCCACTCAGTGTTTGGTGGAGAATATCGTAATTAGGACTTCATTGATTAGTTTTTGGTGTATTATGTTTAATCTCAAATAATAATTTCTTACAAACTAAAATTAAATGGTGTATGTGAATGGAGGAACTACACCTTATTACATGTGGTAAAATGAATGATGTGTAATTCATTAAATATATTATCCTTTTCAAGATACAAATTATAGAGAAAATCAAACATAAAAAATAGAGATCAACTAACAATCAGATGTTCATCCATATTATATTTTTATTTTTAAATAATCCTATATTATTGGATGTATGAGTTTGGGGTTGTGAATAATATAGTAATATTATTTATATCAACAAAATTCCACATTATGGTACTATTTGTATATTTATAGGGTATCCAAAAAGAAGGATATTATATATTTGATCATTTAGGTATGTATGTGGTCATTAAAATTTTAATCACATTTACTAAAATGGATCTCATCTCTAAAGAATATTTTGAGGGCAATATAAGAATTTATGATGTTTAATATAATGGTACACAAATTTTAGTACATCAATAGATACCATAAAAAGACTCATAGATGAAGAAATCATAGAAATTAATGTACTATGTTGGTTTATGATTGATATTTTATGAATAGAACATTTTGGAATACTAGTCATAGATGATTGTGAGTCATTATTAGTTGATAATAATGGTCTAGTAGAATACAAGGATGTAATAATTGATACAATAGCTTTTTAATGGACTGAAAGTAATAATTATGAAATAGATTTGATATAACAAAACCAAGTATGAGTCATTTTAGATCATACAATAGATAAAAAATTATTTGGTTGTCAATGGGTATTCAAGTAGAAACATGACCTAGATGGAAAATTTAGAACCTATAATGAAGGAATAGTTCTGAATGGTATTAAATAATTATTAGGTATAATCATTAATGAAACCTATTAACTATTTTTCATGAATAATAAATAATAATTTAACTTTCTAAAGAATCTTATTAAATAATATTATTTTTCATATAAATATTAAAATAAAATTCTTAAAAAATAACCCAGTTCATGGAATTTATAGTTTGAGAAAACCATTATGTAGTTTTTTCCTAAATAATATATGTGAGCCTCACATATATGATTTTCTTAAATAGAGTGTATTTATTTTTATAATTGATTATATTAATTAAATAATACTTTTGGAAAAGAAATTCTTGTATAATCATTTGTTAAAACATTGTTTAACATATGATTCTCCATGAAGGACATTTGTGAAATATCATATATATTGTTGATTTAGATCAATAATGATATATCCCTAAGGATTCATCATCTATATCTAAGTAAATATGTTGAATTGTTACCAAAAATATTCAATAAGGTACAATCCTTGAAGGGAATGTCTCTAGTGTCACATGGTATTTATATCACCATACATATGTGTATTCAAACACATGGGGAGAAATAGAGGATAATAAGGACTACACACTCATTTGTGGTTGGTTCAATAATTTATTTTATGGTATATACTAGTATTAATGTTCCCTATGACATCAGTGATATAGGATGTTATCACACTGAACTCGGTGATCATTATTAGATTACATTTTAGACTATCCATTAGTATTTGAGGTGTAATAATGATATGTTAAATGTTTATTAAATATGTATGGAGAAAGTAATTAGAGGATATGCATATACTAGTTTCCAAATATATAATGTTTATTTGAAGTCGTTGTTGGGGTTCACAATTACTCTTAAAAGATGTATTCTGAGCTAGAAGAGATCTAATAATGAAATGGATTCCAATTTTAAAATATATTCCAATTATATTTTGAATTCTATTATAGCTAAAGAATCGGTTTGGATAAGAGACTTTGTCAATGAGGTTGATGTAGTTACATACGGTATAGAAACTATCACAACCTATTGTAGTAATAATTTTTCATTGGTTATTGCAATTAATCCAAGGCTACCATAGTGGACAAATCACATACTTAAAAAACATCATATCGTGATGTATTTTTTATCAAAGATATGAATTTTTGATGAATAATTTTTCTATATAATACAATATAGGTAACATGATAACTAATTAAATATCTCAATATAACATTGGATGTTATGTGATAACTACTTGAGTAAAAGGAATTGGTAGTTAGATGTATTATATGTAGGTGTTTATTATAGTTAGATTCATTGAACCAATTTTTTCACTTCAAACTACTTATATACTCAAATATGTGAATATTAATTAGATTCCTTGTAATATATTGATCATCATTATATGTGATATTAATGTAAAAATGTTCAAAAATACCTATATCATTAATAAGGAAATAATAGTTCCATTTTATGATAAAAAACATAAAATTACAAGAATGTATTCTTAAATCTTTGTGTAATGTTGGATAACAATCTATGATGGGACACGTAATAATTTTGATGTCAGTTATGAGTTCCCATAAAAAAATGTACATTATTTTATGATGTTTTCAATTGATAATTTGTAAATGGTATATTATATGAACAAACCCGCCCCTAGAAAATCCACATGTATATGTGTCATATCATGGTCCAATTTTTTCTCGTGTTTACTGATTCTTATAATTTATGAATATTATTAATGTTTTTCATAACAACTTCAATTTGCGGTGTTATTGTAAACTATAATATAAATAATTACTATGATTTTGTTTATGTTCATTACAACATGAATGACATTTTATTAATGAATTAGTTGAGGACATAATTTTTCCTTTAACATTTACCAAAATATATATTTCAAACATTTTATTAAAAATGAATAATCACATCCAATTATGAGAAATAGTTTAATTAATCATTAATTTATGATAATGATAGAATGAATTATCAGGAATATTGGTTATTGGAATTATTATTCAACCAACATTATGATATTTCATGTTAAATAGATTACATTACATAGTGAGGTTATGTGATTTGTTTTTATCATTTTGAAATATCTTCTTTCCTTATGGGTTCATTGTTGATTTCTAGATAGTAATCTTGGATATTAGGAAAGCCCAACTAAAAATGCTCT
Source organism: Viscum album (assembly GCA_963277665.1). Classification (NCBI taxonomy): domain Eukaryota; kingdom Viridiplantae; phylum Streptophyta; class Magnoliopsida; order Santalales; family Viscaceae; genus Viscum; species Viscum album. The sequence goes on from OY728147.1 coordinate 1,870,406,741, forward strand.
CTTAGCAAACATGTGGGTTACAAAAAATCATTTTCATTGATCTTAATTAAATATTATTAATTTTGAAATTTGAATAAATATTTGTTTCCAGATTGAGAAATAATATTAATTCACGATTTATTAAATTATACCAAATTTTATAGAAATATTTATTTATAAGATAGTTATTTATATATTTAAATATATTAAATTTATTTATCAATTTTCATTAACATGGTAATGAATAATTATTTATTTTTTATAAAGAATTTATTCTGTTATGTGAATATTAAAAAATATATTTAATAACAAGATCGTTAATAAAATATTTTTATATTTATTAAATGAATAATATTAATTGAAATATTTTTTGGTCAAATTAGTAAATGTTAATGAGGATGAGAGGATCAATTTATCTCTAGTAGTTAATATTTAATTTCCACACTGAAAAATAAATATTTACCATAGTTCAGGATTTCCCACAACATTAAATAATATATTTTTTTTATTTGAAATGGTGTCCGTTTTCAGTTTAATATTTTAGAAAGAGTCTTTGTGATATTATATAACAATTAAACAGTTTCTGGATTACTATAATTATATAGTTCTTCCAATAAGAGGAATAAAATTGAGTGAGAATCAATTTCCACTCCGTATATTTGTACACTTATCTCCCTCTCATGAAAAAGAACAGTGAATGAATATACCTTAAAGCTAGAAGGAACATTAAGTGATCATGTTAAATAACATGGAATAATAAATCGGACGTGATAACACATACTGGTTTATTTGTTTTATCTAGATATCAATGGATCATGTGTGGATCACATATACATGGGTTGTGAATTAGTTCATCATTGTGTTATTAGGATACAGTTCATGGGTTATAAAAATTGACATAATCAATGAAGAAAGATATCATGATTTGTGTAATAATTATTATTTTGTTCTATTTTAATTTAAATGTAACATGAATGTTCCAAAATCATGGTTCATAATATAAAATTCAACATTTTATGTATAGGTATTCATGGGAAATGGCATTAAAATTAAATATAGTGTGAATTTTCTATTGAACCTGATGAAAGTTGAGTTGGACATATTCCTTATAGTTGTTCCTATATGTTTATAAATATAATCCTTCTTGAAAATACCTCAATGATATATTAATTTTTTAACACCCTTCAATCAAAATGATAATTTTATATAATGAATGATAAGATTTTATAAAAGGACAAAAATATACATAAAATTTAATTATATTCAAATATAATATCCAATTATTATACTAAACATATTATCAGGTTGTTATAAGATTATATAATTGTAAATATCCTTAATTATCATAATAAGGATAACATAGATGCTGAGAAAGAATTAATCAAAATGGATTTTTTTATTTCAGCAAATTGAGAATCAAATAAAAAATATAAAATAGCTAAATAACTATTTTAGGAATAAATTAGAAAATTTATTCCGATGATATATATCTAGAACATATAAATTGGGAATATTAACTTATTGAAAGAAAAATTTTCATATGTCACATAAATTGGACGGTTTTTTGAAATCGGGTGATTGGAATAAAAGGATAAACATTAAAATAAACATTTTATAGAATATATCTATTACTAATGTTAAAAATAACATCACATTATAAGTTATTTACAAAAGTTATAACATATCTGGAATGTAAAGGAAATGTTTGATTAGAATTTTAAATAAGGAATTTATAGATATTAATAACACTTTGAGTGTTAGTGAGGATATATCAATGTCCAATAGTTTATCATATGATTGTAAAAAAACAAGATAAAAAATCAATTCTATAAAAATGTAGATAATAGTGATCTATGATTTATAGTAATGATATATTTTGATTGAATGATTGATATATAAATCAGAGGGATTTTTTTATCAGATTTTGAATCTTAGAATAATGATCAAGTGGAAGAAGTTCTTATGTCCAATGATATGTTATGAAAATACATTGATAAAATTTTAGAAACATATCATATACTTTTTAATAGTTTTAGGAATCATAAATATGAGGTTTTAAAGAGAAAGGCTAAATGTACAAAGGCTATGAGTGAGATATCTTAATTTAATAATAATTTTTTTATTATAATATTATATTTCTAAAATTATTCATGATCATTAGGAAATGGAAAACTCTCTTACAATACAATAATAAAAAGGAATTTTGAAGATAAAATCTGATGATGAATTACTAATATAGATACCTAATAATTTTGCTTTTATAAGGTATATTTTTGATATGATTTAGAGTCAACTTATACAAAATAGTATAATATTTAGATAGAATGTAAATATGCTTAAAGTTTATAGTATTGGTTGAATTATTTTATTATAAAATGTGAAATTTTTTATATATGTGGACATTGTAAGAGTATGTTTTCTAATAATAAAACACAATCACTCAGTATTCATAAATCCCTAACATCAAAGAAATATATGTGATTTAACACAATTTTTATTAATGATGTGGGTATGAAAAAAAGTATTCAAATTTATTTCTAAACCAAATTATATATGGCTTCCAAAGAAATAAATTATGATTATTTAAATTATATTTCATATCATCAACATATATTTATTATCAGGTAATCAAATACATTTATACATTAATATTTTTTTCATATTTCGACACTACTGTATTTCATCTAATTTAATGATATGTATTATTTATACATTGATTTCTATGGAAATGATATTTTTCCCACAATTTCCTTTCTAATTATTTGTAGTTTATCTTTTCAATTGACCGTGAGTTTCAAATTATTGGTTTATATTGAAAATATGTACAACTTCATACAATGAGTTACACTTATTTTTAGTTGTTTTTTATTTGGATATCATTTTTTAGAATGTTTTAATATTTGTTAAAGTATTATTTGCAGTTAATTTTTGAATATTTTGAAACCATATTTTTGTGAAAAAAGAATTGATTTAGTATAAGAAAATAACTTCTATGATGTTTACATTTAATATTTTATTAATTTTTTGTAACATTAAATATATGTTTATATTCATTTCATATAAATATATTATGGGTTTTTATTATATTTGTGGGATTAAATCAATTTTTCTTATAAAATGTCATATTTAATTCATTAATAGTATTTGGCATCACAACGTCAGTAGATATATTTTATATACATTTTTATTTCATGAAATAAATAATTGACCACAATGACTATATAAATTGGTGTGGTCCCTGAGGGTAATAACTATATATTAATGTAATTCTTTATCACCCCAATGTCCAAACATCTAATTTATTATAAAATAATCTTCTATAATTTGATGTCCACATTCAACGAGGTTTTAACTTGGGATATTATTCTATAGATATTTATTAAGAATTTATATTTTGATGCATAGGACACTATTTTTGAAAAGTACATCATTTTTCATGGATGTGAATATATAGTCTTGATTGTTGAAGAATGTGGGTTGTTACACCCTATGATTATTTTTTAGTTTTATATGATGATAATTATTCACAGTCTTGATATAAATAATAAACATAACTTCATGATGTGGGATAAGGGAAATGGTTTCATGAAAACTGAATGCACCAGGGTCATTGGATTACCTCAGGAATGAGAATTCATTTTTAACCCTCACAAACATCTAATAATATGTGATGCTTTTAATAATTCATTGGCCGAGGAGAAGCTCTTCCTCATTATGGAATAAATTTACAAGATGAACTATCTTGGCCAAGAAGTAAGTATTATTTTATATTGGGATAATGGATTATTATCCCATTGTAAAGGATAAAATTAAAAAATTAAAATTGAATAATTATATTTGTGAGACATACTTTGAAACCTAAGGATGTTTAATTTTTTATGTCTATCTATGAATAAAACGAAAATTTGTGTAGTCTAATAGGGATGTTAGATGTGGTTTCAGAAAGTAGAAATTTGAATTGGATTATGTAAAAGTACATGAAGGATGAATATTACGCCCTAGGATAAACATACATGGATATTATATATATTTAGTTGAATATTCAATAAATTACAGAAACACATGATAGAAGAAAATAATAGTTTATTGGCTTTGGAATCATGTAACAAAATATTCCAATCTGGTGAATGATAATCAATTGTTCCCAGATAAATATTCCCTTTTAATGCTTCTACAGAAAAACATATCTTTATAAAATGGGTAACGGAAATATAATAACTTCTTAGTTAATATTCTTGGTAAGGGTAAATAAAAAATATATGTAAGAATAACGCGAACATAAGGGTATGAGAACAAGATTATAACATTTAAAGATCATAACCTACAAATAAAATATCATAATCTTATTTCATGGCATAAATATTGGTTTTTATTAATAAATAAGTCATACGGAAATAAAAGAACATGAGTCATGAGAGAATAAAATTAGAATTAAGGATGGAATTAGTGGAAAACACATTATCATTTAATATTGTGAACATGTATAAATAAAAACAAGTTCAATAATTATTTCTAGGAAATGAATTCATTCCCTCACATTAACATATATCCATTAAAACATAGGCATGCATAACATTTTCGACATTAAAGACATATCTATGCATAAAATTCGGAACCTGTAATCATATTTATGAATAAAATTATGAATATATAATCTGGTTAATGTATAACATATTGGACATGGAATAGAGGTCCATGCATAATATTATAGTTGTTAAAGTTCACTCCCAAGACCATTGTAGCTGAAAATATCCTCTATAATAGTGGGATCATTCCTTGTTCAATCCATGTATTACTATAACATGTTCACTCCCCATTTCATCCATGTCTGACTATACCGGGTTCACTCCCCTTTCATGGAATGTCTATATTATAATATATAAAAATAAATACCAAATGAATTGTATGGATATATATGTCCCACCCATCTAATATTGATATCATACATATGTGTTCTAGAAGATCATAAACATAGATCATGTAATCACTCATGAAATTAAATGGGTGTCATAAACATGTCATCATATCATAACCTATAAAAGGAGGCAGGTTTCAAAATAATTCCATCATAGAATATCCCATTAATATAAGGGGGTTTCATATGTATTTTATCATGATATAACCGGTGGAATAGAATCTAGTTTCATAAAAATAAATATTTAATATAAAAATTCAAATAAATGATAATTACGATATCCTTGGATGATATCCTAAGAATATCCTGAACTATTTCAAATGATGTCATCGTAGATGTAGAAATATTCTGATAGATATCATTGAGATATTCATAAGAAAAATAATCTTTCTTGGAATATTACTCTATAAAACATAAAAAAAATTTATAGTCACTTTATTTAATGTTCACTTTGAAACATATAAATTATACATTAAAAATTGTTTAAAAATTTTCTTGAAGAAAATATCCATTATGATTTAAACAAATGCTTTTTTAAAACAGAAAACATTTTGAAAACATTTCCCTTGGAAAATAATCATGATAACATATAATGAAATATTTTAAAACTGTTTTATAAATATTTTAAAAAATTAGAAAATTTTAAAATCTTTCACCTTAAATATTATATTAAAATATTATTAAAATAAATTTTAAATAATTTTTGGAAAACATTGCTCTTAAAAGAACATATGTTTTTAACCTAAAAGGGAAATGATGACATATTTTATCAAAAAAAATTATTAATTTTATAATGTAAAAAAGAGTGGATAAATTGTAACATAACATGAAGATAACATGAGTTATATTATTAGATGAAATTTCTAGTGTTTTTTTTGAGATGATGATCATGATATGTAAAAAAATCTCAATAAATGATGAAATTATAAAATAAAATATTCACCACATTGTTAACATGGAATCATAAACTACATGAAAGAATATAATGAGAACCCAATTGTTTCCTATTTACTATTCAGAGATCTTTTCTTATGCAATGTTTATATCATCAGTTTGTTCAAATCCACAATGATGGTAATTTTTTAGAGTTGATTATTTTTTTCTTGTCTTTTGAATTGGGAGTTTATTTTTAGAGCTTATGTTACATGGATCATTTATTTATTTTGATTAGAAATTAAATAGTTATTGGTGTGATTTAATCATTAGGGATTTAATATTTTGATATATTTGAGATTTTCAATATATTTATATAAATTAACACCAAATACTCCTGATTATTTTTTATCACAATTCCCAAATTAGATGACTTTAATCCAAGCCTAAAATAGGTAACTAAACTCATCAAATTATTATTGATTGAATGATCCATATTTTATTAACCCATGTGTACTTGGGGTTTTAATAATCCATGGAATCAACATTTCAAACATTACTTTTCATTAATAGAATACATTTGAAGTTCAACATAGATAATATCAATTTCAATCTTTTTACCCAAGAAAAATGATCTCGATCACTTATCATGCCCAAATTATGACTCACCCCAATGGTATATTTACTCATCCATTGAGATGGTTGTTAACATTGATTAACATATTTAGGGTGATGAATTGTAAATAGAATTAAAACAAAGGGATAAGAAATGTGTTGTGCACTAAACACACACTTGAAACATTACATACAGTTATAAACATACATTTGATTGAAAGAGATATAGATATCTGGGAATAGTTTTAAAATCGATTTAATTAATTTCAATAAAATTAATGTTACACAATAGTGGTTGGATGATAATTAGTGTGTTTTATGAAGAAAAATTCATTAATATTTAATTAAAATGAAAACATACTTACACTCTTACAAATGAAATTGGAATAAAAACATGAAATGAATAGTGGAGGAGAGGCCTCAGTTATTGAGACAAGTTCAAGGAAAGTACACTCCAGTAATTCAAAATCCCCTCCTAATGTTATAAAATGTAAAATCCCATCAATGTGATAATTAGTATCTATTTATTGTAAAAAGGAGTGGACTATTTTCATTCCCAAATGGTCCCTCATGATGGATCACCAATTTGATAATATATAAAGCCCAATATGGATACATATTATTCTAAAATGTATTAGATATGAATATTGAATGTAAATCGACCAGATGTTGTGGACATTGGATGTTTTGATCCATTTTTATGGATGTTTTCCCAAACTATGTGTTTTTCGCTAATTTTGAGTTGTGTTTTTCCATGTTATAAATGTAAATGAATTTATGTTGATGAGGATCCAATCAGATCTGAACTACTTTTCCAGAAAATTAAGGTGCCTACATATTTTTTTAGCATCACAACATTTTAAATCAATTGGTTTATTTTATTTGGTGAATTTTTTTGAAATGGGGGTGTGTTAAATTCCAGGATGGAATTGTGTGTCAGACATCAAAGCATCAGTTGGTCCCCTTTTTGATGGATTTGGGCCTTACACATTTTATCCCAAAAAAGTTTGGATATTCAAAATCATATTTTAGAGTCTTATTGAATTTTTACATATATATTGTGCCCATAAATTATATATTCATAGATGGGAGTGTTTTTATCATAGATTCAATGGGTCTTCTGGTATAGTCTATATGTAACTTTAGATGAAAAAATTACCCAACTCCATACTTGATTTATTTCGAGAAAATTTAATTGGAAACCCTAAAATTGAATCAAAAAATACAAATAAGTATGGTGATATTGATAATTTAAATTTTAAGAAATATTGAATTTCATTTAATTCAAATAATTATCAAAAACTATATTTATTATTAAAACATGTGTATATCAAATTATTATGAACTTTTAAATTAATTTTACTGAAGGTAATAGAAAAAATATATACGAATAAATGAATAAACTAGACAAACTGACACATAGGATTGTGAATTTCGTCAATTACCACAAATAAAAAATAAAATTAATATAATTTTCACTCGCCAATAAATATTTAAAAAATTATTTACCAATAAAGGGGGTCTGAAATAGTTCATTCATCTATACAAATTTCCCCCACAATTTTTTAAAGAAATAATATGTCTAAAACAATTCCTTTTTCAGTTCCAAAATTTGAATTCGAAATTTGGACACATATATCTCACTCTTCTAAAGATTATAAATGAAATTATTTATTTAGGTTCACTCATTCACCAACAAAAAGTAAATATATTATTGTTTGTAAGAGTTCATAGCTCCAATTCACTATATCAATGTGAACAATAAAAAACAGGAATTTTTATGGGGGCTATAGTGGTTATGGGAAGTAATAAATATAGTGTTTACAAGGTATAAAAATAAGGTTATACAACCATCATGGAAAAATAAATGTACAATTTTTTTTTAAATGAGACATAGCAGAATATTGAAAAAAATATTTACAAGAGCATAAATGTGTAAAGGTAGAAAAAAGAAGGATAAAATTATAAGGGGATTTAATGATGAAAAATTCACAAAACAAAACAAATCTCCCAACAATAGAAGAAAAGATGATTCAAGTGTTTCTTTTTTCTTCTTTTTAGAAACATGAACATGAAATAAATGTCACACTCATCTACCATATATTCTATTATCTCCTAATAATAATAATTTTAATAGTTATAAAAATATGAAATATTTAGAAAGTGATATTTTTTACCCATCCAAGACATAATCAATTTATCTTCATTTTTTTGTTTTCGTTTTTTTTAATACTTTTCAGTATCATTTGTAAAATATCTCCAAAACGAATATATATTCCCAAAACACACAGAATGAAAACCTCTCCCCAACACTTAAAAATATTATTTCCCTCAGTCATACTATGACATACTGAAAATCAACGAAATGATTCCCAAAATTAAATAAATTGCCGACACTAAAATTTAAATAAATCATGAAAAGAAAATCCATGTATATTTTTAGAGGGATGATTTATTGAGCTTGTAATGTGGTTATTAAGTAAAAATATTTCATATTATTAAATGGGAATTAACAGGAGGATCAATTTAAGGGTAATGGGAGTATATATTCCTATTTTATGTGTCATGTGCTTAAGAAAATTCCTTAACCATATCAATGTATTCAAAATAATGAAATTCAGCTTAAAGGTCAAAAAACTCAAGATTCATGATTGAGGGTAAAAACATGAAAATATGAAAATATGGCCATTGGTGACCTTGTAATGAGATATAATGTTATTCTTCACAGTTGGAGAATAATCAATTTCCAAATAAAAAATTTCCCCATTCCAAATTTATATTCCACGACACAAAATTCAATATCCAAATTTATAATTAAAATAGAAAATGTTTTTTATGAAAAAAATTAATTGTAATCCAAAAGTGATTGGAATAAATTAAAATATTTAATGGTGAATAAATATAAAACTTTTATTATTTGTTTTTTTAGTTGTTTCTTTTAGTTTTTTTAATATATATACCCAAAACCAAATAGAAAGAGGATAAAAATACAATTTCATGAAAAAACTTCATAAAAAAGTGATAATGATAAATTCAGAATAAGAAATATGGATAGATAGATGGATAGAGAAGATGAAAAGAGGTAGAGGGTGTTAAAGGGAATGAGGACCCCACTGGTATAGATTTGGTGGGTCGTCAGATCCATCAAGTGTTGGTTCTACGATATTTGTTGGGCATTTAGTGGATATTGTTGTGGTTTCTGAGATGTATTCCCAATCATGGTGATGTTATAACCGATTTCCATTAACTATGAAATTCCCTTTGTAAAATGGGTCTTTTACTTTCACTACACCAAATGGGTAAACATTAGTAATAATAAATGGACCTTCCCAAAATGAATTAATTATACCTTGGTGAAGAAGAAGTCAATAATTGAAGATAGTTCTCTTTTCACTTTTATGGAATACATTTCGTATGATTTTTTGTTCAGGGATTTCCTAACCCTTTTCGTTTTAGATATTTAAATTCTCATAAAAATCTTGTTGAAGCTCCACCCATTCATTCAACTTTAACAATTTATATTCACATGATTTTTTATAATCCAAATTACATGTTTTCATAACCCAAAATGTCTTAGTTTGTATTTTAACTATTAAATTACATCATTTTCTATAATTTATCATAAAAGATACATCCAAAATGGTTGTTTTATATATATTTTTGTAGGTCCAATGTGCTTCACCAAGCCTTTCTGAAATTTTTTTTGGGCTTAATAAATCTCTAAAGAATGCTTTTTTCACTTCACTATTATAATGTTCAAAAATTCCATTTGTTTGGGGGTGATATGAAATTGATTATTTATGTATAACCACATTAATTTTCAGAGAAGATTCAACAGTATGATTATATAAATGGGTTCCTAATTCACTTATCAAGACACACAGTGTTCAAAATCAGAGGAAGACAAGGGTTTTAAAGAACTAAATAACAATGTGTTAATCATAGTTTCATGTGATTTTCTCCTCAACCAACCTAGAAACAGAGTCGAACATAAGATGAATGTAAGATAATCAATTGGAAGGGGTTGTGGTACCATGATCTCTATCCCCATATACATAGAATATCTCACAAGGGATTAAAGGATTTCGTGGAATTTCAAATATTTTAACACTTGTGCCAATCTTTTGGAAAATAACACATGATTGAAAGAACTAATGTGAGTCCATAATGAGTGATGCAAAAAAGAATCTTGAGACTATTACTTTTCATGAGGATATTTTTTATCCAAATTGTTTACGTCCAGGCATTGAGTGGAAAATTTCTAGGATGGAGGAATTTTCAACTTCATCAATACATCTTTTAATTACCATGTGATCCCCTATTATCCAATTTATATTATATTATCTAAAATAGAACTTTGAATCAATTTCCATCTTCAATTTAATTTATTTGAAAAAAATAATGAAATGTATTATAAACCAATTAATTTATAATTGTGTCATACCAGAGTAATCTTGGAATGAAAGATTATAGGCTTTTTGTTGGAAATTGAGGATCAATTATTTTAGAATGAGAACGATTAGTAATTCTACATAGGTGATAAGCCACATGTTACCATTTTCTAGTTATATCATTAATCACAATGTCTAACTCATTCTCCATTAATATCTATCTTATTTTCCTTAGTTTGGAATTAGTTTTTCCTTAATAACTTTGGAGTTGAGTGGTCTGTAAAAAATTACTATTTTTCACCTATGAGATAAGGTCGAAATTTATCCGGGGAGAAATCAACAGTTAAAATTTATATTTCAATCACATTGTTATTGATTTTTATCTAATGTTTTAGAAGAATAATAGAAGACATAGGTAATAATTTACCTTATTTGACCAAAAATGGTCCTAATGGATATATCATAAGAATCATACATCAATTTAATGGGTAAGGACCAATGTGAGGTTTCATTATTGGGAACAATGTAATAATAGAATTGTGTTCAATGAAGGATGTATTTAAATACTCATCTAAATAGAATATCAAATCATTTTGGTGTAGTTGAGTGAGTGTGAGGAAAATCATATTGAAATTATGAATGAATCACGGATTGAAACTAAAATGACCAAGGAATTATTGAATGAGTAGAACTGATGTGGGTTCATGAAGTAATTTGATATCATCAATTTTTTCAAGTTCAACATGAATAGCCTCTTGTAAAATTATGTTACCTAGGAAAATCACATTTCTAACCATGAAGTGAAAATTTACAGAATTCAGAAAACAGATACATTTGACACACTTTTATAAGACCAAATAGAGGGAATGAAAGAGGGATTAAAATGAATCACCATAAATAGTAAAGTTATCAGGGGAGTCCTCTATGATTTTCTCAATGGATTTAAAAAATATACTCAACATACACCTCTAGAATATTTCAGGATCATTACAACTGATAAAATTCAATATCCTTTGTACATATATTTCAAATGCACAAGTGAACATTGTATTTTCATGGTCCTATAGAGAAATTGGGAGATTGGAAATAGTCAGTGTATTCACCAAGAGAGCAATATTTAAACATTTCAAAAAATATTTTTATCATTTGATCATGGAAATATATAGGATATAATATTTTCATGTTTCGTCATACAATTTTTTATAATTGATAAACACACACCCTTTGTTTTCCCCTCATGTTGTGGGCACCTCAATGAGTTCATTTGTCACAACATTTATCCCACCCATCTTAGTCAACACTTGAATCAGACAACCCCACTCACTAATTGAAATTTCTTATTTAAAACCATCTTTAAGAATCTCGGTAATATATTCCCAAAATACATCATGTAGTAGTGGATTGACTTGTATTTGAAGTTTTATTATTTGTCTTGATGAATATTTTTGATGGATGTGATGCATGAAAAGGGATGGGAAGATTCCTAGTATGTCTTCTAGGGTCCAAACTAAGGTGTTTTCCCCTAACACATGAACAAGTTTGGATTACTCGATTTTTCTAAGTGAAGAAGAGATAATGAAAGGAAAAGAGTGATAGTGTAAATGGAATTCATATTTCATGTCCTCCTGAAGGTGTTTTAGATTAATTTCATTATTTTCTTGTGGGAAATAAAACTGATGAATTGATTAAATGATTCTAGTTGGTTTTGATTCATTTTCCTTAGTACATACTCTAGTGGAATAGTAGATAACAAATTTGAGATGTGATTAATGGGATTTTTCATGATCCTCTAGATTTATGGGTCTATGAATGAAAGTTCAACATTAATTTCACCATTTATTACTATGTTATTCATAGTGAGTATTTCAAAAAATATTATATTATTAAAAAATAATGATCATGATAGAATAAGTGTGCATCCACAACTAGACGTTTCTATAGAATTATATATATAATTCATAATTATCCTATGATGGGTATCACATGGATTGAAAATTTTTAAATTTGACAAGTTGGTCACCATATTCCATTTATTGGATGACCGCATGAAAAAAAATTTAATCTTTCAAGAGGAATGGAATTCCGAGAATTTGATAATGAAGGGAATAGTTTGCCTCACATTCCATGTCAAGGATATAGAAATCATCATGGAATATAATATGATTAAAAGAGACAGGGACAACATCAATGATTCTCTATGTTCATGTTGTGCTTCGATTGGATAACTAAATGGAATCACTCATTAGACACAAGGGACCGAGACCAATGTTGGATAATATAGATTTGGTCAAGAAATTTATGGACGATCCTAGGTCTACGATCGCATCCTCGAAGTTATAACTGCCTATTTTTCATGGAACTGTAAAGGTAACTATAACTTTTCATATTATGGTTGTGGGATATTGGGTTTAAAAATTTTAAATGGAACTATATTTTCTCTAATGGGGGAATAATTCCTCTTGAACATTTTCATTCATTTGTATATTATGATGGCATATAAGTGGGGAATATTTACGTCAACACATCTAAACACACTGGTCAATTAAGGATCATGTTCAATGGTGTTCTATATATTAGATATAGCTTGAGGAAAATTAATATAGTTCCTTAGATAAATGATATGATGTGATGGATTAGTTTCATGTTATTTTTAAGGATTTTTTTTCAGATCATCATATAAAGGGGATTAAGGAGATTTGTTATGGGGAATAAAAAATTTCATCTACATCAAAGTGAAATTAAACATAAATTTCACTTGGGGATGGGTAATGGTTGATATTGGAGTTGGGAATACATTCATTTTTTGGACTTAGGTTGTAATAAAGTTGAATAATTTGATATTTGATGTTTTTATGTCTAGAATGAGTGAAGGATAAAAGATCATCAACGACAATTTCCCATACTTTCATGGAATAAGAGGCATGAACCACATTAAGATTAACTTGATTTTAGTTAATTGGATAATGCTTTGTTTGTTTGGTAATTTATATGGCTCTGTTGGATTGTATATTTTAGGATGAGTTGGACTATGATTCTACATTGATATTGAGGTACAAAAGGATATGCATGTCTAAAGTTATCCCCACTTTGACCATATTGAAATTGGATTAGAATTTGATGAGGGTACTAATGGGGATGATAAATTCTATTACAATAACTCAGGATAGGTTTATTGTTATAAGATAATGAATATGAGTGGTTGTGGATAGAGTTTCTAAAAAATTGTCATGATTGGTGAGGGTTAGTGTTCTGGTAAGCATATGATGCATTGAGATCAGTTGTTCTAAATGAATCGGATGGATCATCTTGAAGTTGTGGACATTTATATATTTAATTAGATGGTGACATATATATTCAATAATTTTTTATAGGTCCATGTAATAGATATTTTGGAGAATATAAGGTTGGGGATTTAGAAAAATAAATAGTTGTAAAAAAAGACCTATATTTTCACTCATCCACTCAATCATGTTGTTAGGTATAACGACCCATACATTACATACATTTTTATTACTTCAAAATTGAAGTATACTTATTACAACATATAACAAAACCATGAAAGGATCGTATAGGTATAGTGTCTTTAGAAACTGGTAAAGAGAAACAAATGGTTCATAAAGTGTCTACATTGTCTCCCATTTACTTCATCATGTCTATAGTCCCTTTTGGAAAATCTTACTTAATAAGAGTCTTCCTGACCTGGGGAATGAAAACATACAAAAGGGTGAGCTCAAATTCTCAGTAAGGGTAAACCAAAGAAATATCAATCACATCATATTCATAAGAACATAACATTTTGGAAATCTTAACTTGCAAAAGAGAGCAATATTTCATAACATGGGATAAATCATAGTAGTGAAATGAAATCCCAATAATCATAACATAAAACAAGAAACTTTTTGGAATACACACATAATCATAGAGAATCATTTCTTGTTATTCAAGACTCATTGCCAAGACTATCTTAGTGGACAAAGTCCATTTCTCAACCGAGTTCACTCCTCATTTCAGTCCTGTTTCACTGAACCGGTTTAACCTACCGTTCCAGCCATGTCTATCTCATGAGAAATAAAATCTTTACCCAATGAATTGGAGGGAGATATTGGTCCAACCCATCTCATAATTATACCATTCTTATGTGTGCCACAAAATCAGAAACCATACATCATAGCATAACACATGTAATAAAAATTGGAATCTTAAACATCGTGACTTCATAAAACAATTCATAAAAGATAAAGTAATTCATAAAAATATAATTCTGTCACAAAATAATCAAATCAATGTTATAATAGGAATATAAACATAACCCTTTATTATCTTAGATGGAAAATAATTTTGATAAAACACTTGAACTCCATTCTTGAGGAAAATATCCTTTTTGCTTCAAAAACACTTTTCGTTTCTTAACATATCATACAATTCTAAACTAAAACAAGTTGATTAAAAATAAACATTAAAACTTGTAAATGATGAATCTTGGAAAAAATGTATTAAGAATCCATTCATGCCGTATAAGTTTTAAAAAACATTCTTCGTATTTTTGTCGGAAAAGTCAAAAAGTACCTCATATGAAAAACGACAAAGGATTCCTTTCATATCCTTTACTAAAAACACACCGAAGGGTAAAATTGGATTTAAAAAATTGTAGGTGGATGGAAATAATATTACATATTGACGAAACATGGATGTGAATGATAAAATACACCCCAGTAAATACTAAAGTATAAACAATCTCGGATAAAAATGAGATTGAGATATTTCCCCTTACCATAGGTCCGATTTGCTTCGTATGTGTCTGAACCTCCTGTATAATGACTTAAATAATGTTATTTACTTATTCAAGAATCATAATTATTGTTATGATATCATATATTGTCATATTCTTAGCTTCTTAGTAGTAATATTTCATTGCTACCTGTTATTCTGGTGTTTATAACTTTTTGTTCTTATGTGTGTTTTGTCGAATAAATTATTATTCCTCTCTTTAGGTTATAGATACATCATTTCCATAACGGTATTAATGTACTATATATGATATTTATTCATTAAATTCTTTTATATAATCATTATGCAATTAAGATCATGTAGAACGAATCACATCACATCGTGGAGACGATATTCCGTATGTACGCACGAGCAATGATATCATTCCCATGATCATGGAATTGTATTGGAGTGTATGTATACTATTTCAGAATCAATATCACTTTATAATAATCATATATAGTAATTATTTACACCATTATACCCATCCATGTAAGGTGGTGGTGGAAAATAGATTACACCACGGCGTGGAGACGGTATTCCGTACATACGCACGCGCGGTGATTTCTTTTTCCGTAGGATGTATAGGCGGCAAAATAGGGTTTTTCATACATATAATAACATATCAGTATATTAGTGATACTGATGTTTTTACTTCATAATGAAACAACTAAATAAGAATAATTGGAAGAAGAAATAAAGATGAAAGAATCGGTAACAGACATAACCTCTTCTTTGAAGTGCTTCTTTGAGACCTCCTTTTAGGGTACTAAAATTGGTCTTTGAAGAAGACCATGACCTCTAGGAGGTCTCTAGGGAAGTGTAGAGAATAAATTGGCAGGGGTTCGCCGAGCTTGAAGGCTCATTGTGGTGTGAGGAAGAGGGGGAGGAGGTGCCCTTTTATAAGGGAGGAGAGGGGCACCTTTGGAATAACAAAAATTATTATTTTATTATAAAGTCAAATTCGGTTTTTAATAGCTCAAAATTGAAATATTTCAAAGATAAGGTGGGTATAGGTCTAAATATTCTCATCCAATAGAATTTAGGCAAGTTTAGGTATCAATTTTAACCTTATCATTTAGATTTAACTTTAAGATAGATAATTTAACCTTTACCGTGTTTTCTTATTTTCATACACTATAAGGTTATTAAACTTACTATATCAAGCCAAACGAACCCCAGGTAATTTATTATTAATATATATAACTTTATCTAAGTCATTTGGCCAAACCTTATATTTTTAGGAATAAAATAAAGATTAATAATATAATATTTGTTTTAAAAAATATTTTATGTCAATTTTGACACTATTTAGTAATTGATTTTTTTGAAAATCATAACAGAATGATTTATTCGAAAAAATCGAATTAAATGAATTCTAACATGTTATATTAACCTATAAAATTAGTGGAATTCATTAAAAGTATCAAATTAGATTTATTTGGATATTTATAACATCAATTATGTCAATATTTCATTAATAAGATAATTACTGCATCATTATTGTGTCATAAATAAATTAAATTATCTAATGTCTAAAAATTATAAATAAAATACCATTATGTTGGAAATCTTTTTATCTTTATAATGAATATTTATAGTCTAATTTATCTTATTTATAACCCCATATTATAAATGATTTACTTATTAATCATTGATTTTAACTATTTGAACCCTTCTTTAAATGAATTAATAATAAATGTCATAATTTAATCGAAGTGGGCCTAAATGGTCATATTTTATTCCTAAGGATGCTTTTGGTCGAATTAAACTTATCAAATAGAATTAGGAAATGTGTTCGGGTAATAATAATAACACTTTTACCCATAATTACCCTATTTACTTTTAACAGTGGTAAAAAAGAAGTAAAAAGTTACTATTCACCAAAAATTATTTTCATCTCATTGAACCACATTTTATTCCTTGATATTAACCGTGTCTCTCGATTTTTTGAAATTCCACTCACAGAAGCGGTACAATTATGTTTTATGAAAAATTCAGTTTTTTTAACTACCACTTAGTGGTTTCACTATTAATCATAAATTGAATGTTTTCAGAAAAATACCAAAATTTCACCCTAGGCTAATTTAGATATTCCGAATCCAAAAATGAAGTCCATTTTGAAAAATAAGATTTATAAAATTTCAAAAAGTTGTTATTACTATTCATAACGGCTAGTTTTAAAAATATTTTAATAGCATATCGTTGTTTAGTGAAACTCGGTATTGCGTACGACGCACGCTATTGAGGAAGGCCGTGGTTGCGTGTAAAGCAAGCCAAGCTAGTGTTGTGTGTAGTGAAAGATTCCTTTGATAAAAGAAAAATATTTCTCATAAAAGTCTCGGGTGTTACATTCTACCCCCTTAAAATGAATTTCTCCCTCTAAATTCGTCACTTTGTAAAAAAAAGATGAGGATACCTTTCCCTCATCATATCCTCAATCTCCCATGTAGCTTCTTCAAATTGGTGGTTCCTCTATAAAACATTCACCAAGAGAGTGGTCTTGTTTCGTAGGACTTTTTCGCTACGATCCAGAATCTCTATCGGTTGTTCTTCATAAGAAATATCTTGCTCCAGCGGTACAACTTCTGAGCTAAGTACATGTGAAGGATCATGTATGTACTTTCTCATGAGAGATACATGGAACACATCGTGAACTTGAGAGAGATTCGGTGGAAGAGCCAATCTGTAATCTACCTTTCCAACACGATCCAGTATTTTGAAAGGACCGATATATCTAGGGCTCAACTTCCCCTTCTTTCCAAATCTCATGACTCTTTTCCAGGGAGATATTCGTAAGAACACTTTATCACCCACTTCAAACTCTAGGTCTTTTCTTCAGTTGTCGGCATAACTTTTCTGTCGACTATGAGCTTCTCTTATGTGTTTTTGAATAGATCGGACCTT
Organism: Viscum album; assembly: GCA_963277665.1. Taxonomy (NCBI): domain Eukaryota; kingdom Viridiplantae; phylum Streptophyta; class Magnoliopsida; order Santalales; family Viscaceae; genus Viscum; species Viscum album. The sequence goes on from OY728147.1 coordinate 1,870,425,188, forward strand.
TTCTGTCATCTCATTAACAAGATCAGGTCCTAATAGCTTTCTTTACCCAACTTCATCCTAGAAAGTTGGAGTCCTGAATTTCTTTCCATAGAGACCTTCATAAGGATCCATATGAATACTAGAGTGAAAGATATTACTATAGGAAAATTCCACCAAAGGTAGGTGTTGATCCCAATCACCTTAGAAATCCATATAGAATGCTCTCAACATATCTTCTAGAGTTTGAATTGTTCTCTCAGACTGACCGTCTGTTTGAGGATGATAAGCAGTGCTGAAACTCATCTCTGTATCCAGAGTATGCTGAAGACTTCTCCAGAACATTGAGGTAAACCTCAAATCCCGATCAGATATAATAGAAAGTGGTACTCCATGCAATCTTACCACTTCCTTTACATATATCCTGGCAAGCTGATCCAGAGAGAAATCCTCTCTAATAGCGATGAAGTGTGCATACTTTGTAAGATGATCAACTATGACCCAGATAGCATTATTGTCTTTGGATGTTTTAGGAAGTCCTGTGACAAAGTAAATAGTGATGTTTTCCCATTTCCATTATGGTATGGGTAATGGTTGTAACATCCCGTTAGACTTCTGTCTCTCAGCTTTAACTTGCTGACAAACCAAGCATCGAGAGACATATTCAGCAACATCTGTTTTCATTCCATCCCACCAGAAGTACTCCTTCAGGTCCCTATACATCTTTGTGCTTCCAGGATGAATAGAGAATGAATAACTATGAGCCTCATCCAGTAGCTCCTTCTTTAATTTGGGGATGGGCGGAACACAAACCCGATTCCTGAACTTTATTATCCCATCACAATCAAGTTCGAATTCAGGAACATTTCTCACCTTTTTTTGTAACTCGAAATCTTCTTTCTGTGCCTCTTTAATCTGTACATGTATAGATGGTTGAACATTCATTTGAGAAAGATACGATTTTCCCCCTTCCATTATAATTCCAAGATCCATCCTTTGTAAATCCATAAAGATTGGATCTTTTGTGATCCTCATCATGGATAAACTGGCATGGTCTTGTCGACTTAATGCATCTGACACCTTGTTTGCTTTCCCATGGAGGTAATGAATTGAGCAGTCGTAATCCTTTATCAGATCCAACTATATTCTTATGGCTCATATTCAGCTCCTTTTGTGTGAAAATATACTTTAAACTTTTTTGATCAGTATAAATATCACACCTTTCACCATAAGGGTAATGCCTCCAAATCATTAATGCAAAGATTACCGCAGCTAACTCCAAATCATGAGTTGGGTAATTTTGCTCATGGATTTTCAACTGTCGTGAGGAATTAGCTATCACCATATAATTTTGCATAAGAACACACCCCAATCCCTTCTTGGATGCATCACTGTAGATCACAAACCTTTCTCCACTACAAGGTAGTGTGAGCACAGGTTCACTGGATATCCTTCTTTTCAACTCCTTGAAATTATCTTCACATTCCTCCATCCAGACAAACATAACTCCTTTCCGAGTCAACTTGGTGAGTGGATTAGATAATCGTGAGAAATCTTTCACAAAAAATCAATAATATCCAGACAAACTAAGAAAACTTCCGATCTCAGTTACTGTTGTTGGTCTCGACCATCTTTCGATAACCTCGGTTTTTGCTGGATCGAAAGATATCCCCTATTTTGAGATTATGTGACCCAAAAATGAAACTCTTTGAAGCCTAAATTCACACTTGGTAAATTTGTCATAAAGCTTCTCCTTTCTCAGGGTCTTCAGTATAATTCTCAAGTGATCTTCATGTTCTTCCTTTATCTTTTAATATACAAGAATATCGTCTATAAAGACTACCACAAACTGATCAAGATAGTCTCTAAGTACTCTATTCATCAGATCCATGAAGATAACAGGGGCATTAGTAAGACCAAATGGAAGCACTATAAATTCATAGTGTCCATACCTTGTACGGAAAGCCGTCTTTGGTATATCCTCCCTTTTGATCCTTAATTGGTGATACCCTGAACGAAGATCAATCTTGGAAAAGTATTGAGCTCCTCGTAGTTGTTCAAATACGTTATCAATGCGTGGGAGAGGATATTTGTTCTTGATAGTGATCTTGTTAAGTTCTCGATAATCAATGCAGAGTCTCATTGATCCATCTTTCTTCTTAACAAATAGAACATGTGCTCTCCAAGGTGACGCACTAGGGCGTATGAATCCCTTATCAAGATTCTCTTGGAGTTTCTTCTTCAACTCTTGAATCTCATTTGGGGCCATTCTATAAGGTGTATTTGAAATAGGCAAAGCACCCGGTATGAGTTCTATTGAAAACTCAACTTCACGATTTGGGGGAAGAACCGACAATTCCTCCGAAAAAACATTATCAAACTCCCATACAATGGGAATATTCATAATAGTGAGTTTCTCACCAACCATTTGAGATAAATAACCTTCATTTAGTGGAATCAAGACCCATAAGATGGAAGAAATTTCCACTGGAAGGTTATGTTCATCCTTGAATCGATATACGATCATAGATTGATCTGGAATATGAAATGTGACATCCTTTTTTTGGCAATTGATATGAGCTCCATATAAAGAAAGCCAATCCATGCCAAGAATCACATCAAATTCCAATATAGGAAGGATCACAATATTTTCAGGAAGCACTTTCCCACAAACTTCAATCGGAGAAGAATTATAAACTTTTGATGCGACTATTGTGCCATTAGGGGTTTTCATAGCTAACTCAACATCTAATTGTTGAGGTAATACTGTGATATCCTTAGAAAATTCATCAGAAATAAAGGAGTGGGTGGATCCAAAATCAAATATAAAATTTGCTACATTAGAGTGGATGGTAAGTGTAAATTTCTCCACATCGTTATCGTACTCCACATCGCTAATAGAAATTGCATATGACTTTCCTTTGTCTTTAGCCTTAAGGGTTTATTGACGTCGATCATCATCATCAACCCTTGGATTTGGGCATTGATTGGCATAATGCCCCATCTCCTTGCACTTGAAACATTAAAGTGTATTAGGTTCATTCTATGTATCCCTTCCTTTGTTTTCATCATTAGACATCTTCTTCCCATCATTGCGGCATTCAAATGCTCGATGACCTTCCTTTCCACATTCGAAACATTTACTTGTCCCTTTAGGAAAACTCCCTCCATGTTTCTTTCCACCCTTTGAGCATAAGGGAAAGCTCATCTTATTTTCAGTTTTCTCTTTAGATTTTACTTTGAATTCCATATTCCTCTTCTTATCAAACCTATATGACTGATGGGTTACTCCAATCTCCATCTCGACTTTGAGAGCACATCGAACGATTTCCTCATAGCTATTGAAGTCCCTTATGGCTAACGCCCTTCGATGACTTGGTTTTATGCCACTAAAGAATCGATCGATATTACTCTCAGGTTGGACAATAATACCAGAAGTGTACCTTGAAAGTCTTGTAAAATTCTCTTCATAGGTACCAACAGATTCATCATCCTTTTACTTCAGTTCAAGAAACTCATTCTCTATCTTTGTTCGGAGAATACGAGGGAAGTACTTATTGAAAAATAAGTTCTTGAACTCGTCCCATTCCATGGACTCAATTTCATCTCTTTGCCTCGTATTCTTAATATGATTACACCATTGATCAACATCTCATTCCAAACGATACACTGCTAGGATGACTTTATCATGTTCATAACATTGATGAACTTAAAATATCTTTTCAGTAGTACTAATCCATTGTTCAGCAACTAATAGATCGGTAGACCCGCTGAATGAAGGTGGACGCTGCCTCATGAAGGATTCAACAAAATTTTTCTCCTTCATTTGCTCGTTTGGAAGTCTTGCATAATTCGTAGCTTGAGAAAGTTGTGTGAGCATTGCTACAAGATATTCCATTCCAGCTCCCATAACTTTTGGTTGCTCAGGGGGACAATCATTGCATTGCCCGTCGCTTTCCACATTAACACGGTTCCTTCAGGTTCCATCCATTGACTAAAACCAAGAAGAATAGTGTGAGCAACACTAATTATAATAGAAAAAACACATAATCAAGAATAAAATTTTACACTTAAGGTCTTATCATAGGTTGTTCATGGCCATTTCTAAAACACTAATATTGTGTTCTATTCTTAGACTTATCCTTAGGATTCTTACTAAAGCTTTCACATCCTAGTTTCCAAAGGTTGATTATACCTTTCCTCTGATACCAACTATAATGGCCCATACTTTACATACATTGTTATTACTTCAAAATTGAAGTATACTTATTACAACATATAACAAAACCATTAAAGGATCGTATTGGTATAGTGTCTTTAGAAACTGGGAAACATAAACAACTGGTTCATAAAGCGTCTACACTGTCTCTCATTTATTTCATCATATCTATAATCCCTTTTGGCATATCTTACTTAATAAGATTCTTCCTGACCTGGGGAAATAAAACATTCAAAAGTGTGATCTCAAATTCTTAGTAAGGTTAATCAAAAGAATTATCAATCACATCATATTCATAAGAACATAACATTTTGGAAATCTTAACTTGAAAAAGAGAGCATAATTTCATAACATGGGATAAATCATAGTAGTGAAATGACATCCAAATAATCATAACTTAATACAAGAAACTTTGTGGCATACACACATAATCATAGAGAATCATTTCTTGTTAGTCAAGACTCATTGCCAAGACTATCTTAGTGGACAAGGTCTATTTCTGAACCGAGTTCACTACTCGTTTCAGTCCTGTTTCACTGAACTGGTTTAACCTGTCATTCCAGCCATGTCTATCTCATGAGATATAAAATCTTTACCCAATGAATTGGGGGGATATATAGGTCCCACCCATATCATAATGATATCATTCTTATGTGTGCCACAAAATCATAAACCATACATCATAGCATAACCCATGTAATAAAAATGGGAATCTTAATCATCGTGACTTCATAAAACAATTACTATAAGATAATGGAATTCATAAAAATATAATTCCATCACAACATAATCAAATAAATTTAATAATATTAATAGAAACAGAACCCTTTATTATCTTATATGGAAAATAATTTTGATAAAACACTTGAACTACATTATTGAGGAAAATATCCTTTTTGCTTCAAAAACACTTTTAATTTCTTAACATGTCATACAATTATAAACTAAAACAAGTTGATTAAAAATAAACTTGAAAAATTGTAAAGGAATCATCTTGGAAATAATGTTTTAAAAATCCATTAATGTCGTATAAGTTAAAAAAACATTCTTCGTACTTTTGTCGAAAAATTCAAAAAGTACCTTGTACAAAAAACGACAAAAGATTCCTTTCATATCCTTTACTAAAAACTCACTGAAGGTTAAAATTGGATTTAAACAGTTGTAGGTGGATGGAAATAATATTACATATTGAGAAAACATGGATTTGGATGATAAAATACACCCCAGTAAATACTAAAGTATAAACAATCTCAGATAAAAATGAGATTGTGATATTTCCCCTTACCTTAGGTCCGATTTGCTTCGTATGTGTCTGAACCTCCTGTATAATGATTTAAATATTGTTATTGACTTATTCCAGAATCATAATTATTGTTATGATATCATATATGGTCATATTCTTAGCTTCTTAGTAGTAAATTGTCATTGATACTTGTTATTCGGGTGTTTATAACTTTTTGTTCTTATGCGTGTTTTTTCGAATAAATTCTTATTATTCTCTTTAGGTTACAGATACATCATTTCCAGAATGGTATTAATGTACTATATATCATATTTATTCATTCAATTCATTTATATAATCATTATGCAATGAAGATCATGTAGAACGAATCACATCACATCGTGGAGGCGGTATTCCGTACGTACGCACGAGCGATGATATCGTTCCCATGATCGTGGAATTGTATGGGAGTATATGTACACTATTTAAGAATAAATATCACATTATAATAATCATATAATAATTATTTACACCATTATACCCATCCATGTAAGGTGGTGGTGGAAAATAGATTACACCACAGCGTGGAGACGGTATTCGTACGTACGCACGCGCGGTGATTTCTTTTTCCATAGGATGGATAGATGGAGAAATATGGTTTTTTCATACATATAATAACATATCAGTATATGAGTGATACTGATGTTATTACTTCATAATGAAACAACTAAAGAAGAAGAAGTGGAAGAAGAAATAAAGATGAAAGAATCGGTAATTGACATTACCTCTTCTTTGAAGCGCTTCTTTGAGACCTCCTTTTAGGGCACTAAAATTGGACTTTGATGAAAACCAGGACCTCTAGGATGTCTCTATAGAAGTGGAGAGAATAAATTGGTAGGGTTTGGCCGAGCTTGAAGTCTCAAAGTTGTGTGAGGAAGTGGGGGAGGAGGTTCCCTTTTATAAGGGAGGAGAGGGGCACCTTTGGAATAACTAAAAATATTATTTTATTATAAAGTCAAATTCGGTTTTTAATAGCTCCAAATTTATATATTTAGAAGCTAAGGTGGTTATAGTTCTATATCCTCTCATCAAATAGATTTTAGACAAGTTTAGGTATCAATTTTAACCTTATCATTTAGATTTAACTTTAAGTTAGACAATTTAACCTTTACCGTGTTTTCTTGTTTTATTACACTATAAGATTAATAAACTTACTATATCAAGAAAAAAGAACCCCAAGTTGTTTATTATTAACTTATATAACCTTATCTAAGTCATTTGTCCAAACCATATAGTTTTAGGAATAAAATAATGATTAATAATATAATATGTTTAAAAAAACTATTTTATGTCAATTTTGACACTATTTAGTAATTGATTTTTGTGAAAATAATAGAAGAATTATTAGTTCTAACTAAGATACTTAAATCAATACTAAAATGTCATATTAACCTATAAAATTAATTTAATTCATAAAAAGTCTCAAATTAGATTTATTTGGGTATTTATAACATCAATTATGTGAATATTTCATTAATAAGATAATTACTGAATCATTGTTGCGTCATAAATAAATTAAATTATTTAATGTCTAAAAATTATAAATAAAATACCATTATGTTGGAAATAGTTTTATATTTCTAATGAATATTTATAGTCTAATTTAGTTTATGTATAACCCCATATTATAAATGATATACTTATTAAACATTGATTTTAACTATTTTAACCCTTCTTTAAATAAATTAATAATAAATGTCCTCATTTAACCCAAGAGTGCCTAAATGGTCATATTTTATTCCTAAGGTTTTTTTTGGTCGAATTACACTTATTCAATAGAATTAGGACATGTGTTAAGATAATAATAATAACACTTTTACCCTTAATTACCCTATTTACTTTTAACCGTGGTAAAAAAAGTAAAATTTACTAATCACCAAAAATTATTTTCATCTCATTGAACCACATTTAAGTCCTTGATAGTAACCGTGTCTCTAAGATTTTTGAAATTCCACTCACAGAAGCGGTTAAATTAAGTTTTATGAAAAACTCGGTTTTTTTAACTACCACTTAGGGGTTTCACTATTCATCCAAAATTGAAAGTTTTCAGAAAAATACCAAAATTTCACCCCAAGCTAATTTCGATATTCTGAATCCAAAAATAAAGTCCATTTTGAAAAATAAAATTTATAAAATTTCAAAAAGTGGTTATTACTATTCATAACGGCTAGTTTTAATAATATTTTAATAGCATATCGTTGTTTAGTAAAAACTCGGTATTGCGTACGATGCAAGCTATTGAGGAAGGCCACGGTTGCGTGTAAAGCAAGCCAAGATAGTGTTGTGTGTATTGAAATATTCCTTTGATAAAAAAAATATTTCTCATAAATGTCTCGAGCGTTACATTAGGATATGTGGATTGACTCTATTAGAATATTTTAATATTATAATTTTCTCAAGTATTTAATTTTTGTGTGTATTATTCCATGTTTTTTATGATATTTCATGAATCTTGAATGTGATTATTTAACAAGATCAAGACCACCCACCGTATCAATGAGAGTTTTTTCCATAACCTATAACCCCTAGTTGATGTATTTGATTAATTGTTGGTCATGTATTTTATTGTGTTGGTAGGTTTATTTAAGCTATTTAAACCTCTCTCAGTACCTCTTGATTGATTAGTTGGGTGAATTGATTGATAATATATATTTCCTTTTGGATAAAAGTATTTCAAGAAAAAGGAAAGAATATCTCTAAGTAGTTTCATTTCTTGTCATTCCAGGTGGTTATGGATCTAGGAGTGTTGTAGTTGATCCATGACATTGCAAAGTCATTTAGGGAGAAGGGAAATTATTAAAATTTTGTTTATTAGAAACCCATTTTTTATTCATGATAGATCACACCACATGGAAATCTCTGAGTTTAAACTGAGTATCCACATCATCTATCCCATAAAAATGATGTAGAATATGAATGAGAGGTGATTTGAATCCATATTCCAAAAAAATTATTATTCCATGAAATTGTATGTATAGTATACAAAATATCAATTTAATGAATATTAAATGAGAAAACTTTCTCAACCACTTGACATCCCAAATTATGACTCACCATAATGAAATATTTACTCCTCCATTGATATGGTTATTAATCAAGTTTGATATTTTTGTAGGGATAAATTATAAATAAAATGAAAATAGTGGGATAAGAAAAGTGTTGTGAACCAAACACACTAACAATATGGTGAAGCTAGTTAAAAACACACTTTTTATGGAATGATAAAGAAAAATAATGGTATAATTTTCAACATGATTTAAAAAAATTTAATGAAAATTATTGTTACACAATAGAGGATGGATGATAATTATATATTATTATGATGAAATATAATTTAATATTTAATTTAATTGAATAAAAACTTAATCTATTATAATTGAAAACATGTATAAACATACATGAAGTGAAAAGTGGAGGAGAGGTATCTCTTATTGGAACAATATAATGTAAGATCCTTACAAGCCTGTGGAAAGTATATATTCATGCCAAATATCCTCCTTAATTATTGAAATACCAACTCCCTTAAATATAAAAATGAGTATTTGTTTAAAACAAAAGCGAGTGGATAGTTTTCATTTAAAAAATTCCCTTCATGCTGGCTCGCTAAGGTCACAATATAGAATTATGAAGATAGATAACTATTATCCCTAAAATTTTAATATATTTATGAAGAAATTACAACCTAAAAATTTTACATGCATTGGATATTTAGATTTGAAATTATCATTTTTCTATAACCATGTGATGTTATGGTGTTTTGAGTGTATTTTTTCCATAGTATAAATATAGATTAATTTATGTCTATGAGTATTCCATAAAAACAAAACCATGTCTCCTAAACAGTTGTCTTCCTAAATATTTTTTTCACACCACAAAATATCAGCACAATTGTTGCATTTTAGTTGGATAAAATCCATGAAATGTGATCTACTTTTAATTCATGAAAAAAAATTGGGTTAGACTTCAAACCATCATTTGGACCACTTTGGGGTGGAATTGGTCCCTTACATTCATATCCAATATATTTTTGGACAATAAATAAATATTTATAGATTACTAAAATTTGGTATTATTGATTGAGCCTATAAATTAAATCTTCCTCAATGGTCCATTATTTATCATAGTTACGATGGGATTTATTGTCTAGTCCATATATCAATTTAGATTGCCGAATTATTCAAACATTTGTTTGAATAATTTATAGCACATTAAATTGGGACACCTAGAAAATAATAATCATACTATTTGGATATGTATAGTGATAGGTATGATTAAAATATTAAAACAAATAAAATTTGAATTAACTAAAATAATGTTAAATATATATATTTTTTGTATTAAAACATTGGGATTTCACAACTTTTATGCACTTTTACCTAAAATTTACTAGAGAGAGCTGAAAACTAGATATTAACAAATGAATAACATCATAATAAAATAAAATGGAACATAAAATATCATTAGGTTGTCTAAAGTGATGATATATTGTGTTGATGGGGCTTTATATACACTTTATGAATGAATATAGGTGCATGACATAACATACATCTCAAATAATTCATATTGATAGAAAATTACATTATAGATTTGGAAAAAAATTGATAGTAGTATCTATAAAATAGCGATAAAAAAATTCATATAAAAATACTAAGAAACATTATTAAAACAATCATAAATTAAATTCATGGGAAATATATACAACACATAAAAGAAATACATTATGAATATTGCATTTGTCTCACAAATGTAAAAATAGAGATGAAAATCCCTTACTACTTGAGTAACTCTTGAACCATTAGATAAATAAAAGTATAAAAACAATTTAATCCTTTAATATCATTAAATAAATTAAATTCATGATATAACATGTCATAGGTTATTATATACACTACAAAAAATAAATGAGTTATTAATAAAGCATATGTCTTATAGAAATAAAAGTGAGATAAGAAATTTTCTTTTCTTATGTCTCAACTCTCATCATACTAACTCAAAATTCATGTATAATAAGTATAAGTTTATTAAGTATATATCAATTAACCATATTCATATATATAATATTATATATTTTAATATTGTGACTTTATATTACCAATTGTATTCACAATTCGATGTTAAATTTATGTTTCTCGTAATAACTACAATGTTTTTTGTACTTGTATTGGCATGTTATTCTTGTTCAACTTACTTAGATCATGAATTCATAATCACTATAATTTAAATAATGATATAAATATCAAATATATTTTTTATATATTTAGTTATAGTAATCTATAATATTTACTGATATGAAATTAAACACATCATTCATTGAGATAGTATATGGTACATATAGATGAACGTCATTTCAATTTTATTATCTTATCAAAAGAGAGAAAATAATTGATATATCTATTATCATTATATTAGAATTTATATTTCATATATATCACAGAATTATAATAAACACTTCCCTAATATATTCTTTGTAAAATGTGAATGAATCACATTTCTTCAGGAGGTGGTTGGCTATCGTACAAACAAATGAGATTTTCATATTTCCACTAAATAAAAATAATGATTGTATGAGTTATATATTAATTCCAGAAATATAGATACATTATTAATAACATATATATCATATATAATTATTGTATACATCATTATTCTCAACCATGATAGGTGGTAATGGGAAATAAATGAGATCAGATCGCAAGGCAGTGGCCAGTTATACCCACAAATGATGACATTGTTACCCATTTGAAAGAAGTGTGTGTTTTCTGAATCATAAGCATAAAAAAATTATTATATTTAATATAATTATTATAATATATAATCACTCTATAATAATAATTTAGGTGGTTTTAGGATGAGATTAAAAAAACATTTATTGATGAATATTATCTCTTCTTTACTGTATCTTCTATTGGTCTTCACCAAAGGACTTCCATGGTTGGATTGGAAATAAAATTAAGGAATATAGAATGATAAGAGGAAAATTTAGAATTTATTTTTTCATTTATTTTCAAATCCAATTTGTTTTTATGGTGTGTAGATAGGGGAGAGAAGGTGGCCTTTTATTAGGGTGGTGAATTTCTTTTTTCAATATTTTGTAAAATGGAGAATACCACCCATGTTTTTATTATATAATGTGGATATAAAAATAAAAAAATAAAGATATTATATGGGATATGGTTTAATCATGGCCATAAACAAATTTATATAAAATTCTTGGTTCATTTTAACTTCTTAAATTCTTTTTTTAACAACTATGTATTCTTGTTTTTACCTTAATCACATTTATTAATTTTAATGTTATTAAATAATTTCTTTGATAAATAATTAATTTAGAATTATTATATATTATAACATAAAATATTGAAAATATTGATTCCATTTTTATAAATTAAAATAATATAGGTGGTAGAAAGTTTTTGAAAATTTTTCCTGTATACGTGTTGATAATATTGTATTTAAATGTGAAAAAGTTAAGAAGTTTATATATATTTGTTTATTAATTTTCAATATGAAATGTATTTCAATTAAAAAATTGGATTATAAGATTTATAATTTAGCTTTTTGTAATTTAAATAAAATTATAAATATATTTTTATCATTATAATAAATTTAAATAAAAAAGGCAGTTTTCTATTAAAATTCGGTATTTTTTACTATTCATAAAAAAACTTCTCAAAAAATTAAAAAAATAACCCCATGATAAATTTTATATTCCAATATAAGGAAATATTTTCATTTTTTCAAATTAATTTTATGAAATTTAAAAAAAAAAAATTAACCGTGCCACAAGAAGGTGAAAAAAATCTTTGTAGAAAAATACCATTTATAAGTATACAATAAAATCTATTTTTATATCTCGTTTAGAAAACCTCTAAGATGAAATTTAGAGAATTTATTTAAATTATAATATATAATTTTTTTTAAATCATTCACCAAAAATTATTTGTTTATTATATTTATATAAAACTCTTTTTCTGAATAAACATTGTTTTTATAGAAATGTTTTATTTGTATTTGTAAAATTGTTTTATTTTCATTTTTAATTGATTTTTTAAAATATAATTAATTATATAAACATATTTAAAACATATTATGACTATTTAGTTAATACTTTTCATACCTTCTACTCCTATGGTTGGAAAAAATTAATTATATTAAATAGTAATATTTTAATAATATATCAGGATTCGTTTACGCAAAATGTTGCGTGTAAAAAATATTATTCGTTGTGTTGTGTATTACAAAATAAAAACCCAATATTGTGTGTAACAAAATATAAAATAAATTTTTCATGTATGCAAATCCATAATCAGTTCAATGTGTAATAATAAATATCATAAATGTTAAATTCATTTGAAAAAAATAATTTTCATAAAATCATGGGGGGATACATTCTACCCCCCTAAAAATGGATATCTCCCTCAAAAAACATCGCAGTGATCAATGGTTTTACATTATAAATTTACATTCATATAAATCACAACATAAAACTGTATAATCATTCTTCTTTTAAAATGGTAAAGTTATAAACATAGTTGTTACCAAAAGTAACATATAACCTGGTTTCGACATAATAGTACATACGTGTGATGTTTTAATTTGTACAAAGAATAGAAGAATAATTAATTTCATGGATAGATATAGATCACTGTTAAAAGGAAATTTCATGATATAGATAAGGTTAACAACCAAAAATACACAAACTTATGATTATTTAAGAGACCATTTGATTCATTAGAAATTATGGTTATATTATAACATTTTTGTTCCAAGATCATTTTCGTAAATTTCAATAATTTTCAGAATAATATATACTTACTTTATTTCATTCATTTTATAAAAAATAATCTTATAATTTTGTGTTTCCTTAATAAACATTCAATTAATCTCTTACACTAAGAAATAAATGTTAATTTGTTATTTCTAAAGCACCAATAGATCATAAGATCCATAAATAGGATGATAAGTACTTCTGTATATCACTAGTTATCATCGAAACATAGTGGTTATCATAGTTTTTCCATTATGCATAAATCTACATTTTGTGAAACAATAAATTAATATCTAAAAACAAATTCAATATTTATTATAAACCATTTCATAAATTTTTAAATTTTAAACATTTAATACTATTAATATCCTAATAATGAGAAAAAAATTCCCTAAATTTCTCCATTTTAGAATTACATTTATTCTCTATGTATCATAATGTAACTACGGATTATCACATACAGAACATCTGAATAACTTCATCATGTATTCTCTTAAAACATTGAAATAATGTAAATTACTATAAAAAAATAATGAAAACATATATTTTTCATCATTCATTACATAAAATATACATTATTGGATGTGTTAAATAAATCCAAATATTCGATAATCATTATCAATCGTTCATAAAGAACATTTTCAAAAAATAATTAATCCATTACAAGGTAATCATTACTATATTATTCACATAAACCAAATCAATTATCTCTTTATCCCGAATTTATTAACTCAACATCAAGAACTTATTTAGAATTATATTTCCCTTAACCATGTATTTTCCATGAGAATCCTGTTTCCATTAAATAAATTTCCCAATTCATCAGCCTCATTATAAATATCCTTTCAAATTCATAATGAAAACTTATAATTAAAAATACATATATTATTTATGATTTATATAACATAATATTTTAATTGCAATAAATAAGTCCAAATTACATTCCACATCATTCTCAAATATTTACTAAGCCTCGTTATCCTATTTCATGACACTTCTTTATTTTTAGATGTCATTTGTAATATCTTCCTCATCAACAATACAACTATTATTGGTACTGCCTTGATATTTTTCATTAAAAACATTCCACTAGGGACATTAATTTTCAAGACTACCATAAATTAAACATTTCATGAATTCACCCATTTATAGAACCTTTGGGAGACTGATATTTCCTTCAATTGTCTTAGTCGAAAACATTATTTTTCTTTTCATTTATTTTCTTTTTGTCCTTTTTCACAGTAAAAAAATCATCATATTACATCAATAAATTTACTTGGATGATTCTTTCTATATTCTATACATATAAGAAACTAACTCTACTTTTCTCCATGGTTATAATCACTTTAACTCTTAGTGAACTCATTCCTTCTAATATTTTGTGAATCATATACTTGTTTAAGGAATAAGTTGTTAATCATGTTCCATGAAAAATAATAAAGAATAATAAAAATTTCACTTACGGAATTCATCATCCATTTTGACAACCCATCAAAACGTTTTTATCAATATCAATGGTAATTTTAGTTTCCCTCTATTGGCTAAACCATAATGATTCCTGTAATAATGAATTATTATAGAAAAAACCCATATAATCCTGAAAAATCACTTATACTATATCTAAATCATGAAGCCTTATTTAAAATATATGACACCTTATCCATATCATAGGCCATCCTTGATATTCATTTATTTAATTCAACCTTGATAGTTCATAATGATTTTCTTACTTTATAAATCATATCCCCTAAAATTTAAAACACAATTGTGCAGCAAGTCTCATTATCGTGCACTGGATCCTGATCAAATCTATCTCAACATGGTGTTTTCTAGGTTGTTACTCTTGGGTACCTCAGTTCTAGATCCACATCAACCTATAGTATCAATATAGAGATTTATTTATAATAAACCACTCACTTTATCCCTTACAAAATTTCTTAGACATTTATTAATATGTTGAATCATACTTAGACTTATCCTTATATATACCCCTATAAATATACTTATAAATATCCATAGGGATCATAATAATTCTTTTTTATCTTATTTTCCAATGGTTTACTAAAAACATTCTTTTATACCTACTATAACAACCCATGATTTACATGCAAGGAAATTACATATTTTTAGATGGATATTAGCTATATTACTCAAACACAATCTCAATTACCATAATAGTTTAGTTCCTTTAGAAAATTGGAATAAAATCATATAGTTTTGTGAATGATCTCCAATGTTTACCACAAATATCATCCCACTTATTAACCCTAATTTAAAAATACATTCATACCTTTGGGAAAAGAAACATAATAACGGGTCAAGATAGATTCTTAGTATAATTAAATAAAATAGATATTTAATAATAACATGAACATAAGGGTAGGAGAACATGATAAAAACATTTTCATATAAAACACTATATATCGATTATTAAAATTGTGAGTCATGCATTAAATATTTTTAGTTCGTAAGACATTATTCATAATGAAATTATAGAAAATTAGCCATGAGAGAAAAAAATTGGAATAATTTATGGAATTTGTGGCATAAACATAATAATATAACATTGAAAAAATTTATAAATAGAAATAGGTTAAAACATTATTTTAAGGACATGAAATAAAGGCCCCACATAAACCTGTGGACATGAAACCTAGTCTACACATAACATTATGGAAATGAAATACACATTCAAGCATTGCATTGTGAACACCTAATCAGGTTCACACATAACATTGTAAAAATTTACTTGGTTACATGTGTAACATTGTGGACATGAAATATAGTTCCATGACTAACATTATAATATTCATGGTTCACTCCCAAGACCATCATAAAGAACATATTCCATTTCTATAAAGAGTTCAGTGCACATTATGGACATATCATAATATATAGAGTAAAATCCTCAATCCATCAATTTCATACAATACTAGGTACACACTTTCTTTCATCCAATTCGATATCATGAGATATATAAATTTTTACTTGATGCATTGGAAGGATATGTAGGTAACTTTTAAGGTAAAATGATATCATACATATGTGTTCCATAATATAATTAAAATTTATTATATAATGAACCATGGAATAAAACGGGTATCATGAACATTTAATCATATCATATCCAATGGAAAAGAGATAAACATCATAATAATTTTATCCAGTCATAATCTATGAAAAGATGTAGGTTTCAAAAGAATTTTACCAAGATATTACCCATGAAAACTAAATGGGTTTCAAAAAAACTATTCATCTTAATCATGAACCAATAAAATAAATAAAAAAATGGTGTACTGTAATCATATACACTAATAAATTATAATCTATAACAAATCATTTCATCTTATATGGAGAAGGTTTTTGAAATATCAATTCATTTAATCATTAAAGAAAATAAAATTTCTATTAAAATGACTTCTTAGTGTATAAAACATTCAAAAAAAATAATTTTATATTTAAAAACCCATTGAAAACATATAATGTAGTATTTAAAAAAAATTAAAACATTTGTTAAGGAAAATATCCTTTCATATTTGAATCTTTGTTATAAAATAAATATTTTTGAAACACATTTTCATTCAAAATAACATTGAAAATTATAATTTAAAAACCATTTTAAACACTATTTAAAATATAAAACAATTTTCAAATATATTCCTTGTGATTTATCATAAAATATCATTAAAATAACATTTAAAACATTTTTAGAAAACATTTTATTGAATAAGAATATATTTATGACTAAAGAGATAAGTAATGTCATATTTTCAAAAAAACTTATTCGTAATTGTATTATGTAAAAAATAGTTGATAAATGGTACCATTTCATTAAGATATCATGAATAAAAAGAGGTTAATAAAATACATGACATTTCTTGAGAGGAAGGTCATGATATCAAAAAATACCATTAATTAATGAGATTGTAACATTAACTCTTCACCGCCAAGATAACAATGAGTCATATACCCCATGAAGGAAGGAAATAAAATGAAACATAAAATTTAATTAGAATGTGTAAATAACCTTTATTAATTATTATTTTGGATTTTAAGTACACCTCATTAAAAAATATAGTTTCATAGCATGACATACATCTCAAAGAAGTCAAATTGAGACAAAATTACATCACATATTTGGTAACATTTGAACAATAGTCCCCATGAAAGAGATATCATAAAATGGATATCAAAATAAAAATAGATTTTATTATAATAATCATAATAAACATTCATACTCATTTATACAACATTTATAATAAATATGTGGTGAATATAGTATGTGTCTCACAAAACTAAAAAAGTGAGATGAAAATTCCCTACTACTTGAGTAAATCTCAAATTATGAGGTACATGAAATAATAAAATAAATTGAAACATTAAATGTTATTAAATAAATTAAAATAAATATAAAAAAATATACTTGGCCGGTATATACACTGCACAAATTAAATTATTGAATAATATGGCATAAGTCCCGCAGAAATAAATGTGAGACTAGAAATCCTCTTACCATAAAACATGACTCTATTCATAATAATTAAATAATCATATATAATAAATATAAATTTACTATAAATTCATAAAATATACCCATATATAACATATCATATGTGATCTTACAATGATTTTATAATATTCGTTTATTAACAATTCAATGTTAATGTTATGCTTCGGGTAAAAACCACTCTGTTTTCATACATGTTATGACTTGTTATTCTCAGTCCTCTAATATTGATCTTTATATCATAATATTAATAATTTATACCATGTTATAAATATAATATTTAATCATTATATATTTATTTATTTCAGTACATAAAATTTAGTTATATCCAATGAGACACATCATACATCAACATGGTTGGCCATACGTATGCATGAGCATTTTTTACATATTACTATCATTTTGAAAGAATGTAATATAAATATATATATTTAAATATTATCATTAAATAACTGTTATTATATCATATATATATATATATTTGTGTGTGTAATATGTTTATTAATCTCATTCTTGTAAATTTTCCTTTGTAATGCGTGAATGAATCACATCACATTGTGAGGTGGTAGTCCGCCACACACGAACGATGTTTTCTTGTTCCCACAAAATGGAAAAGACGATGGTATGTGTTATAAAATAATTAAATAAGAATAAAACATTATAAATAAAATATATATCATATATAAATAGTATTCACATATTTATGTACATTCTTGATAGGAGGTAATGGGGGAATTAATGATATCAGTTTGCAAGGCGGTAGTACGTCATAAAAAATAATTATTATTTTTTAACTCATTTAAATGATGTGTGTGTATTTTTGGGTAATAAAAACAACATAAAAACAAATAATTACTTCTAATATACTATTTTTATTATATAACAATTATATAAAAATCATTTAATTGATTTTAGTAAGAAAGAACACTTAGTTTTTTTGTTGATAAATGTTACATCTTATTTAGGTATCTCCTTTTTATTTACACTAAATGAATTCCTTGGTTGAATAAATGCCAAACTTGAGGCTTATATAATAATATGAGTTAATTTAATAAGTGATTTTTGTAGCCCTTGGCTCATCCTATTGAATCTTTATGGTGTGGAGAGATGGGGAGAGTATGTGGCCTTTTATAAGGGAAGAGATTAACACTTTTTTATTGTTTTTAAAGAGATAATTATAAAAAAAACATTCCATTTAATGTGGATAAAATAATGTAAAACATCTATAATAGATGTTATAAGGTAATTATATGTACATAAAATGGGTTTTTACATGTTCTTGGCATTCTGGAACCTTATATTCTATGATTACCCACTATGTAATCTATTTTTTCCTTAATCATTGTAATTAATTTTAATTACTTTCACTAATCAAAATAGTAAAAAATAGGATAATATTATAATAAATTCTAAATTATTATAATAATAAATATTGAATAATTTTTTTTCTAAATTAAAAACACAAAATTTGTAGAAATTAATTTAATGTTAATCCCACAGATATGTTGAGAAAATATATTTTTAAAGATAAAAAGATAAAACATTTAAAATGTTTTTATATTCAATTTATATATAAAATTTATAAAATTTTCTTAAATTGTAAAAATATATGTTTAATTTATATATTTTGACTTCAAATCCACATATAAAATATAATTTGGCAATATAAATTATTCAAATGAAATGGTTTTTTTCAATTAAAACTTATTATTTTTTAGTATTCATCAATAAATGAATATTCTCAAAAAAATACAAAAAATATCACCCTTCGATAATGCTGATAATCCAATTTATTAACATACTTTTATATTATAAAAATAATTTTTAAAATTCTAAAAATTTAGTTTTAAATGAATCCCACAATATGAAGGTGACAATACTAATTTTTTTGAAAAAAATACCGAATTTATGCATGAAATTAGATATATTCTTATTTATTCTCTGGAAAACATATATGATGACAGATAAAATTTTGATAGAATATATAATATATAAAATCCATTATAATCATTCAACTAATATTATTTTTTAATTTTTTTATAAAAGAAAAATTTAGTGAAAAATAAATAGTTTTCTAGAGAAAGAATATTTTTATATTAAAATTGGATTAATTTTAATTTTAAATTAATTGGGAAAAAATTATTAATTTTATAAAAATATTTTTTTCATCATTTTTTTATTGATATTCATACTCAGTTTTCCAATGTATCAGTTAGAACTATCATAGAAAATAGTAATATTTTAAAAAATAATTCATGTTTCATTTACACTCTATATAGCATGTTACGAATGGTAAACATAGAGTTCCATGTAATGTAAGTCAAACAAAATGTTCGGTGTAATGAATGAAAAACTCATTATCACATTTAGGGAATGATAAATTAAAATTTCCATGTAACAAAAAATATATAAAATATTAAATTCATTTGAAAAAATTATATCACAAAATATTAAGGCGTTACAATGAACTGTTGATAGATTTGGGATATAAGAAACTATGGAAAGAATACTTTTTTAATTAATTTTTTTTTTCAAATATATATGTCTTTTGTTCAAACAATATAATAATTATTTAAATAGGAATTAATGGTAATTTGTATTATGTGTATTAGAATAAGAATAGTTCGAAGAAGAAAGATATAAAAATGATTCTGAAAGATATATATTAATTGAAATAAATATGTCCAAGATGGATAAATTTAATTAGATATATAAATTTATAAATGAACTAGATATTGAGAAAAATATGACAACCTCTCATACTCATCAGATGAAAGATTATAATACTATAACACCTAATGACAAAAAAATATAATAGATAAGTAATATGAAATAAAATTGAGAAATCATGTAAAACTTATTAAATGTTGGATGAACAAAAGGTTAAGAAGACCATCTTCAAATATTAAATTCAAGATCTGAAAGATCAATTGATTTATTGATTAATCAAGTGGTCTTGAAAAATGAAAATTTGAATTCATTGAAAGATAAAAATTCCCACCCAACTCTGCATCATATGTCTATAAAGGAATATTTGAAACATATTTCTCATGTTCAAAAGTGGTTGATATTTAAAATCTTGTTACATAATATATAATAGTTAATTGAAAATAATCCAAATATGAAAATGTACCACAATTTCCAATGTCACCATATATGGAAATGGTGACATAAGTAGAACCCATGAAATAAAAATTCATTTAAACTAAAGGAATAGAATCGAATTTTGGAAAATATAATCCATTTATGTTTTTAAAAATGAATTCAACATTATATAATATTTCATCAACTAGAAATTTTTTTTATAATATCTAGATAGTGGACACTATTATTATCATTGTAATCAGTGGTATATGCCTATTTTTTATGTTATATATAAATTAAAAATGGCTTATTCCGGAAAAATTATTGTTAAGTCTTTTTCTGCTGAGATACCATAAATAGAATAGAAAAAGACACAAGAGCCTGATTATCTTAATGGAACATATACTGATAATGGATAAGAAAATAATAGTATTCTTATTTTAATAAATTGTCACTAGTTTATAAATTTAGTTATTTTATTAAATTTTTAATCTTAAGATAAAAATCAACGAAAAAATTAATAAAAATTAGGATTGGTGAAGAATATTTAGAAAATATAACATCTGAACCCACAACAAAAATGAAGAGAGTAGTGAAGTATTTAAATATATTGTTATAATAGATTTATAGTGTAACAATCCATGTCTAATTATTAATAGAGAGTTACACTATATATGATCATTTATAGGACTAACTTATATATATTTCCTTCACATCTATTAAAATATATTATTATTGATCATATAGGAAACAAATCATATTTTCAAAAAATTAAACAATTAATGTGAAGAATATTTTCAAAACCTGAGGAATTATGTGAAATTGTATTAATGAAATATATACTAACTCTAATTTTTTTAAATATGGGAACAATCAACAAATGGATGATTAATAATACCATATATATTAATTAGAAGACTAAAGAAAGAAATTATAAGATAATATAATTTCATTTAATGGTCTAGAAAATGGATAATGAAGTTAGAAGCACTAACAACCAAATCAAACTACATGAATTAAATTTTAAAATTTTATGTTTATCTTCTGATATCATTTTCTATGATTTAAATTTTATTACTAATCAAGATGAATATTTTAATAATTTTTTTATAATTCTTAATATATTAATTTCTAATAAATCTGTTATATTCGGTAGTGTTTTTTTTCCAATCATCAAACATTATTCATAAATATTTTTCCATGAAATAATATTCTTTAGTGTAATATTACCCACATTAATATTTTTTATGATTGAAAAACATATTTTATGTTTATTTTAGGATACCATTGAGATGATTCATGTCTCTAACATTTTTCCTTCAAATATGAATTTATATTCTATGGAAAATAGTTTAAAAATATCAAAGAGAATGAATCATGAATTTAAGGGGGGTAAAAAAATTTAATTCCATAAACAAGATATTTTTATTTAATCAAAACTATAGAATTATTCTTTCATAATATTTTATACTCTTATATTATTCCATATATACTTTTTTTACATTCACTTTATTTAACTTTGATTTTTCAAATAATATTTTATACATTTTTTTGAAATAAAATATTATGTGGGGATAGATATCTCTGATTAAATTGGAATTATTTCCAATCTAACCTTTAATGATTATAATGTAACCTTAATATAGTGTTATAAAAGATTTTGTGTTTTCATTTCATGTGCGAGTGTTTAATGTTTAATTTTTTGAGAGAGGTTAAAATGAGAAATTTCATCTTCGATCCTATTAAAAAATATGAGGTGAAAATTAGAAATTATTTGTTTCTATTTTCCTAAATTATATATCCATGCTTCATGAATATATAAATTGGTATATTAATGATAAATTTTAAAAATGAATTTTTTATATCCATTATTTTGACATATCTTATTATGCTTTATATTTTTTTCTTTTACTTATATTGATTATTTGATTTTATTTTTAGGTTCTATATATTTATACTTTGATTATTTAATGTCTTATGAAATTATTTGTTTTTCATCATTGTCATGTTATTTCGAAATGTGTCCATCAGAATATATATCCTTATAAAAATGAATAACATATTTATAGTCGATGGAGATGAATGATTCTAATAGTGTTATAATTGATGATAAAATACATTATATTTATGTTCCATAATCATCTTAAAAATTCATGAAACTAATTTTGGGAATAATGAAGTCATCACAACACTGAAAGATATGATGTAGAATTCGAGTGTCATCTCATTGGTGTAACCAATTCATCTTTTATTTTCACTTTTTATGTGACATTATATGATCAATTTATTGATAAGGATAATTGTAATAGAAATTAATATTAATATTTTATCTATTTTACTACCAACTATGGGTGATTGAGGTGGTTCCAAGGCCAGGAATGTTTTATAATACTAATCATTCTGATCATTGAGTTTTTAGGGTTAGGATTTTTTATCATCCAAATTATTTTATATACAATTTCCATTGTATTGTACTTAATATTTATTGAGAAGATATAAGAGAATCTTTAGGAAAAATCACATATCTTCAAATTCTTCACTAAATAAGATCTAGGTTTAGATGATGAAACCTTCTAATAGGTTTATAGTCAGTGATTTTACTTGTGTAGAGATTGTGTACCTATAATTCTATTACCATACTAATTATGATATTATTTTGAATGTTCATATTTTTCTGATTGGAAGTCATTGGTAATATTATCCTCCTAGATTTTTCATGATTGTTTTCTACATCTCTATAAATTTCTTATTTAATTAAATATTTATTAAATTTTAACCGTGGTATTTTTGTTCATGTTTTCATTTTTCTAACATTAGGGTATTTCTAATTCTACTATAAATTTTTTTTAACTTTTATATTATTATATTAAAAATATATTAATTCAGATTAAAATAGTTCATGTTGCGGGATGTAAAAATGTATACCTTGGTTCTAATTTAGTTCACCCCCATATAAGGTTTTATAACCTTCCTATGTGGAATAATAAAACATTCCCTATGGTTTTCTTTCATCAAAATTCCCATTTTACCACCTCTGGCTACTAGGGGATACTATTAAATCCCTTCAGAATCAAGACATAAGAAATTTCATTCAAGAATATAGGTTGGTCTATTTATTACATTATGATATACTATTAATTTATTAATTAAAGATGCTAAATCATTTCCTATTGTTTTATTCATACCCTCAGTGTTAGTCAACAACACTAAAAGATTGGGAAGAATTATAGAGTTTATTATATACTTCCATGGTTCTAAAAACCCTTAACCTTATAATTACACTTCTTTGATATAAAAAAACATTTATAATGATGCATTAGATTAATTCATTAAGATCTATTTAATTTTACATGTTAACTAATTCATCGATATAATCTTGTTGTTGGGTCTTCATTTATCAAATTTTTACATAATTATTCATTCCATAAAATGTATTATTATCCATAAAGGGAAATTATATTTCCTAATTATATTTTTTTGTTGACAAATCATTAAAATTCTATCATAATATTATCAATTGAGACTTTATACCATAATTTATTACCATTCAGGTCAAGTTAGTCAATTCCCATTCTTTAAAAAAATTGTTTGATATGAATTTATTGGGGATATAATATTGGACTAGAATTGATAAATAGTTTAATAAATTATATCATAGATACCTTGAATCCAAAAAAATATACTTTTAATTTGGATCTATTTAAAAAAATAATATAAAAATATTCAACTTGATGTTGAATTAGGTGATTTTTAAACATATTACAATTTTATTTATGATGATTAAAATATCATAAAAGTCCCAAATTATTCCATCAAAAAATTATTTATATGAATGGATGGATGTTCTATCATATAAATTGAAGTATAAAAACAAATTTTTGGATGTAGTTATCTCTTAAACACTAATCAAATGATCTTAAAAAAAGTGTCAAATTTCCTTATTCACTGTGATTAATTTCTCTATTGTCATTACATTAAAATTTATTATTATGATAAAATGAAACCCATATGATAAATAATTATTAATTGAAAATACAATGATATCATATCGTAGATATACACTAGATGTAGTTCATTACTCTATTGATTTGGAAGTATCATAAATCAGGTATGAATTTTCTCCATCAATAAGAAAGCAATTTGGAATTGGGTAATCCAAAAAAATGATAATCTATTAGAATTATTATCTCTATTGATAAATTTTAATGAAACAGACTAATTTAATTTTATGTTTATTTTCTCTTATTATTTTTTTATCCCCATTTGAAAACCTACTCAAATGATAAATTTAGGGTAAATGATATAGAATCTAATAATAGTTCATACATGAATTATCAACAAAAACTATCAACCATTATTTTAGTTCTATTATTTTATTTATTTAAATTATTCGTATTATTATTTTCAATTAAATAATCATAAGGGATCCCTGGTTTTACTCATTAAGTGAATATTTTCATTTTTTTAAATATAATCCATTGTAATATTTCTAGAATACAATAAATAGCTATACATTTTCTTATTATAGTTGGCTAATATTTTTTCAATAAGTCAACATTTTATTATAATTTTACTTATTTTTATATTTTATACTATAATGAGATATCCATTTTTTCTTTATACATAAAACATATAATTTGTGGGAATATAATGAAAATATTTTTTTCATAGATTCATTGAAGTCAAAATTTATCTTTATAAACATATATTCTTTTATGATAAGGTTTAAATTAATTTTAAACTTGTGGGACATAATAATATACATGTTTAGTTGATTTAAAAGTTAATCATTCACTTTAAAAATATTTTTTATCTTCCCGGTTTTTATTGAGAGTTTTAAATAGTAAAAAAATTAAATATTTTCTTCTTGAATGGGATCCCTTTTACATCATGAACATATTCCATTTAAAAAATAATTTTAATATATTTCACCATCTAGTAATTATTACACAAATATTTCTACTAATTTTTATTCTATCACATCTTGGATACATGTTCCACAATTTTCACCATGCAACACTAAAACACCAATATGATTTATACACGTATCAATAAAAATTGAAAAATTAATAATATCTTATGAATATAAATTTTATCAAAGAATGTATGTCCTATCCACATTTTATCGACTATTTTTTTCTAATTTTCATTTTATTAATGAAATTTTAATTCTATATTATTTTTATTGTTCACATTATTCTAATGTATAAATATATAAATAGATTTATCCTTTTTATTCATATGTGATGAAATTTTATTTTCTTATTTTTCTACATAACACATTTCAAATTGGACTTAATGAATTTTAGATGATCCATTTTCATAAAATAAATATCATTAAAAAATAACCCTTATAACTGCATTTAATAGTTGTTCACTTATAATTTCATTGTATTTATGTTCAATTTTGATAATGAAATATATATATTTCATATATAAATTAGTTATTATTTTTCATGATATTTTAAAATTCCGATTCATCATTACCAGAGGTCATTGAAACCCTCAATTTTGGATTATTTAATAGTATTATTTTCATTATATTTTTTCTTTTGTTATATGAATTGGTATTTCATATTATAGATTGAATTATTTTATATTTTCCAATAAATGTTTTATAAAAGGATTCAATTATATACTAATTAAGTTATAAAGACTTGGATGTATCATTTTATGGTTTAAAATATTTTTCACTAAATGATCATAAAAACTGTTGAATAGTTTTATTTTGAATCCATTATTTTTATATCTATATATTATAATATTTTTATAATGGAATAAAGAATAAATTCCTTATAAATAACTAATAAATTTAATTTCAAAATATATTTTAGTAGTCCCAATATTATTTCATTAATATCTTATGGAACATTATGTTTTGAGACAACAAATATTTTTTAAATAATCCAATTTTGGGTCCCATAGTGATATTTTTTCAAATCACATCCAATATAAGACCAAATTTTATACTCTATTATTCTGAAACCATTCAAAAAATATTCTTGACATGTACATAAATGTTATTTAAATTTATATTTTAAAAACAATAGTATTTAGACACATGGAAAATAATAATATTATCTATAATAACCATAAAAAACTTATCTTTGAAATGCATGTTAAAATTACATAATTGAATGTTTTTATGGAACATAATCTATCACAAGTAATCAGTTTTAGGAGTTTCACATCCCTTCCTACAAATAATTAATTTATGTTACATTTATTCATGGAATCTTGAATGTACTTATCATTTTTCACAAAATATTTTTTTGAGATTTATTAGTTATCAAATGATTCATTTATTGTATTTTAATTTTTTAGATTCATCATTGAATCCACCTTGGGGTTTTAATGTCCTTCATAAACTATTATATAATTTTCTTCCATATTCATTATTGCCCAAAATATTTTTATTGAATGTTATAAACTTCTTTTTCTTTTATTATGCATTTTTAAATAATACTTTCTATTCATTATATTAAATATTTGATGGATATTCACATACATATCATATTCATAGATAATAATTTCACAATTTTATATATTCATAGAAAATATATTCCTTATAATACTATTTAATTTTGGAATTATTATTTCATAACACGAGTATCATAATTATATAAACAATTATTTTTATAAATTTTATAAAAATTATTTACAATAAATCAATTGGTGGACTCATTTATTCTTCATCATAATATTTTGAGGTCATAGTGTTATCTCAAAATGACACACTCGTATGTTTATTTAATATAGTCTTCATTTTTTAGATGACTATTAACATAATAATGTGAATAGATTTCATTTATATATTTATAAATTTAATTTTTTCCATTTTAATAGATAAATATAATATTGAAATAAACCACTCAAAAAAATATATTAGTATATAATAAATTACCCCAATGGATATAAATTGAGACTAAATCCCTTACCATGAGTCTAATTCAACAAGTATGTATTATATCCTCTTGAATAATAAACCTATGTGAATTATTTAATTTTATGTGAAACTTTTTCAAGTTTATAATTAATGTTATATCTCTTATTAACATGTTATTACAAATAATAAATTATTTAGGTTTTGGTTGGATGTTTTAACAATATTCTATACAATATTCCAAAAATGACATTGGTACGATGTATATAGTCAAAATATTAATTATTACATCATATATTGAATAATAATGGTTAAATAATGATATATTCTTATTTTTCTTATAATATTAAATCCATCCATTATATATGGATTTGAGAAATACACTACATTACAATCCTGAAGATGGTAATACCTATATAAAAATGTGTAAAAAGGGTATAATTTCTACCCAAGAAGGTTTCTACTTTACATGAACTGTTCTAATGAAATTATGACAAGTTTTAATGTAATTTTATAATATTTATCATATTATTTGTACCCTTAATTTCCCAATTTACCCTTAACTGCGTTACTAAAAATTTGGAAAATTACTATTCTTAATTTTTAAAAAAGAGCCTTATTTATATAATTTTAACCCACTTATTATTAAAATGGAATCTATTTTTCCCAATTAATAACACAAAATAGAAAACATTAATATAAAATTAGTATAATTGATAGTGTAAGAAATCATGTTTTTAAAGAAATTTTTTTTCAAAAGATTGAATGGTTTTTATTTCAAAATTAAATTTAAAATTGATCATAAAGACCTAAATTTTATTAAATGATATAAAATTTATCTAATTATTCTTCAAAATTAATCAAAATTATAATTTATATCTCTAAATTAATTTTACCATAAAATTATTTTCAAATAAAATCTAGTATATTTTACTCTTAATCAAAAAATGATACTTATCAGACAACTTTTAAAAATAAAACTATATTAAATTTATATATTAATGTTTCAATGAAGAAGTTTATTTTTTTCAAAGATAATTACCAAAAGTGTAATATTTTTGTAAAAAAACAAGTCTACCAATTAAAGGTGGTAAAACTTCTTTGTAGAAAACTAATATTTTTAAGCATAAAACATGATTATTCATATATTCCACTGAACATTGACTCCCATTTAAAATAAAATTACTAATATATTCATATGTGTTAAAAATATGAACATGAATTATTATATCATTTCCTAGGTTGTTACATTCTTCCCCCATTTTGGAAATTGTATCCTCATAATTTTATTCACTTATTAAATAAGTGGGACATATTTCAATCATTACATTTTTATATTTCCATGTTTCTTCTTAAACCATATTATTTTTCTATAATACATTATCCTAATGAATCACTATATTGCGTAACAGATTCTCCCTATAGTTATGAATGTAAACTGGTTATTCCTCCTAAAAAATATTTTATTCAATTGATCTACATAATGGCACAAAACATGTGTAATGTATCCAAATTTACGTGTAATTTTTTTCTAATTATATGGATTTATTTGGAAACCGAAATACTTGAAGGCACATGATTTCGAGGCCTAGAATAACCGAAATGATCTGTCGAAAAATGATAATCTTTAAATAGTGTGTGTGAGTTGTTTTCCAGAAAATGTGGAATAAACCATAAAAGGGCGCCTGTATCAGAAATCTGAGGGCATCTTTACATTCAGGATGGCTGCTTTACACTAGGGGTGACTTATGTTTAGTTAGAACAATCCCTAGTGTGAAAACCCAAAAAATGGAATAATTGTAAATAAAACAATTATATAAAATTGTTTTATTTATTTATTTTTTATAACCCATTAATTGTGACTCAAATTATAAATATGAGACCATCGTTGAGCTTGTGAGAGTATTCTTTCCTTAGGCAGATCCTAATATTGGCTGTTGCATGCCAATGGTGGAAATAAGTTTTTTCTGTAAATAAATTAATTATTTAACAATTATTTTATTTTCAAATCCATATAACATATAAATGGTAACACAAATTGAAAATAAAAGACTGTTTTTGAGATCATGAGGGAATTTCCACCTTAGGTGGAGCCTAGCCTTGACCAGCGCGGGTTTAGGGTGGCACTTATTTTTTTTAAACTTTTTTTAAGGTACGTTCAATAATTTTGTGTGCAAGATTTTCTATCTTTTGAACTGGTGCATGGATAAAAAATATAAGGGTATCGCTGAATTCGAATTTATTTTATTTCCCTAGAAATTAATAAAAATGATTTGACAAGGGCCAAGTGGAAATTTTATATTTAAAAAATTATCAAAAAAATAAAATAAAAATAAAAATAATTATTTTATTTCGTTCTCACTATTGGGTGGCGGATGATGATGCTATGGTGCAGTGATGTGGAGGTGACAATGCACATTAAGGGATAGTCAACAATACCTCATTTGAAAACGCAACGCTATTACCTTAATGCCTCATTAAATGTGCCTCATTAAATGAAGCTAATTTAATGAGAATTATTAATGGGAGCAGCATCATTGTGATTTTTGTATTCTTAAATAATCCAATGCGTGGGAATTTGGAAAAAAATGTTGTATTCTCTATCAAAAATGCTTTGAAATTTCCTATCTAATGAAGCATGATAAAGAATGATGGTGATGCACCACCGACGTTGACAAACCTTGAATAACGGAGATGGAAGCGACGTCGGAATCTTGAAACCTCAAGGATGAATGTTTCGGCACTAAACATCATTGTGGTTGTTTTTTTGTTTTGTTAACATTTATTCATATATCATGAAAATTAATGATGAACGTGGAAAAACCGACAAACGTGTTGATCCGAGAATCACTGCTTCTTGCGGGTGGATAATTTTTCGCATCTTGTATTAGGGTTTCACTTTTGTCGTGTGATCAATACTATCATCCATACTTACACACTAATGTGCATGTGTGGGCCAAGATGAACATGACCCAAACACTCTGCCAGGGTTATTTATTGAGCATTCATTATAGATGAATTTTTAAAACAAATGGAGAAGTGAGTTTGAGGTCATCACAGTGAAGGTGACGGACTAGAAATTCTATAGACACAGGCAACACAAATAAGAGACCATTGTAGCGCATATGGTAATCCACATAATGTTTTTCCACCATGGTGGCGGCGACATGCGGCAGCACCAGCCACGTGCTGGATGGGGACAGAGGGTCAGCAGCTAGGTGGATTGGTGTGCCCGTTGAGGCATCGAGGTATCTAGAGGGGAAACGTCCTATCATCCACATAAGAGAGGTCGCGCTGTACTCGTCGATTCCATATGGAGGAGCTTCCTGCCATGGGCTAATTGGGTGCGCCAGTAGCTAGCGGTCTATCAACTACGTGGGCGATGAAATGGTTGGTACATCCATCGGTCATGCTGGATGAATGGGTGTAACCAAATGCATCTGCTAGCTAGAGATTCTGACGTGGCCAACCTGCATTAGGGCCGGAGAGTCGGCCCGCTCTGTGGGCCAGGTTTCTGCATGTGTTCCAGACCCACAGTCCGACGCGTCAAACCCACATCACCAAGCCACACCCATCCTATGGGGCTGGACCTGTGTTCCAAATGGGACAACTTTGCCGAACCCACGCCATACCCACACAAGACCCCTAGAACGGGTGGGATCGGTTTGGTCCGACCATGATGGAATACACCTGGACCCGACAAACCTCGTTTCATAGAAATTACATTAACTATCAGACTAGGTATTTAATTGATTAAATTCTATTACACAAGAACCCTTAAGAAAATGATTTCCTTCTTAGATATTGTACTATAGTTTTGTTGTAACATGGAATATGGTCAAGTTGGATCAGACATCATTCCAACCGTGTAATTTTAACTATATTGTCTATAACTTAATGATCGTGCATCTGATCGATGCACTGGCTATTGCATTGGGACCCTTAAAATAAGGTGGACTATTTCCGTTACACTATGATTCATTTCATGATAGTTTTTGTATAACCAATTTCAAGAGAGAAGAAACATAATAACTCAAATGTACAAGGTGTTGAAATCCAATGGTGGCTATCAAATGAAGTGCGACCCTCTATGGATAGGAAAGAGAGAGACCTTATACTGATTTTAAATGGTGCTACCCTCTATGTATTGGAATGAGAGATTCCCTCCTTTGATTGGAAAGAGAGAGACCCTTAGTGGATCGACAATGGGGAAACCCTCCATGGATCGACATGAGAGAGACCCTCTGGAGATCAGCAGTAGAACGACCCATGATAGACAAGCTATAGAGAAATCCATCATGGACCAGCGGTAGGGAAACCCTTTTTGGATCTGCAGTGGATCAACCCTTCTCGGATTATCCGTCTAGCCTCTAAATAGAATAAGATGAACTATCATATGACTAATCATCTTTATTCCTATTCTTTATGTTGTATACAAAGTCTTAGCTGCATCATTTACTTTGTGCTATGTAGTTTAGGTCCTTCTTGGTTTTTTTATGTATGAGATATGTTGATTTGTGGTGTTTTACTTTTTGGATTATCGAGAGACTTTGGGGGTCTCGAGGCCCCTACTGAGTATTGTTATGCTCACCCCCACACTGGTTTCACTCACATTTGTCATTTATGGTGAAGATGGTAGACTTTTCGATAGAGGTGCTCAGGGGGACGGGACTGCCCGATGCTGTGACGATGGACATCGTTTCCTAGGACCAGGTGGGGCCTAGAATGACTGAGCATACATGACATATTACTTTAGATTATAGTAGCTTTAGTAATCTAATTATCATGTGGGGTTTTCCATGGATGGCCATCCGAGTTTCATTTTGTAATTTTCAATTTCTAGTTCCTTATTGGGATTGTATTTTGTCCCATATACATTCACTTGTATTTTCACTGATCATTGTTTTAGTGGTATACATATTTTTCCTTTCAGTGTGCTAGGATGTGTTTGGACATGTGTTTGTACATGTTTTAAGGAAATGCCTTCCATTTTTTGGATATGCCTTTCTGGTCCCAGTCTCCATCCCCTGGACTATAGAATGTGGGATTGGGGTATTTACGGTACAGGCTCCTAGGGATAAGTCATGAAAAGGTGGTATCAAAGGGCATTAGATTATACCAGAAGAAGTATGAGTCTGTATTTTCAATAGTGGAAATAGTGTTATGTGTCATGAGTTTGTATTTCATCCTAGGGTTACCAGTGTTGGTGTGGCGGTTGACATATCCATTCACTAGTGCCCTGAATTATGTTTTCTGATTCCGAACAGAAAAAGACTGCATTCATTTGTTTTGAAATTTTTTTTATTGATCTCTTTTGAGTCAGCTAACCAGGTATGACCTTTTTCCATGATTTGTCTACAATCTCTTTCAAGATTATTCTATGTAGATAGCCATCCAAGATTCTAATGTGTGAACACGAGGATGGTCCGCAGAGTGATGATGCATCAGTATAGGGATTATTTCCCGAGATGGTACCATCAAGAGGTGTCTCAGGGATACCACTTCCTGTTGATCAGCATTTACTATCGGTGTTACCAGTAGAAGAAATGTGTAGTCTTAGTGCCTTACACAAGTTTTAGTGACAGATACTGCTCAGTTTTGGAAGTATTCCTAAATAAAAGATGTCTAAGGAATGGTTTGAGGTGGTGACTGAGTTTTTATCATTCTAGGGAACCATTATTTCAGATGGCTATCTTGGAAGTGAGCCTTATACATGGATGATCATAGTGATGATAGGGTTATTATTACCTAGATCTTATAATGAGGTGAAAGTTTTGTGGACAGAGGTTTAGAACCATCCTCATAGATGGGGTCTGTTTCCATAAAAATATAAGGGGTATGAGTTTCCAATAGATTCTATTGCTTTAGAAGAATTACATATCGGTAGCTAAGTATTTGCAGAGTCGTACCGACCATTCCAGGTACTCAATAAATATGATACGACTACTGAATTAGTGCTCAGACCTAAACGAGAGAGGTGTTTAGGGACATATATACCAGAACTATTACTCCATTAATTCCTGCTTATGTTAGGGTGCTAGAGTGAAACTTGGTGGTTGAAAATTCTTTGGATGAGCAGTTACATAGAGTGATTTTCAGCAGTGGGAAAGTAGGAAACTGATTTCAGTCTCAAAGACTTGGATGTGTAAATTGTTTTGGGAAGAGGTAGTGATATAGATAGATGCATCTATTGGGTAGAATACATAGAAGAAGTGTTAAGAGAAAAACATGAGGTGTATACATTTCATAATATTACAACCAGCACACTAATGTGGTCCTCACTAGGCTCAAGGAGATGGAGGACAAGGGAAAGGATTAGCCGCATTCAGTCAATGAGTATGACCCAATGGCCCTATGAATGATTTGAGGTACGTTTTCTATCTACTACTTGCTATCATATTAGTAGATATAGGTAATAATCATTCCTTCTTTTCATGAATCCTTTTCAATACCTAGTGCTTTTGGTTAAACTGTTGACTTGATCTTTACATCATGAGATACCTATGGGAGGAGAATTGATAATCACGCTTACGTTGATGGTGTGATTTGACCCTTGAGCTGAGAGTTTCGGTGGGAACCTCTTGGTGGCAGCATCGAGGCCTTACGATGTTAGACTGGGTATGTACAGGTCATACCCAGTTCATGCTTATATTAACTATTTTAGGAAAAAATTATGAGGTATATCCATGGTGATGGAATGATTTTGTTCTTGGTCGACAAAAAATGAAACCAAGGCAGAACATGATAAACTAACGCATATGAGGGTTCATCCGATCCCTCTTTATTTGTCCAATCTTACCCTCATGGAATTAGAGGTTTTGAGTTTTCAGTTTCCAACAGCAGTGGAAGAGTGTGAGAACATCCATTCAAATGATGTTTCTAGGATTACCTATCTATAGGGAGAAGGATTCTTGTATTATTCTACAACCTAAGATGGAACTAATATTAGCATCAGTATATCATATGGATTTCATAGAGCTTCGAAAACAAGGGGTGTAGGAAGGGGACATGCAGAGGATGGGCGCAGTAAGACCCAGGGTTGGAGGGTATGTTTGGATTACTATCACCATATATAAGTGGTCATGATGTGTTATTAAACACTAATAAGGGTCTATGGTGACATCGATTTGTTAAATGGGTAGCAATTAGCATGGATGGAATGGTGCCTGTTGGCTTTTCATTAGTTGACATAGCGGGGATGGTTGGAGTTCCTCCAGGAATATAACAATGATATAGTCTATATTTTTGGGAAGTGGTACATGGTTGAAGACATTCTCAACAAGAGGTATGGTTTACTACTACTGAGTGAGGTGACATAGTAGTTATCCACGATCCCGATGTCCATCATGGATGATGATGATGCTTTATACCTCCAGTCTATGAATATCACTCTCCCCAACTCCTTTAGTGAGTTATGGAGGCACAAATTGTGGATGTTGATTGCAAGGCCTGACGTGATCATATATCCTTAGGATAGTCTCTTGATGAATTTTTGACAGTTGGGGAACATGTCACCCTTTCCAGAAGATTCACCATGGTACCAGTGATGTTATAGGAGGAGATGTTTAGGGAATTCCATACATCCACTTTGGTGGTAAATCCTTATATGGAGAAGATTTACTATGTCCTTTGATGTCAGTACTAGTTTCTATGGATGAAGAAAGTAGTGGTAGAGTTTTTTACACAATTACTCACTTGTCATTATCAGAAAGCTAAGCACCAGGTTCCAATACGCTTGAGCATAGCTTTTACCCCAATAACAATGGTCATTTAGAGTATAATATACAAAACGTGGAGGGCCTGATTTGTTTTTGTTTCATGTATTTTAATCATAGTTGGGAGGACCACCATCCACTGGTGGAGTTTTCATACATCAATAGCTATCAATACACCATTGGCATGGAAATATTTGAGGCCATGTATGGGTTTCAATGTCGGTCACATCTATGTTGGACACACTGAGTATAGTTCTCACTCATGGATCCAGAGATGGTACGAGCTACAATAGAGAGGGTAAAAATCATCCAAGAGCATATGAGGACTGCAAAAATCAAAAAGAAGTCTTATGCCGACAAGAGAAGGATACCCTTGGAGTTTGAGGAGGGGGTCAGGTTTTCCATTATGTCCCACCCCGATGAGGATTTCCGATATTTGGTCTGGGCAGAAAGAAATATATGAGGTTCAATAGGACTTTTTAGATCCTGATTAGATTAGGTGGGGTGGCATGTCACCTATATCTTTTCCCACAGATGCACCAAGCGCACAACAATTTCCATGGGTCAAAGGTGAGGAGGTACGTGCATGATCCATCGCACATCCTCGATAGGGGAGAGGTAGAAATTGGCGATAGGGAAATATTTGCGGTGTTCTTGGATGATATAGAGGATTGATAGGAGTGGGTCCTACCAAGGAGGTCAATTCCTCTAGTGGGTGTCCGATGGCAGCACATGAATCTCCAAGAGAGCACATGGGAGAGGGAGGCCAAGATTCATACTCAGTACCCCCATCTTTTAGTCTAGTTGTTGTTTTGGTTTTTGGGGACATAAATCTATGATGTAGGAGAATGTAACATCTCAAAATTCCCATGTAAAGTTTCTTAATTATATGGAATTATTTTGAGACCTCAAAATTTGAAGGCACGTGATTCTGAGCCCCCGATTTCCTGAAATGATCCGTCGTAAAATGTTAAGAATTAAATAGTGTGTGTGGGAAGATTTCCAAAACAAATTGGAATAACCCTTAAATTGGTGCTTAGATCAGAAATCTGAGGGGACCGTTGCATTCAAGAAGATGGTTCACCCTAGGTGCGACTTAATAATAGTCGGTGTATCCCCCCTATGTGAAAACATGAAAATTGGATAAATGTAAATAAAATAATTAAATAGAATTGTTATTTTTTTCAAATGATTATAACTCACGAACGGCGACTCAGATTAGAAATATGATACCACCATTGAGCTCATGAAAGTATGTTTTCCTTCAGTAGATCCTTACATTTCCCGATTTGGACGAATAGTGGAAGTTAGCTTTTGGCCATAAATAAAATGGTTAAGTAACAATTATTTTATTATCAAATCCTTATAACCAATAAATGATAACTCAGATTAAAATTATGGGACTACTATTGATCTCTTGAGGTCGTGCCCCTATTAGGCAGAGCTTAACCATGACCGGAGTGGGTAGAGGGTGACATTTATTTATTTTTTGACCATTTTTTAAGGTGCATTCAGTAAACATGCAAGCATGATTTTCTATATTTTGAACCAGTGCTAGGATCAAAAATTTGAAGACACCGTTGAATTCAGAACACAAGTATTCTTGTAAAAATGATATAACTTTGGCCGTTAAGGGCCGAGCGAAATGGTTATTTTTCATACATTTCTAGAAAAATAATAAATCAACTTAAAAAAATTATTTTATTTCCTTCTCACCTTAGGGTGATAGATGAAAATGCTACGGTGCAGCAATGAGGCAGTGATGAGGCGCATTAATTGAGCTTAAATAATAGATCATTTGAAACAAATATGCTTTTATTTTAATGGATCATTAATGGTGGCTCATTAAATGTGGGTGATTTAATGACCATTATTAATGTGTGCAGCGTCGCTGTGCTTTTTTCATTAAATAGTCCAATGTGTGGTGTTTGGGAAATAAAAAATGGAGAATTATCTGAAGAAACACTGGTGAATTTTCCTCCAAAATGAAGAACGAAGAATAACGCCAACGAGACTCTACTAATTTCGATGAACCTAGAAGAAGGGATCTTGAAGCGATGTCGACATCATGAAACCTAAAGGGGGAAATCTTCAGCACTGAATGTCAATGAGGTAGGGGTTTAAGTTTTTTAAAAGTTTCTTCCTTTTTTAAAAAATTAATGATGAATGAGGACCAACTGACTAATGGGTTTAACTATGAGTTTTTTATTCCTACGAGTTGATAATTCTGTGGGGATTTTATTTTGGATTCACTTTTTCAGTGTGATCAATACTTTTCATCATGCTTAAACTCTAACGTGGAGGGCACGAGCCAAAACGAACAAGGCCTGAACCTTCCTCTAAGGTTGTTTGTTGTGCGTTTATTTGGAAGACTTCTTGAAACAGTGGTGATGTGAGTTTGAGGTTATCATTGTGATGGTGGAAGCCTAGAAATTACATAAATTTTGGGGATGTGAAGAACGGACAACCAGATCCCATCCGATGGTCCGCCGAAGGTTCTGCCACCATACCAGTGGCGACATTTTGCGACACCTGTTGTATGCTAGATGGGGACCAACGGCCAGTATTCGACTGACCACAACAACGTGGTGGCATGGTACTCATTGGATCTACATTCAGGAAAAGTGCAACCTTGGCTAATCAGGTGCACCGGTGGCACATAGTCCGTCGAACGTGTGTGTGATGAAACAGTTGGCCGCTAGGCCAACCGTGCTGGATGAACTGGAAGTGCTAGCTAGAGTCACCTGTAAGACAACTGGATGAGTCATAGTAGCCTTTAGGCTTTAGAATCAGCCCGCTCCATGGTCTTATGAGGATGGACCCAAGCCTTCCCCATGATGGACCCCTGGATTAGGTCTGGTCGGGCAGGTTCGACCAGGGTGGATCGAACCCCACCAGGGCTATTTCACTAAAATGCCAATTATTATCAAACCAGCATCTCATTGATTCTTCTTCTACAACACAAGGACCCTTGTGACAAGGATTTTTTTCTGAGTTTTGGTATGATAGTTTTGATCGAAGATGGCATACAGCCAGGTTGGATTAGACTCGAATCCAACCTGTCCGATTTTACTAAATTGCATATAACATAAAGACAGGGCATCCAATCGATGAAATGTCTATTTCATTAGGAACATTCTGATGAGACGATCTATTGTGGTTACTCTATGTGGGATTTTGTGACAGTTCAGGGGTGACCGATTGATTGAGGATAAAAACCATCATAACACACACGTGCAAGGTGCAAAAATCCAGGGTATGGTTGTCAAATAAAGAGAGACACTCCATGGATTAGAAAGAGAGAGACTCTCCATGGATCGAAAATGGAATGAACCTCCATGGATCGGCATGTGAGCGACTCTTCATGGATCACAAAGAGATCGACCCTCAGTGGATTGACAATGGCGCGACCCTCCGTGGATCAGAATGAGAGCGACCATATGTGGAACAATAGTAGCGTGACCCATTATTGACCAACAGTAGAGTGATCTATGGTGGATCAGTGGCAGAGCGAAACATTGTTGATTGACAGCGGAGAAACCTTTCTCGGATTAACAGTCGAACCTCTCAATATAATAAGTTGTTCTATATTATGATTAATAATTTTTATTCACGTTCATTAAATTGTTTACTTGGTGTGAGTTGTGTCATTTAATTTGGGCTATGTGGTTGAGTAATTTCTTAGTGTTTTTACGTCTACTGTAATTTTCTTATTTTTTATTTACATCAATGATTTCCAAGATACCTTCAGGGGTCCTGAGGTCCCTACTGATTTTTTATTTACTCACCCCTACACTGGATTCGCCCACATGTGTTGTGTATGGTGCAGACAGTAGATGTATTGATAGTGTTGTTATGGGAGATGACAATGAAGGATGTTGTGATGGTGTACATGGTGTCCTAGGACCAGGTGGGGTCTAGTAGGACGAGCCAGATAAAACATACTAAATTAGATCACAGTAGATTTACTACTCTCACGATCATGTGGTGTTTTTCGTAGATGACTATCAGAGTTTCCTTTTTTACATTACTAATTTCAGTTCATTGATGGGTTTTAATCATAGGCCACATACGTCCACATATAATTACACTCATCCTTGTTTTACTGGTATACTTGTTTTCCCCATTTAGTGTGTTGGGATATGGTTGGATGTGTGTGTGTACCGGTTTAAAGTAATTTCCTACCCTTTTTGGGATATGTCTTTCTAGTACAAGTCACCATCCCCTAAACAATGGAAGGAAGCCTTGGGGTATTCAAATCATGGGCCCCGGGGGACAGGTCAAGACAATATGAGATGAATCTAAAACATATTTCCTTAACATAGAAACATGTAATATGTTGTGTACCTAGGATAAATGTGGAGGAATATCTTCTTGGTAGGAACTATTCTGAATTTATATAGGATTTTATATGGTCCAGTTAACCATGGACTCATATTCCCCTTAATGACAAAATACATCACAAATTCCATGGATAAGCATTGAGAAATACATGATCTCCTTAATTTAAATAAATATCATTTCTACAGTTATATACATAATTTTTTTTGTATGCATTAAACTATTATCATGTGTCACTAAATCATCTAAACATATTCTATTTTATCCTCTACCAAATCAGGTCTCATCCACTTCCTGTCTCTGACATCACTTCAAAATTATTTTATCTGACACTACAATTCATAAAATTCCTTAAATGAGGAAATATGTATACTAGAATGAAAAATGTTATTCTAAGAAAACTCATCCAAATAATGACATTGATCCCAAACTCGCTAGTAATTCATTTATTGTGAATGAATTATATCATCCAATGTTTGAATTCTCTACTTAGACAATCCATTGGAATAAGGATAAAAAAATTGAATCCAAATTTAATCCATTACAAATTAAAATTTAAATTCCATTCAAGAAATTGGATGTGAATCCATGATCTTGGATTGATTTAATGGAGATAGGTACTCCATGTAACATGACTATCCTAATTAGATATAGTAGATAAATTTGATCAAAAGGTGTTATATCTTGAATGGGATTTGAAAGTGCAGATTTCTTTAATCGATCAATAGTAACCCAAATCATATTTTTACCTTGAGATGTATTTCAAAATATTAACACAAAATAAATAGATATATTCTTTCATTTCCACTCTAGTACTGGAAAAGGATGAAGCAACACATTCAGTAACTACCACTCTTCTCTAACCTACTTATAATTCAAACTCTTCACTGAATATTTTTTAGTATCCCTTTTCATTACATCCCACCCGCAACCCTCATGAAGGTCTCTGTACATCTTATTACTACAAGGTTGAATTGAAAATAGAGATCTATGATCTTCACATAATTTCTATTTCTTTAAATTTTTATCATAAGGCATGCATGATATATTCTCAAATATAAAAATATATTTATCAATTTTACATTCAAGAAAATTCCCATTTGTAACCAATTTTACCTTTTATAGCAACACATAGTCTTCATTTAATGCTTGCATAATTCTGTCTGATGGAGATGATTTCACTGAAACCTTAAAAATTAGTGTAATTTCATACACCATCAACATTAAAGAAAAAATTTATAAAATCCTTAGCAAAAGGGTCATTTTCTAAATATGACATGTTTAATGTAGCATTACATTTATAACTCAAATCATCAATATCATTTTCTTCTTTTATAGGACTATAATAAACCATGCGATCATAATCCTTGATTAGTTCAGGCTATCTTCTCCATCTCACATTCACTTATTTCTGAGTGAATGTATACTTCATACATTATTTATGATTATGTATTTCACACTTTACTCAACATATATGATGACCTTAATTTTTTAATGAAAAAAATAATAGAATCTTATTCCATGTCATGTATAGGGTAATTTAACTCATGATATTTCAATGAAAATATTCCAATGTACAAAATCCACTAAAGCTTGTTACCAAAACACAAGGTTGTACTAGACCACTTTTATGCCTATGATCTCTTCCTTTACAAGGTTTATGGCCTGTACACTACTTCCCCAAGGGTCACTTCATGAGTCTCTTTCTCTGGATCCGTGCCGATTGAAATCATCCCCTTCCTCCTCTTCCTTTGATCACTATTCATTGAAGGGATTAACCCTAAATTTATTTACATTTATGTATCGTCATTATCACTAATAAATTCCTACTCAATTTTAGATATATTATCTATTGATGTCTAACTTTCGTCCAATTTACTAATACAACATTACCAAATATTTGAATAGAAATATATTTCTATATTCTTTTGTGATTCTCACCATCATTATAAGGGACAACTATTTCATGAGGCTCAAATAACCTTCATGAAGATACCTCATTTATCAATGCTTAACTATACATTTGAAATATCAATAATTTAAGACATATTTTTATGGCATTCTAAAAAAAATTCAGTTTTATAATGCTTAAAAAATTCATTGTGCATTTATTTTCATTGTGAAGCACTTTTCATCATGAATATTATTGAATGTATCACCTCTTCAAACCAACATTCAGAATATGAAACCATATAATCTTCATTTATTCTCACGAATTTTTCAAATGGGGTAGAAGCATATTTAAATTTAATTCCACCTTATCCTAAAGAATCCATCCATGTCATTCCCATTTGGTGATGCCCTCCGGTTTTGTTTGTGATGTTCCCTATCTTTCCAAAGATCTTTGGGAATTTCCCATTCATGAAACCTCTCATAGTTTTGGAGATTACCTTCAAAAATTTCATGATTTACAATACCCAATTATCAATGATCCAAACCATCATAAAAATGACCGTCGTCAAACCGAGCCTTCACTAAACTCATTGATTTTCAATATTATTACAATGCATTCAAAGAAATCTATTTTTTCTAATGTGATCCATAATACAAATATTGGACCAAAACAATTTGGAAAACACTAGGAAACAAAATCACCTTGTCTATAATATTTTTTTTACCACTTCTAGGGTTTCGA
This sequence comes from Viscum album, assembly GCA_963277665.1. NCBI lineage: Eukaryota > Viridiplantae > Streptophyta > Magnoliopsida > Santalales > Viscaceae > Viscum > Viscum album. The sequence continues at coordinate 1,870,467,598 of OY728147.1, forward strand.
TTCATTTTTTTATATATTTTTCAACATTCCATTTCAACAATATATTGGACCCTCTACAAATGTCCTTAGAATCCTAATTTTTCAACATACAAAATCATCCCAAAAACACTAAATTGTTAAATTGAGGGATTCATCTTAAAAATCTCCCTCTTTAAGTATGGTGAAAACTCTTCACATTTTGATACACCATTTAAAAGTCTTCAACCATCTACCAGTATTCCATTTATGTGATTCTAATATACACTAATGATTTACTAAACACACACTCTAATCCTACATGATCTTTGGTCAGCATGAGAGATAAGATTAGCATTAAAAAATCATCAAGGAGTCACTTAATTATATAAACTCTCATATAAATTCATCAAAAACTCTCTATGGTGTGATATATATCGTTAGATTTGTCGCATTTAGCATCATCATATTTAAAACCCTATAATTTACTGATTGGGATATCATGCTTTCGAATTCTTATTGTTGTCCAAGATTAGCTCTAATATCCGTGAACTATTTCTTCATAACACATAATTCTAATCATGTCACCAAATAATTACATGTATTTTTAAAAACTGTCAATATTTAATATTTTAAAAATCCCACTATGTCACTACTCCCACTATTATAATCTCCCTTTGTCTCGATTAAGACATTTTCTCTTCTTTTGTAGCCACAGTTTCTCCCCTTTTTTCAAAAAACCCAATGTTTTCCTCATTGTTGCCTAAAATGGGGTAAAAAACACATGTCAAAAAAATTGGAAAAAAATTCCATACCCCTCTGAGAGGCAGTCCCACATGTACCATTTTTCATGTGTGGTGAATTGACTGAATTGGAAGATCTAGTCTGTGTCATTCAAAAACTTTTTTATCTAAGGACATCGTCTGAATGTTCATAAGCTATTATTCTATAAAAACATACTCCAATACACTACTAGAAAAATAGGTATTTGCGACGGGTCATTTGCGACGGGGTCCCATCGCAAATGGCCTATTGCTGAAAACAGTGTCGCAATAACAATTTTTTGCGATGAGCCCGTCGCTAAAGCCCTTTTCCGCGACGGGGAGAATCCCCGTCGCAACTAGTACTCCGTATATTTGTAAAAAACTATTTGCGACGGGGCCCGTCGCAAAAACTATTTTTTAAAAAATAAAAAAATAATAATACTATTTGCGACGGGAATAGTATCCCGTCGCAAATATTATAAAAAAAATAAAAAAAATAAATTGTTAATAAATTATTTTAATTAATATAATAATAATCCAATTATAATTCAAAAATAAAAAATAATAAATTATTAATAAATTATTTTAATTAATATAATAATAGAATTATAATTCACAAATAAAAATAATAAATTATTTTTATTAATATAATAATAATAGAATTATAATTCAAAAATAAAAAATAATAGAATATTAATAAATATTTTATAATGAGACAGAATCTACGAATAGACAAAAATCATATTTTGATTTCACAAATTTTATAACATAAATACAAACTCTAATCATAAGGAGGGGGGAGGGGGGATCTACAGATGGTGGTGGAGAAAACTCCATCCCTAAAGCATGAGTGAGTCGGCGCATGTACTCCATCTGCTCCTGATGCTGCTGCTGCCACCGACTCGTCTGCTCCTCGTATAGCTGCTGTTGGCATCGACGCTCCTCCTCATGCTGGTGACGCATCTGCTCCTGCTCCTATCGGAGACTCTCTATCAGTGCAGTTTGAGATCGCAACTGATCCTCATACTGTGTAGCAGAAGAAGATGCACAAGCTCCTCTCGAACTGGATGCCGACATCGCAGCACTGCCATAATAATTTCCGGGAGTCAGTCGAGAGCTGATACCAACTACCCGGCCCTTCTCGAAGGCATACTGGGTGACCTGCATCCATGCCGCCTCATCAAACTGATGGCCAATGGTCTGATCTGATGACTCGACCTGACTCTCAGGTCGGGCCTGTGACGCTGTGGCCTCATATGACTCCTGTAGTTGCAATTTAAAATTAAAATTGTGAATATATTATATACAGTTAATTTTTAAACATGAAAACAAATAATACTAACCACGATGTGATGCTGACGATCACCTCTGAGCTCCCCAGTAGCAGGATCACTATACAACCTCTGATATACGTCGTACTCCGTAATATCGGGGTGCTCGACAGCCTATAAGAATAAAAAATAAACTGTTAATAGTTATAGTTATATAAAATATTTATAAATAATGTACGTACCAGATGATGTCTATGAGTACTGAAAGAACGACTCCCAGCTCGATGAGTCACCTCCTGCCTCCCCCGATTCTGCCTGCCCACCGATGATGTCCTCTGACAGGCACCACTCAACCAGTGCGCACATAATCCATCCCATACATGGGATGAAATGTACTCTGGTCGGTGTGCTCTACATGACTCGTCAAAATCTGACACTCCTGCTTTCTTCATTGCAGCTTTTCTTAAATTCTACAAAAACTGACGAAGGCGATCACGCATGGCCACCTCCCATGCCTCGTGGATGGAGTCACACATGGTATCCTCGATCGGATACCATAAACCCTACAAATACATCAAAATATCAAGTTAGAAATGAAATAATTTTCAAAATAAAAATTATTTATTTACGTACGTACCAACCAATGGCCGAACATGGCCTGCTGCACATCAATGGGAATCTGCTCCCATGTGGTCCACGGCTGAGAGAAATAGTCGTGCAAAATAGCGGTGCCCTGTCCGACTGCTATATGTGGAAAACTGTAAAAATAATAAACATTTATTATGTGAATAGATTAATGAAATCTTAGTCAAATCAACAGGTTATCACACAGGTTATCACACCTCCGTGTGCGTGGATCAAACACAAGACGTGGACGTCGCTCATGGACGGGGTCAGGAATCATCAATCGTGCAAGACCGCGCCCCCTCAGCATACTCCCTGGAGTGCCTGCAGGCTGAGGGTCATCTGGCAGCAACTCATCGGCATCGAAAGTCAGGTCAGCATCCGCCAACTCATGAAATGTGGCATCGTCCATCTGAAACAGAAAATGTTAATGTTGTTAGAAAATAATTCATAATTACTATTATATATACATATATACATATTATGATTTTATATAAATACCATGGGATTCTATCAGTGTTTATCTTCATCATCATCTTCATATATGTCAATTTCATCTTCATATTCCTCCTCAACATCATCAATATCCATTCAAGTTACAGTTGGTTCATCTCTTACCATTTCAAATTCATATGTGACATCATTAACATCATCGTCATCACCGACTCTTAAATGTGGGGTGTCGTCATCGATACTCATGTCTATTTGCAAAAAAGATTGATTTTGAGTACCCTCTTTAAAAACATCAATTCATTGCACATCAGTGAAAGAACATTCACATTGACTAAACTGATTGTCTCGAATTTTGATTTTTATTACACTCCACCAATCAGTCAAGTCTCTTGATGTAGCACAGTACTTTGTGTAATAAACATGATGTGCCTGTTGAGCCAATAAGAATGGTTCATTTACTGTGAGAACACTTTTACATTTAATATCGATGATTCCATGAGTCGGATGAACACGCACGCCTCTCTCTGTATCCAACCACCGACATTTGAACATGGTTATGTAATGTTTTCCAAGATAACAGAGTTCAATGATTTCATCATGTATGCCATAAAAGTCAACTTCATTTTCTCGATGATGTGATCCTCTCAAGCTAACTCCAATGTTCATTGTTTTTTTCGATTCCCCATATGCATGTGTGTGGAATCGAAATCCATTCACCACATATGCATTATATGTTTTAATAAGTTTGGAAGGTGGGTTACTCAATACAAACAGTCGTTTGTCAATTTTATCAGCATGTCGAGACACCTGAAAATTTGTGAAATAATTATCAATATAGTAAACTATACATTGAATGAGTTGCTAAATGATAAAGAATTTATGTTACCAGTTTTTGAAACCACTGAGAGAAATTTTTAAGTCGATGTTCTTCGAGAGCAGCTGCTGTAATTTGTGGAATTTTTTCTTGATATGATTATCATACAACTTATAAAAACCAAATTTATTTACTGTAACATAAATGATAGAATTAGTGATATAAACACTTACAGTACAACTGATGTCATCTCTTCACAGTTGAGCAGAATATACGTATGAGCTCTATGATGTTCATCATCTAAAAGCCAGCGTTCATAAACTCCACCAAAAACAAGCTTTGACTGGTTGAAAACAGATAATTGATTGTAGATTTCATCAATATTCCTCTCGTTCCGTCCCATTCAGTTGTGTTTTGAAGGATACTCAGATTCAAAATAATGGGAGCAGAAAAAGATATTTCCTCTTGCAATTAAGCTTCTGCAATGGATCCTTCAACAGATGCTTTGTTACGTACTTTTCTTTTCAATTTTTGCATGCATATTTCATATGGCTACATCCATCGAAACTGTACTGGACCTCCACATTTTGCTTCATATGGAAAATGTAACATCAAATGTTCCATTGAGTCGAAGAAAGACGGCGGAAATATTTTTTCCAGTTTACATACAATTACAACAACAACTTTTTCATGTTTTCCTAGAGCATCATAATCTGCTGTAGCCGCACAAATTTCCCGAAAAAATTGAGACATGTCTGTTATGAAATCCCAAATCACAGAATTCAACATACCTCTTAATCCAATGGGTAGCAGTCTTTCCATTATAACATGACAATCATGACTTTTTAATCCAGTAATATGAACATTCTTCACACATCTACCCAAATTGGAAGCACAACCATCTAGAAGTCTCAAATTTTCAATCCACTGACAAAATAATAAATGGTTCTCTTTAGACAGTGTATAAGCTGCTTTTGGTTTCAGTAACCTTTCTGTTCTGACATTCTCAAACAGTTCCAATTCTGGACGCCTGCAAATTTGGGAAAGATCTAAACGTGCATTTACATTGTCTTTGCTCTTTCCTGGCGTATCCAAAACTGTATGAAACAAATTATCAAAACAGTTCTTCTCAATATCCATGACATCTAACATGTGTCAGACCAACAAATCAGACCAATATGGAAAATCCCAAAATATGCTACGTTTAATCCAATTGTGTTCTTTCACAAAACCAGAAATTTTCTTTTGGTTTACCGTGGGACCAAATGTGATGGGAGGTAATGAAAGTACAACTAATTTTAACTCCGAACCTGATAGCATTTTTGAGGTCCTTCCTTTTTAACTGTTTCTTTTCTGAAATGAGATCTGTTTCTGCGAAAAGGATGACCAGCTGGAAGAAACCTGCGATGACAGTCAAAATAACAAGGTTTCATTCCATGAATGAGAATCAGTGCTTTGTTCTCTCCCATACAGCAAGGACATGATTTCTGACCATGTGTACTCAAGCCAGATAACAACCCATAAGCCGGGAAGTCACTTATTGTCCACATCAATGCTGCTCTCAGTATGAAATTATGTTTCGTTGCAACATCATATGTACTGACACCAGTACTCCACAATAAATTTAATTCATCAATCAATGGTTTCAAATAAACATCAATATTTTTCTTCGGATGTCCTGAAATTATTAAAGTCAAGAAGATATATAGATCCTTCATCAATAATAATGGAGGTAAATTGTACGGAGTTAAAAAAAACAGGCCAACATGAATATTGACTACCATAAGATCCAAACGGACAGAAACCATCAGTGGAAAGCCCTAGTCGAACATTTCTAGCTTCTAAAGCAATGGATGGATGCACTCTATCAAAATGTTTCCATGAATCACCATCGGCTGGATGATTCAAGATTTTATCGGTTGAAATATTCTCTTTATGCCATGACATCATTGTCGCTGTATTCTTAGACATGAATAAACGCTGGAGTCTGGATGTAAGCGGAAAATATCTCAACTGTTTTACAGGAATCAAACCAGACTTCCCGTGTTGTCCTTCTTTATATCTCAGTTTCCCACATGTGGGACAACTATCCAATGACTCATTTTCCCCAGAATATAAAATGCAGTCATTTGAACATGCCTGAATCTTTTGACAAGTAAGTCCCAAATTTCGAACTAGCCTCTTACTCTCATAGTAATTTGCAGGTAAAACATTTCCTTCGGGTAATAATGTTTTAGGAAAAGAAAATATCTGGTCAAAACAGGTGTTTGACATTCCGTTATCTGATTTGATAGCCATAAATTTTTCTACTGCTTCTAATTTTCTCTTCTTGCAGCCAGGATATAATGCTTCCTCAGCAGACTTCAACAACTCATAAAATTCAGACGGTGCCAACTCAGGATTTGAAGTTATATCATCCGAAGTTTCTGTATGTTGAACAGATGAACCTGCAACATCATGTACTAAATCTTGAAACCGGGATGGATCTGGAATCAACTTGGTATCACCTGCTCTGGAACTCCGTTCACCGTGTTGATACCAAAATACATAATCTGGTTGAAAACCAAAACGCAAGAGATGTTCTCCCACTTTGTCAAACGTGTCAAACGTTCTCAATGCACATTTTCTGCAAAGGCATTTTATTTTTCCTTCGGAAAAAAATTCTGGATTTGATGCCGCAAATGATAAAAAAGTCTCCACACCCTCTACATATACTGGATTTAAACCAGAACCGTTTGGATTTCTACGTTGATTTATCCATATGCGGTCACCTAATAATGATTGTTGACGACCTCGTTGTTCTATATTTCTCTATAAAATATAAAAGCATTACTGGATTTGAATAATTTGTTAGAAAAAACACTCATAGTACTAATATTATTGGTAAGTATTACTGGATTTGAATAATTTGAGATAGACCTAAAAATTGACCCTTTAAGAATTGAATATGTTCAGAATAAAGCAAAACATGTTACAAATATTGATAATTTTAATATTATATAAATTTATTATTATTTTCATAGTACTAATATTATTGGTAAGTATTACTAATTATTACTAATTATTACTAATTATTGGTAATTATTACTAATTATTACCAATTATTGGTAATTATTACTAATTAATACTAATTATTTATAATTATTACTAATTATTGGTAATTATTACTAATTATTGGTAATTATTACTAATTATTGGTAATTATTACTAATTATTGGTAATTTTCGGTAATTATAGGTAATTATCGGTAAGTATTACTAATTATTGATAATTATTACTAATTATTGATAATTATTACTAATTATTGGTAATTATTACTAATTATTGGTTATTATTACAAATTATTGGTAATTATTACTAATTATTGGTAATTATTACTAACTATTGGTAATTATTACTAATTATTACTAATTATTACTAATTATTACTAATTATTGGTAATTATTACTAATTATTACTAATTATTACTGATTATTTGTAATTATTGGTAATTATTATTAATTATTACTAATTAATACTAATTATTGGTAATTATTACTAATTATTGGTAATTATTACTAATTATTGGTAATTATTACTAATTATTGGTAATTATTACTAATTATTACTAATTATTGGTAATTATTGGTAATTATTGGTAATTATTACTAATTATTATTAATTATTACTAATTATTACTAATTATTGGTAATTATTGGTAATTATTACTAATTATTACTAATTATTGGTAATTATTGGTAATTATTACTAATTATTGGTAATTAATACTAATTATTGGTAATTATTGCTAATTATTACTAATTAATGGTAATTATTGGTAATTATTACTAATTATTGGTAAATATTACTAATTATTGTTAAGTATTACTAATTATTGGTAATTATTACTAATTATTGGTAATTATTACTAATTATTACTAATTATTGGTAAATATTACAAATTATTACTAATTATTGGTAATTATTATTAATTATTACTAATTATTTGCAATTATTACTAATAATTGGTAATTATTACTAATTATTACTAATTATTACTAATTATTGGTAATTATTAATAATTATTACTAATTATTGGTAATTATTACTAATTATTACTAATTATTACTAATTATTGGTAATTATTGGTAATTATTACTAATTATTGGTAATTATTACTAACTATTGATAATTATTACTAATTATTGGTAATTATTACTAATTATTGGTAATTATTACTAATTATTGGTAATTATTACTAATTATTAATATTTGTTACTAATTGTTGGTAATTATTACTAATTATTACTATTTATTGGTAATTATTGGAATTTATTGGTAATTGTAACTAATTATTGGTAATTATTACTAATTATTGGTAATTATTTCTAATTATTGGTAATTATTTCTAATTATTACTAATTATTACTATTTACCGGTAATTATTACTAATTATTCTTAATTATTACTAATTATTGGTAATTATTACTAATTATTGGTAATTATTACTAATTATTGGTAATTATTACTAATTATTGTTAATTATTAATAATTATTGATAATTATTACTAATTATTACTAATTATTACTAATTATTGGTAATTATTACTAATTATTGGTAATTATATCTAATTATTACTAATTATTGGTAATTATTACTAATTATTACTAATTATTACTAATTATTACTATTTACCGGTAATTATTTCTAATTATTACTAATTATTACTATTTACCGATAATTATTACAAATTATTACTAATTATTGGTAATTATTTCAAATTATTGGTAATTATTACTAATTATTGATAATTATTACAAATTATTACTAATTATTACTAATTATTACTAATTATTACTAATTATTACTAATTATTCCTAATTATTACTAATTATTACTAATTATTGGTAATTATTGGTAATTATTACTAATTATTGGTAATTATTACTAATTATTGGTAATTATTACTAATTATTACTAATTATTACTATTTACCGGTAATTATTTCTAATTATTACTAATTAATACTATTTACCGATAATTATTACTAATTATTACTAATTATTGGTAATTATTACTAATTATTGGTAATTATTACTAATTATTGGTAATTATTACTAATTATTACTAATTATTACTAATTATTACTAATTATTACTAATTATTACTAATTATTCCTAATTATTACTAATTATTCCTAATTATTACTAATTATTACTAATTATTGGTAATTATTTGTAATTATTACTAATTATTGGTAATTATTACTAATTATTGGTAATTATTACTAATTATTACTAATTATTACTATTTAGCGGTAATTATTTCTAATTATTACTAATTATTACTATTTTACGGTAATTATTACTATTTACCGGTAATTATTACTAATTATTACTAATTATTGGTAATTATTACTAATTATTGGTAATTATTACTAATTATTGCTAATTATTGCTAATTATTCCTAATTATTCCTAATTATTCCTAATTATTCCTAATTATTCATAATTATTACTAATTATTCCTAATTATTACTAATTATTCCTAATTATTACAAATTATTCCTAATTATTACTAATTATTCTTAATTATTACTAATTATTACTAATAATTACTAATTATTACTAATTATTACTAATTATTACTAATTATTACTAATTATTCCTAATTATTGGTAATTATTGGTAATTATTCCTAATTATGCTTAATTATTACTAATTATTCTTAATTATTACTAATTAGTGGTAATTATTAGTAATTATTAATAATTATTACTAATTATTGATAATTAGTAATAATTATTACTAATTATTACTAATTATTGATAATTATTGGTAATTATTACTAATTATTGGTAAGTATTACTAATTATTGGTAAGTATTACAAATTATTGGTAATTATTACTAATTATTGATAATTATTTCTAATTATTGGTAATTATTACAAATTATTACTAATTATTACTAATTATTACTAATTATTACTAATTATTGGTAATTATTACTAATTATTACTAATTATTACTAATTATTACTAATTATTGGTAATTATTGGTAATTGTTCTTAATTATGAGTAATTAAATGAATAATTACCAATAATTAGGAATAATTACCAATAATTAGGAATAATTACCAATAATTAGGAATAATAACATTATTAGTATATTTTATTATTAATATTAAAATAATATAATTTTCTAATTTATATACAATTCTTCTTTCATCTGTGTGTTTTCTATCTCCATATACAAATAATACATGTGAAGACAGCAAACACACAGATAAAAAGAGAATTGTATATATATTAAAATTATATTATTTTAATATTAATAATAAAATATATTAATAATTAAATAATGTTATTATTCCTAATTATTAGTATTTATTACTAATTATTAAGTAATAAAACAATGTAAACATAATTAAATTACAACTAATTAAGAATAATTAAAACTAATAAAACATTAAAAATAAATATTAAATTAAAATAAATATAAATACCTTGAAAATTGATCTGAGGTTGATCTCTGATCGTTCTTCAAAACTTCATTATCAACTCCGAAGAAAAAAAAATAAACTTGAGAAAAACTGAACTGTAGAAATAAAATTTTGAGAGAAGAAGAAGATGGAATTTGAGAATGATTTGAAAAAAACGGATGGGGGTATTTATAGGTTAGATTAGTTGCGACGGGCCCATTTGCGACGGGTACCGTCACAAATACCTTAGCCAGCATTTATTACGGTCAACGGTTAAATTGTTATTTGCGACGGGTCCCGTCGCAAATAACCACCTGCCGACATACTATTTGCGACGGGGGAATATTCCCGTCGCAAATACCTTTTACCGCCGCCAGTTATTTGCGACGGGAATATTCCCCCGTCGCAAATATGTTTTCCGTGATTTGGCGCGCAAAGGGCGCCAGTCCTTTTGCGACGGGGAAACCTATCCCGTCGCAAAAGGCAACTTATTTGCGACGGGCAAATACCCCCGTCGCAAATATGTTTTTAACAGGGCTATTTGTGAAGGGAATAAATCCCGTCGCAAATACCCATTTTTCCCATAGTGATATAACAATCCCATTCTCCACCTTATACTTGATAAAATTATACTTCATTTTAATGTTCATTATCCATGTGTGATGGAAAAATTTTTAATAAGATTTATAGAACTTCAATTATCATAATGGATTCGCATTGGGGAATTCACATCAATTCTAATATCATCATGTTATTGCTTCATCCATAAAAATTTCATGCTCTCTAGAGTAGATGAAATAAATTAAGCTACTATGTTTCTAAAAAAATCTATCTTTTTTCTTCTAGAGCCATGAAATACATAATCCACCAATAATATTTCTTTATTTTGTGACATTAATCCCATTGGCTTCGTCATCCCATTATAGTTTCTTCTGGGTATCCACCAAAGTCATCATCTCTTTAAAAAAATTCTCAAAACATCCTTGAAATATTTATATCAATAATTTAATAATCTATGATTTCCTTATGCCACCTTTTAACCATGGAAAAATGTTTGTTCACCAATCATTGAAATTTTAAAATAAATTTTTTATGAATTATGTTAATTATTTTTATTGTTTTTTATCTGATCCACTAAATATTTGGTCATTTTCATTTATCAGCCCCATAATCCATTTATTACAATCATTATTATATAGATATTTTAATCAAAATGCACCATAATGAAAATCATGCTTCATAAAAAATTGATTTCTTCTTGAATACCATTCTCTTGGTGCTTTCATTAACCCATATAGAGCCTTATTTGGAAGACAAACACAATTATCATCATCATGAATGAAAAACCCATCTGGATTCTCAATAAAACTTTTTCTTCTAGAACCCCATTCTAGAAATGTTGACTCGAAATCCATCTAGAAAACATTGGACTTTCTTTTCACATTTAGGGACAAGAATAAGATGATTCTTCTTAATTTTGTCAAGGTAATTATTCATATCATAGATCTAGTTTTCATCTCCAACATCTTCATTGAAACATTCATGTTACACCTATTATAATAATGATTTGTGTAGTATATTCTTCATCGTTATTTTCTACATTATCACTTATAATCACCAAATATGACCTGTCTATAAATTTCTTCTATTAATTTCAATATTTGTGTAGATATTGGTTTAGGAAAACAATTTTCATTATCTTAATATTTTTATGAATCATCCTTTATAACTATAACGTCCCATGATCGTCTTATCTCTCCATCACTATCCTCATAATACTGATCATGTATTTTCTAATGATTTTGCACATTTGCTAAAATAGTTGCATTATTTAATTAAAAAAATATTCCAAACTGCTTATTGAATCAGTTATATTCTTTTCTTTTCATTGAGTAATCAATAAGTATCCCTTCATCTTTAGAGGATCCATACATCCTATGTTTCTCTTTATTGAGAATGAAACACTTAATTCTGAAGATTCAAAAGTACTTCACCATTGAATTATTTCCAAATGATAGCTCATGTGGAGTTTTCTCTTCTTTAGGACTTAACAGTGAATTATTTTATGTGTATACTGATTTCATCACTACTTAATTCAAAAAAAATTGTGGATGTTCTTTCTCAAAGAAAATTATTCTAGCCATGTTTCTGTAATTTGATTTCATCTTTAAACTACTCCATTTTCCTATTGAGTTCTTACTACTAAAACATGGTTCTTTATGCCATTGTTTTCAATACGATATTCCACATGGATATTTGTGGAATTCGTTCCATTACCTTTTCAGATCTTCTAGATTCTTCAAACCATCATCTTTTCAACATACCTTCAATAAGTTTTAATGAAACTAAACACCTTATATTTGTGGGTAGTTATTTAAAATCATGTTATTGTTCTAAAATCATCAATCAAGATAACATAATATCCCCCATAATCAATATGTATTTTTGAAATAGGTCTACACACATCAATATGCTCTAACTCATGAACTTTTTGTACATTTTCACGTTTGTGTTTATGTCTTTTGAATGATCTTCTCTTTTTGAAAAGAATCACATTTATGAGTGTGATCTAATAATAAAAAGGGTCATCTTGAGTAAAATCACATTTCACCATATCCTACATCAATATTTGGATCAAATGATATTTGTGTTTATTATGTAACTTTCTATCTTGTTCCTTGGAAAAAAAAAAGAAAACACCTTCTCATCTACATATAATTTAGATATTCACCTTTGTGGACATTTTATACAAAAAACATTACCAAATTTTCCCATAATCATAAATAATTTATTTTAAAATCACATTTCATGTCCTGAGTCATATAGTTTACATACACTTATAAAGGTATGTCTAAGTCCTTCAGCATCAAATACATTTTCAGGTCTCATGTCTCTTCGCCCAATATGGGATTTTCGAGAGTGAACAATCTTCAGGACCTCATAATTATAAATCTTATGATATCTTTATTGTTGTACCTGATTCTAGTCACTAGAACCTTATTTCCAATTAAATGGGATGTGCATCCACTAGCAATGACCCATATTCTGGTATGATCTGATGCATGAAATATAATCTCTATAACCACCTCAAGACTATCTTTTTTCTTCGGTATCCATTTTTTACATCATATCTAGTATGGATTGATAATCGTAATATTCCTCTGAGTATGATGGACCAACTTCATCGTGTAGATCTACAAACCACATTTTCATTTTTATCTTATTTAATGATACATTGAATTGTTTCTTTTTTTCACATTAACTATTCTTTTACACATTTAAATGCATTGTCAATGAACAATATCTTTCCATGTCTCCAAATCCTTTACACTTGAAGTAGTGTCTATCAAACAATATTTTGGAATATTGAGTTTTGTATGACTACATATGTTGGTCATGTCCCCTTCAGAACAACATGGGAATGTAACATGGAATAATTTGATTTCCCATATTTCTAAAATAATAATATCTTAGGTGGGGAAAATTCCTATGTGTCAATATTGAAATGATATCCCTTTATCTAATTCATTTAATCTTATAGTTCGGATTCATACCAAAATCAATCTTCAAACTCCGAGTAAGAGACTTTATCCTATAAAGAAAAACTACCAATTTCTAATTTTGATCAAGCCTTATACTAGACATATTATTTGGATTTGAATATTTCATTGGCTATTATAGACCTTTATACTCCACCTATACCTACTTTTTTCTAAATTATCTATTTTCTTGATGTCATATCGAGAGTTAAAATTTTATCCTAATCTATCACACTTCTTCACGAGCTGAAAATTTCACCATCATGTTTTTTGATATGTTGGATTTGATCTTTTTTAGTGTTATTGAAACTATCAATTTCTATTTTTTGTTCATTGATTTTGATTTTATAATCAATTACATTTTTTGAGCTCTCTCGGATTGAAACCGTTAGTTAATAAATTTATTTATTCTACTCAGACTTCTTTTATTTATACTACTATATTTAATGTTTGAAATCACTAACCCCTTTACCAAATTTCTTCATTTTGGCTCCCCCAACATCTATTTTGTTAAGAAGAGCTTCTAATTCGACATAAAGGTCAACTCTTCCTCTGTCTTCTACTTTGTAATTTTTACATTATTCCCATTTGTGGGAATTTCTGACAGCATCCAACATAGATTTTTCTTCATAATCTTTGCAGTCCTCTAACAATTCTGCCTCAGATTCTTTTAAAATATCATATTGTTTTGAAAGTATATACTTCTATTTGAAGAAATTCTTCTTACTATTTACATAAGTAGAGGACTTTTTCCTAGGAAATTTTAATTCATCTTCATTATCATCATGAATCTTTTTAGGGTACCTCACTATTAGATTTCCCACATTTCTACCTAGAATTAATGTAAGTAGATATTTCCCTTTGAATAATCATTTTCCACATCATTAATTTCTTAAAATTAATGATAACAATTCATATGTATTTTCTTCTTCCAATCTATATTCAATAGTGACCCACATTATGGGATTCAATTCCACTTTATTAGAAATTTTATTTTCTACAGAATCATTATAAATAATTCTCATACCATATGATATAAGATTATTATGCAAGCTATCCAAAGTCAACTACATTATATATTTAACTTCCAATACAATAACATTTGTATTGAACTATGGTGGAATTATTCTCAATATTATCCAAGAAATATTGTCATATTCAATAATTTTTCCATGACATGAATTTCATCCATGGAAACATTCCCCATTTCAAAGAACGTATCAAGTGACTCATTATGGTACATTCTTAGAACTTCATACATGTTCCATAAAACATATAAATTTTTATTTCAAAATTTTGAGTCTCCCTTGTTGAAATTTAGAAATTTTTCCAAAATATGATGTCATGAAATAAATATCATCAAATTCATATAGATATCATTAGACAGAGATCCCCTTAATGCATTGATTTCATTGGCATCAACATCCAATTCCATTCGGTCAATTTATGATAAATCCCTACTATCAATATTTGCCAAAATTTAATGAATCGCTTCTGTAAATATATCTATTTTCTAGTGATTGGAAATAATATATCATTCGATTCAACCATAATTGAAAATTTATTCTATTGAAGAAATAAATACCATAGTTTTTGACATCTTCATTAATCCTGCTAATAGAGAACCACTGGCATTCATCATTAACCTCTGATACCAATTGATATCTCATCTAGGTTGAATACCCTGAGAGGGGGGTGAATCAGGGAATGTATGATTAAGAAAATTCCACTTAAGATATTATTTTGTTGTTAAAAAATAGTCTTCTCTCCTTCCCTTATATAAATGTAATAAAAAAAATGAAATCATGCATGAGACACAATAATTTTACCTGGTTCTCCCTCATTGGGCTACATCTACGGAGCATACAATGGAGATATTGTAATGTACCAAATCCATTAAGTCTCACTGCCAAAATATATGGTTCAGGAAAGATAAATTTTATTCCCACAATCATTAACGTTATATGGTTTAGGGCCAGATCACTGCTTTTCTAAGGGTCACTCCATAAGTCTCTTTCCTTAGATTATTTCTGATAGAAATTATCATCTTCTTCTTCTTTGTTTTATTACTACTATATGAAGGGATTCAACCATCAATTTTGGACATGTAAGTCCACTCATTATCTCTAATAATTATATCCTCATTTTTAGATAATATATTGAAGTGAAACTATCATCAAATTTTCGAATACCACTTTACCAAATATTTATTGGGAAATGAATTTATAGATACTTTCGTGATTCTCAAATCCTTGAAAAAGATCACCGCTTTCATGAGGCTCAAATTTCCTTCATGAAGAAACCAACTTTCCCGATTCCAAACCATCATTCAGAAATCTATCAAATTGTGCATTTTATTTTATATCCATCATGAACATTAGCAAATTCATGATGCACACAATTTTCAGTCTCCATTTAAATCCTTCATGAACCACTTTACTTCATGAATATTTTCAAAACAATGACCTTCATGAGCCAACTTTGTGAATATAGAGCCTTAAAATCATTGTTAAGTCACACTAATTTTATTAAGGGGTAAGAGTCCTATTTATAATAATTTCCTCCACTTCAAAAATAATTCATCAACACCTTCACCATTTCACAATGATTTGCCTTTTTATTCTAGATGTTCTCTATCTTCATGAATCACTCGGGAATTTAAAATTCATAATGTTTCTCATAGTCATGGAGATTACCTTCAAACATTTCATGATTCTCAATAATACATTCGTGATGATCCCTACATTGACAAAACACCATTTGTGAAACCAAAAAATCATAAAACACATTCCTTTTTCATATTTTTAGATTATATTAAAGGAAATCCTTTTTTCCATGCTATCTATCCTCTATATTTTAAACCCAAAAATTTGGAGAACACTGGGTAATTGATCCAACTTGGGTATGAAATTTTCTATACCACCTCTAGGGAATACATTCCATTTTCATGGATATTTTTCATCAAACCTTGTCAAAAATTTCTCTGGACCTCTACAACTATCCTTGGAATCCTTAAAAAAATTAAATCATCCCCCAAAAAATACTTTGTTACCTTGATTCATTTTTCCCTACACAATACTTATTCTTAACAGTGTTGTTAATCAATTATAGATAATGAATTTAATGTCTCATTTAACCATATTTATTTTTAACAAACAGGTAAATAGAACCCCATGGATAAGTTCTTGGTCAGATGAGACCTTTATCTAGTAACTCTAATAATTTATTTTTTAATTATATAATTTAGACAAGTTCCATTTGTTGAGGGGTTTCTAAGTTGTTTTAGTATAATGTATTAAGTAAACTGTAAACTCAACCACTTGATCAAGAAAAACGCCAAGAAACAATTCTTGAAAAAACAACCATATATTCATATAGTAATGGAAAAGCAATAATTTTAAGTGTACCTTTATTATCAGCAAACTTATCTAGGAAAATTTAATTTACATCTTTAATTAATTTCACAGCATCTGGGAATGTTATCAAAGGTAAAAAATCTTTGAACCCAAATTTTTAAGAACTTCAGTCTATTTTATAATGATAAATTTAATTCTAATCCATAAAAAGAATGATATCAAACTCTATTATGGATAGTTTAAAAATATGTCTAGGAAAGTCTATCCCAATGATAATAATATAAATATTCCAATAAATATTTTTTTATTTAATATTTCTTCCCATAATTTCTATGAAACTTTATATCTTATATTTCTCATTAGATATTCCAAATTAACTTTAAAATTTTATTCAAATGAAAGAATTTGTAGATCCATCGTAAAATAACGTATTTTCATAAATTAAATTCACAAGTAAAATAACTTCTACCACTTCATGTGATAGCCCAAAATAAATTATAGTTGAAGAAAATTACTTTTCTACAACTTTATATTTTTTTCATGAATATATTTACCCTTTGAAACTAATATTGGAGACACATTATCATAATGACCAAACTCATTACTGCTAAAACATCACGTCATTGGATTACTTTAAGTTACCATATTATTTGATTCCTTGAGGTTCATTTCCTTTCAATCATGGTCCATGTTTCCAAATATTCCACATTAGTAATACTTCCATATCTTCATAATACATTCTCTATTGTTCATTCTTTCAAACACACCATATAAATAGAACATCATTTTATTAACTCCATAATTCATTCTTGCCTATTTCCCCATCACTTTCCATCTTTTTCACATCATAGTTTTCTCATTATGAGTCATGATAGAGTAGAAAACTCTATATCAACCTTTTCATCACAACGAACAACTTTCTACTGTTTTCTAAATTCATATGTTGCTAAATATCACCATAGAATTGGTTTTAATCATGATTAAAATTATTTAATTATCTTTTAGTGTCCCAAATAAAATTTTCAACTTAAATTGTCGATATAGTGATGTTAGATTCATATAAAGCTACAAATTATTCACCTCGTTAACTCAATTTTAGAAACTATTTTTCCATTCATTGATGAAAAACTATTGTGAAATATTTTTCTATACAATGTTCTTTGAATGTTTCTCATTCTATGGAATCAAGATAATCCATATATATGGTTTAATAACCCATGAACATCATATATTAGCATAACATTTAATAATATAAATAGAAAGGGTTAACATTTTATGCTCTAAACATACCATGAAATTGAATATATTTTCCAAATAATTGATCCAAACTTCGTTTACCAGAGAGTTAGATGATCCACTGAATTATGGGGGTATAGCCCCTTGAAATTCTCCGAAAAAGGAATTTTCCTTCTTGGTAGATCAAGTTCCCCTCTATAATGCATACCACTACCATTTATCTCTAAATTAAACTAATAAATCAATATAAAAAATGTTCTATTTCAATTAAATACATCTTAAGATATTGATTTTAAATGATAAGTCCCTCTCGATTCATTCCCACCACAACATTCCTTTATCCTCTAAGAAAAACCATTCATCAAAGAAATATGTTAGATGATGAAACCTGGTAACAACCAAAAGCTATAACATTTTAACTTGTACCTGATAGAGGATCAAATTTACCCAAAAGAAGAAGGTAGGACGGTCCTTGTAGTCTAGCTTGGGTTTTCGAATTCTCAGAGACCTAAGAAGTACCTGCAGACACATAAATTCTATGGATTGTTTTTGGATATGAACTGGCTACCTTGGGTTGATTAAAGATTGTTTTAAATTAACTCTAAGAGACTTAATTGAATTTAATTTAAATGAATGGTTTGAAATTAGGTTATCACTTGGGGTGGATTGGACGTATTCCCTTTTCAATTATTTCAATTTATTATATTTGAGTTGAGTTCATTTAAAGAGATCAAACAACTTCATCAATTACTGATTTTATGCCAACAAACCATAACAATAATCACCTATACACTTGGAGTATCAAATTTATGAGAACTACAAGGTAAAGGATTGTATTAGCACTTGATGTATGTGCCCTTAAAATTTAACAAGGACGAAGAATTTTTAAAATCATCAAATAAAAATCTCATTTAAAAAAGTTATTATACATTAATGGGGTGATAAATAACACCCAAAACAGACCCTGGCTACTCCCTTGGATCAACTCATAAGTGGGATAGCCCTCCATTGTTTCTATGGTTTCAATGGAAGTAGGATGTAGACTATTGAGGGAGGAATTGAAGAAGTAAAGAAAACAATAAAAAGAAAATGATCACTCCACCGTTGTGTGAATAATTTCACAATGTTTGGTGTGAATAAATTCACATCTTGAGGCAAAGGTATCAAATTTATATGGATAAGAATAGAATAATAGTAGAATAAGATCTTTTATTAAGAAACTATGATGAATTAAAACAACTTACATGTGAAGGAATAACATTACAAAGACAAATTGGCAGTATAACATTTAGATGAAAACAAACATCAAAGATAAAAAACTCCTCCACAACCAATACCTTAAGTAAGAATTTTGGGAGACAAGGGGAGAGATAAAAATAGTACAAAAGATTCCACTTGAGTCTGGTAGGCCTAGGGTGTTGGAAAGTAAGAGAGAGAAGACTTTTCTACCCTTGACCCAAGGTGGCAGCCAGCTTGCTTCAATCGAAGTGACGCACTTGGAAGGCCTTCTAGAATGTAGAATTAGAGTAAGGAATAGATGAAGAACATGGAGCCACATATGTATCCTAATCTCCTATAAAATATGGTCCCATTGTGAGTTGTGGATTACAATATATGATTAGATTGTTAAGATGTTTTCTGGTCTGCAGAATCTGCCCCAGAATTTTATCTTCATCCTGGGCCGCCTGAATAACCACAATGGAGGCCGAATTAGCACAATCTCGTGAATAACGATTTTTTTCAATATGTCTCCTAGATTCCCCCAAAATTTGGGCTTTATTGGGCCTGTATGTGAGGACCCACATTCTCATCAGTGGGCTGGTGTCCAATCAGTCTTCTCCAAAATTGTTTGCATGATATCTCATTTTTGTGGTCTTCCAATGTGAATCATCCAAAACTCCACAAGTATGAATTTTTACCAATATAATTAGAAACTAGAAAATTAAATATGAAAATAAAATTATGATCATTTGGTACTTTAACGGATGTTCAAAAATGTAACACACTATAATGCATTTTAAGAAGGAATGACAATCATAATGTGAAGTGTTGTTCAATGTGTAAAATGCACTAAAATGGTGTTTGTTAATAATAAATAACATTAATATTATATATAAATAAATGAAAATTAGAATCATTTAGTTTCAAACACATCCCTCAACTTTAGTTTTTATACTCCCGAGAAAAATATATCTCAACAATATGAAATTTGAATTCCCTTTTCCAAAAATATTTTAATACACAATGATCACCTAAACCCTTATACCAAAAAATCATGAACCCCATCAAAATATTTTAATACAAGATAGTTTCATAAGAATATCTCAATCCCAAGACCATTCCTTTGTTCAAATTATTCTCCATATTTCATCCAATATCAATTAGGAGTGATGATGTGTTGTGCATCGCATTAGACAAGGGGCTTCATCTTTATTCAATAGGTAAATGATGGAACCGCTAGGTGGAATCACATTTAAATATTAAGATTTGTATTAAATTTTTTTTTATTTTACTTTTTTATTTTTGTTTTTTCCAATTTTTCTATGGTAATTAAAATTTCACTCAAAAGAGTCAACCCCTACAGCGAGACATTGCCGATGACTCCATGGCTGAAAGACCTTGGGGAACCAAGTGAAGCCCACATACTCGGGCATCATCTTGAGATAACTCAATCAAAAACAAAATCTAATTACCAAAAATAGAGATAAAATTACTAACTCTGGCCAAGAAAACTATGGAGTCATGATCCCCAAGTGCCGAAATCCACGCATTAGGTCATTTCATTTCTCTATGCGCAAATTTATTATTATTATTTTTTTTTAATACTCATATTAAAACTAAAATGATTACCAAATGTATGCTATTTATTTGTGGGACAACATGAACACAAACTAATACCCCAATATCCAAAGGACGTGCATTGTGATCTTTTTTCTATTTGGGTGATAATATAAAAGATTAAATATCACATTGGATATCCACACATTGAAAAATGAATGCTGTTGAAATTATACAAGGATTAAAACCAGAATTGGGGCATGATAAATTATTTTATATATAGTTTCAAAGTGTGTAATGTGTATTACCATGTTTAAAGTTAACGGAATTTTTCCTTACATTTATACACATTTTTTTCAAATCATTCATTTTTTGACACAACAACATTTTTTATTTTATCTCCCCCCATAAATTATAATAGCATTGTCCCCAGTGTTTAATGAAATGAAAATTTAGAAGGGGATAGAGGTAGAGAATGATAGTTGAAAAAGGAAATTGAAAATGTGGATCATTTAATGAAGTCACCAGATGGTTAAAGATGAAATTCATGTTTCTCCCTTTTAATCCCTTAATCTCGATGTCACTCTAAGAATTCCCTAGTGGAAAAAAACAAACAAATAAAAAAACTATATATATATAATTATATTTATATAATAATGAAATTAAAATATAAATATATATATAAATTATATAATAAGGAATCACAATAAGCGTTAGGTCAGTGGTAAACACGCGCCGCTGTCTACCTTCGGTCCCGGGTTCGATTCCTCATAGCTTCGCCGGTTGTGACGGGGTTTGACCCACGACCTATGACATGTCCTTTTTTTATTTATATATATTATTTTTTGTATATTTATTTTATCTTAAAAACACATAAAAATAAAATGAACCGATGATAAATTGCCTTTATTTTAAATTTTTGGGTAAGGTATTACTCAAAGATTACACCACGTGACATGGATGAATATGATGCTCCCCTTTCATACCCATCTATACTCATAATAGAAGAACATGTCAACAGTCTGTTTTTTATTATTATTTTTAAATATCAAAATGATTAATTAATCATATTTTAAAAAATAAAGATGACATGAAAATCATGGGTTGCCTCTTGTGCAGCGCTTTTGTTTAATGTCGTTAGCCCGACATGGATCCTAAATCTATCATCTTCTTCTTGGTTCATAGGTTGGATCAATTAACTCAACCTCCATTTCCTATTTATTGAATTATTCAATTAATGGTTTCAACCTATGACCGTTGAGCTTGAAAATGTGACCACTAGTGGGATCTTGAATCTCTATTGCCCCATGGGGGTACGCATGATGCACTATGAAAGGACCAGACCATCTAGACCTTAACTTTCCCTGGTGTAAATGAAGGTTTGAACTATATAAGAGCACAAATTTTCTCGGTTTAAAATGTTTTACTTTTATATTCCTAGATTGGTAAGCCTTAAGTATAGATTTATTGATCTTTGAATTTTCATAAGACTATATCATTATTTCCTCAAGTTCATTGAGATCTAATTTCCTTTTTTGTTTCCGGCCAATGAGAGGTCATAATTTATTTTCTTAATTTCTCAAAAAGCCTTATGCTCAATTTCAACATGTAAATGGAATAATTTTCCATAAACCAACCTATATGGTGAAATTATTAGGATGGTTTTGTATGTTGTATGATATTCCCAAAGACCATCCAAGAGTTTCTCAAACCAATCTTCTCTAGAAGGATTGACAATTTTTTCAAGAATATTATTAATCTATCTATTTTATAACATAACATGAACATTGGTTTGAGTATGGTACATAGTGGAATCCTTCTGAGAAATACCATACTTAGACATGAGTGCAGATAATGGACGGTTGTAGAAATTGGTTCCTTGGTCAATGATTATAGCCCTAGGAATTACAAATCGTGACAATATGTTCTCTTTCAGAAATCGGATCACAACATGATGGGCATCAGACTTAGTGGGAATGAATTCAACCCATTTGGAGACATAATAAATAGCTAAAATAATGTAAATATATCCCCTAGAGTTTCAAAAGGGAACAATGAAATCGATTCCCCAGCAGTCAAAGATTTCAATCACTAAGATGGGAGTAAGTGGCATTTTATTCCTTTTTGTGATTGACCCTACTTTTTGACACTTATGACATATTTGACAAAATGTGTAGGAGTCCCATGAGAGGGTAGGACAGAAGAGGCCACACTGAAGAATCTTAGAAGATGTTTTCTTTGAGGAAAAGTTACGTACACATGTCTCACTATAACAGAATTTATGGATGAACTCTTGTTCAGATTCTGGGGCACACCTTTTAATGGAATGGTCAGAGAAAAACATATAGAGGTATGGATCATCAAACACATAGTGTCTAACAACATAAATGAATTTATTTCGATCTTGAGTCCCTAAGAATTTTATAATGACTCCTGTAACTAAGAAATTGGCTATGTCTACATAACAAGGGCAGTCACCCATAGAGTATAAGTGTTCATCAGAAAATGGATCAGACATAGAAAGTTGATTTCAGTTGTCTTTAAATTTCATCATATAGATGTGATCAGTTATAGCGTTTTCAACACCTTTTTAATCCTTGATTGTGATGTCAAATTTTTTTTAAGATAAGGACCCACCTAATGAGTATAGCCTTAACATCTTTTTTTTGGAAGAGGTATTTTGGTGCAGAATGGTCAGTGAACACAGTGATGGGGGATCCTAAGAGGTAGGACCTAAACTTCTCTAAAGAAAACACAATAGCATGTAAGTCCTTTTCAGTGGTGGTGTAATTTATTTGTGCATCATTTAAGGGTTTTCTTTCATAATAAATGACATAAGAAGTTTTCTCACAACGTTGTCCTAACAAATCACCAATAGAAAGGTCACTGGAATCACACATAAGATCAAAAGGAAGGTTCCAATTTGGATATTTCAGAATGGAAGGAGAGGTGATAGAGTATTTGAGGGTTGAGAATGAACCCTCACATCTATTTGTACAAAAAAATGGAGCATCCTTTACTAGGAAGGGACAAAGGGGATGAGAGATTGAACTACAGTACATGATGAATATTCTATAGAAACCAGCGTGTCCTAAGAAGGAACTCACTTTCTTGAATGTTTTGGGTGATGGAAGGTGACGAATGATGTCAACCTTGGCTTTCTCAACTTCAATCCCCCTATCAGAGACTAGATGGCCTAGAACTATTCCATCTATATCCAGAAAATGCAATTTTTCCAAATTTATCACTAGATTCCTTTCTTCGAATCATGAAAAGTCTCTCTCCACATTCCTCAGATATCCCTCAAATGTATCCCCAAACACAGATAAGTCATCCATGAAGACCTCTAGAAAATACCCTACCATGTTTGAGAAGACTCCCATCATTCACCAATGTAAGGTTCCAGGGGCATTGCATAACCCGGAGGGAATGAGTTTGAAAGAAAAGGATCTAAATGGACATGTAAATTTAGACATCCCTTGATCCTCTAGGGAGACCTCAATTTGATTGTACACTGAATACCCATCTATGAAACACTAGAAGGCATGAACTGCCACTCTCTTAAGGACTTGGTCAATGAATAGTAAGGGGAAATGGTCCATCTTGGTGAATGAGTTTAGATTCCTATAATCAATGAAAACCCTCCATCCACTACTCACCCTTGTTGGAAGAATCTCTCCATCCTCATTGGTGATCACTGAGATTCTAGCCTTTTTTGGAACCACTTGTATTGGGATCACCCATTCACTATCAGCTATGGGATATATGATACCATCTTTTAAAAAATTTTGGAGATATTTTATCCCTACTTCCATTAGATTAGGATTGAGTTTCCATTGAGGTTGACAACATGGCTTTGAATCAGATTCTAGAACAATCCTATGAGTCCCAATAAGTGGGATAATCCCATGAATATCAGACAGGGTCTAACCAAATGATTTCTTATATTTCCTAATGACATCTAGAAGCATCCTCTCATGATTTTCTTCAACAGAAGAAGAATTGACAATAGGATATCTTTTATTTTCCCCAAGTAAGGCATACTTGGGTGATATAGGATGATCCTTTAATTCATGATCAGGTTGGTTCAAAATTTTAGCAGAATATTGGGACATTGGATCAAGATCAATTTTGATTCCTAGAGTTTTAGATAGGATTGATTCCCCACTTATAGAAGGTTCAGATACTGGATTGGCTTGATCATATTTAGGGAAGGAAGTTGGAGTGGTCTCTATAAAATTGGTTTCTTTAAAGGTTTCACTAATTTTTGGACCTAAGACATCATCATAAGAGAAATTTGGAAATTATTCATTCCAAGGAGATAAACTTCCTTCATGTGAACATAGGAAATCACTCTCATCCTGACTTAGACATATATAATATATGCCTTGAAGTTCTAGGGATTAATTATCAATGCTTCCCATCATGTTTTATTCATGAATTTCCTCATAATCCCCTATTTTTGAGATTGCAATATAGATGTTCAAGTCAGGAGTCATGCTTCCAAAGGTGATAGTCATGTTCCCCTTTCAGTCCTAGATAACAGAGTTGATTTTTTTAATGAAGGGATAACAAAGGATGATTGCGGTTTTTTCCTTATATTGTATGCTTGGATGGTTTTCAAGGAAAATGAAGTTAGTATGGTACATGAAGTTTTCAACCTTTAACATAAGGTCCTTTAAAATCCTATTTGGAACCCTAATGCTACGATTAGCATGTTAATGCAAAACAGATGTGGGTTGGAGCTCATCTAAGCCTAACTGGTAGTACACAACATAAGGAATTATATTGACACTATCACCTAGGTCCCACAAGGCCTTGACAACATTACTCTCTCCTAGTTTAACATTGACGTAAGGGAAACCCGGGTCTTTCAACTTAGAAGTAATGGTCCCTTGAATTTTGTTACTCACATTAGCAGCCAAAAGGAATTGGATTTTATGTGAAAATGTTCTTTTAAAAGTGAAAAAGTCCTTAAGGTACTTTGATTAGGTAGGTATGGTTTGTATTGCATCAGAAAGGGAATGTTCAACTTAACTTATTAGAAGATTTCCCTCAATGTTTCACTTAATTCAGGCTTGGTTTCCCCCCTCATGCATTGAGGAAATGGTGTCGGTTGTTGGGTTTTTTGTTGAAGAGTAGTTTCTTTCACATTGTTATTTATTTCCTTAGTTTGATATTGTGGTTCATTTGAATTTTTATCCAAGTTTGAATATTCAGAAGGGTTCTGAATTAGTTGTTCAGGTTTCTCAATTAACATCCCACTTCTTAAAACAGTCACAACCTTTAGTTGGTCATGAGTTGTTTGAGTAAAACATGAATCTCCCCTTGAAGTTGAGGATTGAACCGCCTGAGTAGGCACGAGTACCTTTCCAATTTTTATGGTTTGAAGTTATTTTTTAAGGGAAGATACTATCGAGTTCATCCTTTCCATTTTTTTTCACAATTTTTTTAGTAGTATTTTTGGAATATTATGGGTTGGTGCTTGAGAAGACTGGTTTATCCCGGGGGGATTTTTTGGAGGTGGGATGGTTTGATAAAAATGGACCAATGGATGTTGTTATTGGATAGGTTGGGTTTCTAACTGGTTATGGGTTTGGTAGTTCAGATGGGGGTAAGAATTTTGTCCCTGTGGTTGGCTAGGTTGTTGGTTATCTTTCCCGCAGAAGCATGGGTGGTCATTATACCTTGGGTTGAAGCTGTTTTGGTATTAAGGATTTTGAAGGTCCAAAGAATTTACTTCCACTGGGGGTCATTCTAAAATAACATCCTTGATGGATATAATGGTTGGGTAGTTATCTGTGTTACGGTCATGTTTGTCAGAAATTGTTGAAACAGGGTAAACAATTTGGATTTCATGGACTTTCCTAAGGTCAATCATTTCAACCTTCATAGAGAATGCTGTGAGTTTATCCCTAAGGCTTTCCACTTCTCTATTTGTATGCATTCTAGTAGTTCATTGTGGCTTTTCAGAATAAGGTGAAGTTACCCATGTTTGGTTTTGTTCAGAAAGGCTTTCTAGATACTCATAAGCATCATTTGGGGCTTTGTTTTTAAAGGTTCCATTACACATCATGTCAATCAATTGTTTGTTCCCCAGACCCAACCCTTCATAGAATATTTTCACTATTTTATGAATAGAAAAAACAAGGTTTGGAACCACATGTATAGTGTCTTTTAACCTCTCCCATGTTTTATAGAATGACTCTCCCTCGTTTTCAAAAATGTTTTGGATGCTCTTTTTAAGTTAAATTATTTTGTGGTGTGGAAAGAATTTTTTGGAGAATTATTTTTTGTAATTGGTCCTAATATTTTATGGATGATGGTATCAAATTTTTTAGCCATTTTTAGCTTGATCCATTAAATAAAAATTAAATAGCCTCATCTTAGCTGATTCTAGTTGATGTGGGAGACCCATGGTTTCTACAATGTCATTGAACTCCTTAATGTGAAGGTAGGGCATCTCAGACTCTATTCCATGGAATGTGGAAAGATCGTTTAGGACATTGGGGGTTAAATATCTGGTTGTAATCTCCTAGGTAGTTTTGTATAATTCATAATAGGGCATTGGTCCGGGAAGGTGTGAGGTAGTCATTCATGGTTTTATCAACTGCATTCCCCAAGTTTAGGGCTACCTCATTTGGGTTTCTATTTTGGTTTGCACCCAGGTTTATTAGTTGGTTTCTTTGAACACTTCCATTGAAATGGGATCAATTTTTTAATTTTTAATATCAAGAGGATTAGAATCTAATGGAAGCAATCCCCTATGTTAACTTTACTCCTCAAACCTTGGACTTTCCACCCTAACAAGACAGTTTGATTGATCGCGGGTGTAGGCGTACATGCGCCAAAAGAAAACAATGAGAATGGGAAGAGATAAGAGATATTGGGTGAGAATATAAGAAATGGGGTAGAATAGAATTTGTGTTGAGATTACATACTAGGGTCCCCATAAACGATGCCAAAATTTGATTCACACTCAAATTTACCGAAATGAAGAATGTATTATAGTCCGTGTAGTCTAGCTTGGGTTGTCGAATCCTTAGAGACCTAAGATGTACCTACAGACACGTACATTCTATGGATTGTTTTTGGATATGAAGTGATAAACATGGGTTTATTTAATATGGTTTTAAATGAACTCTATGAAAATTAAGTGAATTCATTTTAAAATAATGTGTTTATCTTAGGTTATCACTTGGGGTGGATTGTACGTATTCCCTTTTCAATTATTTCAATTTCTTATATTGTAGTTGAGTTCATTTAAGGAGATTAAACAACTTCATCGCTTACTTATTATATACCAACAAAACATAATAATAATCACATAAACCCTTAGAGGATCAAATTTATGAGCACTATAAGGTAAAGGTTTGTATTAGAACTTGATGTATGTGGCCTTAAAATTCAACAAGGACAGAGAAGTTTTAAATTCATCAAATAAAAATCTCAATTAAAAGAAGAGAGTATACATTAATGGGGTGATAAAAAACATCCAATACAGCCCCTTGATACTCTATTGGATCAAACCATATGTGGATTTCCCCTCCATTGAGTATATGGTTTCAATGGAAGCAGGATGTAGACTAATGAGGGAGGAATTGAAGATAAAAAGAAAACAATAAAAAGAAAATGATCAGTCCACCGTTGTGTGAATAATTTCACAATGTTTGGTGTAAATAAATTCACACCTTGAGGAAATGTTATCAATGTGATATAGTGAATAACATAAAATAGTAGAAGAATAACTTCTATTAAGAAACTAGGATGAATTAAAACAACTTACATGTGAAGGAAGAACGTTATGAAGACAAATTAGCAGCATAACATTAAGATGAAAACAAAGCTCAAAGATGAAAAAATCCTCCACCACCACTACCTTAAATAAGAATTTTTGGAACCTTGGGTATGTCTCCAAACATTAAAAATGATTCCGCTTGAGTATGGTAGGCCTAGTGTGGTGGAAAGTATGGGAGAAGAAACTTTTCATCCCTTGACCCGAGGTGGCATTCAGCTTCCTTCCAACGAACAAAAGCACTTGTAAGGCCTTATAGATGGACGAATTAGAGTGGGCCACATAATAAGAAAATGTAACACTAGATTTATCCTAATCTCCTGTATAATTAGGTCCCATTTGAAGTTTTTTATTCCGAGAGATGATTAGATTTGTAGGATGTTTTATGGGCCACAGAATCTGGTCGATAATTTCATCTTCAATTTGGGCTGCCTGAATAACCACAATGGAAGCCAACCTAACACTGGATCTTGAATAAATACTTTTTTCCTCTATATTTCTTCTATCATCCCACTAATTTTGGGCTTCATTGGTCCTATATGATGGGCCCCACATTATCATCAGTGGGATGTTCTCTAATCTGCCTTCTCCAGAATTGTTTGCATGAAATCTCATTTTGGTGGTCTTCCAATGTGAATATTCAAACACTCCATAAATATGAATTGTTCCCAATATAATCAGAAACCTGAAAATTAAATATGAAAATAAATTTAAGATCATTGGGTACATTAAAGGATGTTCAAAATTGTAACACATAATAGTGCATTTTAAGGAGGAATTACAATAATAATGAGAAATGTTGTTCAAAGTGTAAAATGCACTAAAATGGTGTTTAAGAATAATAAAGAACATGAATATTATATATATTATAAATTAATATTAGCCTTGTTTAGTTTCTAATCAGTACATAAGGCAAATAATATCAAGGAAATTTTATTAATAAAAAATTAACCATCAAATTTATCTAAACTGGCCTTTCATACTAACTATAAGGCCCCAATCATAAACATTAAAAACTCTACAGTTTTAGTCAAAAAATTAATTTATTACACATTGAGTATATTTTTAGGTTTAAAGATTTAGATTTTTAGGTCATAAGTCATACATAAAATCTCAAATATTACAATGTAGACACTTCTAATCAATATCCTTTTTTTTACAAAATACAAAATTTTAAAGTAGAACATTGTTTATTTTCATTGTCAATTATCATAGTTTTCTCCTTAATATCATCCTTGTTTATTTTTTCCATTAAACCGTATGAAGAAAATTTTAAAACATGTTATGATCATGGAATATTAGTATATGTTATAAAAATAAAGAAAATTATTTTTTCATAAAAACATTAAATCCCATGGGGAAATATTTTATTTAGAACATATCATTTTACCGATAAAGGTAAATTGAATTCCATTAAAAATATCATTTATTACAACTTATAAAAATAAATTATTCCAATAAATACTCATTATAAATCATAGAAAACTCAGGTGGGTACCTTGGGATATCATTACATAGAACCCTTACAGATTTGAATAATCATATGGATGCCTTCTAATATAATTCTCTATAGAATATAATAATTTCCCTATACACTACAGTGTTATCTAGTCTACCCCATCGTTGAAGATATTTCGGTATTAGCTGCCATTATCTGGGTAATCCCATATTTTATAATGTTTAAGAACCACCACATGAATAAAACTTTTAAAATATCATTTTAAAAAGGTAATTATTTGAAAGAAAATACCCTTATTACATAAGAATCATGGGAATCCTATACCCTATTAATTAATGAACTCATAAATACAAGAAATAAAATTATAACAGGTATATTATTGATATATAATTTCAACGGTTCTGTATATACACCTTATAATAATAAATGGTTCATAACATCAAGAATTTCCATAATGTATGTAAATTGAGGTGAAATCCATAACCTTGTGTTTGGTTCATCTTTTCTATCATTCATCCTCCTGAATAATAAACTCATAGAAATTATTTAATTTCATGATAACCCTTTTAATGTTTATTTTTTATTTTATATCATTTATTACCATTTGGTAACAATAAATTAGTAATTTATGTTCACATTGGAGGTTTTGATGATATTCGTTACATGAGTCCAAAATGGATTTGTATGATGTATATAGAAAAAATTGTCACTAATCCATCATATACAGAATAATAATCCTAAAATAAATGTTACATTTATATGTTAAATATATTTTTAAATCCATCCATTACATATGGATATGAAAAATGAACTAGTTATAATCAAGGAAATAGTATACTGTACATATGCATCAGTAATGATTTCATTTTTCAATGGTCATTACAAAAATATTATCAGTATTATTTAATCATTACATAATGATTATAATAAAATTAATATCCAATTAATAATTAAATTATAACTATATATTTCATCCATGCAATGTGGTGATAAACAATGAATTACACCGCTTCATGGAAGTGATAGTTCACACGTAAGTACGAATGACATTAATAATTTATTGTGCATGGATTGGTTGGAACATAAATGATATAATAAAATTTAATAATGATAAATATCTTATTAATATCATATTTAATCATTAATTCAATTATTAAAACCAGTCTTGAGATATATTTATGGAAAAAAGAATTATATCGGTTTGTAAGGTTGTAGTCTATTATTCACACAATTAATTAATTATTTTCTAATTTGATAGAAGTTAGTATGAATATAGGTAATTATAAAAATATAATTACATCTAAATAAATATATTAAATTTTAGTTATTATTTATCATAGTTTAAAATGTTTTGATGGAAGTGGAAGATTAAATATAGAGAAACACTTAATAAAAATCATAGCACTTATTCAGAAATCCATCGCTACTTAACACCTTAAGACTCATAAAGTTAGTGTTATACCTAATATAAGTGCTGAATTTTTTGGGAAGGTAATATTTTTTGGTATGTTTCAGATATTTTTCACACCAAAAAGGATTTAATGTGTGAATAAACGACAAGAAGAGGTTCCTTTTTATAATAGATGTGAGGGAAACTCATCGAATTCTATAAAAAATTAAATTGTTATAAATTAATTTTGAACACAAAAGAATAAAAAGAGATTTTTTTAAATTTTATGCTGATTATGGTTCAATGTTCATTCATTATATGGAAATTATACATTATTTTACAATTTTCGTAATCCATATCTATTGTGTTTTAACCCTTATTTAACGCGTTTGAATTTTACCATTGTAATATGTAATTTTATATTTGTGGTAAATTTAATTATTATAAAATTTAAAAAGGGCCAGAAATGAGTTACTTTTGACTTTATAAACCTTATCTAAATTAATTTTCCAAATTACTGATTTTTATAATGCATATATGAATTAATAAAATATTATTTAATTTATGATATCATTAATGTTGATATTGACACCATTCATTATTTTATATTTTGCAAAAATAAAAACAAAAAGATAAATTCAAAACAAGCCTTCTAATATGTTACTATGTTTTCATGTATACCTAAAAATATATTCATCGACATTAATGATATAAATTTATATTAATTTTAATATTTTTGATATCATTTATTTCATATTTTCATTAAATAAACAATTATGACATCATCATTGTATAAAACATTAATATAATTATTTATTAACTAAAAAATAAAAATAAAATAACATGATGAAGGTAAAAAATATATATTTCTAAATGATATTTATAATTTATATATCTTTTGAATAAAAACATATTAAAAATGTAATATTTGTAAAATATAAGTTCGAATTATTTGACTTTTCATTGAACTAAAATATTATAAATGTTATTATCTCATCATAGTATATTCCAAAGGATATAATTTTAGGTCAGGAATGATTTATGTGGATAGTCTCTTATAAAATTAAATTAGTACATGTTTTAGTGTAAGGTAGTTATATTTATACTATTATTTCTACCTTTAATTACCTAATTTACTGTTTACTATGTTAATAAAAATTACTGAAGTTACTTTTCATGATGTACAAGAATAAAATGTATCTGTATAAATAATTTTAATCAAATTATTACAAATATGGAATCCATATTCCCAAATTAAAAATAAATAAGAAGCTAAAATTAATTTAAAATTAATCCTCTTGACGGGGTAATAAAATGGATTATCAGAATGAAAAAGTTCTAAATATTGAAATGTTTTTAAATCCAAATTCTATTTGGAATTTATTCCAATGAACCAAATTTTATTAAATTATATAAAATTGATCTAATTATATATAAAAACTGATCAAAAATACAATTTAACAGTATATGTTATTTAGATTTAAAATCAATTTTCAATTAAAATCTATTATTTTTTTTATATTTTTCAAAACATGAAACCAATTAGAAAAATACCAAATCTTTAAACAAAGTCAATCATTATATTGATATTTTATATAATATGTTTTTTAGAATATAATTAATAATTTTTTTAATATTTACTAATTAAACAAGTCTTCCATTAAAAGGTGCAAAACTAATTTATAGAGAAATACAATTTTTGGTGTAAAACATGATTTATTGTATAAACCATTGAAAAAAACATCCCTTTTAATTTAAAATTTATATATAATATATATATAATATATATATAAATGATTATTTAATTGCCTATATTTTATCACAACTAATTTCTCTAATAATAATTTGTTATCAACTTAGGGGAAAATGACAAATAAATGTAGTTTTTTGAGAAACCATGCACAATA
The DNA here is from genome assembly GCA_963277665.1 of Viscum album. Lineage (NCBI taxonomy): Eukaryota > Viridiplantae > Streptophyta > Magnoliopsida > Santalales > Viscaceae > Viscum > Viscum album. The sequence continues at coordinate 1,870,501,400 of OY728147.1, forward strand.
ATTATTCCCTTTTATAGGTATAACATATCCTCCAAACCAATAGAATACCCACCAAATATAATTAATTTTTTTTACATTAATTAAATTTAAACTAATAGTTGTATGGGTAAATATATTAAATTATTTCCTAATATTTTATGACCATTAAAAATATTAATCACTCTACATTTTTAGGAAAATGACACATAATATTCCTAAAATATCCGCACCCAATATTAATTATTTTATACATGGAATTAAGTATATATTCCAATTCATAGATAGTTATTATAATTATCTATAAAATATTAATGGTTAGGTATTATTCATAAACCCTTTTTCAATTCCTCTAAAACATTTATAAGAATCTCCCATATTCTATTTAATACAATGTATACAAAATTTCAAGTAACTTATTATGAAACTATTCTTGAATAGACCTGTGTAATAATTCCAATATATGGTGGATGTACTATTATTTTTCTCATTTTAACTATAATACCTTGAAAAATAATATCAGTGTTTTATTCCCAAAATAATTTCTTAAAGATCTTATGAATGGTGGAATTACAATAATTACAATCTTGGAAAAAAATAAGACCTATTTTTAAATAAAATATTCCCACTATTATTCAATTAAAATAGAATATTTAAAATCTATTTTATCTTTTATTTTATAGATATCATTTAGAAATAATATTTCACCACAACAGTTCATATACTCAATCTCAATTAACTTTTCTCAATCTATACTTTCATTTTTCTTCTTTAGAAATTTATTTAATAATATTTTTAAAATATTACAAAATATTACAAAAAAAAATGCATCTGAAAATATTATATGAACTACAATAACTAATTTAGGTGAATAAAAATCCATATATTATGACATCTTCTTAGTATGCTTTACAAAATATCCTGAATTAACCTCGTCTGTGTTAAAATATCCATTTATTTTTTATGGATAATAAAATATTAATTGGATTTCCTAACTAAATTAAATGTGGCCCTAAAATTTTCACTAAATATTATTTAATAAAATATTCTAAAATATTATAAATTTAAATTTGAGAACAATTAATATAATTTGTCTTGAAAAAACCAAAACAAAGATGGAATTCAGATAATATAATTTAACACATCTCTAATATGTACATTTTGTCTACAAAAATTCCTATAACATAGTTATTCTATCATATTATATTATATTTAATATTTTTAAAGACATTTAATTTTTTTTCAGTTTATTAAATAAGTATTGTATTAATGTTGTGTAGGAATTTATTGAAATTATTTAAATACTATGAATTATATATAAATTACTATTATAATAAATCATAATTTTTCTATTAAATAATTAATTTGGATCAAAGATACCATCTTTTTATCAATTTTTAAATACATAAAAGATAATAAAACAAATTGAATAAAAAAATTTACTTTTCATTAAATAATTTAATATAATGGAAAAAATCATATAAAAATGGAAACAAAATTTCATAAAATATATATGTGGATTATTATAGATGTTATATAATAATCCATTAAAATTAATTCAAGTGTTATCGTTTTTATATATGGTTTATTAAATCATCTACTATTGAAAATAATGAAAGGAAACTATGTGTTGTAAACATGAAACCTCATAGACATAACCTCATAACATGAACCTCACCTAGTCAAAATATTACAACCTCCAACCAATGGTTAGAAGAAAGTGTTGTGGTTATTATTTAGTCAATTTTATATTGTTATTCACCATAATTTCTTAATATAACCTTTCATTGTTGATTTTTTTACCAAGGTAAATATTTATAATGACTAAAAATAAAAATGCTCTATTTACCAAAGGTGTATATTTTGATAAAAAATATGGAATTCCTTTTTTATGATTTCGTAGCACATAAGTTAAAAAATATAATTTAATATTATACTATAAAAATTTGATGATAACTGGTGATTCAAAAAATTAATTTTGTATGTATAAAAATTTATTCGTACGAAATAAAATTATAAAATTAACTCAAAAAAATATAGTTTGAATATCTTTAATCAAAATACCATAAATATTTGTTGAAGTATTCAAATATTAAATATTATATTTTAATTAAACTATAAAAAAATACAGTTTGTAAAATAAATATTTTCACAATTCATTAGAAATGAAAACATTTAATAAAAATTCAAAAATTATTCATATGCTAATTTTCACATAATTATTTCCAAAATAATTACAGTTTTTTTTCAAATAAAATTTCTATATAATCTAGAAATTAATTATACTATTTTCTCAAAAAATTATTTAAAACCCCATTATTTAAGAAAAAACATCTTTAATGAAAAAAATTGAATCATGAAAAAGTGACGTCTGGTTTCCTATGAATTAATCAATAAATTGGTATTTATTAAAATAGTTATATATATTTTATGTCATGGTTATATTTTTATCGCCACCAAAATAAAAATTACTTTATAATGATCATATATTAAAAATAATATTTCATCGTTTATTTGAAATTAGTATTTCATATCTTTTATTTTATATAACATAGTCTTATTTTAAAAGAAGAAGATATTATATGTCACACCCAATTTTATAAATTGGATCCTCACAATTGGAAATCAATCATGGTAACTAGGGGTTTGATTTTACAAAATACCTTTATTGAAATCCTATAATGTAAAATATTTTAATGAAAGTTCTTCATGGAAATATATAATGGAAAATAACAAGGTCATATAAAATAACACATAACAGGATTATAAATGAGAGAAAATTAGTTGGAGTGTAAGAAAAATGTAATGTAAATACAGTGATAAAGAGTGGAAAATAACGTTGATCACAAGATACTGAAGGATCCTGACAAAGTTAGTAACCACAAAACCATGAATTATAGACTTGTGAAAAAGGCATAGATTCATTAAATATTTAGGTAATAGGAAAACATTATTTCATAAAAATAATTTTTCAAGAGTTTCATAATTACTTTAAAATATAGAAAAATAATATTTGGATATATAATTTAACGACATATAGAATTTCATCCATTAATAAATATCTAAAAAATCACATAATTTTTCTCATAACAATAAGTTTTCAAGTTGAGTTTTTGTCATTCATAATGATCAAAAATAAAAATCTATATTATGAAGTCACTATAAAGGGAAAACATGTTATTTAAACAATAATTAAACATTAACCAGAAGGAATTTTTTTAGCATAATATAATTCTCTAAATGAATAAACCATCATATAAAAAAATCTAACATTATTCATTAAATCATCAATAAAAAACTAACTATAAAATTAGATAATTTCATAACCCTATATCCCATTTTACTTCAACAACCACAAAATTAATGAGTTTTTCATTTACCATATCATATCACATTCCCTTCATCTTACATCCACCAAAATATAATATCACTTTTCCAAAATTAAACTTCATATTAATCCTATATGTGAAATACACTACAACCTAGTAAAATTTATTCCAAAATATATTTAATAACCCTAAAATCAAATAAAATATAAAATCAAAAGGGAGTGTTTATGACTTTGAACATAACAAAAACTAAAAAAAATCACATAATGGAATCCATGACATTTGTTTAACCTCTAATGAAAACATCCAATATTAAATGTTATTAGAACATTTTATAATATAAAAACTCGAACAAACCATCCTTAAACATTACTTATTATTGAATTGATGGGGATAAATGTTACCTAATTATTTCTTCCAAAAAAAATAAAATCAAAGGAAATATTAGATTACATATATACCCAATCACATTTTTTTATAGTTTCAAATACTTGGAAAAATATTTTACATAGCCATCACTCTTGACATTATGTGATTGTGTTTTTCACCATACCTAGATTTTTATATTACATATTAATTTCTAAATCTTCTCCTATAAAATTAATCTCAAATGAAATCATTCTAGGATAAAGTCATTAATCATAATTATTCATTATAAGGAGAAAAATAAAACATAATAAGGGTTAGACCAATTTCCCAATTACAGTGTACAAAATAATTAACAATTGAATTTTTTAATGATCATAATATGCTATTAAGGGTATGTTGACATAATCATTTTTTGTGAGAATAACATAAAATAATTCATAACCTTAAATACACAGTTAATCCACCATGAGTCATGGAATAAGGTTTTAAAAAATTCAACAACCATATGAGTCACTATTCAAGAGCCATGTGATTTTACCATGATAAAAGTAAATATTAAAATCCAATATAAATCATAAATAAAATGTGTCATCATCTTGTAACATCATCTTCATAGAGCGTATAAATTTTGAATAACGATAAGGGAAACATAAATTATAATTATTCATATAAAATATATATTAACAAATCAATTAAGAGATATAATTGGGATCCTAATTCATATAAGTTATATTAGGATCAACTATCCATTATTAGGTATAATGGGGTTCAACCCATCATATAATATATTTCATGCTCACCCATTAATTATGATAATTAATGGGGATAAACCTTTTTTAAGTTATAACAAGATATTCCTTCATGAATAATAATGACTATGTCTTGTTCATGATTAACCATTTATAATAATTCACTTTTTAACATAACATTAATCATTTTTCCTTCATTGATTTATTCAACTGTGGAAAATACTTGGGTTTGATGCCAATATCATTATCAATATAGAGAATGAACAAATATGGTATCCTTACAAAATTTACTCACTAGTGTATAGGTGAAATCACTGGTTGTTGGAATTGATGAATGGAAATTCCATTAAATGGTCCTTAAAACAATTTTTATGAAAAGAAAATATTCTACATAAAAAATAACTTTTCAACAATAAAAATTCACAATATATTGCGAAACGTATTTCTAATAAAGATAAACATCAAAACATATAATGTAATATTAGAGTAAAATTATTCTCATGATAAGTGGAAAATCCATTCATGTCATAAACATTACAAATATAAATTCGATTCAAAATATTTGTAAATAAATTCAAAATTTACCCATTGGGAAAAATTTTGAAATTTAATTTCAAATACATACAAATGAAATTAAAATAACGGGTAAAATAAGTTTAATAATAAAAATTTTTAGAAATTAATTTTCTAATGGTTTTTATAAAAAATCTATATTATATAAAAATATTCCCAATCTAAAAAATATAGAAGATCAAAATCTCATGAAAACTACTTTATTTATGTTTCATTAATCAATATGTGAATAAATTGAAATAAAATATGTAAACAAAATTCATAACTAGTGGAGAATAAGATAAATGTGGTTCATGAAATTAAGATCATGTGATTTCCTCTAAATGAACCTTTAACGTGAACAATCATTAAAATAAAGGTGATTATAATATATTATATTTACCTCTTTTTTAGCATTTGAATCAATTTTATTTAATTAATGAATATGATTTAGCTCAAAATATATAATAAATTTTATAAAGTAATTTTCCATTATTTAATCATGTGGTATTAAGTAAAACAAGCAAGGAAATCATGGTGCATGGACTGAATAATTTATAAATAAAATTATATTGAGACAAAGAAAACTCTTACAAATATCAAAGTAATGAATTGATAATTAATCAATTGATTGATCACGTGATAAAAAATTCAATTAGGTAATTATCTGTAACAAATGCAAATCCACATAAAAAATGACATATAGAATAAAAAATTATATATAAATTAAAACATAATCATGTAATAAATAAGTAAATCAAAAATATTTATAACTAAACAATATGAAATCGATTAAAGAGACTCATTACCATATGATATAATTCATGTAATATCTCATTAAAATGATTAATTAAAATTAATACATAAAATACTATTATGTATGAAGGATTAATCATATAAGATGAAAAATGGGATGCATATAAACTATAAATAAATTATGTGAATAAGAGTAAAACATGCCTCAATGAAGAAAAATAGAGGAAGAATCCCTTAACCTGCCTCTTAACATTAAATTCATGTCATTTAAATATAATGTAACAAAATTTTATAAATTATTTGAATTTTTAAAAACCATTTCAAGGATTATTAATTTTCTATAAAACCTGTTTTATAATTTATTAAAATGAAATATTTCATTACATAATATGTTAAGTCTTCATCAAGGGTTTGAATGACGTTTCATTCATAATTTCTAAAATGACATCAAAATGTTGACATTGGTCAAATGGGAAACTACTATATAATATTTAAGATTATAATAGTGAAATAGATATAATTTATATATATTAATTATAGAATTAACACCAACCATTATCTATGTTTATGAAAAATTAATTATTCTACCCTCATAGGGAAAATATGTTGTATGCATGCAATAGTGATGTTTCCATTTTTCAACAACCATAGTAGAATAGGTAATAATTATTTAATCCTTATAGAATTAAAATTATAAATAAAATTTGTTTCATTAAACACACACACACACAAATATAAATATATACTCTATGTAATTTGGTGATGAAAAATGTATCACATCTCTTCAGGAAGAAGGTAGTCCACACATACACCTGAATCACTTTATAATTTCTTTAGTCTATAAGAAGATAAAGAAAAAAAATATAAATTAATTTTGAAGAGTTATAAATGTGTAATTAATATTATATACATATATTCCTTACATTCATTATTATAAATGGTCGGGATATGTGTCTATGGAAAATTAATTACATTGGTTCCTGATGAGGTCTTATGTCGTACACAATAATAATGAATTTCATTCCGATTTCATGGAAGATAGAGATAGATATTGCTTATTCCAATAAAAAACTTCATAGTATATGTAATATTCTTATTTTATTATCTTATAATAGATTAATTATATTTGAAGAAGGTGGAAGAATAAATAAAATCAATAAACTCTGTTAAGAACTATACCACTTCATTGGACACCCCCCTTTACATTAAACCATATGCAATATAATGGTAGTATTCCAAAAAAATAAGTCATTAATAATTTGGGGATGGATTTTAGGATGTCATGTAGGTAGATATTGTCTTCAAAAATGTCTTTTGAAGTGATAAGTGAAGGGGATAGAATGTAACCTTTTATAGAAGAGTAGAAGGGAACTTTTTAAATTTCATAAAATATCAAATTAATTTTAATTAATTTTAATGTTAAAATAGATCAATGTTTCTACTACCTAAAACTCAAATTAAGATGAGTTTAAATACTATAATAAAAAATAGTATTATTTAGATATATTTTTTCCTTATCAATTTGTTTTAACTCATGTTAACCCTTTTTGACAATCACTGTGATAATAATGTTTTTACTAATTATGGGTAAATATAGTTAGTGTAAAAGGTAATTTAAACCATAAATATAATATATTTTTTATCTTCATCCAAATTCTAATTAATTTTCTGAATATTTTTTTAATAATTTTTAATTAATAAATAAATTTTTATAAAATACAAATAATGTCAATTTTCAAAATATTCACTTAATTTTACATTAAAACAACATTTAAAATATGGGACTAGAATAAAAACCCATAAAAATCCCTAGTATGTTACTTTTATTTTAATACTCGGTTGAACCTAATAGTTTATTGAAATAATATAACGCTTAATATTTTTAAAATCATTTATTTTATTTTATATTAATTAAATAAAATTTTATTGTCATTATGTAAGAATTTACATTGAATATTTCATTTCTAAAAATTAAAAATAAATTGTCATGATAAAGAAAAATATATTATATTTAAATTTAACATATATAATAGAATATACCTAATTTTTGTCCTTAAATAAATTTTTTTTGATAGTAAAAAATGAGTGAAATTTTTTACGTTTCATTACATAAAATATAATACAGGTAAAAATCAGGGAGAACTGGAAATAAAAAATAACATACAAGAATATTGGACGATTAGGGATGAGATATAATAACCATTAAAGACAATTCAGTTGTTACGGTATTTTTTTAGTACTTATCATATTATTTTGATCAAAAAATACAAAATTTACTCATAATTAGGTGAAAAAAAACATCAAAGGTTAAAATTAAAATAAACTAGAAATAAAAGGTTAATATTTTGGAAATTTAGTCACCAAAATTCCAATTATGGAATACATTTTTCATGATTCAGAACATAGTAGTGGATGAGTTCAATTTAAAAAATACATGAGGTGTTTCGGGGTACCATTAGATTCAAATACACACAGACCTCACACAAAGTTCATAAATTTTGGCAATACCCCCTCCCCCCAAGGGATAACCCACCATTTAAGACGTAATTGTAATATATATGGATAGACCGAAGTGAAAGTGGAAAGTATTCCCATCAAATAGACCGAAGGACTATTTTCTAGCCTAAAAACCTGATACAGTACAATGCTTCCATCATCCTATTTGTGTCACAAGGCCTACGCGAGGATTGCATCACTGTCTGCCCACATTATACCAGGGTCCCCACCTACCCGATTCATGCATACATCATCACCCAATATGACAACACCCACGTCAACTCCAGTATCATTAATATCTTAAGGGTATTAATAACCTATTATTATCGATTTTGGATTAAAGTTTTTACCACTCATGTTTCACCCCAACTGCTTAATAAATTTTTTTAAAATTAAATATATAAATTGCGATGAATTTTTTTTTCACATAATTACTATTTAATGTATAACCAATTTTATCCCATATTCATGTTTAAAATTTATTTTAAATAAAATAATTATATTATTTTTAATAAAAAAATATATTTTAATTTTAAAAAACATCGAAAATATAGTTTTATTATATAGTTTGTTAAAAGAAAATATAGTTTTCAATATAATCAGTATTTTAAAAATTCATTAAAAATAATACTTTTCATAAGAATATTAAAAAATTATTTGTGGGATAATTTCTATATGATTATTTAAAAAATAATTCTTATTTTATCAAATGAATTTATAAATATTCAATAAATTAATTATATTATTAACTCACAAAAATAATGGAATAAATTTTTGAAGAAACCATATCTTTAAATAATAAAATAGATTTACAATATTTTGAGTTCATAATTACTTTGCATTATTCCAAAAACGCTGTGTTGATTAAAAGCATTATATATGTTTAAACAATTAGTAAAACCTATTCATACCATCCAATATAAGATTTAAGTTATAATAGTCATAAAAAATAATAATATTTCATGGTACGTCTAGACTTAGTGTTGTGTATATTATATGATATAAAACATAGTCATCATTTGAAGACATTATACATTAAAACATTTATACATTAAATTCACATCAAAATTGTTTATCATAAATTATTAATTGATGCTTGTAATTGTTTTTTGATATCTTGGTTTCAATCTCAACTAAAATTGATTGATTTTATAATCATGATCCATGATAAAATATGGTATTCATCATTCCAATGAGGTGAGGCTTTTCTCATATTCAGGAACAAAATACTTCACCTCATTGGAATAATAGTAATTTTTCCATTTTTTTGATTTGAAAACCCCATAAAATCAACTATCTAGCACAAGAAATTAATTTAACATTCATCTATTATAGGGCTAGATGATCAACCTAATTTAAGAGGGTATTGTTTCTAAAAATGCAATATGATAGTCATGTTTCTCTATAGTGAGGGTGGTTTATCTATTTCAAGGTCACCTCAACAATTTATATCTTATTTCAACTATTCAAATACTATAATTAATTATAATTATATAGTTCCAACAATTCCATGTTTTTTATTCAGCAGGATATCGTCCCCTCGATTATATCCAATATCATATTTTTGGATTCCTTTATCGAAACACATTATGGATTGGCAATGTTTAGATGAACCAACATAGTGATATTTAAATTATAAATCATTTATACATTCCCATAAAAAATATTATTATGTGTATTATATTGAAATTATCCTAACCCCAAAATTAATTAAAATCGACCTCTAATACCATCTATAAAGGCCATATCCTTATTCAAACAATAACTAATTTTTTTCAATAAATCGCTTTATCGAATTTGTAATACCATTATATCAAAAATATTTAATAAACCAATTAGTCTATTTTAATACCATTATATCAAAAATGGTTTTTTCTTTTAACATAATAAACAATTTAACAAAAAACAATTTTACATAAAAATGATAAATAAATAATCTAGAATTTTTTTATAAAATAATTTATAGAAACAAATAATGGAAAAATCAAAACCTTGCTGGTTTTTTATAGAATATGATAACTTATGAAATTTATTTCCTTAAAACCATTTGTTTTTACCCTAAAAGGGTATAAACATCATTTAAAAAAAATGTTTATTGGATCACATTTTTAAATTTACTTATTTTCATAGAAACTCATTATCAAGAATCAAAATTTCTTGTAGGTTCATTGGGAATCATCTTACTAGAACCCTTAAAACCCCTTATAATTATAATTACTATACGATCAACTAATATAGCAATTCTTCATAAATCATAATCATTACCCAATGTATTGGATTTATGTCGTAGAGCACACATTTTATAATATTTATCTTGATCAACCATCTTCATTAGCTATATTGATATCACCTATCATCATAAAAATATTTCCAAGGACCACAACATAAAATATAACCTTTTAGTCATTCATGTTTCCATCATAGGTTGTTTTAAAAAAACATTTGAAACGATATATAAAAATATTTTGGATAATGAACCAATCATTCATTTTAAAACAACACATTAAAATATAAAAATACCAATAAAAATGGAATGAGGGTATTTTTTTAATAAAAAAATTTAATATTATAAAGGAGTCCAAATAATAGTTACTATATTAATAGAATTCATTATAATTGTGTAAACTAAAATAGAATATTCTTTTTTTAATGAATGTAAAAAAAAAATTCTATAAAGATATTTCATTTGAAAACATATGAAATAAGGAAAAAGTGGCTTAGAATATACATTAGTACTCATTTATGTAAATATAAATACATTAATATGGTTTTTTAGAAATATATACTTGGAAGAAAAGGAGAAAGAAATGATACCAAAAAAATGGATTAAATAAACATCCCTTTCCTAGAGTCCAAATCGTTATGGTTGTTTTTAATCATCCGAAATAAAAATTATATTAATTATTTAAATTCTTAATAAGTATTTTCATTTTATTTATTCTTTTAATCTAATTAATACCAAGTCATATTCAATTACTTAATCAATTAAGTTGACATCAGACATTTTGACGATATTCATATTTTATGTCAAATATGTACTTGATTAGATGAATATGGTAAAAGTTTCCATTTTTCCATCTTATGAATATTAATAATAATTACCTAATTATAATTTTGATAAAAAAATATTCAATTCAATTATATCCATGAATGATGGTTATGAAAAATGCACTATGTTATATTTATGAAGATGACAAGCCATACATACAAATGAGTAATGATTCTATATTTAAATGATCCTTATGAAAAGAAAGAAAGTGTTATTTTATCATTCCATAATCATAATTATAGAATTAAAATGAAATTATTTATTTAAAAACTATCATTTATATTAACAAATTTTTTTGTGGTGAAAACTGAATCTCATCACTTTGTGGTGGTGGTATTCCACACATACTCATGAATAATTTCATCATTTTTCATTTAATGGAAAGGTAACTAATTAAATTATATATAATATTTTATTAATTATAAATATTTCTTTATTACCATATATATATATTTTAAATCCATCATTAATATCAGTCATGATGGGATGTGATGGAAAAATAATTACATTAGTTTGTGATGTTGCAGTCCACCATACATAAGAAGTTTGATTTTGTTTTCTATTTTATAGAAGAGAAAATTGATTTAGGTTCTTACATTGAAATTATAAAATATAAATATATTGATGATATTGGTTTTATAACTAGATAATATTTAAGTGGATATGGAGGATGAAGAAGAAGAAATGGAAAAAGTATTGGTTAGGAACTGTACATCTTTTTTATAGTACCTTTTATTATTTATATTAAAATACATCCTAAGATAGTTTTTTAACAAAACAAGGCCTCTAAAAATTGGGTAATAATTTAAATATGTTATTTTAAAATTTATTATCTAAAAAAGGGTTTTTAACTGTTAACAAAAGTGAAGAGTATGTGTCCATTTATATGATATTAGAGGGGAGGATGTAGAATTTCTTAATGTGTTAAATTATTATAAATTCATATTCACATTAAAATAGAACAAATTTGATAATATTAGAATCTGATGTGGGAATAATTCAAAATAATATAACCCAATAAAATTTTAAAAATTTTAGATTATATATTTAACCATATATTTTTAAAAATTATTTAACATTATTTTTGAAATTATAGTCATATCAATGCTTTCTACTCTTAAGAAGAAAATATATTTAATATAAATAAAATTAATACCTCAAATGGACCATGTTTAATATTTTAATCCATATGCTATTAACTTTTCTATACATAGTATTTTTAGTGATTTTCTATCATTTAATTATTTATCTTTTATGTAAAAATATCATTACATCCATTTTTTAAAACATTCATTTAACATAACATTGAAAATATGGTTATAGTGAGGAAATTAAAATTTTATAATTTAACACATCCCTAAAATTTTATATTTATATAAAAAAGTTTTAAAACATATTAATTATTTAAAATTATCTTAATTCTACTTTTTTCAAAAGTAGTGTTTTTAATTTTCATCTTCATTCAGTGACTACTGTGTCAGTGTTGTTTCTTCATTTAAGGTAATTATATCACAACTAAAAATTATATTCAAATTAATATGATAAATAAAAATTATTTATAATGAAATTAGTATTTTTAACAAAACATAACTTGTTTTCATCCCTATTTAAAATATTTATAAATAATAAATCAAAGTGGATGATATTTTTTTCTCTACATAAAATTTTATGAATGTCAAAATCAGAGAAACATGGATCCAAAAGGTAATATATACATATTTTGGATGACTAAAGATGAAATATAAACTTATAAAATTATTTCATGTTCTATGAATACATTATTATCCTTATCAAAATATTTTAACCCTTGATTAAACAATTCTACCATTACCATGGTAATTAAATTTACTATGATAACTATTCGTAATGACTAAAAATAAAAGGGAAATATTTATGAAAATTAAGCCACACACTTAATAATATTTAATCCATTTTTAAAGACTAAAAACAAACGATAGACATAATTTATTTAAAATTTAAACACAAAAAACATGACAAGAAGCTATTTTTTTAATTCTTTTTGATTAAAAAAATATTTTTATAATATATTCATGTATACAATTCATTCCCAAAATATAATTTGATTATTTTTCATCTAAATAAACTAATTATATTAGGTATATAATACAAAAAAAATTATGAATAAATTAACTGAAAATATATTCTTCAATAAAAATCTATATTTTTCATTATTTATTGAAATATTCATCTTTTATAAAAATTAGAAAAAATAATACTAGTATATGTTTGAAATTTTGAATAATAAAATTAAATAATTTTTTAGAATTGATATTTTATAATTTGGACATCATGATTTCGAAGAAACCCATATATTTCTTGAAAAATAAAAAGGTTTGGGAAAAATAATTCTTTTTATTTTTAATAAAAATTAATTAATATTATTATAGTTAATATAACTCGAAAAAATATATTTAATAAATATATAAACATGATTTTTCTTAAAATTATATTTTTTACATATATATAGACCAAAACTATAAGATATGAAAAAAAACTAGGATCAATATTTGGAATCCTACAATATAATATATGAAATTTAGTAAGAACCCATTATAATACCTTTAATAAATTTGAATAATTATTTTATTTAATAAATAGTTTAAAGGTGCGTCAGAAGAATAAAAAAAAGTGGTTATATGTTTCATAAATCCTCCTACTAACATTACCCATCATGACTCCACTACTAGGTGGATTCCACCCAATGTATGAAGATAATATGAAATTCAAAGGACTATAAAAGTTGTTTTATATTAGAAATCACTCGTATTTAAAATTAGAAATATGAAATTGCATATATATAATGTCCCAAACATAGGATGTGATTACAAAGTCCTAGTCAATACCAATATATGACCTCATCATCCATATGTAAATATATTTTTTAATATACATGTGTTAATCAAAAATATAATAATATACAAAATTGTAAATATAAATTAAATAAATTATCATAATATAGATAACCCATGATAAATTTTGAAATCAATAAAATAGTCACTCCACACAACTACTAAGATTACATCCAAATTTTTTGATCCTTTATTCCTTTACCACTACGCAGATATACTATAGCTCTAAGATGTTTTGAATGATATGATAATGAATATTATTATATCCTCAACTATAATACTAGGAGGGAAAAGTTAATTTAAACATCTATTTGGTATATAAGTATTAAATATGACTCATAAACAAATGGTCATGATATCTTAGTGCTCATCCCATCTTGATCCAATAAATAATAGGTCCCGCATAATTTAAATCATATAACATACCAAAGACCGTAGAAAATAATTTCTTCATAAAAGATTTAAAAATATAAATATTATGAATTATTATTATTAATAATAAATATACAATTATGAGATAGAAATTCATGTTTTTCAATCCATAAACTAATAATGTGGGAAAAATCATAGAGAATCAATAATGTAAAATATAACTTCAAAATGAAAAAAATGAATAAATTTATATAAAAAAATTCAATCACTTACAACTGTAGAAAAATCCTAGAAACAAATATACATAAGAATTACTCTATAATAATTTAGTAAAATCAATATTTAAATGAAACAAAATTCCATATAACACATGTAAAATTTACCATTATCACATTATTTATTGTAAAAAATTATCTCAATAACAATAAGCACCAAAATCTAATTACAATCAACTATATAAATCCAATATTACTAAAATTAATCTATGAAATACATTTTTTTATTCAGATTCATGCCACTTAGAAATCATTTAGAATAAAAATAAAAAAATTACAGAAAAAATTTATCCAAATGTATCACCATCCTCTAATTTAATTCCAAAAATTGGTAAATCATGGAGGTGTTTAAATAAAAAAAGAACACACATATCCTAGGTAACCACCATATCTCTAAATCTCTTACTATATATCACACAAATAAAGACATCAGACTCACTATAAATTCTAATGACCCACCACCCCTCCTATAATAATTCTAACAAAAAATGAATCCCATAAGACATAACATCAACAGAATCCATCATAAATAAATAATATTAATTATAAATAAAAGTACTAAAATAAAGAGAGAATTTATAAAATAAAAATCATATAATCAAAATAAATATGGGGAAATGATATAATATATAAGATACAAAATGTTAAAAATAAAAAAACCAAATAAATAATTATCCCTAGAAAATATTAACCAATTATTATACCAAAACACTATTTTAATGAATGAATAACTAATTAATTATCCTAATTTACTGAGTATGATAGGATCCTAAAAATATCTCCCATATATTGGTTTTCAAAAATTGTACCACTCCTAACATTGAATAGTTTTACATATTACATGATTTTAATGAAACAACATATCCATACAAAAGATATTATATTATAATCAACTAATAAAATGATCCATTTCTATCCCACATAGCCCATCTATTACATCACTAAATATCCAATGTCTTAATAAAAGGAGAATGATCACTAAATTTCTTATAATTCATTTATTTTATATATGGAATTTAATAAATTACTATATTTTATTTATAGTAGTGTATTTAGGGAATGATTTTTAAAAATGAATAATATATACTAAGTAATCTTATAAAAATAAATAATCATAGTACATAAGGGTAATTTCATTAGATTTTGAGAATTTAAAAGTTAATATAAACATAATGAGAACATGGTAAAAATTCATATTTAAATATAAAAATAGATAATTAATTTTCTAAATAATGTTCAGATAAAAAAGAATCACAAAGTATTTATAAATAATTTACAAGTCTATATAAAACCATATAAATGGTAAAAATGTCAATACATAATATAATAATAAATAATACATTTATGATACATTTCTCTAAAATAAAATATTATTTTTAATATAAAATAACTTATGTAGACCTTTCATTTAAATTTACCATATTAATATTTTCATTTTATTATAGTTTTAAAAATCAACTTGCATGATCATCATATTCAAATCCCAATTACATTCAAAGGGTTTTCTGATCTATGACCTTACAACCATAAGGACAAGTAGAACCTAATCTAATTACCCATACATTTTTCCTTATAAATAATAAACTAATATATATTCATAATTTAACCAAACTATAAATCCACAACTCTAGTACATAGCTAATGAGAGACTCTTGGATGACTTAAAACTAAAATTCATTAATTCTATAACAAAAATGATTATTTTTCGTAACTATATTTGTTGAAAATATATTCTTAGATAATTAAATTACACACAATTTTCTAAATAATGTGATACATTGTGAACTAATCTTACTTTATTTGCCACTATAAATATAAAAAAAATGCCTATTTCTATTGATAGATCTCACAATGGTATAATAAAATCCAATATCTAATACCAAAAATTGTAGATATAAATTTTAAAATATCAAAGGGACTGAGGGAAGAGAGGAATAATGGTAGTATTTTCACACAAAAAATGGGGAATGAAATCACCCAAAACAACCAAGATAAAAGAGGAATAATGTTTACAATAAGTAGTTTTCCCCAATAAAATAAAGGATTAGACCGAATAACCCTAGGGAATTATTTTCAAAAATAAAAATTAACAACATATTTTTTATTAAAATAATATAGGATTCATTATGTATCGCATGAATCTCCACTAGCTACAAGGTGAATCCGAAGAGACTTTATAGATTCCCATTAGATTCGCATTATCTGTTATTAGAAAAAACCCTCTATAGAGATCTCATCATGTATCTTATGGTACTATTTTGAGATCATAATATCTTCTTATAGTCACATATCAATTTCAATAATTATACTAAGAAAATACAACTTATATTATTTTTATCCTTTCTCACAAATAGTAAACACAAACATTAAACTCTTAAAAATAAAAAAAATACTAAATTGATTAAAATAAAAAAATTCAAAGAACAAAGGAAATAAAAGAAAATCATAATTGAATAACAAATTCATAAGTTTACAGCATCATTGAATCCCCACAACAAGGATCACCTATGACCCACTAATTCATAACTATAATTATAAGAGTCATAAAAAAACTCCCCAAAATAATATTTTTCATCGTGGAAATAAAAAACAATAATAATTGAATAAGCAATTTATAGATTTACCACATCATATAATCCCCACAACAAGGATCTCTTATGAGGAACTGACTCATAACTATGTACCGGGTCAAATATATTTTCATATTCAAATGTAGTAACAAAAAAGATATTTTACTAAATTATTTCAAATATGTGAAATTAAATAAGATCAATATTAATGTTACTTCTAAATATTAAATTTTTTGGTCAAACTAAATTTTTGAAACATTCGATTTCATGAAATTTGAAACATCCAATAAATTCTTTTTTGGAAATTTATATTCTAAAAATTTCATAATAAATAACTTTATCCAAATTATAATAATAATACTAAATACTATATTTTAATAGAACAATATTGATATATCATTTTCACAAATTCAAAAATATAGAAATATTTCACCTTTGTTCAAATATTTAACCATTAAAATGTATTTATAAACAAAATATATATATTAGAATAAAAACAATAATAATTGTAAAACACACACATGAATGTCTTAAATTTAATAAATCTCTCATTATAATGAATTTATGTATACTCCAATTACATTATTATGGAGTATTAATTAATTAAATTATTTTATAAATACAATTATAAATATTAACTATGAAAAAATAATATATTACATAATCTATATTGTCAATGATAAAAAGAAAAAAATAACCACTTCATTAAGACCTAATAATCAATGTTGTTTCTTATATAAGGTTTTTATGTATAATGGACAAAAAAATATCCCTAATACATATTAGATCTAGACTAAACAGTATTGAAACCTAGGTGTCTAGGGATTCCACTAAATTCCTTTTGGATAAACAGATCTGAACTCTACATCCCATGAACCAACATCTTATCTTCACATCTACCATTAATTTCCAAAACCAAACCCAAGGATGAATACCAAATTCTGAGGACCCACTGTTTATAATTTTTTAATTCTATCAAGACCACCACATTAAAAGGGAATATTCTCTTGTCCTAATGGATTTATAAGTAATGATAACAGTCATATAAAATTACATTCAGTAAGAAATATTTTTTGGAATAAACCTATAGTCATTCTAAAGTAAAATTAAATATTTTAATTAATAATATGTATATTCAACAAACCTGAAACTCATGAATTATGGAAATGAGAATTATATCCAATCATGACATCTCAAAGTCATGTATATAAAATTTTATCAATATTATGGTTGATACAACCACTATAAGACATCATTATAAATGTATAAATAAATAAAAAAAATATTAAATAAGAATAGAAAAATTAAAAATGAATTATCTTGGATGATATTATCATTACAAAATGGGTGACCCATACTAACATGGGTAACATTTTAAACTATATGTGACATATGTTTCACATACATTTTCGTAGTATAAAATATTAGTTAAAAACATGATTACTGTAAAGCACAAACACATTTTAAATATAAGGGCATGAAGGGACACATGTTTATATATTTTATTGTAATATATATTATATAGAAAAAAAGTAAAAAATTACATGGATAAGATCACTAATAAAATATTATGGAATAATAGTACATTCCTTCTTCACTATTATTAGGAGTTATAATAAATTTTTTAAATCAAAAATATTTTAAAATGAAGATAATTCATTATATATTTATAAATATATAGAAAATTATACCATAAATATAATAACATCCTATATTTTCATTAAAAAGTGGAAAAAATTTCAAAATCATTTGAAAATACTATGTGGTAATCTAAACTGAATATATATTGAGGGAATCTGACTATGAAACTAATAATGAGATAAGGTTTTCTAGTTACCATATGATTATTCATTTTCTGCCATTTATATAGGAACACATAATTATATTACCATAAAAAATCATTGAATCCTTACTAATAAATACTTTTAGATATCAATATAAACATTGGGATACATATATCAGTATGTCATGTAAATGAAAACATATTCTAATGCCATTATATTTTCTATTTTAATTTATTAAAGGATCAGGTGATGTTATAATATGTGTGGTATAGGTGTAGAAGTTTCCTTGACTAAAATTTTATCTCTCATAAATGGTCGAACCATGATCATGGGTATTCACTCTATTCAGTTTTCTATGGAATTTATATATTTTCTAGTGTGTTGTAATACGAACATATAAAGTATAGTATTAAGTTATGTGATTCATCATGGGGATTGGATAGTGACAATTCTATGTAATTATACACAGGTTGGGGAATTTAGTTTTTGTGAAACATGTTTCATTATAATATTATTATTTCTTGGTTAATAGTACATGTTTTATATTCTTCCATTCATGGTAAATTTTTTGTTGTGGGGGTATTCATTAAATATTTAAATATTATTCCATTTCGTTACCATTACACCAAGAGAGATGTCGTTGAATTAAAATGTATGTTTAGTTTTGGCAATGATTGGGGATAAAACCAGTAATTGCATCATGATCATTATATGTTCCTGATTTGCAGTGTAAATAACCCAATTACATGGTGCCATTTTTTGGTTACATACATATTGGATGGGTTTAATCCATGTGAATTTTGTATCATCATGTTATGTTTTTCAGATTGGTCCATCGACATTTAATAACACTATTAGTTTTTTCATGATCTTTCATTTCATGATTTTTCATAAATTTGTTTTCAAACTCGACTTAATAACACCTCTATAAAACATTCTGAACCCTTATGATCATAGTGTATTTTATTTAGAGTTCTTCAGCCATATGGTGGTGGGTTTTATCCTTATCCATAAAATAATAAACCTCCTTTCAAACAAGGTAATTCACTTATACATTTTAGTCAATTTATTTATTTGCATACATGACATAGACTCTATAATAATAGTATTGTATTCATTTGGTTATATTCGTTTAGTTTTTTCCCACTCATTTATTTTTTCCCTTTTATCACGACTATTTTTATATTTTGAACCATTATAATTATTGGTTCAAAAGGTTGACGAAGGAACGATGTATATAGGTCTAAAGAGGTTTTTGTGAGTTTTATATTCTATAATTGTGTTTTATAACTATTTTAAATTATGTTTCTAAATCTTTAGATGATATTTGGGATTCAATAAGTTTAAATTTTTTATTTTGATCTAAATGATATTTTATCAGTCATTGGATTTATATTTGTTTTATCCCGACTATATTGTATAAGAATAATTATTATAATAATATAAATTGGGTTTTATGAATTATTATGATGGTTTGCAACATTTTTCTATTTTTTCATCTATCTCATGGATTATTTTAATCAATAGTGGGTGTGATCCTTTAAGGAGAGGGAAATATAATATCCCAAAGGAAGGAAACATTATTTGGATAACCTTGATCATTCATGAGATTAGTAGAATGATTTTATCTCCAAAATAAAAAGAACCACATACTTGGAGGTACACCAAGCATCAAATCCCTCCAAATATTCTCCTCCTTGAACACATATGTTTAATTTTTTTGAATATTATGGATTCTCAATGGCTGAGGACTCCAACAATCATAAAAAATGGTCAGATATGTAATGATTCTCCATCCCAGGGAACATCAAAAATTCAAATGGGGATAAACATTTTTATTTTATTTATATTAAGTCCGTTATTTTATTTTTGGGGAAATATAAATAGGAAATAATTAACAATTGGAAGGGTATTTTTCCAATTATACATGGAACAAATAAAGATCTGAATTCAATAATGATGTTTAATTTTTTTTTATCAAAATCCTAAACTCTAATGCATCTCAGAATGGTATTTCATGTTTAATCACATTACTAAAAGGAATTATATAACATATATTTGATTTATGATTCATGGCATGAATTGGGGTTTTTTAATCTGAAAATTATTATTGATCTTAATTATTATATAGTTTTTAAAACTAGATCTTCCTATGATAAATGGGGAGACTGGTCATTATTCTAGGATCATGTTAGATTTAAATTTTAAATTAATGCTACTAGATACTATCAACATCATTACCAATGAACAAAATGAATAAATCTAGTAGACTGTGAATATATCCCTCCTTTTATATTGTTTGATGAATTGAAATAAATTCTATTTAAAACTCTCAGGTGATCTGAAAGTAATTGAATGCATCATCTGATGTGAATTACTAGAATTTAGTTAATAAGAGTACAAAATTGATATCCATTATCATAGATTATAATGAGGAATAAATGAAAAATTTTGCTACAAAATGGGTGAGAGTAAAACTATACATCATGCATGAGTCTAGAATTAAAAGAATAAAATATTACTTTTCCTTTATTGATGTAGTGTAAAATAATAGTATATATTATAGAATTTCCACTGAAATTTCATAGGGAATTTAGAGCATTATAATCATTCTTAAAATAAAAAATTATCTTAAATATGCTGATGACAAAAATTATGTTGCACATAGAGAACTCGATAGAATTAATATTCCCACCACATCTCTCGGGGATAGTGTAGAAGATGAAAATTGAAACCTCAGAAACCAAAAAATACAATTTAATAGTCATTAATTTTTTTTAAAGAAAATGTGAATGATAAATCCTTGGATCATGATTTCCTAAATAAAGGGTATATTCTGGAAGATCTAATCAAAATTAATTCATTTCATTCTAACAATTCATTATTACTGAAATATCTTCCACTATAAAGGAACCTATTGAATATACCCAAGGATTAATGGATGTTGATGGAATATCCATGATAAATCCATCTCATTCAAATGGAAAATTTTCTTTTATTTACATCTGTTTATATTCAATAGATGATGGTGATAACTGAAATAATGATGAGATTATGGCTACTATTGTTAAATTTAATGGTGAATTTTTGAATTCAATTAGATTGTAAGATGATGGAAGCTCCAAATGTTGAAATACTATAAATGAGACTTCTGTTGATGTTGAATGTACTCAAACTAGAAATGTGGATATACATATCATAGAAAGATTCCAGAATAGCTTACATCTAGAAGGAAAATGAATACACCCATAGTCATGATGTAAAGAAGGTTGACCCAATTAGGATGTCATCCCCAAAAAATAACTCATAAGGAAAGAAAAAAGGGAGTTCCAATCCCATAAAAAAGTTAAATTATACATTTTTATTGATCTATCAAGGACTGTAAAAATATGATATAGAAAACTCTATATAAAGATTAATTATTTTCATTATCCCAAATATATTGGAATTTTTTAGCCATAAAATGATACTCTCTTAGCCTTTATGGACTATAAATCAAAGGATGTATTTTCATATGTGGAAATAAAAAATCTTCCACTATGGAAATATTTGGGGTTTTTCACTATACACTTGATAATGCCTCTATACTAATCATTGAAAAAAGATAATTAATGGTGAGGATGATATCCTTAATTATTATTTCTTCTACACTTTTATTTATTATAAAAAATAAATAACTTGAAATAAAATAACTCTATAAGGCCATGGAAGACATCAATAATAGAATCCAAGGTCATTGGGTTACTCTTGTATATTTTAATTATTTCCTGTTTTCCATGGAAATGATGGGTGTTGTACACACCACCATCTCCACAAGGATTATTAAAACCTATTGAAAGTAACAGTCTTATTGAAATAAAAAAATAGGCCGTGTATACCTAGTATAAAAGTCACAACAACATAAATCATTTTATAAAGCATGACATTGCCTCATACAATGAAAATACACTTGAAAAATGGGACTGTATTTCAGTATCATTATTCCAAATCTCAAATCTAACTAGAATCATGTTTTGGTCTGTCTTATCAACACAAATTCCAATCTAATTAAACCATTTAGGTTTAATAATTCAGGGGTTTCCTACCCTAATTGTTGAAAACGCGTACATGGTCTCTTGAATTCTTATCACAAAAAAATGATATTGTACCATTTTTAATATAGATTAAAATTTTTATGTAAAAACAAATGGGTTGGTTTTGGGACACCTCCATCATGATCAATTATTCTATTACCTCACTTTAATCCATTATTAATTATATATTGGAAGACTCCAACAATTCTTATTTATATATATATATATATCATGAATGAAATTGAACTAACCTATATATTGATTTACATTAACTATTTAAAGGAAAAACTACAAATAGGGATATTTATCGTCAAATGTTTCAAATATTTAGTTATGAATACCAAATTCTGTAACTCTATTCAAATATCATGGAATTTCTAAAAAAGTTATGTATTTCTCAATGATGGTGGATACGTCATTAGTAATGAGAAATTACTGGCTGATAATTTTCTACCAAACGTCACCAACAACTTAAATAGGCTAGATCTCTATAAATATTTACCAGTTAATATCAATCTTAGAATTTTTTGAAATTAATATAATAATAAGATTAAATTCATTTCTATTAACCTTGAAATCATATAAGAAGTTTGAAATCAAAGTTTTGACATATCCTTGATACTTGATTATTTAAAAAAAATTTATATTTTGTGATGATATATTATTGAATGTGTGAAGACTACTCCAATAATTGTATAAAAATTCTACCCTTTCATAATGTTCAAATTGAAAATTCCTCACACTAATCACAAAATATGAAAATTACTTTGAGATATATCTATTTAAAACCACATCCCTAATCAACACATACAAAAAATTATGAAAAATAATATTCTAATATATTTCCCACAATTTAGACAATATTTTTTCATTTTATAATAATAGTGTTCAGAATAGTAGATCTATTGAAGACAATATTAACACAACCTATTAATATGATAGAATTATAAGGAAATTGAATAGTGATGATATTATTTACCTTAATATCGATATTATTAAGTAATTTTACACAATGAATTGAACCAATATTTATAATTTTCTTCACACTATTAGCATCAATGGTATTTTTTTAACTAGGTTAAATCAATATTTGGTTCTTCACACATTTTGGTGCTCATATATTTATAACCTATGGGATACATTAAATTTTCAATGGGTTTTAGGAATGGATATCCATCCTTATCATTCACTACCCTATTATCTAATATTATTTTAGAAGGACCCTTTCATGGGGAGGATATAGGTAATATTAAGACTATACATGCTTCTAGGAATCCTAATATCAAATTAAATTTACTTTATAATAATTATTCCATTCAATTTTTGATAGGATAAAAAATAAATATTAAAAACCACAGTTTGGATCTATCTTACAATGAAGATGTTTCTAGAAAATACGTCAATTGGGTCATGTATTCTATATACTATGTGACGGGGATTCCCAATACTGGAGAAACACTCACCATGATGGATATTAGAATATAGTATGAATCAATAACCATTACATATGTTGGTTTTAATTTTTAGGGGCGATATCAAGCCCATTAATTTGTTGGGGTTGATGAAAATTTGAAGAAATATCTCTATTCTTGGAAATGAATGTCTTTCTATTTAGTTAGTATAATTTTCCTTTTCAAATTTATCAACAACTCGAAACAAGTTTAGTCATTTATGATATATAAATGGTCAATGTAGCTTCATAAAAAACTCAATAAATACATTAAAATTATCATTTTGAGTGGTAAAATTATTAAAAAAAATGGTGACCATCACTTGGTTCAAATTCTGTAAGCCAATTGCTAATATAGATATAGGGAACAAAAAAAATAATATTCATAATAATTATCTCTTGGATAGGTTCATATAGTAAATTCTCAATACTTAATCATTGACAATTAGTTTTATAGAGCCATATTCATTTTTCAATTGAGACAGGGCATCAATATTTATCTAATATCTTCTAATTTTTCACACATAAAATCGTTTTACCCAGAATTATTTTACACTCCATATGGATTATAAATAGAGAGTCCTCTCTTAAATATTCTCAAGATAATTGTACTGGTAAAACTATATTTTCTAAATTGAACTCTCAATAGATATCCCATAATTCATAAATCTTCCTAAATTATTCATTGGATATTCCCAACATGAATCTACTATAGAATATTATTAGCCGTCTAAACAATTATTATTTATCTTCTCGTGATGGTTTGATGGTATAGGAACCTACATGTACTATCATTATGGACTCCAATATTTTAATCATCCAAATTTTTCATCTTACAGTATTGATTTAAATTAGTATAATAGATATTATATTACTTAGACCATGTTATTTAGTTTGATCCTTTTGGGTGGATGACCATAATATGATTCTCACATATGATTGTTCAAAATCTTTAGTAATTCCCACTTTTTCTCAATTCCAAAATTATAACCAAATAAGGGAGGATGTGGACCATGTCATCATCTGTTACACTATTACTATTTCATTATGGAAGGATGTATATTTCCTTTTATATGTCACACTAGTAGATGCATTATCCCTCGAATACCGACACTATTTATATGTAGATATGAAACTTTCACCCCATCATATTAAACTTCTCTTTTAGCATGGATTAAATTATGCATTTCTTCTTTTACAAAGGAAACACATCTATTAAAAACAAGATTCGTTTTATTTTTCATTGAGTGACAGTGAGGGTTATTACTATAATCAAGGATTCCAATACGCTTCAATGTGTTTATTGTCACAAATTTATTCATGATTTCACTTTTATATGATGTCAGGGCATCTCCAAAAACTACAAGCCATTGGATGGATACTTTGAATTCATCTATAATTCCCCTACTATGGGTTGGATTAAAAATAGCAAAGATAGTGTTTCAAAAGATAATATGGTTCATTTAGATAATATTTTTGTCATCAATGATTATAGTAGAAGGGTAATAGAATGCATCTATAGAACATAAAGTGTAACATCATCTGTAGATGAAAAAATTATTATCATCATCACTATGATAAGTAATACATGGATTTTTTTGTAAAACTCATTAGATGAAATAAACTCTAACAGCATGGTATAATCATTTCATAATGTTTTTTAACCTCAATAGAAACTCACCACTAAAAGGATAGAATTGTTGTTCTTATTATATTACTCCAACTACATAATCAATCATTTTTTAAATAGGAAGCCACAATTTGTTAATGTAATCTCCAAAAAGGAGTTAACAATGGCCTCACATTTTTGGATGAACTCAAATCTTACTTTCATTTTAATTTTGATATATATTGTAAAACATTCTTTAATTCCGACTCGTGTGGCATTTTATTTTTTTAAAAATGTATTCTTGGATACTTTATATAATTTTCCAATCTCTTAAAAAAAATTTAGTCTTGAGTTTCTGTAAGTAGGTTTTTATAGAATCCCAATACATCTGATCAATTAGATTTAATAAATTGAATATGGGTAGATATTTCAGATATACTTTTATATAATTTCTTTGATATTTACTATTCTTATTTTCTTTTATGGTTGATATATAGTACTATAAATACTTTGTTTGATGATTGAATTAGGATTTATCACCACATAAAATACATTAATCATGTAAATATTTTGACTAATAAGGTATATGGAAATATATAGTTAGTACAATTTTATTTAGAGGAACATTTTTCAATGAATATTGAATGATAATTTATGGTCTATTTTTTGATGTAATTATATACATAATTTTTTTTTATGTTTTCATCATATTTGGTTTTTTATTTCTATGGTTATATTTTTCTATGTTATAGATTTCTATTATTGAAACTGGGGGACATGGAATAGTATGGATACTATTTTTGATGATTCGTTTATATGTTTTCATTGTTCCTTATGTTGTATAATTGATCATGGAGTAAATTTAATTTAATAATAGTTGTGGTTGAGTTTTTCTATTAGTTAGAAACTAGAAGGGTTTATCTGGTACCATGCTTCTGAGAGGATATTGATGTTTTTATGAAATAATGGCTGAGATATGTGGACATGGTTGAGACTAATGATATGATATATGGAAAAAGGGTTGAAATGGATGGATGGTGGTCTATTTGATTGAATTAATACATGGGATTGTTTAAATAAAATTATAGTTACTTTGATAACAATTTTAAAAGATAATATATAGTTAAAATGAATGAAATAGTACTTAATGTAATAATTTGGTTATTGATAATGAATGAATGAAATGGGAATTATTGATTTTTCCAAGAATTTAATGGTTTGATATTGTAGTTTGTTTATGTTTTCACTAGTTGTGGTAGTGTTTTTCAGTATCCATTGAGCAATATTACATAGTTATAGAAGGATATAAGAATAGTGGCATAGATTTTTCAATTGACCAACTATGGTTGGATTTTATGTCTATTATATATTCCTTAATTTACCATATTATTTCATACACACCATCACCCAAGTTGAGCAACCATTACTAACACCAATATGATTTTTGAGTGTCTTCCTCAACATCTTTGATTGAGGTGATATTAACAGATGACTACTCACCATTACTCACTATTATATATATATATATTATAGAGGGTGTGATACCTTATGTATTTGATTCATGGTAAAATATGAATGCGGGTCATTTTTTTTATGTGATTTGATTCCATAGTGGAAGAATAATGGGTGATGAGTATAGATGGAAGGGGGAATAATGATAATAAACATTATGTCCATGTAACCCTAAGATAAAAAATAGTATTGTAAATTTAGATGGTTAAAAATATAATCTGATGGTGTTTGAGGTTATGTGGTGATGATGAATCTATAATATATATCATATATATATATATATATATATGGATATTCAATTTCTTTTATATCATCATAGACATATTTTGATATGGGTATGAAAGGGATAATATCCCGTGATATATTTATTTTGGTTTTGAGGGTGACTAGATAAATATAAAATATTAAATGGGTTACATTATTGGTATTTATTTCCTTGATATAATTTTTATATTATAGAATATTTTATTGGGATATTGACCCTAAAATTTCTTGGGGAATAGTCAACCTATAATAATTTGTGGTTTGGTTATGCTATTAATTCATTATCTTATTGGAATTACTCTCTTATATTTTCATATGTAGGATTTTAATTACTATACTTATATTCTCACCAGTATATATATATATATATATATAATTATATATTTTTTAATAGACTCCATGATGGGGTTGATAATCGAGATATACCTTAACAACATGTGAATATCATTTTCAATTCTTCTTTCACTACAATAGGTATTTATTTGAGTATATTAATTTTTAGAACTCATTTCTATATGAAATTTAAATGAATTGTGGGATTTTGGGATATTTATTATTATATTATGTATTATTTAGGTGATTTTTATATTCTTTTTCTCATATTAATTAGGGGGATTCCCCCTACCTGATTATTTTCAATACCCATAGATAAATCACCAATCCATGACTAATTGGATGCCATATTTGGGGGTGAATCATCTGTTCATTACTATCATGATATGGGTTTTTTGGGGTGGGTCATGATAGAGTGGTATTACGTATTTTGATTTAAAAATTGAAAAAATAATGGTGTTAATTACTAGCGAGGGATGCATATGATTGGTATAGAAACAGTATATTTTGAACATATTTTTAACATTATAAAATAATACTATATATGAAATTGGGATATTATCCACCTTAATATCCAATATATATAACTAATCTTACTAAATACCATAAGTGAGATAATACAGATTTTTTGTTTGAGGCATAAGTATGGTACAAGTTTCATACGTTTTTACACATGTGAATATATAAGGGTAATTATAGTGAAAATAAAAATATAGATATTTATGAAGACATAAATATTTTTCATATACCATATATTACGAATTTCCTTCAAACATAGTGTATATATTTTTTATAGGCATCATATATGGATGGTTCATGTTTGGGTAGTGCAGCATGAGACCCTAGATAACAATATAAGTTTCTTCATAAAAGAGGAAGAGGATTATTGATAATGGTATTGTGTGTATTTTAAGGTTATATATTTGAATATTATTGGGGTATAGTCTTTTCTTAAGATATAATGAAATTTATTGAGGTTCATAATATTTTATTCAAATATATGCATGAAAAAAAGGTGTTATTAATTTCAACGGTCATCATTTTATTAAGGGGTAAAACTCATTAGTGGTATATTTTATTTCTTGTTTACATAATGGTTTTAGAGGTCATAGGAGATGATTTTTTGATGATGTTTGAAGAAAAAATTATCTCATCAATGTTCAATATGGATAGGTGGAAAACCAGTCACTCTTAATGATAATTATTCTCAAACACATGAATGATAAATGTATAGTTCATGAAAAATACAATTTTCTTATAACCTTTTACCATTTTAGGATCCTATCGGACGATATATTGAAGTGTTACTGAATCATGGTATTCAGATCTAGGTCACTAAATTTAAATTTATGATATATCTATAAGTGGTGGATATTGTTTCACTGATATAAAAGATGCATTTGTAGACCGTAAAAATTTTACAGAGAATTTAAAAAAGAATCTAAATGAGTATGGTCAGTGAATTCACATACTCTCATAAATAAGGTTAGTTGAGTACAAAACAAATAGAGTTAGTTTACATCACTCTCTTCTCATTTATTTAAAATTGGAAGAACATAATCATCTATTGGGATTTATATTATAGTGTGCTTTTTTTTGTAGAGGAAAATTCATCAGCATTTACTATGCTTGACAATAATTGATGGAAAGAATTGGATGATAGTATGTTTACTAAGAATCCACAACAGCAATCACATTTGATGTCATATAAATAATAATAGTAGTATCTGATATCATAATAATAATTTATGATATATTAAGATAAAAGATGATATTTCCATGAAATTCTTCATATTTATGAAAATAATAATAGGAATGGTCATAAATTAAATAATCATAAAATCTATCAAGGATGAGTATGGATTATCATTTGTTTTCCATAATGTTTCTCATACTAGTTGGTCTAGTGATAATGTTATTAGTCATTTTTTTCTGAAAGTATTATTAATTCCTTGATTCAAGATATTTACACTTCTTTATTTTAGATACATTTCATTGTTATTTATCTTATGTTTGAGAGGGTTTGAAATCCATTAGTGTGATCTATGAATTATTTGGGGAAAAGTTTATTTTATGATGGTATTTTAGGTGTATAATATCATGATGTGATATATTAGTAATTGATGGATCACTTAAAGGTAAAATTATATTCATGTGATTTAATTAATGAAATTAATTTTATGTATTACATTTAGAATTTAAATTTTTTGTTCCATAATAAGATTATATTTCATTAATTTTATATTAAGTTTGTAGTGTTTTATTTTGAGACGAATATTGAAATAAATTTTTACAATATGGATCCCTATGACATCATAAGGTAGATTTGGTTTTGTGTTTAGTGGAAGTTTAAAGAGTTGTATTTTTAACAGATTGTGAGGATTTCACTAATTTTTTCTGTAAGAGTTTTTAACACCATAGACTCGATATGACATTGAGTTCGAAATTGCAGTGGAATATAGTGTCACAATAATTTTGATAGGTAATTATTGGATGAAACCTTCTATGTTATGGTATTTGAGTATTCCAATTGAAGATCTATTATAGAAGGGATTTTTAAAATTTATTTAAACACATTTGGGGTATTTTTTTAATCTATATGATGGAGGATATTGTTTTCCAGTTGTACATACATTACCATCATTAAATGAGTTTACAGTTAAAACCAATTATCATATTATGATAATTAAATATATTTTTTACTAGATCAATTTATTTTGATATATATCAATGACCGATCCACAGTCTTGATATTAATAGATGTCGGTGAAACTTGAAGATATCCCTAACACTAGTTTTATATTTCATAAAGATCACTTCATGTTCATGGTTATAAATTTATTTTCATGAACTTCAAAAAATAATATGGGGTTGATAAACTCATTGGTCCATGGGGTTTTGTATTAGTTCATGGTTTTGATTATCAAAATGGCTTCTTCAGGGAATGTATATTATTTGAGGTTCATTTCAGTATCATATATCTATTTATATTTCCTTTTATGGAAACAAATATATTATATGTTTTCTAATTAATTTTTATCTAATATTAAGTTGTATTTTCTTGTCATCTTTTGTCTTAGAAAGGATTGGTTGTATTTTCTTCAAAAATTTCGATTATTTTATTTTATGTATATCCAATTAATATTGCAATATTTTATTGATTCCCTATTATTAAAAGATATAATATGTCTTCCATTTTTCATTTCTCTAATATTGTCACAACATTGAAAGCTATGACTATAAAATATAAGACCTTCATTTGAACTAAATAGTTTCATGAAACAATTGATTAATTACTTCCAATGTCGAAAAATGATTTAGATCCATGGTTTCTAATAGAATGTGAAATGTTTTGGATTTTTTGAAATTTTTATAAACATTTACAAGGGTGTGATTGGAAGTAGTATATGGTAGTTATATCTTACTCAAATTAATAATTTTTCTAAATAATCATAAACACACAAACCATGATCATGAGATGGTGGAAAGTGTGACTTATCAATAGTTATGGTGAAATTACCTCAATTAAAAAAATATTTTTGGTCTCCACCAATCATAAAATCGTTATTCATGTCTTCCCACAATAGTATTTGAATCTATATTAGTGATGATGCATTTAATTCTTGTTGTTCTATAACATCTAGATCTTTTACACAATATGTAATGGTAATATGGAAATAGATTTCTTGAATGAGAACACTTATTTAAATTATATACAAGAGTTTGAGGATTATTATAGATTGATTATAAATATTTTATAATAACATCCTAATATAGAGAAGATAAATTTAGATTAATCATAATTTTTATGACCATATAGTCATCTATAGTGCAGTCAGTGTTGGAATCATAGTTTTGGGATTTTTAGCGAGAGGTGTGGAGAGATAAGGTGGACTATGTATATAATTTTGAGTAGTAGTTAGAATATTATAAACATAAAATTGTATCTCTTTTTAATCTCTTTATTCCATTTGGGTTTTATTTAATATATCATCATGGGTTTTATAGAAAAATTTTCTACTTAAATATGGGAATATAAAATATGTATGATTCATTTAAGAGGTTTTTTAGTGTTTAGTGATGAATAATTAAGTGAAATAATCTTTTTCATAATACATTGTTTTTCTATATGTGATGTAGGGGAATGAAATTATTGATGGTTTTTTAAAAATATTATATACTCAGGTAATATGAAATCCTAATGGATTTCATCAATAGTTTTCACTAATCTCGTAGAAGATGTGACTCTCTTTGAGTGATTATAGGATAATGATTAGTTCAAATCATTTCATTATGATCAACAAGATATGTCCAGTGAATGATTTGATGAAGCTATATATTTAACTAATATGCATCTCTTTGTTGTTTTGAGAAAAATCATATCTGATTGTGTTTCTTGTTTTACAACACATGTTTGTAAGGGTCATTGTCTAGATTCCAAATCTCATTTATTCCATAACAATACATTATATAGTTATAAATATATTTAAATAGAGAAGAATATCTAATAATTTAGGGAAACATTTCATGATAGTGTTCTTGTTTATTATATATTCAGGCATACATAACCTATCTTTAGTTGAATATCGTTATAATAATTTCCATCATTCATCATTTGGTATGGATACTCTCATGATGTTTTATATAAATCCATTAAAATCATTATTATTCTTGGCTGAGGCTGAGGAGTCGGAAATTATTGGTCTAGATTTAGTGTAGAGTATAATGAAAATGTATTAGGTGATTCTTGAGATTATAAAGGAAAATCATTACTATGAATACTCTTATAAGAAATACAATATGATTTATTTATAGATTTTATTTTATTTTAACGGGTCATTTATGGATTATTCTTATCATGGATAGAAGAGAATTAGTAATGGAAGTATGTTATCACCTTGGTTTGTTACACCATTGGAGGTATTGGAGTCTATAGAAGAAGAGGGAAATTATCTAGTACATCCTATAATTATTAATCATATTTTTTATGTCTTATATATGTCAAAACATCATTAATTTCTACTTTTTTATTTATTTATTATGGATTTTAGATATTTTGATGTTCTTAATAATTTCATTATCATAGAGTTTCTAGTTGATATTTTAAATTATCAAAAGAAGGTATCTCAATTGAATCTAATTACATTGGAATAATTGTTTCTATGAAATTTTTATGTTAGAACATGATTCCTATATTCATTACCAATATCATCAATTGTTTTGAAATCATTTTTTAGGTTTTCAAGATTTATTTTTTGATTATGTTATTGAATTTGTTCTATATTTTGTTATGTGATGTCATTTTGATAATAAATTGATTTTTATTTGAGATATATCTTATGGGGTGTGTTTAGTTATATATGTTCTTCCATTTTTACATTTATTTTATTATTTCATGATGATGGTAATTTTTAATTGTTATTAAAGTATATTTTTTTATATTCCAATAACCTTTGATATGTTTTCTAATAAATAGTGGTATAATTGGATGTTTTGAGGTGAGTGGTAGATGATAGGTTGATTTCCCAGGGAAAGTTTCTTCTTTAATTTCTTGTTGTTTCTTGAACATGTGAGTTATGTTATGGTCAATTTTGGGGAAAATGAGAGTTTCTATGTCCTTGGGTGTTTGAATATAATCACCATATTTTTAATTTTAAATTATGTCATGTGGTGTAGCGCATAGGACATAAGATTTTGGTATTATTCACTCATGTTGGGGAAAACCATGTATGACTTGACATATTTAATTATGAAATAAATCATTTATAGTTCATATTATATTAATTTGTTCACATTATATCCTCAGGGAATATGCTATGTTGGCCACGGTTAAATATTTTCTCGCACTAAATTTTTATGATCATTTCACCTTGTGGAATTTCATTAAGCTTTAATGTGTTACTATGGTGAACTAGGTTATCGGGGAGGATATGAATTTTGATTTACTCCAATTAGATTAAGTAATTTTGGTGTGGTAGGAAAACATATGATGTGACCTACATTAGATAAATTGATTTTTAATTTTTTAGAACCTATTGAATTATGGATAATTGCACCTTGATATTTGGATTGAGCCACTATTATGGAATGTACTAACCTGCTACAACTTATTCCTTTGATAACATATTTTTTTATTTATATTCTTATTCCCATTAAAATTTTCCTCCCATGATTCCATCATCCATGAAAAAAATTCCTATGTTGGTTCATATTTTGAGATCCTTATTTTCCCTGTGGTTAGATTTAACCATCGAGCTGCACATATGTTATATTAAATGGCTCTAACCTTATCATTCATTTACCCAACAAAATTATGACCCAATAAATTTGTTTCTCCAATTTCATTCAATTATTATGGAGTTATACAACTCTTCCAATATAGTACATTATAGGGATCTATATGAACATTGGAGAAAATATATTATTGTCTCAACTTCCCTTAGAAGAAGGTGTTGATTGTAACAACCTTTGAATCCATAGAGAATGGTCTAAAAATTTCTTCTAGAAATTAGATAGTCCTCTCAGATTAACCTTGTTTCTAATGATGACAAGCATTTCCAAAACATATCATTAAATCTACATCTTCCTGCATATTTCACTAAACAATCAAGGTAAACCTCATATCCTGATTAGAATGAATTGATTATAGTACATAATGAAATCATAACACTTTATTAACATATAACTGAGCAATTTGTTCAAGTAATAAATTGTTTCTAATAGAAATGAAATGTTCTAAAGTATTATGGTGAGTGACTGTAACCCGTATTGAATTATATCTGTTATATGTTTTGGGGAGTCCGATGGCTAAATCTATGTTGTTATTTTCCTATTTGCATTCTGATATGGGTAGTTTCTGTCACATCACATTATGTATCTTCCTCTTATCATTAAAATTATAACATAAAATACACTAAGAAACAAACTATTCAATGTCTATAATCATTCCATATCATTGGTAATACTCTATCAATTATTTATACATTTAATTACTTCATGTTTATATAGAGAATGAATAACCATGAGCTTCGTATATAAGCTCCTTCTTCAAATTTGGTACCTAATGTACATATACATTATTATTGAAACTTGTTATTCTATTAAAATTAATTTTGACCAAAAGAACATTTCTCCAATTTTTTTCTAGCTCAACATCTTCCTTCTATGCCTTTTTAATCTTCCCATGGATTGATGTTTTGACACCCAATTAAGAAATATAATATTTCTCCCCATCCATCATGATTTCACGATCAATTTTTTTCATGAAAAGATATATTGGATATTTTTTATTCTCATCATAGAGAATTTTTCATTGTCCTTTTATCTCAGATAATATGAAAACTTATTTTCTTTCATATGGTGGTAATAGATTGATAATTATTAATTATTAATCACATCAAACAGTATTATATGGAAAATATTTATCTATTTTTGAGTGATGATATACTTCTGACTCTTATAATCAACATATATGTCACGCATTTCATTATAATGATCATATATCAATGTCATTAATATAAATTACCAAAACTATCTCTAAATTATTATTTTCTTAATATTATACATGAACATTTAATTATCATGAGGTATAATCTATAACCATATCATTCAGTAAGAGGAAAAACCAAATCCCTTCATTGATTTGTCACAATAGAGTACAAATACTTCTCTACTACAGGTTAGTGTGAGAACATGTTCACTGATTATAATTCGTTTCAAATCCTTAAAACATTTATCATATTCATCTATCAAGTGGATCATGGTTCCCTTGGGAGTTAAACAGGTGAGTATATTCAAAATATTTGAAAAATTCCACAAACAATCATGTTTAATATCATTATATATCCTGAAAACTATGGACCTAAATCTTAGATACGGTATAAGGCCACTTATAAATAACATCTGTCTTTGAAGGATCCAAACATATACCCTCAAATTACATTATTGAACCCAATAATGAAACATATCCAATCCAAAAAATCACACTTGTAAAATATTTCATAAATTTTATTGTAACACCTCTAGATTTAATGAGTTATATTTTTTATAATTTCATTAATTTCCTATGTTGTATGATACACCAAGATTATTTTTCACTATACACAGCAATTTTTTAGCTTGCATTATATGAAACACTATTCTTGGATTTTTTTACACAAAATATTTTTTTCATTTTCTAGAATTCATTTCACATAATACTTAGTATAAGTGAACAACAAAATATTATAACTTAGTCATTATAATGGCACGTATGAATAGTATTAATTTCTTTTTCAAAAAATATTTAAATGAAAATAAGTGCATCTATAATATAATAGAATTAATCTTTATGGATTCAATCTATTGTCAAAAATTCATCTTATATTTTCTTTATACATGATACAAGATCAAATTCCAATTTCAGGTAAAAGATGTTTTGAAAAAAAAATTGTTCTATTGTCGCCTTTTGATGGTTCACCTAATTAAAATATAATTTTAGAATCGTATATATATTATATTTAAAAATTAATATTATTCTATTGAATCGGGATATAAAAATTTACTTTGGATTACTTTATTATATTTTTTTGATAAAATTTAAATTTTGATGAATAGTAAAATTATAATAAATTTTATTTTAAAATATATTTGTTTCATAGAATTAAATTTTTTAGATAAATTATATTATTATATGGTTTTAAATTATAAATATAATATATTTTTATCTTTTAATATAATTTATTTCATTACCATTAATTTTACTTTGAATTAAAATGTAAAAACATTTCAATCTTAGGAAATGTTTTTAACATTTAAAAAATTATTCTCAATTTCTAACAACGAAAATAGTTTTAAATTAATTAATACAAATTATTTGTTATGAATTTTGAAACATTTAATCCATATTTAGAATCGTTAGGCCCAAATTATGTAAATAAATTTATTTTAATTTTTTCACATTTTAAATAGTTTGTTCGATGATTTTTGTTAATATAGAAAAAGGGTAAAACAAGTAACCAAGGGTAATAATATTAATATTATATTAACAAAAAACATGTTTTAATATCTATTTAGGAGTTTTTCTTCAACTTATATAATCATTGGGTCAAAATGGTGTCCTTTGAAAGTCACCTGGTTGAGATTATGACATTTAATTTATTTTATTTAAATAAAAGTAAAATATATCTCACTCAAATGAAAATAACCAAACCATTTCATATATAAGTATATAGAGAATATAAATTATATTATAAATACTAAATTAAGATATAAAATGTTTTTCATTATCATTGTATTATATTTCCAATTTTTTGGAAATATATAATTACTTTAATGACTAATCCATAATGGTGTTCAAATTATTTAATTGATGGGGAATAAATAAAACAATTATTATTAAAATGATAATAACAATAAAAATACCATAAAAATTACCAATTATTATTGGTAAAGTATATATTCACCATAAAAATTCAATGGTCATGTTATACATCATTTGGATCAAGATATAAGAGATTGTGACACTTATATTGTATTATTTGAGGTGTTGTTAAAGTTTCCACGTTCATAATTTAATAATTATATCATTTTTAATGTTTAATTTTACATAATATTAATTATAAAACAAGTATTAATATGAAATATATTATATTTATTTTTTTCATATTATTTCATTTTTAATTATTTTGAAACAAAAAACTATATTAAACAATTACACAAAATTGAGGTAGTAATTATTTTTTTAATGGGAATATTAGATTACTGTTATTAAAAATATTAAATAAATAAAAATTGAGCTAATTAATATGTATAATAACTTTTATATATGTGCTAGACTTAATAGGGATATAATAAAATAATTATTTCGATGATAAAATCTTATCATGATATTTTTAAAAATCCATGAATTGAATAGTTTTTAAATTGACACTACTGTTGTTTTGTCAAAACAATGTATTATTAAATTATTTAAATACCATAACAAAATTTTAAAATATATATATTAACTATGATATGGTATAAAATTATCTAAGTTACCTTTTATGGTTTATTTTAAATCAAATAAATAAATATTTCACCCTTTTAATGTTAAAACATTCGTTATCATAATTAATATAAAATAGAATAATTAAGTGTTAATTAAACTTATATTATATAAATTGACTTAAAATCGTTTCTAAAATTTAATTTTTAATGATGTTACAAAACTATATCATCTAAAAATATAAATTGATAAATTTTTATGGTTTTTTGTTGGTTTTTATTTTATTATATATTAAAATTCTTGAGGTTTCTAAAAGTGCTTCTCCCCTCAATTATAAAAGGGAACCTCCTCCCTCATTCCTTCACCAAAATTTGATCCTTAAAGATCATCCATATCGTAAAAATTTACATTATAATCTTATATAGATAAATTCTAGAGATTATGGTTTTTTTTGAAATTTCCACTCTAGTGCTCTAAAAGTATATTTAGAGAATGCTCGCAGAAGAAGAGGTAATCCCCTCTACTGATTCTTTCATTCTTATTAATTATTCCAATTTATATTGAAAAATTGTTTCATTATAAACTAATATATCAAGTATAACATATAAATAATATGTTATTATGTTTATGAAATAACCATATTCCACCTTCTTTCCATCCTATGGAAAAAAAGAAATCACCATGCATGCGTACGTAAAGCTTACCATTTCCACACTGTGGTGTAATATTCCCCCCCCCCCCACCACTTTATTAGGATGGTTAAAACGATGGAAATAATAATTATATATGATTATTATTTCATTTTATTAATTATTTAACTATATATAAACCATATACTTCTTTACCATTTCATAATTGAAGGAATCACATCATCGCTCGTGCGTACGTACGGCCTACCATCTCCATAATGTGATGCCATTAATTACACATTATTTTAGTTAAACCATCATTAACTAAATTAATTTACTATTTAAATATGATATATATTATACTATGTTAGTTCTGTGAATGATATAATTATAACATAATAAGTGGAATGTGAACTTCAATGACAAAATATTCATAAGAACATAGAGCTGTTAATACCCAAATAATGAGTAATAATGAAATATTATTAACAAATGGGTGGTAGTATGATCATATATGATATCCTAAAAATAACTATTATTATGTAATTAAGTAAATTAATTAATTAAATCATTATACTAGAGGTTTAGATACATATAAAAGATTGCGGACCTGATGTGAGGGATAATTTCACAATCTCATTTATATCCAAGATTGTTTATACGTAAGTATTTACTGTCGTATATTTACCATCCCTATACATGTTTCCTAAATATATAATATTATTTTTATTCTTCTACTATAATTTAATGTTAATTTTACCAATTGGAGAATTTCTATAAAATTTTGTCGAAGGAATATTTCTTTCATTTTCCATATGAGGTAATTTTTGACTTCTCTAACATGAGTAGAAGAAGAATGATTTTTTTTAACATTTATGGAATGAAAGTATATTTACATCTTGATAATTCATTATTTTCTGAAATATTCCTCTACACTATTTCAATTAATTTTTTCAATAAATTCTTTTCTTATAAAATTGTGTGGTATTTTGAGAAAAGAATACATTTTTTAAGAAGAAATGATATTTTACTCAAGAATTAATTACTAGTGTTTTTTCAAAATTATTATCCATATAAGATGACACTCTTTAAATAGGGTTATGTTTCTATACCTATTATTACTATTTTTGGTTTTGTTAATAATGTAATGAAATTTTATATTGATTCTTTTTAGATTAAATGATATTTAAGAAAACTATTTTAATTATTAGGTTACACTATGATGAATGAGTTATGTTTTTATGGCACATGTAAGAATGATTTCATTATGAGATGGGTGGTACCTATTTCTCCCTCCAATTCATTGGGTAAATATTGATATTTCATTATATATACAAAGAGAAAATAAAAACTTAATCTGATTTTGTAATACGTGGCTAGAATGACGAGTGAACCCGATTTAGTAATGGATGTTTTCTACAATTACAGTCTTGGGACTGAGAATTGTCTAATATGGATGTTATTTTCTATTATTATGTGTTTTCTAAAAAATATTTTTTTATTCAAATTCCATGTTTAATGTTCCTTTATTATTTATGCCATAAATACTGCCAATTTTTATTTTATAACTCATGTTATTTATATTCAAAATATACGTTCATGTTTTTTAAAATCATTGGGTTTTTTTTGTTTTATGTTCTCCATTTTTACCCTTAAAGATCATTTAAGATCACCCTTTTTATGTTTTCCTTCTACCCGGATATAAATAAATGTGTTATTATGGACAAGTAATTTGGATGATCTTTATGGGAGATGTTGAATATCATTCACCAAGATAGAATAATGTGTTCCGAGTTTCCAATAAAAATAAAATAACACAACCTTTAGGCATCTATTCTTTTAATTTATTAAGTATTATGAAAAATAAAGGTAATTTGCATGTTCATCAATTTTGGGTCATTAGATTTGGTATCATAGTGATGGTTTAGTCGACGATTCGAAACTAAGATACAAAAACAATAGTGACATCCTTAGAGATATTTCTATTTATATTTCTAGGGTTGTCCTAATGAAGATTCTAATTATAGGTTACAATCCTAGGGTTCTTGTGATAGTTGTGACTAAC
This sequence comes from Viscum album, assembly GCA_963277665.1. NCBI lineage: Eukaryota > Viridiplantae > Streptophyta > Magnoliopsida > Santalales > Viscaceae > Viscum > Viscum album. The sequence goes on from OY728147.1 coordinate 1,870,542,446, forward strand.
CTAGGGTTAAACTGGATATATCATAGATTGAAATGTTATAACTAATCTTCCTTACATATGTGTTTCTAATCTTTAATATGTGTTTCTCAAACATTGCATTATGGTTTTAGTCAATAGCCAATACTACATAGAACATAATTTACCATTGAATTTTTTAGAGGTGGAAGGTATTTTAATTATGAAGATAGATCTCCTAAGTAGAAATATCATGAATAGAATCATGATGATGGTATGAGTAATGTTCATAAATATGAGGGAAAATAAATTGTAAATGACATGTAAAAGGTATGTTATGTTTTTCTAGTATTTCATAAATTAATCCTAAGAATCTTGAGGGTGAGAAAACATAAGAACTGGTTCATATTTTATAAAGACTAAGATAATGGATCCTAGGTAATGGTTTAAGAATAAAGTTCAATGATTTAGGTTTATATGTTTTGTAGTTCAAAGATTATGTAATATGAATCATGAAATATATAACTGTTTTGAGTATAATTTTGTCATTAAGGATTGGAATGGACATGGTTAATAGTTATAAAGAGCCAAAAATTGATTTAAGTGTATTGTGATATACTTGGAGACCATATGAGTAAGAGAAATGAAACAATTAATATGTCCCCTAGGTTAATATATTGATCTTTCTATCAAGATATGCTATATTTGAATAAGTAAATTCGATGATCTAGTTTCTTGAGAACTAATTATGGAGTTGTTGACAAGAGGGTTATGCTATCATGGATAAAGTATACATATTTTAGGACATTATAAATATACCCAAATATTTTTTATTAAGAAAACATGCATGTTTTTCGTAAGGATATATGATAATTCATGTTTTTACAATGACTCAATAGAATATATGATGAATATTTTCCCATTTTTGGAATGTGACCAACTACTGATAGCTTCAAATATATGGGGGATAAATATTAATCCGATTTAGTCATCCATTTTATATAGTTTTGGATTTTCATCATTTATAAGGGTTGTAAGGTTATCAATTTTTCTAATGATTATGTTAAACATCGAATTAAGATGGATAGAATAATGTATTATCTCACCATTTATAGAATTATGCATGTTTGATTACATGTGAAATCCTTTTTATTATGATTACTATAGATGGAATGACTTATCATTTTTTATGGATCATATGATATACTAACACGTTACGAATGAAAAATTCAACTTCATATAATTAAATAATAGATGAATTTTAAATTTTTCAATCCAAGAACAATAGTCGGAATATACCAAAATCAAGTAAATATTTCTTCTCAGGAAAAATTATCCTACATTAGGAAAAATATCTTGATAACAAAAATTTTATCTTAGTACCTTTATATCCAATGAATTAGATGGTCCCTTAAATCATCGAAAATTTATGGATTTTTGGTTGTTAACATTCTCTAAACCCTATTCTCTAGGACACTCTATCAGAACATGATGGTTAGATTTTTCTTCCATATCCATGTTTTCACATACCACCTTTGTTCTCGTATGTGGAATCCTAGTGATGAGTTACTTTGGGTAACTATGATGTTTCTAACATTTCTTTTTAAATTTAAGTTTTAGTATTATTTTTTAGAATGTGGGTTTCTCTTAATGAATATTTCATGTAGTAAAAATTTTATTACCACAATAAATTTCGAAAGTGAAACTCATTTAATGGGGGGTGGAATGTAACACCCTGATATTTTATGAGATAGATTTGTTTTAATTTATCTGATTTAATAAGTTTTATGCTACACCAAGATAAGATTATGATATACGCATCACCGTATTATCTAGAAGTATGAAAAAATCTATGACTGTCTTGTTTTACACACATATTCATGTTATTTTGATATAATTCCATTCATGGAATACCGAGTATAATTGAACAACTAAATATTTTAACATTGTCATTATAATGGTGGTCATGAATAGAATTAACATCCTTCTAAAAATAATATTTATATAAAAATTATTTATCCTATAAAATAATAACATCAATATTTATGGATTCAATAAATTTTCAAAAATTCATTTTATTTTTTTTAAACATCATATAAGAATAAATTCAATTTTTAAGATAAAAGAAGTGTTTTCAAAAAATATAGTATTTTTCCATTGATGGAACACACATTTCAAATATAGGTTTGACACATTTATATATACTATTTATCAAAATGGACTTATTCATTTCATGTGGGATATAAAAATATACTTTGGATAAATTTTTAATTTTTTTCATAAGTTATAAATTTTGATTAATTGTAAAATTATAAAATATTTTATTTGGAAACAACATTTTTCGTCGAAATAATTTATGTAATTAAATTGTATTATTAAATGGTATTAAATTATATATAGAATATATTTTTATCATTAAATATAATTTATGTCGTTAGCATTAAATTTACATTGATATCAGAAGTAAAAACATTTCAATCTTTTGAAATGTTTTAACTTTTAAAAACTTATTCTCTCTTTCCGACAAAGAGAATAATTTTAAATGAATTTTTGAAACTTCGATGTTTTGAATTTTAAAAAATGGTTTCCATATTTTTAATACATAACCCCAAATTATATAAATATCCTTATTTTATTTTTTTACAATATGAATAGTATCTTCCGTTTTTTTATTAATATGATAAAAGGGTAGAATAGGTAACTGGGGGTAAGAATACTATTATAAAATTAACCTAACACATGTATTAATATCATTGGATTAGTATGTTTCTGCCTAAATAATCATTGGGTCAAAATTGTGTTCTTTGGAATCCACTTGGATGAGAATGGGACATTTAATATAATTTATTTAAAAAAATGATTAATATGTCTCTCTCAAATATTAATAAATAAACCATTTTTTATATAAGCATATACATAAGATAAATTTGATTATAAATACTTTTTTGAGATATAAAATATTTTTATTTATCATGTTGATTTATTTTTAATGTTTATTAAATATATAATTACATTAAAGACTTATACTTTGATGGTGTACAAATTAATTATTTGATGAGGAATCAATAAAACAATTATTATGAAAATACTAATATCCCTAAAAACTCCCAAATAAATTTCCCAATTCATATTATTCGATTATATCTCGACCAGAATAATCAATTTGTCGATTTATTGACCATATGGATCAATATGGAAGATATTTTGACACTTATATTATTTTATTTAAATTGATGTTAAAGTTATCACATTCAGAAGTTGATAAGTGTGTCATTTTTTATGTTGAATTATAAAAAATAAAAATTATACTAAAAGTGTTATTATAAAATATAAAATTTTTATCTTAATTATAGTATTTTATTTATAATTTTTACCCGAAAAATAAGTATCTTAAATAATTACACAAAACTGATGTAGTAATTATTTTCTTATTCGAAATATCAACTTTTTGTTATTAAAAATATTAAAATAAATAATATTTTTTCAAGTTAATATGTCAAATGATTTATAAAGATGAAATGGACATAATATAAATACAAAACAATAATTGCTTCAATGATAAAATTTTATCTTCATAGTTTTAAAAAATCATGAATTGATTAGTTTTAAAATTGACACTATTGTTGTTCTGACAAAACCATGTCTAATTAAGTTATTTAAAAATCATAAAAAAAAAATAAAACAAAATAGAATAATTATTATATGATCTAATATTATCTAAGATCCTTATTTATTATCTTATTTATCTCAAATAAATAAATAGTTCACCCTCTTAATGATGAAATATTTTTTATCCTAATTAAAATTATGTGGAATAACTTAGTGTTAATGTATATTATAATGTATAAATTTAGATAAAAACTAGTCCAAAAATTATTGGTTGATAATATTAAAACCATATATCATCTAAAATTATATATTATTATATTTTGGAGGATTTTAGTGTGTTTTTATTTTAGGACAAAATAATATTTTCTAGGTAATCAAAAGTGCCGCTAAAATCAATTACAAAAGGGAATGTACTCCATAACTTATTTACAAGAAAATTATAATTAAATCTCAGACATCAATGCCCATTAACCTTATAAACATCTATAGTTACATTACCGAGGTTTTATTCTTCTTCAAAGACCTATTCTAGAAATCTAAGAGAAGATTTAGAGAAAGCATGTCGAGGAAGAGGTAATCTCCTCTACTGATTCTTTCAAACATATTTCTTCTTTTACATAATCTTCCTGAATTTTTTAATTATAAATTATTAACTCCGATATCACTTATATACTAAGATATTATTATAATAATTAAATAACCATATTCAACCTTTTATTCATCCTATAAAAACAGAAAATCACTATGCATTCATACGTACAACTTACCATATCTATGATATGGCGTAATTTGTTTTTCAACACTACAAGAATTTGATGGTTATAATGATGGATATAATAACTCTATTATTATTATAAAATAGTTATTTATTCTTGAACAGTATATATACCATCCACTTTGACATGATTTCATAATTAAAGGAATTTTATCATCACTCGTGTGTATGTATGGAATATCGTCTCCATGATATGATATGATACATTCTACATGATCTTTATTAAAAAATAATAATATAAATGAATTTAACTAATAAATATTATATATAATATTCTAATATTATTATTTAATTTATATAACTATAACCTATGAATTGTAACATTTTCTTTTCCAACAAAACATGCATAAGAACAAAATATAGTCAAGACCCGAATAACGAGTTATAGGAAAATCTTATTAACAAGAGTATGATAATATGATCATATATGATATCATAGAAATGACTAAGAACCTGGAATAAATCAATGAAATTATTCAAATCATTATATAGAAGGTTCATATTCATAAAATGGTAAGTATACTTAAGGTGAAGGAAAATTTTACAATCTCATTGTTACCCGAGATTATTTATACATTAGTATTTACTAGGGTATATTTACCATCCACGTACAAGTTTCCAAAATATATAACATTATTTATAATATTATAAAAAATTTTAATTCAATTTTACCCATTAGTGAATTATAATTACCCAATATTGTTGGAATCATTCATTCTTTTTCAATATGAGTAACTTTTTGACTTTTCTGGATAGAGTGTGAGAAGAATTTTTTAACTTATAATACATGAATAGATTTTTACATTTTCTTAAAACATTATTTCCTTGAATATTCCTATATAAGATTTGATATTTATTTTCTGGAAAAAATCTTTTCAATTAAAATTTCAAGTCATTTAGAGAGTTGAAAATATTTTTGAAGAATAAATGGTATCCTCCTCAAGAATTAAGTTCATGTGTTTTATCAAATTTATTTTCTATCTAAAAAGATGCTCTTTAAATATGGTTTTGTTTCTATCCCTATTATTACTATGTTTTTTTGTTAATTATTGATTGATATTTTATATAGATTATGTTATGATGGATTTATATTTAGGAAACCAATTTTATTTCTTTGGTTATGCTATGGTGAATTATTTTTTTTGTGGAACATATATGAATGAATTTATCATGAGATGGCTGGGACCTATATCCCCCTCCAATTAATTAGGCAAGGATTTATATCTCATGAGATAGACATGGATAAAATGTAAATCTTATTCCATAATGTGGGGCAAGAATGATGAGTGATCTTATTTCAGTAATATACTTTTTCCTCTATGATGGTCTTGGATATTAGCCTTGGATTATATGGAATTGATTTTCTATGCTTATTTTTTCCAAAAATTAATGTATTATTACAAATATATTTTAATTGTTAGATTATTATTTTTGCACTATGTATTGTCAATTTTTAATTTATGTCTCAATATTTTGATATTCAATGTATATGTGCGTGATTATACATTCTTATGTTTATATTTTTTTTCTATTCTCTATGTTTACCCTTTCGGAGAATTTGAGCTCACATTTTTAGCTTTTATTTTACCAATGATATAAATAAAGGTTTCTGGTTAGAAAACTAATTTGGGAGATCTTTATGGGAGATTTTGATAATCATTAACAAAACTAGAAGAATGTGTTTTTCATTTCGAGAGACAATAAAATAATATGAACATTGAGAATCTATTAGTGTATTTTATTTTTTATTCTATAAAATAAATTTTATTTCCATTTACATCAATATTGGGTCTTTAGAATTATTTTTATATAGGTTATTCAATAAATTTCTCAAATGATCATTATGGTATTCCCTACTCTTTTAATAAATAATAATATCATTTTTAAATACAACCACAATCTTATTAAGGAAATATCTAACAACAATATTCATTAAATCCATTAATATAGTTGGGGGATTTGTATGAAAAAATGGAATCAATATAAATTTATAGTGTACATACCGTTAATAGAATAATTTCTTTGTTATATTATCCCACCTGATCCACACTTGATGATATCCAGAATAAAGACCAATCTTAGAAAACTATTGAGCTCAGTAAAAATGATCAAATAGTTTATTAATACGGGGTAGTGGAAACTTGTTTTTTATCGTGATCATGTTAAATTATAGATAATAAATACATATTCATATTGATATATCTTTATTCATGAAAAACAGGTTCTTCCCATGGTGATGCACTTGTCTTAATGAATACATTTTCATGATTATTCTATATTAACTTCTTCTTTTATTTCAACTCAATGTATGGAATTCTATAAGGAGTCTTGGAATTATTTATAGCACTAGTTATGCGTTATATTGGAAAAAAATACATATTTTGTTCAATGAATATGAGTTTCGTATGTATGTATTTCTTCTAGAAAAGAATCAACAAACTCTAGTATAATAGAAATATTTTCAATGATGAGATTCTTCCAAACTATATTCCATAAAGGCCCCTTTTAAATAGGAACCATGACCCATAAGATGGATTCAATTTCCATCATATGTTTATTTTTTCACCATATTGAATGGTGATCAATGGGTTTTTCATAATATCAAATGTACCATGCATTTATTGAAAACTGATTTTACTTTTATTAATATAATGAAAATCCATTCCCAATATTACATAAAATTAGACATTAGTAAGAATGAAAAAATATACAGGAAACACATTCCCATTAACATTTTCTAGAGAATAATCATAGACTATGGATTTA